>CAKLNU010001078.1:0-1435180 GCA_922788865.1 Poeciliopsis turneri
GCATGAAAGCACGCCTGCCAGCCGATGAGATTGCTTGACTCACGCTGGTAAAACAGTTCTTGATCGCCGGTAGTTCAAGAAGATTTCCTGTTGACACCTTCAGGCCTCAGATACCGAGACCAGGCTCTGAGGAAGAGATCGCTGCATGAGTCAGCCTTCGACGCTTGCGAACACGTGAGGAGGATTACGGAGGGAGGTCAAATGGTTTCTCGCCAACCGCAAATACGCTGTCGGGCTGTGCCAATCGTGCCAGCCGCAGATTCGCGCCTCTCCTCGCCGGGACGGAGACGGCAGCTGGTGAAAGCCTGCGTTTCTTCAGAACGCTGGGACCAGCATGAGACCAACAGCTCGCGTCAATGACCACCCCAAGACAAAGTCGCCGTGCCATGGAGAAGTACTTTCGCAGCGCATTTCAGCATAGCGCAGCGCTGGAACACCACGCCACACCAGCCACCTGCAGATGTCGCCGCGCACTGAGACACGTTTGTGCTCACTCTAGATGAATTGGAGAAGGCCATCTTCATTCAGCCCCAGAAGAACGAGAAGGCGAGTTCAGAGCACCGATGGACGTGAGCACAACATACCTAAGCTGTTGGCTGCCGTGGGCGATACGGATATGCCGACGAGCCCTCGCCCACGTAGGCATCGCGACTTTGAGATTGTCGTTCCTGATGATGACAGAGTTTGGCTGAACATTTTGACTGCCAATGTAACAATCCACACGATTTAAATGTCACCATGTTTCTTCGCAGATCTCGGTAGCCAAATTCGAGCTCTTCCGCTGAAGTAGCAGACTTCGGGCGAAGCAAAGTCGGCATTCCACTTCTCCTCGCGAGACGCACCTACTGACTGCAACATGCAGGTGAAATTTGCACACAACCTCCGAGTGCTGTCGCTGGTTCCAGCCATTCGATTGGTTCACACGCAGAGAACTGTAGCCCATAGCGGCACTAATTTCTCGACGCTCACCGAAGTCATCAGCTGGCGAATTGGGAAAGCACAGAGGGAAGCATCATCAGTCCACCCGCAGGCCGTGCCACGGACAAGGTGCCAAACAAAGCCGGTAGCCAAAGTGGAAAGACATGGTCGCCACAGCACTGTCAGCATTTAAACAAAGCCTACATGCTCAATACCCACTGACGTCATGGTGATTGAGCCAAACAGCACTGAAATACGACGAATGCCGTGACCAAAGTGACTGAAAGCCATGCCGATTACTGTTGCTTTGAGTAAAACACAGCCGAACTGCCAAAAATATATATATACAGAGTATAGCAGTGAATATTATTTACAGTATCAGTACAGTTCTGCCTTATAGCCTGTTAGCGGACAGACATAGTGCTTTCAGTTGGTTACTATAGCAGTGCCAGTGTGGTGATGTCATTTATTTCATGATGGAGATAGTCACGCAGAACATCCATGTTAGTAATTGCATCACCCAAGAACAGCACACGCCAAAATGTTTCAGCCAATATCAGGTTCGTGGTATCAAAGGTGCGTCACCAGACTTTCAGTTCAAAATTATCATTTTTGTTAACGCATTTGTGCCTATCACGCAGTATGACTTGGTCGCGATTACCATGCCAATTGTGCACTTTCAATTTTTGTTGTTTCAAGTAATTATTTCCTGTTATATTGAAATCCATTCCGTGGTTCTCGATATTTACGAAAATATTTTTTTAGTCGCTCAACACAACGTCTTAAACATTGAACAAACAATGAAACTGTAGAGCACCAGGAATGGTTCTGAGTGGGTCTGGTTTCAGATCTCAAACGATGTAAAGTGAATGCTTCATCTTTTTTCTTCGCTATTTAAATAGACTTTTGGTCCAAAGTGACAGAAGCCAGTGATGTGTAATATTGCAGCTCAACAGAATGTTGGGCGCACGCATGCGAGCCAAATGAATCAAATTTAGGTCTTCATCTTTATTATAGCATTAGCCTTTGATAGACTTTTGTGGGCCTGAGGAGCAGTTTTCAAATCACAGCGATGTAGGCAAGATCACTGTTTGCCAGAAAGGAGCCAATGGCAGAGTTTACCACCCAGTTCCACACACATTGGTGCTTGTCTATACTTCATGTTCATTTGTTATGCTCAACAAAATGTTGGGTGCTTTTTTTGAACAGGATTTGTGCTTTTGTACATGCCAGGAAAATGCTTAATTTTTCGCATTAAATGCCTTGTAACATATTACAAAGTTGTGCTAATGCAATAGTTCGTTAGAAACAAAGAGCAATATTTAAATAGAAATAGGTACAGTCAGTTCTCAGGTTTAACTGTTTGCGTCAGCATATCGTGCCGTTGAAACACAACAGACAACAATTTTAGCTCGGTATATTTCATATACCGGCAGTCCGTATCGTAGCTGGACGTTGCTCTCAATTTAAATAAAAGAAAATCAAACAGAAAATACGTTTTTCAGACTTGATTTGCCAATATTTGAGATTTTGCGTCCATTCTTACCCGAACAAAATACATGCCAGAGATACGCTCAATAATGAAACTTTTCGATAAAAATAAATTTTTTTCGATGCTTCTTGAATTTCCATAAAAATATAGCTTTAACTAATAAAGAATTAATGAGTTGCAGAAGCGATTTTCACTTGTAACAGCCATTGAAGGTCAGTACATTAAACTGTACACTGGGATTTTTTCGACATTACCAGTTGTTGATGTTTTTTTAGATTGTATTAAAATCGTTTTTTGATAACATATTGAGTTGGTTGAAACATGATTTAGCCCGACACCCCCTGAATTTTCGTGTTGACTGAGGCAGACAACCATGACATTTTCACTTTATGTTTTTTATTATATTTATCTTTCTTCTGTTGCTGACTGTTCAGGTTTCGGGACGCGTTTATTAATGCCTTTGCTTTTCCTTTCGAACGCGGCAAAGCTGGCAGCAGCCGTAGCAGCAGCAGGTTAACTGATTCTCCTTCGCCGGAGCAGACGGTGAGCCTGCGTATCGCGGGGCATCGCACGTCGTGGTGGGTCGCTTGCGCAATCAAGACGGCGATACACCTTTGTTCGTCTAAAGTCCTAACCACCGCATCGAGCGTCCCGCAGAGTGGAGTAAGATCTGTACGGGACTGTGATTGAGATTTCTTCATGCGTTTTGATTTAATTTCTCCATCCGCGGATGCATTCTTTCCTGCCCACTTCTTCGTTGAGGCGAAAGTCAACATCACGCGCGATCGTCTTGAGGCACAGCAGGGAAATTCTCTGGTTTTCACCAGTCAGCTGGATGGTCGACGTGCAGCACTTCCGCCAATACTCCCGGCAGATGCGGCCATCGCCATAGAAATTGTGCCGCACTGGAGGCATGAGCGCTGGCAGCCGCCCTGGCGCGTTGCTGCGTCGTCATGCGCCGCATGCGGGCGTGCCCGAGCCGGCGCCGGGCTCACAACGAGACAGTACGCATGACTGCCTCGCTTCACGCCAGTCACCTGCGCCAAGAGAACAGAGAGCTGCAAACGAGAGAAGATCCACAGGCGGTGGCGGAAGTCTCGCGAGAAAGCGACAGCGCAGTATAAAGTGAGCAGGCAGCCGCATCCAGCCAGCAGGTGAGTAAGAAATAAAGCCGTAGCTTATATCTCGTACCTGAACATGCATGATGATATAACAGGTTTTTTATCGCTGGGCATGGGCAGCCCTTACGATGCATATCTATATGGGGAATATAAGGAATCATTACGGCTAGTTCATCTCCTTCAATTGCTGATGCGGGTCATCAACGCGCCCATTAAACAAGCGACGAGTCGAGCCTTCGCCATCAACACAGTACCACAAATTTGATCATCGCATCGTGTCTCTGCGGTTTAAAGTGATCCTGTAGCGCCTGAAAGCCTCAGAAGACGAACAGGAGAACAAAAGAGTTAGTCAAGATGGACTGAAGTAAAATATTGGAACAGTTTTTGTCATTAGGATGTCGTTCCTTTGTTTACCATATTGTGGTATCGACTCACAGCAATATTGGCCCACGATACGAGCCTGACAGTTTTTGTTCGCTTGATACACCAACCATTTTCTCGTTGTCTTTGTGGTTTTCGCGCTTGTTAAAACCTGCTTGAAAGGAGGTGCTCGTGTTTTTAACAAAGGTTATTGATGATGTTAAAAACAGAGAACAAAACATATCTAAAAATTATATTTGAGAAAACAAATCTACCGTCAGGTTGGAGCACGCCGTAGGTCAAAAATGTGTCACAATTTTTCAAAGAGGGTTTGAAAGCGTCCACCAGAAGATATCACACCCGCCGCCGATCAACTTAGTACTGATATTGGCGCTGGGTTGATCGTTGTTTTAGAGCGGCCATTTGTGACGAATGCCATCAACTGCTGAAAGTTTATTACTTGCTGATATTGACGTGGAGGGATTGTTGTATTGATAGACTGGTAAATACCACACATTTAGTAGTGTGCAATTGAAAGAGCTGCCACACAGGTTTAAGTACAGTTTACAATCAAAATCATGTCTTTGTCAACCTGTACTTTTTGAATTCAAGTACTTCTGACCTAACCAGCCACAAACTGTACTTAAACCTGTGTGGCAAACAAACCAGTTGCACATATAATAAGGTAAATATTATTAGATATTTTACCAGTCATACATCAATGCAAATTTCATTATTTCTCCTGCTTCATTTCCAGCATCCCTTTCCATTTTTTTGTCAATAAATCAGCAAGTAATCGCTTTTTTCAGCAGTTGATGGCGACCGTCACAGATTGGCCGCTTCCTAAAAACAAACGATCAACTTTAGCATAGCATATCAATACTAAGTTGATATCAGCATCAGATTGATACTCTTCTGGTGAGACAGCTTCAAATTCCCTCTTGAAATTGTATTTTATTTTTGGTATTCTGGCGTCTCAACTCTATTTTGAGTAAGATTTTGTTTCTCAAATTATAATTTTTTAGATATGTTTTGTTTCTCTGTTATTTTTCTTTATCATGTTAATATGCTGTTAAGGGATTTTCCAGACACCTCCTTTCAAATTTAGTCTAAGGTTTTAACAAAACACTTTAAAGGAAAAAACCACAAAAAAAAGAGACAAAAAAAAAAAAAAAAACAGAAAAAAAAATGGTCGAAAGTTTGAGGTTGTATCAAACTTGAATTAAAAAGTATCAGGCTCAGTATCGTGTTGTATTTAATTGCTATGGAATCGATACCACAATATGAAGTCTAAACAAAGGAAATGACATCCTAATGACAAAAACTGTTCCAATTCAATTTTTACTTCCAGGATCCCATGCGGTGATTTTAACTCTTTGTTTGCTTCCTGTTGTCTTCTGAACTCAGACGCGCTACAGGATCACTTTGCAAAAACCGATTTTTAGAACATACTTTGATGCATTGATCAAATTTGTGAAGTGACTGCTGTGTTGATTAAGCGAAACTCATTCTGTCGCTTGATTCACTGTCGACGCATTGATTGTTACATCAAGCTGGGTGGGCTTGGCTGGAGGTGGGCCCAAAGTAAATTCTGCATGGTTCCTTCCCAGATGCTCGGATTTCCCCCCACATATAGAATATATGTACGTCAAGTGGAACATATTTTATGCCCACAAATGATGCAAAAATATATATTTATATCCTATCATGCGTGACAGGGTTGCAGGATATAAGCTGCAGCTTTGTCCTGGCTTCACCCTCACACTCTTACCTGTAGCTGCTAGAAGTCGACATGACCTCCTTTATCTGTCTGTTGAGAGCGTCCGCTGCGGCTCTGCCTCTCCGCTGCTCTGCGCTCCCCTCTGCGGGTCCCTCCGTCTTCTCTGTCGCTTTCCTCTCCGCGGACTTCTCCCTCCTCGCCGCCTCCTTTGACTCCTTCTCTTGAATCTTCTCCTCGATTTCGCTCTTCTCCACGCCGCTCTCGCTCTCGCCAGCTGCCGCCGCCGCCGCCGCGTGCTCCAGCTTGGAGCCGGCGGTGGGACTGGGCTTGGGGATCCACGGGTGGTCGTGCTTCCTCGGTATGGGCCAGGGCTTGTAGTCCTTCTGGTACTGAGTCTCGTTGATGAACGGCGCCGGCGGCGGCTGGTACTCGTTCCGGGGCTTGCAGCTGGGCTCGGGGCGCACTCTCCACGCCTTGAAGTCTTGGCGCATGACGGACGCAGCGGACGCGCCGTCTTTGGCCGCTGCGGCTAACCCCGCCGCGGGCGGCGCCTTGGCGGCCTCTCGCTCCTCCGGATGCGGCTGGGTTTCTATGGCGATGGCCGCGGCCTTCTTCTGCCGGGGCTGCGGGTGGTGGGGCAGGTGCTGCACGTCGGCCACATCCGAGTATTTGGTGAAAACCAGAGGCACCGCGATGTCCGCCTTGTCCAGCTCGGTCCAAAAGCGGTTGATGCAGCACGCGCGCGTGATGCACGGCCAGGCCATAGCGCTCAACCCGAAGAGGAAGCTGACTGGAGAGGATGGGCAAGACGAGGAAAAGGCTCTATCCGCGGACAAGAGGAGGAGGGGGGTAAATAATAAAACACATGAAAAGAAAAAAGATGCGAAAGTCTCCAAATCCGCAGATCCCCTCGTACAGATCGCCTCCCTCTGCAGGGCGCCTCGGTCTCGGTGAAGTTTAGGACTTTGGAGCGAACCGTGGAGTGAGCATCGCCGTCTGGTTGCGCATCAAAGCGACCCCACCCCACATTTGTGCGATGCCCCGCGTGGGCCGTACGGCGAAACATCACCTGAAACTCCGTCTGCGTCCGTCCGGCGCGGAGAGGGAGGAGATCCAGTTAACCCTGCTGCTGCTGCAGCTGCTGCTGCAGCTGCTGCCATGTCACCACGTTCAGAAAGGAAAATAACCAAAGAGCATTAATAAACGCGTCCAGACACAGTAAATCAAGTAACAAATGAAAAGGTAGAAAATAATAATAAAAAACATAAAGTGAAAAGGATATTCATGGTTGTCACACCTCAGTCAACATGAAATTCAAGGACTGTCCAGATTTCATCATGTTTCAATAGCTTCAATATGTTATCAAAAAACGATTTTAATACAATCTAAATTGAATAAAAAAAAAAAAAACATCAACAGCTTGGAGTTGTGTCAGAAAAGAATCAGTGAAACAAAGTGGATTTAATGTACAGCCTTCAATCAAACAGTTACAAAACATTAGAAAATCCTTCTACAGCTCATTGAAATTCTTGACTTTGTGGATTTAAAAATATATTTTTATAAAATTCAGAAACATGGAAAAAAAAATTTTATTTTTTTTTTTATCAGAAAAGTTTCAGTATTGAGAGCATGTATGCAATGTATGTAATTTTTTTTATTTATTCAGGTAAAAATGGACACCCAGAATCATCAAAATGAACAGAAAAAACCCCAAATCAAAGTCGAAAACATTATTTTTTTCTGTTTGATTTTTCCTTTTTATTTAAATTGAACAACATCCAGCTCTACGATATACCAGTTTCTCGGTATATCGTAATATACCGAGAAACATTTAAGGTCATTTGTACTGGTGTAATTACTGTTGTCTGTTTGTGACTCAGCAACTTTGATGCTGACACTTAAACAGTTAAACCCCTGAAGGACTGACAGTGTGACCTCTGCTTGAAGATGCTCCTCAACATTTCTATTTAAAATATTGCTCTTTTTGTTTCTAACAATTTAATTGCATTAACAACTTTGTGTATTGAACTACGCAAATTTTATGTTCTTTACAAGGCATTTAATTGAAACAAATTAAACATTTTCCACAAAAAATGTACAAAAACAAAATCCTGTTCAAAGCACCCAAGTGTCACATTTTGTTTAGGCATAACACAATAAATGAACATAGTATAGACAAACTTCCAATGTGTGTGAAAGACTAGAACATTATTAAACTTCTGCCATTGAAGAGCCTTTTTCTAACAAACCAAGTGATCTGCCTACATCATGTGATTTGATTTAGAAAAAAAAACAAAAACAAAACAGAAGTCATCAGATTAATTACAAAAGTCACAAATATCAAAAGGCTAATAATAATAAAAAGATGAAAAAAAAAAAACCCCACCAAAGATTTGATTCATTTTATTACGACATCGTCGCGTTCAAGAACTCAACAGTCTGTTGGAGAAACACTGAATATTTACACATCACACAATAAACGCTTCCTGTCCTTTTTAGTTAAAAGTCTCTCAAAATTCTAAGCTACGTAAACGGATTTAAAAAAAAAAAAAAAAAAAAAAGAAAAAAAAAGAACAAACATTCACTTTGCATCCGTTTGAATTTCAGAGCGAACCGTAACGCAGACCGGCGTCATTCTGCTGACGAGCTGAAGCTTCGTTGCTCCGTTTATTCACCAACGTCTGTCATCCTTCCTAGAAAGATTTCATTGTTTGTTTGAAAATGTTTAAAGTATGATGGTGTATTTGGGCCGAACTAAAAAAAAATAATAATGTTTTCAATAAATAAGAATAAAGTCAGAAATTACAAGAATAAAGTTTCAATATGACAAGAATAGTTACTTTGAAAACAATAAAGTTGAATTAAGAGAATACTCGAATTGAGCGTAAAGTTGTAGTATCACGATAAGTTATACTACGTAATAAACTCGTACGATAATAAAGTCACAGTGTTAAAAAAATGATAATTTTACAAGACTAAAGTCACAATTCGACTTTATTCTTGTATTACCTTTTGATTTTATTATTGTACAAATTTATTTTTGTAACATTACTTAATTCTTACAAATTTATTCTAATTTTCTTATCGTTGTTCTCGTAACGTGGCCCTAATGCTCCATCATAGTAAAGTCATGGTATCACCACATTTAACTCTTTTATAGTAACTATCACATAGCTACAAGAAGCACTATGTCTGTCAAAAACAACAGACTGCGTGGCGTTAAGATGACAAATTTATTGCAGATGCAGCAATAAGATAATATTCCACTATATATATATATATATATATTTTTTGGCAGTTAGAACTGTGGTATTTTACTCAAAGGTAACGAGTGAGAATCTGACGCAAAGCTTCAGATCACTTTGGTCACAATAACGTCGTCGCCAACGTCCTCGGCCTCAGCTTCAGGATCGTCCTCGGGGTACAGCCGGCAGTATTTGTCCACCATGACGTCCAGGTCGTGCTTGACGTGGGTGTTGATGTGGAGCATCGCGAGACTTTTGTTTAAATGCTTGGCAGGCACGCTGCTGAGGTACGCCTGCAGCCGCTCGGTGGCGGTATCGCCTGTGCCTTTCTCCACTTTGAGCACCGGCATGGTGGACAGCACCTTGAGGAAGGCGTCCACGTTGGGGAAGAACTTGACGTCCGGCAGCTGCAGGGTCTCGTGGATGGTGGTGGGCAAGCGCACCTCTTTCCCTCTGTGCTTCCATTTGATTCGCCAGCAGTGGAGCTCGGCAGGAAGCGTGTCCGGGTTCGGGAGGTCGCCGCTGTAGACCTCGGCGAAGTTCTCCTCCGTGGTGTTGAACTTCATGTGGCCCATGACGGCCGGAACCAGCGACAGGCACTTGAGAGCTCGGAGGTTGTTGTCGCAGAACATGTCCTCCACCTCCTGCATGATGCCGCGGATCACGGGTACGGTCACGTACTCCTTGAAGTAGGTCTCGGCCTGGATCTCGCCGAGGTCAGCCGCCCGCTGCTTTCGGAGGAAGAGCCTCGGGACGGACACGGGGATCTGCATGAGGGCGGCCAGGCTGACGGCCTCGCTGTACCAGAACTCGTGGTACACGTCGATGTTGTCGTTGACCTCATTGAGAGAGTACAGGACCGCCGTTAGGCTGTTTGCGGCGGAGAACACGTCGAGTGTTTCCCCCTGAAGGTTTCTCCCGAAGGCTCTGGTGAATGTCAGAACATTCTTCAAGATGACGACGGTGACAATCACCTCAAAGTCCGCGATGCTTTCTCCGATGGAGTACGCCTCCGCAGAGACGCAACCGGAAAACTTTCCGTCGGCATTGTCCCGAATGCTATCCATGCACAGCAGGAGTGAAGGTAATATATCCAGCAGCACGTCAAAGATGTTGTGTTGCTCCGTCCATCCGGAGGAGCACGTCTTTCTCAGAGCATTTCCTTTCTCCTCGTTCTTCTGGAACTGAATGGAGATGGCCTTCTCCAGTTCATCTAGAGTGTGTGGGGCTTTAAAGAAGAACGTAATCCTCCTCAGATTCTCCATGACGATCTGCACGTTGGGGAAAGGCAGGTTGTTGGCGAGGTGGATGTTCAGCGCCATATGCGAGCAAGGCATGTGCAGCGCGAGAGGGTACTTCTCCATGAGCAGTACGGCGACGGCTTTCATCTTCGTGGTGGAGGTCCCGGTGGCCTTGTGGGCCTGACCGCGGCAGTCCTCCATGCTGAGTCCCCAGCGGTCCACCAGGAGAGCCTCCAGGCTTTCCACCAGCGCCGCCTCGTCTCCGTCCACGAACGGGAGGAAGTCCACGAACTCCTCTCTGAGGACGTTCTGCTGGTTGACGAAGCGGAGGAACACGGGCAAGTGTTTGCTGTTGGCGAATTCGACCAGGTCGCCCGTCACCAGGGAGTAGAAACGACTCTCCCTCACCTCCATGAGCATCTCCTCCCTCACCGTGTTCTCGCAAACGTCGAGGAGCTGACTCAGCTGGGCGGCGCTGAGGTACTCGCTGTTCACCGCGGTCACCTCGAATCTCTTCCTCAGAGCCTCGTCTCCGGCATTCATGCAGTAATCTATGAGGGCCTGGAAGTTGTTGGACTTGAGCTCTTCTTCGGACACTCTGCCGGCGGTCAAAGGGATTGCTTGTTTTGCCAGCATGAACAGAATCTCAAACAAAGACCTCAAATAATCCCGGTAATCTTTCTCATCGGCTGAGAGCTGAGGCTCGTTGTCAGCCATGTTTGACAGATCCTCTTTTTTGATTGTCTGCTCAGCAGAAGCCACTGAGGAAAGAGACACAAGGAACACAGGTTGAACAACAAATAATTCAATGGAGATGCACCAATCAGTTTTAGATTTAGTGACAAACAAAATGTTTTGCTTTCTTAGTACCTTTAAATAAAAACTTAACTTCTAATTTGATATGAAATTGTCTTTAATATCCTATGTTAGCCATAGTCTTGGCAAAATCTCTTTAGCTGCTTCATCCTATGCTGCAAATAATCAAGCACACAATAAAAAAATTCTACGTTGTTGGATTTGAGGCAAAGAAAAATGCTTTTTTGCCCCCATTTAAAAATTAATTACATGTTGTTTATTAGCAACTTGATATATTTCTAATATCATATAAACAAGGCTTAAAAGCTTAAATGAAAAATAAATAAATAAATAAATAAATAAATAAATAAATAAATAAAAAAAATCAACAGAAGGTGCCATTTTACTTATACCATTAACCGTCAAAATAGTCGATTCCAGTCACCAGTCAATTTTCTCATGCATAAATAAATTGACACAAAAGTACCTATGAATAGTTCCCCGAATACTTACATCGTCTCTCTTTAATCCTCTGTATATCTTCATCAGTCTAGGGAAAATTAAGAAACTGGGATTAACTCGCACACACACACAAAAAGTAGTCAAGTTAGCTGAATTATCGAACCAGATTCATTTTTTTCCTTACAAGCTCTTTTATCTGCTTCCGGTGCCTGGTGTAAGGGTTTTTCAGATGGCTTGTCAAATCAAAAATGGTTGGGATGGCCGTGTCCTTTAAGACCGTCCTGTAGGGGCTCTGAAAGGAAAAGCAATCAAATAAGATTATGTAAGTACAGAATCACACAGACGCAGAATTGCCACGCAAGTGCTAAAACGCCGACGGCGTCGACACTCACAGTTTTGCACACCATGGCGGGGTCAAAGTGTTTGGCACACAATCTGTAGTGCTTGTTCAACTGGTCGGCTGTTTTGGCTTCGAGATCGGCCCTGCGGCAATTCTCCACCCAGATTCTGCATCTTGAAGCAAAAACAAATAACGGGTTTCTAAAACATGACATTTTACTTCACGTTTCGACGATGTAAAAATACTTTCCCAAGTAAAAGTGGTTAGTATGTGTTTTTTTTTTTTTTTAAATATTCATCTTTCAGACTACTATGATTACAAGAACCACATTCTAAATATTTTTTGTGGAAAGAAAAAAAAAAAAAAACCTGTCCTTTTCATTTTTCTCCTCCACTGGAAACTTGACCTCTCCAATGTTTTTAATGAGATGCCGTTAAGTCTGTTTTATAGTCGGAAACTGTACAATTATATGTATATACATGTGTGTTTTGGGCAAATGTTTTCGCAAATAAGTCTAATTTCAGATCATTTCCAAAGCAGAATTGCTTCTTCCTTCTCCAGACTGAGGTAGATTCTAAGTCTGAAGTTTTATGCTGAAGTATTCTTTAAACCAATAAAGATCTAGAGAGTTTCAATGAAGTGCTTTCCAGATCTAAATAAGTTTTTAAAACAGAACATCAGGAAAAATATGTATAGCAAAGTTGTATTTCCTGTTCCATTTTCAAAATCCACTCATTGATCCATTTTCCACTCCATTTATCTGTTTGACTGTCTGCTTCTCCAGCACTCAATTGATCCCCCCTCCATTCATTTGCCCATCCAATCCATCCCCAAAGTCTGCTGTTTGTGAAGATTTCCTATCTAATGGCTTACCACTGCAACAATATCATCATTAAACTCTTAGATTTACAGTTTAAATGCAACTTGGGGGATTTTAATTAGCAAAAAATTTATAGAATTTTGACATAAACAAAAAAAAAACAACAACCACAGTACCCAAAAGGTAGTGAGACTACTTCAACATAGTTTTACTCAAGTTTAAGTAAAAATAAATTATTAATATTAGGAATAAAAGCTACCGAAGGACTGAATAAGCGATTTCATTTAATGTGTATTACTTATGTAATCAGAGACAGGCATTTTACTGTCTACAGTTTAATCCTCTGAGAGGATGTGGTCGCCGGTAAAGCCTTCATTTTCATTAACTTGAGCTCAACATACACAAAACAAACAACTCCTGGAAAGTTAAGCGGGACTTTTAGAAATCCTCTAAGGTCGTCTTTGTGTGCGACGCGTTTCATGTTCCTTTACCTCTCGGGGTCTCGGGGAAATCGAAAAAATGCCAAATCGGACTGCGTGCTCTTCCGTGTGCAGTTTGGAGCCGCGCAAAAATTCGGCATGTTTGAGTCTGGCCGGTTAGCTTGGCTAACTTCGCTGGCTAACGTCCTCTGATAGGCTCGATATCCTTTCAAGAAGCCAAGTCCACCGGTGTGGTTCTCAAATCAAAGCTGGACTCCGACTTTGGCAAAGAAATGTCTCGCAAACATCTCAAGGACAGATCAACAATCCAGAAAACCGCCACACAAACAACAGTTACGTTTGGACTCATGCGACTTCATTTTGCAGCGCCATGTCCCGCCCACGACGAATGTAATTGGACGAATGAAGAGTCATTTGTATAACTATTGGTCAATCGAATTATCACACAGACCAATAGAATTTCAGCCAGGCATTTGTTTTTTTTCTTCTTTATTCTATCGGATGTGGTTACCTTAACTTCCTGCAGCACTCTGCTGCCACCCACAGGCATCTGATAACAGCAGATAAAACACAGGCCATCTGGTCGTCCGCCATGTTGTGCGTGGCGTGTTCTTCTTGGGGTTAAAAAAGAAGTATGCTTTTGAAATGACGTCTTCTCAATAAAAATCACAAAAGTTTACCTTTATCTAGCAGCTGAGAAATAGTTTTAACACATAGTGTACCAAAAACATAATATCTTATTTTGTTAAATCTTGTTTTATTGATACTTAATTAGTGCAATCTGTGCACACCTGTGTCAGTCAGTTTCACCTAATAGAAATCTCAATCCAGAGCAAGCTTAGTGTCAGAAGAAGACCATTTATTTTTTATCCATATGTGATGGGACAATCTGTAGATATATTTAACTTTCTGTTGATGTTTCAGAGGGAGAGATTTCACAGAGCAAAAATTTGACCCCCAAGTGGACCCATGTGATACACTTACAGGAGAGCCAATGGGGGCAAAAAAATCTTTCTAGCTTCAGGAAATGTCCTGTTGCAGAGACATGTGGCTCCAATCCATTGAAAAGACGAGATAGTCTCTAAAGAACACTGTCCTGGACGACTTTGTGCATGTGTTTAAGAAAAATGCCAGTCACAATATGGCGGTGACGTTTACGTGGAAGTCTAACGTTCATTTGGCTTTGTTCTTTGGTCATGGAGTAATGGCCTCTTTCGTATTTTTGAACGTAAAATTGTAAGTATGAACTATGTCAAGTTAAATGCGCATGAAAAAGTCGATAGTTTGTGGCTTTACGTACACGCACATGGCCGCTGTTGAAGTTCTCACTGTGGGAGCGGTATTTCGACGGCTCGTTGGTCTAGGGGTATGATTCTCGCTTAGGGTGCGAGAGGTCCCGGGTTCAAATCCCGGACGAGCCCTCCTTATTTTTATTGGTTTAGTTTTCTCTTATCATTCGTTTTTTCAAGTTCAATAACGTTACGTATAAACGACACGCTCTTTCTCTCCGTAACAGGACTACGTGTGCAGTATGCACAATAAACTGTATTATGCTACACCATTCACATTATTAAAGTGCTAGAAATCCAATTACCTCTTCAAAGTTTGTGAAAGATGTGCCTTTCTTTAAAGTCGCATATTTGAGCAAAAATACATAGGGCTCGTCCGGGATTTGAACCCGGGACCTCTCGCACCCGAAGCGAGAATCATACCCCTAGACCAACGAGCCACGGCATCATCAACCACGCAGGATATCATTAAATATTGACTAAAGGCGTATCGATATCCGTTCTTGGTCATTTTCATGGACCGTCTATATGTGCTTTTTTTCGGTGTGGCTTTTATTTAATGCAGCAGCGGTGTTAATGTTAGAAAGAAAAACAATGATGACACAAAGCGATTCAATTAACTTCTTTTATATATCATACATAAGACTGTCTTAATATAATACAAAGGGCATTGTCATAAACACAGCAAAGTCTTGACTAGATCTTACAATCTGTGGATACATGGACTTATCCTTTCCCCCATGCTGTTCAACTCTATAGTGCATGTTGCATGTACAAAAAAAGTGGGAAAAAAAGTGAAACCAAAAAATGAAAAAAAGAAAGAAAGAAAGGAAAAAAAAAAAAAAGCTAAATCCAAGTTAAATAAAAAGGATTTCAACTTCGGTTGGGTGTTCAGATATGTCGACAATTATCTGTGTTTGTGTATAACCCACAAACTCAACAGGCTTATTATGAAAGATGGAACCATTTTTTTATTTTTTTTTTCAACCATGTGCTTCTCATATAACCAAAAGTAAGGTTTGTGATGTACATGCACTTACAATATACCCTGTGAAAATTATTAAGGTTTGAAGATCTAGCTTTCCCTGTTTGATTCAAACCCTACCTCATAGTGTTGTCCTGATGTAGTCAAGTACCTTTGCCAAAAGGCAAGGTTTTGCCACTAAGAAAACAGGAGTTCCTGCCCACTGAATGGTCACCAAATTGACAAACATAATCAACATACCAGCAGGAGCAAGGTAGTGAGTTCTATACTTCCTTTATTAAAAAAATATAAATATATACATAAATTCTATTTCAACTATTAAAAAGGGGCTGCATTTCATGACAACTGCTCTAAATAAGAGGTCAATCAGCATGATCTGAAATAGGCGCACACTTACGAGTCACTTCAGTCAAATTTTTTTCTTTTTTCAGTCTTTATTTTTGGAATGTTTAGTACCAGTATGAGTGCCAGTAATAAAAACCACTGACAAAAGATCTAAATGTCTCAAATTCAGCGGGGTATGAAAATAAAAAGAAAAAGAAAATGATTGCAAATCTGCAATTAACCTTGACATCCAGATCAAACCCCAATCTTCAATATAGGTAGCTTTACATTTGTGTTCGTGGAAATACCAAGCATGGCTGCTGAAAGGATGGGATCTCTTAGAAAATGACGACAGCATGACCTGTGGCCCGCCCTTAATTGGCAAGGTGACAGTGGGCAGTTTTTTTTTCCTTTTTTTTTTTTTTTTTTTTTTAAATACTTTTGTTTTTATTTTTCAAATTTCAAAAGTGGTAAAAATGAACAACAGAACAAAGAAAGCACTTTAAAATCCCTGATATAAAAAAAAAAAAAAGAAAAAAAAAATTATTCTGGTTATTGACTGTTTTGAGGACATGCATGTCTGCCTAGGCAAAGCACTGTTATGGTGGGGCTGACAACACACCTTTTTTCCCCCCTTTGAATAGGACAACAATCATGGGGATTTGACCTACCAAAATCAGAACTATACCATTCAACACAAACTGGTTTACCACAAATACCCTTACCCTGGCAAGACAATGACAAAGTCTTGCATCACGGCAGAAACTAGCTAAGTTGACCAAATGATGTATGAAAGGCAGCAACACCCTTTGAAATAGTATGATGGGGGGAAGGGTAAAAAAAAAAAAAGAAAAAAAAAAAAAAAAACAAACAAAAAAAAACGACAACACAGAAATAGAATGCATTAGTCTCCTTTTTGTTTTTTTTTTCAAACCATCAGCCTCTATCTTGCTACTCTGTAGCCTGCAGAGTAACTACCAAGTTCTCTAACATACCAAAGTTTTTTCCCCGTTTTTTTTTTGTGTTTTTTTTTTTTTAAAGACTCCCAAAATAATCTACCAATTTAATATGGAAAAAAGTTTTGGTAAAACGTTGCAAACAAATCTGGCCAGAATACACAATAGCCAACGGTCTCCAGTTTTGCTAAAAGTAAATATATTGCAGCTGTTTTGTGTTGACATTAAAATAAGATCTCGATAAACTTTGCGTCAAAGTGGTGAACTGCTACATTATTGGTTACAGACACCTATATGCTATAAAACAACTGCTTTGGTATAAAAACATATCCAAAGGGAAAATAAATTCTTGTAAAATTCACAGCATAATTTGAGGAGAAAAAAAGGCAGTCACTTAACTCTTTTTTTTTTTTTGTTGGTTTTGTTTTTTCTTTTTCTTCAGTTTCCATGTTTTGGATGGAGAGACTTGTGCGGGTGGCTCTAATGAGGGACTACATGCAAAAAGGGGAAGAAGGAAATAAAAAAAAAAAAAAAAAAAAAGGTAGACTCTGGAATAAAAAGTTCTTTCCATTGCAAAATCCTTAACCAGTGAACTTCAAGGAAGTAATGTTTAGGAGGTTGTTGTGTACAATAAGACCCTGTTATGTGGGGCCCCTGCTGAAGACGAAATCTTTGTCGAGAAAGGCCTCAGATTACCATTCTTATTTACCTTTTCTAAGTTGTTTTAAATTTCCTTAAAGAATTAAGGGCTGTCTAGAGAGAGAGAGAGAGAGAGAGAGAGAGAGAGAAAAAAATAGAGAAAAGCCATCTTAATTCAAATGATAATGTCCAGCTCCATTTCCATTCCAAGTCCATGAGTCATAAGGCCAAAGGGTTATCTAGAACCAGCCGCTGACTGTCTTCCTTTAACTGGGCCGGATCCTTTCGTCTCCTGTGCCCTGTCGCTGCTCTTCGCCTGTGTCGGGCCCCCGCCCCCCCCTGGTTGCGTCTTGTTGGGGACAACAGGGCCTCTAGGCCTGAGGTGGTGGGGTGGGGTGGGATCTGGGGGTGGTGGTGGTGGTGGTTGTTGTTGGTGGTGGTGGTGGGGGGTGGTGCTTCCCTCCTCCTTTTTGAACGCCGGCTGGTGTCAGTATCCGACTTCCCACTTCACTCCCCCTCCCCAGCGGGAATCCCTTCCTTTTTTTCCCCCCCACCAGGCCAGCACACGCGTTGGGACTCCACCGCTATGTGCTCCCCTTTAACAGAGTCACACACACACACACACACACACACACGAAAAAAGGGAAAAGACCAACAAGAAATATCACCGCAAAAACACTTCCCCCTTGTTGTCAAGCTACAGGATTTACAAGCGGCTTTGATGTGAAATTTCACTTTTTAAAAAAAAAAAAAAAGGGCAAGAATAATTACTGACCGAGTGGAAGAGTAATGTCAGGCGCTCCACAGTTTGAACCTAAACAGGACGCCGGAGCATTTCTTCACCAACAAGCTAGCTGAGAGACGAGCTCCGACCTTTGCTCCTGAAATGCTCCTTCAAAACAAAGACATTTTTTGCCACATAATACCATATGGTGATTACTTTGTGGTTACATGAAACTGGTGAAATGGTAAGATGGGTGTCTCAATCTCACTATGGTTATTCCGCAGTATTATTTTGTGCCTAATGATTGCAAAGGAAACAAAAAGAAAACAAAACAAAAGAAAAAACAAACAAAACAAACAAACAAACAAAAAAAAAAAGATAAAAATTACATATATGCTTTTAAACAAAGGGTTTGTTGTTGTTTTTTTTCTCTGTAGTAGCGGTTCAGTGATATCTCCCTTCTGACGTGAGCAGCTTTTTGTTCTCAACACACCTTGTAGTAAAAAACACCACCTTTAAAAATGACGCACGGGGGGAGAGGAGGAGGGAAAGGAAAGAAAAAAAGAGAACAAAACAAAACAAAGAACAAAAAAAAAAGAAAGAAAAAGAAACACACAGCCAAATTGTCAGTGCAGTCACGAACTGGCCATAGAACTCTGCTGCACACATACTCCAGTCATTGGAGACTCCTCCCGGTCCATGCCCTGCCTCATGCCCAGGTGGCCTTCCGCTAGGTAATGGCCAGGCCCCGTGTTCGTGCCCATGGAGAATGCAGGGTGCGCTGCCATTCCAGTCTCCTGCCGTGGGTTCGAGAAGGCACCTAGCCCCATGCTCAGCCCACCGTTCTGACCAAAGTCAAGGGCTCCGGCGGGCAAGTGGCGGAGCTGGTAGGCCTGGTTCCCATGGTTCCCAGTGGAAGAGGACGATGTCGAGGAAGAGGAGGCAGAGGAAGACAGGGAGGTCATGGACAGGTGGCCGTGCACCACCTCCATGGAGTCCTGCGTCGAAGAGCTGTGTGTCGGGGAGGTGTAGTGGCGCGGGCGCGGACGCGTCGCCATCATCTGCCCGTGGTGGTGGTGGAAATGGGAGTGGGGGTGCAGGGCCTTAGGGTGCTGGGGGGGAACGTGGAAGGTGGTCTCCTGAACTGGGTGGGTTTCTCCAGTGACTGACTCGGGTCCAACGCCGCCTCCCCACACCAGTGGGGGTGGGTAAGGCTGTCTTGCCTGTGAGTGGCAGGTGAGAGAGAGGAGTCAGTATCACACAACCTAAAGAGAACAACTCAAGTCCTCCTGGTTGTACCCACTCTGTCACCCAATAATGTCCAGGGTTTCCCCCAGAAAGCCTGAAAAGCCCAGTGGTAGGGGCAGTTCACCAGCAGCCAGCCATATTTTTGTGTCAATTTTTTTTTTTTAAGTTACAAAAATTCAGAGGTGCACAAGCAGACACCATAATTTAAAAACAATACCATGCAGACAGCATAATTGGTGCGTACCCCCCTCACACCCACTATGAACTTAGCCTGATGCGTCTTTGGGACAATAGTGCAATCGGCAGGTTCCTGGTTCACTCCTCACGCCACCCAGGTGTCCTTATAATACATTGGGGGAAACCCTGAATGAGGTCGTGTTCTATATCGTTACCTTCCAAAAACAATGGCCCAAATCACTTTTGGTGAGAAATGTCTTCCCTCTTAGGAAGGTGATGATATTCTTCTATTCATTAAATTCAATTATTCTTCTTTTTCATGTCTTTGAGTGTTCTCATAAAGCACTTTATCAGTCTGATGTCGTTTAATTTCTAAAAGTGTAAATTAAGGAAATACTCCAAAAAATAGTAACTACTACTTTTTTGATTTGATCTGGGATCCTAATTTGTCACAAAACAGTCAGCTGGTCCAAACTGGAATCAGAAGCAAATGAACGGAAAAGTGCTCGTATTAAAAAGTTTGAAGGTAATCATATCCAACTGAAGTGACGCATATTTGTGTCCAAGGCGTTTTCTGCCACAATTCAATAAAATACTTCACTACAAGAGAAAATCAATTGATGACATGGTTTAATTTCCATTGGATTGTTTCACTAATTGAGGAATAGAAGTAGAAAGTGACTAAATGGAAATGTGTAGGTATAAAATTAGCCACATGAGAAATGACCTGGAGCCTTTTCTTCCCAGTGTTTCAGCCTTATTAGATCGCCATCTTTGCATTACAATGTCAATGAAGCAGAAATTTGTTTTTCCACATAACACATTTGTTGTGTTAAAATAATTACATTTTAAAAACCGCAAAACGTTTTTAGAATGATGTAAAACTTTATGAAGCAGTGCATGGTGGGTATTTTTGACACAGTAAACATTTTTCTTATTGGAACCATCAACTGCAGTAAATGACCTAAAAGAAGACAAAATAAAAGTAATCCAACATGTGACATAGATACTACACTTTTTAAGACGTTAAACTGGAAAAAGCTTTTTTAAAGCAAATGTTCAAATCTTTTTGAATGAACCAAAAGCAATATTATAACATCTTACAATATGGCACCCACTACACCAACATTAAAACTTCTAATTCCACTATAGCAACATTAGAAAACTTCATTTGAAAGAAGAGATCAAACTCCGTAACTTCATTAGAATGCAATTAACATTTTCTGTTACATTTTTAGAAAAATGAAAGAGCAAATCAAAAATCTTTCCGGCTCACGTACTGACCTGTGGACAGAGGCTGTCACCATCCATGGCAGGCATGGTCGTGCCAAAGTGTCCTCCACTGTGCAAGTGGTGATGGGTAGGGTCTGATCTCGCTCTGCCACTGGTACTAGTTCCAGACGATCCTCCTGAGTGTAAACAACAAGTGTCACCAGCACAACTTCATCAGCCTCAACCATGTTCTCTGGCTATAACTTTAAATTAACGGACAAAGTAAACGGCAAGTAGCCAGAAAGACGATTCATCCAACTTTAATTATGATTACTAAATTCTCCTGAAACCAAACTAGTAAACAATCAGAGATGTACCAATCAATTGGTATTGGACAATATTCCATTGATTTTTAACACCTATTGTGTGCAACTTTATATTTGTTGCTGCCTAAATTACACCTAAATTGCCCCTTTGTGGGATAATAAAGGTCATTTCTATTCTGACCTGGTCAGTGATTGGTAAGTCTAGTCACAAAAAAAGGAACTTCTTGCCATCTTCAGAGTACTTTGAATTGGTCAAGCATCAAAAAGTGTTTAGCTTATTGCCTAAATTAGGATAATCTTGTGATTTATTTATCTTTTGTACAGAAAGAAGCCACCACTTCAACCAAATCACCAAAATCATGTCATTCTAAGCAACAACTCTTTGAAGAATCTTGAGTGAATATGATTCTAACAAAATTTTATTTCCCTATGGGACCAATAAAGTATTTTTGAATTATTTTTTGTGCTACTTAAACAAACAAAAAAAATAAAAAAGAAAAAAATAGAAATTATGAAGTCAAAAGCAAAACCTGGTAAAAAGCCAGAAAAGGCAGTGATTGGTGCATCTCTAATTGGGGCGTGTCCCTGCTTCTGGTGACCTCTACCTGAACTTGAGGAGGTGCTGGAGGTGGTTCCTGAAGACTGGGACTGCTCTAACGCGGGGCTCGTAGACACGCTACTGCTCGTATTGGTCCCCTCGTCCGCAGTCTTCTTGAAGAAGCTGTGCTGCAGGGCGTAGTAGGGCTGGATGCGACTCTTGGGGTCGTAGTCCAACATCCGAAGAATCAGGTCCTTGAACTTCAAGTAGTCAGCAACGGCGTGGCCGGACTCCCCCGCCCGCCGGCCACCTGGACCCCCTGTTTCCACACCAAGGATGGAGTGGAGCTTCCGCGAAGCTGGAGGTTTATACTGCAGGAAAAAAAATAAATAAATTAAATAAAAACAACAAAAATTTAAAGCGCAAATATTTTTAAAATAGTTTTCGGTTCATAAGAAGAAAGTTGGCTTCACCCTTTTGCCATCTTTGGTCTTCTTAACACTCCATGTACCATCCGAAAGCTTCTCAAAGAACTTCCTGGCTTTGGGGGCTAGGTCCATTATGTGATTAGGTGGGATGCCAAGAACCTCGACTATTTTGTTCATCTGGTCAACCTGGTAGGAAAAAAAAGATTAATTAATCAGTGTACATCATAAATCCTAAGGCAGAACATAACTAGCAATCATTTACCTCATTGGCTCCACTAAAGAGAGGTTCTCCAGTATGCATCTCTACCAAGATGCAACCCAAGGACCACATGTCGATGGCCAGGTCGTAGGGCATTCCCAGCAGCACCTCTGGGGAACGGTAGAAGCGACTCTGGATATATTGGTAAATCTACACAGAAAGGGAGAAGTAAGAAAACAGAATAAACAAACCAGAAGCTTTATCGCTCATCTTAATCACAGATTAAGACAACTCGCAGCTTCATACCCTTTGTCCCAGTTGGCATGAGCTGCCAAAGTCCACTATTTTGATGGCGCTCCTCTTGGGGTTGCAGAGGAGAATGTTCTCCGGCTTCAGGTCACAGTGGATGATGCTAAGCTCAGGCGTGGCCAGGAAGAGTAGTGCCGTGCATAGCTGCTGGGCAAACTTCCGGGTGAGGTTGAGCGAGACGCCGCGGAAGTTGGTGTTTCGGAGCAGGTCGTAGAGGTTGTACGAAAGCATCTCGAACACGAGGCAGAGGTGGTTCCGAAACATGAAGTGTCGCTTTAGGTGAACTGCGGCAAAGCAAGTTGGAATTCTATTTTAGCTTTCTTTTAGTTGAAGCGAAAGAAAGCCGTGTTTTTGCCAGACTGGGAGTACGTACCGATGTAGTATTTCATCTCGGTGTCATGTTTGTTCATCAGCTCCAGGAGGCGCACTTCTATTTGGGCTTGGTTGAGGAAAGCCTTCTTGTTCTTGATGATCTTAATGGCGACCCATTCTTGCTCTACTCGGTCGTATGCTTTTACAACCTGAGGGGAAGATTTTGACCAAATCTTGACATTGGGCAAAAATAACCTTTTTTAAATAAGTATTTTTAATCACAACAACTTTTAAACTCACCTGTCCGAATGATCCTTTTCCTATCAAGGAATCAATCTCATAACGGTCCATCCACTTCTCCCCATTCTTGACGATGTAGTCGTAGTTATCATCGTCATAGCCATCATTAAAGACTTTCCTCTCCTTTTTGTGACTGGAGTCTTCACCCTGACCCTGTTGGTGCCGTCTCTTCTTTTTTGCATAATACACCTGTGAATTCACAGATGAAACCACATAAAAATCACACGCAGAGCAAATATGTCAATTGACTACGATTTAGCTTTGAAAAGTTTACTGACAACATTGTTTAATCTGGCATTTTGCTTTATTAATCACTCTATTTTGGGCTTGCAAAGTACATTTAGAAATTCTCTCAGCTTGCATGACCAGGTCAAATTGTTTACACATTTAGATGGTCAAATCTAACAGAACTGGAAGGAGTGAAACAAAAATAAGCATACTAACCTCATTGATGTGTTTGTATGTTTTGATAAGGTCAATGGAGAGCTTCCTCAGGGGAGCTGAAGTTGGGTCACGAAAGCACTGGGGCATGTGCCTCTGGAGTGTCAAAAGTAGAAAAAAAAAATGTTTTAATAAAAAACACAACCCATTAAAATAAAAAAAAATAAAATAAAAAAGATAACATCACATTTATTAACTTTAAATAAACGTAACTTTAAAATGAGTAATTCAGCACAACATGACTAAATTGAAGGGGACATTATTTGACAAGCTGCTACTTTTGCCTAGTGACAGAGGAAAAAAAAGAGGGAAGCAGTGTTGCACGTTACAGTAAGTACGACGGTTCTCCTAAGTGTTTTAAACCCAAGGGGTGCAGCAGGATGGGGTTAGGATACCTGATTGGCAGTGAGCTGTGGTGTCTGGTCGCTGTACGGTAAGACCGTGACAGATTGGTCAGTGCTTGGCTGATGGCGGTCACTGTACTGCTGGTGCGTATGGGGCATTGGAGCAGCCATCTGAAGACCAGCAGTGTGTAAAGAAAAAGAGGGCGCAAGCCGGACGGACGAAGGTTTGCATGCTTAAGTCTCTCCTCCTGGGAGAAATTAACACTGTTAGAAGTTGCATTGATTCACACAAAGAATTTATTAAAAACACAAGCAAGAAAAAGGTATTCATTTACATATGAATCAATTGCACATCATTTATGCAGCATCAGATTTTTTTTTGTCTACAAATAAAACACATAAAAGACTATCTTACTGTATGGGCACTATATAAACAAAACCTTTATTTGGCTGAATGGAGGGAAAAAAATGAACAAAAACTTAAATGTATAAATTTATCTTTATGTGTAAAAGACATATATATAAACTAAATAAAGTGTAATATTTAAACCTTGTTAAATTTATAAAGCCCAGACATAAGAAATGCACATTAAAAGATGTGAAAAATAACAAAAAAATTAAAAAATCATTAAATTGTTAAAATAATTGTCAATTTAATAAATAGCAATGACTGATTAAACATGTTAAAAAAATAAAAAGCATTCCAGTATAAGAAAAATGTAAAATACAACAGCAATAAATCAACCTTTGTGAAGAAAAGGGAGAAAAACAGCAGGTTTAGCAGTGAGAAGGGGTGAAAACACAGCATCTCCACACTGTACAGTGAATCATCCTTCATTTTAAGCCAGAAGGAATCAAAAAATTATTAAATAGCATGTTCAGCTATCAGCATCTCTCTCCAGACAACACAATTCACCAGTGCTACACAGTAACCACTATTCAGAATCCCAGCAACAGCACCTAATTAGCATAGCCTATCACCACAGAGATACAGCGTGATTTGGCAAGCCCATCAATGCACAGACCAATCACAACGCAGTATGCAAATAGCCTACTTTTGTTGCCAGGGCAGAGCTGCTCCCATTTTCCAATGAGAAAACAAGAAATAAACAAGAAATAAAATTGAACTTTGGCACACTTAGACGTTGCTTTCAACACAAGAGCCTGACAGCAAAATAGCTGCACAGCCCAAAACCTGCACTCCATCTAAGAGCGTTAGAAAGCTGACCCAGCTATGGAAAAGCATTATAAAAAAAAAAAAAAAAAAAAAAAAAAAAAAAAATCCACACATCCATTGGCAGAAAGATGAGGAACTGTAAGATGATAGACCAAAGATCAGCAACGCATCTGAGGACAAGCACATACCTTTTTTTTCCCCCTTTCCTATCCAATGTATTGTCATATTTACACTTACAAACTTGAAAATAAATTTATGTTAGCTCTTAAAAATGTACTAGATGAACGTAAGCAGTTTAAGAAAAATAAAAACAGGGATATTTTATGAGGACTATAATTCTGCTTTTAAAAAACAAATTAACCCTTTCAAGCACTGTTCTTTATATATATGTGTTTGTGTGTGTATATATAGATTTTTTTAGATTTATAATTGTTCTAAAATGTTGGATCAGATGCCAAATTT
Source organism: Poeciliopsis turneri (assembly GCA_922788865.1). NCBI lineage: Eukaryota > Metazoa > Chordata > Actinopteri > Cyprinodontiformes > Poeciliidae > Poeciliopsis > Poeciliopsis turneri. The sequence continues at coordinate 25,345 of CAKLNU010001078.1, forward strand.
AAAGCAGCCGCACAAGGGGAGAAGGAAGAAATGAAATGTAACCTATGCCCCCCACCAATGGGTTTAAGGTTTACCATACATCAGCTAACCTGGATGCATCTTCTGTAAAATTTCATATCGTCCTGGGAGGAGAGTCCAGCAGCAAACCACAATCCACTATAAAGGATAAAAACACAAATATTACAAATCTTCACTGCTCATGTTTCATCTAGTTGCGCTGAAGCAAGAACTTTTGTTGGGGAAAAGGTGACAAAACTTTTTTTTTTTTAAGTGCGTGGGGTGCATCAGGATTCTGTGGAAGTTCGAGGACTGAAGATACAATTCCTTATTTTAATTTTTTTTTTTAAAATATATATATAAAAAATTTAAAAAGTGAGTTTCTTGTGGTTCAAAGAGAAATATATGTAGTTAATTAAAAAAAATAAAATAAAAAGAAAAAAGGACAGAGGTGTTGTAGAATAAATAAATAAATGCTGAAGAATAAATTAGCTTAGAGAAGCTCAGAGCCCTGAACAGTGGAATAGGAATTATTACTGCTGAAGGCCTAAACGAAGGTTGCTCTCCTCTCAGTACATATGCTATTTAAAATCTGCTATTTATGACACGAAATCATCTTAAAATAGGCGGTTGTTAGCCATAACCCCGGTGGAGCAGCTATATTTACAATATAGGTCTTTGCAAATTTACCAAGAACGGAAATATATCAACTGTGGTTTATATTTTGTTTTATAAACACATCAGCCAGCATTAAACTAAGACAACTATGGGTTTCATTTTATAATAAAAAAAAATATGTACAATAAAAGTCCAGGTTAGAGAATTGAAACAGTAATGGCAAAGAAAAGCCCTTTTTGTAAGCACACTTGTAGCTTTTTTTTTTTTTAGTTTCTTCTAAACGTCTGCCAGATCCTTAATGTTCAGTACTAACGTATGAACAGTTCCTTTCCTGGCTCTAGTCATTACGGCATCCGCGGGCCTATTTATGTGTAAATATAACGATGGTTAGCTCGATATTTGAAGCCGAATTATGGCATAAAGAGATGGATAAGAGATCCCAGCAACGAGCCTGTGTGTGTCATCTTCTCACGCCCAACCGATAGATCCATTCCAAAGCTGAATCAAACAGAACTCATCCTAACAATTAAAAAAAAAAAAAAAAAAAGGAAAAGAAAGCCCCAATGTAAATAGACGCATCCCGAGTGGCTCTATACTTACAGAAGATTGGGTAGATCTCGTCATGGTTAGAATTTAGGATGCATATTCAGAGTTAATTTTCCCCACCTCTCTTGCTACATATCGTTCGTGGGAGACTCGAAATCCTCAAATAGATGACAAACGGATTCGGGCTCACGTTACCGTTAGCAGGACCAACAAGCTAACGTTGTCTTCGTTACCCTGAAAACTGCGGGACAGACGAGCATATCTGCTCACCAACCCGACGTTAGCTGGTGACGCTGTGTTCAAGCCAGCGGGCTGTGGGGCCCATTCAGCTGGTTCGTCAACAAGTCAACGCTGACCATTAGCCGGGTTAGCTCAATTCGAACGGTTAAACCCGAAACTGACCCCCCCGATATTACTAAAGTTAAGCACTGACAGCAGATCAAATCGTGTGAGGTAAGCTAACAGAGCTTCAGTCATACAATGACAAGGTCTAATATAGCAGGGCTAGCAGTAATTGTGCCAGCATGACACTCCGTCCAAACTCAGACATATAACTCACAGTCAGCTGGGATGCTTCTCCCGTCCGACATTACAATCCATCCCTTGACCTACTGACTGAAAACAAACGTTAAGCAGAACCGGATTCGCGAATTGTTAGCTAGCCGCCACACCAAAAAAGCTACCATTTTCAACTTCACTACCGCGTCCATCATTGTTAACCATTCACACAGCACACATCAGAGAAAAGGCAAGAAATGAACGAGAAATACGCGACAGGACAGCTTGGAATTGCTCACCTCTGATGGCACGATCTTCATTTAAAGTCCAATAAACTGTAAGATGAGGAAACTTATCCAGTTCGAGATTCTCCCCTCCCTGTGCGGGTTAGCGAGTAAATCCAATCCCCCGTCCTCTGGCCGGCAAAAAAACTCTTAAAAAAACTCGTCAGTCATATCCTGTGAGCGCTTCATGTCCAAGGTTTTGATGACCAACATCCACGACCGAAGCAAATTTATCAAATGTTTTTATCAGCTGATGACAAGCAACATGCTAACTAGCGCTAGCTGACAAAATGAACGTAGCTAACGTTAGCCGCTTGCCCTGACTACTAGCCTGAAGCTAACGACTGTAGCTGCCGCTAAATAAACGTTACGCCAAATTCTGATTTAACGCCGTCTTTGCAGCCAATGCGTCGGTCTCTTCGACGGGCGCAACAACGCGGTTACATCCAGAGCATCCGAGTCACCAAACAGAAGCAGCGTCCTCTTATAATTTTTGGTCAGGAATTTTGTGTCAATTTTCACAAAATGGCGCGCGGTCCAAACCTGCGCAATGAACCGGCCCGGTGGACCAGAGACACGGACAACTGAGTTAGAGCGGCGCCGCCTAATTATTCCCAACTCTGTTAAAACGTCGGCCTCTCGATCTTCTCCATCCGTTTCAGTAGACGCGTTTCGAAATCCGAAAACTTGAAACATATATCCACTGACAGCATTATTCCGGCGGGAAGGGAGAACATTTGAAAAAGACTGAGCTGGGGGGGGGGGGCAAAAAAAAGCCTCCTGACAAAATGGCGATGCTCTAGCTTGTTGCCATGGCAACTGTCAATCAAAAAAAAAAAAAAAAAAAAGAGGACCCGGATGTACCAATGACGAATAAATTTTGAGCTGGCCAGCGTTACACGCTCACGCGCACAAACTCTTCACAAATAATAGAAACGGAAGTAGTAATGATGATAATACTGTGGTGGGACATATTCTACTGTTCCTTTTATTGAAAATGTTAAATAAAAATAGAACGTGGCGATAAGTCAAGTGAGATGGGACTTTCTCGGTCCATATAATTATAATCAATGAAAGTCGGCTTTCATGTATTACGTTTATTTATTTAACTGACAATTGTATATATACATGAAAATGAATAATTGCGTTCATTCATTTTTAATTCCGTTTATTTTATTTTCAGTTTTTTTGTGATGTGTAAAAAAAAAAATAAATAAATAGAAATATCTGTATGTACAGTGGTGTGAAAAAGTGTTTGACCCATTCATGATTTCCATTTGTCACAGCAAGTGACAAATGCGTTCTGAATAAAATAAGACATGTTTTAATGTTTTTGCTCAGCAGCGGTTTTCGTCTTGCAACCATTTTTCTCCTGTCTCTACATTCAAAAACTGACACGACTCATAACTGAGGGAAGTGAAGCCTGCAGCTCTTTGGAGTCATTGTTGCTACAGTTTTGGTAAATATGTTATATATATATTTATATATATAGCTCAGAGGATAAGAACCACCTGCGGTGGGTGAGAAGTGAATTTATATATATATATATATATATATATATATATATATATATATATATATATATGTTTATATGTGGTTTATAATTAAGATTAAAGGAGAGTATTTTACTATATGAGCAAAACAGGTCCCAGGCCAGGTCCAGGCAATTACAATACGACACAAAACCAAAAAATAACAACAAAAATCTCAACATCAAAGTCTAGATGTTCAAATATATTAAATGACTTGAAAAAAAAAAAAAAAAAACAGCACTCATTCAGGCTTTATAAAATTTATTAAAGGTCACCTAAGGAAGATAAAATAATAGCAATATTTTGTTTTACTTCCATCTCAATGGTAGATTCAAGTAATTTTTTTTTTTTGTATCAACATGTCCAAGACAGAACACATCCGAGGTCAAAACAGCTACAAAAGAACAGCATGTAATTTAAAAAAAAAAAAAAAGAAAAAAAAAAGGTGATGCTGATAATTTATTCATTTATTTTTCCTGTTTTAATGATAAATACCAGCTGCTGAAATCAAGGTCAAAATGTTGAGAATTTCATCAGCTGTTGCTATAAACAAAAGTCTTGGCTCCAGTTCGTACTTGATCTGCATTGTTTTTTTTTTTGTTTGTTTTTGTTTCTTCTTAAGTTTAAATGTTCACAAAATATTAAGAATCAATTCAATTACCAGACTGGTAAGATCAAAATAATAATACATATAAAAAAATTAAATGTCAAGAAAAATGTGCAATAATCCATGAATGCGGGTGGGCAGCATAATGGGGGGGGGGGGGGGAATGTTCTCAACTCTAAGCACTTTACTATATTTTAGCTCAAATAGAAACCAAAATTTATTATTCAAAGAATTGACTCAAGTCAGAATAAAAGCAATTACAGGACGAATCAGCTGATCTGTAAGGCAAGCTCCACATGTGGGAGCAGTACCAGCCAGGGATCAGTAGGTGGCAGAGGAGAGTAATGCTCCTTAAGCTGAACTCTATCCTCAGCAACACCTCCCCATCCAGGTCGTGGTCTGGACATTTTTTCTGGACATTTTTCCACAGGAGGACCTGATTTCCTCCAAGATGCAGGACAAAACACTAATCCCTAATATATGATAGCAGCAATTAGTTTCTATAAACAGTGATGACCTGGATATTCCATTCACTCATTCATCTTGATTTATTACTTACCATCAAGTACACAGATAGATACTAAAGCATGTATTTTCGAGCCATTACACAGAACAACAACTATGTTAGCTTTAGTTGTTATGAACAAACTGTATATGTGAGCACAAATTTGGTTTCTCAATTTGACTCCTTAAAATTGGGCCTCTGTCTCCTTTAAGAAGCTCCTCTTCTTTCTGAAACTCCGCCTTCAGGAAGTCATCAGAGCAACGCTTCTCATTTTGGCCTTTTACAACTGTTCTTACAAGTGTTGGACTGAGATGGAGCTTGTATGATAAGCTCAGCAGCTGAGCAGGTCCACTAGGTGTTTGCTACCTGCTGCTGCCGCTAGTCTGGAGGAGCTGAATTTGAGAGGGGGTGGAGTGGGGGTGGGGGGGAGTTACAGAGGAGGGGCGCTATGTGGAAATAGGCGGGGATTTGTGAGAGCAATCGTTTCGGCACCTCTGATTGGCTGCCGCAAGAGATTTAAGAATTTCTCCAATCTGCATAAATAATTATAAACAACATTCCAGGTATGTCTTTTTGATGAGGGAATAACATTATAACGTGATATAAAGCTCAAAATGTCGATTTTACATAATACCTCCCTTTAAGGCTTTAATTTCAAAGTGTCAATTTAAAAGGATTTGGTGTTTGCTAATATATATACACTGCCTGGCCAAAATAAAAGTCGCCACCTGGATTTAACTAAGCAAATAGGTACCAGCCTCCTTTTGGATAATTCCTGCATAGGCGATTATCTTTCAGCTGGCAACAAGTTATTTAACCCCAGCTGATGCAATGAGTAACTCCTCATTTCTTAAACAACCATGGCAAAAGACACATCCTGTGGTTGTGGAAAAGACGTTAGTCTGTTCAAGAAGGGTCAAATCATTGGCATGTTCAGTTTGCTAGGGAGCATAAAGATTGGAGTCTGGAGGAATGGAAGAGGGTCATGTGGTCTGATGAGTCCAGATTTACCCTGTTCCAGAGTGATGGGCGTATCAGGGTAAGAAGAGAGGCAGGTGAAGTGATGCACCCATCATGCCTAGTGCCTACTGTACAAGCCTGTGGGGGCAGTATTATGATCTGGGGTTGCTGCAGTTGGTCAGGTCTTGGTTCAGCAACATTGTGTGCCCAAAGAATGAGGTCAGCTGACAACCTGAATACACTGAATGACCAGGTTATTCCGTCAATGGATTTTTTCTTCCCAAATGGAACGGGCATATTCCAAGATGGCAATGCCAGGATTCATCGGGCTCAAATTGTGAAAGAGTGGTTCAGGGAGCATGAGACATCTTTTTTACACATGGATTGGCCACCACAGAGTCCAGACCTTAACCCCATTGAGAATCTTTGGGATGTGCTGGAGAAGGCTTTGCGCAGTGGTCAGACTCTCCCATCATCAATACAAGATCTTGGTGAAAAATTAATGCAACACTGGATGGAAATAAATCTTGTGACACTTCAGAAGCTTATTGAAACAATGCCACAGCGAATGCGGGCTGTAATCAAAGCTAAAGGCGGTCCAACAAAATACTAGAGAGTGTGACCATTTTTTGGTGGCGACTATTTTTTTGGCCAGGCAGTGTATATACACGTTTTGAGATCTTTTTCAATTTTGTCATAATTTTAAACTTTCACGAATAGAGCAAACTTGTGAAGTGAATATTTCACCGAGATCATCTCGTCTAATAAAAAAAAAAAATGCTGAATGAAAATTCTTCATTCAGCATTCTCTTTTAATTTGAATCCTTCACAACCCAAAGCGGCATCTATTTGACCTCCCACAGACGTCGTGTGACATTGGGTGTTTTTTTTTTTAATATCACTAAATAATTTCCAAAATGGAGCTACTGTGACTGAACCACCTGATTTATAAAATATAGTTTGTTTTTTTGTTGTTGTTGTCAAATTGTATTAGGCTAAAACACGTCAGTAACACATTCTAGATTGCTTGAGTCATACTGATGACATTTTAGTTGTTTCATTGGTCTGACACACATTTGAGCTCATTTGAATAATAAAAAGTTGAAAGAATGTCTTAATACAAGTGAAAAAAAAAAAAAAAAAAACTCACTTGAGCTTTAACTGTCATAAAATACGATCAGGTTTGTTTTTTTGAACGTGCATTTTTAACTTTCCAAATAAATGACAACATGACAACGACTAACGATGATAAAAAAACAGTAATACAACCTGACGACGTAAAAATTTCTGCCAAAACACAACACACCATGCAATATGTGGCAAACATCCGATGCGTGACGCGCCGATCCAGAGTAAAATGTTTCAGTATTTTTCAACCAGGCTACGTTTGAGTCTGGTTGTTCTCTCCAGAGTACAAGCAAATCAACAACCGCGCCCATCCTAACTGCGTTACTGCTATGATTTCTGGAAACCTTGTGCTGCTGCTACACTTGGTTTACTTGGTTTACACTTGGTTTACTCATATTTTAGATTTGCTATAGGAGCTTGTGAACAGGCAATACAATCAGCTTTATTTGGATTGCAATAAATAGATTAATGAATGGACATCAAATAATATAGACTGACAGAAACAACCGTCCAACCCAGCAACAGTATTTCAAAAGATTTCAAAAATCCCATAAAAATAAATAAACAAATGGGTCAACGGCAGTTGAGCTAAATAGCTAAGTACCCTTAAAACATTGACCAAAAGTAATCAGCAGTTGTATTTCAGGATACTATCAAATAGTTTTATGATGTTGATAGTTATACACCTAAAGAATTCTTTGATTGATAATATTTAATCAATCAATTTAAGGAAATGAATTCCCTCCCATAAAGACTGTAGGTCTCGTCGTTGGGACTATGGAAGATGTCAAGGATTTTTATTCCCTTGGGAGAACATCAGAACCTCCACTTTTAAGAAACAGTGTTGGGTGGACAACGACATGATAAAGGCAAAAAAAAAAAAAAAATCCTCAGATTTGTCCTAGTTGAAACCTGACAGGAAGTGTCAAGACAATGTAGTAGCATAAGTACGGACCTGTTGCGTCAGGACTAATAATCATAAAGTGAAAACTTACGTTGTTTATTTCCGTCAGTGCTCGGTTTGTTTCTTTGTAAATAAATTGCAACGTCATTTTGCAATTTATTTAGCTGTCATTTTGTCATGACAACTAAATGCGACACATTGCTGAGTATGTACAGGTCGTCACCAATACTGGGAGATGTGAAAGTAATTGTTTTTTTTTTGTGTGTTTTTTATTTTCGGTCCAAATTATTGAGTTAATTTGTTAATGAAGAACACTTACGGAGTGAAAATAGTCTCAAAATATCTTATGTCGAGAAAGAAATTTACTGCTTGTGAAAATCTAAACCATCTGACCATTTTGCCATCTTCATTGAAGAAATGACGAACAAGAGGAGCAGCAGGTTTGTCCTTGTTTACAGACGAGGTGTATATTTTTTTGTAGGGCCGATGAAATGGGGTCTCTGCAGATCTCAGAGACACAAACGAGGTTCAATTCGAAGGAGGACGTGTGAACAGGCCTGTCACGATGAAAAATTTCACTGTATGATCAATTGTTCCAGAAGTTCTCAGCAAATGATGATGTTGTTCTTTCGAGACAGTTTTTTTTAAAGTAATATAATGGCAATGACGAAATAGTAATGCAAGAACTATTCTCAAAAGTCATTCAATTTTAAATTCTAATGGACATTTAAACACTGGAGCTGGAAGACATTTTAACTTCCAAAATAAATAAACCAACTAATTTTGAAGTCTTTGTAAGCAAAATTGCCTTTCAAGATACGTTTCGAGACCAAAGTACCAAACTGAAGACTTTTAGCGTCCAGAGAAAAAAAAAAAAAAGAGAAACGGTAACTCAGGCCGATGGAAATGATTGAGTTTGTTTGAATTTATCACCCTCTTCATTGATTCGTTGATTATTGTGACAGGCCTATGTGTGAACAATAGACTAAATCCTTAAATATGTCATGAAGTCAACATAAATGGAGTACCTTTCAGTTTGTTCTGGTGAATAAAGTCCAGCAGCAGATCCAGGTCTACCTTCAACACCGCTGGAGCAACAGCATACGGTTTCAGCGACGGCGACCAACACCCGTAACCTCCCGAAGGTGCTTGCCGACTTCGGCATCGTAAAACCAGATCAACCTGGGTCAAAGTTAAGACTGAAAACATACTCTCAATCTGTGCTGAGTGTGACGCTGGAAACACTTTTATACATTTTGAGACTATTTTCGCTCCATAAATGCTTATCCAAACCAAACTGGCCCTGTGTAAAAAAAAAATAATAATAATGAAAAAGTATTTGCCTCCCAAAACACAAAAATTGTTACGTTTTGTGATACTTATCAATGAGTATGCGGAGATATTTGCCTCTGTCTTCTATCCGCGATTGTTTTAAACGAGTCACATTAGACTAATCAGAAATATTAGAGGCTTTTTGAGCAAATACATCATGTTTAAAGTTCAGGAAAGCAAAGATAGAAGGAAACCAAAAAAAAAAAAAAAAAGTCATCCAGCCTGTTTGAGAACAGTTTACTCTTTTGCCACAGGGTGGCAGCAGAGGCCCACTTTAACTCTGCTGATTGCGTTGATGGCGTCCCATTATTATTACTTTACTTTTGCTCTAAATTTAGTCTAGATTGACTCTTATGAGAACCAAATTTATTTGTCCAGAATAATAAAAATTTCTTCCTGGGAAGACATTATGTCTAAAGACATAATGTGCTGCTGATGTCTGTCATGTGACAGTCATCAAATTCAATCAATCAAATCGATCAAGTTTTATTTGTACAGCACATTTCAGCAGCAAGGCATTTCAAAGTGCTTTACATCATTACAAGCACAAAAGCACAAACTCGTGCAACATAGAATCAGCAACCAGAACATGACATTAAATCAAGTTCCATCGTTAAGTTTGGAATTGATTACGTTTCAAATACAATTTCAAAATAAATACAAATAAACACAAATACAAAAATCAATGCATCGGAGATGAAAATAAAGCGGGATGGAGTTGAAACATTGCAACCAGAACTAACCCTCCAGGGGTCAAAACATGTTCCTGCCAAAAAAAATCTAATCAAATATAAATATAAATAAAATAAAACAATTCACAACCCAACTATTTTGTGTACCTGAGATTTTTGTACTGGAACAATAATAATACATCCATCAAATCTTTCCTAAATCCTCCAAGTTGCTAATTATCAACATTTTTAAATGCAATTTTAAATGCTTAATTGGAAACTACTTAAGCATTGAGGTTTTTACATTTTATACTGCACTTGTATTGAGACACATTCACACAGCAAAAGGCCTACGCAGCACAACGTCTTTGCCGATTGTCCTTTAGCATGTGTTCAAAGCTCCACTCTTTACATTCGATAAAAGATGACACTAAAAACACTTAGTTAGTTCTAACTGGATTAGTTGTTGCAGTAAGTCACTCCTGAGACAGAGGCAACGTTAGAAACGTCTTACCTGGACGATGGGAGAAAATGACTGAACTGCTGTTCAGTCCTTTATTGTTTTGTTTTTTTTCAAATGACAGTGAAGGTTTCATTTCACTTTGAAATCAAGATCCCAAAGTCTGGAGGAAGAGTGCGCTGCAGAAACACCAAACCTTACCGAAATCACAAAAACCTTTCTAATTTCTAGTGGAGAAATGTCTGTAACTTGAGATCAGACAAAACTAACTTAAAAGTTAACTTTTTCAGCAAGAAATATGAGCTTGTTTTAAGTCCTTAATGTTAATTAAAAAGTATTAGTTGCACTGGCAGACTATTTCACTCATACCAAGGGCAAAATGGTGGTCTAAGTGAAATGATCTGCCAGTGGAACTATTTCTTTTCTTATCGACTTAAAAAAAAATAAAAGTCGATTATTTTTAGCAGTGTCTTGCTAAAAAGTTACTTTTTATGACATGTTTGTTTAACTTAAAGGGTACTAGAAAGCAGACCACAAATACCTGCTAAGGAAGGTTTTGTGTTTTTGCAGCGTGAAGAGGAACACAGTCCAAACTGCTTGAGGCCCACCCAGTATGAAGCCATGTTTTATCAAGTCTAAAATCATTACATCCACCATTTTGCTCATTTTAAAGCACTCCATGCTCCCTTCTACTGACAAACCTTGTGGCGATGCTGTCGTTTTCTAGTAGAACATGGCACCTTGAAGGCAGAGCCAAAAGCACCGAGTTGATGACCATGGTAGAGAATCTATGGGGTGTTGTCAAGAGGGAGATGAAGGACTCTGCTAGAGCCAACAATGCAGATGAATTTTCTTCACTCTTCAGCAGCAGCTCGGTTTCATCGCCTCCGTTCCACGCTGCATGGATGCAGTAATTCATACAAAAACACTCAGCTCGTCCTGGGCCGACTCTGAGGAAGGAATCCATGAAATCCCTCAAACCACCCAGCAAACACAGACCATGTATGGATGATTCTGCTTTTACTCTATTTTATTTATTTATTTATTTTTTTCTTGGGCACACTATTCTGGAACTTTACTTTGCAAAGTAACACTTTTACTTTTGACTCTTGACATTGCAACCTGACATTTTCTGCTGTGTGGAGAAGAGTAAAACAATTGCAACCGTCTTGCTGGGCTCAACGCTCACTTGGTCTAATCTGTTATGCATGTCTCTTCCACAGACAGAGGCAAAGGTACGAGTTTAACCTCTAGATAGAGAAGCCGCCAATTTGCCAGCATACTAAAAATGGAAAATCCAGACTCTTTCTATGTTTTTATTTGCAGATGACGGTCATTAGTTGTTGTTCAAAAGCAGTGTTTGAATTGATTCTTCAGTAAATGCCCACTGATTGGTCTTGATTTTTTGCTAAATCACTTAAGAGGTCAGTAATTTTGCCCAATTCTCCTTTTTTTTTTTAAGATGATGTACTGAATGAAGTGATTATATAAAAGTCTTTATTTCCCCCCCCAAGTTTAATTCATTTCATAAGAATGTAAATCATTCTTTGTGGGCTTAATCCATTTGGTTTAAAGCTGGAATACTTTCTTCCCGTTTCTCTGAATAAATTTCAACCCACTGTAAGCTGATGATACATTATCCGGCATCAGGAAATGCCAAATGCGGGACGTGCATTCAGGTTTCCAGACAGCACGATGCGTTTCCATTACATATGTTAAGAAAACTTTGTCTATTGTCCACTAATGGCAAAAGGAGAAAATTTCTCAATTTTTTTGTGGCTTTTCCATCCATCAACGAAATCACGCGTGAAGTTTCTTCAAGTTTCCTGTCGCCTTCTTCTTCGTGGGTGGTAACCCGGTCCCTAACCCTAGGGAACACTCCAAGGTTTCTAAACATATCGTAATCAGATGGTTATGGGAAAAATGGAGCTGCTTCTTCTGTAAACTCAGTGCTGTTTTTTTTTCTTTTTAATTGTTTTTTTTTGTTCTTTTGTTCTGTGCTCCTATGAAAACAAGATAAACTTAGAACCGCCACTGCAGGAACCGACTTATCAGGGACTTTATGCTCCTGGTTGGGTCATCCACACTGCAAAACATTTGAAGGTGGTTTAACCTGGAAATGAAGGTTCAACTGCTGCCTTGAAAATGCCACTAAAGTCAACTAGAATTTTATTTTTGCTTTGACTCGGTAATTAAAGTTCATTAGATTGATTTAACGACAAGAGACAGGTTGTTTGACGATCTTTAGTTATGGCAGCATATTTATCTTTAATTGTGATTTAATACTGTAACTTCAAGCAAAACGTTATTTCACATTAAACCGTTCTCAGTTGAACAAGCTCACATTTCTGGTCAATTTCCACTCACACGATCCAATAACCACTGATCAGTTAGACAAATTAAACATTCTGATTTTGCACAAACAATATATCTGGTCATGCATTTTTATTAAATGCTGCATTAAAAGACAAATAAGCAAGGAATTTTTTTTTTTTAAGAAAACACAATTTTCATTTCAGATATTGTGTCACTGAGACCCGATATTGTGTGCATATATACAAGAAATGAATCTAAGCTTTCGTGTGTGTTTTTCTTTATTTAAAAAAAAATGATCAGATGAGGGGAAACAAAATAAAAAATAGAAAAATAAGCAAAGGAAAACACAAAACTGTGACAAATTCAGTGACCATAACTTTTCAAAAATGTACATTTTATTTTAAACAAAAGTACAAAAAGAACAAACATCAGATATTTACAATACTTGCATGGCAATGTTCACTTTCTTTGGTCATTCTTCCAATTTGATAGTTGTTGTTTTGTTGTTTTTTTTCCCCCCACAAGGTAGGCAACAAACAGCAGCTTGGAGATCTGAGATTATAACATGCTTGATATATAATTCAACCAGACTCTACGCAAACTACTGATGAGTTCATCTCTTTTGTTTGTTTTCTTTTTTTTTTTTTTGTGTAAGGTCTGCAAGCAACTTAGCGACGGTTTAAATCATAGATATGTGACGGTAATCAATATGCCTACCAGGATCGCTAATTTCGAATGATATAAATAGCATAAAGAAAATAAAATTCACACACTTTCACAATTACATCCCCGATGTTAAAACAAATTCTTTTTTTTTTCTTCTTCCAGTTTCTACTAATGCTCTTAAAATGGACCAAAAATCGTGACATGTACAGCTGCTGCGCGTATCCCATTCTATTCTACACACACTTGAAAACATGAAACATGAACCCCTAGTGCACATCACAAACTTAAGTAGTTACAGGTAGATTATTATTATTTTTTTGAAAAGAAGGCAAACATATCATAAAGGCTACTTTGAGATGCGCGTCCTATCCCTCCCCCAGGTCCACAAAGTGACGCCATGGCTACATAAGAAACAATCGTTCTTCAAACACTGACGGAGCGCAAAACCGATGACGCCGGGCTAAAGGCTCCCACAAGCTAACGCGTCCTCTCGTGTCTGCGGGCCGGCGGGATCGTTTCGCGGGAGAGACGCGTGAAGCGGAAGCTAAAGCCGGGCAAGTCGAGCGAGCGGGTGCTGTACATTCTCCCAGTAATCTACCTTCTTTGTGTTGTGCCGTGGTTCCGCCGAACGCACAGTTCACGGACAGTAAGGAAACAAAACGAAACGAGAAACAAACAAAAAAAACGGAACAGCAAAAATAATCTCATCTCTTCTCCTGGTAAGACAGAAAGAAAACCAAAGACATGTTTATTAACACCACACAGCTTTGTGACAAATTACCTAGATTCCTAATTTACATGGAAAAACCATATTGCCCTTTTTACCTAATGTTGCGTATAAGAACATACAGTGCCTTGTAAAAGTATCCAAAGAACTCCATGTTGTCCCCACTTTTGTCATGTTACCGCCACAAACTTTAATCCGTTTTTTTTTTTGGGAGGGGATTTAATGTCATGGACTCTGTTTAAAAAATGCCTGAAAATAAGAAAGAAAATCGTGTCAAGTTTCTTTGGTTTAGTTTTGAGTGAAAATATGAAATAAGGCTAAACTAACTTGCAAGTAACTTTTCAGCAAGAAGTATGACTCTGCCAGTGGAACAAGATTTTGCTTTATTATGATTATTTATTTTAGTTTTACTCAAGTCTTGGAATGAATTCTTATTCGATATGTACAATTTAAATGTCTAAAGACATTTTCCCATGTAAGTTAAAATGTTTTGTCCCAAGACTAAAAACTAGACCAAAAATCCTTGACTTTTTCAGACCCCTTTAATTAAATTCAATTGTTGAAATGTCACAAAAGTCCCACAGAACACATTTAAGTTTGTGACTGCAACATGATGACAAAATACAGAAAGGCTCAAAGGGGAAACGAATGCTTTCTCGAGGCACTGTCGCCTTAGCACCTGATCACATCATCAATTTTTCCATCCGATAAATTTACAAAGTGAAATAATAAATGCACAAACAGATTTTTACTACGACTATCTACTGACACTGAAGGCAGAGGTGGCTGGCCTGAGATGGCATGAAACTAAGAAGCAATGGAAACATCTCTTGGCTCCCGCAACGCACTCGAGAGCTAAGAGTCAAACACAGACTAACGCAGGCCTCCGCATCCTTACGGCAAAGGCAACGCGACATCTAGGAGCAACTTCACTTCCATCAAACTAAAAAGAAACCCAAAAAGGAAAGGTCTGCATGTTCTCCCTTTGCAAAAATGTCATTCTGACAAACAGGAATCCTAATGGTAGACGAGTTTTACACATGTATCAGTAGTGCAGACAACTTATGTAACACATACAGTATCCATTCTTTTTGTTTTAATTAGTGGAGGGGGTGAGGGATGTCTGGATTATGCTTTTTTTTTTTCTTTCTTTTTTGTAAAAGTGTCCCTGAAACCAAATCCGAGCTGTGGTCATCCCAAATGAACGGTCATGTTTCCCAGAACTGAGGTGAAGAGAAATGTGCAAAAGTTCTGCGTCCTCGCTGGAAAGAAACGTCAAAGAAAGGTTACCGCAAAGTTTGTCAGTCGTCGTATCAGGACATCGGAAAGACAAATGAAAATGCCTTGGCCTCTACCTTTCACTTCACTCTTTCAGAAATGGTTCTGTCTACACGTCAGCTTTCTGGCTGTTCTCCTCCATCTTCTCCTCCAACTTCTTCTCCTCCTCAGAAGACCCATTCTCCTTCTCACCAGTTTTCCAGCTTCCTTGCCTGCAAGGATTCAAGTTTCATTATGTAACATCAGGGTTTCGTATCGACCTGTACTCTTAAAACCTGTGTATGAGGGAGAATGGCATATTTTAAAACGTAGTGCTGCCGAGCTGTTTTGCTCAGAGAAATTTACACTTAACCGAGATGGACGCAAAGGCATACTAGCAGCTGGCTCACAAGCCTTCATTTTAGATACGCGAATTTAAGGCTTTTTAAGGACACGCCGAATGTTTTAGTAATCCATCCTGTCAAGAGCCTAAAAGTTGACAAAAACAAACTTGTGGTGGTGCATGAAGTCGAGGAGCGCACTGGAGATGTGATTTGGCAGGAGCCGAGACAATTCAAGCGGGAGTAGGTGGTTGTTTTTGTTGCCTCGGGCAGGTTCAGGAGGTCAGAGCACAAACCGCAGGTCTCACAGTAATGCCAGTTCAGCTTCTCAACTACTTATAACCACAATAATGAAGAAGACACGCGGGAATAAGACAATCGTTTGTAGATTGTTGGAATAAATAAGTACCAATAGGAGCCAGTATATCAGTACAATTCATTCCATTCATTCATTTACAAGTAAATCTTAAGTCAACCATCTTAAGTTGCTCATAATTTTATATTGCCACTCTGAGAATAGTGAGAAGGGAAACTGCAATTCCTTGGATCTGGAATCATTTAATGCATTTCCTTCAGAAATGTCCACAATGTTTGGGACATCATGCTCAAAATTGGCTGTCTTCATTATTTGTTGTTGATTTGAAAAACGTTGATTTGAGTCAAGAGGTGATTGATTTTGCCCCATAACTTAAGAGGAACTCAGCTGAATATCAGATGTCGTCTTCCCGGATAATTAGGACCAAAGTACTACCATGTTAATCCACCGTGTTTGGATGTTTGTCAGTCAGATCAAATGGGACATGCACTTAGGAAAAGGTTCCAGTCTCATCAGTCCACGGTAATCACTGTATTTGACTGTATTTGTGAATTAGGAACACTTACAGCAGCTCTTGAGATTTCATACTGGTTGTAAAGTTATTTAAGTCTATTCAAGGTTGCAGGACTCTCAGGTCAGGACTGATTTCTGTTTCTCTCAAGTTATTTAGAGAAGTTATCCATTACCTCACCTGCGTCATGCAAGGTGAGGTAATGGAGAAGTTTTTCTGTCATGAATCTATTTTAAGCCTTTGGGAGGAATGCCATTTCACACAATCTGTCTTTGAAAGTAATTTTATCTGCATCATAAAGGGAAGCCAGTTTGACGTAACGTCAGTTTGATGTGCTCATCGTCAAAAGTGTGGAAGCTACTCGGGAAATTTCCTTCATTATTGTAATGGGCTTCTGGCGAAAGCGAATTTATAAATTAGGAAACTTTACGAGGGTTGTTATAAAAAGATTTAAGAGGTCTTCTTACTTGGATTTCTTCATGTACATCCAGTAGGCCATGCCTATAACCAACGCTGCGACCAGGAGCCCGATTACAACTCCGACAACCAGTTTGGTTTTGTCATCGTCGTCTGAAGAATCTGGAAGACAAACCACAGCAATCGGTGACCGGACACCCGTTTGTGGTGGGGAAAATTAAATCCAGGGTGCGCGTAAAGAATCAAAAACTTAACAATGTGCTTTAAATGCATTGATGAATGGCCACGTCTGCGCTGAGCATGACTGTGATTTATTGACTGGACTGTTAATGGTTGCTTCCCAGTTTTATTTTATCACTCAATGGGATTATGATCACCGTTGACATCTTGCCAGGATGCTGGTAGCTCTATTCCTCTTACGTTTTTTTTTTTTTTTTAAGAAAAAAACAAAACAAAACAAAACAAAAAAAACACACACAGCCTGATACTTCTTCACTAGTTGCAAAACCCAAAGCGATGCATGGATACATATTCGACCCGAGAGCCTTCTTCCGGTCGGCACTACATAATTCCAACTCAGACGTTAGACGTAGAAGACTGCTACGACTTACCTCGTTTATCCACTTTCACATCCTCAAATACTGAAATCAGATATGAAATAATATTAACGTCCAACCAAAAAGGGAAGGGGAGTGGGTACAAAAACAAACCAAAGAAAAAAAACAAAACAAAACAAAACATAAAACCAAGTTGGTCGTCCAGAGAACGTACTACTCTACTTCTACTCTAGTTCAGCATGCAAAGAGGGAACAGATTAAATCCAGCATCCCAACATGGTGGAAAGAGGATGTGAAAAGCCGTTCCAAACAGGGATGAATGATTAAGAAGGAGCACAACATGGTGTAAACACTGCACACTTCTTAAAAAAATCAGTGCAAAGTGCATGCATCATTTAGATTGAGTCAGTGAAGGTGTGTCATAAAAAAGGACAACAACAGTGTACCAACAAACTGCAGGATATACAACCAAACTTTACGTATCCTGCGATTGATATTACACAGTTGACTATTTTTTTTTTGTGAAAGTTGGGTCTTTAGTTAAGTAATTTCTCAGTTTCTGAACCACAGAAAATAGCATTTGCAGATTTTTCTCTACACTACTCGCAGATAATTGGTCGTTTCATTTTCTCTGCAGAGTACATCTAAAATATTCAAAACAAAACACAATTTTGGACGGTGGAAATACTTGGGTGCAACACTACTTGACACGTTACGGGTTGGCGTGTGAAGATCAGCCAGTCCAGCAGCAGTTCATTTCCTTTCTGCTGATCAGCCAAGAATGGAGATGAGACAGAGGATGTTAGCTTCTGCTGTTGCTATCACTGTGGTTATCGATGCATATTAAGTATATTTTGTGTTTAAATTATTAAAATAAGATGTGACGGGTGTTTTAGAAAAGCAATATCCCTGCGAATATACCTTCTGTAAAGGTTAGGGCTCATTATGAACCAAGACGTCGCCGGCAGACAGGGAACATTCCACGTGACTGACTCTGATCGTTGAAAACTTCCAAAAAATAATCACTTACTGAACGCTAAGCTGGCCATTTTCAGTGTCATCGTTAAAAAATATGTCAAAGGAAGCATTTAGATATCAGAAGTTGCTAACATTATATATGTGTAGTAAATGTAAAGGAACGTTAGTTAGAGTGAGGGAGAGCAAGACTTATAACAGACAACAGGAAGGCTAGATGGTCTCCCATACTTCACCCATTGCTGAACAACAGACGCGCAATCATGCGTTTGTGGGACGTCCGTATTCGCACAAACTTTCACAGTATTTTAGGGCTGCAACTGACGATTATTTTGGTAGCCGACTGTTCTGTCGATTATTTCAACAATTAACGAAATACAAAAAAAGACAAATATACAAAACAGGAATCATTCGGTTCCTTTTTTGAGCACATTGTTCTTTCAGGAAATTGCCTTTTTGACTGTATGGTCCAATTAATGATTAACCGACAACTAAATTAGCTGACAATTACTTCAATAATCGATTAATCACGATTAATGCAATTAATCATTTCAGCTGTGTAATACTTATGGGTATTTCTTGAAGAATGCAAATGTACATAATTCCTCACTGCGTCTGCTAAATGTTCCTCAAAAGCACTTTGCCTGCATTTAAATAGAAAAAGGATAGTGGAAGCAGACCAGTTGAATCGAACAACATCGCTCTCGGACCGCATATTCACATCAAATACGTCAACAAACGTCTGACCAATCACACAGAACTCTGTGCAAAATGGTTCAAATCCGGTCCGACTTTCCGTAATGGGAGGATGACGCGTCCCTCCAAATTAAGACAACGCAATTTTCGTCACGCGTTGACATCAGTGGGATTTCGACGCTTCGGCTGAGGTATGGGAGCGCCTTCAATGAGGTTCAGGAAAAAAAGCAGCTCTGCTTTGTCCTTCTGAACTTTAAGTATAAAATCCTCTGTTCAGCTGGATTTGGAAATGTTAGGAGTCTTTTGAAAATTTCAGGCCTAAGATCAAGGTCTCCATTTTCAAGGAAATTACACTTGGAGAGTCTTAGTAGTTCTAGCTGCACTAATCATCATTATGTTAATAAGCAAAGACAGTTTTAGATGTGAACGCTGCTCTCTCTGCTTCCTATTTAAACAACTGATGACCGATCCTCACAGCAAGACAAAAAAAATGAAAATAAACTGTGAATGCCAATCTTATATCTTTTATGTCATCAAATGAAGATAAAAAAAATAAATAGATATTTTGAATTTGAGATTAGTGCATCTCTAATTATGACAGTATATGGCACCATTTTTAGATTTAATTTGATGTCTGGAAATGATTTCATTGTCACGTTCTGTGTTTTATGACCAAAAGCAAAGTTTAGCTGTACTACAGTTGAAAATACCAAATATGTTACTATCCAATTTTAAGAATCAGCCAGTTAAAAGACAAATTTGATTATATATTGAGTAAATAATCCATGTGTATTTGTTATATGAGCATGCAGACACAAAGAGTTAGTGGATGAAATAGGAAAAGAAACATTTAGAAAGACAGCACTCCCAGCAATTTGGAGTAGAGAGAGAGAGAGAGAAGAGAGGATCATGCAGTCACTCCTTTTTACTTACGAGAAGACACAGTTATGACTCTGGTGTCAATGCCAAACGAATTGGTCACTGTACACGCTACACTCAGGTTTGCAGAGGGCATCACTGAGATCTTATGTTTTATTGTGCCATTGTCAAAGGATTTCTCATCGATCTGAAAGAAATGAGGAGGAAAACAAACACGTTAGCGCTCACTTACCTGTCCGGGCCACTAGGTGGCAATGTTTTACAGTTAAGCAAAAGTGAGCCTGTTCATGACAAAAAAGGAGCAGCCTCTGCCTTTGGGACACAGACTTCTAAGCCTGAGAGGAAAACCCCAGACACAAAGACAAACTGCCAACACCCCGATCACATCCTCCGCAAACAAACACACACAAAACAAAGGATTGCAACGTTTGCAGCGAATGCGCTAACGAGCCAAAAATGATTCCTTCACTGGTTTAGGCGTGAAGTGTTAAATCGAGGGAAAAAAGAAGCTGCATTACTTTAACTGTAGGATAAGAGAACACCTTTACAGCTGGTGAATTATTGCACACAGCTTCAGGATGTTTCGAATTTTTGTGGCGAGAGAGCCGAAAAGAATCCCGCACACAGCCTGAGGTTCATCTGTATTTCACAGTGCCTCTCTGAGAGGCTCGCCCATCAGTGCGCATGCAGGTGGACCATGGGAACAAAGGAAGGGGGGGGGCATGCAGGAGGGAGATGTATTTATAGTGCTCTGCTGCAAAATACTGAGTTTAAGCCTCGGGGAAAGTAAAATGAAGAAAGAAAAAAAATTCGCTCTTTCAAAACACCTGGAATAACCGCCCAAGAATGCTCAGACCGGATCGGTTCAGTTCAGACGTGTTGCAGCTCGGGAGAAACAATGTGATTTCACTTTAATGTGGAGAGGCAGGAGGCTTCGCTCAGTCGAAAAGGAAAGCAGAATCACACGCGTGGAGAAAAAAAAAAAGAAAAAGCTCGATTTTGGTCGATTCTTTGGAATTTCTCAGAGTCCTTCGTGGCTTTTAATTATCGGAGGTTTTTTAGTGGAGCAGCTGTAACCTCCATGTTTACTGCAATACAGACATGCCGCCTTTTCGCATCAAAGACCAGTATCGGAATGAACTGCTATGACAACCGCTATTGATTCGCCGAGAAAATATCAGAGCTTTAAAGGTGAAAAGGGAAACTCCTGGAACGCCAAAAAGGATTCTTCGATTCTTTGCTTTTAAATGGTTTGAAAAGTTTTTCTGATACTGGGAAACTTGAAGAAGGCAGGGTGGTCAAAAACATTTAGAACTGGTCTGCCTAAACTAGCGAGCCTTCTCCAGATTAAATTGGATGTCAAAAGAGAAAAAAACCATCGAGTCAAGTTTATGTGTGTAGCACGTTTCAGCAACAAGGCAGTTCAAGGTGCTTTACTCCATAAAAGCAGCATCAAGTCATCAATTATGAAACAAGCCAAAAGCATCACATTTCATCAAAATCCTCAATGCACATCAACCATTAGCTGCATTTCCATTAAAAATGTGAGGCAAATTTTGCTGATATTCTGTTAGTGTTAAAAGTAATAATAATAATTTTGCAATTGCTGTGTTAAAAAATGAACAAGCATCTCCATGAAACTAAATGTAATGTGAATTTGAGATGGCTTATGGTAGCAAGAGGTATCAAGTTAAAAAAAGCTGCACATATTTTCGGACATACTGTTCCACAGTTTTAAGCTATTTTTAATGAGAACCTAGAAAAAAGTGCTGGAGCTGCAGGAGACACTTCCTACTGTATGAAGAATAGAGTAGCAGCTCTCTCCGTCTCTCCCCCGCTTCCTTCCCTCACCACTCGCTGTACTACATCTCTCCTCACTAACAGGGTGTATTCTCAATTCATCTTCACTCGATATAAGTTCTCTGAAATACGACGAATTAGTTGTGCCTATCAGTCGTGAGCAGATGATAAGTGGGAACCTGTGTCGGGTGTGGAGTCATTAGCCAGAGTTGCCAGCCATTTCAATTATAATTAGTCGGTTTAAATGCGGCTAAGATGAATAAAGCTTCTTTTCGGTTTCCCAAATACGGCCTAACTCTGTATCTAACGAATACCGTAAGGAATAACATGACATCGATTGAACTGAACTGTCTTGCTAGCCAACCATAAAGAAGAAATGATAGCGGGCAGTAAAATAAAAAAAAAAAAAATCAAACAAAACAAAACAAGCCCCTCTCTTTGTCTCCTGTGGACAACATAGGAGACATGAAAGAGCTCAGTTTTTACTGTCACCTCACCGTGTAGCACTGCACATCATCTGAAGGGTCACATTAAATGCCATACACTGTCTGGCTAACAATTTGCTAAAAAAAAAATGTATTTTGTTATATAAAAAAAAGAGAGCTGCTCATTGAGCGCTTCTGACAGCTTTGAATCCCTATCCGCTGTCACGGTAATCACATCTATAGACTTTCATATCTTTGTGTTGCAACTACTGATTTTGCAGTGACAGTTCACACCAAGCACTCTATCTAAGAAAAAAAAAAAAAAAATGGAAAACTTCCACTGGCACTTTGCATTCAGCTAAATTGAATTTAGCTAATGGCATCTGTCCATTTAGAAAATCATAAAGTTGAGTGTTTTGGAGATATCATAAAGTGAAGCCAAGAAGATAACGCGACTCCGTAAGCTTTCTGCTTCATAACAAAGATAAATTAGTCGAGGTACAGCACTCATGATGCACAGTGAATTCTTAAAGGAGCAGTGTTATGTAAAATTGACTTTTTTGAGCTTTATATCATGTTATGATGTTATGCTTTCAACAAAAAAACAAACCTGGAGTGCTGTGTTGATTCTTTCATGCATGTTTGAGAAATCCCCGAATCTCCCATGGCAACCACTCAGGGATGTCTGAACGCTTACGCTCACAAAAGCCACCGCCTATTTACCCAAACCTCCTCTTTCGAGCTGCTGCCTCCAGCTCTTCCTCACAGAGCATCCCACCCCAACATCTTCCACACTCGGCTCCTGCAGACTAGCGACAGCAGCAACTCCCAAACAACTGGTGCAGCTGTTCATCTGCTGACCTCATCATTCAAACTATTTCTCAGTGCAACGCTCCTAAAAACGTTTGTAAGCGGCGTAATGAGAAGCACTGCTGAAGTCAGAGTTCGGAAAGAGCAGGCACTTCTTAAAGAGACAGAGGCCAAATTTCAAGGCGCCAAACTGTGAAGTCAAATTTCTTTTAAGTCATTTCTGATATATTCAGCATTTTCATAACAACTTAAGGTAAGATAGTTACCTAGTTGCGGTATAAAATGGTACTATGTGTCTGGAAAATACGTAACACTGCCCCTTTAATGCAGTAAACCACACCCTCCATGCTATCTGGAGTCCCTGGTAAAGTTGTGTTGTCCTCTCCTTCCTCACTGTAACACTTAAAGTCTTAAGATAAAAGAATCTTCTAATGCAGAAGCACAAACTAAGAGTAAAAAGATTTGAAAAGTCTTTTTCATTTGCGGTAAATATTATGTAAAGAAAGAATTATTTTCCATAAAATCACTGGTGCCAAAACTGACAAAATGATTGTATACATTCCTTTATTGCACAATATCTCCGGAGTCCTTTTTTATGCTCTTCTCTTACTGCAGTACTGTCAGTAAGTGTTAATGACTATTTTAGTCTTGCTAAAACATCCCTCCTGTGTGTGGAAAGCATTGTTTTTCACAGTCCAAGTTTTTATACCTCAGTGAAACAGAAGGTTTATAAAAGTTTAAATTGACTTTATTTTGTAGTACTTTTAGGGAACTGATCATTTTGGCGCCAGTGATTTTGTTAACTAATAATGTAACAACATTGTATTTATTGATGGATTCTTGTAAAAGATTAATTTAAATAAAATTAAGCGACAAATTTCTTTCAAGGCGTCTTAACACCTGCTAGCTGCACAGACGTCCAGGCTGCAACTGCCTAAAATCTGAACCCACTATGAATAAATGTATGTGCATTTATATAAAATATTATACACATGCCCCACAAAAATTGCAGAAATTATGCAGTAGCGAATTTCATTTAATCCTGGAGAGGGGGGATGAGCTTTCCATGGGAGTGTGTTTCTGTGTGTGTGTGTGCATACCAGAGTGCCGTTGATGTTCCAGGAAACAGCTGGCTTTGGGGAACCTTCGGCCTCACAAATTAAGACTTTACGGTGGCCGTCTTTGTCGTTCTGATCATCCAGTTTTCTGATGACCGGAGCACCTGCAACGGCACGGAACGTTTCAGATACACCTGAAGCGGAAAGTGATTTGTCCTGCTCGCGTTTCATTCATGGACGAAATGTAAAATGATACGAGGAAAAGCTCAACTCGAAAGAATAGCATTTTTGGGAAGAACCCATGTTTGCTACCACACAAAGGGATTCTTTTTTTTCTTAGGAATATAAACAAAGAACCTAGATACAGGGAATAAAAACAAATATTTCTCTTTCTTCCTCTTTTGTAGCGTTTTATCCCAGCAGCAAAGTCAGACACTATGATAGCTTAGGTTGCCTTACAGTGTTTGGTCAGATAAAAATCTCACTTTTACATAATTCTCTTGATTTGTTTAGTAGCACAACCAACCATACTCCATTCAATCAACAGACTGGACAAGTGAATAGGAGTCTACCAGGATAGTAGACACAAAAAACAACAAAAAAAGTGTATATTAGCAGCTGGTGTCAGTAGGTGGCTAGCTGCTAGCCAGCTATCCAGCTGGTAAGCAAAGACTCATAATCAGCTAGATAGCAAACTGCTGGTAATTTACACTAACCCATGACAGACAGAAAAATCCTAGCTAGATAATAAGGGTTTTCTAGCAGTAGCCTCAACCAGCTCAAAACAAAGAAAGTAATGCAGATGTATGTGTCCCACTAAACTTTTGGCTGACAGAAAGATTCTAGAAAGATTCCTGCCACTGCAATATTAAGTACTTAAGGCCAATCTGCACTTAAAAAAGATAATTAAAGATATTTTAAGGCCTTAATTTTCCTCCTATAAATGTCAGTTTGGTTATTCATGACTAGGGTGGCACATTAATCATCACAGTATTGGAAAATATTGCGATATTAATCACAATACAGGTTTTCTTGTTTCCACTCTTTTCTATCTGTACTTCCATCCCTCTGTGAACTTTGGACAGAGCCATTTGTCTCCGCTGCCCTATGACTAAATATTACATCAACATGAAAAATGAACTTTTGTGCGACTATTGAGCGATGCCGCGATGACGATACATTTGCGATACGTTGTGCAGCCTTACTCATGACGAACTGTGCTCATGTCAGCAACATGTCTCGTCTGATTCGTGATTCTCAGCAGCTTCTCAGAAGTTACTGTGCGTCTCTTGGCTGCTGGTCTGATTGCCCGGCTTGTCAGATTGGACAGACGTCCATGTCTTGGTAGTTGTTCTATAGTCTCTGTGAGATGTTCACACCTTAGGATATTGTTTTATAACCTAACTCTGCTTTGACATTTCTCCACATTTTTATTCCAGACCCGTCTCCTGTGTTCCATGGTCTTCACGCTTTGCCGTTTTTATATCAGTTTTATTCGAGCTATCGTTTTCCTTCTACTTCCCCAGTATGCCACACTCAGGTCTGTGTCTATCACATAAAATCCAAATAAAATTTACATTTAAAAATGAGGCTGTGGCATCAGAAAGTGTGAAAAATCTCCAAAGAAATTACAAATTGTAATTCTTTGTTTACTTGCGTGCATCCATAGAAACATCGAATGTTTCAGGTATAAAAAGAGAAATCCTAGTCATGCCTCTTTTGCAAATTAACATTATGTTAAGAATGTTTTACTTCTACAGAAATTAAGTTATGTTTGTAAAGAGCTCCCTTCACCGTTTTCCTTTGCTTTAATTTATATCAATACAATCACGCTTTAATTAGTTGCGGAGCTTCAGAGATGTTTACCATTCTTTCGCTTAATTTCTTTGGTGTTGAGCTGTGCAAGCAGGCTGGGGAGTTTATTTTATTTTTTACCATCCGCACACAAGGGAATTAGAAATCTTCCCAGTAAACTTTGAGCAACAAAGCGTTTCCTTTAACCCGTACCTTCGACAGTCAGATGAAAAGAAGCCTTTCTGCTGAGGGGGCCCATCGTCACCTCCAACTCATACAAACCGGCATCTGAGTAGGCAAGCTTGGCGATCTTGGGCTCTTTGTTCATCTTAACACCTCCCTGCGTCAAATGAATAGAAAAATCTGCACTTTCAGTAACGAGCACAAACACGTCATAATCGATTTAAGCGCGGCTCCAAGGAAGATTGCTTTTTTTTTTTTTTTACCTTTGTCCATGAGACTGTTGGCGTTGTGGAGGAATCAATGCCGACACTTAGATTCAAAGACTCGCCTGCGCGTTTGATGACCGTCTTATCCAGGTTTAATTTGACGTCTAGGACTGAAGGGAGACAGGATGTGGAAAAGAAAGTTCAGAGGTCTGATAGCGGCGGAAGCGTTTTTTCGTTGTCAAACCGCACAGCTCCGCACTCTGCTCACAGACGGAGCTTATTAGAAGTCGTGTGGCTGACACACAACGGCCGCCTCTGCAAATCACAAAAGGAAGGTCTGGCAAAAGAGAGATATTAGGACTTCCTTTTCTCTAACAAGGAAAAAAAAAAACTTCCCATCTCATTGTAGCAAAGAGAGTCTGCAGGCAGAGGAGGAAATTACAGAGATAATAATGCAGGTGTGCAGACACATTACCAAACCTCTAGTTGCTTTTCTTTTAAATAAAAAAAAAAAAGGAAGTAAAACAACAAAACATTACTTACACTGGACTACGATGTTCTTGGCTGCTTCTATCGAGGGGTGGTCAATAAGAGAGCATTTGTATTCTCCGGTGTCGTTGCGTGAGATGTTTGTGATGGTGTAATTGTCTGAATTTTCCACTTTCATCACATTTCCCTGCAAAAAGAGTTCAGCGAAGCAGGAGCAGGTCGGCTCGGTTAGGCTACGGCGTCGTTCTTTTTAAATGTCTCACATCATCAAAAGGACGAAGGGTTCCCAAATAAATGTAAAATGCAGCTTTCAATTGAAGATTTCATTTAAAAAACCATTTAAATTAACTAATTTATTTGTAAAACCCCATTGTTGATTTACTAATAAATTAGGATTAACCAAAGATTTTGCTATTAAAGGTAAAAGGTCTTAAGAAAAAAAAACCCCCAATGTATTATGACCAATACACAGAAATTCAACAAAAGAAAACTTTAGCAAAGTAGCTGAGCAGCATCAAAGAGAGACTTCTAAGAAGAACAAGAATAGCTATGAAGTGGCCTAATTAAAGTCTGGACTTAAATTAAATTTACAGCCTACTCACACTTAAAAACCCTTTAATGTGGAAGAATTAAAACAGGGCTGGATGATGTGGCTTAACAAATAACATCTACATTTTACATTTTGAATCAGATTTGAATCCATTCTTTTCTTTTCTGAAAGAGAAACTACAAGTGAATGAAAATGTTTTCATTCATTATTTCAATGGTGTTTCCTGCGTTTTGTACGATAGAGTTTTTGTTCAATTTTGAGAACATAATATTGGCAGAACAAGGATTCAGTTTCACCAGAAAAATGTCTTAAAATGACCAGAATAAAAACTTTTACTGGGAAAAGTCTTCAGTGGAGTTACCAGGATCTGAGTTCAGTTCGAGTTGCTCTTTCTTTGAAATAGACGCAGTTGTTTGTACGATAATTTCAAAATCCTGCTACTGATGATGGCGTTAAAAGATTTTCTATTTTTGTTCAAGATTTTCTCATTTTAATCTTTTGTTATTTATTCATGTTAAGAGTTAAATTACGACTTTATTCTTTTATTAATAGAGCTTTGGTAACATTATTTGTTCTCATTATCTCAACTCTATTGCCGTACGACTGTATTGTAATATTATAACTATTGTAACAAATAACAGGACAATCTTAACGTGTCTCTAATATTCCATCGTAGAGTTGACCTGAATCCAAAGTCCAGATTAATAGCAGCTGTAAAACATGCTTGTAAAACAAGATGGCTGCCGTGGATGTGCTGACATCACTCTGAACTATGGATTGGTGGAAACAAGAAATCCAGATTTTAAAAGAACTTAATCTCCAAAACCCAATAATTTGATTAATCCCAGCTCTATTTTGTCATTACCAATTATCGCAAACATTTCACAAAGAAAGCCAAAACAATTAATTATTATGTTTAAGGACCGATTTCTTTTCCATATATAAACAAAATGGCTCGAGTAGCTTCTGAAAACCATGTTTCAGATTATTTCAGTTAGATACTTAAATTTTCTTGATAATCTGACAAAAACAAAAAAGAAAAAGAGAGATCTACATAGGAGTTTTCTTCACAAGTTTGGATTTTAGGTACCTTGATGTGAAAGTTAAAGCTGGTGGGACGAGGGTTTCCATCCGCCACACACTTCAGAGTCATGTCGTTTCCCTCCACGGGTGGAGAATTCGAAACGACCTCCAGGACGAGCTTCTCTGTGGAGTCTGAGCAGAAAAAAACACAAAACAAAAGTGGACACGCGTCAGAGTGGCAGCCGCCTCGACTGAGTGGAAGGCCGAGCTCAAACTCTGCACCTCGGTATTGGTTGTGGCCGAGAATAAAGCGGAGCGGTGAGGAAGATGGCTGAATTACGGTCATAATCGGAGGCACTCGAGCAAACGATCCTTTCAAAGCTTTGGCGTTTCTGTTCCATCTGAAGCAAACTCTTTCAAGAATTTCATTTCTTCTAAGAAATGAAATTCCACTTTGGACTGAAGTCGGCAGGTAACTTCAATACGTATTGCCTCAAACAAACAAACAAACAAACAAAAAAAAAAACTCACACTCACTGCAGAACCCAGTGAGTGTGAGTTTTTTTTCTTTTTCTGAATTTGCCTGTTTTGGCTTGAAGCAAAATAACAATAATAAAAAAAAGAAGGAAACAAAAAAAACAAGGTTTAGCCAGAAACAGCTGCAACTGTGTTTGTTGATTCTCTGATGGGTCAGAGGCAATTTTTATCTGCAGCTCATTATCTACTGGATAGACAGATGAGCGTTTCACAAATGATGCAGTACATCAGCTAATAACTTAACCTGCCCAGGCAAAAACCAGACAGCAGACATCTGTGCTCAGATACACACTGTAAACGAACAGAAAAAACAATCAGTGTTTTCATACCCTCTGTTGTTAACATGAATTAATTGTCAACATTTCTGCAGGCGGGAGATAATTATCGGGTTTGAACTGTAGCGCACATGCGTTAGATTTAACCTTTCAGTCACAAGGGCTTCCTTTCCCCCAAACAATTTTGTTTTTTAAAGTAATCACCGTTTTCACAACCTTGCTTATCTGTTTTCAGTTTATGTGAAAAGCTGCCAACATACACGAGAAGTTCTTTCAAAGATGTAGAAAATTAAAGACGCAACTACATTCACAAGAGGCTAACTAGAACAAAAAGTTTCTTTC
This sequence comes from Poeciliopsis turneri, assembly GCA_922788865.1. Lineage (NCBI taxonomy): Eukaryota > Metazoa > Chordata > Actinopteri > Cyprinodontiformes > Poeciliidae > Poeciliopsis > Poeciliopsis turneri. The sequence continues at coordinate 54,537 of CAKLNU010001078.1, forward strand.
CTGACTGGACCAAAGAGGGGACTGGTCATCCTTTAGTTTTCTCGGTTTGTTTTCCAGGCTATTTCATCTCCAGGTCCAGTTCTTCAGAGTCACCATCCTGCGACTTTTAGATGCATCCTTCCTCCAACACACCGGAATCAGACGACTGATTTCAGGCTGATTACTCCTCTGCGTGTCATTCAGCTCTGCAGACGGCCTGGTAACGAGCTATTCAGTGGATTGAGGCTTGGGCACCCATGATCTGTTCTGTGTGAGTTCCTGAAAGACTGTTTTCTTTTCCTCCAGCCAATCTGCTGAAACTCCTCCTGTACGGTTTGCCTAGGGAAGCTTCTCTTTTATTCACTCAAAAAGCACAGAAGCAACTTGATGCACATGGCAGAAGAAACAGCTACTTTTCTACATGGGACCAGCCTACCCGGTCAAGACAATTTCACTCAATTCTCATCTTCGTTCAATGGGTTTTCTCCCATTGCAGTGGATTTCTCCTGCAGAATTTCAACTGGGCCAATCAGCAAACAGAGGGAGAAGTTGTGAACGACGATTGATTCATATACGCAAAGATATGTATAAAATAAACACAATTTGATCCCAATCCTTCAACATAAAATGGTTAAACAGTTTCGACATGAAATTATGCGAAGTTTTCAACATGAAATATTCTTAACCATATAATATGTTTTATATATGTTGCATGATGAAGTTAGAAAACCAAAGCAGAATGTAAGTGCATGCAACTGACGTACATGTTTCGTTTATATAAATCAGACTTTTTCTTTAAGTATTCGCTTTACCACCACTTACAAGAAAAACTGTTCTGAAATATTTCCAAGTGAAACAAAAACAACAACAACAAAAAACTGGTGAGAAAACTAAAGTAAGTACGTTTTTGCTAAAGTAACAGCATTTAAATCTACAGGCTAACTACCCGAGCAGATCATTAACTAATTAACATGTATGCCAACTTGGTATAATTTTGTAGAGCAGAATAACAATAAAATCTAATACTTTCCAAAATTAACATTTGAAAAGCAAAACTTACTACAAGTGTTTATTCTATATTTTGAGCTAAAATAGCATTAAAGTTATTCATCGGAAAACTTGATTATAAATGGAAAAATGATTAATACAGACTCCTTTATAAGCAGTCGCTCTTATGCATTAAAGAAAAAGCAATTTGATCATACTATATAGAGTTCTGGTTTTTATTTTTATATATGTACATAAATACTCAAATTTATCTTGCTGTGTGGTCCTCAGAGTGGGCCGTGTCTGCAGGAGCGTGAACAAAAGTTTTACGCCAACTCTAAAACTGCAATTACAAAGAAAACGTCATCAACGAAATTAACATCAGTTTTCTGGTATTTGCTTACAGGGATTAATGATTTCCATGAACTTTTTAATTAATATTCCTCCCAATCCAAATCAAACTTGACATTTTCAGTAGGCGCAACAAGGAGGTGTTGTTGTTTCCCCAAAGAGAAGCAGACTTTGGAAACGGTAACAAGCGGGAGGTGAAAGCGAGACGGGTGCCAGAAGCTTGAAGTGGTTGACATCTGGCGAGTCAGGCTGCCCCGGAGGGCAAGCCGCACTTACAGGAGCTGCACAGCAGCAAATTAACATCGCAAAGTCTCCTGGACTTTTTGTTTTCTTCTTATTTTCTTTTTTTTTTCTTTTTTTTTTTATCAAAGCAACTTGCATGACCTTTGATCTGTGTTTTTTTTTCTGCTTTGTTTTACAAATTGAAGACTTTCAGGCAGGGTGTGATTTCTTTCAACTCTGCTCAGAACAAATCTAAGACTCAATAATGACAGAACAAGAGATCAGGTGCAAAATAAATAACATTTTCCCAAAGGTTCAACCTTTTCATGCAGTGGTATGGAAATATGAAAGAAACAAAAGCAAACACTACAAAGTGATTGCAAAAATTCTGTTTGCTCCCACAGAATTTTTCAAGCAGAAACTTCTTTGAAAAGTTCTTAAGCGATTGTGCAGAAGAAAGAGAAGCAGGCAGTGGTGTCAAATTCTTTTTAAAATAAAAATCTAGAGAACATCAGTGATCAAAGAAGATCACAAGGATCAAGAAACAGGTAGAGACATGTTGAGAAGAAAGTTATGGAAAAGCTTAAGGCGGAAAATTCTTGAAAAGATGAATGCGGCTAAATGTTTGACAATCCCGAAACCTGTTAGAGGCTGCAGAACAGATGTCGATCCTCTGACAAAGTGATGTTTATACTCATCAAGAGTTAATATCTTAACTCTTTAAGATATTTCTGTTAAAATGGCCTAGTCAAAGCAGACGCACAAATCTGGAATCTGGAAGTCCACAGTGACTCTCATAAATGGAGCAAAACTCAGTAGAGTTTTGAAAATGTAAAGATATAAAAAATTGGTCTCTCACAAGAAGTTTTGCTGGACGATAAATTGTCCCAGTAATTATTGCTGTTGTTTTGAGCCCGTTTTCAAGTAATACATTGATAACGGAATGTTAACGCGAGTTCTCCTTCTCAATAAACTTTAACTTTTTTAAATTTAGTGCTTTAAAATGGAACTAGAACTTTTAAATATCTGAAATAAAACACAACAACTGGGAATAACAAACAAAACCACACACAAGTAAAACACATTTTGATGTTTCTCTAAACAAAATTGTCAATAAAAACATTAATCGAGAATGGAAATTATTAAGCTCACTTTAATTTATCAAGATGTTAATAGCTTATTTCTGACAAACTTGCTGAAATAGTCTGGTTTAACAGACATCCGAGGTTTTCTTGCAAAATCTGCACAGATTTTTGCAGACATATTGGAAGAGGAAAATTGAAATACAGCAGGTATTTCCAAAAATGAAGCTATTTTCTAAAAACAATGATGAATGTTTTCTGATTTAGACAAATTTTGCTTCTGAAGGAGTGAGTGCCAAAGAAGCACCGTCACTACTGCACAACTTTACACTGACTATGCAGTCTTTCTCAAGGTATCCTGCAGATAAATAAAATCTATCATCCTCTGTGTGGCTTATTGACTACCTGTCTTTCCTTTTACGCCCAAGCAACATCGGGTTTGTTCACCGTTACTCACAGTTGATGACGAAGGTCTCTGGGGGGGACACGAGGCCACTGGCCAGCGAGTGCTCCGCCCTACAGCTGAACTGTGCGCCTGTGTCTTCTTTCCGTGCAGAATACAGCAGCGTGGATTCTGCGTCTAAGGAGCTACTAGGATTTCCCGCATTAATCACAGTCCCTGGAGAAAACAAGAAAATAATAGTAGAAAAGGCTCCAGCATGGTCTAAGACATCTCGGACATGCTGTGGCAGTGGAGAAACATCTGTGCATGAAGTATCGGTAAAGATCATGTTTTGCCATCATCTCATATTGTGAAGCAGGATGAAAGATGCGTACGGTTTTCTTCAGGCATAAGGGTTTTGTTGTTCCTCAGCCATACGATCTTTGCAGGTGGATTAGCATTTCTTGCAATGCATTTTCCAAGCTGTGGAATAAATGAAAGAAAAAAAATCTCTTAAAATTAAACAAACAATGGATTCATTAATGAATTCAATCGCAAATAAATCAGAACGTGCTTTTCAAAAGTATTCCTACTGTTTAAACATTTAGCTCTTTGTGACATCACCAGTATATTTTAAGCCTGGCAGGCTACCAGGCTTTATTTCCTTCCAGGCTAAGCATTGCTTTTTTTTTTAAAGTATTTTTAAAATGTTTGCATTTTTTAAAGACTTTATGGTTGGTGTTCAGATATTAATCTTCCAATCTTTTAATAACAGGTAATTATCAAGTGATATTTTCCTGCAAGATTACTGCCCTAGCGCCCAATGACCAGGCTTAGCAGGTTTTCAGGGGGAAAACTTTGCACCAGACTACAAAACTGAGATTTAATGTGACTGAACAACAAAATAAAACACAATTGTGAAGTGAAATGAAAGAAATGGTGCATAGAAACAAAACTGAATGAGATATTTTCAGTCTCAGCTGTGAACTAGCTCTAACAAATCTGGGTGAACCTTCAGATACACATGAAAACAATTACAATGTCGGTCTTCTACCACCTGAAGAACATTTCCCAGATAAAAGGATTAATGTCTCAGAAAATCATCTACAGTCGCATTGATTACTGCAACAATGTCTTCATGGGTCTCCCTAAAAATGTCAGACAACTCCTATTCTTTGATTTACCCTCTGTAGAAGAGCGAAATTAAATGTTTCAGTTTCACATTTAATCTGACACAAAGTTTCAGAAAACTGCAAAAATGCTGAAACACTGAGCTCCTTTTAAATCAAGGCTGAAAACTGATATGCTTAGAGTTGCTTTTGATTAATAATAACTCTGGTTTGCAACTTTTTATGAGTTCTCTTTAATTGCCACTGCAATGTAAAGATTTTTTGTTTCATGTTTTTATGACAAAAGCATTTTGAATTGACTTGCCACTGAAGTGCGCTATACAAATAAACTTGATGCTTGCGTCCTTTCACGTTAGACTTCAATAAAATGCATTAAAGTTTACGGTTATGTGTCAAAATACGAGAGAAATTCAAGGGGGTGTGAATCCTTTGCCAGCCACTGTAGTCGTATGACTTCACTGAAAAGCCAGCATTTCATTTATGTTTTAAATTACCAAACATATTAGCTTTTTTTTACTCTTTTTTTTAAAAAAACGCCTCCACAGCATTTGAGGAGTAAAAGACTTTTCCACGCAACAGACCATGAAATGCCCGGAGCGTTTCTAAAGCCCGTCCAATCCTCTGAGTATTCTAATTGCTGTAGGGAAGGAGGGGTTCTGCTCTTCACTAATTTATGAGAATCACTTCAAAGAACTCATTACTGTAGTAACATTCACGCTCTCTCCTATAGGTCCCGAGATAGCGCCGCACGAATCAGGAGGATTTCTCTTGATGAATAACTGCTCAAAATACTGTAGGTATAAGCAACAATTATCACAAAATAAACTCCACCTTTGTGAGTTTGCCAATCTCCAATTCTGCTGCTTTCTCAGATATAAAAGGAGCTTCGGGCGCCTCTGTAACAAACAAACAACAAAAGAATGGTGTTATTGTTATTGCCATTGGAGACGCAGCTGTTGCTGGTGTCAGTCATTATGTGTTTCTTTGGAGTGTTAAAGAGCTGCTTGTGCATGCGAAGTCTGCAGGGCAACAGAGCCTTAAATCGAAAACAGGTTAACTTATCCTGTCCCAAAGGAGGCGGCGCTTCTTAACTGTCGGAAACGCCTCGTCCGCGGCATGTTATTTCCTCAAAGAGCCGCATCATGTTGTAAGATATTTGTGCTACGACGACCCCACCATCAATTAGTCATCAATTAGACTAGATAATGAATACAGGTGTTTCTCGACAAATTTGATTATCGAGTGTGTAGATGCTCACAAAGACTGCATGCTAGTGGAAAATTCAGTGGAAGAAAAAGGTGTGGTAGGAAAAAATGTCCAATCCAAATGTTTGACTGCTTATAGTATACAGTATATGGACATTTAGCAAGTATGTCTGAATTTGAATTTTTGTTATTAGCTTCATGTAATAAGAATTTGAATTCACTGTAAAACCTAACCATCAAAATGACCATGGTTTTCGGATTATAAGCTGCTATTTCTAGCGTAGTTTCTAGAATCTAGCACAAATGTCGTAGTGCACGTTAAATACAATAAAACAAACTTTCAAGTAACCTTTCAGCAAAACATACAAGCTTGTTTTTAGTCAACAATTCTTTAATATTTATTTTTTTAAATTACAAATTCCACTGGTAGATTATTTCACTTTTAACATGACTTGTTATAAATATTTTAAAAATCTGCCAGTGGAACTGCTACTTTTTCACCAATATTAAGGAATTTTTTGTTAAAACAAGCTCCTGTATATTGCAGAAAAACTTAAGTTAGTTTAGTCTTATTTCAGTTGTCCTAAGATATTTGCACTGAGAAAATATCTCAGGGCAAATGCAGATGCAGATCAAACATAAGTGTTTTTGAACAACTTCAAAATTGCTTGAGAGGACCTTTAAAGCAGAAACACGATGCCTGTACTCACTGTGGACGATTAGAGTTTGTGAAAAATCTTTAATATCTAGTCCAATGTCTGTGGTAATCAACGTCTGGCAGGTGAAGGTGTGCTGGTCGGTCAGTTTGGCTCCAGTAAGCAGGAGGCTGAGATTTGCCGCCAGGCTGATGCGGTTCTTGAACTCATCGGGGGCTAAGACTAGAGTTTCCTTGTCCTTAGATTTGACCAAAAGGTCTACATTCTCCTAAAGACAAGAGAAGAGTGCATTTGTTATTTGTCTGTCAAATATATCTCCCAATTCTAATAAAAGCATGCACAATGTTTGGGTCTGCCCTCCCTTCCCCCGCGCCTCGTTTATAATGCGGCGTCATATGGAGGTGACAGATGTACGCTCTAATGCACACCTCCCGCTCCCAGACGGGGCGTGGCTCAGACATGATAAATGGGTGTCAGACCAATGTCACTGTAGTGAATCCATTGACCTCCACTGCGACTTACATATTTCCATTTCGTCAACGTGATGTTTCCGATTTTGTTGGCTCCGACGGTGCAGGGAATCTCCACCGTTTCCCCATACAGGCCGATGACGGTTTTTTCCAGCGACGACGCTGAGGAAGGGATAACAAAAGAGTTTGTTAATCATCGTTTAGGGCGAAAATAAGTCTAAAATGCACTTTTTGCACATTTTTAAGAGACTCCTGATCAGGAATTTGAGGTCTGAAACTCAGATTCTAATTACTAAACACAATACATGTAGGTGGTCGACACCCTGCGTGAAGCCGCTTGTGATCAACTGTTTTCAGTGTCAGCAAGACATTAAAAAAAGTGAAGTCAAAGGAAAAACAAAGGGTTTAAGAAGCTCTTAAACTGAAATTTAAGGGCAAACAGCGACCAGCATCCTCTCCAAACAGTTAGGTTTTTCTCTAGAGATAAGTGTTTTTACACCACCATCCACTGATACTGGCAACCTTGAAAAATGTACATAATGGAGTTCCACATGGAACAGTGCTTGGACCAATACTACTTAGCTCAAATTTACTATTATTTGGAGAAGTTATTTGATGGCACAAGGCCAACCTTCGCTGGTATTCACACAATACCTCTAGTATTACGCACAAGGCTTTTCTACTCACATGTGTAGAAAAGCCTTAAACTAATCTGTTACTATGGACACTTGACCCAGATAGGTCACTGTGTGCAGCTTCTGTGATCTTTTTTCTTCCATACGGATCGCAAAATTAAAGTTTCGAGATATACTTTATCTCGCAGAAAAAGTTAGCGAGAGTCCACACTTTGGCAGTGATTGTTTTGATAATATCATTTCAGAAGGTAGTGTTTTCTCAACTAAATGTAGTGAATGTTGGATTATATTTATCCAAATATTTCAGTGCAGATCATGTTACTGAAATATTTTTTTCTATTTTTTTTTTTTACATCATTTCACCAGGAGTTGGAATATCTGTTTATTTTTCATTTTGTTTTGCAATTTTTATGCACTTGCTGCAAATTATTCAGGCAGGTAGAGGGACTGCACAAAGATAGGTATAATTAAAATTTGCAAGTCTCATTTAGTATTTCTAACTAACGCTTCGCTGACATGACTATTTAGAGTCATCATTTTAATTCCGAGAGTAGTATTACGTTTAACTTTTAATGAAAAACACATCATTCCTAAGGAGTGCAAATCATCTTACAATTCCTTTTCCTGCTTTAAATTTGATCCAAATCATGGAGGCGACATGACTGAGAAGAAGGGTGGAGGGTGGGCAGGATGTTGCCAGAGGAAAGTGTCTCTACGGTTTGTGATGAGGGGTTAGAGCCAGAGGGCCGCGGGGAAGAGGAGGCTGCTGTGGCCCGACTAGAAATGAGGCAGCGCACACGTCCCCGGCGCTCAAGATTTGCATTTCAGACTCTTCAGAGTTCAGGCTTAGGTAAATGCGCAAGTGGGCGTGCGGGAGCACAAATCTGACAGCTAAAATCCCAAACAGCTCAACGGCAGTTCGGCACACGAGAACAAACCGGCGGCCGGCCGGCCGGCCGTCCGTCCCTTCTCCTCCATCTGCTGAATCTGCGACAAGTCATGCTTGTGTATTTACAGGAAAGGGATGAAGCTAATTGAATATTTGGCTGTGCTTGTTCAGCTCTGAAATTGTCCAACTTCTGTTCTTTCAGTAAAGAAAAAAAAAACAAAATAAAGCAGCTCACTTTGAGAATTTCGCTCTCAGTTTCACTTTAAACTCATTGGAGCTTTAAAGGTTTCCTCTCTGCTGGGGCAGAGTTGGAGTGAATTCATTTGCTGTGTGCAAGAGCCTCATTTGAATCCCGTTTGAAAGAAAGTAAATACTTTTACTATGGTTACCATTGTTCATGTTAGGACAGAGTAACAACTGCGACCACAAGGGACGGTTGATGTGACCTGAAGTGACACATTTTTCTAAATGTTTGTTTCCTACCCCGCATCAAGTCCAAATCATCACACGAGCTCATAAAATATCCAAGCACCGAAGTGATTTATTACTGAACAGAGAAAGAACAAAAAAAAAAAAATTAAAAATCAAACAGCCCGCCTGGAGTCAGCAAATTCTGCTCATGTTGCCATGTTCTTGGCACCCGGCCCAACAAGTTTCTGGGCCAACACTTGTTGCTCATCATTATGAGCTGCCAAACAACTACCAGTCTGGTTCTGGACCAAATAGGAAAACCAGATTTTTTATGGTACTAAAACAAGGAGGATGACAAAATGCAGACTTAATTACATCTGTTTGAAACAGAGCCGCTTTGACTCACAATCCTGGAGCTTTTTAGGGCGTAACAGCCATTAAGACTCCATACCCTGTGGCAACATATTGGTTTTAAGCCATCAATGAGACATTTGGGAAACGAAGCTACTGCCTTTGCCAATAATGGCAAAATGTAAGTATTGTAGGGTGTTTTCACACATGATAGTCCAGTAGACTCTGGTTCTATTAGAGACCAAAATTTCAACATTTGCGGTTTGGTTTCACACTGTGTCAAATGAACCAAACTAACTGAAAAACCTGATCCTCTCCCACCAGTGGTGGCGCTGAAGAAAACAACAAGGAAACCTCAAATGAAGACAGGAGCGCAACTTCCTTCTTCACAAAATGTCAACAAAAACGAAGTGGCATCAGATAATAGCGGTTGTAGGATTTCTCTTTTGTCATTGGTGAAAGATCAACACAAGTGTTTGTTTCGCTTGTATTTACCCAGAATACCCTGAGCTACAGTTCACTTCCTGCATTTGGAGCGGTGTCTGGTCCGTTTGGTGTTCACATTATGCATTCGAACTGTGCCAGAGTTAGTTCACTTCAACCAATCCAAGAAACAGGTGTGTAGGCAGACCAGAGTTTTATTACGTATTCACAAACAAACTGGACTTTCAAGGCAAATGAACTGGAGTTTGATTAAAGGGGACCAAACAGGGCTGATGTGATTCACCCTAATTACAGGTTAGAAGAAAAGAAGATATTAAATTGCAACACAGTCGTTCTTTATTATTGCAAAAACTACCCAGTAAAGTTGAGAAAATTTGAGGCCTGCTTTGAAAGTAGACCTTGGCAATATTTAGGTTATATTGAGGCATCAAGATATTTCACAGCTTTAAAACGTCATGCTTTAAGAGATGCTCCTCTCATTGTTCTGAAGTTTTAATGTCCCTATAATGAGATGCAAGCAAAAGTAATGGAACGATCCAAGTTATGTGGAGCAGACTACAGCCATGCTGCCCCTCCCTAACATGTTTCTGCTGTTCTTAAACTTCTCAGTTAGTTGCAAGAAAGTTGAGTCATGTTTGGGAAAGACATGTTGTAGAAACTAATGACGCACCATTACGTTGTCAGATTACTTTTCAATTACACAGACTAGTTCATCTGCAAATCTTTAGTCAAATTTAATGATCCGAGGTGAGTTGCAGCAGCTTTATGACTCAGTCAGTCAAGGTTAGCTGGCATGTAAGATGTGATAACGTGTTTAAAGCGTTTTAACAGCTTTTCACACCCAATTAAAAGTGCAATGAAACCTTCAGGTCATTTGTCCAATTTCCAACTCTGTAAATGTGTCAAAGGTTCCTTTTGATTTCATTTGAGTTAAGTCAATATCCAGAGCATTTTTCTTTTTAGAAACCTTTTATAGATGTCTTTTAATCTAATTAAAATAAATGTTTTATCATCGGAGTTCATGTCTATTACCAATACCTGTTTATCTGTTCTTGTCCCTTCTGTTAACCTAAGCCGTCTTTAAAGTCTTTGTAAACATTTTTTATAACAAATGGGAATACTGGAAATATTCATTTTAATTGTAAAATAAAACTTCAAAATCGAAGTTCCATTTTACTGAAGGTTTTTTAACTTTCTGTACCTTTATTGCGAGATATATCCTGCAATAATTTAAGCAGAGAATCAAACCAATCTCTTAGAGATAAAAATATATATTTTAAAAAAACAAAAGAAGCCATAACAACCTGAATGCATAACAGTCCAAAACCTGGACATTTACCAGCAGTTTTCTACATGTCTGAAAACCCCACTATGTTAAAAAAAAAACCTTGTTAAGTTGTAACCTTTTCTAATTCACTACTTGTTTCCTTTTTTCTAATTTAACTGCGTCAGATTTTTAAAGCTCTATAAAACACAAGAACTTGGGGACTTTAAAAACACGTTCTACTCCACTCTACTGTCTTTCTCCATTATGTTGGTGCGTCAAACACTTTTTACGTGAGTTCAAATATAAAGAAAGGAAGTACATCTCGTGAAACATCAGTTCAGTTTAATGTATTAACGCAGTTAGAAGAATGAGTTGGTTATTCGTTGTTGTTTTGTTTTTTTTTTTCATATGCGGTTTATGAAAGCCTCAAAGTGGTGAAATAATTATCAGCTTTGTTAAGAATTAAAAGACTGTCTGGCATTTGGCATGCAAAGGTGAAGGAATCCTCATTGGTGCAGAAAGAGCAATACGTGGTTTATAATTTAGTACCATTAACACATTTGGTTAATGGCATTATAAATTAATTAGATTTGTGCTTAGTTGCAACACTTTACAATATCACATACAAAAGTGATAATGGATAATTTTTTAAATAGTTACGATCAAGTCATACAAGCTCTTTATGTTTATGTTATCTTTCTGTGGTGCAGATTATTTATCTCATTAAGGTTTTTATTTTTGTCACAGAAGCTTTGAGTAACAAATATGCCTTTTCCCTGTCCTCTTTTATTTACAATCATATACATTTTCATGTTTAATGCTAAATTTTGTGTTTTTTATGCCACGCATAATTACCCCCAAAAGCAACTGTTTATCACTTCCTGCTTTTTCTAGTGGAAAAACACAGGGTGAGCATGACGGATAAAAAAACCCAAAACAAAACATGAGACCTTATGAATATAAATGTTCAATAAAATATACATTATATACATACAGATAGATCTAAAATGTGTGGATAATGGTGTGAGGTGGAGTAAATCTGTGAAAGTGACGATAATCGGTGCCGACAGCTGTGTCCACGAAGCAGGAACAAGTTATGAGAGCATCAAAGCGGAATACTTCCACCCCAGTGGAAACTATGAGAGACACATAGCCCTACCTTAGGGCTTCACCCAAAGAGCTACAATCCCTGCATTCACAATGAGACTTGGCGAAATTTACTCGTGACAGCATGGGACAGGACAAAACATCACCGCATTTCCACCGCTGACACCTTCACCGGGACATTTTTCTAGCAAACACGGAGATAAGCCCAGTCGCCTGTCAGCCGTGAATTTCTCGCTCTGGATTCCTTTTATTGTTTATAACACCTTGAAATACCACCCCCTAATACTGAGAAGCTTATTTAAAGGATTTAACTTTTTAAGGAAAATGTGCTAAATAATTTAAGACATTTACAAAAAATTGTGCACACTTATTTTCCTCTGCATCTGAGGTTGTTGCAATAAACAATAAACAATAAATCAATTAATCGCATGATATTAATTTCCATTAATATCATAATATTAATAAATAAATAATTTCCATTTGCGTGATTTATTGTTTTTCTTTTTTCTCTCTTTCCACCAAAAACTGGATGACAAAAGTTTTCAGTTTTGGTCTCAACTAGCCCCTTTCATTGAAAGGCAGTTTTGTTTACAGAAAAGTCATAATTCATTGTATTTGTTGTTTCTGTTGGTTTGTTTATTTATTTTGGATATTTAAAATGTCTTCCAGTTCCAGTGTCAAATGTTAATTAGAAGTTAAACTTCATTGATTTTTGCTACATCACATGATCTCAAAAACAATATAATCGTTTATCACAATTTATCGTCCAGCAAAATTTGTCACTCTGACAAGCCCATCTACATCTATTAAAACCCTTTTTTTGTTTAAATGACTTTTACCGTTTCATTAAAAATACTACATTGCACGTGCATGCACGCACTTTTCTGAATGTTACATATGCGTCTGCACTGTGCTTGCCTTTAAGTCTTTTCAATGGGATCCACCTGAAACAGCACTGCAGATGGCTGGTTTGGACGCAGCATGCTGATGGAGCCATCCCGCACTCTGCTATTTTGCCTGTCTGATGGAAATCTAATGAAACGTGCAGGTTTCTGATCCAGGCAGAAATGATTGCACTAGCCGGGTGGAAGAGGAAGACAGGGCGGGGGGAAAAAAAGGCTAATGGAGACATTGTGAATATATTGAGAGGGGGCCGTTAATGAGCTCTCTTTGGAAGACCCGGGGACATGTTTTGCATATGTGTCAAGTTTGATGACACCCTGCTACAATTCATTTTTGCAGGTATTTAGGGTGCCAGAACTAATCTGTCACTATCTTGATTGTGTCCTCCACCTGTGCGTGCTGGTGCATTAGGTAATGTAAGAAGAAAAATATAATAATCTGAATGCACTACACAACAATCAGGTGGTGATTTTTTTTTTTTTTTTGGGGGGGGGGGGGGGGGCTGGGGGAGTATGAGTTGTATGCACACATATGCAACCAGCAGTGTTGTATATCATATATTGAGTGATGAGAGGCAAACCTCTCGGGAGGAAAGTGCTGCACAACCTGCTTGGATGAGTCAAACAACTGCTCGTAAAAACAAGAGAAAGTTAGAATGAGATTACGCCATGAGCCCAGCAGAGATGGAAAAGGTTATCGCTCTTCCTGGTTAATAGAATCCTTTCCATTTAAAATTCAAATAGACCTTTTTGTTGTTTTTTGGGAGGAATATTCTAATAAACCTGCATCTCTGAGAACTTTAAAAGAGTGTGCACTAAGTAAAGCCATTATCTGTGGAGATTACGCCATAATAGAATGAGAACTAATCGCACATGTTGAGGTGCAGACAGCAGAGCTCCTGCTGCTCGCTGAGATAAGGTAATCTTTCACAACAGAAGTAGGGGGACAGTGTCTTCTGAGTGACAAACATTTGCACACACATTCGTGCACAATGCAAAACAAAAACAAGTTGCCGGCTGTCTATGCAACAAGGGGATGATGGCGAACATTGAGATAAGGTATAGAAAACAGTAATGTATAAGTGAAGTTTGAGAGGCACAGAGAAGTGTTCCTAGATCGCCCAGCCGCTGACCGGTTGGAAACTCAAAAATCTAGTCTATTTCCCATCAGTGAACACATCAAACCAAGTATTATCAGCTCACGGAGGCAGCAACACTCTTCAGTGTGGAAGCCGTCATAGAGCGAAGAAGACTTTTTGAGCTTTACCAGTTTAGTTATGTTCTATGTTGTTCCAGAAGGGGGGAACTTAGGGTGTTTTCACACCTGACAGTCTTGTATACTTGGTTCAGTCGGGGAACCAAAATTGGAACATTTGTTACATTTTTAGCTGGTGGAGTTCATTTTCACACTGCTCTGTGCCAAACAACTCAAAACCTTTGAAAAACCTTTTTGCAACCCACGACTAAGGCGGCCCTGCATTGAGAACTACTCAAAAAATTAACACGAAAACCTCTGAAGGCAGAAACGCAATTTTTTTTTGTTACGAAATGTAAACAAAAATGCAGTCGAGTCAGATTTTAGAGGTTATACAATTTCTCTTTTGTCAGCAGTTAAAAGCCAGGAGCCATTTCTCCCACTAGTGCTAGTTTCTCATGTTTGTTTTGATTCTAATGAGCCAGAATGCCCTGCTTTTGGAGTGGTCTTCAGTCCGTTTGGTGTTCACATTGTGCATTCAATCCATGCCACAGAGTTTACATCAACCAAACCGAGAGCTAGGTTTTTAGGGAAACCAGAGTTAGCTTAGTTTGGTCCACATCAGAGTTTTCACGCCTCCCAAAAATGAACTGGACTTTGTAGAACAATGAACTAGAGTTTGACTAAAGCAGACTAAACAGAGCTGAGTAAAAATAGTCAAAGCATAATCCACCCAAATACATTCTGAAATGTTCCAGAATGTGCCATGCTTGGTCACAATTGGTTGGCGCACTGGACAAAGGAATATTTGCACCAGTTGAACCTCATGGACAGCAACAAGTGCCTTTCACCTGACGGGGCACTTGTCTCAAAAAGAGGATGGTCTCTACTGGGTAAAATGTTTTTGTCATTTTCAGTCTGTCTGGTTCAGATTTCTCACAGGGGGCGCTGATGAGCACCGTTGGCTCTGCACTCTACCAGACTAGTGCCTATAGAAAGGCAAAGGACATTCCACTAGACTAGCGGCAGCAACAATTTGCAAACACCCGGTGGAACTGTGAACTTGCTTAGCTTATCAGTCTGATCCTTTAAGTCGGAGACATTGGCCAATTTCAAGGCATTTGATGTGGCTCTGATGTGAAGTCAAATTTCTTTTTAGTTACCTTTGATATGTACAGAATTGTCATAATCACTGAAGGTAACATAGTTACTTGATAAATATGGCTTTAAAATGGCACCATGTGAATAGAAAATTTGTAATACCTGCTTTAGCGAGTTTTAGTTCTTAAAGTGTATTTGAGAACTCTTTCTTTGGGGGTTGAAAACCTCTAATAAGTCTGATGTCATTTCATGTCATTTTCACTCTCAGTGAGGTGTTAAAAATAAAGTCAGAGGAAGCACTAACGATGTAAGAAGCCTTTTACAAGGAAATATGTCTCCACTTCTTTCAGGTCAGCAGGCGAGAGGAAGACTTTCAGCAGCTACAAGGTGGTTAGAACAACAACCTGCTGTTTGGTCCCAGGGAGATTTCAGGCTCTGTCCATCATAAAACAAGATGAATGTGGAAATCTTAAAGAGTTAAGAGTTATTCTGTTTTATAGAATATACACAGAGAAAATGGCAGAAAGACTAGAAAATATTCTGAATACTGTATAGATCTTATATCAGATATGAGTATAAACCAGGATAAGCAAGTCAAAGTTTCACAAAAATAAAAACAGATCAGAAAACAGATATCAATTTCAGATCTGTGCATATTTAGAAAAAACAGAAAATGACTTAACTAAAACATACTAGTTTCAATTGAACAATCTGGCATTCAAAATATTAGTAAGTGAATAATTGAATCTGTTCATCTGTACATATTATAAACTAAATTCAATAGGATTTTGGTAACTACATCTTGTATGAATGGTATCCCTTTAAATTTGCTGTGAAATTAAAACTTGTTGTTCTTGACCTCAAAAAATGACTTTGCAGATAAGCTGCAGCTGTATAGTTTTGTTTGAATGTGGACTGATGAGGCTGAAGTGCTTTATGGCTCAAATTGCAACTCACCACTGTTAGGAACAATGTGCAAGTAACCTCTGCATTCAGGCTTTGTCTACCACAGGAAAGGCTTCCTTTGTAAACCCTCCAACCTTCCATGACAGTGGAAGCAAGAGACACAGAAGACTCTTCTTGTACTAAAACACAAAACTGCACTTACTAGTTAATTCTGATTTCTGCTTTGCTTTAAGATTAGAAGACATGCAAACTGATTTTTAGAAACTTTGTGTAATTAAATGGGAAACGCATCGTCCATAAAAATCAACAAGAAATGTTGCTGTAGGTTTCTTGAAAGGAGTAGGAGTCGTAGAAAATGGGCTCCATTGTCCTCATTTATGCAATGCGCTCCTTGCTTTATTTGAGTTTTACTAAATTGAAAACAACATCCTGTTGACCTGTTTGGAGAATAAAAACGGAGGGAGTTTTCAGTTTATGACAGCTCACAGCTGACCAAAGAGAAATCGCCCAATTTTGATCACTGACCAGTCGATAGCTGGATTTCAAGACAAATTATAAAATGTATTAGCATTACTCTGCTGATTGTGGCAAAGTTAGGAGTCGAAGCACGTCAAAATGCATTGACACAACGAATCTAACATGACATTTAAAAAACAAGCACTTGACGGAGTTTGGCTACATTGAGACTCACTGCAGGAAAAAAGCGAACAGACAGCAGGTAAAGCAGCGCTCAACTACCAACACTCACCTGGGTTAGCATCACGATCAGAAAGCTAAATAAGTAACCTGAAAAATAATTTAAATCAACGTACTAGCGGTGCAAGACGCTGGTTCTGCTCTCGTTGTTGGACCTGCCGCTACTGGTAGTAATATTTCATAGACGAAGCGCCGCTTCTACTCCACCCTGCAGTGAACTCTCACACTGACCGTCCGCTTAAAGCTGCAGCATGCAAGTTAAACAGACATGTTACGATATAGCCAAGGTTTTAATATATATGCAAAACATTTTGTGTAACTTTTGCTATGTCCTAACATAAGACGGATAATCTCTGAAAAAATAATCAATCTCTTCTGCCTCCTTCTGTGTTCTGCAGAATTACTCAGCTCAGTCAGAAACAGCCAATCAGAACCAGAACAAAACAGCCATGTTCTCAGGAAATTTTGATTTAGTAACTCAGGATTGTTTATTTTGATGCAACCTGTGTTCAACATTGAATGAATGTATCCTTTTTTACTTGACATTATTTAATATAGGCAGTTTTATGAGGTTTATTTGATTTATGCGTAATTTAAGCTATTGAGAGCCTTACTCTTAAATGTTGTTTTACTGATTGCAGGTTTTTCAGTTGTCCTTTTGACTGAGTAGCTGCTATATTGCGCCTGCAGGTATTTTGCATGTTTTATGCCTAAATTAGGTGAATTTATATTTGGTCATTTTTCCATTGTGGAAGATCACATAGCAGCATTTATACAGAACGCGAAAAATTAATAGGGAGTCCAGGTGATTGGCAGCAAAAGCTTGATTGGAGCATCCCTACTTACAGCATTTAATAACAACTGAAGGTAACATATTTCCTTGATTGTGCAGTAAAATAAGTGGCTGGAAAATGTCTACTTGATTTTGAAGCCTAGCAGTAATCAGATGATCAAAGTAATCGATGTAAATTTGTAATTTAATGGATTACTTTTTCACATGAGGCCAGGCTGGTTTGGAAAGCCTTTTCCCCTTCATACCAGAAATGTCTCACAGGATCGAGTTACGTTGCAGATATATTTTCATACATTTGGATGAATATTCTTTCGCAGCACTTTATATTCGCATCGATCAACTCACTAAAGGCATAAACACAAAGCTCAAAAGGATTTTCTCAAGACTTATCTTAAAAACAATAAAAAATCTCTTGACAATCCACCTGCCTCTCAAGACAAAGGTTCCAGTTCAATACATCTGAGAATTTACAAATCACAGAGAAGCGTTTTAGTCCTCTGAACCACAAATAATATAGCTCCTAGAGTTTTATCTGAATTCCTCTTCAGTTAGAAAAAAAACGAGCTCTCACACTGTCCAAGAAAAGAAAAAGAAGAAGAAGAAGTTAGCTAATGCTCCTGCAAAAGGTAAATCAACCAATAGACAGGTGAGTGATGGAGACAGAAGGCAGCACCACAGGAGATACTTTCATGTTCCTGATTAAGGCGCCTCAATCCGTGAGAGGAGACAGCTGACGACAGCTCGGATAGAAGCTCGCCTGGGAAATCAGCTTCCACCCTGCAAAAGTCTCCATATCCTTGTTGTGCTACCTTACATCCATACCTCCCATTTACGCTGGAGTCTGTGTGAGCGCGCGCGAGCGCGAACGTGTCCGTGCCTTTCACCCACAACATCCCAAAGAAAGCCAAGGCCCAAACTTATTAAGTGCCGAAAATGAGGCTTGCTCAGTGAATGGGGGATCCCATGGCGCATGTCCACAAAGACTTGATGGCAAATAGCCTTGCTTCAGAGGCGGCTCAGCGTAGAGGGGGCAAACAGACCCACTCCGGCTAGATCAATACAACTCGGAGAAAGGCCAGATTCTTCAAGTGAACTGCACTTGCCTAAGGAGAGAGAAATCAAAGAAAGCCTAACCTTCCATGACATTCCGCTTCTCGTCCTTGTCTTTCCTTTAATAATTCAACAAGTGCTGAATTTTGATTAGCCGCACCAAGTACCTCGAATGAGAGAGATCAGTGATTTAATAAGCTCAATCTTTAAGTGCTTGCTGTCAGGAAAAAAGGCCGTCACACCGGGAAGTGAGAGAGGGGTTTCTTTTTTTTTTTTTTTTTAGGAAACCAGAACAGTCTATCACCAGAGTCCCCAAAGCATCCTTGTAGCTATCTTTTACCATCTGAGCTCGGCTGCTTTGTCACACCTTTCACCCTTCACACACCCAGCCGGCTCATCTGTTACCGACTATGACAGACACATGACTATATTGTAATTCTGCTCCAGTATCACGCTCAGGAAGTGTATAACATCAGCAGGCTGAAGAGAGACATTAAAAAAAAAAAAAACACACACAGCTACATCCTCACTATCTCTCTGTCTCTCTCTCGAGGGAAGAGGTGTAATCATGTTGCTGATGGATAACTGACAGCAGGGCTCGCACAACATCCCTCTCACACAGCTCCTTTCTTCCTCTTCCTCTTTTTTTTTTTCTAGCGAGCTGAACCGTCGAGGCACCATTCTAACCGTCAACACTGTATGCTCTGTAATTTAGCTCTTTCCTTCCCACTGTAATTGCCTGTCACTGTCTTTGGAGCATAAAACTAAAGCCATCAGCTTGTATTTTTTAACTGTCAAGAGCTGGTGGGCACAGAAGGAAAAAAAAGGAAGGCGATAAAAAAAAGTATCTCGCTCTTTACAGCTGAATGATTTTTAAACATGAAATGAGAACGAACGCACAACTTTTACGGGTAGGATACAAACTTTCTAACCGTGCAGGGGGGACATTCAAGCGTGTCTGAGTCGGCAATCAGAGGTGACCTGAGGAATCAGATTTTACCACCATCTGGCACTTACCCACCAAACTAAGAAGAAAGAATACTAACAAGTAGATTTTCTTTTTGTCTTTGCTAGGTATATGTTTAAAAAAGAAATTACTAGAATAGACTAAAACTGGTAAACGCACATCACGCTGCGCTCCAGTTGTAACTGGGAAATCAACTGAAAGGCCAAAGGAAGTCGCATTTCCCACTGGGAAACTGGGAGCGTTTCAATATGGCCGCTCGTCGCATCAACAGTGGTAAAATGTGGTGGAAACTTGTATTTACAAGACATAATGCAAAAGAGCGTCTAAAATAAAGTGCATCCAACTCAAAATCAAAAGTGTTTGCTTAGACAAAGTAAAGCTTGAAATAATGTTTGTAAGATATTCCAAATGTTAATGGACGTCACAATTTCACAATTATGTGAAGCTTTCACAGCTTCACATAAGCTATGTGAAGCTTCACATAGCTATCAACAAACTTGCATTAATCATTAAGATGAGCTGCTCCTTCAGCTTCGAATGGATCAATTTTCAAAATAAATACCAACACAAACGGTTTAATCTTTAAAAAAACAAAACAAACAAAAAAAAAAAAACACGTGATTGAGATTTTACAATGTTTGTCAAAAAGGATAAATGCCTGTGTTTTGTTGTCCAAACTATTTCTAAACGTTTCCATTTCACAATTTTATCAGCAGATTTGATTTTTGTCTTGTACTTCACGGTTGACAAAAGCCCCAATTGTGGAATGTGAGCATCACTGAGCTTGTGCCATAATGCATTCGCAACAATTTCCCTACTTCACGCCACGCCACCTGCTTCTGGGCACAGAATGAAACAAAAAGGAAAAAACCCACGAAGATGTGACTTTACGGCTTCCTGACCTTCTATCTGAAAAGAAGGTCAATTTATGGACAGAAAGAGTTGAGACAAAGCTTTCATTTTCCGACAAAGTCCGCCCCGCCAACACGCAGCCGAAGACTCCATCTGCAGCTTGGATGGCTCATCTAGGCCTGTCTGCTCCTTCTTTGGTTTTTTAATAAGTGATCCGCTCTCAATGGATTCTTATCTACAACTTCCAAAAGAAACACTCACACATTTATTAGTTTTATGAGGAAAAAAGAGTATGTGATACTGTCTGACACTAATATAACACTGCATTCATGCATGGCCATGCAATGAAACTACAATGAAATGTGAAATTGGTCTCAAGGAAAGCGGAGCAATTTACTTTCACACATTAAATGCTACAGTATGTGAGCAATTTCACACCGAGATAACACCGGAGGAATAAATCTACTTCCAAGATTCGTACAACTGCAGCCATAAGCCTGGCTTTTAACAATTCGCCGGATATCAATTTAAAACTAATTCAGCAAAAATTAATCAGTTTCAAAGTCAAAGCAGTGACATTGTAAATAAGACTCATTTGTTCCAACAGTTCCAGACCAGAACTACAGAAATGACCCGTGGTAATCGATCACTTCATGTTACCGGCTTTGGGAAAGGGCTTTTTAAAAACTAGCCTCACTAAAAAGTTAAAGTTGCTATTTTAATTATGAAATCCAAGATGGAAACAGCTTAATCCCACACCTGAGAATCCACTGAGCCCCCACGAAGTGATGAATGATGTCACATTTGGGTTAATATTTTATATGCACTCTACAGCCACGATTTAACACTTTCAAGCAGTTTTGCTGACATTTTGCAGCCATCAGCATAAAACTGAATATATTAAGCTACCAGTTCCTTAAAAAGTAGTTGCATTTACCACCTTGTAAAACTTTTAGCATTTTTCTTTGCCTAAATGAGGCATGGCTGAGTTTGTGGTGTTGAAGTCGGCCCGAGGTTTTGAAAGGTTACAGTTTCGAAGCAGCAAAAAGCTTCCTGTCAAACCAATGCTGCCATTTAAAACTTATGAAAAATCAGAGAAACTGCTAGAGAAAATGGGTTTCTGTGGTAAAGTAACATTAACCCACCCCCACTTGTTGCAGCACAGTCCCTTACTTCACATTATTTCAGCCTGCTGGGGAAATGCTACTCTACTTTATCTATCTTGGCGTGTGAATAATCACAAGGAATAGAAGCTGATATTCGCTATTTACTGGTGGGTGGGACACAGTTGGCACAAAGTATGAGCAAACAATGCAGATTGAATTATTTCTGTTGCTTGTGACTGAGCTGGGGTCATATTTCATAGACGCTGTGACTATTTGCAAGAAGATCATCAGGGAATTGTCTTTCTTCCACTAGTTCGTTGTGACCAAAACATTTAGCTTAGCCGCAATTATCCCGACTCTCCAGGGTTTTGATAACTGCACTGGCATCAGATGAAAGCAGATCCAAAAACAGGGTATTGGTTAGTTTAAGGCCTTCTTTAGATCCTCGTAATTTCAATTTATGGCCAACTTAAATTATGAAAACTAACTAGCATCTAGACGTTTGTATGCTTTGTTTGCTCCAGTGTAAGAGGAAGAAGAACTCCCATTCTTCTTTTCTGACGTCCGTCATGGTGCCTCAATGTGATTGGGTGACGTAGCTGAAAAGGGTCAATTGTAAACTTCAAAGCTCTTCATTTTCAACAGAATTCATTGATTCGCTTCCAGTTTTGTCTCAGCATATTAACATATGAGCATGTTTAAGACTTTCCAAGGCCTAAAATTTGATTTGTTACATTTAAGGCTTCTTCAGACCTTGGGGAAACCCTGAAAAATTATTTTCAGCTTAGGACATCATACGACCTTGAGCCTTGGAATTACAAATTGTTTGCTGAAAAACCCAAATGCGAGCATACAGCAGACATAAAGGGCAAAAACTCAAAGCGAATTTACTTAAGGAAACATCTGACAAAGACAACAGAAAACCCCGGGCTTAAACACACTGAGGCAAGTTAAGACAATAAGCCGCAGGTGGGTTGAGTGCAAACAGAAACCTGGTCGGGCACAGATTCACGAAGCAAACTGAACTGCAAGCACAAATGGAGAACCACTATTATGTCCAACCATGTCAAGTCCTCTCTTTACAAATGCAGAAAGGTATTGTACATATTTACTGCAAAAGGTCCAAACAGAACAGCAGAACATTTTCTATTGATTCCCTACTGCCTTGCATCTTCAGCAGTGTTTTAAAAATGGATCTTATGAGCCAGAATAATATTATCTAGAAAAATAAGTAGAATCTCTTCACTTTTTTTTTTTTCACTCTATTAGGCACGCAGTGTTTGGTCTAAACAATTTTGCTCTTTTGAAAGATGTGTGGACACAGCAAACACAGAACCTGTTCAGAGCGTGCAACACACGGCGTTATTAGTCTGAGCCTATTAAACTTAATAGCTCACCCTCTTTCAGCCCAGCAGCACGGTCACATTTTCAGCCCGCTGTTCTCCGAAAGATGACAAAACCAGTCATGCCTGGGAAGCATGCCACCCAATTTATGACGATTCAGAATATGTTACAGGCGCGTTCGAACCAAACGTGCATGCGAGAGAGCTCGCCGAGCACGTCGGCGCAAGCGGCACGCAGACTAACAATCAGGAGATTCTTAAAGCAATTTATAAGTCCTGAGCAATGAAGATCTCTCGAGACAGATACAAAGTTCAACCCCTGCGGTGGAGAAAAAACATTTTTCAAAAGCGAAACATCGATAGGCCCCTCTCTCCCCCTCGGGCAAAGAAAACAATGTTCATTAGTCGCGTCATGTGTGGTCAACAGACACATACAGACCACAGCAGGCTGGAATGGGGCTAATGCACTGCCTGCAGTCTCACCTGTCGAGATCCCATTGTTGCCCTGTGACTAAAAACGTTGTCTCCGTGTTCTCTGGTTTCAACTAAGGAGGCCCTAAAACCTGCACAGACCTGCTGAAGAGGGATCGGATTCTGCCTTTGTTTCTCATCAGGGAACGAGAAGAGAGGACAAAGACAAGAGAGGAGGGCTTGGGAAGGAGGAGGAGATTTATTCTGCCTCCAGGCTTATAGGTCATTTGTGTAATTATTGGCCACGGCTGCTGAGAAGAAACATGTCGTTTGAAGAAACCCTTTCATATTATTAATCACCGACTCTTTCAATGCCACCAAAAAGTGCAATTTCTAATCATATCTATTAAAGGAGTGGCGGAATTACAATTCTTTTCAAATCTCTTTGTTAAAGAGATTTGAAAGATCTCTTAGATTGTGAAAACATTAATCACACAAGGATACTATGTTATTCACCTTTTGTCACACACTGTCTTGTTTTGCTGCTGCGTACACCAGGATGCTCTTGTAAATTAGATTTCTAATCTCAATGAGTTTCTCTCCCCAGTTGAATAAAAGTTACAGGTTAACGTTACGACCGTAAACTTTAGTGCATTTTATTCGGGTATGATGCAGACAAAGTAGACAACAACGTGAAGTGAAGCAGGCACATGACTTCCAAAAGCTTTATCAACGAATAAATAAAAATACAAATCCTTTTCCCTCTTATAACCTTAAGAAAAACTCAATACAACCAACTCCCATAAAGACACAAATTACTTCATCAGCTCAGTATCACATACAAAACAGTTTGTTGTGTGACAGAGTGTGTGTCCGGCAGACGTCCACTTTGAGTTCACATTGAGTACGCGAGGACCTCGGCGGAGTGAAGTACACCTGGGTATGTTGAGGGCCTTTAGACTGATCCAGTCAAAGTCCCGTCTCTTTAATCAGGGATAAAATTTGAAAATGCATGATATGGTCTGCATCAAGTCTAAGTGTGAGTTACTTTGCTCAAACATTTTGGTGACGGACTCACAGAGTTGGTAGAAACATACACAAAAAGAGTAGCAGCAGTAACTGTAATTGCAGCAACGTGGATTAAATGTTGAATCAGGGTGGCAGAATACAAGCTTTTAATATGTTTACTTGTACAAAAAATTTACATTTATCCTACCACTACCAAATCAAATAACATCACAATAAAATACTTTTAGAGTTTTGTCCTCAGGCAACAAAATGTGGTAAAGTACAACGGGCTTCTGGACCTTTGCAAAGCATTGTAGCAAAAGTACAGAATCCCCTTTGATTTCCTTATTCAAGCAGTGATGGAGAAAGAAAAGTTCTTGAATTCAAATTCTAATCTTATTGGTACAGACTCAGCTCACAGCCTCTGAAACTGAAATATGTTTCCTGTTATTCTTTTTTTTTTTTTTTTTTTTGCAATATCTAAGGGAACATTTCAATCTTCTCAGTATGAGAATATGAGTGACACCTTCTGCAGAAGATGACTCACTTCATGGCTTGTTTTGTTCTGCATCTTTTGATTGCCTACAATTCCCAGAATACCTGTTGACAAGCCCTCAAGAACAGGTAGAAACTGTTTGCACCTGCTGAGTGTTATCTGAGTGGGTGGAGAGAACAACAGCGCGAGCTCAGGAAGAATAAGCCCAGAGGAAGATGAAGAGCCACGTTTCAGCTGCAAACACAGGACGCCTCGTGGTTCTCCTGCAGCCTGGTGGAGTAAAGAAAATCACATTCGCTCTGTTTAAAAGTTTATGTCCACGGACTTATGCCGCCGTTTCCAACCGATGCAGTAGTGACATTTTCCATTTTACCCGAGGTTTTTGGAGACTTTTCAGGTAGGTTGGCAAGTCTTGGGAAAATTTACTCTCTTTCCAAACTGATATATGAGAGGCACATTCGACTTGATCCTCGATTCAACAAAGCCTTGGGATGGCGAGCAAAAATTTAAACTTAGCTTATGAGTCACGTAGTTAAACAGTTTTGAATTTACTTTTCATTCATGACCAGGTTAGCTTAAAATTATCGATTTTAAATTTGTTGATGTGATGATAATGGATAATGGAGAGTAGGTACTTTTCCAAGCCATTGTAAGATTAGCATAAATAAAGCTTTGAAGAAAATATAAAGCGTATATAAATTACATAACATATAGAAAAGATTGCTATTCAATGGTCTCTTGCATTTCTTTTCTGTGATTAGTGCGACAGTTCAATATGAAATCTTAAAGAGAGCCATTACCAAGAACTTTAATGAATGACAATCAAGACTCTTTAAAATAACACTCTGTTGCTATCAATGCTCACAGCACAATCAAGCCAGCTAGTTCACCCCTGATTTGCTTCAAATTGTTCATTTGAGCCTCCGAAAAGAAACTATAAACAACTTGGAGAATCAAGTTTTATTCTCTTTGTTATTTGTTGACGTTTGTCTTTTTCTTGTCTAAAAAGACTAAGAAGGCACATGTGGACAAAGTACCAGCAGCTGCACATATACTGCACCTAATGTCAGTCATTTTTTCCACAGTTGAGGAGGAGACAGGAAAGACAAAAGTGCATTAGAAGACGGGCGATCATCCTGCTAAATGACTTGCCACCCGGATTCCTAGAAATTGATCTTGTTGGATGATCGTTAGTCTTTAAAACTGTTCTTATCTGCACACTCGACCACACGCGTGTCATTGAAAACCTCTTAAAAAATGTCATAAATTACACCAGCAGATGAGCTGTAGTTGGTCGCATGGACTGCTCTTAGGATCACAGCTGGCTGGAGCGATTGGGCGGTAAGTGCACTCAGAAATCAAGACCATTATGTCGTGAATTATGTATTCGAGGGGCGAATACTACAGGACCCCGGAGTGGTATGTGTGTGCGTGTGTGCGCGCGTGTGCGCGCGTGAGTGGGTGTGTGTATGGGGAGATTTTTTGAGGGGGGTAAGTAGCCCTGAAATGCCTGTGGGCAGACTTGGAGGCCGATCAAAGTCGAGCTTGCTGTCCTGACACAAAAAACCTCCAACAACGTCTCCCCCCACCCTTTCCACCCACCCATTAACAACGTACCATTAAAGGCAACGTTATGGCCATTAACAAAGCTCGGCCCCACCGCTTCCTATTTATCCATTAACCCTTCCTAATGCATTTCAGTAGCTAACGTTTCGGCTTGGAGACTTGGGGCTTTTGTTTCTGGAAGTGCATGCATTAGCTCACCTAAGCGTCTGGGCTATAAATGAGCAAGACAGTGGCAGGGCCGATCAGAGGCTAATGGATCCCCATGTTTTAATTCCTGTCAAGATGATAGCCCATCTGTTAAAGACCACAGCTTCAATATTTAAAGCCAAGGTAAGACACTAAGCAAACAATAGGCAAAAGGGATCAAAACTTTCAATTGGGTAAAATGGAAAATAGGGATGGGCGATATGGATTTAGAGTTGTATTTTTATATGTTATTGTATTATTGTGATAACAATAAAGAAAAGAGTTATTACTTCTTGTTTAGGGAATAATGAACTGTGCCAGGCGGCAAAGCTATGACTATACAGCATTCATAGCACCTCAAACACAAATTTTGTCCTTGAAACACATTCTTATCCGAGATAGACGCTTTCATAGTGTCTTATAGACACTTTTTAAGTTCTATAAGTGACGCTCAAAGATGTGTCACTTCTATTACTACACTCAGAAACTTTTGAATTTACTGGTATTTATTGACGCTCTGCAGGGAACAAAAAGTAGAGAAAATCGCAGAAATAATATTTCCAGTCATAATGTCAATTTTCTTAGTTTTTTTTTAGTTTTTTTATCATTCTTCAAGATTCTTATGATAAGATTTTTTTCCCGATAACCGATACGATAAATGCTCACCCCAAAGGAAAAAAGACGGAGATGCTGATCGCTGCACAGAAGAGCAGAGTTATGGTCTAAAGAAGATGTGTAAGCTCATCTTACAACACTTTATGCATTATAGTTCAATCTAATAACAGTGGAGCTCAATTAAACACCTAACCTCTGAAATACAAACTTTTAAAAGTATAAACTGCAAACAATAAAACCGGTGAGTCTTCTCAGAGCTCTGTGTGCACTGAAATAAACTTAACTCTGAGCACTCATCCATAAAGTGAAGAACCATTCAGCACTCTTACTCAATGTTTTCACTTCAGCAAATTAAAAAGCATCAAATAAAATCCACTCCTTCAACTGGCTTATTCTTCCAAATGTTTGCTGTGCTGAAGAATAGCAAGGCCAGAGCCTATTGACTCTACATTCTAGTCGATTCTTCTTAATTATTTTTGAGTAATTTAAGCACAATAACGTCCTCATCTGCCGAGGAGGTTTCAGACGTTAATAAACTGCATCCTACAAGCATCACTGAGTTAGCGCTGCGCGCCTGTGCCTGGTGATGAACCCGCATCGACATGCAACATCAGCATTTTTAATTGCAGAGACCTTGGCTGTAAAGTTAGGTAACCCTGCAGTGTTTTGCTAGAGTGAAAGCTGGAGAAAATATAAGAATTTTTTTACACCGAAGTCAGAAAACTGTTGCATGGTTTTTTAATGGACAAAAGAATCTCAGAGGGTAATTTTGGTTTTATCTGTGATTCTTCCTACTTTCTTCACACTGACATAACTTTTACTGAAATAACTCTCTTTTTCTTTTAGTTCTTTTTTGTTCCAATAGAAATGATGGAAACCAGTAATGGTGCTACTGCAGCTATTAACTTTATCTGCTCTTTCATTTTCTTTGCAGTGGAAAGTTTTCCTGGCCAAGTGATTCTGTAAATGGTAATGGTAAATGGTCTTCACTTGTATAGCGCTTTATCAAGTCCAGAGGACATCTAAAGCGCTTCACACTACATTCAGTCATTCACACACTAATAGTGGCAAGCCACTGGATTGTAGCCAAGCTACCATTCTCTCTCACCACCACCAGCAGGCAAGATGGCTGAAGTGTCTACCCCAAGGACACAGTGACTGTGACGAATAGAGCTGGGCTCAAACCAGCAACCCACTAATTATTGGATGACACTCCAACCACCATCGCCACGTTGCGTTGAGCTGAGTATCGAGTTTTACTCTCTCACAGAATCGAGAGATGGGGTCATTTAAAACCCACACGTTTTTTATTTTGTGCACAGGCCGACGGGATCGCAAAGACCCAGTGTGC
Organism: Poeciliopsis turneri; assembly: GCA_922788865.1. NCBI lineage: Eukaryota > Metazoa > Chordata > Actinopteri > Cyprinodontiformes > Poeciliidae > Poeciliopsis > Poeciliopsis turneri. The sequence goes on from CAKLNU010001078.1 coordinate 82,649, forward strand.
GCTTTTGAGGGTTTTTTGTGTGCTTTCAGAAAGTGATGGTCTGATGGGAGAACCTGACATTTCCTGCATTCCTCCTGAGAGCTGCGCTAAGGGTCAAGGGAGACATTGACAGAGGTACTGTTGTCACTACCTATGTGCTCTATCTTTATTTTCATTCTTCTTAGAAAGTAATCATGGCTCAGTGGGTCTTTACTTGACAAAGTCATTCCTGGTTTTGTCGAGATTAGTTTTTGTTTCATTTCCCTAAAAGTTACTCCTAGATCATGGCCGCAATCCTTAGCCACGCCTTTCTCCAACAAAGACATCTTGACAAGTGTACAATAGTTGTTTTTGTTTCATTGCTTCAGTGTTTCGCTGTGACTCTTTCTTGAGTCAAGGTGCTTTTGTCATTAACTTTGTGTTTATCCTCTCCTACAGAAAATATGTTTAGCTCAGAGCTTGTGCATTTACCCGTGTCTCCTATGTGGAGCCAAAACCGGAGCTAATCGCTGCCATGAACTCTGAAGACTTCCTCAGCCAGATAGCTTTCAATCAAACCGGCATTAGACAAGCAACCGAATTAGACAGCATGGCACTATAATTTGGAATACATCTGACTGCGACGCTTGATCTGAATCTGAATATATAATTCCAATGCACTGGATTTATTTTCTTGACTTGTAAAGTGCAATTTCTTGCAGTTTTAATTTTCTTCTTCGCTGTATATCTTCTTGGACTTCGGCCCATCCCTGAAGAATAACAACCATTCAGGTAATCCAAGGCAGGCGGTCGAGCTTTGATAACAGGTATCAGGTTATGTGGTTGTTGGGGTCCTCTGGTGTTTCTCCGCATTTGTGATGAGGCCGAGATAAGTGCGCAGAGTTTCTCAGAGGGCAGCGCTTGCTGTCTGAAAACTCTATATTTAGCTGGTGTAATTAAAATTACAGAGCCCCCTTTCCTCTAGCAATCACTGCGAAGAATTAACCCAATTAAGGCTTTAAAAGTGCCGCCACAGTAATGATAAAATAAATGTTTACAGTCTTAAGAAAAAAAATGGTAAGGCAGAGTCTTGGATAGCGTGATATGGTAGATGAAGCCAGCAGAAGGTAATGCTTTGCAATGATGCATATAGGGCCATTTGAATTACTGAGAAAACCTGAAGTGATATCAGTAAATCTTAGAGCGGGAAATGAATTCTTGCGTTTTTAAAAGACTCTCGCTTTTCTCAGTTAACAGGACGCAGTAAAATATTCCTGACACATTCAAAACAAGCTTCTTGACATCAAAGTACTTGTCATTTCACTAGGTTTCTTCACAAGGTGTCACATCAGGCAGCAGATATAAATATATATATATATATTTTTGCATACAGACCGTAAACTTGCCAGCATTGCTCGCCTGAAGCAGCAGAGCCAACGAGAGTGGGACAGACTTTTAGATTAAGTATCTGCACTCCGGATTACAAACTGAACATAATTTGTAATAATTATTAGCAAAAAAAGCTCCTGAAGCACGTCAGCTGTAAAAAAGTTAGTTGAATAATTTGCTTTTAAATTAAAAACGTAAAAATCTTTGATGATAGAACGCAGCTCTGCATGTGTGGTGAAACACATGCAGATGTGAAGGTTTGCTGTTGCTGTCACGGAAAACAGGAAAATCTCCAAACTCTTTGATATAAATAAAAGACACAAAAGATGTCACCTTGAGCTGGAGATTGAGAACAGCTCGCAGCGTGTTTGATACGCTAAAGACAAAGGCATTTATAAAAATGAACGACAGGCAGACGCGTTTTTACGGATCACAACACAGTAAAAGATTGAAGTAATTTGGAAAATGCCATCGTCTCATTTGTCCAGCAGAGCATCTCTGATTTCTTTGTTTACAGTCAACAAATGTGGCAGATTTCATATCACAGCTGAGAGAATGAAAATAAAAAGTGAAGGTTTTACAGTAAGTGCTAACTAGTTCTTCAAAACACACTGCTGGAGATGAGGGATTTTTCCAGTAAGAGCTTTGGACACAAGAATCAGAATCCACTTAAATCTTATGTGAGATTTAAGAGACGTTTTTCTCTGTAGCCTTTAAACTGATTTATGACTAATTTGACTGCACATGGATAATGAAGATCCATTTGCACCCAAGCTATCATGCACTTGCTGATGTCTTGAGATGTTGCACATAATGTCTTTCGAGACGATGTCATCTTTTCTGTGAAGCACGCCTGTCCCTTGAAAATATACATTTTGAATGCAAGTATATTTCTTTGTAAATGTGTTCTTGACCCAGTTCAAATTATGTAAAAACAAAATCTTGTAAACACTTTGCAGTTTTATAATTGGCAAATAGAAAAAATGGTCAATAGATTAACCCTACACTTTTCTAATGTTGATGTTAGAAGTAAAACAGGAAAAGAAAAAAAATCCCATTCAATTTCCTAACTTATGGAGATGTTTTAAAATTTCATTTTGGTTTTAGTACGTATTGATAGAGTCTCAATGGCAAAAACAAGGGATGGCTACCTCAGCTAAATGAATTGGTCTGTACTGGAGTAAAAGTGACTGGATGCTTGCGATCCTGTTGCTATGAATGGAAAGTGAAAGCAAAGAAAAAAGTTCACAACATGGGAGTACTTTGTGCTGTATATCACATTTTCCATTTTGAGATTTTACTCTCTGCAACTTTTTTTAAATGTACTAAAATTTAATATGTAAAAAATTATCCTAAAAAAAGTGTCAAAATTACGTGCAGACTAAATCATGGTGCCTAAAAATCACTTTAGTATTAATGAACTATTTTGGGGGGGGTAGTTTGGTGATGTGACCAAAAATCTCAAACATGATCTGAGGCAAAATTTGTCTTTGGCTTATTTAAACAATATATTTAAAAGAGGTTTCGATATGATGATCAGATGAAGCCATGGCAACCCGGGATGCTGTCACTTTCTAACTAAATTGATGCACTGATAACAACAGTAAGGTGCAGCAGCTCTCAGCGGCCGAACGTGCAAACGGACAGATAAAAAAACGTAAGGTTGAGAGAGAAGCCAAAGAAAAATGCATTCCGCCTCTTACTGGTGTTAAAATCTGGGATTTTCTTTTCTTTTTTTCTTTTTACTGTACTCTGAGATGCCAGCACAGCCGGGAGTTACAGATTCAAACTGTTTACACAACTCGAGCTTTTGTTGAAGCACCCGCCTGCCGGTGGTGCGCTGCCTGCACGGCCCCACCCAGGCACAACCAGCCCCCGCACCCGTCCACACCACCCGACGGCAGAGACAATCCTTTGAACATGTGAAGCCCCCCCCCCACTGGTCACAAGGGAGCAGTTGTGCTCACGATTAGGCTATCTGTAAGACCATATTACACTGTCAGGTGTCGCCTGAGGACACCAATCAAACCTTGCTGCCGCAACACAATCCTGTTGCGAGCAAATAGATCCTAAAGAAAGAAAGAAAGAAAGAAAGAAAGAAACGCTGGGCAGAGAAAATTGGGCAGGTGGGGGTGGAATGAGAACCCCTCTAATAATTGTCCCTTTACCGCTTCATTAGACTTCACACGATGCACGGATAACATTTTCTTAATTTGAACGGAATGATTTATTGAAATATCTATATTAAAAAAGTCTGATTAGTGTCTGAATTTAGCACCTGTTTTGTTGCATTAATAACCTCTAAGTTGTGCTGCTGTAAACAACAGAAACTACCAGGCAGAAATTTGCTCAGCAGATGATTCATGTCGCTCTCACCTTTTGTTAATAGAAAGAGCAAGACCTGTACTCTCGCATTAGTTGGGTAAAAAGTCGTGTGTGTGCACTCGTAACGACAGAGCTGACCTTCTAACCCTTCACTGTGAAACAGTGCCTCTCATCCCAATAAGGCTGGTGGGTATTAGGGAAGACAGAAAAAAGAAAAAAAAGACGATTCTGAATCGTGTCCTGCTTCAGTTTTCTAGACACTGGGGGGGGTCCTAAAGCCTCTGCTGACTAAAAAGCACGGAGAACGGTGAGAGGAATACATGGAATGCAGATAATACATACAAAGGATTATGTACCTGCTTGCACATCAAATCTGTGTGGTTTTGCATTTAATACCCACGGCCGAGCGTCTGCTTTGATGGAGCGCTGTGAAAGGCTGGAGATTAACGTGTGCCGTTACGCCGCCGAGGCTTCCTACGACTTCAGGACTGTTGGATTATTTGGTGGGATGACTGCTAACACAAACTGGGTGGAAGGTTTGACAGGCGGGAAACTTAGAACGATACAAAGTGGGTTTTTATGCACACTGAACTTGCACCAGTCAGGCTTTTTCTGGCCAATTTGAATCCTGATTTTCCTGAAAGTCTAATGCACACATTAAAATTTTTAACTGACAAATCAAAAAAATCGTGTTGTTTCTTAACTCTCTCGCAGGCATAACAGATGGGATCAACTGGATCCCTTCAACTTTTTTACTCTGTGCGGTCCAGCAAGGTCACACTGACCCTGCATGTGCTTATACCAATATTTTTTGTGTGTGTGTGGTTTCGGGAACTGACGGTTTGACAGAACAGTCCCACATCCTGCTATTAATCCCAGCCTTTTCCCAATGTCCAACCGTGCTAAGAAACCAGGAGGATGTAGTTTTAAATCATGATTTAAAAAGAAATTAAAAGATAATCCAAATTTTTCACATTAAAAAGTATCTGCTCTCCTGGCAGGTTTCTCCTGTTTTTGCTTTATTTTTCACACTCAGATATTTTAGGACATCAAACAATGTCCTAATAGCACATAAAAATATTACCCGGATAATTACAAAAGGAAATCAACTGATTGCTAAGTTCAGGGATTTGCAAACCAGCCTGGTCCTTTCTGGAAATATAATTGCCCTCTAACCGTAATGACCAACTGGGCCACTCTTGGTGGCAACAACTCCCATTAAGTGTTTGTGCTAACTGGGAATGTCTTTTACTGCACATCAATGAGGAGGAAATTTGACCTGCTCTAAATTCTGTTACACTGAAGCACTCAAACATTACCGCCTCGTTTGGGGTCCTGCCATAGCTTCTTACATTAATTTGTATCCAGGTTTTGACAAGACCACTCCAAACATCATTCATTTTTTATGTTCGTTTTCTGAAATTATTTACACCAGATGCAACAGAATACCCAGAATGTCCAATTTGTTTGGAGAGGTGTGAATGAACATTAAAACAAACAAATTAAAAAAGCCCAATCGAGCTCTGATGTGGACCAAAAATAAATAAATCAAACTCCAGTCCACCTATAAACTTCGGTCTCGGTTTGGTTGAGATTCAATTGAAGTTGATATGAGAATGCCAAGTGGACCGAAGACCACTGCAAAAGCAAAAAGAAGAAAATAGTGCAATGCATTCTGGGTAAATACGACCAAAACAAACACGCAAGTCAAGCACAAGCAGGAGGAATGGCCCCTGGCCTTTTACCAAAGATAAAAAAAATTAGGAAGCTGCACTCGGTATCTTCTTTTTGGGGTTGTTGTGTCATTTCCTTCAGTGGTTCTTGGTGCAGCACCAAAGGCAATGGGGTGGGAGGGTTTTTAAAAGGGTTTGGTTTGTTTGACACAACGCAGTGTGAGAGCGAACTGCACCAGATGAAAATGTACCAAATGTTGCCATTCTGGTCCCCAATAGCACTGTCAGATTTGAAAACAACCCTGGAGATTATTAAGTTGCTTGCAGTGAAAGAGTGAGGAAAGTCTTGTGTTAATTTTTGGTCAGGAGGCGTTTTACCCAGAATGACCAAAAAGCAAAGATCAAAGAAATCTTTAAGGGGAGAAACACGTTTTCTCAGTGCTAACCTTGCTTGTAACTTTTCTATGATTTTTCTGAAAGATAAATTTGCAGACCAAACCACATGGGAGTTCAGCGTTTTTTGCTACATCACACCCGACGATCAGCGATAAGAGTCATTCTAGCAGAATCTGGGAGATTCTGATCTCTGGCTGACTCACTAGTGCATCACTCCAAGAAACCCAATCATCCTTTTTAGTCTCTGCTGTCCTTTTATGTCTGCAAAATTAAATAACCAACCATTTCAGTCCATGTCACAGTCATTTTGAGAACACAAAACCTTTAAAAATTTTATTAGCTGTGGCTATTACATTTTCCTCTTCCACAGCAACATGAGGAGAAGCCATACATCAAGGTAAGTGCTTTTAACCATCAACCCTGTTGTTTCACTATTTCACCACCCCCTCCTATTCTGTGCAGAGCACCCAGAACACAAGCAGAAATCGCAAAAAACAGAAAGAAAAGCCCCGGAGATCTGCCTGATTATGAAATGTATCAGTAACAGTGAAACATACCATTTCTCTAAAAAAAAATAAAAAATAAAAAAAATATGTATAAGACATAAGATACATATGTATCTCCCCACCCTTTAAAAAAAACTGTCAATAGGCAGCCAACGTCTTTTCAACCAATGAAAAATGTTCAAAATATCAAAAATGTGGCCTCAAGTGCTAAGAAGTAAAAATCCCAGTGGAACTGTTCTGTACAGGTTTTCCACCTCTAAGCAAGAAAGTGTTAAAAACCGAGTTCAGAAAACCCTCTGAAGCAGGCAGTCAGACAAAAGCAGGGAAAGCCCACTTGGTTTGACACAGTATTTTATATTTAGTTTTCGTAAAATTATTCACTGATTTTTTTTTACCTAAAACTAATAGGTTTAGGTAATTCAAGATACTTTAAAAAGTGTCTTGGATTACCCGTGACATCCTTATATCACGGACAGACCAGGGGGGAAGCAAAGGACGTGCCCCATCAGATCATCAGTTCCCAAAACGACACACACACACATACGCACACACACACACACACAAAAAAAACCCAACTTTGAACAAAACTCCCGTGGGGTAGACTGGACCCCCTTTAAGCACTGCAGGAGGTTTAAATATACAAACATTACAAATAAATAACCTTTAATGAAATCCAAAGCAACCAGTTACCTTCAGAAGTCAAGCAGCAAGTATAAAATTCCACTTTTCAGTAACTTAAGCCAGTATTGGCATAGCTGTTCTGTGAAAGCTTCAGATGTTTTAGAGAATATTACAAATCTACCAGCATCATCATCAACAAGCAAGACAGATCTGACAGAAAGCCGAGGAGAAGTTTAAAGCAGTGCTAGATTATAAAGGAGCATCCAAAGCTTTCATCATCTCACAACCTAAACTTTGAGGTTTCAAATATCCTGGCATAGCTGCAAACCTACCCAGCAGAGTTTGTCCACCTAACTTCCAAGACAGGTCAGGAGAGCATAAATCAGAAAAGAAGCCAAGAAGTGATGGGAGAGTTGCAGAGATCTCTGCTGTTGTGGTAGCGTCTGTTGACAGGACAACTATTTATCATGGACTACAAAAGCCTGGCCTTAATGGAAAGGTGGCAAGCTTGGTGAATTGTTTGAAAAATACAGAAATTAATAGAATTCCCTTCTGCAGTTTGTCACAAGTCTCATGGTGGAAGATACTTCGGCAACATGACACCAAAACTAAACTTCAACATCGTTGTTCACAACTTCTTCTGATCGCCGATTGATTCTACCAGACAAATCCAAGTCAATGGGAGAAAGTCCAGACTGACCTGTAAGTGAGATTACAATCAAGCAAAATAGCGTGGGAAGAAAATGGCCAAGTTATCAGAGAACTGAAAAAGACTGAGCTTGAGCTACATTGATAAGAAAAATAGGCTAAAATTTGTGCAACACACACTGTGAAAACGAGAGAAAATTTTCCCAACATGCTTCGTTTTCCTTAGCTTAAAATTCAAAGGCAGAGTCTAGGAGTCCAGAGCATGTCCACATACTGTTGTATCGTGTTCGTCCAGATAATTTTTTTAAAGCATAGGAACCCAGAACTGACTTCTGTTTGCCATAGACAAGTCTGCTTTAAGAAATTGACGACCATTTGACCAGAGAATACAGAGCATAATGGTGAGGTGTTTACAGCCTGTTGTAAACCTCACAAACAGCATCAAACAAGCGAGGAGAGCTAACAGAGACGTTCATGTAAACAATGACACCAAAGTCAATAAGAGGTAAAAAGGTCACAGCAACAAGCTGTTTTCTGGCATTAAATGAAAAAAACACAATTTATTTCTGAAGAGAAAAGAACAAGCCAGCCAAAGATTCGGTTTCTCTCAAATATATTCAACAGGGGAGTTTAAATAAAGACTTGCATCAATAAAAATGCCGAGGTATTTACGAGAACCCACAAACTCAATAGGGGTGCCTTGTGTGAATTTTATGGAGGAGAACTGCTGGCATTTTCTTTTTATGTGAAAACAGCATTGTTTCATTGGTGTTTTCAAAAAGTCTTTTAAAACACAACAAATGCGACTGATTCATATAAAAGAGCGATACAGCAAATCAGTGAAAAGGCTTATTTGAGACTGCAATTGAATTAAGAGACAATTTCAGAAAGTACAAGTAAAGAAATGGCCTCTTGTAAAGTTTCATACATATTTAGTAGCGTGAAAATAACAAAAGCGCATGAACTTGCTCTGTAAAATGTAAAAATGCGCTGCGAGTTGGCCGTAGAGCCTGTTTTTACCATCAGGTGGAGACAACAAGCCGTACTATAGAGCTACTTATAAGGACAACTTTGTGTTTCCTCCGGTCTGCTCAATCTGTGAGCCCTATGCAAAGCTTCTCATCATCACCGATCACTGGAGCTTCCCAGGCCATCACACTTTGGTGACCTTTTGGAGCTCTTGGACTTTATAAACCTCCCACTCAGCAGGCGGCGCCAAATATTCAACATATGAGCAGGAGAAGAAAGGAGCTTTGCAGTGCAAAGAGCTTTACTGTTGAACCTTTCTGAATCAACAAGTACACGAAACTCCACTGAATTCAGAAAATCGTTTATTGACATTTCTGTTTGATGCTAACAAACTGGCCGACAAACCCTGCCAAGGCATTTGTCAGGCATTTTAGTTTTGAGAAACTAACAATTGTAGCTGCAGAAACCAATACTCCTACAGACTATTGTACTTTCTCTTACATTTTAATTAAAATATGGAGTAAATACCACTTCCATATTACCTTTTATGCATCTCAACTTTTTTAAATGTCATGATATGCTATGCAAACTCACAATCTACACTGCTGAAGTTTAACTAATCTCAGCAGGCTGCAGGCTAAGAATGACTAACATGACAGATAAACATGAGTTAATTTCTGATGATTGCAGCTAATGATTACTTTACTGATTTGGAACTGTGGACAAACGTTTGGTTCAAGACGATAAAGAAATTATTAAATGTGCAAAAGAAAACATGGGAGTGTTACAACAAAAATGTAGTACTATTTCATGACGGTGTAGCTATACATTTCACAGCCTTTTCCAGAACACATGCACTAAAAGAATAAATGGAAATTGAGGTTTCACAATTTGCACCTAATTTTGCCATATTTACTTCCACCTAAAACAGGTTTCTAGACAGTTTCATTCATATAAGATGAGAAAGCTTAAACTTGCTATTAATCACCAGGATGTGACGCAGCAACAATTAAATCCTGAGGCTTTTCTTCAACATTTTAACTCCAGCAGGCTGCAAATGTTTTCTCACTTCCTCTATCCACACACCTCTGAAAACTGATTTTTGCCTTGCTTTTCTCCTTCTAGCCATATTTAGTTTATGACTTCTTTTTGATTTGCTTGTTTTTCATCGCTTCCTATTTACCCTCTTTGACTGTGTGGCCCTCTTTGTGCTTGAACAGTGTTTAATGGACAAAGATTGATATTAAATTAACTAATTAACCTGAGTCAATGCCATGTTGGCTGCTGAAGTAATTTTGTATTGAGCCAGTATGACCAGTTTATTCTGAATACCCTGACTATTGGCTCTTACCAAAAAGGTTACAAAATTTGCTACGAAAGAGTTTCTGTCAAGCTAGACAGCAAATCCCAAAACTCATTACTTTCTAATAAATGCATATATAAGTCGATTATTTGTCCTTCAGATTTCTTATTTATATTAAGTCAACATTTTCTTTATAAACTTGTTAGACTTACAGCACTATCTCAGATGGTAAACGGATCTTTCTGAGAAACCATCAGTGTCAGTTTCAGCCTCTGGAAACAGTTAGGAATTGGGTCACTACCTGTGGTTAACACACAGACCCTTTTCATAAATGCATGCTTTTTTCCCCCTCTGTGTTCAAACCGCTGTACTGCACCACACAGTCAAAGTTGAAATATTAGCTTGCATCAAATCTTCCAAGTCTCTGTATGGGGCTCGTGTTTAATGCTTTAGGTTCAAAAGGAAATGAGAATATTAAACAGGGACATACTGTTTGGATTAAGACATGATACAAGGAATCATTTTCTTAGATCCCCGGGCCACAAACCTTTTGTGGGTACTCTTCTACTTTTTATAGTTCCATTTTTATCAGATTGCCAAACAGATTTACAACTAAAAACTAAAAAAAAAAAACATACTCAAATATGCATGAGGGAAAGCAGAGCCATTCCAAGTACCCTGTATGGAGAATAAAAGATATATATATATATATATATAATTTAAATTCCCTTCTCACCCACCGCGGGTGGTTCTTATCCTCTGAGCTCGGGTCCTCTACCAGAGGCCTGGGAGCTTGAGGGTCCTGCAGTATCTTGGCTGTGCCAAGGACTGCACATTTCTGGACTGAGATGTCTGATGTTGTTCCTGGGATCTGTTGTAGCCACTGCTCCAGTTTGGGGGTGACTGCCCCGAGGGTCCCGATGACCACAGGCACCACTGTGGTCTTCACCTTCCAGGCCCTCTCCAGTTCCTCCCTGAGGTCCTGGTATTTCTCCAGTTTCTCGTGCTCCTTTTTCCTGATGTTGCAATCGCTTGGTATTGCTACATCTACCACAACGGCTTTCCTCTGTTGTTTATCCACTATGACAATGTCTGGTTGGTTCGCCATTACCATTCTGTCTGTCTGGATCTGGAAGTCCCACAGGATCTTAGCTCTGGCATTCTCCACCACCTTTGGGGGTGTTTCCCACTTTGATCTCGGGGTTTCCAGTCCATAATCTGCACAGATGTTTCTGTACACTATGCCTGCCACTTGGTTATGTCGTTCCATGTACGCTTTCCCTGCCAGTATCTTGCACCCTGCTGTTATGTGCTGGACTGTCTCAGGGGCCTCCTTACACAACCTACACCTTGGGTCTTGTCTGGTGTGGTAGATCTGGGCCTCTATTGCTCTGGTGTTTAGGGCCTGTTCCTGGGCGGCCATGATGAGGGCCTCTGTGCTGTCCTTGAGCCCAGATTTTTCCAGACATTGGTAGGATTTACTGATATCAGCCACTTCGGTTATTTGCTGGTGGTACATCCCATGTAGGGGCTTGTCCTCCCATGATGGTATCTCTGGCACTTCAACCTCTGTTCCCTGTTGTCTGAGACATTCACTGAGCACATTGTCTGTTGAGGCTTTGTCCCTGATATATATATATATATATATATATATATATATATATATATATAGTTTGTTTATATATATATATATATATATATATAAACAAACTCTTACAAGTTCAAGCCGACGTGTTGAGTTGTTGTTAATATAGCGAACATGGCTACCAGCAGACGTAATGGCCTGAGATATGAAAATGCATTAACTACAAGACATTTCAATAAGAAACGGATCCATTCAAGCATGGTATGTGGGAAAAAAAATGAAAAATGAAGAATAAAAGATGCAGCCTTGAGCAGAGAACAAACTCATCTCTTTATTTGAAGCCCACAATATAATATTATCTGGGTAAACATGCTCATAAAATCTTACCGTGGCTGTGATGCCGTCTCGGTTCGGAGTAGTCATTCGCGTTGGCTTTGTTTATATGAGCGTGCTACAGCAAGTCCTCCACAATGAGACAGGTAATCCTAAGATTTCCTCTCCAAAAAAAAATAGGGGGAAAAATGCAGAAAATCCCAGCTGCTACACCCTGGGGGTCTGTTCTTCTGAGCAGATTTTCAGTCTGTTGTTCAGCGGATCACAACATGACATCTCAGTTTTTCTGCATCTTTTACTTGATCCTATGTCGTCTTTGTTATTCTGATTTTTTTTTTCCTCAAACCACAGATTTAGCAGACTTAAAAACAATCTAAGGCGACAATCCGCTTGTTAAATTGTATTAAATCACTAAACTGGAATCACACTACACCTGTTTCTTGTTTTGTAAAGAGAGACAAAAAGGCACCACAACCTGAAGGTAAAGGGGGCCGGAGGGGGGTAATGCATTGCTTTGAAATTCACTCCAGGTGCACATAGGCTGCTGACCTCCTAATTTGTCCCATTAGAAAAATTAAGTTTTGCATCCAATTACAAGACAAGCATCTCTTCACCTCCCCTCGAAGGGTCTGGCAGAGGAGGCAGCTGAATACTTAGCAGCGACAAAGAGTACTTTATCAGAAAACATCTAACACGTCCACAAGGAGGGCGCGAGCCAAGAAACATGGCCTGCGAATCTGAACCGGGGAGGAAACTGACAAGACAGTTTCAAGTCACAGTAAGCTGTTGTGAGGATTACATTTCCTCACACTAAATCATGTTTTTTGTTGTTTTTTTTTTTTTTTTGGCAGTTTCTCATTAGAAAAGACATGCCCTTAAGCCAGAAAGGAAGTCTTAGCTGCTCACTGACGAGAATGCAAGAAAAAAATGCTTTTAAATGGGAAGAGGAGAAGGGATTATAATTTATGAAGCTGGCTGTTTTAGTACTTTGTTCAAACTTTTTTTTTTTTCTTTTACTTCCTCAAGCTACATATCTCATTTTGTTTCTTACTTTTTGCCCAATCACCCCAAATGTTTATCCTTTGCTTATATTTTTGGCATGTTCATAAATGTTAGGTAATTTTGTTAAATGTGTAAACCCCCTGGATAAACATTACTAATGTTCAGTGGAACGTGTCGCTTATTTTAAGACGTGGCCAAAAGGTGTTGCAACTTGAGGATGAAAGTAGATTTCTTATAATCTGCTTTGTTCTGGTAGTTTAGCAGAAATTATTTATTTCAGCGAAGCACCAATCAGCCAGCTAAGCTTTGAAGTCAGAATATTTTTCCTCAGACCAATATACAAGGAAAGTGCTACGGCAGCACACTAATGCCAAAAAATAACCATCGTTCTCAATTGTTTTATGTCAAGTTGTTTTTATGTTTTGAATCGTGATGGACCCATCAGCTGGTCAGTGATTAAAATCAGCCTCTCAATTAGCTTCTATTGCTAATTGGTCAAATCAGGAAAAATTTGATTCTTGCCTACAGCTAAGATTATTTTAGTAACTGATTACCCAGGCAATTTTTAATTCAACCCTTTTTTTATACCATATTAAAAATACATTAAAAGATGCAAAGAAAAAAATAATTAAAATCCTTTTTAAGATAAGAAAAGTTTTTTTTTTCTAAAATGCAATAACATAGAACTCCTTTTATGAACACTTGATCATTTGTAGCAAAAGATGAATCTGCAGCTAAAACACAACATGTGAAAAACTTTCTGCTCAATTTGACAGCAATACAGAGCAGAGATAAAGATTTGATTATTTTTGGAATTAAGTGATTAATAATTGGACGGCAAAAGGTGCTTTCGAGGATTTTATTTAGTTTTTTACAGAACTTTAACCAGATGGAGCCGAAACGATCCCACTTGAATTCTGGGTAGATGTTTACAGTTTTTATTTTTTTCCACCTTAGATCCAAGGTATATGCACTTTTTTAAACATTCCTGGCTAAACTGCTGCTTTGAATATTTAATTGTTTTAGAAAATTGCCTTTTTTAAGAGTCTGTATATTTTGCCTAACGATTAATCAGTTACTGAATTAGCGAACGTTTAATTCAATAATCGATTCGCCACAATTAATCATTTATCTTATTCATTTATGTTTAATCTGAACCAAAACTGAAAACTCCAAATTTCTTTTTATAAACACATGAAACAGGTTTTTTAGAGTTCATTAAAAACTGTACAATGGTGGGGAAGATGTGCTTAGATCAATAAATGGGAATAGTGTAATAATTTCTTAAATTTTTATTAGACTATTACTATTAAAAATGCTGGAGGCCATTTCATTCTGAATGCTTTTATACACTTAAGGTTAAATGAAAATAAAACTGAGCTTGTGTTATACTCATTTCAAAGATAATTACAACGGGTAGGTAAGAGATTAAAGGAAAATGGAGATTATCTTTGGCCGGTAACACCTTGATCACCACTAGTTCATGTCTATTACGAGAAAATTTTAGTTAAACGTGTGATTTCACCGTTGTTGGGAAGCTACACCACTTCACTCTGTTTTTCCCTAAGGCACACTATTGAGTTTTTGAAGAGATTCAATAGAGCCAAAAGTCTATTGACAGGACTAAGTGAGATAGACTAACCATTTAGTCCTTCATTATATCTGCTGCTTAGATACCGCCAAAATAAGATGCTTTTAATTTCCAAGCAGAGATCTTCTCTACAAACCTTTCCCCTGTGACAGAGAGCCTCCCTGAATGAGAATCCCTGTCTCCGAGAACTTCAACCGCACCACTATAATCGGCAATAGCTCCAGGCGCTGCAGACTTGCTGCCACAGCCTGTGAAGGAAGGGATGGTGGACATCAGCGGCGCAACAAAGCAGCTGCTTTCAAAACGGCAAGAATGTGAATACTTGGGGGTCAAATGCCGACACAAAACCGTCGTTTCCAAGTTCCCAGGGGTTGGGACGTGATGGAAGCGGCGTGATGTTTCATGAATCAAAAAAAAAAAAAAAAAAAATGGCTTGACAGCAACAGAGTGAATAGAGAGACTTCTCGCAAAAGAGAGTGATTCATGCATGAGTCGCAAAACAAAACTCCTTGTCATTTTATTAGTTGCCTCGAGGCATGAAATGAATGTTTCACCTTTTTTTTTTTTGGCACCAAAGCTGTATCAACTTTCTTGACTCTCTTTAACCTCTAAAAAAGTACAAAGTAAAGAAAAAAGGTCTAATACAAACGAAATGAAAACTCCTTGCATACCAGGAGACTCATTAATAGTTAGAAAGGATAACTTTAAGGCATAAATATTAAAGCTTCATCACTATTATTCACTTTTACATGGAGATGCAATGATCTGGATGTGCTGGACTGAAGAGATATCAAATTCATTCGTATTTCAGTACATTTTTATTTGTTTGTGTGTTTTGAAAGCAACGTTTTAAGTCAATTCAGTGTTGATTTTCTGTGTCGGCCCATGCTGAACCTCAGATATGTGCGTCGGTATCAGAAGTGAAAAAAGTGGAGCGGTGCATCTTCACTTTTTATGCCGGGAGGACAACAGTATCGGGAACCACTGTATCTCTGATTTCACCCAGAAACCGGGACCGCAGAAGGCCATTAAACGCTATTCATAAAAACAAAAAGTAGCATTAGTAAACATCCTGTATACATGTGATTTGCCAATTTGTGGTTTTCCTCATTAGTCCTCGTGATTCATTACCAACGCAGTTAATGGGGGGAGGAGGGGGGTTAGGGAGGCATTCGAATAATTCATTAAATGGAGCAACGACTAATGGAAAATTTGAACAAAGATCTAGGCCCTGTTAGGGATGGGTGTGGCGCCAGGCTTTTATGGAGCAGAGAGACTCCCTCCTCCCGCTTCTCCAGGTTGCACATGTGAAGCGCCGGGACCGGCGGCAGCTTCTCCGCGCCGCCTGCCTCCCTCTCCCCCCACCCCCGAGGGGGTGTGTGCTGTTCCATATTAATGACAAAGAGAGGAGCGGGAGCAAGAAGTCACTATCATATACTCATTTGTTTAAAAAGAGTCACCCTCACAATACAGTCGGCAGGAGTCCGCAGGAATCCAGCGAAAGCCGGAGGGGGATGCGTCAATGACAAAAGACAGAAACAACCTCACTTCTTTTTTTGTTACCCCCTCCACGAAACAAGGGTTACAGAGTTTCAGAGCGGCGTTCGTCTTTTACCAAAAACCCAAGACCGGCTTCATGCATTTCAATGGTGGAGCGTTCCCACACAGAGAAAGAGGCACAACTGTGCAGAACAGTCACCTTTCTGCTGCTAAGTCTTTAAAGCAGAGACAATAGATTTTTCTTCTGCTCCCTCCTCTCGGATAACAAATAAACCATTTGCAAGGTTTATTTGCAAATGGTTTGCAGGGAGCAGTGAGGAAAGTCAGGAAATATTGAGGGGGAATGTTTTTTTTTATCTCTATTTTTACTTTACTCAATTTGTGAAGACAAAATAATGAGCTAAACTCACAACTGCCTCTTTTTTTTGACCTGACCGGCTAATTACATCAGAAACGAGCAGCTGAAAAGGCAGTTTTGGCAGAGATGATTAAAATTGAATATATCTCTCACACTCTGCCTTCAAATTGGGGCAAGCCAATCACCGAAGCGTAATTAAGATTCACTCGCCGCTGTTTTCACTGATAATCCTGTGTGTAAAACTGTTGCGGGCGAACAAAGGACCCTTCCTTTATTGAGTCGTCGCCTGAGAGTGATTACTTTTGCCACACAAGTCTTTTGTTTTTCTCAAGGCAAGGACAGTCATAAGTCTCCCAGTTGTGTGAACCCAGCAGAAAGGGAATTGCTCTGTGTGACATGTTAAGAAAACTCAGCATGTTCACATGGTGGCTCGTATTTCCATCGTGGCGTCTAATCTGAAAGGTGGCGAGATTTTCAAGCTCGGAGTGGAATTGTGTTTTGTGGTACGAGATCTGGAAACAATAAAAACACAACAATACTTTTAATCAGAGTGAAATCTGACTTTAGATAATTACTTTAATCCAGGTCTGATATAGGAATCTATTGCTTCCATCCTACAAAACTGGATTATCTTATTGGCATGCAAACTGCAAACTCACTGTATTTGGAATTTATCAACAAACGCAACATTTTCAAATAATATTTTGAGGTTTTGACATTGCAAACACTGATACAATGATGATATATTTGAAACGCTCTTGGCAACTCTACTTTACACCTTGTTACATGTTGATAGTTGAGATTCTTGATAGTCCAGTAGTATCAGTTCGACTGGGGGCCACAACGTTTGTTACATTATCCTCTGGTGCGGTTCGCTTTCGCATTGCACTGAGTCTAAAAACAAACAATGAAAAACTTGTTCATTCACTTGCCTGTGGTGGCGCTGCACCAAGAACCACCGAAGAAAATGACACAAAAATCACAGAGGAAGACACTGAGCGCAACTTTCTTCTTTACGAAATGTAAACAAAAATGAAGTGGAGACAGATTTAAGCAGTTTTTGGATTTCTCTTTTCTCCCGCCAGTGTAAGACTCACCCAGTTGTTGGATTTACCCAGAATGCCCAGCTATTTTGTCCGCTTTCTACTTTTAGAGTGGCCGCTGGTCTATTTGACGTTCACATACGCGTTTGAACCTCAGCAGAGTTCACTTAAACTAAACCAAGATCTAGGCTTGTTTGTGGACCAGAGTTTATTTTTGCTCCGCATCAGAGTTCAAATGATTCACATCTCCACCAAACAAACCGGACTTTCTAGACAAATGAAATGGAGTTCGATTAAAGCAGACTAAAGAGGAAGAAGTGGAGCATTTGAATTGTCCAGGAGGATTATTTGGTGCCAACTATTAGTGACAATGCAAGTCAATAACAGTGCATTTTTATCTATATTAGGGGTCAAACACTAAAGAAACATACAAACGTTACACAGCTGCAGATGTGTATGCAGAGCTGGGGATTAATTTTGGGCTTTGGGTTCAATTTCCCAGTTGTAATTCTGACTTAAAGGACGTTTTCTTGTTGTATTCTCAACTTTTAACTAGGAAAAACTCATTTCTGGATGAAAAAAGGACACACCACAGTTCTCCTCCCCAGTTGAATTGAGAGTCGGCCAACAGAAGAAGCAATTGGGCCGACAACGCACATTTAAATATAATTTTTTAAATCATTTAATCTTGGCTGCAAAGTAGAAAAGAATAAATATTCAATGTGTGACGTTCACAATACAAACGACTTTATGAGCAACGGGAGAAAATCACGATTGACTTACCGCAAGTGCTTTGTTGCTTCTCACTGTTGCTAAGCTAAAATGCTTGTTAAGTTTTTTCGACATCTAAAATACTTCAACTAATCAAACTTGAATTCTATGACTACACTGGACAGATTGTGGAAAAATGACATAAAAAGAAGAAATTTCAATCATTTTTAGGCATCAACACAAGACAAAAATAAACAGACGTTTCAAACTAAACTGAGTGATGGGTTTTTCCAACACTTATTGATTAATTAAAACAAAAATGGAGTTGTAGAATTCCCCAAATTATTGCCAAACTTTGGTTTCATCCTCATGAATCCATTATCGTGGTTCTAATCTGAAGAGCTGGATGCATCGCTTCACCACTGGTCAAAAGTGATCTAAAAAAAAAAAAAAAAAAAGACAATCTATTTAAGAGTCCCAAACAAACAAGAGATGGAGTTATCTTTCCGCTCAAGGTGAGTGATGAGAACAAGCTGTTCTTCCAACAACTGTACACACAAGCATCGGATCATAAAGAGATACCCTCCCCCCTTCCTCAGGCGCAGAAAAGAAAAAAAATCCCAACACTCCTCCACCTGTTCAGTGTCCTGCTGTGGGGTAGATACAAGCCTGAGCACACCCACTCACTGCTCACTGTGTGAGGGGGTACAGACAAAGAAACAAAAAAAAAATAACAAAAATCAATGTGCCGAGTACATTCTGAACATAACAAATTACAGTTTTTTAAAAAACTGTCCTTATCTGCACGGTATTATTAGTCTACCTCTAATTTGAGGTGTGTAGTATTAATGAGCAGACCCAAAGCAGAGCACCATATGGTAAGGATGCACATGTTATAAGCATCAATTCTCCAGGGAGAAGATTCACCGGCCTGATTTCTTAGAAACGCCGGCATCTGAAGCGTCTTTTCTGTCCCGGAGAAGTAGAGCAGCGTAGCGATGTGCGCTTACCCACCGTTAGGTGTGTGATAAAACCGGCTCTTCCAGGAGTTTTAATCAAAAACGACGTCAACATCCGCATCTCTATTTCGTTGGTACTCGGTAGTCGCTTTTCGCGATACTTTTAGTCGGTCGCAATCTTAATAGTGAAGCTGGCAGATCGGGGGTTAGTAATCCAGGCTTGGTTGTTACAGTCTGGTCATGGAGTGCTGCTACCAGGGGCGATGCTAGGAATCCTGGACCCCTGGTGAGAAATGACATGGGGGCTCCCAGCCTCAAATGCTGCTTTAATTTACAGTATGACCTCACCAGCCTGAACGGGCCTCAGGTTTTCTTTTGTTTTTCTTTTTTTAAAGGAGCCTCGCTTCCCCCCCTCTCCCCTTTCTCTCCACCAGCAACAGCTCTGCCTTCTGCTCAGACTTTCCGCTCATTTCTTATTCTGATCAAGGCCAGTGGAGCGCAAGGTGCACACAAATAAGCACACACAAGCCTTATTCTCAGCAGCGAACATCTGTCTCCTTCTTATATCTCACTTCCTTTGTGCTTCTTGGATAAGTAACAGCGTCTGCCTCCCTTTATCCGTGGTCTTTTTCATCCAAAACACAAGTGTGCTAACTGTGTGAAATGAGGGGAAAAAAAAAAAAAGGGAGTCCACTTCACATTCTCACTCGCAACTAAGCACTAAGAGGCCTTTAGAGCCTTTTGAGAGACATCATGAGCAGCTAAATTTGGGTTAAGCAGCCAGCAGGACAATAACTTGCATCGATATCACTTTTGGGAGCATTTCAAGCATTCTTATTATAAGAAGTGAGACGAACTGTGGATTAATAGGACTGATGTTCCCTTTGTTCCTTTAAGATGCTGTTAGTCAGACTACATGGATTTTGCAGCCCATTCATTCCCTTTAGAGGGATATTTTAGAATGTCTGAAGCAAGGTTATGCAAACTTAATACTGCAGCTCCTTTGGCTTATTTATTTAGAATGAATCCCGATTAGTTGAGACTCACAGCTACACCGAAAGGAGCCAAGAATGACTTAAAATGACTTCAGGCTCAAATGCAATGGTTGTTTTTTTATACATAAATGATATTGAACGAACCTTGAAATTGCTTTCATTTTCGCATTAGGTAGTTATTTGCATAATTGGTCCTGGAGATTGAAGCTAATGGCTAGTCCTGGAGGATCAAGAAAAGGTGAGCATTTGCCGTCTTAAAACGACTCTAATCTCAAAAATCCCATAGCTTTTATAGTCACTCAATTTAATGAAATGTTCGACCACAGTCAAATTTGTATTGAGAAGGTTTTTGCATTATTATGACTATTTAGGTAAGTTGGTCCCAGGAGCTGAAGCTAGCAGCTAGATTGAGAGACCATGGCTGTAATGGACTTCTACCATCTTAAAACAATTCTGCTAAAAAATAATCCTATTATTTCAAACCACTGTTATTCTTTTGACCTTTAAACCACTGCCTGGTTTGCATCTGGTGTAATCAGGGATGGAAATTAAAAATGTTCTCCACCAGCCACAGTGGAGACAATCTTTTACCAGCCACTCAGACATTTCACCAGCCACTGTCTTTTTTTTTTTTTTTTTCAATTGCAAATCCCAGCAGTACAAGCAAATGACATCCCCATACCTGTCAAGTCTCCCATTTTTCAAAATACTACTGTATTTTATATTCCCCCTTTACTCCCCTCCGACGTTAGCTTCTCCCCCACAGCTCCGCTTTTACGGTATTAATACCTTTGTGACGTGACTGTGTGGTAATTAGCATCGGTTAGTTTGACACATTTTTCTGAATGGACTTACGCACTGA
This sequence comes from Poeciliopsis turneri, assembly GCA_922788865.1. Classification (NCBI taxonomy): domain Eukaryota; kingdom Metazoa; phylum Chordata; class Actinopteri; order Cyprinodontiformes; family Poeciliidae; genus Poeciliopsis; species Poeciliopsis turneri. The sequence continues at coordinate 103,376 of CAKLNU010001078.1, forward strand.
GTTGTTGTAGTTTTTCTGGTCTCTTATCCGCTCACTTTTCTCTGGCTAGCAGCTAACCGTTAGCTGAAATGGCTCGGTGGGGCCAAGGAGGACTGAGGGATTTCATTGGATAAGCCCAATGTCTGATTTCATTGATTTACGTAGATTTTTGTTGTTAAATTATGCAGCCTAGGTCCACCCCATATTCAGTATGTGCATCAGTCTATAGTCCAGTGAGCCACTCCTTCCCTGGACAGAAGATGAAACTGCAGCTTTTTTTTCTGTTCAAATTATCAACCCGCCGCAGTGGCGGGTGCGTTGCTCCAATTTACACCCACTTCATATTTCTACCCGCATTTGGCCAGTGACAGGTGCTAATTTCCACCCCTGGGGGTAATCCTACGGTTACTTAGCATAGGTTGTGCCAGATTCTGAAGTTAACAAATAATAAAGACAAGACCAATACAGGATTCCCTTTCAAACAAATCCCAAAAGGTTCATACTGTTCAACAGGAAAAATATTTAGGTCATTAATGTGACTTCTCATCTGCAGTCATGTGCAGTTATTTGCACAAGACGTCTGTTAATATTTAGAGGAGCTGAACAAAAAACCTGAAGCTGACAGATATTCCAAGAAGTGCCAAAGCAGAAGTGGACTTGTACCATCTTAAAATTATTGTCGTCTACTAATAAAACAAAAACTTTATGCAAGCCATGTCATAAGTTGCCGTCACATTTGTATGTGTGGTCATTCATAGAGAGGTGGAGGTAGGAGGTGGCGCACCATCAATGAACTTCCTGTGTGAAACATAATTCCTGCAACATTCTGACAGTCACATAAATATTCTTCCTGTAGAAATCTGTGAACCTTCGGGATTCAAGTTGTATTGAAGGGAAGTCTAGACTACAATTTAGCCTTGCTTAATTGTAGTCTGCCTGAAGTTTTCCAAATCCTGAATTAGTCTCTTTCAACTCGCACTTATCTCTTCAAAGTGGGCGATGGTTGCTAACAGCGCACGCAACTTCCGGTAAGCCTCAACTCTGTTCGGACAAGGAGCAGATTTTTATCAGACTAAGTGAATGCTGTTTTATTGACTTTTACTCTGCCTTACTTTTATTTAGACGCGAGCGCAAAGTTACATACACCTCATGAGATGCTACACAGTGGGTTCACACATACAATACAAGAAGGGAAGCATTTAGGTGTCTTAAATATCATCATGTTAGACCTCAACCATTAGGAAGCTATTCTGTATGCTCTCTATGCATGTATTACCACGCTCAGAATGTGTTTCACGCAGGACGATCGCTGGTGGAACACCGACCCCCCAACCTCAACCTCAACTTCCTGTGGAAATAATTAGCAGCTCTTCTGCAAATGACCACCGAAAGTAAACACAGCAGAGGTTCAAACGTTCGTATGAACACAGAGACCCCAGTGCCATTTATTCAGGGGGGAATTGTTTGAAGAGGGCGGACGTCCACACTGGCATTAGCTTCTGTTGAACTACCATCCAGCTTTAGCCTCCAGATCCAACTAATCTGGAGTGAAACTAATTAAAGTCACCAAGAGAGTTATCATCCCAATATGCTAACTGAGCCTCAAGTCAAAACTTGCCACCAAAATAAAAGTGCAGCTATTAATTTTTGTGTGTTTTTTTTTTTCTTTTCAATCGAGTCAATTTTAATTTCTAGTCGCGTCACGCCGCTTGGACAGCTTCCCACTTTTGTATTCCAGACTGCAGAAAAGTGTTTCAGGAGGTGAAGAGTTAAACAGGATATCGAAATGGGAAGTAAAGCTCTGGGATTTCTGTTCAGTCATGATTCGGATGGCTCCCCATCCCTCTCATGACTGCGTCTGAATTTTGCATGAAGGGGGCACAATACTTGCGAGTTGCACAAAGGAATCGCTTTTCAAAAGGAAGAAACCCAACTGCAAGCGGTCTTCAAAAGAGACGGGGCACAAATGAACAGTTGTGGGAAATTAAGCACAGAACTCAAACATGCAATTAAAGCCCTTCAATCCCTTTTTCCTGAGATTCAAACATCAGGCAAGCCTTGACATAACCTAGTTAGGAGATGAAAGAGTGGCGAGTGAATGACTCTCAGGTGGAATTGGGTGACCCCCTCCCAGCACGAGATTAGTTCATTAGCAAGAGAAGAGCCCCCACTTGCCCGACAAGTAAGACCAGCTGTGACACCGAGGCACTGTCTGTCTGTCTGTCTGTCTGTTCAGGACAGGCAGTGCAGGAGGGAGTGGTGTTTGGGGTGGGTGGTGGAGCGACGCTGGGGGAAGGGTGGAGCTGAGGCGGTGAACAAAAAAACAGATGCGTCTTTCTGGAGTATTTGTCCCAAGACTGACTCGTGTTTTCCTGCTGTGTCTGGTTGCGAGCAGTTGCTCGGAGTTTGAAGCTCAGGCACTCGAAGCTGTTATGAACGTGATCTCTTCAAGTCAAATAAACCCCAACAGTTTGTGAAACAAGCTCTGCAGCAGCAACGCTACCGCCATTCCCAAAAGTTTAGCGAGAGCTTTGGAGTAGTTTTCTCAATCAGTGTGGCTGCTTTTCTCGTGATCTTGCAAGCAAAGACAAAATGTTGCAACTATTTAGTCACTCGCATCATGACCAACTCTGGAGGATGTCTGAAAGCCCACACCGCACCGTGGCAACACAATGATGTAAAGCCACGAAGACCTCTTTCATTTTCTTTTCTTTTTTTTTTTCCATTTCCATTCAAATGAAGCACCTGGATTGGGCTGAAAGGTGCTGCGCGGTGTTCTTTTACAACAACAGGCGCCACTGCTGAGCAGCCAGGCGAAGGGGAGCGGAGTGGGATCAACCTCCCCGCCCCTCTCTTATCCCAGGAAATGCTCTGAGCTTATGGCTTTCTGCTTGCAGCCAGGCTGAGTGATGAGAACACATGGTGCTGCTACCTGTTGACCCAACAAGAGCAGTCGAAATGGAAAACTACAAAGAGCCGCGGACGTGTCCACAAATGCAAAACATGTGCAAAAGACATAGGTGCACACCCTTTTGTCCATATTTAAATGCATTCCCCTCCCATAAAAGAAGACAATCACTTTCAATGCATACTTTCTGGCTTTAAACCAACAGATTCCACTTGATTAGCTAAAACTAAGGGCCCATTCACTCACACAAGCCAACACTCCTGCCAACATCCCTATGTGTAATTACTAGACAGAGCATGTAAGGAATGCTTCCCTCGCATGGACAGCCCGTAATTATCATAAATCATACAGGAGACCGGCATCATTCGGCCTCAACAGCCTGCTTGTTAACAGGGACAGAAAACACACACGGAAAAATGACTCATGTTAATGAGATCATCATAACCATGGCATTGAGCACAAATCAGGAGTGAGTGATGTCCACAGTGGGCTCATTATGAGTTTATAGTCAGTAATAAGTCACCTATCAATACAAGCCGGGCATTTTTTTAAAATAAAGAGTTGATATTGATTTTTTTATTTTTTTTTTTAAAGGTAAGTGAGGAAATTTTGATCAAACGTAGATGTTTTTGAAGGAGCTGACCTCAGGCTTGTTTAAAGCAAACGGACTATCAGCTCAAACTTAAGAATGTGATTTGAGAACCTCGTCGTTTCTGTTTATGTCTTGTTGTTGGGAGTTGTGACTGCACCTGCGGGGAAGAGAAAGCACTTTCCACGCATTTACCTGCGTCCACTTCTCCCACCGCCATGCAGTAACCCCAGACTCAGAGCCCCCCAATATATATATATATATATATATATATAAATAAAAAATTAGCTTACCTTGGCACAGGAGCGCGGAGAAGAGGAGGGACAACAAGTGCATCATCCTGGCGATTCTCACAGATCCTTAGTCAGCTCTGTTTCTGGTTCGAAGGTTTGTTTAAAACCCACTTCACAATTTTATTTCTTTTCTTTTCGTCTTTTATTGTTGTTATTTGAGCAAGACGGGTTAAATCAGAGAGTCCGTGCGCGCCCGGCTCGCTTCGCTCCCTCGCGCTGGTTAGTCTTGGCTCCTCTCCCAACGTGGCATGTGCTTCGCCAACTCGCGCTCACATCAGCTTCTGCTCAAACAGGTAATTGGAAGGGGCTCGCAGACAAGCGCGAGGGCGGAGGATCCTGCGCGCGGCTCCGCCTCTGATACTCCCCCCTCCATCCCCTTCCCACCACCACCAACCCGCCCGCCTCCCTGCTTTCCCCCTTCAGCAGCAGCTCTCCCCTCCCTCTTCCCACACACGTATATGCGTGCACCCCCATCACACCGGCCTCCTAAAGCCCCACCACCACCATCACCACCACCACCTCTCTGTTCTCTCTCATCTCCAACTCCTCGTTTCTCTCCCTTTCCCTCCTTCTCATTCAGTCACTCTCATCTCAGCACTTCTTAAAAAATCACAAAGACTCCCACCTGCTTTTAAAAGTTAATCACAGGGAGCATAAGGCTGACCGAGGTAAAAATATAATAATAATAATAATAATAATAATAATAATAATAATAATAATAATAATAATAATAATAATAATAATAATAATAATAATAATAATAATTGAGGTGATGAAAAAGTTTGCTTTGCAACCATTTTGTGGGATAGATTATTCAATTATTTTAAGCAGTATGATTTATTCAGTAACTTACCGACTTAATGTAAACACAGCAACAGTAAGAGAAGGAAAAGCAATAATGACAAAACTGCCTCCACTAATAATAACAATAATAACAACCATAATATTAATAATTGTGACTTTGCAGTGACATGTTTAAAAATGCTCCATAGTTCCATATTATTGTGATTATGTTTTTCTATTTACAGAATTATAATTAGTCAAAACAAGTCATGTTTATCACTTTTAAACATCCATACTGATGTAACAATAATGCAAAATAAATATAATGATAATGCAGAGAGGTTGCTGGTCTATCAGAGGCAACGCAAACAACCACGTACACACACACACGCACCCCCCCACACACACACACACACACACACACACACACACACACACACACACCCCCACACACACACACACACACACACACACACTCTCTCTCTCTCTCTTTTGCCTAAAGGTGATATTATACTGCTCTACAGATGCACAGTCCCATAAAACAAACTGTGATGCACCATCTACAGTAGGGCCCTGCGACCCACAGGAGATGAGGGACCACAACTGTCTGTGACCAGCTAAAATTCATACACACTTTGAATCCTCTCTAAATCACACACAACTGGACATTTTAATAGTTCCTGAACCAGAACCAGGCATTCCTCAACATGCATTAACCCATCTAATGCCAATTTCAATAGTGTTTTATGACTGGTGGATGAGCTCAAGGTGTCTGTATAGCAGAAAAGAACAGGGGGCCCTCCACAATTTTTTTTGTTTTGTTCATAGAAATGTAAAAAATGAGGCCCTATCCATTACAAATTAATTACATTGTGTCTTTTAAAATTGTTTTTAGCTGTAAAAATTTAATGTTTTCCCTCCCAGACCAAAAAGCACACATCTCCCTGGATCTGCATGAAATGATTCGCTCCTGCTTGGAGCTTGACGGTGACGGTATTCGGCAGCAGTCAGTGGAAAACAAGAACGACTGTGGCTCCTTACTATGCTGCGAAGAAAAATAATAAAGTGAGGTTTTCAAAAAAAAGTAAAAGAGACAGAGAGAGAAAAAGGTAAGAGTGTCAATTTATAACCCAGTTTTTCTCCGAGAGAGGTGGGCAGACTGTGTGAGATTATCAACTATTTAGCATAGTTAGTTTAGCTACAGACAACTGTTTGCCTTCATTTCACTAACATTTAATGAATTAAGGAAATAAATTACCAACATACTCATATATTTAACTTATACCTTTTACCACATTTAACAACAGATGAGTCAGATATATATATATATATATATATAAAAAATTCCCTTCTCACGAATTAAGTCGGTAAGAAGGGAATTTGGATACCGACTCAAAAATGGGGCCAACATCAGTAACCTTCTCTACATGGATGACATCAAGCTGTACGCCAAGAGTGAGCGAGACATCGACTCACTGATCCACACCACCAGGATCTACAGCACGGACATTGGGATGTCATTCGGACTAGAGAAGTGTGGTCGGCTGATTACAAAGAGGGGGAAGGTGATCCGCACAGAAGGGGTCTCACTCCCAGAAGGAACAATAGCAGACATAAAGGACAGTTACAAGTACCTAGGTATACCACAAGCAAATGGCAACCTCGATGAGGCCACAAGGAAAGGAGCCACAGCTAAATACCTCCAACGAATAAGGCAAGTCCTGAGAAGCCAGCTCAATGGCAAGAACAAAATCCGTGCGATAAACAGCTATGCCCTGCCAGTAATCAGATACCCTGCTGGAATAATTAGCTGGCCAAAGGAGGAGATAAAAGCCACAGATATTAAGACTAGAAAGCTACTAACAATGCATGGAGGGTTCCATCACAAATCCAGCACCCTGAGACTGTACACGAGCCGCAAGGAAGGAGGCAGAGGACTAGTGAGTGTGAGAACCACTGTCCAGGACGAAACAACTAAGATCCATAAATACATCAGAGACAAAGCCTCAACAGACAATGTGCTCAGTGAATGTCTCAGACAACAGGGAACGGAGGTTGAAGTGCCAGAGATACCATCATGGGAGGACAAGCCCCTACATGGGATGTACCACCAGCAAATAACCGAAGTGGCTGATATCAGTAAATCCTACCAATGGCTGGAAAAAGCTGGGCTCAAGGACAGCACAGAGGCCCTCATCATGGCCGCCCAGGAACAGGCCCTAAACACCAGAGCAATAGAGGCCCAGATCTACCACACCAGACAAGACCCAAGGTGTAGGTTGTGTAAGGAGGCCCCTGAGACAGTCCAGCACATAACAGCAGGGTGCAAGATACTGGCAGGGAAAGCATACATGGAACGACATAACCAAGTGGCAGGCATAGTGTACAGAAACATCTGTGCAGAATATGGACTGGAAACCCCGAGATCAGTGGGAAACACCCCCAAAGGTGGTGGAGAATGCCAGAGCTAAGATCCTGTGGGACTTCCAGATCCAGACAGACAGAATGGTAATGGCGAACCAACCAGACATTGTCATAGTGGATAAACAACAGAGGAAAGCCGTTGTGGTAGATGTAGCAATACCAAGCGATTGCAACATCAGGAAAAAGGAGCACGAGAAACTGGAGAAATACCAGGGCCTCAGGGAGGAACTGGAGAGGGCCTGGAAGGTGAAGACCACAGTGGTGCCTGTGGTCATCGGGGCCCTCGGGGCAGTCACCCCCCAAACTGGAGCAGTGGCTACAACAGATCCCAGGAACAACATCAGACATCTCAGTCCAGAAATGTGCAGTCCTTGGCACAGCCAAGATACTGCGCAGGACCCTCAAGCTCCCAGGCCTCTGGTAGAGGACCCGAGCTCAGAGGATAAGAACCACCCGCGGTTCTTATATATATGATTCCCACAGGGAATCATATATATCCCACAGGATCTTAGCTCTGGCATTCTCCACCACCTTTGGGGGTGTTTCCCACTTTGATCTCGGGGTTTCCAGAGATCAAAGTATATATATATATATATAAAAAATCATAATATGTCAACATTGTCTCTTTAAATAATAAACATTTATCGCTCAGTTAAGACTCAATGGACCTCGTGCACGGGTCTTTTACTCCAGGCTTCAAGAGCCGTTGTTCTGCAACTTTTACATGTCTCTCTGCTTCAACACACCTGAATCAAATCATGACATCATTAGCAGGAGACTGCAGAAACCTGACAGCATACTGGGGAGTTAATTCAGATGTTTGATTCATTTGTGTTGGACCAGAGAAACATCTGGTCATCTTCCACTTCAGGCAGAGACGCCCACAGAATGGGCTACACACACATACACTAGCAATATTTAATGTAGTGAGGAAAGATTTCAAACGAACAAAATAAAAGTCAATGACTGAGGGTGCTTTCACATGAGCCAGCTTTAATTAAACTTTAGTCCGTTTGTCTCCAAAGTCCAATTTGTTTGGGGAGATGCGAGTGCACAATCAAACTCTGACGTGGTCAAAAAAGGCAAACTCTAGTCCACCTAAAAACCGAGGACTCAGTTCGATTAAAGTGAGCTCTGGTGAGGTTTGAAAGCATAAGTGGATGGAAGCGGACCGGCGATGACTCCAAAAAAAAAATCTAACCAAAACAAAAGGAGGAGTCTAACGCTAGAGGAGGAAATGGTGTGTGGTCTTTTAACACAGACAAAAGAGAAATCCTACAACTTTTAAAATCTGATGACGCTCCATTTGGATTGACATTTTGTGAGGAAGGAAGCTGTGCACATCTTCTGAAGTTTTCCTGTCGCTTCCCTCAGTGGTTCTTGATGCAGCTCCACCGCAGGCGAGGAGGTGAACAGGTTTTTCAATTAGTTTGGATGGCTTTGACACAGTGCCGTGCGAAAGAGAACCTCACCAGCTGAAAATGATAAAATCGTAGCAATTGTGGTTCCCAATTGAACTGAATTTATCGGACGGTCGGGAGCGAAAACACCCCAAATAGATAAACTTTCTCAAGAAAATGTTTGTCCTTTTGGACTAGTTTTGAGTAGACAGAACAATGTCAACAGTTTCTAAAAGCTAATGAGATGTGCTTTATAACCAACATACACTTATTATGCGAATCTTTCTCCAGCTATTGCAGGAAGCCAGTGAAACAACCACTCTCTTTATTCCTCCTCCTACAGAGACACATAATGAAAACCTTTTTGAGTAGATTCAGGTTGATTAAGCGTTATGTAGGGTCTATAGTTTTGCTCCATGTTAGAGCAGCAGTGAGTCAGTCTACACTGCGTCAATCTCAGGGCCTCCAAGTGACCGTGGGATCCTAAGCAACCGCTTAATGGCTGGCCCGGCTCTGCTTGTCATCTATCCATCACAAGTTGGACTTTGTCAAACCTTACACTTACCAACTTTCAGACAGCTGGTGTGCTTGCTTAAACTTTAATAGTTTTAATGCCCTCCAGAATACTCGTTTCTGGTGTATTATTCAAATCTTCTCTTGGAATCTGGCCATTTTTAAGTGATTATCCCTCCAGACTGCTATATTGTAAGAGAAAAGATGGCAAGGTGACATTTTCACATTTTTCTTTCCCCAGCAGTCTGATTCCTGAAATTACATAGTTTAGCCATTCGAGAGAATGAAAGAAAGAAATGTTTCTGCTTTTAAACGTCTGACATACTTTCACAGCAACTGCGGAGAATTTTTCTGCCTGTTACGATAAGTGATGGGTTTCTGTCAAAAGAAAAAAAATGTTCAGAACGTAACGGTGCTTGGAAAGTCAGTCATGAAAATTTCCCTTTTTTAAATTTTAGATAACCTTTGGTTTTGAAACTGTATTTCAGCATTTCTCATCTTGGTAGGAACACTATAGGACTTTCCAGATTTAGAAGGCGATCATGTTGGAGTTGAACAGTTTGCCGCCCAAAGCATTTTTAGGGAGTGCTGCGGAAGCACGGGGCACCTGGGACGCTTTTAACAGCCGTCCGGTCCTTGTAAAACGAAAACAAAAGTGCTGTTCGCACCCTCAGTGCAAAGTCTGAACTTGTTCCCAGTCCAGGTTGGACTTTGCCAGGGGTGGATCTTGTCACTGATCCACTTTGCGTCGTTGACAGACGGGTTTTCTGTGTGTCGCTGTGGAGAAGAGGAGTTCTGGTTTGGAAGCCTCGGGGCCTGATTTATGCTTTTTGCAGATGATGTTTGTTGTTGTCTTCACGTAATCACCTTTTAAGTGCACTTCCGTGGTTCATGGCTGAGTGGGGGAAGCGGACTGAGGCGATAGTCTCAAACAGGTCTGGTGGGAGTCGCCGCCTGAAGTGGATGACGTAAAGCATCTTCGTGTCTTACTTGAATGATGGAAGAATGAAGCAGAAGATGGACGAATCTGGATCTTACTTGCAGTAATGAATAGATAGCTCAGGACTGTCATGGTGAATAAAGATCGGAGCCAAAAAGCAAAGCTCTTGATTTACTGACCTCAGTTACAGTGACGAGATTGGGATTGTGACTGAAACAACAAAATCCCATAGATTAATGGCTGAAATGAGCTTCCTTTGTAGGGTAGGAGGACTCATCCTTAAAGACAGATTGAGGAGCAAAGAGTAGAGAGCCACTGCTTTCCCACACCCAGGGGAATCACTTGAGATGCTTCTAGGACTTGATTAGGGTACTTCCTGTGAAGGTTTTCTGAGTATACTTCCCAGAACAGAGACTCTGAAGCAAACCCAGCGGCCGCTGTAGAGACCCTGTAACTTATAGGATGGGAATAGCATCCTGAGAATTAACCAGAGTTTATTATTGTTGGGGTTGCCATACTCTTCATGAGACAGTCATAGAAAAACAGAGCGTCTTCACTCGTTGGCTCCTTCAAGTCTGTTGCAACACAGACCTCTACAGGAGATCTTTCCTGCCCACAATGATCTAGAATAACTTTTTAATTAAAATTTTATTTCACTTTGGGATCAATAAAGCATTTCTGAATTTCAACTGATGCATGAATGTATGGCTGAGTAAGAAGTGCAAAGTCACTTAAAGCATTTGTTCAACACATAGACAAATTTAGTTATATTTCTGTGCTGTAATTTAACTAAATTGGAAAGTGTGTAGTCGGTTTAGGGCCTGGCTGTACGATAAAACTGTAGAGGAATGGCTCGGATAGATATGAATCAAAATTCCAATCAAACTGGATTTGGTGATATTGGATATTAATTTGACCTGTTTATCTTGTGAAGCGCCTAGAGATGACATTAGCTGTGACTTCGTACCATATGAATAAACTAAATCTAACTTTAATAACCTTCATGTTTCCAAAAACTGTTACATTTCTGATCATGCACAGGAAAAAGTTAAAGAACAAGGTTTTCCAAAATGCAAGGGGGAAAAAAGAGAGAGAGAGAGAAAAAAACAATCTGAAATTTGACATCAAGGTAATTGCTCAGCGATCCCATCAGAGAAATTAGGTATTTTTAACCTGCAAAAGAATGTAAGCAGAATCTCTGAAGCAGCTTCAAAGTGATGCTGACGTACTTAAAAAAAATAATTCACTGATGAAATCCTCAGAAATTTGACTTAAAGAAGATATTTCCTATGATGGAAAGTGTCAGAACCAGAATTTTTGTCATCCCCCCCTTTTACTGAACCTGACGCGCGCTCTCTCATGCTACTGCATGAACACGCATGTATTTTCAGCCAATCCCCACGTTGAGGGTTGTTTCATGCGGGCAGCCGTCACTCCGCCACCAGAACATAAAGCCGATGTTAAAGCAGCATGTTAATTATAATGAAGAGGAAACGTCCGCATAAATAAAGAATTCTTTATTAATTAATGAAACCCTCGCTCATATCTCCCTACTTTTCAATTATTTCACAACACAGTCGAGAGCAATACCACTATAAAAGATAATGACCGTCCATTAAACGGAAATAATGGCACAAAGACAGCTTTTGCTTTCATGAACATCCCGCTCTTTTGGCTGTGAGTTCTGCTGGCAGATCTCTGAATTACTCCTAAACTGTTACAACTCAGCTAAAAATTGTTTATTTAGTTGGTGCCAAAATTGAGGAAAAATGTGATTTCATGGCACTGATCCAAAGCAAGCAAGTGCAGCGTGGTGGGGGGGAGGAATGACCTAATTCAATTCCAGAGACCTACAGTCTACTTCAACCCAACTTTATTCACAATGTCATTAGCATGCACACACACAGAGAGCAAAGAGAATAAGACAACTGAGGGCTCTGCCTCAGATGCTCCGACAACCACGGCTGGACCTGAAAGTGTGAGAGCAACGACTGTTGGGAAAGCATGGAAATTTTTAGTCTCTGGAGCAGAACGGAGCGTGGTGATTAGGAGCTCTTGGTACGTCAGAAGTATAAATCTTTTTGTAGGTTTATTCTGGATTTTTACAGGGAGAAGAGAAGGATCTCATCTTGAAAAATTAAACAACAAGACAGTTTCACTCCGAAGACGTCCGCATCCCTCACATTTAATCTTGGAAACAGAATATGAAGCTCAGCCAGGCTCCTCATGAATTTTAAGGGACAAGCCTTTAACGTATTTACTTGATGAAATTTGTCAGTGGCCTCTTCAACGTTTGTCACCACTGATAAAGATATATAAACAAACCTTGAAATGCATTTAAAAGACGGGTCTCAGCAAAGTGGCGTAAATTTGTTACGCCCTTCACTGACATGATGACAGACCGTTGTCCTCACGGACCCACTGCACTCCCAGTTAACGGGCTGAGAAAAATAAGAAATAATTACTACTGACAAAAATCATTATTTCTAAACCAATTGGTACGTTTTCGCTATATCTCCTTAAAATTGTAGCTGAAGTACCTTTTGGAACTTCAGCTACACGAACTAACTTTCTTAGTTCGTGTCCGTGAACTTTTAGTGAACAAAAACTTTCCCTCTCTTATTGACCAAAAAGCCCACAATTCTCACCGAAATCACATGAAAATTACAAATAATTAAAAACTAACCGATGGAAATCGGACATTGCTTTTCAAATGTGGTTCAACAGAAAAAAAGATTTAAAATAATTTGACACATTGCACAAATGTGTCCTCCAATCATCCCTGCAGGTGTCTTGTAATCGGTCAGTCTGCCCATTTAAAGGGTGACAGGTAGTCCTATATTCAGTGCGCCACACTGAATATAGAAGCAGTTGTCCCAGGAAAATTAGAGGCAAACATGTTAAAGGTGAAGGCTACAAGACCACCACTAATTAGCTTGATGCTCCTGTGACTACACTTGCACATAATATTCAGAAGATTAAGGTCCATGGGACTGTAGCCAACCGCCCTGGCCGTGATCTCAGGAGGAAAACCGATGACAAATTGAGGAGAAGGATAAAGAAAATGGCAACCAAAGAGCCCAGGACGACCTTCAAAAAAATTTAAATTTTGAACATCTGTTGAAGAAGCTGAAACGTGGCGTCTGGAGGAGGCGACCTTTGAACCTGAGGTCGTTGGACCTGTGGACAAGTGCAGAAGCTATTGATGGCTACAGAAATTATTCGATTGCAGTGATTGCTGAAAAGTTGCGCAACGAAATGTAAGCTATGTGTGCCATCATTTTTGTCCAGGCTTGTTAAAATTATTACAATTATTATTGGAACAACACCACCAAAGCAAAATTTGATTTTCACTGGTTAATTTTCAGTAAATGTTTATTGAAAAAATTATTTTTGTGAGAATTGTGGGCTTTTCAGTAATTAATAGAGGGTTGCCAGCAATTTTGTACATGTGTATCTTTAGGCTTTTGCACGCATTTATAATTTTGGAGAGTGCTATAAAACAGAGCATCATCTGTGTAACAACTTACATTTGTTGCTGCCCAACAATTCAGTTCAATAATACTTTATTAATCCCAGAGGGAAATTAAATGTTGTCGTAACTCATTAATTTAGATTCTTCAAAGAGTTAATTAAGATGGTGTTGGAAAAAAAAAATGGTAATAAAAAAAAATATTGAAGTGGTCCAAGCACTCAACCCTGCTGAACTCCTTGACAAACTACAATGAATGAGGAAAATTCAACACTATTTCGATGGAGTAAGCAGAAATTATTTCATGAAATGTCATCTTGACTCAGCAGATGTGACAACTTTTGGCAACAAAAATAAAAGTGACTTGGGTCATCACTTCAGGAAGGTGATAATGTGATTTCATCATCGTGAATACAGCGCCTACGACGCCATACGAGTTTTGACTTCAAAGAACCTGTGCGCTGCAAAACATACCACCCTGCAAAAGCGCTACGACAGTGACAGTCTCTTCAAGTCCACTTCAGAAGTTGGTTAAAAAATAACAGCAGAGCATGTAAAATGTCATTAAAACCTCACTTACTGCAAATAAAATGATCCACCACTGGGCTGTAACTGCATGATCATGCTTGTCTGATCACAAATTGTGCGCATGCGAGCATGTGAGAGTGTGTGTGTTTGTATGCGGGTGTGGGAGGTGTGTGTGAGGGGGCTGGGGAGTGCGGGGAGGTTTGCACACTCATGTGTGTGGTGGGCTACCAGAAATCTATTGGGGGTGAAGAAGTAAGTATTCCTCACCCTGGGTGTGAAATTCATGTAAGGTCTATGATGGTTTGTGCAAATGGAGTGAAGGCGCAGGCTGTGAAAACCTAATGCAATTTGATTAGAAGTTAACCGCAAAGCAATATTTTCCCTGCCTCAGTGCGCAGAGAGAGAGAAGGAGAGTGTGCGTGAATGTGTGTGTGTGTGTGAGAGAAAGGAAAATAACTATTTACTTTCTCATGTGTGAGTGTGGGTGAAAGTGAATGAGAGTGACTGATGACCAAGCCTGGAGCATTGTGTTCAATTACCAAACAATAACATCCCTGTCATAATTGGGATTTCAGGTGAGGCATGCTCAAGGACTAAATATTGAAAAGACCAAGAGCCTGTGAGAAGTCTGTGCTAAAACTTCACATTATTTTATTTTTTTTTTTTTACCCCACCCCGCAGCTGTACGCAGCTGTAGTTCAGGTTGATTTTGTATTCGCAGGAGAGCATTTTCAGTCAGTCCCCTCGACTCGGGAGAGAGATTACACACAGAATAATGAATTACAATATATCATGTCAGAGGAGAAAACTTTACCAGCTCCTGCTGTCTTTTATTTGATGAAAGAATGAGGGCTCCTATTTTGACATTTCGTGAGGCATCTTGTGGCACGGCTCCTGCTATGAGCACGGAAACAAACAAAACAGTGTGTTGCTAAGGACTCGGGCAAGGAAAGTACGCCTTCCTGAAACCCAGGGACGCTGCAGACAGCAAACCTTCCACTTCCTCACCTCGGCAGGTTCCCGTTATAGATCTGCGCTAATTTGCCAGAGGTGTGCTGCTACCATCGAAATAATTAAACCCTAACTTTTCAGGGTGATTGCAACCACAACAAAGAGGAAAATCTGTAATCTGAACAGACGGCGCAGCTCTGGGTGACGCAGCAAACGGGATGGCACTTATTTCCCCGCCTAGCAATATGTTGGTTTTCTTTTGCGTACCTTAATTAGTTCTGTGCTGATGCAGCAAATAAGGCATGCTAATTTGGCTCCTTTCCGAGCATTGTGACAATCAGGTTTCGCCTCCGTCCCACCGAGGCGTTAGCCTCTTCAGAGCCTCCCGTGGGAGGTAGGCGAGTGATTAGACGGGAGCGTTGGTAAACTGTGTCAAGAGGCAAAACACAGTGACTCTGACATTTTTCAGTGTGACCAAAGGGAGAGGACGATCCACTTAATGGCTCGTCCTGCGGCCGGCCACCGTCTCCGCGCTGGATCAATAATTGCTTCATTAGTTAATCTGATTGAGTGTGTGAGCAGCTTGTAGTCAATGCACAGTTACCTCTCTTTCTGAGTGGAGTCTGTGTTTCATTGATTTCATTCTTTACCGCAGAGCCAAACTTACTCCTGCTCCCTCCCCACCCAAACTAATCTCCACATTTACACGAAGAAGAGGAGAATGGCTCTTTTTGTTCGAGCTTCTCGTGCCGTCCCCGCCTTCATTGTATTAAAACAGATCAATACTTCTTGTTAGCGACAGAAAAACTAATGATGAGAATCCATCGCATCTGTAATGACGCCGCACAGTTGTTGCTTAAAACGTGAAACGACAGCCAGTGTGAGCATGCACATGGTCCTAAAACACCAGCAAATGAATCTGAGTACTAAGGCATAACAAGCAATCTGTGTTAACCCGTACAATACCTTCAACTTTGTCTTTTCATGCTATAACCAAAAACCTTAATGTTAATAGAGGACACAGGTTCTTAATTCAAACAGTGGGTTTTAAATTCACCCCAAAAAGTACGAAAAATAGTTAAAACCAACACTTAAACAGGCATGTCAATAGAAGAGGTCAACTTGATATACTGGACTCAAAATCATAAGCAACAAAATCCTCAAACAGACATAAGACAAACTGATCTGCTGAGAACACAAAGGGAGAAGACAACATGGCTGCCACATAGCAACAAACACAAATCAATGAAATAAACACCAAAACACCCTGCTGGTCCGAAGAAATGAGGCAAGTTGAGATGCTTGCCTCGTTGCTCACGCAAACAAAATGTTGTGTTTATTTATGTTGTGAAAGCAAAAAAAAATTTGAAACTTGAAAAGGTAGTGTGGATTTTTATGTAGCTCCCAAACATAACAAACATTGACAAGTTAGTACACATATAATTCTTATTTCCAGCATGTGGCTGGAACATAGAGTGGATCTGAAGTGATTCCTAGATAAATATTTTCACTTCTGCTGCACTCTCCTGTGTCGGTCTCTCTATGAGCTGGGAGATAATTCATTTTGACCAATTAATTAGACAGATCTGAGTCGCATTAAAAATTTTAATGCAATTATTCTTTTACATATTCAAAAGTCCCAAAGCGGAACATTTGTATCGTGTTTCTGGTACACCTAACGTCGCAATGCACAAGCTACATCCGCAAACAACAACTATGGATGAAAAAGCCGAGATTCATTTTCGCTTCAACAAAACGATCTGGTTGGACGATACAAAAGACTATTATTGTGTGCATGAGAGTTAGCCAATCCAAAGGTATTCAAGCCTAAAATAGCATTTCAATACAAAAAACGCTGCAGCAAACACAGATGTCCCCAACACCAACGTCAGCACGTTTCTAAAATGTACTTTTTAAAAGTTACATGTAGGATAAGGGATTCCTGAAACTCTTGGAAGCTAAATGGGTAAAGTAGCACTTTGAACCAATCTGATGGTTGAATAACCTAAACAACAGATTAAAAAACATTAAATGCATTTATTGCTTAGCTCATAAGTCCATAATATATAAAATAGCTTATTTTGTTGCTGTGTTGCTATAAGCTTCCTGCTCCACAAATTTTTACTGGTCGCATTTTGGGGAAAAAAAAACAAAACAAAAAAACAAAAAAGTGTATTATTTTACTTCCACTTTGCAATTTTGCTAATTGAAATAAAACGTGTTCGGGTTTGCGGTGGAAATGTAGCTAAACGTGAACGAGGTTCGGTGAACACCTTTGCCAGTCGCTCCACTGATGCGCACGGGGCCACTCTTTAGAAACCTGTTTCTTATCTACGCATGCAAACACTTACAGTGCAGCACGGACATTTCTCGAGGGATCCATTTGTCCACTCAACAAATTGAAGTCCGATGCTGACATTCATCGTGGCTTTGTTTGGGGCTGCAGCTACTCTAGTGGGAAAGGTCTGACAAGCCAGCTGCTAAATGCTGTACCTCACGCTTCCGGCTGTCAGAGGCGATGCTAATGAGAGCGGTGAAAGCAAACCAAAACAGCAAAGCTGCAGGGCTTAAGATGAAAAGATGCAGCAACGCTGAGGGGAGATGCAAATTCAAGTGAGAACAGTCCCAGATGTTTGTCTCTGTCTGCTCTATTCGTCAGGATTACCACAGACAAACTTGCTAAGCTCAACTTCATGACAACTGGTGGAAAAGTTGGAGCGGATAAACTTGCAAAACATTGGTAGAGATCAGGGTCGGTTTGGATAAATCTGCGAAATGCGTCCCCTGCGTGATGAAGAGTGAGCTCCTTGGTCCGTGGACTTCATGTTTTATGTTTAATGTGGTCATTTGGTTTATTGCCGATAGAAAATTACTCACGCAGTCATTAATTTTTACTGCGTCGGACATTTTCCCTTTTAGGGAAATTAAAACTATCTATTATGATCGCCTGGACATTTCGGAAACGACGTTAAAATGCGTTTCTTACAGGCAAAAACATTTTTTTTGACGTAAAAAAAACAAAACAACCCCAGACGAGCTACAATCAGGCCTTTTCCACCGTTTTTAAAGGAAATCTATGAAGGTAGTCACGACATGAGAACGAGAATAAACAGCATCTTTAGCTCTTTTTTTTTTTTTTTTTTTTTGCCTATATCTGACAATTTTGACGTTGAATCGATCAAACGCAAACCCCATTGAGCAGCTGTAAAGCCACAGACGGGCGCCCAGCGAATCAAGCATCAGTCAAACAACTCAGTGCAGACATGATTTTTCTTCTCGTCGGCTGTGTTTTTATTTAATTTGCTTCATGACAGCAGAAATGCCAGCAGGGTAATTTGACTGACAAATATGCATCTCATAAACAAGATTGACACAGGTGATAGATTTCAGTTATTCATGCATGCATGCTGAAATACCTTTTGAATGGCTCTTATTTATTTATTTATTTTCTGCACAGTCATTTTACCTGATCATGACAAAATATTTTGAGCACCTGGGGGGGAAACGAAAGGAAAGAAGTTATTTTGCTTCAAAACCCTTATCTGTTAGTTGATGAATAGCATATGGAGGTTTTGCTTATATGAAACAGAAAAACAGAACCAGAGAGATGTATGGTCCTTCATCCCTACGTATGACAAATTTTCAGCTAAAATTGCTTTTTTTTTTTTGTTTGTTTGTTTTAAGAAGAAACACTGTTTTGTATATCAAACTGTGCTACATTTGATATTTTTCAGCAAATAAGAGACAAGCAACTGTGTCTTCATGACAGGCTTTGAGAAACAAGACCATGGGTGGCTCTTCTTCTTGCTACTTTGTCACGGTGTATTTTTTGCAGCCCCGGCCTTTTCCTGGTTTTTATTAAGCTGTCTCTAACCGCTTCAAAAAAGAAAAAAAGGGTTTTGAAACCAGACAACTGAGGATTTGAAGTCGTTTTCGTCGAGTACAAGCAAAGTCGTCTGCAGCCAGAAAATATGCTGATGTGATAAATATCCGTGGAAAGGAGGCTGTTCTTACGGCTGAGATCCTTTTGAGATCAGACGCCAGACAAAACGTGGGAGTGACTGCCGTGTTTTCATTCTGCTGAGTGCAACAGAGCCCCGCCTCTTCCTCCACTGTTTGCTGCGAGCTGCTGGTCAGCTGGCTGAAAGAAGAATGAAGAACCTCATCTATCACGGTTATAAGTGTACATGTCTGATAAGGAGATGACTGGAGGGCAATGTTTCAATTTGTGACGCTCACCCAGCTGAATTAGCCGACTAATATCATATTGTGCTAATACTTCTATTATGCTTGTGTGGCTCTATGAAGGGAAAATGGCCAAAAAAAAAACATACTAGTAGTAAATATTATGTTACAATAATTCATTATAGGGGCTATGTCGGTAACGCCTATGTTTTGAAGTCAAAATAAGGAACGACTAAAATCTTAGTGGCATTAAAAATAATCTGCTCCTTTCTTTTTTCCTAATTTAAAGCAGATTATCTTATGTGTTGCTTAGTGTAATATTTGCCATTTCTAAACAATAACACCATCGTATTTTTGCTCTTATTGTGTGAGATTCACAAATGCCTCGTGCCTAATTTAGGAAGCACTTATTTAATGGCCTCTGCAGATTATCATAAGTGACTAGAAAGAGATTGAAAATACGTTTTTATGGTTAAGTGTAAGGAAATGGTTTTTGTTTTTGAACAGGAAATGACACAAAGGATCCAAAACAAGTCAGCTAATTCTCCTAAAACAATCGGGTACGACAAAAAAATGTAACCAAGCACTAAAATGCCAAAAATTTGTTTGTTTTTTTTCTTTTAAGAGCTCTGTAACATATGATTGATTGCAGCTGAAGGCACAGGAATGTAACAAGAAAAACAGTCAAGGTCAGTTCTTTAAAAAGAAAACAAAGAAACAGAGTTAAGTTGCTTGGAAGAAGATAGAGGGATGACTCAAGGTCTTGCCATGTATATTGGAGTGCTACAAAATGTCTCTTGGACAGGTTCGAACACGAGCAAAGAGGGAATTTTTGCTAAGCCTTCTTATGTTTTACATGGGGATCCCCAAAAAGTACAAAGAGAGAGTGGAAATTCATAGGGTTCTGCTGTGTTATTATATCTGGCAATTTGTCTCTCTTGTTTTCTATTTTTTCACCAACTTATGAAATATAAATGCTCTGTTGGCAGCCTAACGGCAGGGGAAGCCTTCAGTTTCGCTTTAAGTTTCAAGCATCCGGCATCCTGAGGTGAGAGAATTTTTTTTTGTCATTACGTTTTTTATTAGATTAAGTGATGCCACTATTAATGTATTACTGCAATAGTTTAGCAGTAGGAATCTGAGCTATAATCGGTTTCAGCTCAGATTCCTAATTTCAGGTGAAACACTGAAACGTCGGAACCAACGGATTCTGTCACGGTCTGTACTTTCATCTTTTTTGTGTGTGTACAGTCTTTAAATTTCGGCTCGTCTGACATTCAAATACAAACTTGTCAAACTGCATCAAACCCCCAGGATGGGAAAAGTTGCCGATACAAATAATTATAACACATTTTGATTAATTCTTCTTCCTGGTAAACTTCTGATCTCTCTCTAGCTCTATTTTTTTATTTATTTTTTTTTTTTAAAGATGCTGCATAATTCTGAACGCCAGGAGTGAAAGAAAGGTGTATATTTTGTTTTTTTCTTTGGTGTTTCTCCAGCTGTCGAAACCTTGTACTCTGGAACTGCCTAACAAGTCGGCACAAATACTTGGAGACAGCATTCCCTCTGAAGGCATTCGGCTTTGTAAGAAACAAACTTTTCTGCAGTCCTACACCCTCACTGCAAGATTTTACAGAGAGACTAATGCAGTTTTAATCAGTATTCACAAGAGAGCAAATTCTTCACATATTGAGTATAATTTCTGTTGTATATGGCTCTGGCTAATGATCTTGTGGAAAGAGAGAGAAAAAAAAAAGAAAAATCACATAAATCTCCTATTTGCTTTAGTCTGACAATTACAGGAAGGCACGCAAGCTATTATAGCCTTCAAAGACGGCAGAACCCTTTTCAAGAGAAATTAGTTTGAAGGAAATACTACATTAGCATTGCAATTATTGCTAAAAGAAGACAAAATATTAGCTGAGAACAATGAATCGAGGAAGAGTTAGCCAGAAGAAGGAAGGGAAGGTGATTTCTGGACAAAGAGAAAGCCACCTGAGGAGGCAACGCGTTGCACAAAGAAAGGGAAATGATAACTTTCAGACGTTTAACAAGAGCCTTCCTCCCATTCTGTGTCGGCGGCGGACGTAGCTGCTGGTGTATGATATATTTGACCCAGTCTGGCAGGCCTGGGCTGCCAGGTTGTGTGTGTTTTCCCAAATTACGTGGCTGTGAATGCTCACAAGGAATTCACTGGCAGCATGAAAAGCCAGAGAAATTATTCATGAGGAATGTAGAGCAGCCAGCTACAACTCAGGCATCTGTCAGCTGTCTGTGCTGTTTATTTCTCACCTGAGCCTCAAACCGCTGTTGGTGTTGTCGTTTAATGGCGGACGGCTCGTTGATTTTATTTCATCCTTCGGCTTTTGTTTTGCCAGCAGGAGGAGGCAGCGGCAGCACTTAAACGCCGCCCCGCCACCGGTGGACGCCGTGAACAACAAGCCGGAACAAACACAATTGGCATTTTCTCGTTATCCCTTTTTAATACGGCCGCCGACGACGTTTTGGAGGGGAATACATCTCCCGCCACTTTCCCGCGCGACTCTCAAATGTTCCATGAAATTAACTCTTAAACAAAAGATAAGTCATGTCGCGGCGCCCCGCCGCCGTTTCCAGAAGTTCCGAGTCATCGGCGCGTCTCGAAGACGTTTGGCGCCGGTAATTTGTCTGTGCTCCGTCGGTCCCCCGTTTGCCTTTGTTCAAAACTCCTCCGTTTTGGCGACCAAGTAGCGAATCAGGCTGACATTCTGTCCGCCGGTTAATCTTTAAAGCGGGAAGCGGAGAAGCCCGCCAAAAAAAAAAGCAGATACAATCGCCTGGGATATCAGAGTGAAAAGGTCATGCCAGGAATATCAAACAGTGATCAAATATGAAGGACGGACATTTCTGGAGTCAGCTGAGCGCAGGTACTGGTCGGACTGCTGGGAAGGTGGAATTTTAAGGTGGAATTTCAGGAGAATACTTGCAATGTGGAGGAACGAGCTTTCGGTCGCACGGGCCTGCATTTTTCTGCTTTGGAGCTTTACATACATTACTATAATCCCGCTCCTGTTCAACAGTTTGAAAATCAGCTACCGCACAAGGTTTAGAGAGTCTGCGAGCTTATTTGTTCAACTGTGCGAAAAAGAAAAGACAAAAAAAAAAATAAAAAAGAAGAAAACTAGAGAAATTGATTGCTGTCGCTGCAGATTACATTCAATAATTTGACTCATAAGAACGCTGACAAATGTGACAAGTGCTTCTATTTAAATCCTCACACAAAATAGACAGGAAACAAAGACAAGGTAGAAAGAGAGAGAGAGAGAAAAAAAGAAACACAGCGAAGCACTTGATCGGCTGTGACTGCCGATCTGATCATGACAAATTGGTTCCACTTTAGGTACCCAGTGTTCGTGAGGCAGTGAGAAGGTTCAGATCCTGAAAAAAAAATAAATAAAAATGTTTTATATCGTGGTATCTCACAGCTTTCCCACAGAAGTTTCTGCCCTGAGAGGTTTTCCCACCCCTGAGGTTTTTCTGTCACCGAGCGCCCGAGGAGGAGTCAGGTTATTTTTACTGATGTTAAAAGTGAAATGGTGATGTGAGATTCTTTGGTTCCCTGTTCAGACTTTGAAACTAATTTAAATTTAATCTACAAAAAGGCCTCACGAACCAAAGCTTTCATTAACTGGTTTTGGGCTGCATGAGAAGCAAGATTAAAAAAAAAAAAAAAAAAAAAAAAAAAAGGAATTTGGCGAACAAATAGCTGCCAGTATCGACATCGAGGATAATTCATGATTTTTGAAGGGAGGTTCTGATAGAACAAATGGATTCAACCGGATTCCTGCACATGCAGAGTCTTGAAAAGAAGAGAATTTGGTTTCCAACTTTAACGGCTCTGGAAAAGCTGTGAAAGTTGGAATCATGTTTTAACAGAAGGTGTTAAAACACGTTTTCGTACTTAATTCCCTCTGAAATTCTCCAGAGGTTGTCCCAACCAGAGCTCTCTTTACCCTGGTTGTGTAGTTTACACTTTATGATCCTCAGCCATTTTTTTCTGCTTACGTTGGCAGATCACTCACAAAAAGGCAAATATCCTTACACAGACAATTGAAGTTTAACCTGTGCGCCTCCAACTACTTTCTTGGTGTCAAACGACTCATAACACCAAGTTAGCTAAAGTCATCGTAGGAAAAGTAAAGCGCATTGAACGCTTACCGTTCAAATGTCGGACAGAGTCGGATGTTGCTCCATCTCCAAGGAGACTCTTTCTTGTTTTTGATGTTACATTTAGTGTTTTGTTGTTCTTGTTGTTGAATACTTTCTAAGTTATTTACCCAGAAAAAACTATTCTGAGGAGATTTTTTTTTATTTTTTTTTTTTAATCTGGTTCATGTGATTGGTTGTGCTGCAGGTTGCACATATACATATTGTATATTAAACTTTAAATTCGGGGTAAAATTCCAAGTGTTTTCAGGTAAACAATCCAATTCAAGTACAAAGTCATTGGTGTAAAAGTCCAAGTCAAGGGACAGTGCTCTGAAAATTGACTTTTTCCATCTCCCGTGGCAAACATTCAGCTGTGCAAAACGCCCGGGTGGAAAACTTTCAAGCTTCTGCCTCTCAGAGCAGGCCTCCCCCGCTCAGCTCCTTCAGACTAGCCAGCAACAATTAGCAAACACCTGGCGGACCTGCTCATCTGCAGAGCTCACTGTATGAGCCAAGTCTCTGTGCAATTCTGGTTAAAATGTGGTTAAAGGGTTAATAGAGGAGCCATGCTGTGATGACTTAAAACCTTAAATCCTGAAACCACAGAAATCCTCAGCATCACGGAGCCGATGGGTGAACTCTGACCATCTGCCTTCCATGCAGAATTCATTTCGCCTGCTTTCTGAAGAAGGTCCCTGCTGCGCATAAAGTGAAACTTTAGTAAACATTGACAGAGACACGCATGTTAGTGTTTTGGGTCATGCTTTTTTCTTTGTTTTTTGTTTTTTTTAAGCACCAGCATGTTTAGACCTGCATGCCATCTGTGACGCTTCCCGTCGTGTCTGAACTGTTTTCCTGCTGCCGTTCCAAAGGATTATGGCTGCATTTTATTTCGTTCCACGATCTGAACATTATCTACCTGCCGAATGCATGAGTGGACATTTTCAGACTTGCTGCCCTAAACACACACTGATTTCCAAATCTGGGCTTACGGGCTCATCTGGATGGAGGTGATATTTTTCCAAAAAATGAAACGGCGCCAGTGCAGATGCAGCCCTGGTTGTTAAATGCTGCGACATGCTCTCCGGTGTGCTGCTTATTCTGTCTGCTGTTTTTAATGGTTGGCAGGTAGTAAACAAAGGTTTTTGGGGTTTTTTTTGTTGTTTTTTTTTTCCATCGGAATTGTTTATTGTTTCTTTATTATTATTTTTTTTGCGGGCAATGACTTGCAGTCCGCTATATTTATGGCAACAATAAACCAGCGAGATGCATCTGTGGGTTATCAAACCACAAAACAAGCTGAAAGTTTAATTTTCCGCATAAAACAAAAACATTTGAACCACTAATGGTGTAAAAAAAAAAAAAAAAAAGTGACTGAAGCAGCTTTGAATATGAATTTAAATGAGTGATACACAGCATTTTATGATGCCTAAATGAAATAATGTTCATGTTTTGCAAAGTTGGTCCAAAGTTTTCTTTAGAGGTAATAGATTCATAACCTAATGAAATACCGGCGACGAAACACGGAACATGGTATCCCGTTTTTCATTTCTGCTCCAGAATAATGAGTCATTTATCTGCCTCAAATTAGAGAAGAGAATTTTTTTTTTTTTTTTTTTTTTAATGAAATAAATGCGAGCATCCAAATTAAAATGCCCTCATATCCAGTGAGAATACTTTGCAGTAATGGAGTTAAACATGTGTGGCTCTGAAACTGAAAGCCCCTCTGAATATTTTCGCTTGTTGAGTCTCTCAGAAAATGGGACTTGTTTCTTATTCTGCGGGGCTGTCAGATTCCTGAATGCACTGCTGCTCACACTTCCCGCTCAGGCCTCGGATTTGGCGACAGTCTCTCTCGTATGCAAACACGCGGCGCGCATTAATGACACCCTGCCATTTATTTGATTGAATTAGTTGCATTTATTTTAGCAAAGCTTTACTACTCAAAAAAAAAAAAAAAAGCAAGTCTTTTTTTCTTTCTGGAAAAACAGACTTGCTCGCAGTCTTGTTACATTTTCATGAGTTTGTAGTTTTATGTTAGCTTTTTTCCTGACTAATGCAGGTTTCTTTTATTGTTCAAAGAGAACAGAGATCTTTTAAAATCGTGGGTTAGCAGCACCACAAGAGTTTGTGATCAACAGCACTAAGACCCGCCCCCTGACTCTGATTGGTTGTTTCTATTTAGCACTGGGAGAAGTCAGTTTTTTCCACAGATCGTCTGTCGTGAAATAGTGAAAACATAGTTTCCAGAAAAGTTACATACCCCAGCTTCAATGAGTAATCGCCAACTACGTTAGTTGTCAATAATAAATTGATTAATCCGATTAATTGCTTCAGCACAAGCTGTACTGTGACAAAGTGTTTCGAGGAGAATGCGCCATTTTGGAAGACAAATCTGACCTGCTGCTGTTCTGAAAACGACTCTCAGATGAACCTGACTCACGTCGCAGCTCCTCGTCGGCGAGGTGTGGAAGCAGCACCTTGCACCTCACTCTGCTCCCGTGAAGGCAGCCATTGTTTCTGGATACAATGCGAATCCAGCCCCGCCCTCCTCCTCTGGCCCGGCACGTCGATCTGATTAGAGCTCTTCAAACAGTCGCCTGACCTGTGGAGGAGGAACGAGAAAAGCCGTCCCGACTCTGGAATGCGGAGGGGCTGGAGTGCCGTCGCCCTGAAGGGTCCGCTGCCGGCCCAGGACATGAGCAGCACCAGCCTGCAAACAAAACAAAACAAACAAACAAAAAAACATGTAATGACTTTATCTTTCCGGTGCCTCGGGGCTTTGTGTGGAGCATTAACGTGCTGCTGGTGGTCACCCTCTATAACAGTGCAATTAACCCCACCTACATTCACATCCCATCTCCAAGCAAACAGATGTTACCATAACAATCGGCTCTGTTTCTGACCGCCTCATGCCGTGTCCAGGACAATGCAGCTGCTTCGGCTGCAGAGAGGAAGAGCTGTGACTCGGGAGCAGGACAGATGATGATGTCTGTCATTGTTTTTTTTGTTTTTTTTGGTTTTTTTGGGGGACTGAAAGGAGGTAAACTGCTCTGAAACCAGCCTGAGGCCATAAAGGCGATGGCGAGGTCGGAGCAGGGTTTCCGCCTGTGCATACCGAAACCTTGGGTTTTGAATTTAACCACACTGGATAGGCACCGACAGGAGGATTTAAAATGAATGCGGCAAGAAAGATGGGAATTATTAAACATTTCGATCTACTGTGTTTCAGTAAAAATAATAATAATTAAAAAAAATCCTACAATTCAGAGTTGGGGGGGGGGGGGGGTGGGGGGGGGGCTGGAAAAAAGATGCCACATTAGTAAAATTAGCATCTGACCAAATTCACACAATAAAAGAGGAAAATTATTAAATGAAAGTAATGAAGTCTCCTGAGACGAAGCCTCCAGGGGAAGGGAAATTAAAACTGATATCATGAAAGTCTTCTGGAAACAGCTTAATGAGGAAGTCAAGCCCATGTCATAGTCCCTCTTTAAGGCAAAACACAATTTACTTTGGGTTTTTTTCATGTGTCACTACATTGTAACTGAATTCATCTCAAGTGACTATGTGCAATATAAACATTCACAAACACGATTCAACACATCTGATTTGAAAATGTGTGCAAATCTGTTTTCAGGTGACACCTGAAACATGACGCTCCATCGGGACCCATCAGAACCAGAACCGGGCTTCCACCAGTTCTAATAATTATTAAAACCACGAGAATAACCAGCCATCACCCTGTTTTAAGAAGGAAACGAGTTCTGTGTCCCAAAGATGAACGTGGAAGTGAAAGCAGGCTGGATGAAACTGTTAAAGTATCATCCATTATTTACCATGACCTGTTCTGAAATCCTGCTTCCATTACCTCAAAAAGTTAGAACGCCTCCCCGCTGTGACGTAAAGAAGGCGGCAAAATAATACGAGATCATCAACGGAGGAACCGACTGCAAGAACAAGGAGTGAGGTTAGTAACAAGTAAGTAACACCAAGTCATGCAATCAGTCAGTTCAAAAGGCGACTCTACGAAATATTGTGTTAATGTACGCAAGCAGAATGACGTTTTTCTTTATTTTCTTACTTTACAAATCAAAATAATGTATTTTTAATGCAGACCGGCCCGCAACAGGAAAGTCTTGGATTGATTTAATGACAGAGGAGAGACGTTGTTTCTATGCAGTGTACGTTAATACCTTATATCAGCACTAAATCCCAGTTCAGATCAGAGTCTGATGAGATCAATTCCTCTAATTCCAAGCCAATCGTTTCGTCATCAGATCCGCCGACGTAAACAAAGTGCAATTTAAGTACGAGAGGAGTCGGCTGATGATGTGATTGAAATTGCTTTTATTCGAGGTTGTGTTGACCCGTCGTCCTGAGCCAACGCGTGCCAACAATGGAGGGAATATTTCGCTGTAACAGGAAGTGACGTCCGTCAGAACCAGGGTCAGGATGGGGAGGCGTCAGCTGAGACTGACTGGGATGAAAGTACAGAAGAGACCATAAAAACAAAGTGAACATATAGCAGAAGTTGGGCGTAATTTTTATTTATTTTTTTTTTATGTTAAAGAAAAATGGAGTCTATGATCCATTAGGTCAGACGGATGGAGCGACAGGTCGTCACAGAAAGAAAGTCGGAAAGGCAGAACCTGATGTGAAATGAGCCATTTGGAGTCACTCGGTTTTTGTTTTTCACTCTTTCTAGAATTTTCTTCACTTCTTCGTTTTTATGCATTTGCAACCTACAAATGAGCATAAAACTCTGGATTTACGCCCAACTTCTGGCTCCCCCCACCGCCCTCCCCGCCGCTGTTGTCTCGTTTCTGGTTGTGCTACACACACAAATCGCTACGGATTTATTCACGAATACAACCAACTAATTCCCAAACAATATTTTTTAATGAATGCTGTGCACATGAATGAGCTTTTTGATCAAAAAAACTGTCAGTTTGACTGAACTTCTCGGTCGGATCCTGTTTGGGAAATAAACATGAAATTAAATCAGTGGCTGATTATGGATTTTTTTTTTTTTGTTTATTCTTGGTATGTAAAAAAAAAAAAAAAATGAAAACCCAGCCTTCAATCTGAACTCCCATGATGCCCACAGAGGAGTCTGACATGTTCTCGCTCTGCAGCCTGTGCTCTCTTGTGCTGTATTTCCCTTCTATACAATCCTGCTTTCCAGTTAATTTTCCTCTTTTGTTGTGTGTATTTCATATGGAGATTAGCAAACCGCTTCATTCAGTGTGCGAATGCAATCTGGTGGAACCGGTGTGATTTTCTTTCTTTTTTCCCTTTTTCTTATTGAGGATCATCAGAACAAAATATCAAAGCGGAGTCACAGCAAAGTCTTTTTCTGGACATCGTTGGTGGAGATTAATCTATTTGCGCCAAGGACAAATGTATGTTTATAAAATGTGATATTTTTCCACGTCCCTCTATTTCTGCATATATTCATGTTTGATGCTACACAGAACATTGCACCTGCTGATAGCCTTTTTTGTTGTTGTTTTTAATATACCTACATCTATTTTAAAACAGAATAAACTGTTTTCTGGAAATATCTGGTGTTGCATGATTGACTGCAGAAGAATGTAGCACATGATTGTGTGCTGGTGCAGATTACAAAAAAAAAAAAATGTTTGCACTCCTACAATTATTTTGAAAGTTCCTGCGACTTGGTGGCGCCCTGTATGTTGCAAACCAAGATAACAGACCCTTAAAATAGTATCCTTTTGTGAGAAAGCAGCAAATATGCATTTGGGGTTTTTTTTTATTATTTTTTTTTTATTTTCTGGTCTATATGCTTTTCTTAGATGGTGAAACTACACATGAAAAAAAAAAGAGAAAAGGAAAAAAAGAAAGTTCAGTTCCTGCTAAATGTCATAATTTTGGTTTCTGTCCTGGTATTTCACCTTTAAATGTTAGTTGGCCGGATTAAAACCTGCGTACAGGAACCTCCATTTTTTTATATACTAACCAGGTGAAGACGTGTAAAAAGTCCCAAAGCGTTTCACACTGAAAACCTTTTTATCCCCCCCAAACATTTTAATTGCTGCTCTGACTGGAAAGAAGGAAAATTTATGGGAGATGTTATTTTCCTGTTGACTGACATATCAGTCCAACTTTTAAATGGCATGTTTTCTTGTCTTTGCCATTTTGGAGAGTAGCTAAAGGTAAAAGCGAGAGAAAAAAAGAGTTTCAAAACAATGAGGGAGAAGTTCTTATCTTAAAGTTAATCTTAAATCTGAAAGATTTAAGATGAAAGAAATAAAAGGTTTGGATAAATTCTGAAAGTTTTGGATACTTTCAGCGGGAACAGTGGTAACGAGATGGGGGTGTGAAAACTATCTGGGCAGAGATTTAAGAGGATATTGTCAGCGTCTGGTCAGTGTGACAGGCGGCTACTGATACTGACTGCAAGGTCGAGTGCTGGAGCCAGACCTGATAAAACTGGCAGGAAAACAAACCCCAACATGCACAATCACACGCACACACACACACACACACGCACACACACAGAGAGTGATGCTGTCTCAAAAGAGTGACCCCTTGTATGTCAGTAATTACATTTATAGATAATATAATGCGTCAAAGACGATTCGAAGGGGCAGAAGAGACAATTGATCGGTCATAATTTAGTTTACACCTCATTGTATGGAATAATGTGACAAATGGCTGCCTTATTCTCTGCCTGAAGCTGTGAATAGAAGAAGAAGGATTTTGTGCTGCCAATTAATCCTGTCCTTTATGTGTGAATAAATTGGTGTGGAGAGCAACACTACTGATTGTGATAATAAATAAAAAACATGTGTGGTGAAGTTTGCAAACTTCTAAGAAGATTTTTAGGGCTGGTAATGTATAAAAGCGTTCAGATTTATTCTTCTGTCTTATAACTTGTTTGTGGATACCAGATACCCATAAAGCAAAAAGGGCATTTCTGAAATTTAGTTAATTTATATCCATTCTGTCACATGATTGGTGACTGCATTTTTGTTTGATGCTTTTATTCTGGATTTATAAGACTCCATTCGCAGTTGTGAAATGCAAAAGAGTGAGAAATAGTGTTAAATGACAGCTGGATCTCTGATCTCTGCATAAATAAATCCTTTCTC
This sequence comes from Poeciliopsis turneri, assembly GCA_922788865.1. Lineage (NCBI taxonomy): Eukaryota > Metazoa > Chordata > Actinopteri > Cyprinodontiformes > Poeciliidae > Poeciliopsis > Poeciliopsis turneri. The sequence continues at coordinate 133,650 of CAKLNU010001078.1, forward strand.
TTTAATAGTATGTAATAAACCCTGCCTATGTAGCAGCATAACATTCAGGGATTTTTTTTAAATTTTATTATATATAATTATGTCAGAAACAATGATTTCTTTTGAACTTTTTTTTGTAAATGTGCTAAAATTAACTTTTTCTACATTTTTTCATCGTGACGTCTTGCAACTGTGTCTAAAAATGCACTTCTGCAACTTTTGTGCAAAATGTTGTGATTTAAGTTACAAACAGAAATCTACATAGTTTCACGTTGTCTGTCTACAAAGTTTACTTTCCTTCAGAGTTTATAAAAAAAGAGCAGATTCCTCAAGTCTTCATTATTTCTTTTCTTCTCTCGATCTCCCAGGTTGGTTAGAGATGGATAAACAGTTTGGAGCGATGATGATGATTTATGGATGAATTTGTTTAATTTTTACTATGGCAAAAAAAAAAAATAATTGTACGTATTTGAGTTTGCTCCTTTTACAAGGAACACGTCCTCCACAGGGCATTTGATTACATAATATCAACAACAGAAAAAAAAAAAAAAAAAAGACCCAAAAAAACAGAACCCACACATGCTGTCAATAATAAATTAGCCTTGTGGTTTGTGCCAGAAACACTTTTAAACTATTTTGACAAATATGAATAACTTGTGTGCAAGACATCTTATTTGAATGAAAATGATTACATATATATTTTTAAGACGGATATAGAAGCGTGGATTACATATCCATCCACGGCAAATATATTAGAGCTATAAAATATATGAAACATCAATAATTGTAGCATTTCTTTCCACTTCTTTTTTTTAAAAATGTGTTTTCTTCTTAAAAGATGTTGCAGCCACGACTTCATTCTTAAACCAGGAATGAAGTCGTGTCGTCTGCATCTGAAGGTCAGATGTTTCACAGCGAACACAGACCTTCTGTTTGGTAAAGACCTTTTTTAGTGGGAATGTGTCAAATGGATGTCAGGCTGATGAGAGACTCAAACTACAATGAAGTGCAGTGGTAGGAACTGTGGCTGAGCTCTGAGGACGTAAACAGATTTCTACTGACCTACCAGAAAATGTGCTGGAAGAAGGTTTTGCCCCCGGTATTATGAAACGGCAAGAGATTTTGATTAAAAGCAGAAAACAACACAACGCAGCTATTCCACAGCTCGTTCAGTTTGAGCGGAGTCAGCAGCCAATCAACCAAAATGCTCGTTTTACAGCACTTTTTACTGTTTTGAGTCTGTATATGATAAGTGAGGATGTCCACACGTCATTTTAAATTCATAGCTGGAATCACTTAGCTTAAGTGGTTAGCTCCAGCCGATGATTCGCTGTGAATTCAGATTGTTTTTGTCTTTTTCTCAGCCAAATGAAGTCACATTAGTGTTCAACTGCAGTCTGACTTCAGTCCAATACATTTTTAGCATTAGCTTGATGTAGCATTAGCTTAATGTAGCATTAGCTTGATGTAGCATTAGCTTGATGTAGCATTAGCTTAATGTAGCATTAGCTTGATGTAGCATTAGCTTAACATAGCATTAGCTTGATGTAGCATTAGCTTAACATAGCATTAGCTTGATGTAGCATTAGCTTAACATAGCATTAGCTTGAATCAACTATCAAGACCCAAACAACACAAACATGCTTTTAAGAATCCAGGTGGCTTTTCGCACAGCGTCACCATAATAGGTTTTTAAAACGACTTTCCTGTGTAGATCAGACACGCGGCGTTATAATGATCGATCTGAACTGGCAAGTCAAGAAATAATACTGAGATTAAAAAAATTGGAAGAATGAGATAAATCAATCAACAATAGGGAATGTTCATTAGAAAGAAAATGCTGGATAAATATATATTTTTAGGAGGAGAAAAGTTAAGTAGCATAAACAAGTGCAATGTTTTTAAAAAAGAAGTAGTACAAATAACAAAAGAAATGTATCGGTCAACTGGGAGTTAAGGGTCAAAACGTCATGCACTCTCACTCAGGCGACCCAGATGAGACGGCTCAGCTACAATAACAAAAATATAATCAGAAACAGATGACAGTACCAGGTTATTCTTCAGACAGCAGGACAACCCTCTGTTCACATCAGAGGAACAATTGTGGCAGAAATTACTCCATCCATCTATCTACCGCCACAATGTAAGAGTTTTGTAGGACAATTTGTGTCCAAAGCGGTGATTCAGCGCTGAGGAGAGTCACTCGCCTTTGGACAGAGAGCTTTTAATTTTCTCTGAAGAGTGCCAGCTAGTTAAGTCTCCAAGATCCTGCTGTCAACTTCCTTCTAAATTTCTTCTCCGCAGTGTATAAGCCACCATCAAAATCATCACTTTCTGACTAAAAATCTGTGCTGGACACTTTGCTGTTACAGCTCTTGTCTTGTTTTTGCTCTGGACTCTGAACCGAGACGAGCATCACGTCTCCACAGCCTGATGTAAAGCTGCCTCATGCTTTTTCACACACTGCCCAATGTGGGCCAGTGTAATTACCTCAACCCAAACACAATTAAAAAGGAAGAAAAGATGCAAAACGATGTCGTTTGTTCTTTGGAGGAACCAGGAGCCAGGTGAGACCGACTCACTTTTGGATCCTCCCCTGCCTCACTCTGAGACGCATGTGTCTAAATTCAGAACAATAACGTGTTTCGCTCTCTGGTTAGAAGATGATGAGGCACATCTGAGGTTGCGAGAGCTGCAGAAGCGACAGATTTTTTTTTTTTTTTGTGCAAGGATCTTTGAAAGTAAAAGCTTTCAGATTAAATACAATGCTCCGTTCAAGTCTTAATAATAAAACACTCTGTAGAGCAGCTGCACAGCTAGACATTTATTTTTTTTTGTGTGTGTGTGTGTCCTTGTTGTGTTGCTGTGGCTTTCATAGCTACAAAAAATAAATAAATAAATAAATAAATAAAAATATGACAAACATTTCCACAGACAAACTCATTTTTGTCTCACCATTAAGGAACAGGCTTCATATTACTGAAATGGAAAACATTTAAGTGTCTCTGCGAACCATTATTAGCTTGTCGGACTGCTGTCAGGCTGAATCAGGAGGTGCGGCTTATCGCGCTATGCAGAGAAAGTTTCTGCAGTGTCTGAGTCAACCATGCAAATGTCGGAGTGGCTTTAAAAAAAAATAAAGAACAAAAAAAAAAGGGAAAATGAACAAGCAGCCCCTATAAAAAGACTGCCCTATTTTAAGCCTTTCGTTATGACAGAAAATATTTTTTTAGATATCCATCAAAAGCTCACTGCCACTTTACTAATCGAAACCGTCATCTTGTTACTTACCAATTTATTTATTTATTTATTTATTTATTTATTTATTCATTTTTGATCTTATTGTGTTAGTCGGTAATTCGGCCTGATTAACCTTAATATTCATGCGGGGTCAAAGCAGCTCTAACAATCAGCTAAATGTGCATCTTTATCCACTCTGGCTGCTGCTGCTGCTGCTGCAATTAGGTGCAAGCGAATGCATTTGCAAAGCAAAATAGGATTAGGTGTTGGAGGCAGGGCCGGGCTCGTCTAATGGGTGATGAGTTTCTTATACCCCCTCTTTTAAACTTCCACACCTGTTAGCATGCGCACCGCAAAAAATGCTTCACGTCAAGTGGAGTATCTTTCATCTGCTCACATCGTACGATCAGAGAGTCTTTTAAAGAATCATAATGGTAGTTCTGCATCTTCCAGCTCATTAGCTACAAATCAGGCACACTTTGCGTCAATGGCTATTCTCCAGAGCAAACCACCAGATTGTAGATTGATTTCCCATTGTCTTGGCAGCCATTATTTTCCATTCATTTTCAGTGGGCTACGAAAATAAGCTTAAAGAGATTTGAAGCCTGCTGGAGACGAGTAATCCATCACGGCGAGCGGCATGTTGCCTCTGATTTTTGTCAACGATTGCAGCTGCATCACAAGCCGCTGAAAGGCCAGGCGTTTTGAAAAGGCCGGCCGTTTCGTTCATGGACGAGCGCCGTCCCACGTTCGGAGCAGAGGCCGCGTCGACGGGACCGCACGGTGAAACTGAAGCCGGTAATTATTCACAGATACCCGATCTAGAATTTCGTTCAACGTCGGGGCCGATGCCGATATTAAAATCGGATCGGTGCACGGCCCAAATCGCCTGCTGTCGGTTTTCTCCAAAGCCTTTGTGCATTTCAGCCTCGACTCACTAGACATAAGAGAAACACAAAAGAAATGAAACTACTGGGTCTCAAAAGTAAAGTCTGCAGTGGAGACTGGCAGCGCTCAGGTAAACTGATGACATAACAAAAACAGAGAGGCTTTATTACTGAACACAGGCAGCCGGTTTGAGCATCATCAGGCATGCATGAGCCGACTCCCTGGTCCCGGACAGTCATATCAGGAGGGAGCCGGTGGCCTTGACCTCTTTATTTTCTCCCCACCAGGCAAAAACACTCTCCACCGTTTTTCTGCTCAGTAACGTTTTCAGCGCGGGATGACATTTAAACCCATCTCGCAGTTAATAAAACCAAATATTTTAAACATTCACGGTGCCAAAGAGCAGAACCGGACGGACTTGTGTTTCCAGAGAGCTCATGAACTGCATAAAAAAAAGTCTTTTTAAAACGCAAAGAAATTGTTTGTATGTATATTTTGTGCATTCATTTTTAATAGAAAATGTCCTTCAGGGTTTCTGAAGGTCTTTCCGAATGTCTTCTGGCGCTTTGGCCGACATTTCATGTCTGGGAGCTGATTAATTTCAGAGGAATGATTTTTTCCCCCTCAAAACACAAAAACACAAGTTTGAGCAATGAATCAGTTAGGTGTAAAAAAGCTTAGAAAACGCCCATACAGAAAAAGTACTTTTTTTTTTTTTTTTATCTTTACAGTCACTTAAAAAAAATGTTTGTGAAGTTTTTCTTTTTTTTCAATTTTTATTTACAGCCATTCAATAACTTATAACATGAGTCCCAATGAAGCTCTGCTGTGAAATAAAAACAAGCTTTTGATGAAATCATTTTCAAGCAGGTGTTAAGCATACTTCTATTATCGAGCCTACGTTTCTGCATCTAAAAGCAAAATTGCAGGTTGGACATCTTATAAATAAACAGAAAATCATAAAGAACAAGAATAAAAAGCTTCAAAACAGTGTGTGTGTGTGTGTGTGTGTGTGTGTGTGTGTGTGTCTAATTAATTTATATAATGCGTTTCACTTTGTGAATGAAGTTACTGAAATAAATTGACTTTTCAATCATATTTTAATCTAATGAATGGATCTGTGCTGTGGATTATTTTTCAGAGCTGACGTTTCTTCTTTTGCTCTCCGCTTGCTCGTTTTTAAACAAATCTCATTTGCAGAGGAAAAGTCTGACTGCTTAGAAGAAGAAAAAAGAAAAGAAAAAAAATGCAGAGAAATGAGAAGTGAAACATTTTGGACCCGACGCTGCCGCTGCGGTTCTGCTTTTGACCGAGGCAGCTTCATCTGCCTGCAGTTGTTTTGCCTAACTGGATTTGTTGAAAATGCTGATTTTGTAAGTGGATTTTGTTCCACTCTCTGCCGTTCCCCTGGACGTTCTTTGAAGAGAAATGTTTGTTCTCAAGGAGTTTTTCTTGGTTAAATAAAGGTTAAGGTAAAATTCGATTGGGGTCCCAATCACTGCTCGATACGGGAGGGAGATCCTGCCTAAACTCCACAGATGCGTGTTGCTGCAGTGTCACTGAAATGCTGGCTGGTTCAAAACATCCAGACATGACTTAGATGACACCAAATCGAAACGTGTTACAAACCAAACGACGGCTTTAAAACAGAGAGTAACGATGCTAACATTAGCCTAGCACTTCAAGAGACTTCTGGTATTGAAAGTGACTCAGAAGGAGCAACGCGTTCGTTTCTTGTGTCCGTTTTGGTTTCAGAAATCAGGACAAAGCTTTACGCGACACGTCGTCAGGACGCTGCCGTAGCTTCTTTGACCCCTGAACTGTCCCCCTCAAAACACCTAAATTTAAGTCACCGGGGTCAGAGGTTTTAATCTCTCAGCTGACCCCTTTAATGTTTAACCCCATGTTGTAACTTACGGCGCCCCAAAGGGGAAATGGAGACAAATTTTGCCTCTTGAATATTTTGGTTTAACAATACTTTCTTTATTGAACCGGGCTAAACAGAGCATGTTGTCATTACGAGTGATTAAAGCTTCTGATCTTTATCAAGAAGCTTTACCCTGTCATTTCAGGCGCAGGGACATGTTCAGCTCAATGGACACATTTTAACCGGCGAGCTCCATTTGAAGACCGCTAGACAACGTATTGATGTGCGAGAAAAGAGTTTTCGGGGGGATCAGATGTCTGCATTTAATTTGGTTTCAATAAAAATGTTTTTCATGTCTGATACCGTTTCATTCTTGCAAACGCGTGTAGTTAGAAATTCAGATATTGTAGCGTCGTGACACATTACGCACCTCTAAATCTCCCCTGTGTGTGTCCTCCATCGCTGCGATTATTTCATTACATCTCTGACCTTTCGGATCTCAAGATAGTAAGTCAGGATCTTGAGAAAAATAAGTCGGGATTTCTATTTTTTTTTTTCCCTCCATGTCCTCTCAGGGGCTCCAGAGAAACTGCACGAATCCCAGACAAAATACCAGATGTGTTGAAGAAAATCAGAAACTCCAGCATGCAGAACGTCACTTGTGAGTCAGTGTAATATTGATGAAATGATGAAATTGTGACTTGGACTGAGATACGTCATCGATCATCTCGAATGACTGGGATCAAACATTTCGTACGTCTTCATGTAAAATGTAACTTGTTCATTTTCTGTAACTTATGCGTTATTTACTCATAACTTTAAAGTCCCTTGATAGAATCGAATAGTTGCACGAAGCCTCCATTCTAGCCAAACTAAGAGCATTCAATGTGAAGTCATTTGCATAACAAAAAAGTTGTATAACTCGCCAGCATCACATCGGTACACATGGAAACTAAAGAGCAAAAAAAGAAACCAATTTATATAGTACAATTAAAAGCCAGTATTGATCAGTCGTTTCATATCTTGCTTTATAAAGGAAGCATTTCGTCTGGTTTCTGGCTCTTTGGGGGATCGGTCCTCCCATTGCATGCTGCTGCAGCCGCGCTTGTGGGACACACAGGGGTAAAGCAATTACTCAACCTTGTCAACCCTGTTTTCTCGTTGGATGTCTGTATGGACTGATAATGAGAAGGATTGCCTATCTCTACCTCTAATTAGACAGCCTCTTTAAATCTTCGTATATCCTGTTGTCCGTTACTCGCAGGAATAAATCACGTTTCCTTCATTCATCTTCCGGACGCCTTGGCAACAAATCAGAGGACAACAAATCAGTAAACTGAGCAGCATAAGTAGCCTGTTCACATGCCTTAAATAACCTACGTGTCCCACTGACTTATGACGCGCCGTTTCAACCAAAATACCAGAGATAGTCCTTGATATAAAGCTATTTGTCCTTTCATTTGTGTGTGCTCAGTTAAAATGACGTGTTAAGACATCATTAAGATGCGCTCCCTGCGAAATGTCACCCTCATTTAAAAGCATATTTATAAAAAGAGAGAGGGAGAGAAAAAAATGCCCATCAATTTTTTTAAAGAAATCATAAAGTTTTCATCACTTTTAAATGATGTTTTTGGGAAAATATGGCAATAGTTTAACTTCATCGGAGCTGTGGTTTGTGTAAAGTTAAAAAAACCCAAAAACTTCAGTTTCTTCATTTGTGGGGGCAAAAAGCGAAACGTGGCCTTTACTAAAATGCCACGTTAACGAACTGCATCCTGGTTTCCTCTCATGTTCAGAAGGAACATTTCACTCTCCAGCTTCACAGCTAATCCGAGGGGCTTGAAGCACAATCCCTTTCCCATGATTTAACGTCTAATTCTACATTATCGAAAAGACGTGCTTTATAACAAAGCTTCCAGGCACATCCGGTTCCGTTTTCTACTGGATTTGACACTGAAAGATCCTCACCAAATTCTTTTTTTTTTTTTTAAATCCATCCATCTGGTATCTTGTGCTTGTCTGAGATGGGTTTACAGTCCTGCACTGAATCGGCCGCAGTTCAGAGCGTGACGGACGAGTAATTTCCAGTTAAAGATGTGTGTGCATATTTTTCAAGGTGCACCTCGCTGGCACCTGGTTGAACGCTGTCATCCCCGCAGAACTGCCTTAATTTGTGGCGTAACTCCAACAGGGTGTGGAAAACAAAACAGAAACTTCAGCCCATTGCAGCATGCAGCATAAAATATAAAATTTTTTTTTTTAAAAACTGCAGATTTGTTAACTTGTACATTGAAGATGAAAACTCTCATTTATTGACATTGTTTTGTAACCTCATCATGGTCAAGAAACCAATCTGAGACGATTCAAGACGTTGTGCTTGATCCGGCTCGTCCACTGCTTATAAATTGGCTTAGCATAAACAATTTAAGAGGTGTTTTTGTGTCTTTACTTTAATTCTTCAAGCTGATTGGGCACAAAGAGGCCAGTGAATGCAATACTTCATGTTCATCCTCAAGTTTATTGAAGTTGTCTTGCCGCTAAGCGCTATAAAACGGTCCTGAAATGTGCTAATATGCCCTGTTTTCTTAAAAGCTAAATGGCTCTGCCGTCGACTCTAGTGAACTGCAGGCATTCATAAACAATAAATGTTATTTAAGGCATTTGGAATTAAATTGTTTTTTTTTAAAAAACCCAGCAAAACAGGCTTCTTTCCAGCTATTGCAGCCGCCATCTTGTGAAAGGCGACATGCTCTGGACTGAACTGTAAATCTCCAGCCTTCTCGTCTCGCGCTCTCGCCTTTGATCGCTCATGAGCAACAAATCGATACACTTGCTCTCCTCCTCTTGAGCCAAAGAATGACCTCGAATTTTCAGTGAGACAAATTTTACAATTTGAAATAAGAATGAGGCATTTCCACAGTGGGGGCGTCCTCGGTCGCATCAGTTCTCAAGGTGTTCGGCTCTCTGGAGAGCGTGAAGCTTTCATCCCACCAATCAGAGTTCATTAAAGAAGCGGACCTCAATTAAGTTTCATTTTCAAATGATGGGTGATTTGGCTCCCCGTTTGAACGAACCGACCCCAAACAACGCAAAACGCTGCCAAATTGAATCCAGCCAGATGTTGTCTACGCATTATCCACAAATATTCTCATTTTTAGAGGCGAGCGTTTGTTAAATGCGGTTGAGAAAAAGTTCAAAAATCAGACTTAAATTACATGGGATTGCAATAAAAGAGGCATTGAATCCAGAGATGCCTCCAGAGGAAGTTTCCCCTTCACTGATGAGTGAAAAAAAAAAACAGAAAGAAGAAGAAAACAAATAATGTACACAACGAAATTGATTCAGTTCTCTACCAATGTGATTGTCCTAGCTTGCAATTTTTGTTTTTTTGAGAGAAAGGGCTTGGTTTGATGCACTTTTTTTTTCCCCCACAGATGAATACAGGCACAACAGCAGCAGAATCAGATTCAGACTTTGCCCACTGCCAGTGAAGAAGTCAGCAGGGGATTTACCACAAGACAAGTCCTCACAGCGGCGAACTTTTTTTTTCCCAGAAAGACATGTGAGAACATGACGCAAAACCTCCACTTGAAAGTAGACAGTTTTCTATCAAAGATAACAGAAAACAACTGCTAGTACATGAATTTCTTTTCAAAATGACATAAATAGGTTAGATAGTAAGATAGACTATGAATAAACGGCTTACTGATTGACGGGATAAGGGACGAAAGAATTTGGTTTTCGGTTTGGTTTTACGTTCCAGTTGGAACAGGTTGAGAGGGAAATGATCTCCGTCCACAAACTACGCAAGAAAGATGTTTTTTGCTTCAACTCAATCATGTTGATAATTCAGTCTGGAACAAGAAAAAGGCTGTTATATAAAAAAAATATGTACATTTAATTTTTTACAAATTAACTAAAAAAATCCCCTTCGTTTTCATTTTTCATCTCTTGAACAACAAATCAATACACTTGATTTATTTGACCTAAATATTGCACTTTTAGGCGATGTTCTAATTTTGACTGCATTAAAGCTAGAGGATTAAGAATTGGACGTCGCTCATATTACAACTAAAACCTGTCGATCGGCCCGAAACCTGGGAGTAGAGATGAACTCTGACCTGAACCTTCAGAGCCACGTAAAGACAGTCACAAAGTCGGCCTTCTATCACCTGAAGAACATCTCCAGGATCAGAGGATGAATGGCCTCTAATCCTGGAGAAGCTCATCCATGTGTCTATCTTCAGTCGCATTGATTACTTCACAGGTATGTCTCACAAATCAATCCTCCAGCTGCAGCTGATCCAGAACGCTGCTGCTGGCGTTCTCACTAAAACCAGGAAGATCGAGCACAGACATCGGTTTTAAGTCTCTCCACTGGCTCCCTGTAGCTCAAAGAATAGACTTCTGCTCTGCATCCCCAGAACCAGAACCAAACGAGGAGAAGCAGCAGTCAGCATCTATGCACCACATATCTGGAACAAACTTCCAGAAAACTGTAAAACAGCTGAAACACTGAGTTTCCTTTAAATCTCAACTAAAAACCCACCTGTTTAGGATTTGAAACGTAATCGATTACAAATTTAATGATGGAACTTGACTTAATGTCATGTTTTGATTGTTGATTCTCTGTTGCATCACTTCGTGTTTTTGTGTTTGTTACGATGCAAAGCACTTTGAAATGCCTTGCTGTTGAAATGTGCTACATAAATAAAACTTGATTGATTGATTGATTGATTGATATTCATGTGTTTGGTAAGCAAATGCTGAATGAGAATTTGCTTCACAAATATCTGATTTCCTGCACTTTCTTCTCAAGCCAGCCGAATTAAACATTCCTCAAGCAAGACCAGCGCATTTCCACACGCAGATGATTTGAAACCTTCCTTGTGCAACAGCCGTGTTTCACAAACCTGAGCCTGGAGAAACGAACAAAAGCACACAGATGCTCTCCATCTTGGTTTATGAAGACAGCAACACGCCTGGAGGCACAAAAACAAAATGTAAAGTCCTCAACTTCACCATCAGAGTCCAATAACCAATATGTCCTTCAGCCATCGCTGTATTGCTTCTGAACCATAAAAGCGTGCTTCTTCTCTTTAACTGGACTAAATGTGTCATGTGAATAAACGTAATATTTTTCAATAGTGCGGCATTACAAAGCGATCTGTCTGTAGGCTCGGCGAGGAAGTAAAGCATAACTTCACTCGTTGTTCCGTCACTCGGAGTGCTGTGATGAGTTTGAAACTAGAAGGCTGTTTGCACAATTACATGCCGACGAGCCTTTGTGTTCGCCGTCTGCGCGGAGCTAAAACCGTCTACAAACAAAGAAACCAATTCCGGTGCGCCACGAGTGGTGTGAAGTGGAGAAATGAAAACGTTACGGGTTTTGCAGTGCATCAGAAAAACTTTGTGGGCTTCATTTAAACAACAACAAAAAATAAATAATTATTGATTTTCATCTTTTCTTCTGGGATAATGGGAAGAAAAAAGGGGCATTTTACATTTGTGTCTCTATGCTTCCTAAAATACGTCTGGAGTGGGAAGCTTTGAAACAAGACTTCTCCAACTTAAATCCTTGTTTCTTTAAACCTGCCTCCTTTGACAGATGTAAGGAAAACTCCCCAAGTGGTTTTCCCAAATTTACACTCCTAAGGAATTTTTTTCCTCCAAAGATAATTGTAAAAATTGGGGCTTTGTTTGCAGTCTTGGCTGTTTACGTGCTGCCTGCTCCATTTGTTGTAGGAACAGAAATGCTGTGACCCTGGCTAGAGCCGGTCCAATTCCGCGAAATGTAAGACAAGTCATAACCCGACAATTTTCACTTTTCTTTTTTTTTTGTTGTTGTTGTTGTTGTTGTCATGTTGCATTAACTCTGCTAAATCTCCTTTCCCAGAGGTGCAATGTCTGCTCCGTGACATGTTTTAACCACCGAGGCCCTCCCATTACCTCCGGGCGCCGTTTCTCTGTCCGGCTTGTCGAGGCAAGCCGCATGGCTCTTGTGAAGGGTGAGAGGTCAGCTCGCTCGCGCTTTCCAAACCCTGACAGCTGATGTCCTCTCCATTTCAGATCGGCCAGACCTCCATTTTCCCTCACCGTCAAGGGGGGGAAAAAAAAAAAAAAAAAAATCCATTCAGCAAATTTTCCTGAGTCACAAATCCCTGGTTTCACGAGTGGACCGCAAATAAATCCTAAACCAAAAATTGAAATAAAAAAAAGATGAAGAGCCAAAGGTTAATCTGCAGAATAATTTTAAAATTCTGTAAAACTTTTTTTAGAAGGTCTAACATGCTCTAACATGAAAAATTTAATCAACCCTTTCCCAAGGCAGAAATTAACTTTAATTAACCAGATTTTCTGTTTCAGTTTCTCTCGCCACACCTGATTACTGCCTGACCAGTGGAAGCAACACGTCGCAAAAATAGAAACAAACTGGCAACATGAGGTCAAAGAAAAGATTTCAAAAAGTAACATGATGCTCTGATCCAAGTCAGAACTGAATCTAATTTGCCAAAGAAAAAAAAAAAAATCTATAAGATCAATATAACAGCCAGAAGCTGACTTACGCAAAGATAAATTCTGCTCTCATATCACAAAAACCTGAACCACAATATCTTGAATTCACACACTTTGATTTTTTTGGGGGGGTTGTTTTGATCCTAAACTGCTCAAATTTATCCAATATGGCTTAATTAAAGTTAGGCAAAGAAGTAGGAGGCCGAATTTAGTATACGGCAATCTAATAGATGCATATTCTTCATGCATAGCTTTGTGTTGCACTTAATGAATCATCTTTCGAAATTGTGTTTTCCAACACCTCAACTTATTGTCTTATATTTAAACTTGAATAAAGGTTAATCTGCGAATAATTTGAAAATTCTGTAAAACTTTTTTAGAAGGTCTAACATGCTCTAACATGAAAAATGTATGTTTTCATGTTAAAATTTGAGCTTTTGTGCATGAAAGGAGTCACTTTGAAATCACCAATAATCACTCAAACAGGCTACAAGAGCTCCATTTATCGGTGGAGATTGTACGGTTCGAGATCCTTGCACGAGTTTGTGGAAATCCCACAAAACATTTGCAAAGTTTTATCCTGCAGGCTTCAGTTAACCCTTTAGCCCGCAGTAAAAAAAAAAAAAAAAAAACCTCCTCGCTGCAGTGATTACAGGGCATTTGAAATATTAAGAGGAAAAAGCTTCTAAAGTCAGAAAAAGAAATATCTGCAATGCCTCATTCACCCCCCACCCCAACCTCATTCATTTACATCTCCATGAAAAATGAAACTTCTTAGAGATTTCTCTTTTTTTCTTGGTTTTTTTTTTTTTTTCTGGATCCCTCAAACCAGTGGAGAATTAAAGGGCTGAGAGCAGCCTGTGCATTCTGATTCCATGACACGGAGACCAATTAAAAGTCACCGGTGTTGTTTCGAGGCTGCAGGGCACAGACAGACTGACACCCTCGGTGCACAACAGCGTGCTCAAGTGAAAACCAACCAGCGCTCTTTAAAGCGAAATTACACTTCTCGTGCATCATTAAGTCTGTGATGTTCAGCTCTCTGTTAGGTGTTTTTGTGATCAAAGCAACAATTTGCATTTGATATTTGTGCACTCGCCTCCATCACGTCCCTCTCATCTTAACCTCGCTTAACGCTTCCAAGTCGTGCTTCCCTGCATTCCCGGCTGAATTTGTCAAGACTTGCTGCATGCTTCGCTTACATATTTGGAGCGGCGCGGCTGAGGACGTAGGTCGTGGCCTACGGTTACGAAAAAGACGGGCAAGAAAGTCAGCACGCAATATCTGTATGTTCTGATATGATAAACTTAAGCTGACCCGCCCAAACGTCTCCCAGGTTTCCGCGACACGCTGTGGTTTTTGGTCGCCGCACGGCTAGTAAATGCTAATTAGTTTGCAAATTACAGCAATTATTTTGTGAATGCCGGGTACCTTCGGGACAAACGCGAGAGCAGGAGGGGAAATGGCAAAAGGTTGGCAAATTGCGAGGTAAAAAAATAACAACAACGACAAAAAAAAAAACAGCTTCTCTATGTATTGGCTCTGCAAAACAAATCATTCTGTAAAAAATGATTTGATTAGGACCATCAGAAGAAGATAAATAGCAGAGGGAAATAAAATAAAGAGCAAAACTTAGTTCTGTTACTCATATTGTTTTGCTTGCATTTTTTTTAATAATACTTCAACCTAGTCTGGGTGATAAACCCAAAATTTACTGACAGACAAATTTATGATGAGGACTATATATATATATATATATATATATAGATTTATAAAGATTATCTGATTATCTGTTCCATGCTGTTCTGTCTCAACATTATGACAGTTTTAAAGAATGTGGGGGGGAAACCAAACACTTTTGATAAAAGTTGCTTACTCGCAGCTTTAATGTTGCCAGACAGCAGCTGCAACGGTGCAACCTCTGAAAGCACCAATTACTCTCCCATCAGTCGGTTCTCAGCGGTTCATCAGGGGTTGGGTCACAGTGCCATCCAGATGTCCTCCCGGGGTCCGGGAGCAAAAGGACTAACCCCATTTATCCTCTTTTTGCTTGCTTATTCACTCACGGTAACAATGATAGATGAAGGCTTCGACGTGGATCGATGGCGGGACGGGATGTTTTCCCTCCTTGCTCAACATGATCTCGTACCACATGCACATCGCTGCTGCATCCAGTCCACTCGTGAATCACCTGCTTTATTCTGGCGCTCGTGAGCAAGACTCTAAAGGACATGTTCTCTGCTTGAGGTTGCAACTCACTCCCGACCCACTGAGAGCCGTGCACTATTTTGGCCTCAGGAGAAGCCGTTTCTCATCCAGGGACCCTCTGCGACTACCAACTGCCCCGGCGCCTGCTGAAGGTCATGTTTGGGAAAAGAAACCACCGGCTGTGCGAGTGTGGGGTTTTTTTTTGTTTTTTTTTTCTTCCTCTCTCTCTTTTTCCCTCCAGCATCAGCAGCCTAAAGACCTGCCAGAAGCCCAGTGCCATTAATATTTGAACCATGTTTTGTCTTATTTTATTCAGTTGTCACCAAGCTGGTCTATCTGCACTAAAGCCGACCGAACAAACACCCAGTATGTAAACCTCTTACAGGGAAATAAAGTCCTGAATTATATATACACATTTTTAAAACTACAAAGGCGTACCAAAAGATAAAAGTCAATGAAACAAGATGTTGAGATTTCACATTCAGCAGCACGCATTGATTTCGACCAACGTAAATTGAAGAGGTTCGATGAAAAGAACCAAGTCCAAAGATTTACAAAGACAAATGGGCCAAACAACCGAACGCAGTGCACATTTCGTTCCAGTAGATGGCAGTAATGCACATCTAAACAGAGAGGAAGAAGAAAGAAAGAGAGAAAGAAAGGAAACATGCAAAAAACTCCATCACGGGAGAAGTTATGGGATGGTTCCAGGTGAGTCTGATTAACTGATTACAAGCAGCTGTTGGGATTATTTGGGCCATTTAAAATGAAGTTTACTGAAAATTTCAAAATAAAAGTTTTGACCTTTTTTACATCAGGTAATTGCTCATTTGCTTGGTTTGACCCAATCACTGTTACACATTGGATCAGTGTGGGCATTTAAAATTTCAAAATAAAAGCCTCAATATTCCTCTCAGGTTAGTGGACCGCCATACTGAAATTTTCAAAATAAAAGCCTAATATTAGCCCGCATTATTAGGCTAATAATACAGGTGCAATAATATTAGCCTGTATTATATTTTTCTCTTAGGTTAGTGCACTACACAGCAAGGTAGCATTATGAACATGCTAGTTCATAATGCCGCTATGCTATTGACAGCATCCATGCTAACACTAGCATTTTGGCTAATTTTAGCTTATGCATTAAAATTAACATACTGAATGGTGCAAGTCAATGTTTGTCAACATTCTTGTGATTGTCCACAAGCTATTTTGTGATTTTTAGCTAAGCTTAGCATTGATGCTAATTTTTAGCATCTGTACGCTGGTTTGCAACCGACGGGCATTCACCTCCTTTCTGTCTCATAACTCCAACATACTAAAATCATACCTACATTTTCAAATTCTTCACAATATTGGCATTTTCCCATATTGTGCTTACTTATTGCAAATAGTGTATAATTGAGTTCAGTGTCAACAAATAGGTGGAATGTGGAGTTTAATATATTATCAACTTCCCAAAATAATGGGCTATGTATTTTTATTTATTTTTATTTTTTTTTTTGCCAAAAGTGACTCGTCCCAAATAATTTTTTTTTTCAATAAAGAGGGAGCATGTTTTTGTGCAAAAAAAAAAAAAAAAAAAAAAAAGACTTTGCCACCACAAGGCATGCTGGATCCATGTTTTCATGTTCTCACTTTTCCACATGAATGTCAGAGCAACTGTTGCCTCCTTACTATTTGAAACTGGCGTTAACCCGAACCCACTGACTGGCATGTGAGCGTTTTGAGGGTGAAAGTTGAATCTTGAATCAGGATTTCTGTTTTTCCGACCTGTCCTTGTGGGGACGTCTCCATAAGGCCACTTAAGAATAATCAAACCAGTATTTTGTAATCTGGCTGACAGCTTCATGCTCTGGTGGTAACTCACTGTACTAATCCTATTACTTATTACTCATATAAGCTGAAGTTGATCCTGCTGTTGACAGTTTCCAAGTAGGAGCAAATTTAATGCAGATGGTATTTTGTTTTTCCTGTTATGTTAAATATGCTTTTCCTGAAAAATGCATTTGACCCCCGTGTATGGATATAGGTAATATTTGTTTTTTCTGTCTGTGTAGCATAAGCAAACAAATTGCTCAATTTGTTATGGATGAATGATCCATTGAAATTCGAAACGTCTGCAGTTTCTGTTCTCTCTGTATTTTCACATTCTCCCCAAGCATTATGTCAAGTTGACTTGTTCTTAGCTTAAAAAAGCTGAACATGTTGTTTTAATGTTGTCAGTTTTTAATGCTGCTCTTTATGATGTAAAACCCAAATTAGTGCCCTTGTTTTTCTAGCAAACAGCAAATCGAGGCGGTTCAACCAGAAACATTTCTCCTCTTAATGTTGCTAAGTTACTGGCTATGGTCAAAACAAAAGCAGGTTTCTTTGGGATTATTTGAGATTTATTGAACGTAGCAGATGCAGCTATGATTGCCAGGGTCTCAGTTTCTATTCTCATCCCGGGTTTGGGGCTATCTTAACGTTTTCTGTCAGATTTTGTTAATTGCACAGCCTTTAAAGCTCTTGCTTGTTCAGTTGAGTTTTTCCATCCACGTTGCGATGTCTTCGGTTTCCCCGGCTCCCTGCCTTTCCGTTTCAACATCTGCTCCAGATTGTAATAGCACACCTGTATTGACTCAATAATCCTCCCATCCAGTGCTCATTTTCCCAGGTTGATATAATTTACTGTCACATCCTCTTTTCGCTCCTGCCTCACCATCTGCACCAGTTTTGTGGCGGAAGAAGCATTTTTTTTGCCTCGTGCTCTCTGAGCTTCCATTTGTCGAAGGGATGTTTTTCCTCCTTCTTCCTTTTGTCTGTGGCCTTCTTTTGAATTTAAGTCTTTTCTCATCAATGTTGACATTTTGACTCCAAATAGCTTTTCATTGGTCTTGTGAATAGGTCTTGTGTAGCCACAAGGCTAAGAAATTCAGGTAAGTCAATGATGAAATGAAGAGGATCACTGAAAGTTATGAGTCATCGAAATGTGAACTTTTTTGTTGTTTTTCTATCAAAAAGGTGTTTAAGGAGTTTCTATATTTGTACCCTTTCTTAAAAAGTGAGATGAAATGATTGTATATTCTTACAATCAAATGGATTGTAAGAATATATTTAAGACATTTGTCAATAACATGTTTGTACTGATATTTCCCAACCATCACCATAAAATGAAAAAAAAAAAATCCTTCGTCATTCATTAATCACACCCTGCACTATGCAGACTCTCTGTCTGCGTTAATTAAGATTCACTCACCTCAGAGTGCCAAATGCTTGGGATGGCTGACACGGCCTATCTGCTGATTAATTCAGCAAATAATCATCTGACCCGTACTGGGCTCTCAAGACTTTTAATTGTTGTTACACTTTCCACCACAAATCATCAGAAGATCGTTTTCATACCAGACTTCGTTCATCAACTACAATGTAAAAGCAAGATGATGAAGAGCGCATTACAGTTTGCAGCCTCTTCCAGTTACAAAGTGTGGTTGCATCACATCAGACAAACGTTTTTTGTTTTTGTTTCTTTTTTGTCGTGAAAGGCTTGATTTTTTAAATAAAATGCACCTCAATTCGTCGCATTTGGAAGAATTAAAGGTCACATTACATTTGCTGCAGTGTTGAAAAGTGACATATTGAACATAAGCAGCGTAGCGTTAGCCAAGCGAGCACATGGCAGATTCATGTCATTCAAAATCAACAGTATTCCTGATTAACATGAGCCACATAGTTGTTTACAATAATTGTATTTAACTTAATTTATTTAAAGCTTATTGGTATTGCTTTTAGACCTATTCCTGCAATTTCAATTCCAACTCTTTTACTGTCACATCCTGCCCGTTATATAAAAACTACAAGGTCACAGCACCAAAAGAAAAATAATAATAATAGTGATGAATAAATTTATATTTTTCTGTTTTTCAGCGTGGTTTCAGGTTTCGTTGGATTCTGCATGTCACTCTGTTGGCTCAAAGGAAGGTGGGAATAGAACAGGCACTTTATCAAAGTGCCTGTTGTGAACAGGGCATGTTGTGGAAACCAAACCTTGGTAAAGATCATTCTGCATCTTTATACCAAAGTCAGTTTTGAAGCAGACCAACTCCTGCGCGAATATCATCGCAGAACCCGTCATTAGTTCGACTTCAACACCAGTCTGGAAAAGGAGCAACAAAACTAGCGGTCAAAACATGAAGCTCTGTGAATTTTCGCTTTTGAAAAATGCACTTTCACTTCGGGATGATGGACGGCGTCGTGTTCGAAGACGTGCTTTGTCCATTTAAATGTCTGGATTAAAAAGTGTGTGCTTATTTATTGGATTCACGGAGGAGCCACAATGGTGCACACGGTTTACAGAGAGAGCAGAGGCATTCTCAATTCAGATGTAAATTTGGTGAATGGAGGCTTTTAAACATCTGTTTAGAGAAATTCAGCTTTCCTCCAGTCGTGCGTGAAGAGGAGATAACACAAAACCAGAGTGGAGACTTTAAAAATGTTGTTTTGGTTTGGCTTTTTTTCATTTTTAATCTTTCAGCTTTTCTATGATTCTTTATGTGAATGTGCTTTCAGCTCCAACAAAATGCGTTGTTGTAAAAAATCCCCACCTGCATTTCGCAGCAGGAAAAACAATTAGGGTAAGAGTCACTCCTTTACTTTACACATTTTGCAGCAAATTGTGGAGATAAGGTTTACCAAAAAAAAAAAAAAAAGAGAGAGAAAACATCTCTGGGAGGGCATAAATCTTTAATCAAACGACGGTGACGTGCCTTGCCTCCAGGACTCCTAGTGACAAGCTGCTGAGCAGATGCAGAGATCTCAGATCTTGGCCCCCCATCACCACCCACCACCACCCTGCACCTCCCTCTCACTTTTCCCCTCCTGAAAAAAAGAAAAAAAGAAAGAGGAAGATAAATCCCCTTCTCTAGTACAAATGTGTCATGGGAGTAGCTCCGCGTGCACCGGAGCTGCTGTGTTTTTTCGGGTTCCCTCCTCAGAAACTCCCACGGGGAATCAGCACTATTTCAGCATTTTTGAAAAGGGTAAGGAACAGGAGGCAGCCGAGCGCACGCCTAATCTTTTTTTTTGTTTTTTTGCCTCCAGTTAAATGTCTAAAAACAGTCCCGGTATAAACATGCAAACACGAGTCTGCTCATTAACATCACACCAGATTGAGCACAAGTTGAAACGAAAGCACGACAGTAGAGGAACTTAAAGATCAGTGTAATAATTAATCTGCACACACTTTTTTTTTTTTTTTTTTTATTGTAATAAATTGATGTTTATTGTGCAGCTTTTCTGGAGAGTCTCTGTTCTTTAAGAGGGTTTCACTTCAGGCGTCTTGGCAGCTTATGGATTTTATGATAAGTGCTCCTCGCAAAACATGCATTACTGCTGTGGCAAAAAGGGAGGAAGTGGTTATTTATGAATGGAGCCGATTAATGACGGCGCAGAGATGGAAACTTCAGCGAGGTAACCATGCGAGCGCATTAGACTGCGGACAGGGGATTCATGTGTTATTACTGTAATAAGTGCACCGGCAAGTGCGATTTGCATTACCGTTTCCACATAAAGTGTTTTAATGCACCGACGAGGCATTCATCTGCAGAAAATATTTTGGCTATAAGCGCCGTATCTTAGTCGCGGGTCTTTAATCAATGGAGTACACACAAGGAAAAAAAATAAAAAAATAAAAAAATGATTAAACATCCACATTAAAATTGTGACATTTCTCTAAGATGCACCTATTAATGTAAGTAACCAGATGAAAGGCTGTCTCCCACACATTCATACAGTCAAACACAACGCGTCATGATTTCTCTCAGTGGCATTGACAATGACTTCAAAGAGGATTTTGCTGTATTCCCTGTGAATTCATAAGCATGTGCACCCACAGGAGCAGGAGCACGCACAGAAAACACTCGAAACATGATAGGAAGATGGGAAAACAAACAAACAAAAAAAACAACAACAACAATAGACGAAGGCAGAAAAATAACACCCATTCACACGAGTGTGCTCACTTTGCGTTCTCGGCTAACAGGTTATTTGTCAAAAAGGGGATACAAAGACACCAAGATAGGCTGCGGCAGCGTCATGATGCAAAACTTCGTCCTTGTTAAGCTCTTCTCTCAAAAACAAAACAAAACAAAACAAAAAAACAGACTGACAGACTGAGACAAAGGAAGGAAGATGGTGCAGCAGCAGCAGCAGCAGCAGTGAGACAAAATGGGAAGTCATTGAATGCTTTAACCTTAAAGTGAGAAATCTCTCTTTCGCACACTCTATCAGAGAGAAAAATGAGAGTATGTTTTGGGAAATGCTGATGAAGGCAGTGGAGATAAATGGAAAGCATCCGATGCAATTCATCACTCTGCATGACTAAATGGAGAATCAGATGTGAGAAAGGGGAATATTTCTGTATGTACTTATTTGCACCTATAAGCCTTGTTGGGTCCGTAGGTTGAGTTTATTGACTTTTTGCTAGACGCAGCTTTATTGTGTTCTGGGTCATAAAAATCTTTTTACAGATTTTAAACAATCAATCTTTGGAGCGCTTCGAGGAAATGCCAACCAGATATAAATACAGTTTATTAAATTATTCATAACGTGAATGATAATGTGATATTTTATTGTTACCGCTATTGACTGCGTGTACGTCTCTTGCAGAACATGGTGGTCGAAGTGAGAACCGCAGTGGCATCTTCAGGCCTGGCGGAGTTGTGTACGCTTCCACATGGGTCAGGTTTCAAAAACGATCCTATCATGTCTCTGATGGGCCGGCCAGATGTCCAGGGTGTGTCCCTCCTCCTGCCTAATGACCACAATTACAATCTAGGCGTAGACGATGGATTGATCTTATTATGCTAGTGCATGACTAAAGTAGATGGTAACTAGATTCAAATGCTAGACCACAATAAGTTCAGAGATTTTTCCTAAGTATCTTTGACCCTTCGACCTTTATTTGTTGCATCACTTGTCTGATATTTTTGCCGTATCTTTATTTTCTATACACAACATCTAAGCCTCCCTGGTAAGTTCGATTCAGGTGTCCAGGAGAGGAGGATCTGTCGGTTTTACAGACCTCAGTTTCTGGACTAGCAGTGGGGTTTTCGTCCTTGTCGTGGAACACTGGTCCAGCTCTACACCCTCACCAGGGTCTGGAAGGATACATGGGAGTTCAACAAACCAGTCCACATGTGTTTTGTGGAGGATACTCCAGGAGAATGGAGAACCCGGCCCTTTGATATGGAGAGTTAGGTGCCTGACCGGTACCAGAGCTTGGTCTGCATTGGTGGCAGAAAGTTGGACTCTTTCCTGGTGAGACTTGGACTCCACCACGGATGTCCTTTGTCACCGATTCTGTTCATAACAGAATTTCTAGGCACAGTCAAGGTGTTGAGGGCTTAGGATCATGCTCTCCTTTCTGAAGATGATGTAGTCCTATTGGGTTCAAAAACCTAAAAAAAACCGTGATCTATGGCTTTTGCTGCAGTTGCCCTGGCGACCTGACCTTGGACAAGCGGAAGAAAATGCATGGATGAAAGGATAACGTGATTAATACAGTCTGGATGTTATATGAGCATATTATCTTACCTGCATAATTTTATGAAATGAAAATAACTACACATCCAGATGAGTCCACCTCGTATGGTTTTCTTTGTTTTTCTTTCCCATGTTTTTTTCCCCCGAAAGTCCCTGCCTCAATTCGTCTGTGCTTATCTGCATCTCTTTCTTGCATAGAGCCAGTGACAGAAATATTGCTACCAATTCCTTTGTGTACTCCTTCTCCCCTTCAAACCAGCTCTGGCTCACTGATTTAGTCTTCTTGTCTAAACAAAGCTAATCATTAAACCTCTGCAAACCCTGTCTGTCTATCATTCCCCATGTACTCCTGACTCGCTGCTTTTGTGCTTTGCTGTCTTTATTTTCTGGGCCGAGTCACTAATACAGCGAACGTTGCAATTAAGTTTAGTTTTACTTCAGCTTTTCTATTGGCTTAGTGCGTCTGTGTTCAGCTGTGCCTCTTCCCTGAACAGAGACATTGACTGAGCTATTCGCTGACATTAACTATTTGCTTTTTGTTTCGGTGTTTTCCACCCCATAGAAAGTGCTCCTGGCCCTGAGAGAGCTTCTGTGTTTTTAGACTCATCCCTGTTGTCCTAAGCAGGTCACTCTGAGCTGGTCCAAATGGGAGTTTCCTCCTCTTAAAATCCAGTGGTAGTTCTTCACTGTCGACAGCAGGCTTCTTTACAATGAGGAGCTGCAGCAAAGATAACTAATCCTTGTATAAAATGACATTTACCAATCAACAATAGCTTATCAATTGACTGCCCTGCGTTGTAATTTTAACAGACGTACTCTCCATCTCTTTATCTTTATTTTATTTATTTATTTATTTTTTAAATCACTTTAGGGAAAAAAATTATTTGGGTTATTATTATTTTAGGAAGGTGACATTTTCTAAGCTTTTAATATCACTCAATATCTGAAATACGGCCAAACTAGTGGTGTGACTTTTCCTGTCGTAGTTTTCACTCTATGCGGTTTTTTTTTTGTTTTTTTTTTTGTTTTTTTTAAGCAACAATAAGGTACAGAAGCCAAACCTGAAACTGCTGCTGTGCAAGTAACTCAGCAGGTTGTTGCTAGGTAACCAAACAGTGAGGGAGTTAGCTGATGCCACCAACCTTACTTGAACAGCTAAAGCCTTTTCTCTGCCTACATCTCCCAGAATGCAGTGTGGTTCGGCGGTCAATGAATCTACTATATATTGAATATTCTCTGACATATTATCTATTGATATCGATCACATGTCTATGTCAATATGCATTGTTACTGATTCCTTGTTCAGCACTAATATATATTATTTCAGCTGATGTGGCTGTTTGTATGTGGGCGAGAAAAATTGAAACATGCTCTCGGCGTTAGTAAATGTAAATAAATGATAGAATTTAGGCTCCGCAATGCAGAAATGTTTAATTATGAAGGTGCTGAGTATTTTTATATCCGCTGAATCTTGCAAAAATGTTGCAAAAGACGGGCCTTTTCTGCAAAACATCACTGCAGGTTAATTGGCATTTGCTTTTGGTTGGCCTACATGTTTACCACCTGATCTCAGAGCTACATTGATGAGAGAGGATGGCGTCGATCTCAGCGAGAATCGAACCGGGGCTCAGTTTTGCCGGCAGCCATAAACCGGAAAGCAAACACACGGTGATTAGCCGACAGGAGTTAAACAAACTCATCATCACTGCCGCACTCTATTCATGCATGTTCCAGCTGCTGAATATCAGCACTAGAGCCGTTTTCATTACAGAGATTGCAGCGTTATTGGTTGTGAGACGCGAGAGCGTCTCTAATTAGTTTAACCGCGAACATTATCGCCGCTGATCTATTCTGTGGAGATTCATTAATTTACTGTCTTTCAAAATTCACAGACTGTTTCCTCGGTCAGAATGCTGCTCCCTGTTTAAATGGTGGAGCCTTCTTCTCATTATTCATAATATATATTCATGTACAGACATCTTTAGCTGTTCGTGATTTTTGTATTTGCCAGGATTTGATTTTGGCTTTAGAGACTCTTATGTGCCAGTGTTAGATGTTGAAATGTAATCTCCAGGAAGAACCTTTTATTATTATTATTTTTTTTTTTGTATAACCATTTGCCTTGTAAAAAATGAATGTAAAATATGCTTGTGAATTCAGACTTCCTTTCCACAAACACTCCAGCCTCACCTTCAAATGTGACAAGACTCCATCTGCCACACCATCCGCGGTTATGTGCTTTAAAGAAAATGCCTGGCATTAATAGATTACCATCTATGCTTGTCAGTCTTCTGTGATGCAATCTAAGAGAAGATTTTCCTCCCATTTAGGTTATTCAGTGATTAAAATTTTAGGACATTTTGGGTCTGAACTTTTTCTTAATCAGACATTTAGAGACCGTGCATATGAAATGTGACAAGCCAACCTCAGAAACACTCTGGTTTTTGAAAGTTCTTTGAAATAAATTCACAGGGTGAGATTTCACGGAGTTACAAAACCCACTGAAACAGACGTTTTTTTTTTTTTTTCCACGACCCACACAGTAACATGACAAAGCAACCTCACACAAACGGCGCAGTCGGGAGAGAGATTTATTTATTTATTTATACTTTCTGAAAAATGCTTAAGCCAGAAGGGAACCACAAAGCTTTAGAGAATAAATCAGGGATATTTGTGGGATCAGATGTTTAGGGCTGCTCAGCCGCCGAGTGAGGAGCTGCAGTGGCTCTTGGTTAGAACAAAGAGGCTGCCATGTTTAGTCTAGTTTTAAACAACAGCTGTCCAAACAAGGATTCATGATTACCTGTGATGTATCCGGCTACATGCGCCGACATGCAAACCTTCTGCCAAAGCAGTAATTTCACCTGGTAAGGCGGCTGTGTTTCTCGAAGGCGAAGGACGTAATTATATAGGAGCGCGTTGTTGCACATTTTTCTCCAGAAGTAAAATGATGTCAACTGATGCTGCTTAAAGGAGGAAGAGGTGGGGAGAATTGTGTAAAATGTATCTTTCGTTTAGCTTTGTGTCATGTTTTAACGTTATTTCCTTATCCAAAACATGTCTGGACTGTTTCTTTGATTCTGTCATGCATGTTGGAGGAATCCAAGAATCTCCCTCGACAACCATTCAGGGAGCCTCAATGCTTGCCCTGACAAAGCCCCGCCTGTTTCCACAAAGCTCCTCCTTGGAGCTACAGGCTCCAGCCGAGCTTCTGCCTCACAGAGCACCTCTTCCCCTGCCACTCGGCTCCTCCAGACTAGCGGCTGCAGCAGTTGGCAAACACTACTGTATGCGTTGGCTGAGCTTCTCTAGTGCTCGGTCTCCTAAGAATGGTTGTCAGTGGCAAAATGGCAAGCATTGCGATGACGTGTCGAAGGCAGAGTGTCAGAGCAGGAAATTCTTAAAGTGACAGAGGCCCATTTTCAAGATGTCAAATTGGGAAGTATTATTTCTTTTAAATGACAACAAGTAAAGCTCTCTCTTGCTTGCTGCTACCAGAGCTAGTAGTTGCAGTTGCTAAGTTAGTTGATGCAAAGATAGTAACTAAAGTGGTGAAGCAGCCAAGAAATGTATCAGTTCTGGAGGAACTGAAGCAAATGATTTTTTATGTCAAGAGCCCAAACATCATTTGGTACAGAAGCTGCTTCTTGGAACATTTCTTACACCCAAGCAGCCGGGGAAGTTGCTGAAGTAACAAGCTGTTGCACTCGCCAGTGGTTGGTGGTAGTCTTCACTACTTTCATTACTGCTTTGGGTTTTATTAGATATTTACTGCAGCCTCAGGATATATATCAAAGCAAACCCACTACTTTTTTTCCTCCTAGACAGAAGGATGTTGACCACCAGCCAGGCTGGATTCAGATGTGTTGCTATGTCATTAAAAAGAAAGAAACAAACAGTTTCTTACTTACAATAATTGTTGCTAACATGTTTGCTATTTAAATTCATAGCAACACCACATTTGTTGGTTTTCCACAGTTGATTTGTGGAAAAGCAACAAATTGTTGATTCGTTTCACACAAGAAGCAACTAACAGAATTTAGATGTTTTGTTGTTAAACCAAATGATTTTGACAAAAATAAAGTGTTCAGAAACTTTGCCTCATTTCCTGTTTCTGACTCTTGGTGACACAATAGGTCGATTGATTTATGTTATTCTCTTAACTAAAAATATAGGTTTGGTTCTCCCGGCATTTTTATTTTTTTCTTAATTTTATTTTATTTTATTTTTTAAGCAAATAAGATATGCCAAAATACTAAATTATATGTCTAATATTACACAGTCAATGTGTTATTCATTTCCACAAACAGATTTCAGCTTCTAACTTTTCAGATTTTCTGTATTTGCTTCTCCCATGCTTTTAGCTTGTAAACAACACATTTTCAATGTTTTCACACCTGCCGGTCCAATAGACTCGTTTCAACTGGGGACCAAAAATTGCAACATTCATTCCACTTTCAGCTGCTGCGTTTCACTTCCAGGCTGCGCTGTGGCAAACGATCCAAACTTCAGTAACACTGAGGAAACTGACACAAAAAACCTCTAAAGATCCCAAGCGCAACTTCCTGCTTCGCCAAACGTCAACACTGGAGCGGCGTCAGATTTTAGAGGCTGCGGGATTTGTCTTTTGTGGTAAACGATCACGAGGCAGTTCTGCCATTAGTGCGAGAGTGTTTTTCTTAGTCGTATTTATGAGAACGCCCTGCGCTACAGTCCGCTTCCTGTCTTTGGAGAAGTCTCCAGTTCGCTTGACGCTTACATTTGCATTTGAACCAGAGCACCAGAGTACAATGACTATTCATCTTACCTACAGAAGTTCCTGAACACAATTCCTGTTCTCTATATTCTTCCTGATTTTCTGTGCTTCTGCTTCACTTCCCACGACCAGCTGACAGCGTTCACACCAGCTTTTACAGAGCGCATGGAGACGTTGGTACACATCATGTAAGACAACAACAGACCGCACTTAAAACCCTGACCTAGGGGAAAACCAGAGTAAATTAATTCTGGTCTCAGCATCCTGTTAGCATTTGTCATCACTCCCTGACTCGTAAGAATGTGGCAGGATTTAACTGAGAAGTGGGAGTCAGACTCCTATAAGGGGATTTATACAACCTTTAGAGCTGTAGGTTTGCCACCGCTTTTCATCCCAGGAGCACTCCGGCTCATCCAGCTTAATCAGTGACCTACGCAAACACCAAACGGAGTCTATTTCTCTTTGGAATTTTCCAATTACTGTGTATTCCGTATATCCCGTCTGCTCAGGGACTGTGACTCTGTGGCTGTGTGCATATTTGACTAAGCTAATAACCTACATTCACTGCTTGGAAAAATCGAGGAGAGTGGGTGGGGGGGGGGAAAAAAAAAAATAAAAGGGCGAAACGTTCAGCACTCAAGATCCAATGCATTATGAAAAGGTAAGCCTGGGGTTGTCTTCCTTTGGATCTTTGGCTGTCCCTCTATGAATTATGAACAGTAATCACCACAGGCTCCCTGGAGGCCTGCAGATGGATTGGGGGCAAAGTAGACCATCTCAGCCAGAAGTGTCTAAGGCCGTCTGGGATGGATGGGGGGAGTTGGGAGGGATTCACTTGTTTGCGTAAGTGCTGCTCGTCTCCCTGGGCTTCTGTGCACCAGGTTGGTCTCAGGTTAGAAAAATGGACGAAATATGCTTGGGTGGGGAGGGGATCAGATTGGGAACAGGTGTGGGTTTTAGATCCTGACCCTTAGTGCTAAACCCTCTTTTCAAAGTAATGGCGAGAAATTGTGGGGGGGAGCAATTACATAGAGTGTCATGCAAAGGGGTCTAAATGGCTCGGCCACCAGAGTGCCTATTATGTGGGCCTGTTCTAGGTCAGGAATTAATGTCTGGCAAGGGTGGAAGGACAGGGAGCCAACTTCACTTATGCCCCTTGATGATTTAATTGCTAATCAGCTGATTGCACTCGGAATAAGAAATTATCTCTCTGGAATGTAATCATTCTTTGTGATCGCAGTGGCAGCCAAACAAAGGAATCATCTATTGTGATTCAGCGAGCCTCTACTGCGGCGCTTTGACGGCCCTGATCGCGCAAGTTAACTCGACAGGCTGATGTGAATTTGCTTGAAAGCAGCTTCGCTCTCTCTGCTCAACACTTGGAATCGTATAACCTCTCCTTTCAGGGTCACTTCTGTTTTCTCAAATACTTTCCCCTCGGCCACAAAAGTCAAGAATATGACCTCGCTTTCAGCTTTCATAAAGATGATACAACTTTGTTTTTCTTTTGCTTCGAGTAACAAGAGACGGAGTTGAAACTTTCCCTTTGCCGTCTTTATAACTTCAAAATGTAATGTTGGCAGCTAACGCAGACAAATGTAACTTTCTCTTTAGAGGGCGCGGTGATATGATTACCACAGGTGCCATACAGCAGTGTTACAATGTTAGCCCTCTGTTTTACTTTCAAAGGGTCAAACATTTGATCAGTGTCTGCAGCAGCTCTGAGAAACACAAACGTTGTCCCTTAGCAATAGTGCGGCTTAAGTAGATGCCAAACGGCCAACAGTTGGTTAAGAAAATATATTGACAGATGGGAAAATGTACCAAACGTAGGTCTGAGAAATGATTTCATGAAACAGAAATGACCATAATATCTGGATAATTTCATGACTATTTTTGTACTTTTCTTCTTATACATGGTATCATTTTAATAGCGTAGTCTAGTGACCTTTAGTTTTTAATTAAAACACTACATATATACAAAAATGACTTTAAAGAAATAGACTTCATATTGAAATTGGGCCTCCGTCTCTTTAAGAAACTCTGACGCTCTGTGACGCTCAGAAAGTTAACGCTATCATTCCTTTAACGTTTCACCAGCTCGTATAATGAGCTCAGTTTTTGTTTGCTAATTGCTGATAGCTAGTCTGAAGGAGCTGCGCCTCGACGTTGAATGGCTGCCACTGGAGATTATGTAATTTCTTAAACATGCATGAAGGAATCAAGGCAACACTGCAGCTATTTGTTTGGTGAGGAAATAACATAATGTGAAGTTTATAAAGGTCAATTTTACATAATATTGGCCTTTTAAACATTTGGTGTTTCTTGGTCAAAACATAGAATCAAAACAATTTGCTTAGACCTGAGAGAATATTGTGTTTTTTAATGTACTATAAACAGAGTAGTTGATCTTTTTCTCAAAACAAATTGAAGAAAAGGTTTTTGTTTTCAGCTGCTTGGCTTGTGTTAGTTAAATGCTATTTGCGATGTCACCTCTAGAGGTCATCAAAACCGTCATGTTTTAGGGTTGGGGTTGCCACTAACCCTAACCCAATAAAAGTACATTTCTCCTAACATGTGACGGTAAACCAAGTGTCTAATTGAGATGAACCTAGCCCACTGTAAGAGCTGGTGACATAAATGTTAGCTTTGTGGCCAGCAGCTCAAAGAACTGGACCGAATTTAAATGCTGGACTTTTCGAATATTTTCATGTGACGTTAAAAATATTGCGGCTCTATTGCACAGGCTTAATCTCTCACAAACACACTGTTTTTTTGTTGGTTTTTTTTGCCAAACTTTCCAGAACGCTGCGTTTCTGTTACGACACCTGCATATCTCTTTTACAGCCACACCAAATGTTCTCTCTCTGATAAAAAAGCTCACCCAAACGGTGAGTCATTGGCACAATTTATTTCCCCATTTAAGAAAAATATATTGATTAGTGTTGCTGTGCTGTGACCCTGACCTTTAACTAGCCTTTTAGACATTGTGTGTATCCTGGGAGTCTCATGTGGGCTGCCACTGTTTATCTGATTTATCTCAGAAACAACTATTTTTTTTTTTGGTAAGGTTTAGGGAGAAGTTTTTTCCTGCCCTTCTTTTTGCAGGAGTCATTGTGCAATTACTTTTTTGTTGTTGTTGTTGTTGTTGGATGGTTTGGAAAAGTATCATTTTTGGTACATTTTGCTCTCTTTTGTCAGGCTGTCTCTTTACATAAATGTAGTGTTTGTGAATATATGCATTTATATGTATGTAAACTAACTTTTCTTTGCTTCCTACCTTACATTTCATGCAAACGTTTTCCTTTTCTTATGTTTTCTTTGCGTGTGCTCATGTACATGACACGGCTGATAAATGAGAGACCGCGGCGCTGACGGTCTGCTTCGTGACATGTTCCACCAAAACGCGCAGATTCGTCCTGCAGAGAAACAAAGTGGCTCCAGAAAGCCGTCTCGGACGTGGCGGCGGCGCTGCCATGACAAAGTAAATAAAGCCATATCATCCATGAGTCAGTGTGCAGATCCGGAGATAATAAACCAGTCAAAAACTATTGCTTCACCGCAACAATGTCCCGGCTTTTACAGGGCTGCCTCAGCAGAAGGCCCTCTAAGCTGTACATTATTGATGGGGCTTAAATTGAATGTCTCTTTGTTCCGCCATCGATGGACACCAGGCGTGTGTCGGCTCCACGCTGAGGGTAGCATCGAGTGCTGCGGGGGGGGGAGGGTGACTCACCCCTATCCCATCATGCAGCAGGCGATTCATCCATCACATTAAGAGGTGCCACATCAATCATTAACAAGGAGTCGTCCGTTGAAAGGATGACGGACAGCTCGACAAATAAGTTGAGATGAAGCGGGACGAGGCGACGCAGGCCCCTCTCCCACTTTTAAGGCAGTTCATTCGCGGACGCAGCCGCAGCGCATCTGAGTGCAACCGGCACAATGGCTCCGGGGAGAAATTTGCTGTAATTCTAAAAAGGAGCTAAATAATAACGGATAATGCGCTCGCGGTTGGAGAGCTTTAACCTCGACTAAACTCGAATCGCAGAGTGAATCGGCTGATGCTTTTAGGAGAATCTGAAGTGCTCAGACACAAGCTTCTCTTAATGCTTTTCTCCTGGGTGGTCAGTCTCTCTCACAAAGATTCCTGTGTGGGTTTTTTTTTTTTTTTTTTTCCTTTTCTCCCAACTAACCAGGTATAATAATCCAGCAGTCTTGGAAGCCTTTGAGAAGATTGCAGCCACCGATGTGTTATCCGCTGATGCGGAGCAGGATTGTTTAGCCCTCTGAGGGGTTTTTTGACGTCTTCGGTGTGATGGACGTTTGCACAGAAACCCAAAACCTCCGACTCCGCTTGCCGTCAGTCATCAAAATGCACTTATTTGGAATTTAATCTGATAAGTTCACTTTCCCGCTGAAGAGATGATGGCACTGGATGTGTTAAATGACAAAAGATGCTTTGAAGCTTCAGTCGGCTTAAGCCAACAACTTGAGCTGTTTGGGGAATATTTGACCCTTAAGTGGTGTGAAACCGGTTTGGTTATTTCAGGTTGTGGAAGTTAAACGTTGTAGTAATCTCGGATTTTGTCCTGGTTGGTGGTCAGGTCACAGCTTACAGCATGCTAACCTGGAGTAAAAAGACAATTTTACGGTGCAATTTTAAGTATAGATAACGTAACATGACAACAAAAAGAAGAAGAATGAAACGTAAAATGATCATTTTTATTTGAAACTATTGCTAATTATTGTTAAATGTTGATTATTGCACCTTTAATAATGCTTTTTTCGAATTTTAGTGTAAAGAAATGCTTCATTATAAAGATAATGTCGGTGTAGAAGTAAATGTGCCAGCCCAACATTACCAAAACCTGTGTCAATACATCAATTCATCTTTGCAAAACAGTAGGATCTGATGCCATAAAATCTCAAAGATTTGTTCACAAAGAATACAAAACTCTGAGAAACTGTCAAAAACTTTCTGTGAGAAGGTTGGATCTACCTCCTATGGAGACTGACTCTACTGGAGGGGGGCATGCACCACCCTCTTCTGCTTGTACACATCCACAGTGAGCCTCTTCATCTTTTTTCTAATGCATTTATATAGAGGGCACTTAGAGAGGCCAAGTTGCATAGAAAAATAATATAGGGATGATTGGGGACCATCGCTTGGAGCTCCAGCAGCACTATGACCACAGCTAGAGGTGAAGAAACCGATAACAATAACTTTCCTCTGTAACCTCGGTACTGAGGTCCAGATCAAGTTGTCTGAAAGGAGGCTTATAGCCCTTAAAACAAGGAGAAGGTTGGGGTAGCTTTATCAAATCTGACAAGCGAAAGGTCTCGGAGTCCCTTTGCTCCTTCCGCTTTAAAGACTGGACATGCTGCAGCGCCGCGTGTGAGCACACGCGCACTCACGCGTGCACGCATAATCAGAAACACACATTCATTAGTACAACTGAAGGCTGCGTAATCAGTTTAAGCTGCGGCAACAGGAAGGAGTGACGAATCAGGCGCACTGGAAAAACAGCTGTTCCAACGAAGACTGTTTAAATAAAAAAATAAAAAATGTATGTAAAAAAAGGGACTCTGGAGGGCGTTGAATAATAGAATTGTTTGAATGTTACTAAAGTGTCACTAACACATGTTAATGACATGATCCGGTGACGTGTAGGTTTTGTAGTGCATGTTTTATGGTCTCGTTCCTCCAGCTTCAGTCAGCCTGCGTTCAGCTTTCCTTGCCGCTGCAGACTTAATGTTGACTCCTTGGCTCGTACTTGTCAGTATGAATTTACATTCAAGGCTGCGGATTGAATAACTGTTTTAAAAAATAGGCTTTTTACATATTTTGTGAAACTGTCACCGTGTCATGACAGTGCAATATAAAACAAAGAAATGCATGAAAAATTGAGCTCTGCCGTTTTCCTCCCATTGCCGAGTACCCATGAGAGATAAATGCATTATGAAGAGGTAAAAAAACCCAAAACAAACGAAAATACACATAGGTTGCATCCCACTATACATGCAAGATTAACAAAACTATGAAAACTAGTGCCACTTTTAGTCGAGAAAATGTTACATATAATTTTATCGTCATAATTTCACTATCCAATAATGAACCATCTTGGCTGCTGACAGTATGAGGTCTAAGTACCCAAAAGCAGTGAATTGTTTCTTTCCTTTACAAAATCTAAACAACATAAACGTGATCAGAAAGGTTTGGCTCAGTCGGGAGAAAAGTAAAAACACAACCCAGTGATTTTCTGAAGAGAATAAAACGTGACATGCAGCTTTCAGAAAGTCCAACAAAAATGTTGTTGTTGTTTTGTTTTTTTTTCTGAAGAGTCATCAACACTTTGTGACACAACCTTTTCTGTTGTCAAAATTCCTCTGCTCGCTTAATCACAGCTCCTGATTGCGCTCATTCAGCAACGAGGAGCTCGTCAAACCCGCCAATCGAAAACATTCTCAGAGCGTGTTGTGGTGGCACATTTTAATAAAAGAGATACACTTGCTCCTGCTTTTCACCCGAGCATCCTCCATAACTCGTTTAAACTGTTGGCATTTAGCTGAGACGGACCCATTGGAATCTGATTGGCTTCAAGTTTTACTTTCTACCCTTTAATTACGCCAGCTGAGTTTTTCTCTCCAGAGCCGCATGTCTGTCTCCCGATTTCCATGGCAACAGTTATTGCTGATCAGATGCTGCAGCTCTCATCCTCGCGGTTATTAATTTCTCCGAGCCACGTGTCAATCAACCTGCCTTCGTGGCGGCTTGTAAATGTTCTCATGTTCTTTTAATCAGCTTGTTTCATCTTATGTTGTGCAGTGATCATTGATTAGAAAATATCTTAAGGCATTAGTCGTGAACTTGGCTCTTAGTTATTCAGTTTGTTATATTTTGAGTCCTGACCTCAGATGCATTTGAACCGATATCGGCTCACAGACTCTACATAAGCTGTATTTACCTTTAAGCATGCACTACATTTTATATTAAAACAGTGTCATACTGTTAAAGTCTAGAGTGAAATTGCAATAAAAAAATAAAAAAAACCCACTGTAAGTCAAAGGACCAGAGGTCACGGGGTCCACAGAGGTCCGGTTAGTTTCTTTCTGTCTGACTCCTCGCAACCCAATTTTCTTTTCTTTAAAATGATGTGTTTATTCATCCAATTATGCGTAGTTATTTCATTCAAATTAGCATATTTCAGATAGTTCTCCTTTGGAGTCAGAAGGGTCTATTTTTCACTTAAGCAGCAGTACATCGCAAAGCCGTTTAAATAAGCATCAATTTTCCATTAGACAGAGGACAAGACACTTAACATTTTTTTCTTTATTTAGACAGAAAAATTGCCTATTACTTAGAGGTTGCCTTTGAGTAAAACGCAACCTCTTTTCACTCGGAGGTTGCAGAGGCAACTTGGACGGCTCCTTCTCAGATCCAGGAAAACGGAGAAACCGCTTTCAAATTCAAATTGGCATATGCTGAACGTCGAACCGAAGAAGGTTAGCTCTCGAAACGAAATAAGAATGATCATAGACACAGGAAATATGCATATTATCACATTAGCTCCTTTGAGTTAAATAAAAACATTTGTCTAATTGTGTCTCTGAATAAAGCAAAGTGTTATGCAGACATAAAGCTGTTAGCCTAACGTTGTTAAAAAAAACTGCACTAGAGAAACGAGCGTGCATCCACAGCTGCAATAAAAGCTTTTCATCCCTCGTAAGGCTTTAAGGATTTAGTGATTAAAGATTCCACTTTAATTGGATGTTAAATAAATTAAACAGCCAATTAAATCATAACATCAACACAGGCGGTGCATGATGTATTCTGTAAGATGACCACATGCCAGTGATTTAATCCCAAAATCACATTAAGGTGAAGCTTGGAGTTGAAGCACAATAAAGCCTTTAGGAGTTCTGCAATGATTGGAGCTTCAGCTGTGAAGCATGTGCGTCTAAATATAATGAACCTCAAGCATGAAGATATTCAAGGTGAGTTGTAATGACGAGGGGGGAAAAAAGTGGTTCTTTCAAAGCTGAGCGTAGATTATTTCATTACAGGTTGACTTGATATTGAATATTTTTTTTTAGTAAATGTTGAAATCTGTCATCTAAATCACTATTTCTTCGGTAAGAGGGTTGAAGGTTTCTGACCGTAACGTCAAGAACTACATTGGAGGATGTACAACAAACATTATGCAGGAATGGGACATGCAAATGTAGCAGCAATAAACCTTGCTCATTGTATGAATAGATTGTTTGGAGAAAGTAATTGGCACTCTTCAGAATTAGCTCTAAAGACACCAGCATGTGGTAATGCATGTAGTGTTCAAAAACGCAATAAGCATTAGAGCAGCGGGTTTCTTTCCCATTGTCAGAAGTCCTTTAAATGGGGTCAAAACACTAATATACGTTCTAAGAGTTTAATTGCATCAGTATTGAGGGGGATTATTTGAAACTGAAAATGACAGCAGGAGTGGGAAACAGTATGCTTTTTGGTAAAGATGTGGCTGTTGCTGTTCAAGTGTAGCAGTCATTGCCAGGCTTTTCATTACGAATGCCACCTCATTAAATGATTTTCTTTGAGCGCCGCTATTCTGTTGTGACATTTCAAATGACACAACAGGAGTTTGACTTCCTCCTTTCATTGTGTTTTTATCTATTTGGAGGGCATGAAATAGGGGCGAAAAAATAAATAAATTCTAGTTTCAAGTTGAAAAAGTAAACAAGAAGCTTGTTGAATTCTGAATTTCAAGAGGCTAAGATAAACAACCTTAAGCTCGATATCCAACAAAGCTGCTGCGCGGGTACAACATGGGGACAGCAATTTATCTGGACGACACTTAAAGACAAGTATACAGTATTTTACAAACTATAAGTTGCTTTTTTTTTTTTTCCACTAATTGGCTGTTCCTTTGACTTTGTCAGTTGTGACTTGTTTATCTTTTTTTCCTCTTCATGACATGTTTTTGACTGATGCATTAAATATTCATTTCTTCAGACATGCACCAAGGATTAAGCATCGCCTCCAACCCTGAATAAAGCAAATTGCGGGTTGAAAGCAAGACACCCAGAGCCTTTGAAATGAGTCCACAGTTGAGTCCACAAAGAACATGCTGTTGGAGTTCTGATAATCTGTCTGCGCTACATTTGGGAACTGCTTCGACACCTGTTGAGGCTTCACAACAGGTGTCTCTACTTATGTAGAGATGCAAGTGCACCATTCAGGAGAACAATATTCATGACTTTGCATGCAGAGATCTTCTTGGTGTTACTGCTTTATGACGCACAATCATCTGCCTCTCTGGATTTACACCGCATGCGTCTCCGTCGCGCTGCGCACTTCACTGGCATGCTTGATTTAGAGCAGGATTTGGTGCATCAGAAACGGCCAGGTAAGCTCCACACCAAAGTAAACAGTTTCTGTGCTGTTGACAATTTTGAAATAAGTGCGATTTGTATGTTTTTTGTTTTGTTTTTTTCACTGACTGAACGGTGCCTCATACTCCAAACTGACACATAGTCCAGACAATACGGTAATCCGTGTACTACCTTTCTTTGAGAACCCATTTCTTCAGCAGGGCTGCATGGGACTACAGTTGGTAGCGATTAATAATTGCCAGACCTTTTAGTTTTCCTAACTGTAACTTGGACATGGTAAAGTTGCGATTAATGTTCGTAGATCAAAGCTTGATTTAGTGCCAATTTGAAAACCATGACACTATAGTTCAAAACGAGCCTGCAACAGACTTCAAACTAGCTAGCTCAATTATCTCAGAATGGTCTGCTTGCAGTGATCCAACACAGCCAGAAAAATACAGTGCAATACAGTTACTTTATGCTTTAGTCTTGCCCTATTCACTGGTTTGACTGCCGTTAGCAACAGTTAAGGTTGCAATTACCAAGCGTAGCCAGTCTGGCGTTCAATGAGAGGACGATTTTAAAGAAAAATGATGATCACTACCCCCAAAAATGGCCTGCTTGGTCTTTTTCAAATTAGGAAAATGTTGGTTTGTCTTCACTTTCCCAATCACATCAGGTGGCATTCAGGCCTGATGGCGAAAACAAAACCTTAGCTGAATCTGAAAACAAGATTTATTTGTTCCTTTTTGTCCCATAACAGTTTAATATTCATATGTTTTTGACCATATTAGATTGGGGAAATAAATCATACAATGACTGCCTGTCAGTCGGTGATGTGGCCCAGGGGCCCGGTGTGTAATATTAATCATATTTCTTTGTGTGCTATGGCTTGTTCAAGGCTCAGCGTGAGAGCAGTTCCAAGGATAAAGACACGTCAATGTTTTCTCTTTTAAAAGAAATATTGTATATGAAATCTATAAGATTAATAGATTTTGTAATAGATGTTGTAAGAAATAGGCCTTACAACAGTAAGGCCTATTTCTCATCTTACAAAAATGCTTATGATAAAAATGACATATTGTTCAGTTACAAAATACTCCATGATATTCTGGCCAGTCTCTTAGGGGCCGGCAAGAACACTGAAATAAAACTCCTCTGCAGTTAAAACACTCTAATTATGGAAGAACATTAGAAAAAAGGGACACAAGGCACAAGGTCCTTGTGCTGCCCACAGACGTGCCTGCTTTTTAATCGGCTTTGTGTGATCCAGTAGCGCCAAACATAGATGCGAGTCCACTTAAATACGCTGATATTCTATTAGCTGAGTTAAAGTGACTGTTCTGAACCACCAACTCAAGTGACATATCTCTGACTGGTCATGTGCTTATGACTGTTATGTAACTGTCGTTTTTAGCTGCTCACTAATTCAAGTGAAAGTTTTCCACATTAGTGACCGTAGCTAACGAGCTTATTTTGTTCAATGTGAGGTTTTCAAAGAGAACTGGATCTGAAGCGAAGCTTGTTTTCAATAACAGCCAAACATTATGTCTTTATACGTATTTCTGTAGTTTGCAAACAATAATTATTGGTAATAATTATTCAAAGTCTTCTTCACAAGTTTCTTCATCATTTCCTGCAGTAGTTGTTGTTCCAGCAGCAAATGGTAATGAACCCCAATCCTTTCTACAAATGGCCCCAGATCATGTTTGTTAGCATTTGGTGCCGCCTCCCTTCAAGTAGCCTGGTTTATATCATCTTGTATAAATTGTTGGTTCTGCAGGCTTTGCATGAGGTCGGGAATTCAGAATCACATTCTGCTTTCCACACAGAAGCTCACATACTCTTTCAGCCCGAGAGTGAGAAAGGATTAATCAATACAGATCTTTGTTTTGACAAGTAAGGCCACTGTAATACTGATAACCATATTGTAGGTGTTTTAGAAAGCCTTGAACTTGAGGTCAGAGTTGTAACACTGGACTTTCTTGGGTCCAATAACACACTGGGATTCCTGTGAATGAGAAAGCAGAAGGCGCTTTTTATTAATTCCTCGCTTCTGCCCTCAAAACCACATTAATATCGAATACCCCTGCAGAATGGCAAAACGAGAGCGATGAATGTGTTAAAAACCAACCGCAAGAAATACTGTTGCAAATAAGAGACTCTGTGGCTCTTATAGATCCAGAATTGGTCAGAAATAAGATGCTGAATTCATTATTACACGTTCTTATTTTCTGCTAGATCAAAAGCAACTGTCTTGTTCATTTTGCAGCAGGAATCGTTTTACTTTCTGCTGAAGTCGGTCTTGAGAATCTACATAATGCTGCTTTCTTCGATCACGATTTAGATTAAAACAATGTCATTAACGCTCTGTGAACTTCACATAAACTGTGTCGTTTACTATATTTTCTCATCGTGATTATTCCTAAGCCTCTCCTGGGGCTGCCACCTTATCGTGGTGGAGGGGTTTGAGTGCCCCAATGATCCTAAGAGCTATGCTGTCGGGGGCTTCATGCCCCTGGTAGGGTCACCCAAGGCAGACAGGTCTTAGGGGAGGGACCAGACAAAGTGCAGCCCGCAGACCCCTATGATGCATATAAACTTTGGTTCTCGTGTTCCCTCGCCCGGACGAGGGTCACCGGGGCCCCACTCTGGAGCCAGGCCTGGAGGTGGGGCACGTTGGCGAGCGCCTGGTGGCCGGGCTTTAACCTATGGAGCCTGGCCGGGCTCAGCCCGAAGAAGAAACATGGGACCCTCTTCCAATAGGCTCACCACCTATGGGAAGGGCCGCAGGGGTCGGGAGTGCATTGTGTGATGGGTGGTGGCCGAGGGAGGGGTCCTGGCGGTCCGATCCTCGGTTGCAGAAACTGGCTCTTGGGGACGTGGAATGTCACCTCTCTGGTGGGGAAGGAGCCGGAGCTGGTGTGTGAGGCTGAGAGGTTCCGGCTAGAAATAGTCGGTCTCACCTCGACACATGGCTCTGGTTCTGGAACCAGTCTCCTTGAGAGGGGGCTGGACGTACTTCCACTCTGGAGTTGCCCACGGTGAGAGCGTCGAGCAGGGGTGGGCATTCTTGTTGCCCCCCCCCCATCTCGGCGACTGTGCGTTGGGGTTCACCCCGGTGAACGAGAGGGTAGCCTCCCTCCGCCTACGGGTGGGGGGACGGGGTTCTGACTGTTGTTTGTGCTTACGGGCCAAATGACAGTTCAGCCTACCCACCCTTTTTGGAGTCCTTAGAGGGGGTACTGGAGAGTGCCCCTCCTGGGGACTCCCTCATTCTGCTGGGAGTCTTCAACGCTCACGTGGGCAATGACAGTGAGACGTGGAGGGGCGTGGTTGGGAGGAACGCTCCCTCCGATCTGAACTCGAGTGGTGTTCTGTTGCTGGACTTCTGTGCTCGTCACGGATTGTCCATAACGAACACCATGTTCAGGCATAAGGGTGTCCACATGTGCACTTGGCACCAGGATACCCTAGGCCGCAGTTCGATGATCGATTTTGTTATCGTTTCGTCGGATCTGCGGCCGTATGTCTTGGACACTCGAGTGAAGAGAGGTGCGGAGTTATCCACTGACCACTACCTGGTGGTGAGTTGGCTCCGGTGGTGGGGGGAGGATGCCGGTCAGATCTGGCAGGCCCAAAGCGTGTTGTGAGGTCTGCTGGGAGCGTCTGGCGGAGTCCCCGTGAGACGGAGCTTTAACTCCCATCTCCGGCAGAACTTCGAACACGTCCCGGGGAGGCGGGGGACATTAGTCTGAGTGGACCATGTTCCGTGCCTCCATTGTTGAGCGGCTTATCGGAGCTGTGGTCGCAAGGTTGTCGGTGCCTGTCGTGGTGGCAACCCTCGAACCCGTTGGTGGACACCTTCGGTGAGGATGCTGTCAGGCTGAAGAAAGAGTCCTATCGGGCCTTTTTGACCTGTGGGACTCCGGAGCGGCTGATGGGTACCGGCGGGCGAGCGGCTTGCAGCTCTGGCGGTTGCTGAGGCAAAAACTCGGGCGTGGGAGGAGTTCGGAGAGACCATGGAGAAAGACTTCCGTATGGCTTGAGCGATTCTGGTCCACCATCCGGCGTCTCAGGAGGGGAAGCAGTGTAGCACCAACACTGTTTACAGTGGGGGGTGGTGTCCTGCTGACCTCGACTCGGGACGTTGTGGGTCGGTGGGCGGAGTACTTCGAAGACCTCCTCAATCCCACCAACATGCCTTCCATTGAGGAAGCTGAGCCTGAGGACTCTGGATTGGGCTCTCCAATTTCTGGGGACGAAGTCGCCGAGGTAGTTAAAAAGCTCCTCGGTGGCCGGGCCCCGGGGGTTGGCTAACGCGACTTCGCCCGGAGTATCTCAAGGCTCTGGATGTTGTAGGGTTGTGTTGGCTAACGCGACTCTGCAGTATCGCATGGACATCGGGGGCAGTTCCCCTGGATTGGCAGACTGGGGTGGTGGTCCCCCTGTTTAAAAAGGGGGATCGGAGGGTGTGCTCCAATTATAGAGGGATCACACTCTTAAGCCTCCCTGGCAAGGTCTATTCGGGGGTACTGGAGAGGAGGGTCCGTCGGATAGTCGAACCTCGGATTTTGGAAGAGCAGTGTGGTTTTCGTCCTGGTCGTGGAACACTGGACCAGCTCTACACCCTCAGCAGGGTCCTGGAGGGTGCATGGGAGTTCGCCCAACCAATCTACATGTGTTTTGTGGACTTGGAGAAGGCGTTCGACCGTGTCCCTCGGGGTGCCCTGTGGGGGGTTCTCCGGGAGTATGGGGTACCGGGCCCTTTGATACGGGCTGTCAGGTCCCTGTATGACCGGTGTCAGAGTCTGGTCCGCATTGCCAGCAATAAGTTGGGCTCGTTCCCAGTGAGGGTTGGACTCCGCCAGGGCTGCCCTTTGTCACCGATTCTGTTCATTACTTTTATGGACAGAATTTCTAGGCGCAGCCAGGGTGTTGAGGGGATCCGTTTTGGTGGCCTTAGGATTGCATCTCTGCTTTTTGCGGACGATATGGTCCTATTGGCTTCATCGGGACGTGATCTTCAGCTCTCACTGGAGCGGTTCACAGCCGAGTGTGAAGCGGCCGGGATGAGGATCAGTGCCTCCAAGTCTGAGACCATGGTCTTGAGTCGGAAAAGGGTAGAGTGCCTTCTCCGGGTCGAGGGAGATGTCCTGCCCCAAGTGGAGGAGTTCAAGTATCTCGGGATCTTGTTCACGAATGAGGGAAGAAGGGAGCGTGAGATCGACAGGCGGATTGGTGCAGCGTCCGCCGTGAAGTGGACGCTGTACCGGCCCGTCGTGGTGAAGAGAGCTGAGTCAAAGGCGAAGCTCTCGATTTACCGGTCGATCTACGTTCCTACCCTCATCTATGGTCATGAGCTTTGGGTAATGACCGAAAGAACGAGATCGCGGATACAAGCGGCTGAAATGGGTTTTCTCCGTAGGGTGGCTGGGCTCTCCCTTAGAAATAGGGTGAGAAGCTCGGTCATCCGGGAGGGACTCGGAGTAGAGCCGCTGCTCCTCCACATCGAGAGGAGCCAGTTGAGGTGGCTCGGGCATCTGGTCAGGATTCCTCCTGGACGCCTCCCTGGTGAGGTGTTTAGGGCACGTCCCACCGGGAGGAGGCCCCGGGGAAGACCCAGGACACGCTGGAGGGACTACGTCTCTCGGCTGGCTTGAGAACGCCTCGGGATTCCCCCGGAGGAGCTGGAGGAAGTGGCTGGGGAGAGGGAAGTCTGGGCCTCCCTTCTTAAGCTGCTACCCCCGCGACCCGACTCCAGATAAGCGGCAGAAGATGGATGGATGGATGGATGGATGGATGGATGGATGGATGGATGGATGGATGGATGGATGGATGGATGGATGGATGGATGGATGGATGGATGGATTATTCCTAAGATCTGCACTAAAACTTGGGTTTTCTATTGATTTCATCCACATCTGGAGAGTTTTCTGGCTGTTGATCCGAAGTTTAAATGTTCGGATATTTAAGCCACTTTGTGATCACCTTTGCTTTTGTGAAATAGTGCTATGTCTTGTCAGAAAATGCAAATAATCTAAATGTATTGTTTTGTTTTGTTTTTCCCTCTCCCTCTTGCTTTAAAAAGTCACTCTTTGAAGATGTTTTAACTCCACTCAGTATTCATGACAGTGTTTGGACATGGGGGATTTATTGTAGCACTCATATTTTCTTCCGTGGACAAACAATTTTCCAGATGTCCCAAACAATCAAATGGACGATTCATCAGGATAAAAAAAACTTTTCGCCAGTCGTTTTATGTCCGTTCTCGTCATTTCTGCAGAGTTTCAGCCTGTCGTTCCTGTTTTTCTTGGACGGAAAAGTGCTTCGAGGCATTTGTCTTTTCCGTACGGATGCACTGAGGTTCACCTTCCGGCCAGTTCTGAGTGTGCTCTGCACTGGTGGCAACACCAGTATAATGCTCACTTATTCTCCTCTCTCATATATTCGGAAGCCTTCTCCACAGCTGTTAAACCTTTTAGCTTTTGTTCGTCTAAAAAAAAAAAACGTTCTAGGAGCAATTTGGTTGAATGTGAGGCCATTTTGACAGAGAACTGACGGCTGCCTGCTTCTCATTACGTAACCGCTGGTGACAAGAGAGGATGATTTCAAGCACATCTGTCCCTCTTTTGTATCAGTCAGTCTGATAATTAGTTGGACAGCGGGTTCAGCTGGTCCCTTTCACAGCTTCACCTGGGCTCATTACGTGACCGTGATGAGATAAAGTCAGGATTGCGATCAAATATACCTTTTGTATTTCTATCTCACATTAATCTTTTTAAGTAATGAACTTGCTTTCGAGTGAATTAACCTTCATTCAGTCATTCGTTTCTCGTTGCGTACTGAGTGTCAGTGGTTGGAGATTTTTTTTTTGGGTCAAAACGGTCGCAGGTTTGAGCTCCTGTTGTTAAAACTTTGCTCCTTTCCGTACGTCGGCGATTGGAATTTGATCTGAACGTAACAGAGAAACGAACTCGGTCGCCGGCATTTTCTCAACAAATATCAAGGCTAACACAGGACTTTGTTCAAGTTTTTTCACTTTGACACAATTCTCATTTGAATGAGAGACTCCTAACGTGTCTGTGCATTGCAGGCTGATCCGGACCGTGAGGGGCTGGAACTTCCCGTCTTTTCAGTAGCAGAATGGTATTTTCAGGAGCCTCCAGTAGTTTAGTGCTGAAGAATGGCTTGGTGTGTGCATACAGCTAACCTCAAGTAGATCATATTTAAGCATTTTTTTTAAATGAGTGTTAATTTAAGGTTCACTGATGTCAAAGTTCAATTGTTGTTTGACGTGATGTTTTACGGCACATCCATTGCTGATTGTTGCACTTTCTCTCTTTGTGTATTTATCAAAACCTTGCACCAAGAAATTGTAATCAGAGCGAGAACAAATAGACGCCTCATCTTTGACTGGATGCCTGCAGTTTTTCCAATACGAATAAGCCTTTAGTTCACCTAAATAAAGCCACCCTACAGGAGTTCTGCTTATGGGGGGGGGCCGGACAGATCCAAAATACTGATGATATCGTTACCAAATCGATATCAGTATCGGATTGATTGTGGCATCGATACTTTAGTTTTTGAATTTTTATTTCATTTTTTATTTTGTGGTTTCTCAAGTTTGCTTTGATTTCTTCTCAAAGGATATATTTTGTCCTTTGTGTGTTTACAAAACAATGCATACAAGTTTGCTTTGTTTTTCTACTGTTTATGTTTTTCAGTTTGTTCA
This sequence comes from Poeciliopsis turneri, assembly GCA_922788865.1. Classification (NCBI taxonomy): domain Eukaryota; kingdom Metazoa; phylum Chordata; class Actinopteri; order Cyprinodontiformes; family Poeciliidae; genus Poeciliopsis; species Poeciliopsis turneri. The sequence continues at coordinate 177,729 of CAKLNU010001078.1, forward strand.
AACGTTTTGTTGACACCCATAAGTTTTATCTAAACCTAAATTATAACAAAAATAAATTAAGGGTGGGAAAAAAACACAAAAATACCCAGAGTTCGTAGGCGTTACGATTCATCATGCTTAATTATTAATTATTAAGTATTGGTGGAACCCATGTTCACTCCACACTTTTTGATTTTGATTTGTAATGTGGAAAATCCTGAAACGTTTTTTTCCGTTCACTTCACAAGCATACGCAGTTTATCAAATGAAATCCAAGTAAGATGCATTTAACTTTGTGGTTTCTAATGTGACTGAATGCAACGCAGAAAATGGCCAGAACTGTGGATCAATGGCGACTTGCAAAATGTGGGAATCGGATGTTTATTTGCATAAAAAGCAACGGAATGCTTAAAAGCGTATGCATGGACCACTGCGAGTGTCCATTAGCTGGAGCAAACTGCTGAGTCTAAACCCTTTAAGATCCACTTTAAGAGTAGCATAAATCAACAAAAATGTGGGAGAAGGACTTGCTCTGCATAAAGGCAACGGAGTCAGTCTGCCTCTGAAAGCCTTTAAACCTTATTATTTTCCATCTTCCTGAGGTTTAGCTGGCACAATATGTCCTGTTTCCTATTTATTTCTTTATTTTTTTGTCTTCCGCCTAAAGATTCTTAAAAGGAAGACCTTTACTGGATCGAACGGCAACAAAAATCCATCGGGGGCGAAGTCGGAGAGCTGAGCACGCGTCAGGTTTTTGACGGGTTGTGTGCAAAACTATTTTGCTATATTACACCGAGTTGCCAAATCCAGCACAAATTATCGGTGGTTGGCAGATTTCTGTGCCTCCAACTCAGCCTGGAGTTCTACCAGAGTGGCATTGGAGACCTTATTTTGCTCTTCACAGCAAGTCAGGGAGAAAAGTCATTACAAAAAAAAAATAAAAAATCTTCCTATAGTCTTCAATAATTCAGGGAAGCAGATGCCTTAAAAAATAATAATAATTAATAAAAATAAAAAAAAAAGGGGCTTGTGTGCCACTGATATTATTCCACTCCCCCTGATATGACGTGGACATGGTGTCATTCGTCCAGCTTTCTCACCTCACCGTTTCATCATGAAAGGTTAACGGGCCGACAGGACCTTCCCGTGTGACGTCACCACCCCGCCGGTCCGGGCCCCGCACTGCGCCTTCAGGAAAACCCGGACACTCCGCGGCCTCCAAATCATCCCGCCGCCGATTATTAAAAGTGTCCTATTCCGACGAACGGCCTGAAATACAGCTGGCCCATCAATTTTTCATGATCGTCTACTAAGCCTAACGTACAGCCTACAGACAGACACTTATGCATATTAATTAGTATGGAAATGACAGGACAATTAGTCTCTCAGCCGAGGACAAAAAATTAAAAAAGAAGAAAAGAAAGAATCCAGGCGAGGGGATTTTTACAGATAACAGTCTGAAAGGCACGATGATGTTGGCGGCGGCATAAAACGGAGCTTATTTATGAAGACGTATCGCAACACGACTTGACTGCAAATAAAACGCGACGTAATAAATTGGCGCCGCTGTCAGGAGCACCGAGCCCCTCCCTCCTCCCCCCTCCCTCCGCCCCCCTCCCCGGGCTGTTAACGTTTTAGAGGGCAAAGCAGCTGGAACCAAAGGTTAATGTCCACATCGTTAGCGAGCGACACCGCGCACCTCCATCCCTGTTGGTTTAATTAAATTACAGTGGATTCATAAAGGGCCGATTTATCCCGCTCGGCGCAGTGACTGCAGCCTTAATGGGGCCCCGCGCCGCCCGCTCCGCTGATTTACCCCCTCAGGCTTCAAAGTGGGTCGTCCTCGTGTTGAGTTTGTTATGGCCTACTTAACAATACAGTAACTTTTTTATTTGGATCATCCGTCAAAAGCAGCTGATTGCCTTAGTCGTTCTCTGCCACGTGCAAAAGGGGGGATTAAAAAAAAAAAAAAGAAAACTCTGTTAGCTCACACTGAAAATCCTCAGTTACAGATACAATGAGCTGCAGAAGCACCGCTGAACTGTCGTGGGTAAGCGGCAAACTTTGGTGTGTTGTTGGGATTTGTGTGACAGGCAGTGCATCGTCTTGGTAACTTTCATTACATTTATTTATTTTACACATTTGCTAAAACCGTCACTAGGTCTTAACAGGAGACCTAGAGACCTTCATAAAAAAAAAAAGAGCAATGTATTTAAAAGTGTATTTAAAAGTGTATTTCTGCAGGTAGCAGAAATACACTGCTCAGGTCAGAAACCACTAAATCAGAGCCAGGAGGAGGGTCTTAGCGCTGTCAATCACGCCTGTGCACATGCTGTTCACACAGTCCGCCCCCAAAGCTCGAAGGAGCGGACCGTGAATGTGCAAGCAAGTCAGCATGGCTATCAATGACAACGGTTTTTCCGTATCAGTAAGCTGTTTTTCCACAAATGACATAGCAGCGCATATACAAGGCGATTGACAACGCTAAGACACTCCTCCTTGCTGTGATTGGTTGCTTCTGTTTATTTCTCTAGATGCACTCCATAAATGTGGCCTCTAAAAAGCAAAATAAATAAAACAATGTAGAACAATTTAAAAAATCCAAAAATCTCAAGCAAAAAATGAGTCACCAGAAATTTCAGAGGTTGTGCTCCCCAACATTGACAAACGGGGGCTGACCGCAAATGCACACCACACTTATCAGATTGTTATGAGGGAAAAAGCAACTTGAACAACTGTTCTTTCCCCTCCGCCTTGCAAGCACTCGCTTCTTCGTGCACGTCTAGTACATGCAATTTCCAATAAGGCGCATTGTCGTCTGTGGTGCAACATGACAAAGTGCGTGTGAATTTAGCAAATCCGTGTAAGCTGGGAAAACAAACATCCTGCAGACTAACCAGCGTTTCAGGGAGCTCACACGACTTAAGCTTGTGGTGATGTAAGAATTTCACAAATAATCCTGACTGGAGCTTGAAAAATTCACATCTTTTTTGAGGCTCCACGTATATGAAAGGAACGAAGGAAAGGACTCAACTCAGACTTCCGTATCATCTCTGCACTTTGAGGGCATATATAGGGCACCACTTTATTTGCTCGAAATAAAGTGGTGCAACGAAATGCACAAGCACAGAGGTACTTAAAAACAGAGGGAGAGAAAGTTATCAAAACCTTTATCATGTCAAGGCGACGTGTAAAAGAGGAATGCAGCTTTGGTAAACATGTTTCTTTTCTTAATGATTCTTTACACCATCATGGATTTTATTAAAGGGCTATTTCAAAGCATTTTTAAATCAACTTATATCAATTGTTGTTCCTGATTCAGGATACTTGGTTTAACAAATTAGACCCAATTGTTAAAAGCTCAGATATTAACAGAAAACATCTGTTTTTTAACAGCGGTTGAGGTAGAATTATTGTTCCACCAAATCCTTGATAGCACAATAATCCCCAAATCAAACTATGTGGACAGGTAGGTTGCTGTGCAAGTCCAAAAATAGATAAATATGGTGATTATACACCCCCTAGTGGAAAATCTGAACAAAAACATGACTTTCCCAAATACCCCACACGCCGCTTTCTCTCTCTCTCTCTCCTTCTTGCTCTGTCTTTCTCACACACACCAACTTTTTTTTCTTCCTTCTGTGCCTGCGACATGCATAAAAAAAAACAAAAAAACAAAACAACAAAAAAAACCAACTCAAACTGAATGCATGAATTTGAATGTGGCTCTCATATTGCGCCGCTCCTCTGTTGGTACCAGCCACATTCCTCAAGCGATAACAAAGCACAACGTGTGTGTGCCACTTAAACTCAGTTTGATAAATTAATTCCTTTCATTTCCTGCAGCTTGGAGTAACCGAAGCGCCCCTCATGCGTCAGGAGTCGTTTCGTTGGAGCTGAAAGACGCGCAGGCCTGCAGAGCGCAAACAAGGCGCGTTTGCTTTAAACTGCTGCAGAGTCTCTGCTGGTTTCATCTGAGAAAACCAACTTCTTTTTTTCCACTTGACGCGAAAGTGGACGTTAAATTAAAAAAATATACATATATATCGTTGGAAATGTAATTTCAATCAGTGATTTTATCAAAACAGTAAGCAGTGGTATATTTCATGTTGCTCTTGTTAGTTTGTTGTTTGTGATCAACAGCAGATAAATCCACCATATTATGCTTGAAAACTATCTGATACAGAAGTGCGATGAAGACTGCCAAACCACATTTGATGTTTAATCGATTACTGACTAAGTTGGAGATTATTTCAATAATCGGTTAATCGTGATTAATTAAATTAACCCTTTCAGCCCCAGTCCAGAGTGAAGTTTGTATTATTTGTAGATTCGTGTCATCTGCTGGTGTAAGTCCAAACCAAGAGCTTTGTGACACTGAGGACATGTTTGAAGATTCGTGTGTTTGCACAGTTTTTTTTATAAATTAGCTTTTTTTTTTTTTTTTTATTTTATTATTCATTCTTGTATTCATCTTGCTCAATCATTTCCCTGGTGTGCCTTCATCTATTTACCAGGAAGATCCCACTGAGATTTAAAAGTCTCTTCTTTGGAAGAGAATCCTGGCCAAGGAATTTACTGAAATGTTTACAGAATTTCTGGCCTTTTCTCCCACGTCTGAAGCTCAGTTAACGCCTCGGCCCGGCTCCGACGCGTTCTGCTGAACGCACCGGCCTGTTATCATCCTGTCTCGTTTCCTTCAAGCTGCTTTCACCTGCCACTGCTCTGCTGCTGAGCTTCACTTCATGAAGTTATAAATTACGGCGACATCACCAACTTCTTGTCTGAAGCGACCACCACAGCAACCACCGCTCAATGTCACCTGACGCCTGCCTCTCCTGACAGGCTCAGTGCAGATCCTGGCTTCACTCTCCAGCTGGACTTGCCTGATTGCCGCCATGCCAACGGCGCCTTAATGCTTTAATTTATGTAAAAAGAGCAGACTTCTCAGTTGGATTATGGAAATGTAAGTCTTTTGGTTTAATTCTCTGGATGAAATATATTTTGACATGCAGTGAGGGTCTCCTATATAGTTTTCCTCAGCAAAATTCTCTCCGTTTATTGAAACAAAACCAGAATGACCTATTGACCCGGTATTGTCCAGAATCGGTCCTGGACGGCCGGCGTCCTGCGTGTTTTAGTTCTCCCCATGGTTTACCACACCTGCGTTAAACCATATCCACCAAATCGCTCGAATTTTATGTGCAACCCGATCGAACTGCGGATTATTCCGAAGACATTAAACCACACAGAATGAAAAGATAAAGAGAAACGTGACAGACTATGATCCCAGAACAACACCAAAAATAAGGCTAAGCAACTTCTTGTTTGTCAGTATTTTAGTCTCACAGCCACATTTTCTCACTGTGATTAGATATTATGGAGTTATTTAAAAGCAAAGCTTGTCTAAGTGGTTTCTAAACATCAACCAGCAAAAGCATAAGAACTCGGCCAATGTTTTCGTCTACTTTCTGCTGGAAATGCTGTTGCGCTTGAAATAAGAGAAAAATAACTTCGAAGGAACTTTTTAAGTCAATAATTCTTGGATATTGATTTAAAACGTGCTAGTTTCACTGCCAGTTTTTTTTTTTTTTTTTTCACCGATAACAAGGCATTATTTTTTTAAAGTGAAAAAAATCTGCCGGTAGAACTATTGGTCTTTATCAATATTCAATAATTACTGAGGAAAAAAGATCGTATTTCTCTTGCTGAGAAAAGTTGATTTTAAGTCATTTTGTCTTACTTGGTGTACCATGATGTTTGCACTACAAAGTAGACAAAAAAAATACTTGGTATGATTTAATGTTGCAGTGAAAAGGTGTGAATTTTACCTCATTCCTTCCTGCTCATCTTCTGTAGCTAAAAATGTCAAGTATAAAATGACCAGAAAAAGGCAAAGGGACCAAATGACAAGCCCCCAAAATATTCCACTCACATGGACCTTCCATTACTGCTGGTACCGCGTCACGTGCTAAAAGCAAACCTTTCCGCCTGCTCCACGCTCTCCTGCGAACGCAGGGTCTTGTGTGGCGAAGAGCTCTCTCTCTCAGAGATAGCGTTTTATTTTATTTTCTATATTTTTAACACCGAACAGAGCACCCACCACAGCAGTCCTGTTCCATCTGTAATCCTCATCTCGTATCTGATGCTTTCCACGCCAGCCAGCTCCTTATTCCTAACACTCTGATCTTTTGCACATCTCAATGCTGCTGTCTCCCAATGAGCTCCTGCTAGCAGTGATGGAATTAGAGCGCCGGTCCTCCAAAAGAAGCCAGTGCAAATTCGCCTTCCCTGCTCCAAGCAGCAATTTCGCCCAGCTTGTTTTCATTTCTTTTTCTTATACTCAAAGAAAAAAAAAAAAAAAAAAAATATATATATATATATATATATATATATATATAAAAAAACAAACACTGTTGAAATAGATGGTGTTTGTTACACCGAAGCAGCCCCATGCCTGGCTCTCTGGTTTATTTTCCTGCTTTCAAGGTTTGTTTTGGTTCTGCAAAACTGGGAGATTGATTTCTGACCTTCTTTTCTTCTTTTGAAATGTATAGCTCTGATCTTGAAAAGTATGGAAAAGCTTTTAAAAGTGATCATTCATTCCGAGGCAAACGGAGAGCAACTACTTTGCCAGTTTGCATGCATTCATTTCCGAGTTAAACTTGACAAGCGACTTGACAGCTATTGATTTCTCCGAGCAACTTCCTTTAACACCATGTGTCGGGTGATTTTGTTGGTTTTTTTTAGTCCCTGATTGGAATTACGTTCTGGGTGGCATAACTCGGTACTTTGCTGAACCTTCATTAGATTTGTGCATGTAATTAGGAAGCAGTTACCTTCCAGCAGGGCAGTTTGTTCTACCATTCTGTATAATTGTAAGCAAACACATTTAATTTCTTTTTTTGTCAATAGACCAGTTCTAGCAGATATTATTGCATCCTTCGGTGCCCTCGATGCATAAAAAGCTAAATTCTCGTATCAAGCAATAAATAGCTTTGGCACCTTTTTTTCTCCCCCTGACATATCAAACTTTTCACAAACTTGCAGCATCAAATGCAATTCTCTTGGTAAAGATAAGTGAATCAGCATTTTTAAAAAAATCTTATTTAAGCCGCATAACGCTTTTTTTGATGTTTTTTAAATGTTTTTGTTTCAGTATATTTATTCAGTGCAGAATTTTATTATTTTTTTTGTACGAAGCTAACTGTACATCACACCAATAGATCAAGGGTTTTCTCAATTTGTTGTTTCGGTTTTTCTTCTCCTCTCAGTTTAAAGAGTGACTAAATGCCCAGATCAACTTCTTAAAATATATTTTTAAACTTTATCATTTGGACCTTAATGGTGCTGCGTTTACGCTGCAGAGAAAATCGATACTTTCGAGTAAACCTTTGAATTCTGCAGCATTTGGCCAAAAACCGTCTCAGTGCTGCCCTCCTCAGGTTGAAAGGTGGCTACTGCAAGCTGCTGGATTTTGTCACCAGCAGCTTCTTTGAAAAATAGCCACTAGATGGATCCGAAAAGTTGTTGAAAAGGTGCTAAATTGGCAACAGTGCTTTACTTCGTGCTGTTCTAATATTATCTGGAAGCAGAGTTCAGCTTTTACGTCAGGCTTAGTTCAATTTTAAGGTTTGGAGCAAAATGGCTTTTGACCTCAGATTTATTTTTACTCTTCTTCAGCATCCTCCTATCTGTGTGTGGCAACATAAACACCCAATAGATTTTTTTTTTAATCATTATTATTATTTATTAAACTGTAGATATGGAAAGACTGAGATGACCGGCTTTTATTTTGAAACGGCTTCCTGACTTGAACGCCGTGTTCTTTTGTCTTTCCCATTTTGAAAAGTTGCTAGGAGAAATAATCCTCTGTGTAACATCTGTAACGCTTAAAAAAAAATTTTGTGTGTATTTTGCAAAATTACTAATGTGGAGCAGATCTGCCGATAACCACTGCTGGTGACATTCAGAAAAGTAATTAGCATTTTTCACTCAAAATAAATGTGCAACATTTTGCAGAGGGAACTGCAGTTGACCTCATTAGTGAAAGCTGCCATTTTGTTGCCAAAAAAAAACAACAAAAAAAAAAACTTTGCGACCAAAATGGAAACCAAACCTGCCATGAAACCAACACAGGCTCCGGCGGCGCAGCAGATGTTCCCTTGTCGTCCAACTGTCCACCAGACAGAGTTATTTTTAATTTTTTTTTTTTTTTAAACAGATCAAAGTGACACAAATACAGAGGAGCAGAGGAGAGACAGAGGACTTTATGGCTTACTGCAGATAAGAAGTGCTTTACGCTCCTCAGGAATCTAATTAGTAAATGCCTCGTGAATGGCGGTTCACATGGCAGTAAAGTTAATAAGCAACCAGCATCTTTCTCTCTTTATTGGAGACAGTGGCTGCAAGTGCAGGCAGAGAAACATCAATATTTCATTAAAAGGGGCAAAATATCACATTTGCCACAACACTGGAACTAGAAATTAAATTACAGGGGGAGAGATGAATAAAGTAGGAATGTTTAGAAGTCGAGCAACAGATTTCTTTTCAGAAACAGAAGAGTTTGGTCACATTCTGAGTTTTACAAGCGGCCAAAAAGGTCTGATTATGATTTCGATTACAATTTCGTCTGACCGTAGCGCCTTCTTTTGCGTGTTTCATGCGTTCGCTATGTTGCAACACCATTGCAGGGTGGTGGCAGCATCATGCTGTGGGGTTGCATTTCTGTAGCAGTGACAGGAAACGGGAAAAGTATTACGCATTTGATTCATTCTTACTATATTGGCGAAGGCGGACGACCGTCGATTAGTTTCCCAAACATAAACAAAAACACGGAAGCCATGATCTGCATTCATCTCAGTGACCGTGTTGGATTTCACGTCACGATTCTTTGAAGTTTTTCTTTTTGTGCGAGCGCTAATTTTAATATTTGTATGGAAACTCCTCAAGTTTCTGTGAAACCAAAAACGGATGAACGGCCCGGGAGCCCGCAGATCAAAGCTTTAACTTTTATATCCTCAGCAATCACAGCTGGATCTGCAAAGATTTCTGCCTCTAATGAAGACGCCTCGTTCCCAGACTGTCGGGAGGCGAGGCGCAGATGGAGATGGTCTCATTCTCCAGTCCGCTGAAGCGAGGCGAAGCAGGAGCATTTGTACTGCAGGTGCAGAGGGGAATTTAAAGTGCTTTAAAGAAAATAAAGAGACCCAGAGCGAAGAAAATGTATTTTCAAAAGAAGAAGGAATTTTGTACCAGAAAATTTGGCAAAATTTCAAGGTGAGGCACAATGAACATAAATTTTTAAAAATGAAAACAGAATCTTAGAGCTGCGTTCAAAACAACTGATCATAACATCCTGATCGACAAATGAAAAGTAGGCAGGATCAATAAGACTAAAAATTTTAAACTAAATATTTAACATTTAGTTTGTAAAAACAAATATGTTGCATCCCGACTAAATTTTTAGTTCCCAACTAAATATTTGATGTCGAGCTGAAAATGTAGTTTGTCAACTAAATATTTATTTTCCAAACTAAACATTACTTTTGACTCCTTTAAATAGGAATTACAACTTTTTCTATTCCATTTTCACCGTTTCTTTCACTACGGTACAAAAATAAAACCACCTCTTGTTCTTTGAATGACTTGTTCGTGTTTCAAAGATATTCGTTTATCTCCCTCTGCGTTCCTTTAAAGCAGTTCATAGGTAAAAGGTGCTGCAGATGAAGCTGATGATTTCATTTAAAGCAGCCAACAGTTTCCAAGTCATAAGACTGGAGGCACAGAACGAGCTTTCCGACAGTCCGCGTTCTCCAGGATGGCAATAAGCTGATTTTGGCATCACTTTCCAGTCTAAGGCAAGACTCACACGCATCCCGGCAGCACATCACATGGACACATCCCAGCTATGTGGTATTGATTGAAACGAAGGCAGGAAAGAAACAAGACTGGGGCTCTCTGTGGATTTAGGTAGCTGCGGTGTGCTTATTAAATGGAAGTAAGGAAAACCTGCGGGTATGTGTAAAGGTTGAAATTTAAAGCTGGACTCGGAGGCAGAACACACTGTAAAGCCTGAAAGTACTGAGAATATAAATCAAATCATGGCCAGTCTGGGCGGCTCGCTTTCTTTCTCTTTTGTCACATCATGCTTTTATGTGTTTTTGTGCCAAACGGATCACAGAAAGATGGAGGTTGAAGGCTGCGGTATCGGTCCAGTAGAACAAAGTACCTGAAAATCCATGAACCTCGACAGCGAAATAAACTCGACGGGGTCACAGCCGCCTCCCTCTGACTCACAGTCTGCACAGAAACCGGCCTGTGGTCGAAGACAATGACAGCAGGGCTTCTTCATGTTCATTTTGATAGCATTGTCTAAATTACAAAAATGTGGCCTCTTTATACATAGAAAAAAGTAAGAAAAATGATGACATGCATGGCCTGTTGTCACAAAGAATGGTTACAAGAGCATTCAGAAATATTTTAGATATATAAAACTTCAATGCCACAGCCTGCAGATGTCATTGTGCCAAGTGACCTTTGACCTCATTTGGTCATTTCATCAATGAGGTAAGGTCAGGTGAAAATGTTCGTAAGAACAAATATGCATCTGGGAGGAAATTGTCCTGGTTTCACGAGACCAAAAACGACACCTTGGCTCTGTCCTGAACTAGTTTCAGGCGTGGCGCCATCTTGTTGCGGTCATTCAGTGTATAGGCCACACTTTGTGGATAGGATCGCCTTTTGGGTGCTGTCCCGTATTAAATCCTCCCATATTAATGGTGAAACAGGGGAGGGTTTCCACAATGGGAATGACAGTGATGTAGGAGACATCATTTTGAGGTTCCTCCTGGTCTGGAAGATCTAAAGTATCTGGTGGTTTTAAGCTGTGTGGGAACAGCAAGGCATATAGAATAAACAGCAAAACTATGGACACATAGCACAGTGCTGTCTATGTATTATGCTTAAAATATTTGATTGTGCTATTAAATAGCGGTATGCAACTGGAAAACACACACTGGCCCTTTAAATAGATAAAAGCTGAATGACATTCAGAATTCTTACATGAACATTAATTCTTCATCCTGACAATAAAATCAAGTGGCAAACCTTTACAATGCAATAAAACCAAAGATGGACTAGATGGAACAATACGTTAAAAGACATCTCTCTCAAAACTTGCTGTTTTGAAAAAGATCTGAGATATGTTTTAATTTCCCGAATAGATTTTGAGTAGGTCCTACATTTCTGCTGACAAGCTGAAATGTGCTTCAGTGAAGAGAGGATTTAGAAAGGATGCCTCGTGCTACAGCTGCCTCCTACAAATCTGAAGCTAGAAAAAGTGAAAATTGCGAGAGTTTCTGTTAGTGTGGAGCAGCACAGTCAGAGGAGTGAGAACTGATGTGGTTCACATGACTCTGCCTTATGCAAAGCAGCGTAATTTACTGCAAAGCTCTCCTAACCTTAATTCAGACCATCAGATTAAAACGTTTTACAAAAAACATCTGAATATGCCTAGTTTTTAAATAAAAGGAAGAGTTTGTTTAAATTCAAAGGTAAGTTTCTCTCGTCTTGTCTATTGCATGTTCTGTCAGTTTTGCAAGAGGATCCAAAATCTAATCAAACTTTCCCAAAACAAGAAAATACTCCTAAGATTATTTCATAAAACTGGCAATTCGTCCTATTTTTTCTCTCTTTTTACCATGCGGTTGAGCCAAGTTGCAATTATTTGTGAACTCTTGTTCATAGCCGCCCGTGTGCTTAACTCCAGGCATCACTTCATAATTGACCGTGATTTCTCAGACGAGGAACAAACCGTTTTCACTCCACATGCAGTAAAAATGAAGTAAGAGCAAAGTGTTCTTGCATGCTTTGTCCCTTCTCCTGCCTCCCAAGTTCTGCGTCATTTCTGCCGCTTTCAGAATAATTCTGTCACCAGTTTCCACGTCGCTGCTTTCGACCAATAATGATTTGACCTCTTCCTTTTCATTCACTTATTGATTATTTTAAAGCTTTCACTGCAGCGTCTCCTGTGAGGCAAAAATAGATTCTGATTAGAGACACGGCTGAATACAGGGACTTTTACTGTGTCACTTTTTGTCCGCTGATTTAAATATACATAAATAGTATGATGGCAGGAAATTAAAACGATAATGGACTGAAAGGCCACTCAGAAAGGAAGAAGACTTTGCTACAAACCTGGATTAAGAATATTAATAATAAAAGGTGTTCATATAGCCCTATTCTAGAAATTCAACAGCGCTGTATGTACAGCAATAAAGATTAAAAGCAACAACAAGCAATCAGGGAAATATTAGGCATGATATCAGAAACCCTAATTAGATACCATTGATGATAAAGATGATTGTAGCAGCATTTAATGTAGCAAAAGATTAGGTAGCATCTGAGATCAGAAGACTAAATTCATCTACTGGAGCTGTTGTCAATAATCAATAAAAGATACAAAAGAATAACTGCTTTCAATACTATGTATTTTAAAGAAGAAAATAAGTAAACATTACAAGACAGAACATACAAAAAAAAAACAAAAATACAATAAATATATACACAGTACTGCAGTAGATCTTCTAGATAATTGTGCACAAAAGTTCTTCACTTTTCCCCGCCTGGTCAGCACAATGTCTGACCGACACACATTTAAAAGTCCATGGTGTGTTTATCCAGATATTTAAGAGGAAAATGTCCAAGCGCAATTCGTGTCCGATGAAAAGATGAATAATGAGTTGTGTGTCTATGTAGTGAGATGGAGGGGGAAATATTGTGGACCATCAGCCTCCTACCAGACCAGTATGGAGTCAATTTCAGGTTCTCCTGGCTCCAGCCAGTTATCAGAAGCTCACCATCCTTTAACCCAAAAAGGGTCACCTGGCATGTATTGAGATAAACAGGTCCAGTAAATTACCATCCTGCTAGTTAACTAGACTGTTTTTTCAGTTATATCCAGAAATAAATACAATCATATCCACAATCAATCTTTAAAACAAAAATAAAGATATCAGCATTCATTTCATTATCTTAAATACATGTATTGAATTTAAAAAGTTAGATGGTATGTTTGATAAACAATTAGCATTGGATACCACCACCAACATGCCAAACAAACACAACATTATGTTCACTACTCACCAATTTCATTTATAGATCACTGTATGAGAACTTCCTGGCTCCAAGCTCACTGGATACCCAGATCTACATGATTTTTATATTGTGAGGTTTTAAAAGTACATAACAAACAAAGAGATTAACTAATTGTTTGGAAGCACAAACCTGCAGCTCCTGTGTCTCCGGCTCTCCCCCTCACACCCGATTGGGAAAAGCTGGAGCAGGCCTAAAAACCCACTCCAGGTGCAATGATTGGCTGACTACTCTGTGTGACTGACTATCACTCTAACCAATGGCTCACCAAAGGCGGGATTAAGGGCATTTTTACCCTGGGTTACATGATATCGGTTTTCACGACCATTGTTTTGACAACTTTCACTGTGAAAATGAAGACGTGGAGATGTTTTTTACAGTGTCTCTACTACTGTCCCACTGGCCACAAAATAAAATGATCCCTTCATCCATCCAATGTTTGCATGATCAACTCTTCTTTGACCTTGAAGGGTTGCTGCAGGTTCTGGTGTCTCTCTCCAGCGGTCATCGTCGGGCCGAACGGAACAATCATCCACACAAACGTCAACGTAAGACCCGGATTCACAAAACAGACGTCGTCTTACCGTCAAGGCAAAACATTTGCCAAGAAGTTACATTACTGGTCAAAATGCAAAATGGTCAAATTGAAAAGGTCATCAAATCACCTGGAGGAGTTGTCTCTGCTGCAATGAGCCAAACTTTCAGTAAAGCATCGTGAAATTGCCGCCCTGGCATCTTACCAAAGTTATGCAGTTAAAAGCAAATGCTGAGAAAATCCACGCAGTCTTTGGAAAGACTGACATCTTTCACTATGTCGGTGTTTGTCAACTACAAATGTCTGTTTAGCCGAACCGAAACGGTGAATGCTGAGCCTGATGTAATATCTGACGTGTGGGAAAGCAAAAAAAAAAAAAAAAACAGACTGTCGTTTTAATACTGTGTAGTTAAATGCCTGGTTTGAACCGTAAGCCCTTTAAATAGTCTTTATGTGATTTATCTGCCGTCGGTTTATTGTTTCCTACAAATGTTAAGCTTAAAAAAAAAAAGTAGAAAATGTTACAGTTTCACCCGGAGGAATGAAGTCTGCAGTGATTTCTGATGCTTCGGACCTGAATGAGTCTTAATTCGGGGGGGATGAGGGGGAAAAAAAACTAGAATAAAGGATCTTTTGTGAGGAGGCTTTTGATGCTCCCAGTTTTTGTGACAAGTTATTATCTTGAAAATAAAAGCCTGACAGCGTCACAATCGAACCTCGTGATCTGCTCGGTTTTGAAGTGTAAGTAGGACAAAAAAAAAAAAAAAAAAAGATTTAGGCTGAAACTTTGTCTGAGAACACTCAGATCTTAGTTGGCGGGGTTGTTTTTTTTTTGTTTTTGTTTTTTTTTTTAGATTCCTTAAAGCGTCAATTAAAACATTATTAGCTGAGAGAGGAAACTGTGTAAGCATATTAGAAACCCAATCCTGTCAGATGAGCCACCTGGGAAGGAAAACATCTGAAGAGATTGGAAGAGGGGAGTTTCTACTGAAAGTATGGAGTCCCATTAAAAGCAGGTCTTTCTGCTATTTTGTCCCCAGTAATTTATGCAGAACAAATTTTGTTAAAAAATAAAATAAAAAAAACAACAACCTTCTTTTCACCTCAAGGTCCACCTGAACTTTGGCCTCGGCGTTAAAAAGCCAAAGCTCAGCCTCGCCTCTGTTTTCCACGAGGAGGGTTTAATCAATTATCGCCGACAGAAAGCCGAGAAGGCGGGAGGGAGCGGGGGGGGGGGACGGGACGATGGAATTCATTCGTCCCATTTTTGGTTATCTGCGGACATTGTGGACGCTGAATGGCTGCTGAATGGCTGCTGAAAGGACGGATTAGAGTCATGCAGAGCCGAGCGGCGCACAAGGAAAAAAAGCGAGCCTCGCGGAGTGACGCGTGAGACGCAGCAGCGGCCGCCGACAGACGTCCAGATAGGTCATCAGAGGAGGGAATCAATAGGGCAAAAGAGAAAGAGAAATGCACTGATTGATTCAGTTATCAAACAGGTTTTTGATAGCAAATGTGTGTTTTTTTTTTCTTTTTTTTTCTTGTCGTTTATTTTCAAAGAGACTGGAGCCCTCGTAAAATTGTGACATTTAAAAGGCTCTTGTTGAAGATCTGTGATTAGAAAAGAAGCTGTAAACTCTTTGATGAAGCACATGACCTCAGATCCATAGGAAGCTGTTATACTTGGTTGGAAATGTTACTTTTGTGTTTTTGTGTTGCACCGCACGGATAAACCTGGTTTGACTTGTTGAGATTCGAACGCTGGCGCTGAAAAAGATCTCCAGATTTTTAAAGATTGACGTTCAAATTGTTTTTATGTCACTTTGAGTTACACGGGGTGAATGTCTGGGGCGAGAAAATGAGAAGATCCAAAAGTAACACAGTCATGGCAGTGAACCAAACGTGAGTTTTTAAGATGTTATCTGACTTTGAAAATGATTGGGTGAAATTTATATCATATAGGAAACAAATGGGTTTGGTTCACACAAATTCATTGATTTAAATTGGATGTTCAAATTCTTATTGTGCCCTAAAAATTTCCACTAGTCGGTCAGGGAATTTCTTCAGATTTTCCTCTCCTTCACTGTTAGTCAAACTAAACCTCTGAATCACAGCTGATTTTCCATCTGTTTTCGTAAACAGGCATTTTAAGTATTCACGTCCCTTTGTCCCTGCGACAGACTGGCGACCTGTCCAGGGTGAACCCCGCCTCTCGCCCGGAACGCAGCTGGAGATAGGCACCAGCAACTCCCGACCCCGTTAGGGAGAAGGGTGACGGAAAATGGATGGATGGATGGACGTCCCTTTGTCAGCGTTCTGTCTTCCACGGCGAATTATTATTTCTCTACCGAAGTTAGACGGTTGGTTGTTAACGTGTCCCAGTTCCAACACATCTGATTCCGATGGTTGATGCGTCTCACCAGCGTGTCCCAGAAACTGATGATCAACTGTTTCCTTTCAGTACAGTGTGTTCGGACAAGCGAATGTCTACAAATGCAGGGCGCTGGACCTGCAGGACCAGAGTTGTCCGCTCCAGATCACTGCACATGGCTGGTTATGCTGCAGGATGCAGCTCTAAACCTCTGCTGCTTGAGAATCCTTTAGAGCAACTTTTTTATTTGTTTATTTATTTTTTACTTGCTGCAGTGTACCGGTGAACATGTTTTACACCTTACCTGAAGAGTTTCATTTATATATATATATATATATATATATATGTATTATATATATATAAACATTTCTGAGGTCAGCATGACACATGAAAGGCCGAGAGTTTTGATGTTTTCACACACAAACTTTGATCTTCCTGTGACTGCAGATCTTTGGAGGATTACCAGAGACTTCGTCTAACAAAAACAGGAAGGGGGAAAACCTCTTCTTTGGCAGCGTTTGATCTGTTTTTATTCCAAACTGTAATCTGCGGGCCTTAATCGTGAGTTTTGATGTTGCATCATTGTGAGAGTCTGTCAAAAGCCGACATAACAGGAGGGTCGCGGTGCTACGATCATGTCATCTGGGCTAAAACTGACCAAAAACACTGAAACCGCTAATAGCCTCTTGCTTTCATGCTTCACGGCTTGTGTGTAATTTCTGTCATCCTTTTGTTTCTTGAGCCTTTCCTGTCAAAAACGGGATGAGCTGTCATCAAGATGCATAATGAGTTCTGAATTAAACTCTTTTTCATGAGCCAGTGGAACCGCCAGGGCACTCGGGGCTGCTCGCACATAAACTGTTGTAGAAAAAGGGATGTTTAATTAATCAAGCTAGCAATGTTTCGCGCTTTAAATTGCTGTCGCTGATAGCCTGATTATAGTGTGCTCAGAGTGTAAAAGAAATAATCAACTTCCTCATTACTTTCTCTCCAGGGAAACAGTGACAGGATAAACTGAAAGGACCCTGTTGTCGTCCGATGAAAACATCTCGAGCGATATATCAGAAAGCAAAACGCTGTACATCAATAAAGGAACACTAAACAACACGGTATTGGCAGCGTCATGCTCTGAGGTCGCAGAGTCATCTGAAACCCTAAAACAGTGAAAATGTAGCACAACTTTGTCCAAAGTTGTGTTCAAATCTTTTAAGAGTGAACTTTAAGACATGACATGATCATTCATATGTTGACTTCTTAAGCAGATTTGGTTATCTTTAAAGCTAAGGGATATTTTTCCCCTCTCACCTTTCCTGGAGAGTTATCTGCAAGAAAAAATGATTCTCCCGCTGCAACATTTAATTCTTCCATTATTCTACCTGCTTCATCTTTTAATAAATCACATTGTAAATCGCCTGTTAGATAAAGAGCGGGTGTAATTCCTAATCTGTGCGAGTTGTCAGTCGCCCTGAAAAACGTACGAGTTGAAACGGCCGCGACCTTAAAAGGCCCTGATCGTGTCTGAGAGCCAGAAAACAGCTGAAAGTGAAACAGAAGTAGATCATGAAAGGTGTTTCCATTGTCCGTGTTCACGTCGACGATAGTGAGGAACAGACTGCCACAGAGACGCACACGCATTGGCCAGGACCGAGCCAGACTTTAACCGGCTGGAGTGAGACTTTTGGTGAGAAGCGGCTTGAGTCATCACACTCCTCAGTTTTCAGGACTTTTCCGTTTTGCTGGATTCCACTCTTGCTCTCGCTCTGGGCCCCCATGTTGATTTGTCCTTTACGTTTTCCGTCATTAAACCTGTCGTTGCACACTCCGTCATGCGCCTCCCAGTATCCTGCTGCCGTTTGAGCTCTCATCGACAAACCTCGGACATGACAGTTTTCGTCCCCAGCAATCATTCATCGTCGCGCAGACTTTAAATCTGTCCCTTTCAATCTCTGGCCAGGCCGCCGGTTTGTTGGGCCTTCAAGCAACGGCTTCTTTTGAGGTCATGTTCTTCCACCGCATAAATCATGGAATAAATCCTCACTTTTATGGACTCAAATTCATGCCGGAGACTTTATGGCTCGTATTTCTCGGGGTGGAAACTGTGATACGCATTGAAGTCCAACTTCTGCATTCCAGACGTAGCATCATCGCCGGTCAGCATCTTTTTGTAACCTTGTGGTGATGGTTAATATATGATGTTTCTAGACATCAGACAGTCAAATAAAACTGAACTTACCTATGATGAGTTCTGATCACTTGAGAACAGTAAAAATGATACGTACCTTTTACACAGATCACAAATTTAGCGTCTTTGACAGCTAAAGATTCAATGTTCTGAGGAATATTATACTGACTGCATGTGAGCGAGACTGATGTCGAACTGAGATGTTTAACTCTTTACTGGTCTCGTTGTCAGAAAAATGAAGAAACACCAGGTATTTTAATTTGTAACAAACACGTAGCTCGTAAATTCATTCCCATGATATGGAGATTTTCAGTGTTGCTCCACAAGCAGCTCTTTAATACAAAACGTAAAACTTGTTTCATTTATGACATGCCTCCCAGCATGTACAAAAGATTGAACAAAACTTTTATTTTTGAAACACAACAAAAAAAGTACACATTTTTTGTTTTACATGTACATTTTTAACCTTGATAATTAAAAAAAAAAGTTATGAACTGACTGGATTATGGTGTGTGGCAAAACAAAAAAGTGTTCATATCTCCCAAACTTTTCCAAATTTTGTTAAGTTATAACCATAAACCTGAATATATGTCACTGTACAAAATACAATGCAATTATGACTAATATGTAGTTATAAAACTGACAGGTGTTGCGTACTATAACAAATTAAATACCAACAAAATACATTGACGTTTGTGGATGCAACATGACAAAATGTGAATATGATCAATGATGATCATTTTATAGTCACTCATTGGCTTATACAGTACCCAGCATCATATTCATTGGTATTTTTAAGACATATTATCTTTTTAAAATGCAACAATTAAAAATTGTTAAAATAACCAAAAAAATATTTGCAAAAACTACCCAAGTTTCTACTTTCCTAACATTTAAGATTGTCGTCAACTACTGACCAACCCAAAAAAAAAAAATGAGGTATTGAAGTCAATAAATACCTAAAACATGGTATATGTATGTAAAACGTAGGTATGAGACTGAAAAAAAACATCAACAACAAAAAAAAAATGCAGTTAAACTCAATCAAAACTGGGATTCCAAACACCTGAGGCTGCAGCTGTCGGAAGGCGGGACTTTTGCAGGAGGCGGAGCGACAGAACCAGGAAGCCAACACTGACTCCGCCCAGTATGGCCACACCTGAGATCAGGGTGATGGTCAAAGCGTTTAATGGCTGGGGGGAGTTGCCAATTGCTGGTGGATGGAAAATTTAAAAAACACAAAACAGAAACAAATCATTTGATGATGCGTCAATGCTATTTTTTTAATGATTTGTTTAAATTTAAAAATAATTGACAGAGCTCAAAATATTCTTACCAAGTTGAGAGTTGTTGACAGGTGTTTCATCTGCAAAAAGGAAATGCAGGTGAACATTAAAATCTCTTTATCATTTCAAAGGTGACCTATTGTGCTTCCTTGAATAGGTTGGTCCAGAACTATGGGTTATACCCTTTTTGCACAAAATCATTTTTAGATCATGAGATTTCTGTCTGCTCACTGCTGCCTGTTTCGACCTCCTTTCAGAATATTTTGCTTTTAGAGCCTCTTTCACTTTAAATCCAAATAGCTGCTGCAGGCCACGCCCGCTTAACCTTTACAGTTGCTCTCGAAAATGGCTTAAAATAGATGAGTAAATGTACCACTCTATATCTTTGAAAAGCAGAAGTGGAGCCTCCTGCACAACCAACACGAACGCAGCAAGTGGATTTCCGGTTGGCACTTTAACAAAACACTTGTGTTTTCCAGCAGCTATTGTACGCCGCATGCAGTGGTACAACTAACTGACCAATTGTGCTGGGGTTCAGCTTGAGTTGCTAGGCAACAGGGCTGGCATCGGCTGGGGCTGCTAAGTAATGGCGCTTTGTAACTCAAGAATCGGGAGGTCTTTGAAATGGCACATTTTCCAGACACCCAAAAAATTTATTGTCAAAAAAATTAAGTTTTTTATTTTAAGTCATTGGGCCATTTTTAGGAGCGACTGAAACTCAAGGAGAAGTAGAAAAATCACCAAAATGTTAATTTTACATAATAGGTGCCCCTTAAATGCTTTTGTTTGTTTGGGTCGAAATACTTACAGAAATATCTTATTTTTCATCTTTGGACTTTTAGGATCAGCCTACTTGTAAAATAAAACAAAAAAAACCCCCAAACGAAACGGATCGATTTACTGTTCATACCGCTCCTTGTGATGATCGGACCGGCCGTGATAACAGCGTTCCCAGACGCCACTGGCCGGGAATCAAGGCTCTGCTCTCCATCCCTCCTGCGCCGTCGCCCACAAATCTGTCAATCACAATTGTTGCACTTCACTCCTCGCCAAGATCAGACGATGCTCACGCACACTCGCAGGCTTATTTTGTTTGTCTCGTTTTTTTGCCACCCGTACCGGGATGAGCATGATGCAGTCGTCCGCCCTGCACAGCTTGGTGACACAGTGCAGAAACACGGTGGACATCTTCTGGTGTCTGTGCTTCACGAATCGGAAGACCTCGAAGGAGAAACGCCCCATCTGACTCTTCCCGTTCTCGAAGACGGTCGTCTGCGGATCTTTGGAGCATCTGCACACGTGCGCCGCACGCACACACACACACACACATGCACACAAGCACACGTCCGCATGCATATTTAAACATACATGCACTAAAGAAACATGACAGACTGGATGTCTGGGTGTGCGCTTAAGCTGTCACAGGGTGGAAGCATTCATGAGGATAAGCCCAGCCGAGAGCATGAAAAGGTAATGACTCTCTTTTGTGGGTTTATCAAGTCATCATCTTGAATGGAGAAAAAAAAGAAAAAAAAAAAAGCAAGATTACCCGAAGAAAAGGTCATAGCGGAGTTCATCATTAGGATTCCCTGAGGGGGTGGTGTAACAGTAGTCCATCAAGATATTCCATCTGCAAGGGGGGACAACACTGTGAGATGGGATAGAGATCTAACTGCACATGGGAAAGCACTGGTTGGGCTTTCTTTGCCGCAGACTGGCGCCTTCAGGTCCAATAATAACATAATGGCCTAATGAAAGTAGCCTAAGCGCAGAAAAAATGACTACATCTGGAAAAAGTGAGAAAAAAAAAATGATGCTGGGAAGGAACGTGCCAAGAATAAAAAATATCATCAGTGAAGCCTCGGAGTAAAGATGCCGTGTTAACAAAGGGCAGAATGAGACGTATTTATTCAAAATATGAAGGATCTATGAAGCTGAAATGAGACAAATAATGACGTGTTGTGTACCGTTTGTCTAAGTTGGTAGCTTTCACAGCAGCAAAGACTCTGGTTTTCAGAGCAAGGCCGGTCATTGGGATCGACAGGGGCTGACTGTACGTGGAGTCCTGCAGGAGACGGGATAAGCAGCATCAAATGAATAAAACCAACTTTCTGCTGTGTCAGATATTGGAAATCTGATTCAATGTATACTGTATCTCAATAGTGTACCTGTTAAATTTTAGACAAATAATTTCCTAACTTTTGTCTTCCTTTACTGTAATGTGCCATGATTCACATGGAGATAATAAAGTATTAAAATAAAGTTGTAAGATTAAATGAAGAGTAGATTAGAAACTTTTGTGCAGCGTAGCAAATATACCAAATTGAAAATATACATTGATAACTGGAGAAAATATTTGATTACATTTTTCTAAAACTGATGAAAAACCAAGACTAGGTTGTTTTTTTTTTTTTAAAACTTATGTCTGGGATTATTACAACACAGAAACATGCATGCTTGATTAAAATCTATCGAGAACTTGTCGGCCTCAATCCCATGATCAGATGAAGGCACAGTTGAACTGTGGGAAACAAAACCAAACGGTACCTTTGGCTTAGAAAGAGCACTGGACATCAATTAAATAACTTCATGATGACCACAGTGAAACATGGTAGTGGCGGTATCATGCGCTGCGGCTACGTTTCTTCAGAAAGAAGAAATGTAACCATTTCATTGGAACCCCTAATTGTTCCTATGATGTATTTTGAAAGCTTAAGCAAAGTTTAGTTCACGTTTAATGAGTAATTTCACGCTTCCAATTTCTTTTGGCTATAAATACGATGCGCCTCAAAAACCCATTTTTCTAAGCCTCTCTTCAAAATGGGAAAGACAGAAAACAGTAGAGGTGTTGATTTTCTTTTGTGTGTGTCAGAAAATGACCTTCAAGAAAGTAGATACTCATTGAGTCAGAGCTGTCAGTATAATTTGATCGTTTTGCTATGATATGATATCTATTTGGTTTTATATTTCTATATGATAAACTGGATATTTTCCTGAACTGTTCTATACATACAGTCAGTGAAAAGTTTTAAATAACTGGACCCAAGACTATGAAAACTCAGTCAAACTCAAGCAATGAGGAAGTATTTTCTGCCCTACCATCACAAATGTAAATATGTAGCATTAACTAAACATTAGCGGGAATTTAAACTGGCACAGTGGGTTTTTATGATGAGACCAACATTGAGTTTTTCAGCAACAAACACACCATGTGAGTCACTGTGAAGAACGGTGGAGGATCTGTGATGCTGTGGGATTCTGTCTTCCAACAAAATATGATCTAAACTGGCTTATATTTGCAACTCAAGAATCAGCTTTAATAGTTAAACATAGAGAAACAAATCAGGCTATGTTCATGGTTTATCTGGCTACAAACATGCTCATTTGGAACAACTGTAGCATTTCCTCATAGAAAATGACGATCCTCAGCGCTAAATTTTCCTCTAGTTAATAAACAAATATACTTGCAGCTCTTTTGTGGAGTATTCACATTGACAAAGTGAAAATGAACTCAGCTCTTTTTGCTTTTTTTTTTTTTAAATACTGTGACTTTCTTTTCTCTGCTTGTTTTGATTTATTTAAGAATGAAATCTTTTTACATCCATTTCATGAGAAGGAGAGGCCTCAATGTCTACTTTTCTTAGAATGATTACAGAGGAATGAAGTCGTCATTCGAACAATTTTGAGAAACTTCCACTGAAGGAACGCTTTCTGGAGGGTCGTCTAATTAAGCTGTGTACTCACATTGTACAGGATCATACTGAGCGTGCTAACAAACGTGCCGTTGCTGTCCTTCACTGACACGGCGGCAGACGAGCTGTGGGGAAAAAAAAATTAAAAGATTCATTATTGACCGTGTTTCATTGATGTTGGATTTGTTATAAAAATACTGCATTTATCGAACATGACATGAAAGAAATCTGACTTCACAATTTAACACCTTGAAATCAGGCCTTTGTCTCTTTAAGAAGCTCCTGCTCTTTCCGACATATCAGCATTCCTCTATTAAGCATTTACAAACATCTGTTGGGGAAATAGTTCCTATAATGAACTCATCAGCAGATGTGTTTGCTAATTGCTGCAGCTAGTTTGAAGGAGCTGAGCGTGAAAGGCACTTTAGGCGCTTTACAAATCAGAATGGTTGCCACGAGAGATTCAGGAATTCCTCAAACATGCATGAAAAAATGAAAGCAACACTCCAGGTGTGTTTTTGATGAGGGAGTAACACTAAAATGATGTAAAAGAGACAAAAAAAAGTTGCTTTTACATAACACTGCCCCTTCAAGGGAAAGTAACTTACGACGCCAGCTGTGAGTTATTGACCAGGTACTCTAACGGGTAGCTGCAGCTGAACTTGTACTGCAAACCAGGCAGGTAGCTGATTACAGTCGGCGGGTCGGGGGTGTCGATGTATCCTGAGATATTCCCAATTTGCACCAGAGACATGTTCCCGTAGGCGTTGACCCCGTGAGCTGTGCTGACCTGCACAAACAGGAGGAACATCTCACAGAACAATGAAATCGGTTGTTGATTCAACAAAAGGGACGTCCCCCCCTATTCCCCCACCCTCGCCCCCGTCGTCCCTCACCACCAGGCTGTTGCCGCAGGCCTCCAGAGTGCTGAGGCTGATGCTGAACAGGACTGCGGTGGGGAACGTGTTGTTGTTGACGAAGCCGCGGCACTGAGCATCGCCGTGCTGGCCGTTCAGGGCCAGGTCTGCGGCTGTGTAGCCCGAGTAAAGTATGGGACAGAAATTGATCTTCAGGGTGATGGTTTGGACCCCGCAGTAAATGCTGATGTCCCGCTCAGCTGGGGGGGCGGAGGAGAGACAGACAGACAGACAAATGGGGGGTGGAGGATAAAGCTCATACCAGAGTGAGTCAGTTTAGATCAGCAGTAACATTTTGCTCTTAAAGTTGTGGTTTGT
This sequence comes from Poeciliopsis turneri, assembly GCA_922788865.1. NCBI lineage: Eukaryota > Metazoa > Chordata > Actinopteri > Cyprinodontiformes > Poeciliidae > Poeciliopsis > Poeciliopsis turneri. Next base: position 202,164 of record CAKLNU010001078.1, read on the forward strand.
CAAAGTAAATCACGTCTGTCCTACTTGCTGCTTAATTTTTCATATATATAAATATGACGTTTTTATCTCTTTTCTCTGTTTTGGTGGGATTCATGAACTACTTCAAGTTAGGGAAGAGTGAAGCAGAATACAAATCAAGGCTTTTGTTTTCGGTAAAAAGCAAAATGAAATGTAGTCAATTTGGGATTTGATTGTGTGTGAAACAAACAGTTCATGTTTTTTGTTAAATAAAGCCGCTAAATAAAAATAGATTTAAATTAGACTGAGCTGAAAAATGAAACTCTCACCCAGATAAGATATAGAAAAAAAATTGAAAAATATATTTTTTAAAAATAGCGAAATAATGAAATAACATGTAATTGTAAAAAAATGATTAAACTCTACTTTCTTTTCAAGAAAAAATATTTCTAGAGGTTTTACATGTATAGAGTGACAATCCCCATCAAGATGGGATATTTCTACGTCTTCATTACACTACAGTAATAAAATAAACACACTTTGGGGGGAAAAAATACCAACAGCTATTAAAATACATACTTTTGCTTTAATTGTGTTTGTCGCTGTGTGCAAAAACACAACACAAATGTGATGCGAATATATAAATATTCCAAATTTATTCATCCTCAAAGATATAATTGTTCTCTAATGGTGTTTTTTTGTTTCTTTTTTTTTTAAGTGTGAGGATAAATCTTGCCCTGCAGAAAGCTAACATCTTCTCTGGAAACACAGTGGAAGGAATACTAAACATTTCACTAAGAATCAACACCCGAGGAGGGCACGGCTTAATTCGGCTTGTTCTGATTTTAGTCACATCAATGCAGAATAATAGAAAAAATATGGCCTTAAAAAAAAAACAGTGTTGTGAGTTTTTTGGAGGGAAGGTTTTCTCACCAGGAAACCTGCTGTGGTAGTTGGCGTCACAGTTGTATCCGTTAAACTGCGTGGAAACCGAGATGGCGTTCCCAATTAACAGGAGGAAGAAGCAGGTCTGGGCCATTCTGGCGCCTGACAGAGGTTTGCCCGGGGTCATCGTCGGAGGTTGTGGGGGGGGCGGGGGGGGTCACCACTGGATCAACCACATTCCTCAGTTACATGTCAAAAAAAAAAAAAAAACACAACAGCAAAAAAAAAAAAAAAAAAAAAACAGCACCTATGTCGAAATTAGAGGTGGCAAAAACAATGCTTCCTTGCACTTATCTGCTGCACACTCTGACCTCGACCAGAGGAGTTCAGCCTTCTGTCTTCAAGTCCCCTAATCTTCTTCTCTGCCTCCTCTTTTTGACCCCTTCACCCAGCGCCTTTTAAACTGAGGTCACCCCCTCTTTCTGGCTCATTTCATCCCACTTCCCTCCTCCGTCCCGCCACCCCTTGTGTGTTTTTTCTCCTCTCACCTGTTTACCTGTCTCCAGTCTTTTTCCAAGGTAATTGGCCGGAACCGTCGTCTTCCTGCAGATTTGTGACGAGAGAGCAACCTCCAAACTGGGGGGACACCACGGTTTGTGGTGGGCACCCAGGAAGCCGAACCGAACCCCCCGACGTCAGCCTCACGCTGTATCTCTCTCGTGCGCGCGGAGATGAGAGAGATAGGCCGACAAAAAGCCGGTGCGGCGCGGAACATGGGAAACTCCATCGGATCTGAATGGACGGGACAAATCTTTTCACGGCACCAAGAAACCTGAGCGTGCTCGGTGGGTTCCCACTCATCTCTCTTCAGTCTGATCTCCATCTGTCAGGTCAAACAAATGGTGGGCCTCAGCAGGGGGCAGGTGTCGCCCGGGAATTCGGCTTTCATCGGCTACTGCGGCGGCTCACATTCGCGCGAGCACAAAAGTCAGATCACGGTCCGATGCAGAGCTGTGTGTGAGTAATTGTGATGCGCAAGGCATCACTTAAAGTAGGAGCATTCACCTGTTCATACAGCTGCGGCGGACGTTTTCTGTCTCTAAATTGCTAGGTAAGGAAAACAGGCCTTACCTTCACTCTTCCTACAGCTCTTCAAAGAAAGGAATGATTCGATTAGTCTGTTGAAGTTTGTTGACAAGTCTGAGGGTTTTTCTTTTAACTTTGCTCTTTATTCTGAAAGCCCAAACTCAGCAGGGTTGGAATCTGTCAAACGCAACTTCTGAGTCTCCCACAAATGACCGATTAGATTTAGGTTTGGATGTTCACTGTACTGCTCTCGCTCATGACTATGGTCTAAACCGTTTCATTGCGTTTCTCTGTCTGTATATGTAGCACCAATGTTCTGGAGTCTTTTTTTTTTTTTTTTTTTCTAGTTTCACTCTGGTTTTTGCTGCGTTCCAGTTACCTCCGAAGTCGCAACTCAAAGTCAGACCCAACGTCAAACCCAATGACGTTCTAGTGAAAAAGTCTGAATTTCAACATGGCGACACCCAGAAACATCATTGGCAATGACTTACAAACATTGTTTTAAGCTTTACTTTTCATAAGCAAACTTTTCATTTGTTCAGTTTATAGTTGCAGGTGCAACGTGCAACAACGATGATTTTAGACACACTTTTACATGTGTTTCTTGTAAAACAAGCATGTTTCCATCACATCTTACAACCGTTGGCATGAGGAGCAGCCATATTGGCACACAAAATCAGAGTTGCTCCTAGTGTCCCTGTAGAAAATCCGACTTTGGGGGGCATTCCGGTTGATTTTTTTCCGACTGGGAAGTAAAAGTTTCCCAGTTCAGAGTGCAACTGGAATTCAGCATTAGCTCAATCTGATATTTTTTCACATTGACGTTTATCAGCTTCCCTGAAGAAACCTTTTCCCACACCATGATGCTGGCTAACAGGCTCATGTGAGCCTGTTAGCCGGAACGTTTACTTCCGACCTCATCTCACCGAAAACGGCTTGTGGCAAGCTTAGATTGGATTTCTAATGTCTGTTTAAGCAATAGCTTTCTTCTTCCTTAGATACCATATTTGAGGAGTTAGTGACAAGTAACTCCTCCTACCAACACATCCTCCCACCTGAGCGGTTGATCTCTGCAGCTCTTCCAAAAGTAACACTGGCCTCTCGTATGAACGCTCTTTGCCCAGCATGTGAGTGAAGACTGATCAAGTCTTGGCAGGTTTGCAGTTGGGTCAGACGCTTTAAATTTAATGTTGATTGATTGAACATTGCTGTGTGAGAAGTTCAAAGTTTGAGTTTTTTCTTATATTTATCATTCCTGTGTTTCTGGACTTTGTTCGCTATTTTTTTCACTTCTTAAGGCAACTGGTTGCACTCAATTTAACGGCTCAAGGTAAAGGCTGCTCTCTGTTATTCGACATAGTTGTACGATTTTATTGAGAAAAAGCAAACATCGGTTTTCTTTCACTTCACAGTCGTGCCCTACCTCATGTGCTGTCACATAAAATCTCCATCAAACAAATTAAATTTGTTAAACTTGTTAATCTGACCCCTTCCCCCAGGGTCAGATTTGAACTTTTTTACCCTACACTCATTACCGCATCTGCCCTCAGTTAATCATTCACATGTTTGGTATCTACAGAAACATCAAACTATTGGCTGGAAGCTGATAAAAAAAACAAAAAAACATTTGAGTTTATGACAGGATTCAGTGTCTAGGAAATTCACCAAAAAGACATTGTAGGGAGCTATGGTACTGCCAAAAAGAAGTACATATTTTTGACAAACCTTTTCTTTGGCAAAATGGGCCTAAACTTCTTGCAGTAGTTCACATGAATTTCAAAAACCATACTTCAACTGGAGACGAATGTAACAATTTCCTATTGTTTCGTTCTAATTGGAAAAAAATAAATAAATATGGCTATTTAAGAAAAATCAAATCAAGCAGTTTTAGATATTCCCAGTTTAGACGGTGCAGACCTGTGGCGAAGGCAAAACATCCAGGTATTTCGTTTTATTAAACCCTCTGTGAATTTGCTCTAGTCTTTTGCACAGGTAATGCAAATTTATAGTAACCAGAAGTTTGCAGACTTATTTATTTTTCTAAAAGGTTTATATACTATTATTTCATGTTTCATCGCCAGCGAATGCATGCTGGGGTCCATAATGCTCGGCGTGCCGGGGTCAATTATGTATTATTATGATTATCAGGGTATGTTTACACATACCCTCCTTCTTTGGCCTCCAAATGAAGAAGGAACACACACCCTCTATATTTCGATTAATATTCAACCCCCAAACACTTCATTCTGCCTTTGCAGCGAAAGCATATGCCTGAGTTGAAACCCTTGAGCTCTTTTCTTTTTGCAGGTCGTTGTGCTCGGAGACTTAAAATGTCTCTGGACCCACCGCCAAACTTAGATGTGCCCGATAAGGCCGCTCTCTATCTGATCAACCTGTAAAACATCCAGACTCAGCGAGCAGACGTCTGAATTGGACAATCTGGGGCGCAACACACACACGCACGCACGCACGCACACACACACACACACACACACACACACACACACAAAACTCAGGGAGGGCGACTGTAATCTGACGCTCCAGTTTAAACGCACACAGGAAAGTCAAGCCCTCATCAAAGGCCTCTTTGCCATTTGATCCTCGCTGAGTAATGTTTGTTTTCTTGCCACGGCAGAAGGGGGACCATTTAAAATGGATTTGGGTAATAAGGCTGTTTATGTCGCCGCAATTGACTTGCACAACAGACGAAAAGTAAGAGGGGAAGGCCAAAAAAGAAAAAGAAAAAAAAAAAATCTAATTTAAGTTCTTTTTTTTTTTTTAATGCTCCACTAGTGCAGAAGATTAAAACGGTAAAAGTTTGTTTGAGATTTCCATTTTAAAGGAAATTTAGGTTGCAGAGTGTCCTGAGGTTCCTGACAGAGTTTGTTGTTGTTGTTGTTGTTGTTGGAGGAGGAATCAAGGTTTGCGAAAATTCCCAGGTGAAATGGGAAGCTTATAGCGCTGCAGTTAGCATGACATCACCAAAGATTCACAGAAAACTACCTGTGTTTACATTTTTGTTTATCTGCTAATCTTTGTTTTTCATTCTAAAGCAGAACATTTAATATAGGATTCATATATCAAAGAGTTAAAGAATTTTTTTTGTGAATAATTAAAATATTTTTGTAATCAATATGTGTAAATAAACTAAAGTTTTTTTTTCTTTCTTTCAATGAGTCAAATTAATTATATGTCTTTTATTACAGCTAGTTAACCTTCAAACTGTCTACAAGCTGTAACGCTGGGGAGCCGTGGCGCTGTGGCGCCTCCTGGTGGGCAACTCATCACACTGCATGCAGCTTCACAGTATGACAGTGAAAATGACGTGTTTTCGCTTTTATTGCTCTTCTTGTCAATATCGGTTGAAGAAAAATAAAAACGAAGAGGTAAAACAATTACACTTTATTTTTAGTAAATTATTTAAAAAATAATAAAGTACTTATAGTTGTTCACTGTCAGCATATTGCAAAACTAGTCATGTGCCTTCAACGTTTTACATTTTGTCATCTAATAAATACCAAACTTCAGTGTATTTTTTGGGGGCAGGATGTGTGTTTTTTTTTGTTTGTTTGTTTTGTTTCGTGTGTGTGCCATTTTTAGCCTCATTGTCTTACTGAAGGTGAACCTCTGTTATATATATATTTTTGGAAGGAAGCTTTTCTTCAACCTACTACTCTGTTCTTTTCAGACACCTGTAATGTGGGGACAAAGTTCAGACAATCAGTGACCAGGCTCAGGAGAGTCTTTGTGATTTTGGTGTCTCTTGAAAACATTCACGAGTCGGCAATTTTCTCTGAAGATGGAAAAGAGCAGCCGGTGATTGTGTTAGCCGCTCTCTGCATTGGCTTTTTTTTTTGTGTGTGTGTGTGTCCGCTGAAGCACACTGTGTGTCCTGAGGTTCCTGACAGAGTTTGACAGACACACTGGGAATCTTTGAATGGTGGAACGATTGAAAAGCACCAGCAGCAACTCACTCAGGTTGTTTTTTTTTTTTCCTAAAAAGTTGAAAGAAGTGTAGGTCTGTGATGATGTCTGGGTGTTTTGTTGTTGTTGTTGTTGTTGTTGTTTTCCATAGGTTTGTTGTTTAGTTACAGTGGTCCTCGTATCATATTTTGTTTCTTTAGGTTATTTTCCATTTGTTTTATTCAATTTAGACTTTTATCTTCAATTAGTTATGCGATCTATGTGTGTTATGTATTTTTCTTATGTTGAATGTATGGGTTCCTGGAAGAGCAGAAGCAACAAATGGGGATCCAGATAAAAAAAAACCCACAAAAAAACCCACATTAAAATAGGTTTTTGTTGTTGCTATTTTTTTGGGCAGGGGAGATGTTTTTCAAAAACTGCTGTGTTTTTGGTTTTCTGTACTTCCTGATGCAAGCGTATCATGACTAGCAAATGTCAACGGTAAAACATCTTGCCAAAGAAAAGATTGAACAGAGTTAAACGGAGAAAAAGACACTTTCCATTTAAGCTTGCAACCTGCAGAATGTCTAGTCTGCCTTTTATCTGTTAATGACTGACCTTTTAACAACTTTGATCGACACCAAAGAAATTAAATGTCATGGAAGGCGTTGTGTGTAGGTCCACACCAAAATAACCGCTGAAAATATCTGCAATTCTTAGTAACAACGACACCAGCACAAGTCGTGTGCTCCATCTCCACACTAAACAAGGTTGATCTGGTGCGAATGAAAGGACTAGACAGGGTGAGCAGTGTATCAGTAAACCTTTATTAGCTGGTAGGTGTGCGTGCGCTGAATTGGCAAAGAACCCTGCAAGTCGACCGCTTGTCTTTTCTTCGGAAGAGAACGGCTGCCAACGGAGAGGAAAGGAGATCTGAAATCCCTCCTCAAAGATCAGGCTTTCACAGTGGATTGAATTCATAATTTCAGGGATCTGCTGTCCGGTGCTAGGTGACCATAGCTAACTAATGCTAACAAAATAACTAAAACTGAAATTGAGAAGCCAAGAAGCATCCATTTGTTTTCAGGTTGTGATTGGGTTTCATGTCCCATGATTATGATCTAGAAAAGCACTGAAAAACTGTAGTCTAATACTCAGTAAATATTGGGCAGAACCAGAGCAGGTGAATCAGCAAAATGTCGCTTCACACAGAGAGGACATCAAGGAGATTCAGTCACTTTTCATCTATTTTATATAGGCATTATTTTCCTAAAATGCTTTCAGTTAGTTATGTGCAATAATACATTTCATTTGAATGGCACTTTTCTAAACACTCTTTGCAGCAATCAAGTAAAATTACAAGCAGAAGTACATGAAACAGAATCAGAGAAGAACGCTTACAAACATAGCATATTCTTTAAAAAAAAAAAAGAATCAGATTTGGAAAACTTGTACAGCAATTTTCTTATAACCTTTTTTTTTTTTTAAAGGAGCAAAGCACAAGTCCCTTGGCGACCAAGCAAAGATAAACCTGTTTCGAGTAAAACATGTAATATGCTAACAAGCAAAAATGTGCAAGACGGTTAAATTCCGTGGTTTGTATCAGTTCAAATTGAAGCCATGCTTTAAATTATGCTTACTGTGTTTTAACATGGTGGACTTTGCACAGGAAAAAAAAAAGTGCATTGCAAAACATTGCAGGAAATCACTTGGGTGCTTATTCAGCCATAAAAAGTGACAAATAGAAAGTAATGACCAACACTGCTCGGACATGTTTTGCAAGAGGAAATTTCACAACTGCAGGCAGCCAAAACTAGTCCTGGAAACATGGAAAGATTGACAACGCATGGCAAATTCTGATCTTGAAATGGTTATCAAGATTATATTAGGACTTTAGTTGTAAAAGAAAAGCATTAAAGAGACTAATTAGCACAAAGTAAGGTCTAATCGCTGGCAATAACACTTCTGAAAATTCTGGAAGAAGATGGAGCCAAAAAAAAAAAAAAAATCAATACTGATGGAAAAACCTGATGAAGCGTCCAGCTTCTTTAGCCGTCCTATTGCCAAACCAGAAAATTACACAATATAAAATACGCTCTTGGTGCTCCCTTTCCAGAATTCTGTCGTGGCAAGGACGGAAATGGTGACATTGTAAAATCTGCAAAGATGCGACAAGTCTTCTCCACCTCAGGATCACTGATGGTCGAGGAGACGTCTTGCTGATAACAGTTCTTATGAAATATATGATCATCCCTGTAGTGGTACTGAGGGTCAAATTATGTGTTATGCACCACAATAAATCCACTTTTATTCTGAAATCTGAATCAACCTCACCGTTGGTCACGAGCCCAATGACAGCAAGATCAGTAATGTTGTCAAATTAATCACCTTCCTCAAAATTCTGCAAGCAAATATCTCAATATGTCAGCGTGGATAAGTAATAGTAAGTGCTTTTCGAATTTATTAAAAACAGAAAACCGTCCATCCATCCATCCATTTTCCATCACCCTTCTCCCTAACGGGGTCGGGGAGTTGCTGGTGCCTATCTCCAGCTGCGTTCCGGGCGAGAGGCGGGGTTCACCCTGGACAGGTCGCCAGTCTGTCGCAAAACAGAAAACCAAGAAACCAAATTTATGTGGGGATTCGCAGCTTTTACTGTGAAGCTCAAAACCACACGTTTGCTGAGCTCATCATGCGAACAACTTCTCAGCCCTAATAGAGTTTGTAAACGGCAAAATGAGAATCATTGTTGGAAGCAGTCAGAGCTTCTTAAAGAGACAGAGGCCAATTTCAAGGAGTCAAATTGGGAGGTCAACTTTATTTAAAGTTATGTTCGATGTATAGCTTTTATAATTAAAGGTGACATGGCTACTTGATTGTGCTACAAAATTGCGCCATGTGCCTGGAAAATACATACGTAAAAGGTTGTGAATACTTATGTAAACGTTGTCATAACGGCGTATTTGTGTGTCCAATTTTGACTCATTTAATACAATTTGGAATAAGGCTGCAACATAAAGTGTGAAAACATTGAAGCTTGGTGAATTCTGTCCAGACACTGGAGAAACTGGCTGACTAGTCATGTGTGAACCAGTAAGAGGATCAACACACCTCATTGTGGCCTTTGTTTGCAACAGTTGTTTTCGCGGGTTGCACAAAGGCTGCTGTTTTACTGTCAGAAACTCACATGCTTGTGGAACCAAATCCAACAGCAACCGCTTCGCCACAACCTGTTTTGGCAAGATTGAGCTAAATGAACCAGGTGCAACTAATGAACAAAATACTTGTGTAGGCGTTCCTGCGCTCCGAGTAGATGAAGCCGGGTCGGGACTGCAGCATGCGTGAAGTGGGCCGGGTCCAGGTTAGTAAATGAAAATGTAAGAAGCTACATTTTGGCACAAAAAAATATTGAATATTAACTTTTTTTTGTTTTTTTGCTTCTACAAATTATCAGGCTATTTTGAGCGATTACAGTGGTTGTAGAATGTTAGGTGTTTTTTTCAGCTAATTTCTTTTTTGCAGGAAACTTGAAATACCTCAAAGGTTAGAATAAAATTAGGAAAGAAAAATACCAGTTAATGAAATGAAAAACAAAAAATACTATCATCCTCTCATTGACCTAAACTTTAATTGCATTCATCAAAAAGCAATGCAGCTACAGCAGCAGATGTTTTAAAAGCATCTGGATAAAGGTCATTGTCGCATGAAGCAAAAGCGAAATTGAGGTCAGGCAAATCAGTATTCCACATCTTTGCTTTGAAAATGTCAATAGTGATTGGTACAAATAAGGATAAAAAAGATAATGACCTGAAACTCTGAGGAGCTATGTGGTCGTTTCATGGCCTTCAGCACAGATAACATCACATTTGACAAGAGCCACGCTTACAATACACTGAGATACTAAACTGGCATGACCTTTACAACCCTTGAACATTTCCACTTTTCATCATATTACAAAACACAACTTGTAATATATTTCATCTCGATTTTCTATAACAGACCAAGAGAAAGCAATGCATATTGCAGGCCAACCTTAAAGACACAAGCAGAGCCAAAATGGGCTAATAGAGCAAAGCATATCCATGTGATAAAATGGCCCAGTCAAAGTACAGACCCATATAAGAATTTGTACCAAAACCTCTCGGACAATATCCATTCAGATCGTCAGATCTTGAGCTGTTTTTCAAAGTTGAATGAGCAAAAATGCCAAAGCTAATGAAAATGAGAAATACTCTGGCTGCAAATGCAGGTTATTGACGCAGGGGAGTTGAATACGAATTCACACAAAGCCTGTCTGATTTTATTTGCTCAAGAAAATAATAATAAAAAACCCTGTGTAGACATTCTGTACTGTTCAATGGATTCTTACAATCAGTTTGCAATAAAGTAGTTGAATAACCAGACTTGTGACTCTGTGTGTACATCATGTAGCAGCGACATTATCCAACTTTCACACTGTACTGCCTCTTGCAGCAGAGGAGGAAGAAGGATCTGTACTAGTAAAATTTACATGTAAATTTGTTGTTTTTTTAATATGCAAAATTCAAAATGCTGTCTCTGAAAGAAAGACCAAAATTTCTACATATAATTTTAGTAAATAACTTACTAAAAGTAACGGTAAACTTGAAGAAAACATGGTTTCCGTAGGTTTTAGTGAAAAAATGATATTTTTGTTGCCAGACCCATTAGCCCAGATGCACCAGCATCCAGGATCAGTCACACAAATTGTTGACCTATGTGTAAAAATCGCCGCCATCGCAGAGATGCAACAAGCCAAAGAAGAGACGGTTACTGAAGGCGGGAGAGATTTCTTAAAGCGGCCTTTATTTTTCCGTGAGGCTCGTTGTCCTGAGTCATGACGAGCCTCAGGATGGGTTGTCGGTGAAGGAGAGCCGTTTGTTCACTGAATCAAAAGGTCTCTGGCTTCCAACCACAAGTGATACCAGCCTCCTGAATGAGTGTATTGATCCTGCTTGCTTCCCTAGCACTGGAGTTGCACAGCAAGAGATGCCACCTGCGACCACAGAGTGCTGGGCTTCCCTCTCAGTGCTGTTCATTTAGCTGGTTTAAAGACGAATGTTATGGTAAACTCTAAGGTAAATTTGTGTGGTTTATTATGTTTTTTTTTTTCTTATCTTGCCCCTCTTCTATAGAGGCCACAATATTTAGTTCTATTGAATATTCTACTGAAGCGTGGTGTACAGTAAGTGTACTGGGGAAAAATAAAGTCCATCAGTTGCAACCCAAGCAAGTTTTCTATGTTTCATTTTTCTTGCTCATTTTTATATAATATTTTATTTGACGGCTTTTAATGACGCAGAACAAACCAAGTCTATATTGATGTTGAGTTTTTAAGAACGCTGGACAGCATTTGATTACCTAACGTTCAACATCTCAAACAGTCTCTGCAGACTCGTCAAACCTGAACAGCATCAATTTCACAGAGCATAGACTCTTTAAAACACAGAGAGAGATTGGTGAAAACATAATTCTTACTTCTTGAAAACACAAAAACTGAGAAGTAAAGCTGTCTAGGCATTTCGAACATTTTGGAAAACTGAAAGTTGCAGAGAAACCGCTAAATTAAAACACCACTAACAAAGTTGTTGAAAAGATAGTTTTATAGTGCAATCATTTATGGGTGTGTGCAACAGTGCAATAAATTAGCAGGTGTTTCAAGGGGTGCAGAATAAAGCTTGTACACATCATCATTCAAAAACCCTGACTGATTAATACTAGTCCTATTGACAGACCCTTCCGTCTATGGAGTTTATCTGAACTGCCTAGACGATAGGTCTGCATTACTTGTTTCATTTTTAGATGATGAACTGAAATTAAAAATATCTTTAATGAGCAAGATTGTGTACCGAACAAGGAATTTGACCTTGGTTTCACATGCTTACAATGTACAGACATTGAATATACTTATGTACACTTACAGGGGAAAAATATAAAGCACACAGTGAGTGGTTATGTGCATCAGAGACACATCTTGGGAGAAGAAACTGTAGTTAAATGGATCGGATTTTATTGACGGGAATCGGAATAAAAGGGGCGGTGAATAAAAATGGATACCAATTTTTGGGGGGGGTTTATTTGGCCACATTTTGGAAACTGTTTAACCCCTTTGTGTTTGTGTTTAGCGTCAAATCCATGTAAAATGCACTTAAGTTCATTCAGACTGAACCAGATCTTTCACTTAGGCCCGTGGTGTTGGTTCCCATTGAACTCCATCCATTACTCAGATGGAGCTTCATCCATCTAGGCTTGACAGATTGACAGGTTGGTTATTCCCCCCCCCACACACACACACACATACACACATAGCTGATCTGCGCACAGCCACGCATTCTCCCTGGATTCTGATTGCAGGCCCGCTGCTGGGTGGTGTCCACGAGAGCAAAGCGGAACAGACCCGCCATTTCCCGTTCTCACAGGTCCTTTTTTCTTCTTCTTCTTCTTCTGCTCTCTCCTTTCACGGCGCTTTGACGCTGAGCAGCAGCAGCGGGCAGCAGGAGGAGGGAGAACTGGGGGAGGAGAAGCAGCAGGAGGAGGAGGAGGAGGAGCGGCGGCGACAACGACGACTTGCGGAGCGGCGGAGGCAGGGATCCGGCGGCGCTACATCGGGATGAGAGCGAGACAGAGACCCGGGTCGAATGAGTCAGCGAAAGAAACCCTCACTGTCTTGGCATTTCTAAAATCCGAATGAATCGGGACTGACCCTGCCTGAAGAAGAAGAAGAAAAAAAAAATCTATATTATTTAAATATATATTCATTCTTGTCAAATTCGGGTTTCCTTTATATTCCGCCCTCCCCTGGTCTGCGACTGCCATAGCCTAGTTTTGATTTTTCTTTCCTCCGAGAGAGGTGGGAAAAAGGGGGGTCTTGAGAGGCAAAGGAGGCGGCGGATATCAGATTTCATTTTTTAAACAGCTGGGGGAAACGCAAATCTAACTTCGGAGGCTAAAGCCGTTCGGACTCCGTGTTTTTTTTTTTTTTTTTGGAGTCTTTTGTTTCATTGAGTGAAGCGAAGATGTCGGGACAGAGCATTACGGACAGGATAACGGCAGCCCAGCACAGTGTAACGGGATCCGCGGTGTCGAAAACGGTATGCAAGGCCACCACGCACGAAATTATGGGCCCAAAGAAGAAACATTTGGACTGTGAGTATACCTGCACTGTTCGCTCCTGGTTGAAAGTTAAAACTACGGCGCAGCTGCTCCCAAATGAAACCGAGCTCAGTTATGGCGATGGTGGAAGCTAGGAGAAGGCCTCAAAGCCTCACCGGAGGCTACATGCTAGCAGCTGCTGCTCATGACAGGGGGATTATAATGTTTTCACGGCGACCACATGCCTTGTTGGTATTCTAATGACGGGTGTTTGATTTGTCTTGACCCTATAGTATGCTGTGTTAACGCTTAAGTAGTGTTTTCTACTCTTTTCGTTGCGTTAGTTGTCATATTAGCTTATCAGGCTACCTGGCTCTGCCTCCCAATACTTGACACATAGCTTGAACGTTGTACATTACAAAGCACTACGTTGTTTCTACGGCTGTTAAAACATCAAAAATTCCCGATTTGGGTATATTACGTTTTAAAAAACTGAAGATGAGTGATTGATACAGCTCCTAAGATGGAGTTGGCATACAAATTGATACTGGAGTAAATGCCTATTTCACTGCCTTCAATCAGCCATGCATGCAAGTGATTTTCTGACAGGTGTTTGTCAAAATAGATGAATTCATTTAAAAGCTCATTCAAAACTAATTTGGTGTGATTATAAAGATTGTGTGTGTAGGTTGGAAATTATTTCATTTCTCTGAAACTAAAAGTTGTGACCTCAAACCAGGGCCAGCTCAAGGTAGAAGTTAACATTATTACCTCTGGTAGCAAGCTTTGGGGGGGATTGAGAAGAAATTTAGGTTAAACAGTTAGTAACATGCACATGTTGTACATATTTTAGAGAGCAAAGTCTGAAAGTTATACCATTAGTCATCTTTTGTGCCATTTTCAGAACTTTTGCTCTTGTTTGCATTCTATAAAACATTTTGCGCACATTATACTTATTTGGAAAGCCTTCAGAAGTAATGACTTATTTTCTAGGATTGCTTGAGCTTGGGTCTTTTACATCCGGATTATAGGCTGGGCTGTGCATGAATTCAGTTTTAAAGTAGTGCAATTGTTATAGTTTAAAGCAACTAATTAGATTGTACTAATTTTAGCATTTTTGTTGAATTTCTACAAATTTACTGTAATAATAAGGGCTTTCCCAAGGTTGTTTGTGACGTTGAGCAGAATATATTGGTCTCCCAACAGCTCTCATCGCTCCGCTGAACTTCTTTTTCTAATCTTTACAATTTTTTTTTGTTTTCTGAGCTGTGGGCCCCCTTTGTATAAAACTCAAGATGTATCAAAATGCTTTGAATAATTTGGATACTACTGTAAAACGTTCAGCAATACCTTTTTCAATTGGATAAATATTATTTGCTTCATTGCTTTCAGTATGTATGCTAGCAAAATTTTGAAAATAGCTCTATGTTTGAACGTATTATCCTTTCTGGAAAACTATTATTACTTTTAAGGAATGCCAAATTTGACCAAGTTAAAAATTAAGAGTGCTTGGAATTCTGAAATTCGTCTTTCTGTTTTTTCCCCTCTTTCTCAATTTACACTGAAACTGTTTTTGTCAATGGTCAGAAAAAAATGTAACTAGTTTTAAGGAATACCTTTGATCAGTTTTTGCGCAAGTCAAGCCAGAACTGTGTCATTTTAAGCAGGTTTCATGTTATCAAAATACAAATTCATGAATTTTAAAGCTAACGTTGGATTAGTGAAGGTGCCCAAAATGATAATTTTGGTGAATTCCTCTGCTTAGTTGAATTTCTGCTTGAAATCATAATATATAGATGGGTCAAACTGTATTGTTATCCACCTTGAACGTATAAGCATTTATCAGCAAGTCAGTAAAAAAGGCAAAATGTAGCCTCACCATATAATTGAGTACTATTCTGTATTTCTTGTAAAACACAGTAATTGGAGCAGAAATATGTGTGACAGGAGAATGTTTAGATGATTAAATGTCACTATTTTAATTTTTTTATTCATAAAATATAATATTAGAGTAACTGGTTATAAATGTAATTTCCCCTTATTTGCCAATTTGTGTTAAAGTTTAGGTTGTTTGTACCTAAACTGTTTTGACCTTTTCAGTCAGTTCTAGGAGGATGATGGGGATATAAGTCGGTGAATATAGTGGGGGCATTACGGGGGTTTTGGTTGTCATACATTTTCCCTACTTTATGAAATGCGAATAGAATACATATCTCTTAGCATGGTATTTTTCTGTTTTTTATTATAGATTAATTTGCTTAATTGTCAACTTTCATATTTGTAAATGAACTGCTCCACACTGGTTCAATGACAAAGATTAGTTTTCTTCCCTTTGGGACAAAAAATTTAACTATGCACTGAATGATTGTTCTTTCTCAAGTAAGTGCAATGCTGGTAAAACATTGTTAAAGGCTTAATGGAGGAACTTTGTTGTGACGACTTCCTGAAGGCGGAGTGCCAGAAAGAACAAGAGCTTCTTAAAGCGACAGGGGCTCTATTTTATGGCGTTAAATTGCGTAGTCAAATTTCTTTAAAGTCATGGTTAATATATAGAGCATTAAAGTTGCATCTTAAAGTAACATTGTATGTTATTTTGCAAAGAAATTGCACAATATGGCTGGACAATACACAATACTGCCCCTTTCAAATAAGAGGATGTTATGTTAATGACAACTTTGACACAATAAAGAAGTTGACTTTAAATGCAGAGCAACATTTAATTAAGTACCTGATTTTTTTTTTCGTGTTATGGTGATACCTCACCTAGACATTTTATTACACTTTGTGCACAATCACTTTTTATCTTCATGATGTTTCAAGCTAGCGTACTGTTAGATATTTTTGCTTAATTTTTCAACCATCAGAACAAACCCCAAAAAATAGGAATTGTGGAGCAAACCATTACTGTGAGTGGATTTTTACATAAAAACAGAACAAAAATCCACAGACCTGGAATACATGTCTAATACATGCACTGCTGTGCGGGTAATGCGATACAAGCTGTGGTTTTCTGCTTCAGAAACATGGAGGTGACTGTAAGGACACAGATTGTGGCAGAGGGTTGCGGAAGGTGCTTCCTTTCTCACGGAAGAGGCGGCCTCTGCTCAGCACAAGAGCAATTGTGCAATTTTCTGCATATCGACGGTTGCTTGCAAACGCAATGGCAGCAATGAAGGTGTTTTTTGTTGGCACTCCAGTGTGATGGGTGAAGTTCAGTCACAATGAACCCCGTGTGTCATGTCAGACTGCAAACTCATCACAGCGCTTTGTGGACTGGAACGGCTGAAAGTGGCTCCCTGAGCTGGTTATAACAACTTATTGTGTTGCATGTTGTATGTTTTGCATACGTATTGTTGCTGAGGTTGTTCCCCAATTGTGAGATGAATGAACGTTGTCAGACTGTTGGCTTATTCTAAGGCAGCTAGTAGCTAGTTTTTATTGGTTTTGGTTGTTTGGGGTGGCAAACAGGAGGAACTTATGAAAAGTTTAAAATGTTCTTTTGTGTTTGTGAAGGAAACCGAGTCATCTTCCTACTACATAAGGGAAGAAATGCATGTCATCATTCATCATGTTGTGAATAGGTGTGCAAGTAAAAGTAGATAAGTGTAGTTACTTGTGAAGAGCATAAAAAAAGGTATACGTTATCAAAAGTTTTTATTTTCCCTAGGCCTGTTGCAATAAGCGATAAATCAATTAATCGCATGATAAATTAAAACAAACTCAATAATTTTTATAATTTTTGCCTTTTATTTAGCTCTTCCTACCAAAAATTGGTTGACAAAAGTATTCAGTCTGGTGTAATGGTCTCAACTTGGCTTTTTTTTTTTTAAAGAGAGTTTTGTTCAGAGAATTTATGATTCATTTTATTTATTTTGTATATTTAAAATGTCTTCCAGTTCTAGTGTCAAATGTTTGTTAGTGTTTCAAGTTCATTGGTCTTTGAGATGATTTGACTTCACATTCTAAAGTTTGAGGGAATATTGTTAATTTCCCTACCACAAAAGATAGGAGATTGATAAACCACACCTTTTAAAATGGGGTTTGAAAGTTGTAATGTAAATATAAAGTCATAATTTCTTATCACTTGACTTGAATATTAACTTGTTATATAACAGCAGCCGGTCAGAGTTCTCCATTTCTTTGAGGACAATTGTTATGTGTTAAATTGGAAATAAGAACACTGGATTAAAAACAGGTTTCTTTAGGTTTTTTATTATTATTATTTGAACAACAATCAGTCTCCGTTTGTAATCTTTATTCATCACTTTTGGAATCTTATTTCAGTTTATAATGAGTACTTCCTGGTTGAGCTGAACGTTGGAGCAAAGCATTGGCTGGTTACCACTATGGGGGTTTATATGTATATGGAGGTAATAGAAGGATTTACAGAGCGTAGAGTAACGCAGTGCTGCAGCTCAGTTTGGAAAAAGACTCTTGAATATTTATTGCGCCTCAGGAAAGGAAGACTCAGTTGTTTGAGGGGAAAAAAATTATATAGCTTGGGATTAAAAACTAAGAACTAATTGTGTCCAATATTTTACCATATACATTATTTTTACTTTTCACATAGCTTTGTCTAATAAGGAATGCTTTTTATAATTCACTGAATTACTTACTGTAATTATTATATTTCTATTTGTTTATGGAGTCAATTTCTTGTTTGTTTTAGTTTTTACAATTAAGCAATGAAATGCTGTTAAATTGCATTCCATTGTTTTTCTAAAGCTTATAATTGCTATTTATGTTGGATTGTGAGACAAAAATGCTCTTGGATGCCGCAATAACCAATTATACTGGACGATAAATTGTCCCAGAAATCACTGCAATAAACGTTGTTTATTTTAAGTGATGCATTGATAATGGCATAATTATGCAAGTTTTTCTCCTCAAATACTAATAAACTTTTAATTTTGTAAAGAACGTTTCACATAAATATCCAAAATAAAACCCACACAATCAAAAACAATGAATAAAACGGAAATACAAACCGAAACCACAAATAAAATGCATTATGTCTACGCAAAAAAAAAAAATCAACCGTCAGAATGTCAATTGTCAAGCTTATTTTAATTTAAAGTGCGATTAATTGCTCAAGTCTTAGCTGTTTTTACTGTGGCACACATTATAAAAAGCTTTCACGTTGAAGAAATCAAGCCAGTTCTAATGAGAAAATGGGGCATTGCTTTAACGTTTCAGAAATGATCATAACTTTATCATTTGTCTTCAATCAAACCTCTTTGAGACTGTTTTGGTGTCAAGTTAGCAAGTAAACTGAAATAAATTTGTTTGGACCTCGACTTAAAAAAAAAAGCCTTTTCACATAGAAACTTTCTGACAAAATGCTAAATATTTGCTACTTCTACAGCTATTAATGAACTGATGCGTAAAAAATGAATTTTGATAAATTTCCACTCTAATTTTCGGATGATACTTGCATGGCACTCATCTTTTCATTTCGCATCATAATGCTTTACCTTTGTGGTGTTTGTCGTTTACCTTTTGAGATTATGGTGAATTTATAGTCTGAGGTTTTAACAATTAGGAACTATGTAGACCTAAAGTCATGAATATGTACTTTATTAAATGTCATCCAGAGTTGATGTAAAAGGGAATAAACTTATAGAAGTGTGATAAATCAGTGTGATATCAGCCTCCATGGTTATTGTGAGGCAGAGCTAAAACAAAGCAATTGTGTCAACCAAGGACAAGTGAACCTACATACATATCATGTTGCAGTTCTTCAACATGATATGGATAATGGTTTTCTATCCGTTTTAGATACAGGTATCTTTTTTTGACAGGATTGTTTTATAGCTTCTGTTTTTTCAGACTTCGAATTCATTTCAACTCCATGACAAAAAATACGGGCCAGGCTAAGATTTTTTTTATTTTTATTATTATGAGAATAAATTCTCATGACAATGTCGAAATGATGAGAATGAAGTCTTAATATTACAAGAATAATGTAATATTAGAGGATGAAGTGGTAACTTTATGAGACTGCAAAAGATAAAACAAATATATCTATATATAGCGAGGCCTTTTTCTTATTAAAATCTATTTTCTCGTAATTTTGAGACATTCTTCTGGTAAAATTCCTGAAGGGATAATTAATATGAAAGCCACTTTTTGAAAATGTTTTCTGTTATATGCAGTTTTTTCTTTATTTTTCAGAAAAGAAAGTGAGGGGGAAAAAATCTACTTAATATTGGACCTTGTATAAAAAGAATTATACCATATCATCCAGCCCTATTGCATACAGTAGCGTTTAGTCCAATCTATTCTAGAAACTGGTGTCATATCAATGATTTACAAGAACAAAAAGCTCTATAATTAAAGAGCTGTATTTCCTACTCAAGGTATTGTAACAAAAAATTACTAAAAAGTTTGGTTAAGTCACAATCCATTGAGAAATAAATGGTTTCCAATGGAGTAACATGTTATTCCATTACGTCTGGCAAATAAAATCAGTGTTTGTGTTTTCCATAAAAGCGTATTTATCTCGAGGCTGACGTATTCAGGCAAGTTATATCTTAACAATCTAGATATGCAGAGACTGAACGCGCAAGTTAACCCACATAGATTAAAACGGTCATCAAATGGATAAACCAGTAACACCAGATTTCTAATCTTGCCAAAATGGTCCCAAAGGTTTTAAAATCGCTTCCAACTTAAACATGCAAACTCTCAAAAGTCTGTGGAAGCAGGTAGAGGCTGTGCAGTGGCCAAAGTTTGATTTAAACCGAGGAGCTGGCTGAGGAAATCATTAATCAAACGGGCTGCGAATCAGACGCAAAGGAACATGATGTCAGCTGCCGTCTCCTGACAAAGCCACCATAACCTGACTTGTGCATGATTACTGCTGCCAGGCCAAAGGTTAACGTTATGAAGATGTTATATAATTCACTCTAGTTGAGTGTTATTCTGATACCTTAATCACACAGTCATCATGTGTGTTTTACAGATCCACTGCGGTTGGGTCAGCAACTATACACAACAGTACAATCTTCTGCATTATGAGTGGACGTTTTTAACAGAGCGACTCCTTGAATGGATCTGACCTGTACAAAATATTCGGCCATATGTTGTGGTGTCATATGGCTGTTGCATGAATTCATTTGAGTCTTGTGGATTGATTCATTTTTGCAATTATTCCCCCCTTTCCTTCTCCCGGCTCTTCTCGTCTTCATCAACCTCTTCTTCTGGGCAGTTCAGCCAGCCATGCTAACCGCGGCTACCGCTGCTTCTCTGGAAGGTTATTCTGTCCTACTTGTAGTACACCCCCCCCCCACTCCTTTGAAAAAGTCAAATATAGGACAGAAAGGGAGGCCCATATACTTGGTCGGTCTGATCGCTGCCGTGAATGGCAGGGTCATCTGCGCAGCTGGGGCCCGGCTGTTCAAACTATGATCATTAAAGCAAAGTACGAGCAAAGGAAGTGGGGCAGAACATGAGCGGTTAATGTCCTAATGCAGTGCACTCACTGGTGCTCCGGCCAAGCAGTGCATCTTCACCATTAACGAGCAGACTGGGCATTAACAGCTTCAGATGCAGGGTTGCGTGACTGCTTTCATACATAATTTTCCGTTTCATTTTACTGCAGAAAATGTGCTCATTTAACACTTTTTCCCCCATTTCTTTTCTTTTTCTTTTTTTTGTTTTCAAATATTTTTACTAGAGCCAACCAAACAAATTACAACATATAGTTCTTGTTAAGTCTCAGTTTTCAGGTCAATTTTCCATCACTGTCAACAGTAGTGAAATTTCTGTTTGTCTGATCAGGGATTTTTTTTCTTATGTTCCAATAAACAGCTGGATGACATCGAACCTTAGAGATACAACATGGCTTGAACTCACAAATCAGTTTTGCGCTTTTATTTGCCAGTCTTGAAGAAGACTTAATATTTTGACACCAACTTTCTCTCCATCTGAGTCAGAAGTAAGCAGAGCTTTTTTGTTGGGTTTAAATGGAAACTTCCTGAATTGGGTGTAAAACAGTCATTGGAGGCTTGATTAGATAAAATTTCTGGCCTCAGCCCCAGGAGCCACCCTTTTCTTGTTTTATAGGAAGGGTGGAGCCTCTATCTACACTCAACATTTTCACCAAGTCCAAAGTAAACGCTACCCACTTAAAAAGAGGACAGAGTAGCTGATGCCATTATCTAAAGGTCGCATGATCCACAATACAAATAGAAACCTATAAGTATTAAATAAGGGTTTGCAGACTGACATTTAATGTGTTGTGGGCTAAATATCTAAGGAAATGTTCAATTCCAACATGTTTTATTTCATTTAATGGAAAACAGGAAGTACTGGCCTGTAAACAAGTTTACTGATAATTGATCTGTACTGGTCATAGAAATGATTAACAAAAAATATGTTCACATGAATTATGTGTAAAGTTAACTTGGACCATTAATCAGGTTTCTACATTATTTTATTGATTTCAAAATATTTATTTTTATTAAAAAAAAATATAGGTGCTTTAACATAATCTGTCAGGGTTAAACCAGCTGATGGAGTTAATAAATGTGATCATACCGGTTTTAAAAAAAAAGTTGAGCTAAGGAGTAGTTATTTCGGTCATTGTCAAGTAAACAATCGGTTGAGTCGTCTTTGAATACCTATCTATAAGTCACTTTTTTTTTTTTTTTTACACTGAAGACTGCACAATATTTTAAAAAATGAATATCGTTTCCATGATTATTCTAATGAATGTTTCATCAGGGTATATCCTCAAATTATGACAAGAAAACTTAGTAGGAGTTTCTTTAAGAATTTCAAACCCTCATAAAAGATTTTCTGTGGCATCAAATTATCACATCACGTAAAGGCAGAAAGAAACTGGATAACTGGCAAATATCTTTGAAATTGTGATCACAATATTTGTTTCAATGGCTTGTTGGCATAGAAAACGTGTCATTTGAGGCAGAATATTATGCTATTATTATTGTTATCCTCCTCCGATTAAATAGGCTAGGTTGAAGATTTTTTCATATGACAAGAAACAAGTTGTTTTATGCAGTTTTTGTGACATGAAAAAAATTTATCCATAATGTGATCAATCAGGTTTTTTTGGGTCCCATTGAACACAGTAGAAAAAAAAGCTGGTTTTTAAACAAATCTGCCAAGTTGTTGACCGTTTCCGCAGAAACACACGAGTATATGAGGATGAAGCCAGGTGTTTGCGTGTGTTTAGTAATAATTGCAATTTTGAATTGTTTCCAGATTTGATCCACTGCACCAACGAGATGAACGTGAACATTCCCCAACTGGCCGACTCTTTATTCGAGAGGACCACCAACACCAGCTGGGTGGTGGTTTTCAAGTCGCTCATCACCACACACCACCTCATGGTGTATGGCAACGAGGTGAAACATTCACTCGCCTCATCGGCATCACACTATTCCCCAGAGTTTCCACTTTAACCACTCTCCTCCTCTCACAGCGATTTATCCAATACTTGGCTTCAAGGAATACACTTTTCAACCTCAGCAATTTTTTGGACAAAAGCGGCCTGCAAGGTAATGCTTTGAACGAAAGGCATTGAATGTTTTTCTTTAAAAAATAAGAATAAAACCTAATTTTTTTTTTTTTTCCCCTGCGGCGTGACGTTGCAGGCTACGACATGTCTACGTTCATCAGAAGGTATAGTCGGTACCTGAACGAGAAAGCCGTCTCCTACAGACAGGTCGCCTTCGACTTCACGAAAGTTAAACGAGGGTAAGACTGAACAAGCTGGGATTCTCTCCTCTGTTTACTGCAGTATTATCCTAATTCAGTCTTGTTCTTCATAGTTGCAGAGATAAACTGGCCAATTACTAATCCAACTGTTGTTTCTATTTCTTAAAATTCAGTCTTTTTTTTTTTTTTTTTTTGTTTGGCCAACAATCTAACTCCAAGTAATTTGTCAACTGTGACAATTTAGTAACTTGAAGATCAGAACACAAGTCTTATTTTTTATACATTTTAAGTGTCAATCAGATATTGGTTAATTCCATCCATCCATTTTCTGTATGCCCTTGTCCCTAGTGGGGTCAGGAGGCGTGCTGGTGTCTATGTCCAGTGAACATTTCAGTCGAGAGGCAGGGTATGCTAACCCTGGACAGGTAGCCAGTCTGTTGCAGGACACAGAGACAGACGGGACAAACAACCATGCACACACATGGTTTTGTGTGTCTCCAAGTTCACCCCTAGGGAGAATTTGAAGAGACCAATCAACCTAACAGTCATGTTTTTGGACTGTGGGAGGAAGCCAGAGTACCCGGAGAGAACCCACACAAGCACAGGGAGAACAAGCAAACTCCGGGCAGAAAGACCCTGGGCTGGGAATCGAACCCAGGACCTTCTTGCTGCAAGGCAACAGTGCTACCAACTGTGCAGCCCTGGTTAATTCTGATCTTATTTTATCAAGGGAAAGTACCTCAGCTTGTTATCAGTGCTTGCTTACGAAAAGTGAACCAGGAAAGGCCTACACCGCACGCATATGCAAATTTTGTCCTTTGCCTGCCTCTACTCAGAAAGAGGCTGTGATGAGAAACTGAAACAGAAAATTAAGGAAGATCAGTGATCCATATTACCAGCATTTGTTAAATGTTTAAACAGTAACATATTTTACTGTTGAATGTTTGGAGATCTGGTTTTAACAATAATGATAGTTTTTTTTTTTTTTTTTAAATCATGTTTTTCCCTGGAATCATTTTATTCAGTCTTATGAACACAAATATATATACAGGGGATGTTAATCTGCACCTTTATCATAATACGATATATCGATTTATTTGGATGATGCGATGTTTCTCTGTCTCGCGATACAGTTTTGTTTAAATTGTGATGGCTATGATGTCATATATGCCAATTCAATCCAATCATTTTCATACATCTTTAACAATTTACAAAAACAACTCGTATGTGATTTGAATGTCTTTATTTCTAACTTATTTCAGACATCGACTGTGTTCCCCCTGTTGTCCTGAAAAAACAGTCACTGATTAATTACTTCAAGAGTAACCAGTGACAAGAATCCTCAGGATCCATTCACTTCAAAGATGATGGTCCCCTTTTGAAAATGCACAATTTTTTAAGTGTTACACATTTGTATATAGATTTAGAAACTTGTCCTGACCGTGAAATTCACAAAAAAGTAGAATCATCTGTGTTAGCTTAAATTAATATTGTTATCTCCCTTTATTAGGCCCGAGCAGCTAAGCGCTGCGAAGGCCTATTGTTTTTGTACTGTTTATTAGGCCCGAGCAGCTAAGCGCTGCGAAGGCCTATTGTTTTTGTACTGTTTATTATTATTATTCTTCCCACCTCTTTGGGGGGCTTTTTGGGGGCCTTATCATATTCAAAAACTCACCAAACTTGGCAGAAGCATAAAGGGAGTTTAAAAATTTTGATTTTTAAGGTCAACACGAAAATCGCACAAGAAATGGCTCTACAGCGCCACCTAGAAATTTTCAAAGGACCCTTTGCTATTCACTTACTTCATCATAGAGACATAAAATTTGGTACACTTGTAGAGCTCCCCAAGACGCTCAAAATTTACAATTAATGTCATAGTGCAAGTATCACAGAAAGTCAGCCATTTTGGATTGAAGCTCCGATTTTGACCCCGTTTTTGCCGTTTACAGCCTTCGTATTTGATCGAACTCCTCCTAGGGATTTCTATTGATCGGCTTCAAACTCGGTCAGTCTGTTCATAAGGCATGTCCCATCTAAAGTTATCAAAACGGTGAGTTTTTGAGTATGCTGAAGGGGGGTTAGCAGGGGTCAAAGTTCACCTACTCGCCATAAAAAAATAAACTGTTATATCTCCTATACAGAAACTCACAGATGCACCAAAGTTACTGTGATTGATCATCATCGGGTCTCCTACAATACCCTATGGTCGAATGATGACATCAGTTAGGCCACGCCCCTGAGAACAGGAAGTGTAATGTTTTACTGTGAACGGTCGCTATCTGACCCCTTTGACCTCATCAACATGAAACTGTGCCCAGAGACAGAAGACATGTTGGTGTGTTGAGGATTCCAACCCTGACCAGCTCAGATGAAGCAGGTGGCCGTGGCGGCGTGGTGAAGTGACCTGTAACGCCATTGCCATACGTTTGGCTCTCAATTCCACAGTTTCGGGCCGAGCTGCTCCAAACTCACTAGGATGGATCCTGATCAACTCCGCGACAGGAATCTATCACAACATTTGGTTGGCGTGGCCTAATTTTTCTATAGCGCCCCCTAGAAAACTTTAAATGATCAGCCCCAAGCCACGCTTTAACCTACAATTACGAAACTTGGTAAACATGTGTATCTTGTCGGGACGTACAAAAAAGTCTCTTGGAGCCATGGTCTAAACCCCACAGGAAGTTGGCCATTTTGGATTGAAGTTCGGATTTTGACCCCATTTTTGACGTTTACAGCCTTCGTATTTGATCGAACTCGTCCTAGGGATTTTGATTGATCGGCTTTAAACTCGGTCAGTCTGTTCACAAGGCATGTCCCATCTAAAGTTATCAAAACGGTGAGTTTTTGAGTATGCTGAAGGGGGGTTAGCAGGGGTCAAAGTTCATCTACTCGCCATAAAAAAATAAACTGTTATATCTCTTACACAGAAACTCACAGAGGCACCAAAGTTTCAGTGATTGATCATTATCGGGTGTCCTACAATACCCAATGGTCGAATGATGACATCACTGAAGCCACGCCCCCTGAGAACAGGAAGTGTCATGTTTTACTGTGAACGGTCGCTATCTGACCCCTTTAACCTCATCAACATGAAACTGTGCCCAGAGACAGAAGACATGTTGGTGTGTTGAGGATTCCAACCCTGACCAGCTCCGATGGAGCAGGTGGGCGTGGCGGCGTGGCGAACTGTGATGATTCGCCATCAAACATCAAGATTGAATAACTTCCAAATGCAAGATTACAGCTGCATAAGACTTCCTATGTCTTTCTGCAGAACAGTCCTGAACATTTACATGGCCACTTGATGAAATCACCTTAGCCCACCAAAACTGTAACACCAAAGCAGCCCATGAAATATAGGTTATGTTATGCAGGTTAGCATATTAATTATTTAAATAAACATTATTATAAGTTTTCGATTTTTTTTAAATAATTTTGTTTTGTGGGTTACAGGACAAACATTCATTGATTTTGGTTAGAAATTATACAAAGGACTTCATTCATCAGCAGTGACTGTTTAGAAACCATTTCCGTAATTCGCCACTTGGGGTCAGTGTTACTCCACCAATGAAACATAGAATGACAGCAAAACATGATGAATAACTATACTAGTATTTCGCCAGTAGGTGTCAGACTTACTCCACCAATGACAAACAGATCGACGGACGCATTTAAACTTTGCGAGAGCGTCTGCCGTGAAATTTCCAAAAGGATAGCGGTGACATATAAACTGAGAGGTTATATGTAACCTGAAAGGTTATATGTAAACCCTCAGATAGTTTTTGTTGGCTTAAAACACGCACTAAATGTAGCGTTTTGTTAATAACTGTTATTTACTACTGCAAGTAAATGCATCTATATAACTTGTCCCTATCTTACTGGTCAGTCAAGCTTGCAGAAGCAAGCTGCTACGTACGAGGTTCGGCGTATTCCGGAAGATTCAAGATGCTTTTTACGATGCTAACCAGTTGGAGCTGCTAACGTTTCCTGAACATTTTGCACGGATTTTGGAGCCATAGAACCGGACCACGCTCAACGTTTTGCTTTGGGTTTTGGAGCTGCAGATCCGAACAACTCTCGTGAGCCGGAACGGACTGTTGAAGCGGAGTTGGAGCAGTTTTATTGCCGTTCGTTTAAAAAGTGGTAACTCGCGGTGCGGTGAGTAACGCTGATGATAGGAGCCGTTTTGGAACTCCGAGGACGATGCTAACCGAGTCCGTCAGGCCTGCAACGTTTGTAATGCTAGCGCTTTTATAATTAAAGAGACTGAATAGTGTGTTTGATATATCCAGTTTGATAAATTGAGCCTTGTTTGTTGTTATGCATGGAACCTGTTTAAAGGCTTGTTTAAAAGAGCTCTGACAAAATGCTAAGTATCTTATTACCAATCCATTGGGGTTATAATATTTAGTTGTAGCACTTCCTGTGATTAATACCTAATTAATGGCTGGGATTGAGCCTGTGCTATTGTTCTAATGTGCTGACAGTTAACTGTGCTCTGCTAATGTGCTTTGCCCTTAGTTTATTAAACTGGAACATCTTCAACTTTAAAATTTTCCTCTGATTTTAGAAGAAGGTTGAAATTGCACTGCATTTACATCTAAGTTGTAGTTAGCATGAAAGCATGTGGGCGTGGCTTAGTGTGAAACTGAATATTTGCCATGAAAGATGAAGATTAAATAACTTCCAAATGCAAGACGACAGCTGGACCAGACTTTCTAATTCTCTCTGCAGAACAGTCCTGAACACATTTCCGTGGTGACTTGATGACATGACGTTAGCCCCGCCCACTTTTAACATACAGTGACCTGTTTTTTTCTGCTGTAAGTTTTACTGTTATTCTATCATTTACATGGGTTTCATCATCTGAAAACTGACTTAAATCGATAAGACGATGAACTCTGTGGATGCTGGCTGCTGACCGAACCGCATTGCGGTGTAGAAATGGCGAACTGCAGTCCTTCGCAATGTGCATACGATCGGCTCTAAATCACACATGGATCATCCGACTGGCGCCAAACTGGATATGTATGACCTTTGTTGACCTCTAAAGAGCCCAACAGCATTGAAATGTAATTTGATTACACTGCGCCCCCTAGGTTAATCCACCAGCTATATCTCCTCACTAAATATAAAAATCTGCACCACATTTTTTGTGTGTCGTCATGGAGCGCCGCAGAACGCATCAGTGCGAACCGCCTGGTGGACGGGCGCGGAAACTGCGCAACGGCTTCTGCGTTGGCACGTGGGCGGCCCTGCTGGAATCTGCGCAACAGCTTCCGTGGTGCCGTGCGACCGGAGTTGCTGGAAACTGCGTGAGAGCTTCTGTGGTGGCTGGCGGCCGGCGGTTGCTGGTACCCCGCGGTGGCCAATAGGCCGGAGCGGCGCTTGGCTGCGAGGGCCGCCCGACGCCGCTTGCGGCTTTAATTTTATTTATTTTTTTGCCTAAAATATTTATTTTTTTCCTAAAGACAGAGGTGGTGATTTATTTATTTATTGTTGCCAAAATCACTTTCTCATCAAATAACAAACCAGAACCACAGCAGGTTCATGCAGGAAAAATTATGTATTTAGTTTAATAAACTATAAATTTCTAAATAAAATGTCACAAGCCCATGTCAATAGATTGTTGTGCCCACGCTGTGTCTCTCTGTTTGCCCATTTCCTAATTATAATAACTAAAAGCCATTTAAAGTTTTGGTGTTTTCATTGGAGAAACGGCATGTTCAAATATGCTAGTTTGACTTAAAAGACACATTATTTCCTTTAAATTTGTCTGACATCCTAGACTGTTTGTTGCCTCATTAAGTAACCATGACTCAACACGTCCAAACAGAGTCGACGGCGTAATGAGGACCATGAATACAGAGAAGCTGCTCAAGACCATACCCATTATTCAGAACCAGATGGACGCCCTCCTCGACTTTAACGTGAGTTTCCGCTAAAGCCCCGCTCAGCTGAAGTTTACAGGTTACGTTGTGTTTTCTAAGCTCACATTTCACACAGTTTGTGCCTCAGCAAATGCCAGCGCAGTGTCTTTTAATAGAAATAGTCGTGGCTCACTGCCTTTTCTTAGGTCAATGCCAACGAGCTGACTAATGGAGTCATCAATGCAGCCTTCATGCTGCTCTTCAAAGACTCCATCAGGCTCTTTGCTGCTTACAACGAAGGCATCATCAACCTGCTCGGTGAGATCTGAAGCTTTGCCCCCCCACCCCGGTCTGTCAGTTTGTGAATGTTTGCACTCGTGTTACAAAACACATCCTCTCCGTCCCAAACAGAGAAGTACTTTGACATGAAGAAGACTCAGTGTAAAGAAGGCCTGGACATTTACAAAAAGTTCCTCACTCGCATGACCCGGATATCGGAGTTCCTCAAAGTAGCCGAGGTAGATGCCGCTTCATTTTCACTCCGAAAGCTGTCGCCATAAATGAGTTCAACTCATTTATTAATTTTTTTCATTTATCCATTTTTAAACAGCAGGTGGGAATTGATCGAGGCGATATCCCAGACCTCTCACAGGTGAGCAGCATCGTTTTTTTTATTTTATTTATTTATTTATTGTTAGAAAAAGCCATGCCTTGCTTTGCTTTTTTTATTTCCAGCTAAGATCATCCCTGGGTTGTTGTTTTTTTTTTTTTTTGGTCTGGCTAGAGCACAGATGTAAATTATACCGAGATGTTAATTAAACGAGACACATGACTTTAGAGATGCACCGATCAGAATTGTGAGTTGCCGTTTTTGTAAAACGTGTATGTGCCAGTGCTGAGTTTGGCTGCATGAGCTAAAAACCAAAGAAAAAAGATCAAGATTCAAAGTATTTCTGTTTTTCTTCTAGTTTTTATGATTGCGCAAAGTAAATTGTAAAACAGGCTCCTATGAACATTATAAATCAAATACCAAAAGGTTAGAGTTGACATTCTTAGCGTACTTTAGCATCTTACATTAGCGATTAGCATGAATACCATGGCAAAAACAGCAATTTTCATATGTTTTGCATAGAGCAGGGCTGGGTAAATTTTCCATAAGGTCACATGAGTTACTATGGTTGCCTTTCAGGGTCAAATCCACTTATGTGTGACATGCCATATTGACAACTGAGATCTTGTTAGTATCTTCCTGTAAGTAACTTTTGTCTAGCAAAGCAATTGATCTTATTGGTGTCATAGCAAACACTATGTAGTGGTATTGTAAGCAGAGGTCGCGCTAGACTTTTTTTGTTCTCGGTCATCTTGACCGACAACATTTAAAAAATCGGTCATGTACTGTCTTTACCCGTCAAATTATAATCATATTAACATAAGCTATTCAGAATTTTTATGCGGTTTGGTTAATATCCACCTACTAGAACCGTGAATCCAGATCCCATCACCCATACAGCAGATAAATGCATCTAACTTTTTCTCCATAGTGACATAAATCACTGACTGTGGCCCCAATAACTTACAATAAATTAAAATAATGACACCACTTAAATTACTGTCACTCCACCCGCTGCGGTCTGAACACACAACCTCACAAATTCCTCCTGGTCGCATCTGCAGAGAAATCTGCGCTCGTTCATCAGTCAGTTGGATCCGTCTGATCCACACCGATCAACTGAACTCTGCGAGTTTTTTACCCTATGCGTGGTCCGCATATGCGCTTTTACCATGATCTTTTTGCGTGGTTTCCTTTCCCCGAAATAGACAGAAGCTGGCATTGGTTGTGCGGCGCATGTTACGGTCTAATGAACTTCTGCACTTATTTCCTCAAGACAAATCACCGGCTCTTGTGTTTAGACTATAAACGGACTAACCACATTGAAAACTCTTTAGTTTTTTCTATTCTGTATGTAATGGAGACTGGAATTAAACGCACCACTTCAATAATAACTCTTCAACAAGATGTCAGCTCTGCATTTAGCTCAGTGTTCATGAGATGATATTCAGAAAGGATTTTTTTTTTTTTTTTTTAATCGATTGATTTTAGCTGCCTCTACAATGAACTAAAGTTTATCATGTTAGCCCATGTGCACCAGTCAAGGGTGTTAATTATAACCTGTCAAAATTACGGATGGGCTTCAAATTTTCCGTTATTTAAAAAAAACAATCTGTCAAATACAGAAAATATTTGGTTAACATGACCTCTGATTGTAAAACAGAAATCTCAGAAACTTTATGATTTAAAATAACAAAAACAGACAACCCCACAAGTCTTCTCGTTTTCCAAGACGACAGGTCACTTGCAGTCCCAATTGGATTTGGTTCTGGTTAGAGTATAGTAAAATCAATGTTTTGTAGTCAAGATGGAAATTATTCTCTTCCGTTCACTAGTGAGTTTCTTGGTGCATCTCTAATAATTTTGCATGAATTCATTTTTTTGGCCGCATGTTTATCCTGAAGGGGACGCTTTCCGTCCTTTTTGCTTCCGATCCTCCCTCTGCTCTTCCAACCTGCGTCTGCTTCAGTAAATAAAGGTGTTTTTTTTAAAGTCCACCCTCTAGACCGAGTGCATTTTGACAGCTTTATCTCCAAATTAAAGTAAAAAACAAAAATGAATAAATAAAACCGCACATGCTGCTGCATCAATATACCACCCCAAAGAAGTTGAGTTGAAATGCTTTTCCCCTCTGACTGTCACCACCTTTATATTCTGTATTCTCCTCCCTCCTTTATCTTTCCACTTTAGTTCACGGTTTGTGTAAGTACTGTTCTTTCACTCTTCTTCTTCTCTGTTCGTGACTTGCCTCGGTGTTGTCTTTTTGCATGCCGCTGCTCTGACTCGTGTCTCCCACATCGTGGTGAAACGCAGTTGAAGGAAAAAACCCTCGCTGTGGTAAATTCTGCTTCACTCGGGTCGTGTCGTTGAGACAGCGTAGCTCGTTCTCCTGTTTAAAAAAAAAAAAGGCTGCCCTGTCGTGTTTTAGACATGGCCGATTCAACAACCGGGTTGTTGAAGGAGCTGTGGAGCAGTTCGTCATCCCACACAGATGTTACTCTCTCATCCCAGAATAGCTTTTTGGCTGGAATGCGGTCATCGATCAGTGGTTGGTGACTTCCACCCCGGAGCAGGTGTAATTCTATGGAATTGGCTGACGACTCATTTGTTTCCGATGGCATTTCATGAGGTTTCGTGCTCTCATGCTCCATCGTCGTTGCCCACCACTGGCCGTAATGGTGTTAATGTCCATTCACGTAAGATTTTTGACGTGTCAAGCGGTTGCTGACTGCGCTTTTTCATTATTTTTATTTTTTTTCCTCCTCATCACACACTAGGCTCCCAGCAGCCTCCTGGAAGCTCTGGAGCAGCATTTGGCCTCTTTAGAAGGGAAGAAAGTCAAAGACTCCACTGCAGCCAGCAGGTACTTTAACTCACCGCCGTTGTTGCTGCTTTTCTTTCTGCGTTTGATCAATAGTGATTGCTCATTGGCTCTGTTTACCTGTTTTTTTTTATTTGTTTTTCTTTCTTGCTTCAGGGCCAGCACTCTATCAAATGCAGTGTCATCATTGGCTAGCACAGGGATGTCTTTCACTAAGGTGGATGAGCGGGAGAAGCAGGCAGCTCTAGAGGAGGAACAGGCCCGACTCAAAGCTCTCAAGGTTTGTGTGGAGGTCGAGATCCACTCCACAAACGCGTCTCATTTGACTGATTTCTTAAGTTGCGCTATTATTATTATTGTTGCTTTTTTCCCAGGAGCAGAGGCTCAAAGAGCTCTCAAAGAGGCCATCTTTTTCCACCACCGATACGTCGCCGATCTCCACCACTGGGGGCACAATCAGCACAGCACCAACCATCGACCTCTTCTCCACACCCAGCTGCTCAAACGGGTACTGCTTTCACACAGCCACTAGTTATTGATCGGCTTATTTAGATTAGATTTTTTTGTGTCAAGTTTAATAGATGTGATGTAGGCCTGTGACAATAAATTTTGCTGGAATATTTTTGGAACCTACAGAAGTGAGCACTATTAAAGCCATTTGTGGCAAATGCATTTTCCTGCAGTCTCTGAATATCCTCAAAACTGCAAAAATACAAAGAAAACTAGTATGTCTGTACAGTTGAAGTTCTATCAATTGGGTTTTACCGAGGCTGGTTTCAGTTCTGTGATGTTGCACATCATTGAACATAGAGCTGGTTAAAGGAGCTTTTGTTTTCTTACTTATCCCCAGACAGTTATGCTTCAGTGGTGGGTTGATAAAAAACCTTTTGACGTGATGTTTGTTTTTTGTTGTTGTTTTTCTGGACGCAGTGCGGTCAAGATGGAGAGCGACCTTTTTGACCTGCAGCCAAGCTTCCAGCCCTCCATGCAGTCGGCCTCCACAGGCCTCCCAGTGGCCACGGCGTGGGCAGGTAAACCTCTTTTTCTTTTCCCCCCTTTTCTTCTTGTCATCCTCCAACCAACACTGTGGCTCTAGCCTTTGGCTCTGCATGCTATCCTTCTCTTGTTGCTGTTGTCTGACTCTGATCTCCACCTCTTCCTCTCCTCTCCACTCTTGTTTCTCTGTCATTTTTTTTTCTTCTTCTATCCTGTCTCTCTCTTCTCTTTTTGTTTTTCTCCCTCTGCCTGCATAGATCCTTTCACCTCTACTGAAGCTGGAGACGATTCCATGCCAAACCTTAACCCTTTCCTGTCAAAACTCGTTGTCGATGCCACTCACTTACCTGTCGTGTCTTCAGACGGTGTTAGCTTTTCCTCTAGGACATCCGGTCATGAAATGTTTGGTGGTAACAACTCATTTTGTTTTCTCTTCCAAAGTCTTTCGCCTCTCTCGTTCATATATCTGTAAAATACTTAAGCGCATGATTATCCTGCATGTTTGATGTGCTTCTGTAGTCTGAATATTTTGTCTGTGCAGATCTTTTTCTCTCTTTATACTTACCAAACTCAGATTGTTTTTGTTTAGCACGTTATGTGATTAGAAAAGAAAACCTAGTGTTGTCAGTATTTAAAGGTGATGAAGTGGAAAAAAGTTTCAAAGGTAAATCTTTTGAGTTCTTACAATTAATCAGTGTTAGTAGTGCAACGCTACTAAAATTTTCTGTGTAGCTCTTTCAGTTCAGCACGCATGAGATGTTGTTTTAAACATGCATTCCCTCCGAGGGTTAATGTGCCGGACTCTCTGTTCTCTACTTTACAGTTTCTCATTTAGCAACCTAAGCATAGAGGGGGAAAAAGTTGGATCACACCAGTGCTTTACATCAGCGTTTTATTCCACACTAAACTTAATTACTAACCCGAAACGGCATCCAGCTGAACGCAAGCGTCAATGCTGCTGAGACAAACAGGCGAAAGTCCAAATCCTGCTGTCACATTTAACCAGCCCCAAATGTCCTCGGAGTCTTTGTAGAAGACGTGCAGCTCCGCTCCGGTGGCGTCATGGCACAACGTTTTGCTTTTTGAGGGTTTACACAAGCAGGTTCTACGGTGCATTCAAGTGCAACTCGTAGATAGAGGCGTCTTTTGAGTCACAGGGTGTGAGCGCATTTGCAAGAAATGTAAAATTTGTACATTTAAAATTAAGGCCTTAAGCTCTCTCAAATTTTCAACCAGAAAAAAAAAACTAGCTAGCTGCTAATGTAGATTTGCTGGCTACCTTGTAAGTTTTTTATTTTTTATTTTAAATCATACATCATGGGTAAATGCAAATTTATTGTAGGATAGCTGGACGGCATTGTTTCTCCCGTTTCTCTTTCTGCCATCTTTACTTGCATTGATTTTTCTAAACAAAGCCTTACAGTACGAGTGGATTCAGGCTTTGAAAGGAACAACCGCAGGCATTGGTCGAGAAACTTTACACAATTAGCATAAAATGAAGCCAAAATTGAGTGATTGTCGTTATGTGCAAAATACTAACCTAGTGTTTGTGTTAAATTACATTCTAGTCCTACCGCTTAACAGCATTTTCAAATATAAATCCCACCATCTTTTAAATACACAGCAGAGCGATTGAAACTTAACGTTTTGGAACGGTTGTGTCAAAGTGCAGCTGACTGTAAAATCTGCCATCATATCTTCTGTGTTTCTGATCCAGATTGGGTCCATGTCCTACTGTTGATTCCCAGTTAGCTTTCAGCTACTGCTCATGAACGGTTTGGTGTTGCTTTGTAGTGCTCAGATGCTGTAGAGCTTTTAAGTTGAAACCTGTTCTTACACTATTTTTGATTCTCCAGATCGTTACAATCCCTTTACTGACACAAACTCATCAGTTTCAACCAATTACAAACGCACAGTGCGGATAGAGCACTCCATCTCAGGTACTACGACGGCTCAAAGCCTTGACCTATGTTTGCTGGCAAACATAGACTCCTGTCCACAACTTTCCCCCAGAGCCATTATTTTAATACCTCTAGCAGATTTATTAGAATTAAAGGAAGAGTTGTACATTTTGGGATTTTTTATTTCATTGTATTTCATGTTTTTTTAGTTCTTTTGTTAATACTACCCATGTGAAAGGGTCACATGGGTAGCTGACCAGATCATCAGCTTTTTATTTGCCATTGTCTTTGTGAGTTGGGGAAAAACTTCTAATTGCATCGAGTCAGATGTCACATGATCATCTTTCCATGGAGCCTTTTTAATGGGAAGATGTTTTAGCTAAACATTAACTATGTCAAACATAAACATATTTTTACATTTTACAAACTGTCTTACAGCAGTTTCTAGAATAAAGCCTTAAATTTGTCTGAACACATGGAAACTTGATAAGTGATATCAAGTTCACAATATTAAGAGCTGTGTGGAATCTTGATTTAAAAAAAAAAACAAAAAAACATTTTAGACAAATGATTGGGTTTAAAAAGACAACTTTATCATAATCATTATGAAACATTAAAATTAGGGCTGTAACTATCAGTTATTTTAGTAATCAATTTTCTGTCGTTATTCCAATGATTAATTAAAAATGGCACATTCTTTTTTTTAGTTTTCATTTAACCATTGAAGCTTTTTTCAGAAATGGATACAATCATGCAGAAAAGCCAATGATGCAGTTCCTTTTTAAAATAAGAAAATAACAATTTTATTGCCTAAAAATCAGCAAAATGTAACATTTCATTATTGCACAATTAAGCATTTGTAGCAAAAGATGCATCTGCAACAAAAACATGCTTCCAACAATATTGACGATTATTTCAATAACTGATTCATCAGGATTAATCTGATTGTTTCAGCCACAACCAATATGCTTTGATTTAAGCCATTTCTGATGCAATTAACATCCAAACAGTGCAGGGCTGATCTGTTTAAATTTTCATTTGATCGATTAATAATTAGATGGCAGAAGGTTCTTAGTAGAACCTTTTTTAAAAAACAGAATTTAGACAGGGTGAATAAATTTTTTTTCATCTTAAATGTAAATCGTACATATTTTATAGTTTTGACTTGGTTACTGCTCTTACTGTGTTCTTCTTTCAGCAAATGGCCTTTGTCCCCCTTAATCTCTATGCTCTGGTTGACGATTAATCGTTTGCTAAATTATTTCAATCGATTAATCATTTCAGCCCTAATTAAAATAGGGTTTTAGTATGATTTTAATTTTTTTTTTTTTAAATGTAGCGGGTCTGATGAGCTGGTCTGGGATGATCTGTAATATTGCTCCCAAATATTAAATTCTTCTCCGTTTCAAAAGATTAATTCCCAAAATGTTCCAACTTTTCCTTTAATCCCTTGTGGGTTGCTACATTTTTATGCTGCAATGTTTTACTTTTACACCTATTTAACAGATATACTGAAAGATTACATGAAAAACTTGTATGAATAAAATGTGTAAATATATAGACAAGCACTTTTTTTCTTGCTCTCTGTATTGCTGCTGTCATTCCTTACTCGTTTCTGACCTGTCCTTGGAATGCTTTTCTTCCTCTTTTTCTTTTTCTTCCCGTTTTCTTTGCCGTTTTTCCGGCTGCTTCGCGCGGCCTGTCAGACTCCTTCTGTGGTCCGGTGTCCGTTGCTCAACACCTCCCACACCAGGCTCCCTTCCCCACTGAGCCCTCTACTGTAGCAGGTCTATTCAGAGGTAGAGTACGCCAGGCTTGCTCTCCTCTCATTTTCTGCTCTGCTTATGGAATCCTGTTGCTGTGCCGTTTGGGAATACAGTTCGGAAACGCTGTAACTTTGTCAGTCAGCTTTCTGGTCTCTTTTCCGAAGGATACTCAACGCCTCAAGCCCCTCCACAACCGCCAGCAGGGGACCTACAGGTGGACTTTGAGTCGGTTTTTGGAAACAAAGCCTCCGGCAGCGGGAGCCTCAACTCTGACGGTGACGATTTGATTTCATGGGAACTGAATCTTGCTTAATGTAGCACAATAGTGTGTTATGTTTAAAAAATAAACATACATTTTGAAGAAAATAAAGCAACATTATCTTGTTTATTTTTCCCTGTCAGATCTCACTGGAGGCATCCTGAAGCCGATGCTCGCCGGCTCCAACCAGCCGTCCAATCAGCTTCCCGAGAAGCTGGTGTCAGACGACCTTGACTCTTCCCTGGCCAACCTTGTCGGCAGTGAGTGCAGCGCTTTATATCCATCCGCACTAATGAACATGCATCTTCAAAAAAAAAAAAAAAAAAGACCGAAATCGTTCCACTAACCGCTGCTTGACGAATGTTGCTTTCCAGATCTGGGCATCGGAAACGGAACGATGAAGAAGTAAGTGACGGTTGATTGGCTGATTGGTGGATGGGGGCGGCGTGTGCGTTTTTCAGCTCTGTGCTGCCAGCTGCTGCTGACGCCAGCTCTATTGATCCGCAGTGACATCCACTGGAGCCAGCCAGGGGAGAAGAGGATGACCGGCGGCACCAACTGGCAACCCAAGGCTGCGCCCACCACGACCTGGAACCCTGTCTCCATGGTGACACAGACGTGCACGTTTAATTATGTTTATGTCGGTTGTAGTTTTTCCGTCAAATCTGAATTTTTGAAAATTTCAGGTCTCATTCAGAGCTAAAAAAAAATCCTCCAGGATTTTAAAAGCTGAGATTTTTTACTTCCAAACTGTTTCAGAGACGACCAGCAATGCAAAAATATTCACACCCAAGAAACTGACGAAAAAGTTTTAAAATCTGAAAAGTGTGGCATGCATTTGTTCTGGGCCTTGTGCCTCAATACCCTGTGGAACCACCAAATTTTGCAGACGAGGAAACTGAGATTTTGCTCGTTCTTTGCAAAACAGCTCAAGCCGACGTTTGAATATTAGGGCTGCGTTATTTTTATCTGATTATTGATCAATTAATCAGATAAAAAAATTTAAATGCATGAAAAGATGAAAATAGATGATTAAATACCTTTTTAAGAAAATAAAATATTTATTTTCTAAAATTCAATAACATAGCACTGTGAAGCTAAAACTTTACCGCTCCAGTTTTGTATAAAACACGTTTACAGAAAAAAGTGTTTTTTATCTTTAATGCCAAATGTATTTAAATCTTGTAAAGTTTGGTTTAATAAATACAAATATGTTTATTTTTCAACAAATGGTCTTTCGTTTCAACATTACAAAAGTTAATGATGAATTGATTCCTAAATCAATTGACAGTTATTTCAGTAACCGATTAATCAGGATTAAACCGATTAATCGTTTCAGGCGTAACAAATGTGCTTTGATTTAAGCCATTCAGCTACATCTTTAGCGGATAATGGTTTGATTGTAGGTTTTCTCTGATCCGTAGAAGTTCACATTTTCACATACAGACTCAAGTACGTAGATAAACAATGTAAAACGTTTGTCCTGCGACTCTCCGGAGGTTTTGCTATGAAGCTTTCTCAAACTGTTTCTCTCCCATCAGCCGCCGTCAGTCATGGCCTTCCCCGCCACCACTCCCACAAGCATGATGGGATACAGCATGGTGAGTCCTCCCTCCACTCAGCCACTGCTTCCACTCTGAAGATCGCAGAAAAGTTTTACTTTTCATGCAACAGTTTGTTTTATTATGGTTAAGCAGCGCTCTGGCAGATTTAAAAAATGATGGGTTATTTATGGTGATGATGACCATGAGACATTATGACAGAATACATTATTATTAGTATTTTGTACGCCTACATTTGGTCAGCTTTATTTACAGGGCCGATCAGATATTTTCATACGCCTCATAAAAACACAGATTTTTTTTTTTCTCACTGTCTGAAGTTAAATCAGACTTTTCTTGTTTTGAGTCATTCATAATTACTAAAATTATTTTTGCTAAATGCCAGAGAAGTCGATGAGAACAAGGTTGTTGTTTTTTTTTGTATCTTAACACGGTTTGTTTGGATTGTTTCAGTGTTATGAATATTTATTATTCCTAACAGCTCAAGGTCTTACTCATCTTTTTACTTGTATTTTGAACATTAAACAAATTGAAATTGGGGGATTTTGACCAGTCTGGTGTACAAACAGAGAGACATTTCCAAACATAAAATTCACTTTTTGATATTTTAATTTATTGTGATTCACCGAAACAATAATTTTGCCTGTTGGTATTTTATTTTTATTCCTACTGAACAGGAAACGTCCCTCAATTGGAGGAGGGGGGGGCAGAGTAGGGATCGCAAAAAAGTTTTTTTTCAGAATTGTTTGTATTTTTTTTGCAAACTAAATGACCCGACTTTGTGTGCAACCCTCCCCAGCCTCCACAAATGGGCTCCATGGGGATGATGAATCCACCCACCATGATGTACACCCAGCCCGTCATGAGGCCACCCAACCCCTTTGGCTCGGTGTCCAGCGCTCAGGTGGGTCCACGCGGGTAGGAGGGGTTGGGGGGGGGGTAACGGGTCGTGTCCATTGTGCACCGTTTGTGTCCCACGGTTAGTCACTGTGAAAGCTTCGTTGTGGGTGTGAATCCTGCTGAAGATGATGACAGTTTTAACAAAAAAACCAAAAAAAAAACCTTCAAAAAAAAAAAAAACTGTAAATCATCATCTGTTGTTTCGACTTCCTGTTTCCAAACGGCTCCTTTTTTTTTATTTAAATTTATTTATTATTAACCCATCAATCATACATCACAGCCTCTCCAACTAATCTCATCCCTACTTCAGTCTCTGTACTGACTCTGACTTGTCCTCTGGTCCTCCTACTTCCTCTGTTAGCCCTCTGCAGCCTCTAGTCCTTCCAGCCAGAGTCCTCTCCGAGCCCCTGGACAGGACCCGTTTGCACACCTCTCTCTCAAGGATTTCTTGTAGAGCATCTCTTTAGGTACATCATGCTGTTTGCTTGCTCAGGCACCTGCATGCGTTGTCTGTCCGGCGCTGATGCATGTTTGCTTTTGTCGCTAACTTTTTAAGCCCCTTGATGTCCTTGCCAGTGGATCACGCACTACATGTTAATTTTTTTTTTTCCTTCTTTTGTCTTTGTTTTTATTTCGCTTGGATGTCATGGTTGTGTTATCAGATAGAGACCGACTCATTTTGGTTTTCGTTCCTCCATTCTCCAATGCTCAGACCTGTTTTTGTTTTTTGTTTTTTTCTGCCTTGCAGCTGTTGCTAAATTTAACTTGTTGGCCATTTGCTGAAAGAACAACATACTAGGAGGAGTTAAAAAAAACTTTACAAAAAATATAAGGCATTGAAAATGAAGAAAAAAACTTGTCTGTAAATGTTTTACCCAAAACTGGCAGGTTGATCTTCACCCGCTTGAAATTCTGTAAAAAGAGGGAATAAAAGGAAACGTTTGTTATTAATTATTAGTCAGTTAATCCTAAAATGTTCACCAGATCAGCTCTACACTGTATTAAGTTGAGCATAATTTGAGCTTTGTTAGTTTTTTTTTTTGTTGTTATTTTTAGCTAAAGATGTACGCTTTGGTACAAATGATCAAATGTGCAGTAAAATGCACTTTAGGCAATAAAATGTATATTTTTACAAAATTATTTGTTAATTTGGATTTTTTTAACTTATTGTATATATATATATATATATATATATATATATAAAGAAAAATGTACAGAATGTGCCTCAGATGAAGTAAAAAACTTTTTTTTTTTACTATTATAATAACTGGCCAGAGTTTACCAATAAGACTGCATTTGCTGTGTCTGCAGAGACAATTTTGTTGTTTTCTTGTCCCTCAAATAAATTTGGCTAACTTATAAAAAAAAACAAAAAAAAACACAGATATTGTGATTTGATAATTTGCTTCTGAATTCACATAATTATTAGTTGTTGTTTTTTTTTATGCTTTTACTGACAAATCGTTTTAACATGAACTTGGAAAGCACATTTGCAGTTGCATGTTTGCTAAGCTTTGTTTCCATGTTTGTGTCATGGTAACATTGTGTGCTTGTGGTTGTGCTTTGTAACTAATAGACTCTCAAACCAACCGTGTGACTCCACAACCTCATTAGTCAAACATATTCGCTTCATCAAGGCCATAAATTCAGAATCTACTAAACATTTTTCTTAACCTCAGTTTGGTTAAAAAAAGAATAAAATAAATGAATGAAAATGAGGGAAAAGCTTAGCAGACTTCAGCTTCACTGATCATTTCTGTTTTTGTCGTTTCGTTTTCATGATTCTGACGCGATCCTCCGCTTTCCTTGCAGATGCAGTTCATGTAATTTGAAGGAAGCGTCTCTCAGAAGATGAAGCACTTAGCTGCAAAACTTTGTCCTCGTTGCAGTCGAACTCTTCAGAGAAGCATCACCCCCACCCGCTCCCCATCTTCCCCCTGAACCCCCTCACCCACCCAAACACAGACACGTCAAGAACCCGACGGCGCACTGACTGTCGGAAACCATGGTAACCACGTCAGCACGACGTCCGGCAGAAACTCGAACCCCCCCGTTTTTTTTTTGGTTTTTTTTGTTTTTTTTGGTTTAGTTTTTTTGTTCCGTAACAACTCGCCCGACGCGCCGAGTGGTGCTGCTTTCTAACCCCACAGCCCCCTCCTCCTCTCTAAGGATAGCTTGGGTTGCTCGGAAACGCGATCGGTCGGACGTCGAGGGCTTTTGATGATGTACAGCGGTGGGTGAAATGGGGGTGGAAGGTAAAAATGATTGCCGTTCTTCCCTTTTCTCGATCCAATCATCAGTCATCCACCCCCCTTTGCAGTTATTTAACCGTCACTAAGTAGTGATGCTAACAACGTTTACACCTGTTTAGTTCTTGTCTTTTTTACCGTGTTTACAGTAGACATTCCTTGTGTGTTGTTTGTATTTATTTATGATTATTGGTTTAAAATCGGGGCGAGGGGAGGGCCTTTGAGAGGGGCGGGGGGGGGATTAATGTAAAATCTACAGTAAGACGAACACACGTGGGAGTGCTTCAGCATTAAAACAAAGGATTTCAGACTATCATTAAGAGGTAGAGATGACAAAAAATAGATATTATATAAATTACACCTATTAAGCGGAATGATAGAGCACTAAATATTCTTGAATTTTGTGTTAAGGACTTTTTCTTTTTTTTTACTAGATGAAAGATTTCACGATCTCCATTGTACTTACAGCGCAGGGAGGGGCGGGGGGCGGGGCTTAGAGTACGAGTCAGTTAACAGTATATAGCGTGCCTAGGGGTTTTTTTCTGTTTCTTTTTAATTGTTTCGCAACAGATCTGGGAAGGAAAAAAACAAAAACAAAAAAAAATACACCACTTCATCCACAAAATCTTGAGGGGCGACACTGGGGTGGTGGGCTCCATTTGCTTTAAGCTTGGCATGCCGTTGACTCACTGACTGTAATCAAGGCTGCCTTTACTCTGAATGTGAACGAGTTGTCTTCATGTTGCACACATCTTTCCACGCTGCAATTTCTCAGAGAGAGAGAGAGATGGAGTGGGGTCAGCATGTGGGGGTGGGGGGGTTAGCGGGTAGGCAGGCCGGCTGATTAGATCGTCGTCACAGTGATAAAAATAATAATCAAAAAACACAAAAAAAAATAGGTTTGGTGTAAATTAGCTGTACAAAAGAGCGAGAGCGGAGCGGGGTCGTAGAGCGGAGCTGCACTGTTGATCGGTGCCACGTTGTACATAAACACTCGACTGTTCTTTGAGCGCACAAAGTGAAAGATGTATGAAATATGAAAGCAATTCAATCAAATTTGACTCTACCTAAGTTTGATTCAGGATATTCTCTGCGTTTGTCTCCGCAGATATTTTCTTTATGTAATTAGATCGTGTAGCAGACAATGTCTTTTTCTTTTTTTTTTTTTTCTTTTTTTTTTCTTTTCTTTCTTTTTCAAATAAAGAGCAGCTTCCACAAACGTTGGTGTGTGATTCTCTCGTTCTTGATGCTTGATAGATCAGGGCGTTGGCCTCTGAGCCTCTTTGGCAAATATGATGAAATAAAATATATGTGAAGAAACTTTTAGAATGTTTCTATGTTCACTATTTAATCGTTTTTGGAGGCGTTTAGCATTAATGCTGCTTCATACCTTCTGATTTTAGTTGATCATGACTTTTTTTTTTTTTTTTTGGTGGAAAACTTTTAAATATATTATGACTTTATTACAAGATATTTTCATTACATGTAGTATCCATCCATCCATCCATTTTCCGTCACCCTTCTCCCTAACGGGGTCGGGAGTTGCTGGTGCTTATCTCCAGCTGCGTTCCGGGCGAGAGGCGGGGTTCACCCTGGACAGGTCGCCAGTCTGTCGCAGATTACATGTAGTATTTTAACCGAATTAGGATTTGCCGCTGTGCACACGTACAATGAGATTAAAGAGTCTGTACACGATGTGTCACTTTCTGAAAGGGGTCTCAAAAATACTTTGATATTCAAATTTTGCTGAGATGTACCTGCATAGGACAA
The DNA here is from genome assembly GCA_922788865.1 of Poeciliopsis turneri. Lineage (NCBI taxonomy): Eukaryota > Metazoa > Chordata > Actinopteri > Cyprinodontiformes > Poeciliidae > Poeciliopsis > Poeciliopsis turneri. Next base: position 245,497 of record CAKLNU010001078.1, read on the forward strand.
GCACTTAGTCAGCTCCCAGTTTGCAAGTGCCCTGTTGTTTTTTTCCAAGGCCACATGCAAAAGTGCCCTTGCAACTTTTTCCCCATGTTGACACAGAACCCCCAACTCTAATAGGATTTATGCTCACTATTTTTTTTTATTTTTTATAGAGCTTTATTTCTCTGGTTTCAGTAAAACAAGCAACTGTAGACCTTTAAATTTTCTATCACATTCCATTGATTCTTACAAGAGTGGCACAAAAATGTACATATAAAAAAAAAAAGAACTCTCCTTGTAGTTTAAATAACTCCTTACATTTGAAGTAACCTGCACAGCCAGTTATTGTGGTGGCAGTGCAAATTCATTTTTGCAGCTCACAACCATTATTTTTTAGCATTGCATATTTACATTTTTATTTTGTATTTTAGAAGGGGATCTTTAATGCCATGATTTATTTCTTGAATTGTGGCACTTTTGGATGTCCATACACCAACTGTATATTTGCTGCATGATGCCCCCCCCCCCCCCCCCCCCACCCCACCCTGGAATCACATACAAACCACACCGGAAGTGTGAGATTCATCCATTATCCTGTGCTGCTGAAGGTCAGAACCACCTCGCGGTCTCAGCGGGGGGTCCATTACTAAATTCCTCCGAACCGCGGCGCAGATGGTGAAACGGCTCCGTGCTGCGCAGCGTTTAATTGCCGTTTGACCTCAGGCCGTCCTGTTCACTCCGCCTGTCTGGAAGACGCTCAAAACCCCGCAGTCGAACAGGAGCCGCGTGTCCGCCGGTGACACCTGCTGGACGACGCCTGTCCCTGCAGCCCCGGCCCGGTCCAACACGCCCATCCCGCGACTCGTCTCCTCGGCCCGTTTCGAAAGGAGACCCAAGCAGTCGACGTTAATCACCCGGACCCACGTTAAGCCGCCGGGTGTTGCTGCGGACGGACACGGCGGGTGATATAATACAATGGCTGCTGCTCACCGCCGCTCGTCTTCCTCAGGTCCTCCCCATCCCGGCGCGGAGAGTCCGCCCCCTCTCCTCCGCTCCCGTCCAGCGCATCCAGCAGCGGCTGCAGACCTGCGGAGGTGAAGTTCCAAACTTTATGCATTTATCGTTTTTGTTTGCTTTTTTTTTTTCCTCCCTCCCCCCCCCAACCCCACACCATCTGAATACGAGGTTCCGGGTCGCCACGTTGTCCTTAAAGGTAGGTGAAAGCTGTTCGTGTGATCGTAAGCAGAAGGTTTTACTGCGTTTTTAAGTGAATTCACTAAAGTTCTTCAACAAATACTCGAAGGATCGACTTTGGATCGCCTTGCCTGTTGCGTCAACTACCTGCTCCTTAAATAATAAACCTCTGGACTGTCCAGAGCCAGAGGAGGATATTTATTCAACAGGAAGCGGTTCACACGTCCAGAAAATACAAATAATCGATTAGGGAAAGGTTTCTGTCGTCATGGTTCTGGTCCAACTTGCCTTTGTGATCTCTGCATGATTTTTGTGGTAGTTCAGCATTATCCTAAATGATGAATGGCTTATTATTATTATTTTTTAATCTCATATTTTTAATTAAGTAACCATTCTCTGACTTTTATTTTTATATTCATTTTTAAATTATTTTATTTTTAATTGTTCTGATCCCTCTATGGGGACAATTGTCTCTTATTAAACATGAGTTGTGTGGCCCTTCATCAAAACAGCCAGGGACCTCGTGCTGCTATGGTTCTCACTGACTGTCATAAAGCCACATTCCTCAGAGCAAAAGTGGATTACATTAAATTGTTTTGAATCATAGATTATCCATGTGGGTACGTTTTGTCCAGACCAAGCATTACAATTAATGCGTGGTTGGTGCAAAACATCTCGCATTATGCAACGCTGCCTCACACCCAAAAGGTTGAGCATGAAGTGACGAGGCATGGCAAAACAATTGCCTAATTTAAGGATTATGAGCCGATGAAATTGAAATTTATTCAAAGCTAACATCTGAATTTATTTTCAATTCTTAAAAAAAGAGCACTAAAATGTTCTGTGGTTGTTATACAAAGGAAAATACGTATCAGAACGAACTTAAAGCTTCCAGTCAATCTTTTCTGCAATATCAAAACCCACAAATGAATTATTTTGACACCCATAAAACCATCTTTTTTCTATTGACCTATTGCTGTTTTACTGTAAACTTTGAATATTAAAGGTAAAATGCAACAAAAACAAAATTCAACAGGTCTATGGTGACATCACAAAAGGCACAAGGCAACTTGTATTGATAAGTTCTTTCATATATTGTTCTTCCTTTAGAGGTGTTTACTAGTATTCTGTCCTTAATATTTAATTATTGTGCCCGTTATGATTTAATCCACCGCCCCAAAAAAATCACAAAGCAGAATTAGCTACGATTTTTTTTCTTTTTTAAAACATTGTATTTTGAGAAACCTTCATGTGGAAAATCTGTATCTGTATATTTCGGTGCCTTGACTAAAAACAAATGAACAAATAAATGACGTTTGGCCACTCGAATCGCTATTGGGGCCTGAATTTCAATTCCACTTCGGGCCCCAAATAACCTTTGGCCGGCTCTGCTTGTTTCTAAATTAAATACAGACGGTGAATACCAACATCTATTAATCATAGTCAGAAGCCCGTTGTTGGCGACAAGTCCCCAAAATAACCTTTAATGGCTTAATTTTCAGTAGTCCTTCACATGAACTGTTCACCATGTGAGAGAGAAACTTCCTTTCTGTCCTCTCTGTTTTTTCTTTTTGCAATGTATTGTTACCGTGGTAACTTGCTGTGCGCGAATACATCCTTCTCAGGAGGTAAACGGCCGTATTTGTTCAACAGAGGCAGCGCGCGTTGGGTGTTCTCACACCTGTCCGCCGAGGGGAAGAAGCAGCAACAGGAGGGGGAGGGGAAAGCATGATCGACCTGAGCCACCTGACGGAGGAGGAGCAGGAGGCGATACTGACGGTCCTGAAGAGGGACGAGGAGCTGAAGCGGGCCGAGGAGGAGAGAATCAGGTGGAGAAAGATTCACGCCGTTTCCTTGAAAGACTCATTTTCCGACGCAAACCTGGACGTTCCAGGAGACTTGAAATGAAAGCTAATCTGAGTTTAAGTTAATGTCTTTTTATACTTTCCCACCAACACCAAGCCTCATGAAGGAGAGAGACTTTGCTCGATGCGCAACACAATAACCAGCCTGTCTGGGGTTGGACGCTGAGGGGCCTCAATGTGATCAGAGCAATTAGATTACAGCTGGGTTGCAGAAAATGTTCCGTGACAACCTGCAAAATGAGCTTTAATCTCAAATCGCCGTCTTCCGCAAACAGTCGAGGCTTTTGTCTCCTGACCGTCAGGAGAGTTTGAGGATCCATCTCTGAAATTCCAAGTCAGCTGCAAATGTACAAATAAATGCTCTTGATTTGGAAATGTTTGATTGAATTTCTTTTTTTCTTTTTTTTTTTTTTTAAAGTGAGGTTTGCTGTCAAAACAAAGAGCTCTCTCTTCATCGGGCGTTTTAATAGAGTTGACTTCGTTACCTGAATGATGGCTGTGTCTCGTCCGGTCTGATGTAAAGAGGATTAGGCCAGCAGCCTGTAATAATGCGCTGCCTCCGCCTCACATGACGGCCGCGGTTTCCCCCGGCAAGCGGAGAGACGAGCCGCAGTGGTGGAATTTGTTTTGATCCCTCGCTAACTTTATTTTAACTCGACCAAGATGTTTTCCAATTAGCTCTCTTGAGATTGATCATGTGAAGCAGTTATATAACTGCTGTTGACGGAAATTGTAATGGAAGTGATGGATTCATCCTGTTGCACAAAGAACCAAATATTAGAGTACAAAACCGAGACAGAAAACTTTTTCTCGTTGTACAAAAAAAAAAACAAGTGAATCTCCTCTTTGTCAAATAATGAATAAACTGTGATTTTTGCCACAACAGGAAACTGGAGAAGGTTCTGGACGGCGGGTCTCAGCCTGACGTGAAGCTGAAGTATCTGTCGGGGGAATGGTTCTACGAGGCCAAGTCCCAAAGACACAGCGACAAAATCCACGGATCAGAAATCATCCTGGCGTCCATGAAGCAAGGGAAGCCGGCCAGCTTAGGTCTGCTTGATTTTTAAACCTGGAAAAGTTCCAACTCTGCAAAAACATACAACTTTTTAAACTTTGAGGTCTTGGTGACAGAATATGAGAGTATATATTAAAACATATGCCCCTGCAGATGGGTCCGTTCGAGTGGAGAGAAGCAAAGCGCCCGGCAGCCGCAGTTCAGACGCGGCGCCTCCTCCGAAACCTGCGAGGTGTTTCGAATCGTCGCAACCACCGGAGATGAAGTACACAATCAGTTTGATCCGTCTTCTTCCTGCAAAACAGTTTCCAATGAAACTGTTTTGCTCCTCTGATTTTGTGACAGATCTCAAATTCAGACACTTCTCCCTCACAGCTGAGAGACATTCTTTAGCGCGGCCCTTAAAGACGCCGGTGTCCTGCCGGTGTGCAGACAGTCTTGTGACTCGGCTTATGTAAACATGGGCGGCGCCGCCCGGACACGGCCTGTTTTCGAACCCACTCGGAGGTGTCGGAGGCAAAATTAACAGAACAATACCTTAGTAACATTTAAACTTTTGATATGGACTGAAACTCTCGAAAATAAGCTTGCTACACTGCTGAGACGTTTCATAAATAATGATGACAGCAGAAAGGCATATTTTATAACTTTGGTCACAGCGTTGAGTGTCAGCAAGAGAAAAAGTCAATATTTGATTTGGATGAGCTTTTTAAACTTTTTTCCAACAGCTGTAAGAAAACAAACTCCTTGCCAGGTATTTGCACTGTGACAAAGGCTGCAGTTACTGTGTGCTTTTTAAATTTATCACCTCATCACATGAGCTTTTAGTGCAGTCCTAATAATTAGATGAGGCAAATTTTCTGTGCCCCGTGTTCAGAGTTATAGCATTTCATATTATATTTAATTTGATTAAAGTAATGCGTTTTGCATAGGCGGTGCGTTTTAAAGTTTTCTTCCCCCTGTATCTTAATGTTTTTGTCATGCGACAACTACAAACTTCAATATGTTTTATATTACATTTAATGATACCTTTTGGAAGGCATTTTAGTTATTTATGAGGCGGTAAACAAATGCAGTCATGACAACTATTTATCTTTTCCCCTGCAGTGACGCTGAAAAGGAAAATCGATACTCATCCGTTCGTTCCCCCAAAATGGTAGGCACTGTTTTTAGAACTGGCGTTAGCTTCCTGTTGTACATTTGTAGTTTTTTCCTGTGGCACAGCTGCAGCTGCAGCCTAAATCGTTCGTCCTTTTCGTTCCCCTCCCAGCCGAGACACAACCCCTTTAATCGAGCTTCCCTCATTGTTTTTGAACCTCCTGAAAATAACCAGAACACGGCCCCCCGTCTGGACCAAGAGACGCAGGAGTCAGGTGGGGAGCTGAGATTTGGAGCAAACAGGTTTGTGATGAAAGTCACAGCAAAACCGTAACTATCTTTTTTTTTTCCACCCAGAGGCAATCTGCCGGCTGAAGAATGCCCCGGCGGGGGAGTCCAGTCAGACCTCTGGGGGCTCCGTCACGTCAGAAAGCTCCTCCACAGGCTTCAGGCCCGTACCGAAGAAAAGGACGTTCCTGCCTCGACGCGGCAGCCAGCAGGGGTCAAACGCTCCGGCGAGGCCCGCGGCCATTGTTCCTGCCCCGCGACGGAGCCGCCAGCTGGGATCCAGCGGGACCTCTAACCAGTCTGGCCTGAAGATTACAGGTGAAACGCCTCCGGAAAGTGTTCATGTCCCGGCGACGGGTTCTGCGCCGACGACCAAAGCGGCAGATAAAAGTTCCCTGCAGCCACTCAGTGCCGTGTCTCAGGTTTCCTCCAATTCAAGTCTGGAGATGGACAAGAATTCAGCATCAATAACAAGAGAGCGGTGAGTAAAAACCTTGGCTTGATACGCTCAATCAAAGCCGTCTGCTTTTCTGAAGCTCTGCCGCATTTCAGACCGGCTGCTCTCTCGAGGACTGATGCGAGCGCCGACAGGGAAACGCCACAGCGGTGGGTCGAAGCCCGAGACGATCAAAGAGAGCGCGCGGCCTTGAACGTTTTCAACCTGCCGAGTCATCAAGTTCAGGACAGAGACACGAGCAGCAGCGTGGGAACAGCGGGGCGGCAGGACGAGATGAGTTTACCTCCAAGCGCTCAGGGTGAGCTCTCTTTCAATTATGAGTTCATCTTTTGTTTGAGTATCTCTCCCATCATCATCGCCTGAAACATCATCACCTTCCTAAATAATGACCCAAGTCAAGTTTTTGCCAAAGCTGATTTTGGCACAAAAAAAAATAGAGAAACAAAGATAAAAATAAAAAAAAAAACACTTGACAAAAAATGCTTTAAGTTATTTCGCTTATAAGTTGCTATAAGTGAAATAATCTGCCACTGAACCTAGAACTTTATCAATATTAAGGAATCATTTGATTGAAACAAGCTGCTGTATCTTGATGAAAAGTTAGTTTGGTCTTTTTTCAAGTGTATTAAGATGCAAACTAAACCAAAAGTACTTGGTAAGACTTTGTGTTTTTTGCACAGCATCGTTTATTATGATGTTTGAAAAGCTTACAAAGCCATTTCTCAGACTTTATGAACTCCAGTACATCAGTGAAAGCCATTATCAACAAATAATTTAAAAACAGGAAACGTATCTAAACCCTTTCAGGAATAGCTAGCCTACCAAAATTACTCCAAGAAAACATGTAGTTCTAAAAAGTGACGCATTTTCCTCACTGAATGATCATCATCAAGCTAAGGTTGGATTATTTACTTTATGGCTTAATATCTTTACCTGGCCATTAAATATTTATTTTTTCATTAATTTTATCACCATTTCGATTTAAGTCATAAACATCCATCGCTTCATGCTTTTCCTGCTGCACATTTTAAAAGAGAAGCTCTAAGTTGGCTAAAACCAGTGAAACCATGATGCTTTTTCAAGCAGAAGGTGTCAGCAGGTTAAATTCATGCTTATCTGGTATTAAAGGCCAATCAGACTCCTGTTATCCTTGAATGACATTCATTATTCTGCTATCAAAGGCATTTATGGGCAGGCTATTACCCGATAAATGGATTTGTTATTGTCAGATAAGTCTATTTCAAATTTATCCTAATTATCATTTCATTTTGAAGAAATTGATGCCATGTGCTCTGGATCAAACATGAAAAGGACTAATTGGCTCATACAGACCTTGGTGATAGCAGCGTTGGAGTCGAAAAGATGCTGAAAATGTTTTGGGGCAACATATGCTGCCTTCACAGCATATTTTTGCATGCATTTTTCAAAAGGACAATGCAAACCCCCCCCCACTGAGCACACATGGCAAAGACATGGCTGCAGAGGAAGAGGATAGCGGACTGGCAAGCCTCCAGTCCTGACATGATTCATAGGAAAACGATGACCCAGTATCGTAACACAGCTTAAATGTTAGGAGGAAGAAGCCTTGTAAAGATTTGGACATATTATGTAGTGGTGAAAGCTTAACAGCTTCAATTTAAAAAATAAAAACAAGAAATAAATGCTTATTACTCATTTAAATGAAAAAAAGTGAATGAATAAAAATTGTACAATTTACATATCGCAGTGCTTTGCAAAAGTACTCAAGCCCACTGGACTTTTTTCAACTTACAGACTCGGCAAGGAGAGGGGGGGGGAAAAAACAAAACAAAACAAAAAAAAAAGAGTTCATAGAAACTTTGAAGGAGCTGCAGGGATTCAGAGAATCTGTTGAAAAGACGATTAGCACAACTAATCATCTTTTCAACATCCCCGCTGGAGCCGGGATTGTTTTTCTTCAGCAGGGACAGGAAAATGTTTTTTTGGAGTTGATGGAAAGATGGAGCAACACAACCACAGATTAGAAGTACAAGAAAGCCTGTCAGAATTTGCAAAAGACTTCAGACTAGGGCAAAGTTCACCTTCCAGCAGGACAATAAACCCAAAGACACGTCCAGGTAAAAATGTAGTAGTTTAGACCAAAGCATCTTCATATGTGAGAATGACCTAGTCAAAAGTTCAGAGCTAAAAAAAAAATCTCAGACACAAATGTTGATGGCAGCATATTGTCCTGGACTGAGCTGGTCTTATTTTGCAAAGACGAATAGACAGTCAAACATTTAATTCTCTAGATGTGTAAAAAGATTTACAAAGGTAGTTCTACAAAGTATCACTTTGCGTTAGCCTGCGACTTAATCAAAATGCGTTATTGTAAATGAACGTAGAAACGTTTATAGGGTGTAAACACGTTTGCAAGACAAAGGATTTTTCTTTCCACATGGACTGGTATACTGCGCTTTTGACATTGATCAATGTAATAAATGAAAGGAAACCACACACTAGTGAGATGTGTATTTATCTTCTTTGCTTCCTCCTCCACTTTCAGATCCCATCCCTCCTATGTCATATGATCTCCACTTCATTGACAAATCCAATCAGCAAGCTCAGAAGCCCAATCAGATGACCACTTTCAAACTGTCCTCTCAGACAACGAGCCCCACCGGAGAAGAGGACGACTCCATCGCAAAGGTGCTGGACTGGTTCAACCGCAGCACGGACAGCAGCGACTGGCTGAACTCAGAAGAAACTGTAAAGGGCTTTGACAAGCACCCGTCTATCAGCAAATCAAGAGAGGAAGAGTCATTCGACAGAGGGACCAGTGAAAGAAAGCTAGATAGATCTGAGGCGAATAGGAGCCACTTGCAAAAGATCAACAATGAGCTCAATAGAAAAGGAAGCAAGGAGACGCTCGATACTCAACATCTGCATTCACAGGACGTTAGGGATAGTTGCGATGAAAGCAAGCCATTGAAAATTTCTCATTTGAAATCATTCTGGGAGAAAAGCAACGCGGGCCCAAAGATACTTGTCAGCAAATCCGTGACGCCGGCCGACAAAGGAGTGAACTCAGCTCAGGGTTTTGCAGCCAAAGAACCTGATGTACACTTTGTTCCTGGAAAGTACAGTGGAAAGGGGCTCTATGATAAGTACACCCCAGATCAAAGTGTCGAAAGCGAGCAGCAGCCACTCAAGAACCAAAACATGCAAATGGTGAACTCTATTCACTCAGAAGCACCCGGAAAGTACAATAATAACTCTACCCATTTGAAGTTAACATCCAATCTACAAACTGCCAACAGAAGAGTGTTGGAAGGAGAAGGTTTACTTGCAAACAGACCAAACCCATCAGAGAGAACAATCATAGATCAAGAGTTTGAGAGCGATTCTGCGGCCATACCAAATCTACAACCAGACAGCATTTCAGAATCTAATGAATTTTTCTTGCAAGACCTTGTGTCCAAGATTGCTCCTGGATCTCAGCTGGATCCAGACCTTTCAACAAAGGTCGACTTAGAGTCTGAAAATTTCAGTTTGCCCAGAAATGGTTCGTACATGGATGAGAATGAAGAGCATCCCACCACAAAAGCCAAAATTCATAGAGATTCGGTTGAAGATGTGAGAAGGAGAGACAGTGAAGATAAAAACTTGCACTCAGGCTCATCTCCCAAAAGAAAAGATGATCCACCTCCCAAGGACAGGGCCAGCGGTTCATACTCAAACAAGAAACCATCGCAACAACAAGAAAGCACTGCGGAGAAGATAAAGCAGCTGAAGTCCTTTTGGGAGCAGGAGCTTAACAAGCCAATGTTCTACAACAGCAAACCTAAAGGTCCTGGAGAGGGCAAAGTGACCCGTGGTGTGAATCAAACAAAACTGACTAAGAGATTCACGAAGTCCGAGTTTGACTTGAGATCAATTGGAAATGATTCGGGAAGCGACGAGGAAGGTGGTAACAAGAATCCCCAGAATTGTACGGTTCTACCATTGAATCAGAGATTAGACAAGATGAATCCGAGTCTTGGAACGAGTCGTGCCCAGTTTAACTTTCTGCGAGAGTTTTGGGACGAGGCTACTGCTGACTCTAAGGCGTCTTTAACCTTTGAGAAACCCAAAAGGAAAGAGCCCCTCCGTTCCCATCTTTCATCCCATGATTTAAAGTCTGTTGATACAGATGTTTATCATGCAAGTTCTGCTCTTGAGAAAACAAGAGGAGCTGCCATGAAGTCGTTTCCTTCTCCTCAGAGCCGATCGAAGTCTCCACATGATAAGCAGATTGGATCTGGATCAAAGCTACAAAGTGATAACAAAAGTAACTCCCCCAGTTACACTCAAACTGAGACAGGGCAGCAAAAACAGTTCAAGAGGAGTGCAAAGGACTTCAGTCGAGAAGAGAAGTCCACAAAGCCACAAAGCGGCTTAACCAAAGACATTCGGTCTCCAAAAAGCAGAAAGGACAGCTTCTGCGTCTCCAGCAGCCGTGGGAGTTCTCTGCGCCGTGCCACGAGCCTGTTCACTCTCAGCGTAGAAGAGGAAAAAGATCCAACCCAACTTAAAGTAGACCTAAGTCCTCTCCGGTCTCAGAGCAGGAAACACAGGCAGCTCGAGCCAGAGTTTGTGATTCCACGAGCACGGGCTTTCGTCCCCACAGACTACCGCCACTACCTGGGGATGACAGACAAGGACAGCGTCCCCACCACAGTCGCGCTCACATTTAGCAAAGAGGCCACAGAGGTTGATGTGGGTGAACCAGATCACACGAGCACACCGAGCACACCGTTGACCTCAGAGGAGCGTCATGCCAGGAAGACGACCAAGACAAGCCAGCAGCCCATTTGGGCGAACTACAGCAGCTCGGACACAGGCCCGGAGTCGTCTGTCAGCAGTACGTCAGAAACATGGTCCAACATCAGGAGCAGTTCAAATCGTAAGATCTAACTTCATGTTTTCTTACTAACATTCACCCTTGATAGCATTACCCTTTCCATCACCTTGTCGGGGTGTTAAATATTACGGTTAGGTTCACATAGGTAGTAAATTTTACTTATTTGCTACAAAGGCTTTCTGACTGCAAGACAAAGATCTAGTGTCAAGAAACCTGCTACTGCTTCAAAAAAGGCTAACATTCAGGAGTTTGTGACACAATTAACAGTGATTAGACTTCCTCTCATTGTCTTTTAGCAACTTTTCTTCTGCTAGGGAGTGTCAGTTTTAAAAATGTTATTTATTTATTTTGCAATTTTTATCTTTAAATGTCGTTGTTTTGGCATATTTTAAGTGTAGTATGTATATATATTTGCAAAAATGGACATTTAATGAGCTTACCAGCATTTTTAAAATAGCAAAAGAAAGTGAATCTATTTTTTAAAAAATCACAACTGAAAGAGTTTAGTTAACTAGTGGCTGCTTTGCTCAACAGATTGTCTTCACTAAGATAATCACTAAGACTATTCTTTTCTTCACTAATAATAGTGAAGACAATCTGATTAGGTCAGCAGCTGACCTAGTCACTGTTAGATTGATCTAAATTACATCAGTTTTGTATTTTGTTTGGCTGCAAAGCTAAACACAGCTCCACAGATAACAATGTCTTTTAGATGTGCATTTAAATATTCTTAGAACAAAAACTTATGAAGCCTTGAGAGAACTATGTGGTATTTAGAAGAAAATTTTAGAAAATTCAGATTAGATAGCTATCCATTAACATAATTAAATAGAAATGAGTAACGTATAAAAGCAAAAATAAAAGCCAAATTTAACAAGAAGCAGCTTTCTATCTTTTACGCACTGCAAATGTTAAACATCAGAATTTTTACATATGTGGATCAGATAAAAAACAAAACAAAAAAACAATCTTCCATTAAAAAACCCAGACTATGTTGTACAGTTTTTGTTTATAAGTTAAACATTTTCATGGGAACATAACTAGATCTAGGCTGAATTTTGATAGCGCAAGATTGCGCTGGGACAATATTAAAGGAATTCTCACTTTTCACATCATTTCAATAATCTGCATTTTGTTATATTTATATTTATGCATGTTTTAAAAGTCTGCCTTGTTGGTCTAATGTGAGCAAAAAGCTGTCAAAATCAAATCTCCTTGCGAAAATGTAACGTCTTGCCCTGCTTGCATTGTTTTCTTCTATGCAGGAGGAATCGACGAAGACGAGCAAAATCCGGTGAGAAAGGCGCTGCGGCGAGCGGAAGCACGGCCCAAAAATCTGGCTAAAAGCATGGAGGACATCACCGCATCCGCAGCACCACGTCAGCACGCCCTCTACAACTTCTTTATGTTCCACGTCTGTAATGACAATTGAGATGAGTTTGTTTCTCGCTGTTTTTGAAGGGCAAGAAAGAAGGGCTGACCCAGCTGCTGACCTCAGGTGCAGCAGTGAAGGTAAAAACGCACAAAACATTTCAAATGCGTATCGCAAATTTACTAAAGATTCTCTGAAATGCCGCTCCACAGTTTCAACCATCTCCACTCCTTCCTCCTCCTCTTTTTCGGATCCGGACCACTTAAAGAAGATGAGCAAATCCGTCCCGTCGTTCTTACAGAAGGAGGTAAAGCTTCCCCTCCTCACCCCGTCTTAAGAACGAATCCTGCACCACGTTCAGCCGCACGGAGCTTGCCGCCCCTGCTGTCTGTCTGTGTTTCAGGAGCGCGGCATTGACATTGACTTCTGCGAAGGCAGTAACCCGTTAGGAAGACTAACAGCGGGCAGCTCAGCGACTATCCTGAGCAGCTCCTCTGGCATGACGTCTGTGTCTTCTGTACGTCCACACACTACTGCTTCTGCATGAGCATCCTCCCTGTGTAAACGCTGCCTTCGTCACCTGTTGGCTTTGTGTTTAAAACATCACTTCCACTGTCTCACAGAAGTGTGACGTTGTGTCCCCGTCACGGCTCATCCACATCCAATAGGTGTTTTATATTTTGCTAAAGTGTCTGCTGTTCAAACCAGGACTTAACGTGTTAATATGACATAAAGCAGATTAATCACATTAGGTATTTTGACCCAATTCCTCTCTCTTGCAGAGGGCTACTTAGTTCAAATAACTAAGTGCACTGCAAAAACACTAAATCTCACAGAGTATTTTTGCTTCAGTTTCCAGTGCAAATAACTTTGTCTTATTTCAAGTGTACTAACTCGCAAGTAATTTTCCAGCAAGATATAAGAGCTTGTTTGAAGTCAGTACTTCCTTTACATTGACGAAAATCTATTAGTTGCATTGGCAGATTATTTCACTTATAACATGGGAAAATGTCTTGCAGTAAATGAAATAATCTGCCAGTAAAGAGACCAATAATTGATTATTATTGGTCCATACAACAACTGAAAGTTAATGTGTAGACCAACAACTTTCAGTGTGTTCCCCTCTTGGCTTTAGGGAAACACAATGTCTCATGACTTTTTTCAACAATGGCCTCCTTCCATAAAGGCCAGATTTGTGTTGTGGATGAGCAATAATTGTCCTACTGACAGATTTGGCCATCTTAGCTGTAGATCTCTGCAGCTCCGCCGGATCTCTTTGATGATTAAACGGTTCTTTTTGCCCAGCCTGACAGATTAGATGATTATTTTTTTTTAGCTTTGAAGTTGTGCAATTTTCAGCTGATGGATTGATCAGAGCTCAGTGAGATGTTCAGTGCTTGTGATGTTGTTTTATAGCCTATCCGCTTTAAACTTCACAGCTTTATCACGGGTCCGCCTGCTGCGTTTCTTTGTCTTTTATGATTGTTCGCTGATATTCTCAGACGGCCCTCTGAGCCCTTCCCAGTACAGCTGGATTTGTAATGACGTGAAATTACACACAGATGGACGTTATTGACTGATTAAGTGACTTGCTTTAGCAGTTGGTTGGACATGAGCTCTTGTGGGTTAGAAGAATAGAAGTGGAGGTCACATTTTCAGGATTTGGTTTGCAAAAAAAAAAAATAAATAAAAGTTGAAAAGATTTTAGCTTTCCATCTAACTCACTTTATTTTTCTTTTTTTGTAAAATGTATTAAAATTTGGAAAGACATTGAGGTACAAGAAATCCTAATTTTGTTTAGTTGGGTTTCTTTTTCCAAAACAGGGAGCGCGTCTAGAACCGATGTTCATACTTTCTTTGGCAGCTTAACATTCCGTTTTGCTCCAAAACACAAGGAAATGAAAGCAAGTTTTTAACAAACAAACATGTTTATGATGGACAATTTCTTTTAATGGGGTAATTTGTGGTGAGGCACAAAAAATGCTCAAATTCCTAAATGAATCAATGTTTTGTTTAACAATTCAATAAAACATTATGTTCTCTTAATGCAGCAACAAGTAATAACGAGATAAGAAAAACAAAACCTACTCTAAGGGCAAAGTGGCTTCAAACTATGAGACACAACAGCATCTGACCCTTAAGATGCTAAAACTAGCTTAGCATCTTAAGCTAGCTTTAGCATAAGATGCTAATGGACAGATGAAACATTTTGTCCACTCAACTTTAGGTCAGACTCTTGTAAAGGTTGACCTGACGTGATTTTTGTTGTTGTTCCCGCCTGCTCTCAGCTCAGTGGGAGTGTGATGACCATGTACAGCGGGGACTTCGTGGAGGTTCAGGGAACCATCCAGTTCTCCATCAACTACGTCCAACGGCTGCGGGAGTTTCACATCTTCGTGGCGGAGTGCCGCGACCTGGCCGCGGTCGACCCGAAGAGGAACCGCTCCGACCCGTCAGTTCCGCACGCGTTCTTCTTCTTCTTATTGCGTTTATTGGCGGTTGGCAACAAACTTCTAGTAGATTTACCGCCACTTACTGGTATGGAATGTGGTCCGTATTGGTCTAACGCTCTAAATATATATATATATACATACAAATTTCTACAAAATAAATATATCCTTTCTATACCTATATATCAGCCCTTCTTCTTCCCAACCAGGGTCACTTTTGACCGCTAGCATGCAGCACGTTAGCCAATTAGCAGTGAAAGATATCCGGCTACATGTAGGCCTCAAACGCCACACTACTGACACCAGTTAACAATTGTGGGTTTTCTTTCGTAGTACGATATATATATATATATAACTTTATCTTTATGTTGCTTTTTTTTTTTTTTTTTTTTTAAGGTACGTCAAAAGTTACCTGGTTCCCGACAACGCCAATCTGGGAAAGAGGAAAACGTCTGTAAAGAAAAAGACACTGAATCCGACTTTCAACGAGATCCTCCGGGTACGCCCGAGCACCCAGTCAGGTTGTTGTTTTGTTGTTTTTGTTCTCACAACAAAGGCGTCTCTCCTGTCCGCACAGTATCGTGTTCGCATGGAGTACCTCCGGACACAGACGCTCATTCTCTCCGTCTGGCACCACGACACTTTTGGGAAGAACAGCTTCCTGGGCGAGGTGGACGTGGAGCTCTCTAAGTGGGACGTCGACCACACCCAGATGAATGACCTGGCGCTGAAAGCTCGGGTGAGCGCAAACGCACAGCGGCACAAAAAAGCCGCGCCGCCTCTTGTGGATTTTACCTTTCATTTGTCCGACCCGCACACTCGTTCCCAGCTCATGTTGCGCCTCGCCTCTTTTTCAGACTCTGCCGTCGATTGCGCCGCCGAACGGGCGGGGAGAGATAAGGCTGGCGATCCGCTACCTGCCGCCGGTCACCCAAAGCGAAGGTCTGCTCACCGTCACCGTGCTCTCCGTTGGGGTTTGCTTGGTTAAAGTCTTTGGCTTGAAAAAGTCAGTGAGAATCATTAAAACTGAAGAAAGAGACCAGGATCTAAACAAGGATCTCCAAGAGCTTCTTGCACCTCTTTTGCCTGCTTACATAAACTTAGTGCAGAAAGTAAGGAAAATCATATTCTGTGAGTTTCTGTCAGCTCAACAACAATAGGGAAATGTTTTATAATGTGGACGAAACAAGAAATTGGTATTTCTACGACTTTTCCCCCTAAGTTCTTGTGCAAAATCTATATGTAAAATCTACAACAGACTTTTAAAAGTAACTAGCAGTGGTCCCTATTTTATTTCTAATAGAAAAACATTTTAGTTACACTTTGTTAGCTTTCAAAGTGAAACATTCCTTGTAGTATATATTTAGAAAAATAGTTCTATTTTTTTATTATTTTTTAGCTCATTTTTATTTCATGTCACAACAAGATTATGAATGTCTTCAAAGGGCCGGCTGTGGCAGAATGCGTTTCTAAAACCATCTATCAAACCGACACGATACCATGGCTTCCTCTGTGTTCAGCTTTCAGCAGCAGAAGCCGCTTCTGCAAAGTTTTGACTCATAGGGCTAAAAATAAATTCATGCCACATTTTTCAGATTTACCAAAACAACGTAAAACCATTTTCTTTCAGCCACCCAAGCAAACGTTCCTTTTCTTCAAGGTTTGGCCAAGGATGTTTCCAGCAGCGGAGAGATTCACATTTGGGTGAAGGAATGCAAGAACCTCCCTTTAATCAGAGCCACCATCGACCCGTACGTCAAATGGTAGGCGGCGGATAAATCGTCTCAAACAAGGTTAGGCTTTTCACGTCTGATGTGTGAAGTAAGCGCGCCCCGCCGCTCTCCCTCTCTTCCAGCTACGTGCTGCCGGACACGAGCAGGAAGAGCCGTCAGAAGACGCGCGTCCTGCGGAGGACCGTGGAGCCGGTGTTCAACCACACCATGGTGTACGACGGCATCGGCGAGGCCGATCTGACCGAGGCCTGCGTGGAGCTCACCGTGTGGGACCGAGACCGGCTCGCCAGCAACCTGCTGGGGGGGCTGAGGCTCGGCGCCGGGACAGGTGACCATCGCCTGATCGGTGAACATATCCAAAGCTTTTCTTAGGACATTGGCTACTTTTTTGTTTTTGTTCCATGCGGTCGTTGCAACCTAAAAATGAGGTAAAAATAGGAAAAAAACTGAAAGAAGAAGTGTTTCAGGCTCTTACTGTGTCCTGATTGCCAACAAAAATCAAAGTCTTACCAGACACAAAATATGTCAGTCCACTTGAAACGAGACAAAACTAACTTACAAGTAACTTTCCAGAAAGAGAAAAGCTTGTTTTTGGTCAATGACAGGACGCTTTCCCTTTACAATATGTAAAAAAGGAAAAAATTATTATTCCACTGGTAGGTTATTTCACTTGTAGCTAATACTTTTTTTTTTTTTCATCAATATTAAGGACTTATTGACTTAAAAAAAAGCTCCTGTATTTTGCTGAAAAGTTACTTGTGAGTTAGTCTCTTTCTTATTTCAAGTTTAATAAGATATTTGCATTAGAAATTAGACCAATAATAGAAAGAAGAAAAAAAAAAGACAAGAAAGAAAAAAAAAACAACCAGAATGAGCAAAAATATAATTTTTTACTTCATTCTGTCGTCTTTCTCTTCTGGCTTTTTTTTCTGCTATCTGTATTTATTTATTTGTTTAATTTTTGTTTAATTATGACTTTAAATTTATCTCCATCATTGTATGTAGTTTATGGTTAACTCGTGTCAATTGTTTTTTCTCATGTGGCATTTTCTCAACAAATGTTTCATATACTCTGTTTCTTGGTGATTATTTTGGCTTGTATTTATCGTTTTCCTGACACATTTGGACAGTTTCACACGTCCTCGTGAATGAGGTGCACGTAGATGAACGAGCTTGTGGTCACTGCCAGAAAAGAAAACGCTGCTTCGTATTGTAACCAAATTTTGCTGCACCGAATTTCAGAAAAGACGTCAGAAACCTGAAACCGAGAAGAAGCTCTGACCCATTTAAGATCTGAATTATATCTTGAGATCAAATAGGTGAGAGAAAGGAAATGCTAAACCACAGGTGTTAAACTCGAGGCCCGTGGGCCAAATCTGGCCCCCCATAGCTTTTTATGTGGCCTTTTAGATTCTCGACTGAACACCAAGTGTGCTTAAATCAATCAAATTAATCAAATCAATGCAGTTTTTTTTTTCTGCTTACTGCCAAATTATACCAATTGGATTAGTCGATCCAATTTCTTGTGAATTATTGTGGAAATTCACGCAAATTCAACAAACCTCCGCACTTCATTGCACAAATACATAATTGGGAGTTTATTGCAGATTTTTCTCCAAAATTGTCAAAAACTTTCCTACTTGTACTAAACAGCTGCCTCACCCTTAATGGATGTCAGATTGTAGTCTGTGATCTAAACAGCGAGCAATAAAAACTCGCATATACCGTCATAACAAAATATCACAAATATTTCCAAATTAGTGCCACAAACACTTTGATTTCATTGCAAAAAGACAAATCACAAAAAACAGTTGCGGAATCCTGGATGGACTGAAAATAATTCATTAATATTTCTAACTGTTTGACGGGTTTTATCAATACATCCTGGCACAGGCTGGCCCTTTAAGGGCATTTCTAATCGTGATTTGGTTTCTCTTCCTTTGCGCAGGGAGAAGCTACGGCGCTCTGGTGGACTGGATGGATTCCGGCCCGTACGAGGTGGCGCTCTGGGACCGCATGATGGCTTCTCCCAGTGAATGGGTGGAGGACGTGCTGCCGCTGAGAATGCTAAGCTCTGCTAGAACAGCTCTAAAATAAAATGCGCCCGACTGCTGCAGGAAGTATTTATTTCCATTGACAAAAACCTGGTTAAATTATTGTGTCGAGCTGAAATCTCACATTTAAGTTCGAACAATTTGACTTTGCAGAAAAAACAAACTCTCTTTCTGTAGTAAGAGTGTAAAACAAATGTCAAAATGACTTTTTGTTGTATTTTATTGGAGAATTTTAAAGAATTTTAAAACTTTTCACATTTTTATGCTAAGAATCCTGATGAAATACACTGGGTCAGGAATTTAGGTATTGTTAGCCCTCGCAATGGGACTCCTTAACTTTGAGTGTTATGTTACAGATATTCCACTTTGAGTCATGAAATTTAGGGAAGTTGCATTTATAGAGTCGTCTTATATGCTGATGTTTCCAAAATCTGCAATCTGCACTCTGTAAAACCACAACCTGTTATTTGATACCAATAAAATTCATAATTTCCTGTCTTACATTTGTATGTTTTTTTGTGTGTGTGTGTTTCCTGGAGTGAAACAGCGAGTAGAAATGACTTGCATTAAAACTTTCATTACATCGGTTGCAACTCCTGAACATGGATCACCTCAGAACGGGGTTTCTTTTGACTCAATTTATCCAGCTCCAGAGTAAGGAGTTTTTTTTTATTTATTTTTTTTACTACACTGTGCCTGATTAAACGTTTTTAGATTAATTATACTTTTAGTTGATTTCTGCAGCTAAAATGAGATTTAATGCATATCAAAAAGCATTCAACTACCTACAAATGACTTGGTGATGATCTGCTGGTAAAAAAGGAAGAACCTGAAGATCAAATTTGAAATTGGTCTCCACAAATTTATGTCAAAACAGATCAGTTTTGTCCAAAGGCTTTCAATTAGATTTAGATGTTTGTGCAGAAAAACTATTTTGCTTGCTCATCTTTTCTTATAGTCTACTTCCATACCCACCTTAAAAACAGGGAGAAATAAATGAATTTACACCAACAACTTGTCAAAATAGACGTGATCAGTCCAAATTACTTCACATTTCACAAAGTGCTAAATCGCTTTTCTTTTTATTCCCAACAAAAACAAGACAATTACAATATTCCTGATTATAAAAGCTGTCAACTCTCATTAAATGCATGGAAATGAATCCAATATAAAGATTATGACCAACATATAATTACAATGCACTGTTATTATACACCAGCTGAGCCCTTATTTTCCTCTTAACAAATAGTAAAACTGTGTATTAGCTGTAAATCTGCGTTTGCATCTCATGACTACCTGATCTAGTGTAAAATCCCGTCCCGCCCTGTTTTGCAGTTGATGTGCTGTGATTTATGATTGGCTTCATTCTTCATTGGGTGGCGTTGCACCTCGCCCCTAGCCCCCCCCCCCCCGGGCGTTTTAGTCGTATTTCGTGGAACAAACGGCAAGCAGCAACGAGAACAGCAACGACGAGAAAGCCGATGCAACACTTTCAGCCGATGAAGCTGCAAGAGAAGAAATAAAGAAAACAAAAATACAGTGAGCCACCCGAAAATGAGGAAAACGGTAAACACGAACATCGGTTGTATGGCAGGTTCTTACTTTGGGAAGCCGACGTACTTTCATCATCTTAAAAAAAAAGAACAAAGGAAATATATTCAGAATTCAACACATTAGTCCATATCATTCAAACAGTTTTGACATATTCAAGTTAAACCTGGGAAAGTTACGTGTTTACTTATAGATGGGATTAAACAGGAAAAACAGTACTTTAGGAAATCCTTTCATAAGTCACTCAAATAAGCACATTGTGAAAACCGCTGGGGTGTGAAAACCTCAGCAGAATGGAAAAAAGGATCTGTCCAACGGGAACCGCTCAATGTGTCAAAAGGCACAAATATTAAAGGAAGTGAAATTCTGCATTTTGATATTTGCGTAGCTTTGGCTTCGGTTCGGTGCAGAGCTTTGTTGGGATGCCGGTACTGCAGCAAGGAAGGGTGAGACAGGGATGTTGACTTCACAGGAAGTTCATCCCGAGCTTAATGTCTTCCTCTCGGCTCCCATGATAGGACACTTGTTTTAAAACGTCACAGGAGCATCAAACCCGCTTCGGTGGTTCCCACCGCGTTCCGAAAGAGTGGATCCGAGTCGGATTCAGGACGTGGCTCACATCTGACTCAAAAACATCTGATGTAGACCAGACCTGCGTGTTTACACTTATAAAACTCTGACCTTGTCACCATGAGCTTCTGCCCACTCAGAAAAAAATCTGATTTGGCTCAAATTTGCCTGCAGTTCCCAGAACTTCTCAGGTGAATTCACAAAGTACTTTCGAAAGACAAAGTACTAGTTAGTAGAACTAACTAGTACCTCCCCAGGACTCACCAGGTACTTGGAACGATTCACCAGTCAGTTTTGTAAAGCGTAACCTAAAGGTTTAGGAAGGTTCCATTACCATTCCAGAAAAGTACCTTTGCAAGTTCCCAGAAATTCTCAAGAAAGCACATGGTTACTTCCACAAACGTTACTTGTAACCTCTTGGAAAGAACAGGTTGTGTGACGCTACCAAAACGTTTTATTCCGAAATTTCACAGCTGTACATTCTCTTCTTTTGTGACTTTGTTTCTGATGGTGTTGTAGGAACAGACATATGAAGTGTTTTAATTAGAGACGCACCAGCGGTCTGTTGGGCAACGCGTATCTGCTGAGAGGTGATCGTAACGTTGGCCGGCACATCCGTAACGGCTCTCTGTCTGCGGTTTCCACCTCTGCAGACCTGTCGTAAAGAAATAAAAGAGAAACTCAAAAACGCTTAAAAGTCAAATCTTCCCACAAGGCTGCACACGAGTTGGCTTACAGGCAGTAAGGAGCTGCAGGTGCTTGTCTCACACAGTCTGGTGACGCAGTGCAGGTAGAAAGTGGAAACTGTCAGATTCTTGTGCTCTACAAATCTGAAGGCCTCAAAGGAGAAGTGAGCGCTCTGCGAAACGCCGTTTTCCTCCACTTTGGTCTGCGGGTCTTTATTACACCTGGGGTGCGTCAAGAACAAAGAGTTCCCAAGAGGGTTGAATGTCATGTAAGTAAAAAGAAAGTCTCTCGTATCCGGCATGCAACTCACCCAACAAAGAGGTCGTAATATTGGGTCTGCATGGGAAAAGGACCTGTGGTGGTGTAGCATCGGTCCAGCAGCAAGTTGAACCTTCAGAGGAGCAGAGTCACACTTTCAGAAGTTTGTTCTCCTTTAGCACAGATGTGGCCGGTTTAGATTTAAATGATCAAAGTTTTCATACTTTTCTGTCAGGTTGGTTGCTTTTACTGAAACGTAGATCTTGGTTTTCAGGTTGAGTCCTATTGGAGGAATTGTAAGCGGGTTCTCGTATTTTGCGTCCTGTTTTGGGAAAAAAACAAAAAGAAAGATAGAGTCAAGTAAAAAAAAAAAAGAAAAAAAA
Organism: Poeciliopsis turneri; assembly: GCA_922788865.1. Taxonomy (NCBI): domain Eukaryota; kingdom Metazoa; phylum Chordata; class Actinopteri; order Cyprinodontiformes; family Poeciliidae; genus Poeciliopsis; species Poeciliopsis turneri. Next base: position 267,309 of record CAKLNU010001078.1, read on the forward strand.
AAGAATCAAATAGTATTTCAATAAAAATTTAAATGAGAATAGCTCTTACTTCGTAGAGCTCCATACTCAGGGTACTGATGAAGCTACCATTGTTGTCTCGTATGGCAACGTTGACACCCGATCTGCATGGATAGAATACACACAGGTTTTTAATAAAGTTAAGATCTGAGAGGTGCTAAAATTGTCTGGTTTTATGTTTCTGTGGTTTTCTGTCATTTTCATGAGATGCCTAAAAATGTGAGTGACGGGAATTTTTTTTTTTTGCAGCATTGGCCATAGACTAATGTTGCGCTTCACTCCCCCTTTTGGTTGCAGCAAAATGTGCTACAATGTAAGAAGCAAACAAATGATTGATTTCCATTAAAACTGGAAATGTATACATAATTATTTGAATGAGATCCTGGCATTCAGCTAAAACGCTCTGAGTTACGTCGTTGTTCCACATTCCTAGTTTCTCCACCTGATCATTCATGAAGTGTTGCAGCAGGTCGCCATAAAAACAATTATATATTGAAACAATTTCTATCATAGAAACATATGTAATCAGTTATCTATTCATTTGTAGTATTTAACTGATCCTTGAATATTTTTAATTTTATTTTTATGTTTGTGACCGTGAAGCAATTTAAAAGAAAAAAAAAAACTAACTTATGTATGCGTTTTAAAATTACACACTTGTTTATTAATTTTCTGTTCTGTAACCCCATTTGTTTCAGTGCCATTTTTAAATAATTCATTTGAGCAATTGTTGTTGCAAGGCAAATTTTATTTGATTGGATTGTCATAATATTTCAGCAGCAGTGTTGATTAGTTTGTTTTTTTTTGTTTCGTTCTTTTTATATTTTAAGACTAGAGCGACTAACATCATGTTCCATGATTCTGGGCCTCCCGTGTGTGCTCTACAGATACGGCGGCTGTCTCCTTGCTGTACTCACACGCTGAGCTCAGTGTTGTTGAGCAGGTACTGCATTGGGTACTTGCAGGAGAAGATGTAGTGGATCTGCGGTCGGTAGGTGATCATGCCAGCGGACGGGTCGACAGACATGACCATGCCTGAGATGTTGACAAACTCCACCTTGGAGTAGTCTGCAAATTCTCCGGTTCCAACCTGATTGGTTATCTGTTAAATAATAACAATAATGATGATGATAAATAGAGCAGAACATAAACATTTTGCAAATATTTTACAATTAAAGCCTTCGCGGCAGTCTGAGCCAGAGGCTCAGGAGGAGCGCGGCAAATGTCACGATCGGACAGCTGGGAAAAGTCCCGTCAGGCTGTTAATTTCCCAATCCACGCAGGAGGGTTGAATCCTTTTCCTCTGCTCCAATTCACTTAAAAAGTAGTGGATTCGAACAACATAGGCAGGTGAAGAGATTTAAATACCTGGAAGTTGTTGTTGCAGTCTGACAGGGAAGTTTCATTGATGGGGAATCTAAATTTTAAAACTGGCGGAGTGACAGTCCAGTCGGCTTTTCCGTAGCACTCCGGGTTGTTGATCTGATTGTTGAGCACCATCAGGGACTCGTTGTACCGAGCGTTATACATAGGACAAATGTAGATGCTGAGGTCCATGTATTGGGTTCCACATGTTACGTTTATGTCAGTATTTTCTGAGAGAAAGAGAAAAAAAAAAACACGGAGGGGGGATGGGAATTAAAGCAAAGACAACTTGGAAAAAAAAAAAAAAAGCAGCAATCCATCCGAGAAAATAAGTCTAACCTGGTTCTCTGTATGTGCTGCTGGTAAGGCATGCGTCTGGGACCTGGGCATCGGCCTGCAGAAACAGACCGAGCTGCCACACGAGGATGACCAGCATCAGCGTGGATCTGCGAGAAAGCAGCAAAAGCAATCAGAAAAAAAAACGTTTCAAAAACTCTGGATGTCTGGGAGTCTAAAAAGACCCTTTTTAAGAGGTCTTTTTGGTCAGTTTCTTGACGTTCTGTGACTCAGAAGAAAGACTGAATTAAGAAAAATTCCCAGACTCACCTGTTTGTCCTCATCTTGCGTCTGCTCTCCTCCGTGGACGGATCCCTCCATTTATAGCGCTGGCTCCACATGCGTGTGAGAACCAGCACAATGGAGTAACCTGAACCGGGCTTTCAATTTCATTTTTCATAATAGCTGACGTAGGGTTTTGATTTTGGGGTCAAAATCAAAATGATCACAGAGTAATTCATTTCACTCCAGAAATGAAGGATTCTATGGATAATTAATTTCTTGAGTGAAAAGTTTTGGACATTGATTTTATTTTATTTTTTAAATCGCTTTGTTAAGCCAAAGAAAGTTCAGAAAGATGTGTATTTTTTATGTTATAAGAACTGTATCATTGTTGACATATAAGCAGATGGCATTAACATGTGGCCATAATGGAGGATCATCTCTGAAACATACCGTAAAATCCTCCTCTGCCCAAATTAGTTAAATGATCTCAGGCGTAAAGCAAAGAGACCCCAGGATATCCATGAACATCATTCAAACAATAAACTCTCCACCAGGACATCCTTACATGCTCCAAATCTAATTTTAAATTCCAGATCTATCAAATATCTGGATCAGTGATCGGATATCAGGTATTTATCTTTCCAAATTTTTTTTTTTCAAACGATAAAAGTCTCTTTATTGACTTTGTGGAAGCGAGTTGTTCATGTTTTTTGTTGTGTCCTCAGGCTCGGAACCTTAAATAGAAAAATGTCCCCGCTGTTTTGTGCAATCTGGGAACAAACTCGACACACCTATCTGAAAAGGGATACCCAACACTTTTGTGGAGCATCCTGACCCAAAAACAAATGTTTAAAAACTGAAAAAGGAATCACGAGCTCCCCGAAGGACAGCGGCATAATACCGACGCGAGGACGCGGCCTGAATAAGGGTTCCCGATGGATTACTCGGGCCGTATCTGATGTCAGACACCGGATTTGGTGTCTCTGTTATTGTTGGTAAACAGCATTTGTCTCGCAGCGATGCCATTTGTGTCAGCGCTGACACAGAACTTGGTGCCAAAAGCGCTCAATGCGGTAACCTTAGGGAGAGAGCGATAAAGAAGAACAGGCTGTGCACCGTGTGGGTCAGGACCTGCACCTAAAAGGTCGACGTACGTTTTCCAAGAACTCTGCGTTCCATGACTGGTTTCAGCAGAACCAAGCTCTTGATGAAACACTGTTTGGCATCTGTTATGTCCTTTAATAAAAACACATAACCACAAATTGGAACAAATTTATTAAAGCTTCGGAGCCTCCAGTGGCTCCTTGAGCCTCCCGTTAATGCCTCCTCATGTTTTTGGCTAAAATATTTAAATAGAATCAACTCATGTTAATAGTTTTAATAACAAATGCAGATTTTAGAAGTTTTTACCCTTTTTTAATGTAAAAATTGCGTCAAATTTCCACAGCAGAGAAGCTGTTGTTTTTTTGTTTTGTTTTTAGAGTAATTTTTTTTTGTAGATTTGAAACTTGTAATCATGTGGGTTTTATTTATCATCCAGAAGAAAATGTACCTGTCCTTTTTTTTTTCTTTTACAAAATGTGATATTTTTCTGTATTTTAAAACCTAAAACAAGAAATTAAACAGTGTTTTGTTTTGTTTTTTTCAAAAATGGCTACAAAATTCCTAGTAGATATGTTTTTCTTTTGAATTAGTTTTGTTTCGTCGACTCTTTGGATTGTAAAGTTGCAGACCTCTGTTTGAGATGACACTGTGCCGTAATACATGTGTTTTTTAGGGTAGGTTTCATTCTTGCTTTGACCGCCAACAAATTCAGATATTTTTGTGCTTTGCTGTAATGAAATGGGCTAATATGAATCTAATAAAAACCATCTACAAGTTGAAAGTCACTCAGTGTAGTTTTAGTTTGATCAGAGGCCAAAATCTTTTACATTTCATGAAAGCGGTCTCATGCAAAAAATAAAATTAAATAGAAAATGTATCAAAACCAAACTCAGCAGAAATAAGGCTCAATATAGAACATTTAGAAAACAAAATATGACACGTGCCTATTAGACCTTATACTCTTTCTGCAGCATTTTTAATTTAGTAACTTATTTTCAACATGGATTTAATCATTCATCCTCAGCCACATCTTTAAAAAAAATAGTTAAAGGTGTTCTTTTTTTTAATAACAATTAATTACTTTTAAAATAAATGGAGCATATCTTGAAAGGATTCATATCATTGAAGCTTTTCACAGTTAGTCTTCTATTTTTGTGATGTGGAAAAAAATGTGATACTTTTTTTAAGGTATAGAAACCTGACTAGTATGGCTTACATTTGTATTCATTCTGCATATAAAGATGCCCCTAAATGAAATCCATAACAACCAACTGGTGCAGAAAGGTTTCTAATCATGAATGGAGTCATTCTGTTTTATCTGATGCCAATACCAACACAGGCGTCTCTGTGAAGGCTTTGATCAGATCCACAGCCCTGAATGATTTGGCTGAGAGGGTGCAAACCTATGCAGAACAGCAGTGGGGACAGAGACTCTCCTTGATATATGCCACAGTGGACGGGCACTTGTGCAAGTGGTTTGCAGTCGGCTTCAAGGGAAGTTTTCCACGTCCCCTACTAGTTTGCAATGAAGGCTCTTAGAGTCCTGTTGATGTTGTACATCTCTGAGCGTTCAACGATCCAAGAGTGTGGCATTGAGTCATACTCTTTTTTATAATCCATCACAGGTTGGTTTGTCGAGTTTTGCTGTTTTGGGCGACTGTGTGGTGTTTGGCTCCTCTGCTATATATGCCGATGCCCTCCTGTTCCTTGTCGTAGAGAGTCAGGTTTTTGGCCGATGGTTGGACAGTTCTGATCCGGAAGGATCAGAATTGTGCCGCCTTCAGTTAACCATTCAGGATGAGTCCCATTTTGTCTGACATGATCCAGCCCCAGGATCTGACATGATCCTGGGGCTGTCCAGTTTTTCATACCTCAGACCATTGTGATAGTTACCGGAGCTTGCTCAGGGAGGTTGCTGTGGTCATCTCGTAGAGACACTGGCCACTGTGCATTGCCGTTGTGGGACGCCTCCCTTACCTATCTTTCCAATATTGTTCAGTGGGTCCGATCTGTTGTTATTACCCTGCCATAGAGAGTACACTTTAGCTGGTTGGGTGGAGAAGAGCCGGTTAATCCTCCTGTCTTCATTCTCTCTCATGTATCTCTTTCGGCGGCTGGCCAAGGCTTGGAGCCTTTGTTTGGCAGTTTCGAGTGCTTCAGCATGGGCATCTGGCTGTACTTCTTGGGTACTGGTCTTTTCTTTGCATCTTTTTGAAGCTTTGACAATTGGCTCACTTCCCTTCTTGTTACCTTGATTTTAGCCTCTAACCCTTTTTGGCTCAATAAAGTACTTTTGAATTTGCTGTGAATGTTCTTAGAGACTAAAATAATGTTTTGCATTTTCATAAGGGTCTTTGGGAGGCTTTCTACTCCCAAATTTTTCCATGCATACACACATGCGTGGAAAAGTTTTCCATGCATCTATGCTGCTTTTTTTGACACCACCTTCACGTTTCATAAAAAAAAAAAAAAAAAAGACATAACCCATCTCATGTGTCCATAAATCTGACCTTTTTAACAAGAATGGAAATAGGAGATACATTAGATGTTCACCGGCATCAAGTACAAGTATAGAGGATGACAAAGAAACAAGAATGCTGCTTGGGGTTGTGTTATGTACTCCTGTGACGGAACGGTCAGTTCAATGCACATTCATAAGAGAGCCTCGGGGGACCATAACTCAAGAAATGTCAACATTTTGCAACAGTACACAGATTACGTGCTCTCATGATGTGACAATGATGCCTTTGTTGCTTCTCAGAAATTATGGGTACATCGTTTTGCTGTTTGGATGCCTCATTATTAAAAACTTGTGTGGGGAAAAAAAGCAATTGAACAGTAGAGTTTTATGTGTTTTCCGCTCCATGTACAGGATTAATGGTCTTATCAAGGTGCATTTTGCTCGCGTATCATTTCTTACTTTTGCATCGTCGCAGATCGTATTCCTCTTTCTTTCTGCTTCGCTTTTACAGGGTCACATTGAGCAAAAGGTATTGAATTTTTTACATTTTAAAAAACAATAGGGATTCAAACAACTATTGACTGTAGGTAAAGCTTGTTGTACTGTGAGTCATAGCTGAAAATTTATCCAACACCTCAAGTAGCACCAGTAACACTGAAGAAGCTCTCGATTTCAAAACATTATATCACGACGCATGTTCTGCATTGTAAAGGTAAGCCAATCCTGAGAGTAGACCTAAAATTTGATCATCTCTGACCCCGATGTTTCCTTTTTTCCCAACCTCAGCATTTGTTCTTATGTGAATCGGGAGGGAGTCTGTTTCCAGCACTTAAAGGTCTGGGAAACTTTTGTAATCTACTTTCAGAGTATAATAAAAATAACAAATATTGCATTGCATACATTTTGTGTTATTTGGTTCGTCGCGTTTAGTGCTTTTTTAAAATGATCAATCCAACGTTAAAGGTGAATAGATGAACCTCCCTGAATTTTCAATAGTCCACGCCAGACCTAAAAATTCAACTGAAAATTGATGTGAAAAACTCAAAAATGAATGTTAACAATTTAACCAGATTGAGTTTGAGCTATTTTGGCAAGATTATTGGGAATAGTTTTAGTCTCCGAGGTTAGTAGAGACCAAAGGAATTGCAACCGTAATTCCATAAAGAAGCGCTTCTTGGTTTTGCAGTGGTTTTGTGGAAATAAGTGAAAATGATGCAAGTTTTTCATTCCATTTACTAACATGCACTACTTTGGTTTGGACTGTCACATAAAATCTTCATAAAATCCAACAAAGTTTGAGATTATAACTTGGCAAATGTGGAAACGTTCAGAGGGTGTGAATACGTTTGCATGACATAGTTTCAAACGTCAAAGAGCTAAAAATACTCTTCCATTTGGGTTTGTTTTTTTTTCCATTTTTTAGTGGATTTTTGTTGCTTATAAATTCTACAAAATGACATTCAAAACTAAGGCATTAAAAAGAAAAGTCATTTGCACCTTTGATGAATTAAAAGTTTACTGTTTCAACAACAGAAAATTACAAAGCCACTGGAAAAGGTTACGCAAACATTTTCACACATAAAGCCATTATCTAACACCCAACACTGTGATAAACCTTCTCAGGAGTAGTTAACCTATCTAAATTACTCCAAAAGCCAATTGGCAACTCATCAGAAAGGTAACAAGAGAACCCAGAAGAAGATCTAAAGTGCTCCAAGGCTCACTTGCGTCTGTCAATCTAAGTGTTCATGATTCCAAGATACCAAATGAGCGAAAATGGCAGTCATCAGAGAGTTCCTAAGCCAAAACCACAGCTGACCAACCAGAACACAAAGACCTACTGGCTCACATTCACCAAAAACACCGTAATGATTCTCAGGACTTGTTGACCCATAGGCTAATGTGGAACTTCTTGTATGATGACCGTTCAGTCACATACGGAGTGAAACTGACTCAACATTTTAGAAACATAGCATTATTCAGAAACACACTCATGGTCATAGCAGTGGGGCAGTTTGGGGTTGCTTTGGTGATTCACCAGAAGGAGATAAACCACCGGAAAGTTCAGAAAAATTGTTAGGGACGCAAAGAAAAACTCCACGAATAATGCCACCTCAAAAACCAGACTCTGAAAATAGAGTATTGTGGCTGTTTCAAGATGCACAATAAGGAGCTGATGTTCAGGGGTCAGTACACAATATTAAGGACTGGGGCATGTGAGGTTTTGATCAGGGTTTGGAAAGTTTCTGGTGTCAACATGATTTAAAAGGAGGAAGCACAGCTTATCGACAATAAATGGCGTCACCCAATAACTATGCGCAGAAGAAAGTTTTTGTCATCATTCATGTTCTCAGAAAAATGGCCAAAACAAAAAATCTAAATTGTATCAAGGTTTGTATCTTTATGAGCTCAACTGTAACATACAATCCTTTCTCTGTTTTTCAATTTTCTATCACTTTGTAATTTATATTTATTGCTCCCTGTTTTGTTTCCTATTAGGTATTCAATCGTTTCCTTTTTTTTAAGTCTAGCAACAATTGTGCTGATCACTATTTCTCAACATTTCATTATTTAACTTAATCCCCAAGCAGGATAATCATCTATCCATGTAGTGAATGTCTTTGACCTTTGAAATCACCTTGTTCTGTCCCATATACTCAGATAGCTGGAGGCCATATGTACAGTAAACGATTTTTGTTTACTGATTCAATACTCTTCTTCTTATTCCTCTTCTGCAGACACCTGCTATCACCTGAAGATTCATAACCTGCAAAATAAAGAACAGTTCTTGTTTAATAAATATGTTAACCTCTGTGGGTGTTCCTCTTTGTTTTTCATGTTTCAAATGAACTTCTTTTAGTATTTAAGTATCCATGAATGTAACTTTTTCTTCTTGTGTATAATGAATGAGTTTCCATAGTTTGAGTTGGTGTATCACATTAAATCCCATTGCAATACAGACGTTTCTAGATGTAGCTTGTAGATGTAGTTGGACAAACAAATGCAACACTATAAACTGGATAATAAATAATTTTTCTACCCACTGTAAATAGAATCTAAAAACGTTCAGGTATTGTGTTAAAAAAAAGTTACACACCGAGGAAAACATAATACTCTGAAACGTAGGTGAATGAACAAAAAGCCTTTCCTTTTTCAATATTGCTAGTTATTACTAGAAACCTCCATGATTCCAAACAAATTTCTTCTTTCAGCGTCTGGTATGTCAACCTCTCTAATTGGTCGTTTTTTTAGGAGGTGCGAAGTGATTGGCCAGCTTGACTCCTGCGTTCCAGAGAATTCCGCGTGCCAGTGTTTATGAGGAGGCGCGGCTCCTGCGGCAGCGGCAAGCGCACGCGCACGCGCGGAGAAGTAGATCACCAAGACAACCGGAGGAATCACAACTGTTCTCATCCAGATTTACTGAGCGGATAAGTTCATCAAGAGTATCGGTTTCAACCGCTGTAATTCGAGGAGAAGCAAGTCTGCTGATTCAACGAAGGTATTTAAAGTTTTTTCTAGTCTTATTAATGTTTATTGTATATTTTTTAAGCAGTAAGGGGGGCGGGGTGGAAACCCGTGAAATAGTAGATTTTGAGGCTTTAACGTTCGAGCAACGTTTCAAACAAACGACAGTTTTACATGTTTTACAGTTCCCCATTTTCACATTGTCATTTCTTGGACGTTACAAACGTTCAAGTTACTTTTTGGGCATAATTAAAGTCCCCCAGCAACATGACAGAAATTATGCTGTTTCATTTGATCTGTACTTCATGTTATTCACATCGGTTAACTCCCAACAGTTTACGGGGACCTTGAACGTCACTTCTAGACGCTTGTCTTTAATATTCTTTAACGTATAGGTCATGTATGAGGGAAAGGGAAAGTTCCAGAAAGTTCCGGGAACTCTTTAAGGATACACCGCCCCCAGCGCTGACTTAACCCGCTCCGGATCATTAGGGGTGCAGAAGCATGCGGATTTTTAAGGAAGCATTAGGCCACCCCTTGCTGTCAAACCGAATTATAACCATGATAAGCTGGATCAACATCAGGCTTTAAATGGTAAAATCTTTGTAAAAATGCTCTGTTCCAAATTTTGGTCGGCTCAAGCAAACGAGATGCTCAGTCTTTGTATTTTAAAGGTCTGACGCAAGTAGTGATACCCAAATCACTTTTAATTCGATTTATGTACCTAAAAGTAAATAAAATTGGGTTTACACTTGTTTGTGTTTTGATAAGATGCTTAGATTTTGGGCAGTGAAATTTACTGAGGATTCAGATTTTCTAAGAAATATTAACTTGTATGAGAGCAACTTTATTTTTTTGTGCTTTAACAAATAATGCTCTTTCTTTACAGACAAGAAAACTCAAGCTGCAAGAGCAGAGCTACTGAGACAAATGGCACAGATACAGTTAAACTGATTGCAGCCTGGTGTAGAAAAACATAGAGGTTGTAGCTCCTTCACAGCCTGACATTTTACAATTCATGTTCCCATTTACAGCGAACTGTTTAGGGCTCTGCTACCATGTGCTCATTCCGACTGGAAGTTCCTTCATTCTGTAAATTGAATTAGCTTCTAATAAACCTCCTCTACTCAACTCTTGAAACAATTTGATATTTAACTTTATATGTGTTCAGTCTATGACCCAAACACTTACAATATTCTTGGTTATTTGTAGTAATCATTTAGTGAAGTTACAGCTTGCTTTTCGTCCTATTATTCTTGGTATTCTGGGTCTTGGCTTAAACCCATAAAGTCTGTAGAAAACCTTTTTTTTTTTTTTATTTTTTATTTTTTTTTTTGTCAGTTAGGATATAGAGAACATTGTTCCTGGAAGAGATTCGTGTTGTCACAATAAAGGCCTGTTGTTAGGCTCCCGACTGACTAATAGCCTTTTTTTAACAGGTGCTCTGGATTTTTCCCCTTCCCTCATGCATGATGTGCTCAGTGTCTGTTAATAGCTTTGTTGCTCCGTACACTTCATCACAACTCTTCACCGAGACTTTAACAGATCAGGGGTCATCTGTGATATTCCGATACTATCTGTTTAATGACTAATAACTACTCTTCCTCTTTTAGACACCATGTCCAAGGGACCAGCTGTAGGCATTGACCTGGGCACTACCTACTCTTGCGTGGGAGTGTTTCAGCACGGGAAAGTTGAGATCATTGCTAATGACCAGGGAAACAGGACCACGCCCAGTTATGTGGCCTTTACTGAGACAGAGAGGCTGATTGGAGATGCAGCCAAGAACCAGGTGGCCCTCAACCCCAACAACACCGTTTTTGGTGCGACTTTTGCTCCTTCTTAAAGAGAGAGAAAAAACAAAACAAAAGTATGAACACTGACCTGATTGGGGAGATAGAAACAAAGCTCACTGATGGTTTCTCTGCTGTTTCCTCAGATGCAAAGCGGCTTATTGGGCGTCGTTTTGACGATAGCGTTGTCCAATCAGACATGAAACACTGGCCCTTCACCATCATCAATGACAGCTCGAGGCCCAAAGTGAAAGTGGAGTACAAAGGGGAGACGAAGACCTTCTACCCCGAGGAGATCTCCTCCATGGTGCTGCTGAAGATGAAGGAGATTGCTGAGGCATACCTTGGCAAGGTACACAAGTCTACTCAAACTTTTAGCTTGCCACTGTACAACCTTTGGCATATATTCATCATTTGTGAAGTGTTTGAGATGCGTATTATATTGCAAAGGGATGAACCTTGCATGTTTTGAGTCAAAATTCTTCCTTAGTATCTTCAAGACAAAAAGGATGCTGTGAAAACATAATGACAATATTCATGTGAAGAGTTTTACACCTGTTTGAATTTGTTCAAACAGGACAATTTAAAACTGCAACAAAGAACAAATTGATTCGCAAAATATCTCGTTAAAATGTGAAAATGTATCCTCTCTTTTTTTTTTTTTTTTTTGTTGGTTCAGGCTATAACAAACGCCGTGGTGACTGTACCGGCCTACTTCAATGACTCTCAGCGTCAGGCCACCAAAGACGCTGGGACCATTTCTGGGCTCAATGTTCTGCGTATCATTAACGAGCCAACGGCTGCTGCCATTGCTTACGGTCTGGACAAAAAGGTAAAAAAAAAAAATAAAAAATTCCGAGCACTTCTTTGAGATTCACAGACAAATTCTTTCTTTGACTTTTGACATTTTTTTCCACACATTTTTTTTTACCTTAAAGGATTTAGATAAAATTTAAATTGTTGCTTTTGTAAAAAGAAGAGCAAAATTGAGTCCCAATTATAGTCGTTCATCCTATTTTTTAAAGCTGTGGTAAGTAACTTTTATTAAAATAATAATAATAATAATAATAATAATAATAATAATAATAATAATAAAAGGCTGTTATTACATGCTTGCCTTAACTGTCACTATGTACTGACAGAAGAATATGAGACAGATAATCTGTTAGAAAGATCAAGCTTTTCTGGCTCCCCCCTGTGGTCCTATTACCACCTGCAGAAATATATTGCTCCTAGTCAGCAGCAACCAGTCAGACTGAGTAGGAAAGGTGTTCACCCCTGTCTCCCACACAGGGCATGTCAAGATTGCTGTTTTACTTAAGCGTGGTAATTGTAGAGAAACAACTTATCATTTTCTCCCAGGTTTTTAAAAAAAATAAGAATCTGGACAAATCACTACTGCAGATTTACAGAATGATCTCCAACTTTCCATTCATCAGCAAAATGATTGAAAAAGCTGCTTCTTTCAACAGTTAAATGTAATGTTTGTCACTGGTTTCTCAATTGCTGACTGTATATTTTTTTTAGGGCTTCATATTCTTGTGATTTTATGATAAAAAGCACTTTGAACTGCTAAACCAGTAAACTGATTGACTGATAAACGTAACAGGAAAACTGTCATAGGCTCCGCTGTGTGGAAGGGGCTGGTCATGTAAGGTGTGTTGGTTAAAAAGTTCAGGTTAAGTGCACGATTTTCTCAGGAGTCCCTGCTGCAACTTTAAAGATCTCTGCTTAATTTTTTAAAAACGTCTCTTTCATTTTCATTTAATGCATCAAAGCACTTTCTGGGTTTAGTAAATGTCAACAGATGCTTTGATACAAACTTGGGGATGATTCTGTAATCCACTCTTTTTTTTTATCCTGGATTCCAAACTACCAACAGTATCAAAGATTGATAAAGTGTTACAGTCATCAGAATAACAAATAAAAGAACGTCTCTTTTCATTTAAGGTCGGATGCGAGAAAAACGTCCTCATCTTCGACCTGGGGGGCGGCACTTTCGACGTCTCCATCCTGACCATCGAGGACGGCATCTTTGAGGTGAAGGCCACGGCGGGCGACACCCACCTGGGCGGCGAGGACTTCGACAACCGCATGGTGAACCACTTCATCTCCGAGTTCAAGCGCAAGTACAAGAAGGACATCAGCGACAACAAGAGGGCGGTGCGTCGCCTGCGCACGGCCTGCGAGCGGGCCAAGCGCACGCTGTCTTCCAGCACGCAGGCCAGCATCGAGATCGACTCCCTGTACGAGGGCATCGACTTCTACACGTCCATCACCAGGGCGCGCTTTGAGGAGCTGAACGCGGACCTGTTCCGCGGGACGCTGGAGCCTGTGGAGAAGTCTCTCCGAGACGCCAAGATGGACAAGGCTCAAATCCACGAGATCGTCTTGGTGGGAGGCTCGACCCGCATCCCAAAGATCCAGAAGCTCCTGCAGGACTTCTTTAACGGGAAGGAACTCAACAAGAGCATTAACCCTGACGAGGCGGTGGCGTACGGTGCAGGTAGGCTTACTACACACCTTTTTAAATGACGCCATGATTTCAAGACAAAACCTCTAAATGTTTTTTTCGCAGCTGTTCAGGCGGCCATCTTGTGCGGAGACAAATCCGAGAATGTTCAGGACCTGTTGCTGTTAGACGTCACGCCCTTGTCTCTGGGCATCGAGACGGCAGGCGGAGTTATGACCGTGCTGATCAAGAGGAACACCACCATCCCCACCAAGCAGACCCAGACCTTCACAACTTACTCTGACAACCAGCCTGGCGTACTCATTCAGGCGAGGCAGCCGTCTGTTTACATTCGTCTTCCGGAAGATGAAACGAGTGCCAGTTGAGTTGACCTTAGCTGTTGCCTTCATAGGTGTTTGAGGGCGAAAGGGCCATGACCAAAGATAACAACCTGCTCGGGAAATTTGAGCTGACGGGAATACCACCAACTCCTCGGGGGGTCCCTCAGATTGAGGTGACATTTGATATCGACGCCAACGGCATCATGAACGTCTCCGCCGTTGACAAGAGCACCGGGAAGGAGAACAAAATCACCATCACAAACGACAAAGGTGACAAAACGCTTTAAAATTTATTGAAAAGCTAACCCCAGCCGTCAGTTTTTATCGTAGCTTTATATCATAACCCATTTTGTTTCTCCCTTCCTTACTGTCCAAGGGCGCTTGAGCAAAGAGGATATCGAGCGCATGGTTCATGAAGCGGAAACGTACAGGGCTGAAGACGACTTGCAGCGAGAAAAGGTGACGGCCAAGAACACCCTGGAGTCCTACACCTTCAATATCAGGTCCACCATAGAGGACGAGAAGCTGAAGGACAAGATCAGCGAGTTGGACAAGAAGAAGATTCTGGACAAATGCAACGAGGTCATCCGCTGGCTCGACAAAAATCAGGTTCGAGTTTGAGAGAAGTAGTTTCAGAGTTTCCCCCAGTATATTATCGGCGTGGCAGCCCACAATGCTTTATGAGCCCCACCGCCAGGCTAAGCTTTTCTTGTTTATGTTTTTAGGAAAATAATAAATAAAAAAACGCTTTTTTTTTTTTTAAGCATTGTTCTTTGCACTTTTGCAAAGTAAACTTTCCAGCTCCTTAAGGTCTTGCATATAAAGGTTAAAACATTTAAAATCTTTTAATTTATGCATGCTGAAACCATTCAATCAAAATTAGCAGCATTGCTAATCTCAATAAACAAATGTTACATCTATGTATTTGTGGTCTGTGTTAAAATATTAGCATTTATGGGCCCCTGAAGCCCTGGGGGCCTTATGGAGCTGCTGACTTAATTTGGATTAAACAAAAGTGCAAATAATTATGAATTAATATTTTTACTTGTCCTGTCGACTTAACATCTTTTATTACAAAAACACGGTGGACCGCCTCGACACCCCAACCAACAGGCTTAGCAAGTTTTCTGGGAGGAAACCATGAGTTTCAATAGTTTAATAAAACATACTTTGAAGAGGCATCAACTCTGTTTTCACTGTGAAATTAGAGAAACGCTGTAAACATTTGACACCCATTACAAAGTAGGTCGTTTCCACTACCTGCCACTTTTCCCTGCCTAAGTTGAATGATTATTAAGTTAAGTGTTCTTCAGAAATTACTTCTTTTTTTTTTTTTTTTTTTATCTTTGAATGGATATTCTTGGATTAATATGCCATTATTCTAACAATAGTAGTTGAAAATGTTCTCAACATGATAATAGTATAGTTTATCCCAGTAACATCTGGGACAATTTATCATCCCTTAAAATTTGTTATCAGCCTCAAGTGTTCAACTAAATTTATGTCTCCAAATAAGAGGCTTAAAGCTGCAGTGGGAGTTCATGTTTACTGGATCAATATCCAATTGGCCGACTGATCAACGTGAAAACCAATTTTCTGGTCACTGCCCCGCTGGAATATTTCTCCATCTTACTGTCAAGTCTATTTTTAACCAATATTGATCACCAGCTTTATTCTCTTCCGGTTCCTTGTTGCAAAACAGGCCGACTCAGATCCTCCATGACTCGTTCTCGTATATGTCAATATGTTTTTCTGCTGGTGATTATACCTACAGTATTTTCCCGTCATATTGTAAAAAAAAAAAAAAAAAAAAAAATCAATCCAAATATGGTTCCCCTTTTCTGTTATTCAATAATCTAAAGCAGCGAAGATCGAGTTTGTTGGTCATTATCTCCGTCTGTCGACATAGCAACAGACGGACCATGCAGTAACGGGACTGTGCGCACAAATAATTAATGTTTGAAGTGAGTGAAAATAATTTTCTCTGCAGTTTTATTCACACATCTGTTTAATTTTATGTTGCTTATTTCCCACAGTAGAAAAACAGTTATTTCAGCAAAAGGTTGAATTTAAGAATGACATAGTTGAAAATATCCAGGCACTTCTCAGCTTTATTTTTACCCATAAAATACTAGAATGTCATTTTGACATTGTTTATGTTTTCTTTTTTCTTTCATTTTTAGACTGCAGAGAAAGAGGAGTTTGAGCACCAGCAGAAGGAGCTGGAGAAGTTGTGCAACCCGATTATGACCAAGCTGTACCAGACTGAGGGACAGATGCCTAGAGCTGGTGCGACCGGAACCGGAGGGGCCTCGGGCCCCACCATAGAGGAGGTCGACTAGACTGCACTGCAGCCTCAACAGATGTTCTTTCTTTATGTTCAATGTCACAGACGGCCTTATTTATATTTCCAATGCATGTTCTGAAGAGTAAACAAATAATTACTGTCCTCTGGACATTGTTTTTCCTTTTTTTTTTAAACTCTCTGCAAGTTTCTAAGTTAAAATGGTTATATGTTTATATTGCCTCAAAGTATTTTGGTTGGTTACTTTGAGATGGAGTTGTACTTGTTGCACAGTTCTTCACCCTAAGAATAAATAAATAAATTAATTAATAACTTAACTTTGGACTCATTTTACTTCTTGCAACTCTTCCAGTCTCTATAAAATGAACAACTTTCTAGTATTTTCAATAACTAGTATAAGTGGAATGTCTTATGATGTTGTAACTTTAAAGCAGGGTCCTCCTCAAGGGCCCAAGGTGGGCCCTTGAGGACCCACTTTGGGCACCCCTGCTTTAAAAGTTGGTCTATTATGCTTCCTTTAGTTAAAAGGAACAAAAACAACTCGGAATCTACACTCGCTCTTTCTACAAATCACAATGGCTCCGTATCTTGACGTCACCGTCTCGCATCTGAAGACGCAATAGTGCTAAGAGATGCAAATTTCAAAGAGTCTAAATCATTATGAGTCAACTGTAGAACGGCACAATGAGTTTCAACAGAAATTGCACTGAAAAAATGCACCTTTTTAGTGCAATTCACAGTAGATCTTAACCACTGCAAAGTCATTGGAGTTCAGTGGCAGTTAGAAACATTTAACGGTCATTTTTCATGATAATCAAATGAAATATTCAGCCCAAAGGAAGCTAGAGTAGCGCAAATGAAAGTGGTTCAAAGGGGAATCCTTGAGGATTTGTAGAGGAAAATGATTCCCCCAGTTTAATAGACAAAGATTGTACAGACAAACGGGAGGAAAGCACCAAAACTCCTAATCTGATCAAACACATTTAAGAAGCTGTCGTAAAATTAAGCAAAATTAATAGAAATGGCAGCATCACGTATAACCAGGGAATCAAATTGAGCTGATTAGACTCCAACAGTTGACAAATTAGCACTGCGATTTCTGAGATCCTTCAGCCGTGAACCAGCTGGAAAGCAACGAAATGGTCAGTGCAGACATTAAAAAAACAAATGAGACAAACTTAACACTTTTTTTCTGCTTTATTTTTGCTTATCGTTGAACGTGACGAGTTACAGGAAGTTGTCGGGAAGATTCACGTCGACGCCGGTCCGTTTCAGCCACGGACCAGAGTCTGCGAGCTCTGGAAGCGCCTCAGCGCGAGTTGGAGTTCCTTGGGCATTCGTGCATCCGGTAGGCGCACATGTAGAAGATACCTGAAAAGAACGCTCGATTAGAACGAGTGAAACACCTTCTCGCATATGCAAAAATGTTAAGGCTTGCACCTGAGAAAAAGGTGAGCACCACCGCCACCCAGCCCATGATGTAGGACCAGGAGAACCGCCAGCTGCCATAGCGTTTCCCGTAGTAGTTGACCGTCACCCCCGTGTAGACGGCCATGGCCAGCAGCACGAAGAAGCCTGCGTGACGAATTTCCGGCCGTTACCGGTTTCACTTTGGCACAAACCGGGAGAACGAGAGCAGCGGTTTCGAGTGACTTACAGGAGATGAAGAAGAGGATCCCGGCCGCGAACGTTTTGTCAAAGCCGTCGAAAGAAGAGTAGTGGACGAAGGCCATGATGCCGATCACGATGCCGATGAAACAGGCCAGCAGGGAGAGAATCATGAAGGCCCGAGTGGCGTCCCAGTACGCTGTGGGACGAGAGAGATGTTGCTGGGGGAAGCGGTCAGAGACCCTGAGTAGCTTTACGCGCTTCTCAGGGTCAAAAGGTCGCCGTGGGGAAAGAGGAGGCTGCTAGTGGTGTAGGTGAAAAATATCTGTTCAGTCAAAGTAAAAACGGACTGGCATCAAAAGCTCAGTTTTCATCCAGGTCATTTTATCTGTTACGTCACCTTGAACTGAATGTTCTACTTTATTGAAATTTGATTTCACATTGTAATCTGTGAGCTGCTGTTTGTTTCCCTGAGTAACTTTGTTTCAAGATGTGATCATTGTAGGTACACCTGTTGGCAGAAAACTATCATTTTTAAATTTTTTTCAGTCTTTTGATGTCATTATTTGGGCTGAAGCGATTAATCAGGAGCGATCGACTGTTGAAGCAATCTTCAATTAATTACTTAATTAATTAATTAAGATTAATTAATTAATTAACTGGAGTATACAGACTCAACAACAGGACATTTGCTGAAAGAATAAGTCAGAGCAATAATTAAGGCAAAACTGTGTAACAAACATATGCATTTACATATACAATTTAAGATGGGAAAAAAAAACACCTTTGTAAACACAGAACTCCTGAAGTTTCACAGAATATAGTTCTAGATTCATCTGGTTGAAGTTCTGTAAAAAAAAAAAAAAAACCCTTAAGTATCTTTTGCTATGTATTAATGAGTTAATCCAAAAAATAGTCGACTAATCTACAACTGATTAAGCGCGAACAAACTAGAGAAGTGCTATGTTATTGAATTTCAGTCAAAAGAAGTTTATTTTATATGTAATTATATATATATATATATATATATATATATATTTTTTACAGTAACTGAATTATTTACTCATTTAAATATTTTTAATGCCTTACAAGGATTGTATAAAAAAAAGTGGCTACTTTGAAAAATCAGCAACATTTTTTCAGATCTGGTTAATCCGAATGACCATCTGACTAATCTATTACTGAAATAATCCTTGGTTACAATCCTAATCATTAGTATTCTTGAATTTATCTTTAGTGATCTTTCTTTACATTTTTTCCAACTTTATGCCACATTGAGACTTTCCTGTTTTATGGATTGTAGCTTAATTCGATTTTCTTGTCCCTCCTTTTGCTTTTATTGCTGCTCATTGTTCTGCAGTCACGGCGTCATATACAATATGTCACTGTAAGCTGATGACTGGTTCTGTCGGTTTAACAGGGCGACCAGAAGGAGCTCGGTCCGACACGGTCAGACGCTTAAACGCGCCACGGCCTCCGGCCTGCGTGGAGCGAGTCTCACCGATGCTGTCGGTGTGCGTCATGCACTTCCCGGGCACACAGTACCGCCACAGGCCCTGGTGCATGTAGTTGCTGGAGTGGCGATACTGCATCCAGTAGTCGGTTGCTGTAGAGACGATGAGGAGTATGTTCCCGACTCCGGCGCAGAACAGCCCGCCTCCCATGAAGCTGTACATCCTGCCAAAATATACCGAGAGAGAGGAGGAGGAGAAGAAGAAGAAGAAGAAGAAGAAGAAATGAAAAAAGGGCTGGTCAGGGCTTGAGACGGATCCGGATGGCGCCGCTTCGGTGTGGCAACTGAGAAGAAACTGAAGAAGATGCACGAGGGAGCTTATCAGCCCCTTACTCCACATGAAGAAGCAGGCCGGCTTGATCTAATCCCTCGTTGACCTTTGACACCGTCAGAGCGATGCTAAACATGTTTGACTGAATAAATCAGGAGGCTTTTCAGGAATACCAAACAGGAGGCAAAATGAGCCAGAGAATATTCTTCTTGCTTCAGATTCAGTGGAGCATCCACAAAGACATGACATCTTCTCGGAATATTTTATGCAAAGTGGACCTTTCCAGCATTTTTTGATCCAAATAAAAAAATTAAAAAATCACAATTCAATTCAAAAGGCACATTAGAAAAATAACTTTCGGATGCAGATTTGGAAAGGGACTCGACTGCGTTACCTTTGTGTTTTTTTGTTCTTTTTCCTCGGAAACAGTTGAGGGAATCAATCCAACATTCCGGGTCGTCGCAGCGAGAAGCAGGAAAGTTTTGTTTGCGTGCAGGAAACCGAGCCAACAGACGGATCGAAAGGGGGGGTAACGGGGGCCCCGCGGAGCCGCAACCAATCAGAGCGGATGAGTCTCTGTGTTTGAGGGGGAATCTGCTGAAAATACAGAAACTCCCAGTCAGCGGCCCAGTCAATACTGATGACGGGGGGCTTTTCATTCAGACCTCACACGGTAAACCCGTGACCTGCAGCAGGTGGGGCCCCGGGGCCGGTGCGCAGACAAAAACCCGGAGCAGTACAACAGAGTTCAGTCATTTATTTAAAAATAAAAAATAAAAAATGTTTGCAAATCCCTTCTCGGCAATTATTCATCTGCATGATGAAAATATTTGTATCAGTTTTTCCAATAGTCTAAGCACCTGCATTATAATGCTGCTGCACAAATTTGGTACACAGGTTCACATCTGCATTCGCATTTCTGAAACTTTCTCACATTTGTTTTTCCATGTGCAAATGCAAACATTTTATTGCACATATGCATGAAAGTACAACTTGTTTGTTTGGTCTTTTTTTTCTCCTGTTTGGCTTGGAATCAGCAAAAAGTACAATAAGTCAGACATTTATTTTCTCCTTATGGATTCAGAATATATTTTCTCTTCTTTTTTTACTCCGCTTTCACTTTTTTTTTTTTTTTTTTACCCACAAAGTTTGAAAGCTATGCAACGCGTTCTCTTTACTTCACAGTTATCTTGCGGTTTGTGCTGATGTGTGACATAAAAACACCAGAAACACACAAAACTCCTGGTTGTGACGTGACAAAAGTAGAGACTCAAGTTTTTTTCTTTCAAATGAAACACATTTAATTGTTTTCTTTTTCTTAAGTTAATGAAGAAAAAATGTATGTTTTTCGGTCTGTTTGAAGGAAACAAGCAGTGAGAGGGAAATAAATTGCTGTCATTAGGTGCATTGAACGCACCATAATGGAGGTTCTGTGGTTCTGCACAGCAGCTTTGAACTACATCGATTTAACAACGGTTGCCAGGGCAACACTGCAAAGCAGTGGCTTTGGAGCAAATAGTCGAGTTCTGCGTTTCCCTTAGGGTTTTTATTTAGTTTTTATTTTTTTTTCTATCTACACGAAGAGACCACCTTCAAAATAAAAAGAACAGTCCACACCTCACCACTAGGTGGTGCTTTCCAGTCACTTTTCGATGCTGCTCACTCTGCTGAACCTTCACCTGCTCAGAGGTTGCACAAATATGAAAATGACATTGCTTGAACTTCAAAGGTCTCCATGCTAAAATGACAAGGACACATTTAATTGCCAGAACACAGAGTGCGTTCACAGGCAGCACAACGAAGACAGATCTGGATGAGCTCCGTTTCATACTTGGGTTGAGCTCTGGAGAGATTTCCCTGTGACGGTGATGGCATTGTGATAATCATGCGTGGAGCCTGAGAAGGAACTTAAAATGCACGCGTGGCTCATGACGCGTCGCGCATTCGTTCTGTCTCTCAGTTTTTAACAAATCACACTCAGACTACAAAGTTCCACTTTGTCTCGTCGTTCCGGGGAGAGAACGATACTGTGCTTCAAAAGTCTTAAATTGGCTGGTAGATGTGACAGATTTTGTTCCTCGTGTGTTTTGTTTCTTTTTAAATGTTTTTTTCATTCGGCGCGGGACGTTTTGCTTTTTGAAATCTTTAAACCTGCTTCGTGTCGTCAGACAGGTTCTATGAGGTAACTTACTCTTTGGTAGAGCAAGAAAAAGTAAAATTAAAGTGCCAGAAAATGAGTTTAATCACAGTGAGACTAGGGCAGTAGCCCAGGGCCCCAATGTCAAGGGGCTTCCACTGGTTTTCTTTTCACTACTGTTACTTACATTACAGTATAAGTTATAGTAAGGTTTTGTGGGGTATCAGCTGGAACTACTATTGAACTACCTGGCTAGAGGTCGTATTAAACCTACTGTGCATCAGTTCTCCAGTATAAGACTAACGTTCAAAATCATAACCCGACCGCAGAACCTCCACATGCCTGAAAGCACCGAGTCGCAGCGCCAGCCTGAATCATGCGACCTGTTCAAATCGCAGTGGATCACCGTCATCCTCCTGGTCCGGTGGGACCCAGATGGCGCTGGCCGAAGACGACGGAGTCCAACATGTTTTCCACACTGTCTCCCTGCTGCAGCGCTGCAGCTGGTTCTTCAGCTAATAAGATCAGCAGAAGGAAGGTTCAGCCAGTGGATGACAGAGCTGACACAGGAGGGTGGAGGAAGCCTTTCATATCCCAGCGCTGTCACGTTTCTGGGGCTGTTGCTCCGAGATGAAGGCTTCCCGCTCTCATTAAGCCACGTTCAGCCTCGCAATGCTGCGATCTGAGGGAGGAGAGCATCAACTCGTGCACGCTTTCTCGTAGATGAGTCGGGTTTTTTTGGGTTTTTTACTATTTTTTTGTTTCCTCGGAACGTGATGCGACGTGCCAGGAGTTCATTCAGTCTTCGGGGTCTTTTGGCTCCGGTTGAAAAACTTGAGCTCATTTCTCTGGTTTTTTTTTTTTTTTTGGTGCTACAAGGCCTCTCTGAATCAGAGACAAAAAGTTATTTCATTGCACCTCAGAAGATCTTGCAAAAGAATTTATATCACTTTCACTTTTTCTTTTCTTTTTTTTTTTTAATTTTTATTTCTCAAATTAAAACCACAGACTTCAGTGGTGAATTTAAGACGATTCAGTTTGACACATCTCTACCAAATGCACACACGCCTACAAAGTGGAAGGCAAACCGAAGATGTTCTTTCCACAGTAGAAATAAAACATCTACCTGTGGCTCAGGAGATGCAAGTGGCTCCTTTGGGTCTTCCAAGAAGCTCTTAATAACTACAAATCCAAGTTAAATGGTTGTTCTCTGGAATTCCCAAAGTTCCTGCAGTTGATGTTTATCAAACTCGCCCTGTTTCAAAGGATCATGGGACATTGGCAGCTCTTTGGATTGCACAGCTTGCAGCCTCCTGCCCCAAAATCCACCTCATAAGTGAGGAGAGTCAAGCTGTGTGCCGTTTCATCTTGGTAAAACTATATTTGTTCTGTGAATATCCAGGAATTGAGGTAGATTCGAAAGCTGATGATAGAACCTGGGTGAGGAGCAAACCAGCTGGTACCAAACGGGTACCGGGTCGGGTTGTTTTGCGAGGAAGGTTTTCCAGACTTCCTGGAGCGATCGCGGCCTTCCTGTCCCATTCGTTTGTGGAAACGTCTCCGTGTCCCGCCGACGTCCAGAGGTCTCTGCTTACAGATCAAAGGTGAAAGACGCCAAGATCCTCTGTGTTTCCACAGACACTGAATCCTCCAGTGACACTTCCCCCCCCCCCCGGCATAGATGAAAGCATCATCGTATATCAGGGCCTCTGCTTTCTGCATAATTAAACTCTTCAATGTGCAGCCATGTTTGTAATGAGGTTTAGGCAATATATTGTAACCCTGCTATAAAACATGTGCATCCTGCTATTGCTGACAGTCTGCTCACGTCCCCACATTAATACTCCCAGTCACATGAAAACGGATCTTAATTGTTTTATTTATACAGATCGCACCGACACGCCAGGTCGCTGTCGGCAACCATGACGTCAATCAAGGCTTTTTTAACTTTTTTTTTTTTTTTTTTTAATTTCTGGCCAGTTATATGTTTTCCCTCAAAGATCCCGAGCAAATACTCCAAAGCTTACCAGTTTCTGCTTACACTAATGCTAATACGTAATCAATAATCAGGATAAGTTACCCATTCAGAAGAGATGGGAGTGACTCAATTTCACAGAATCAAAGTCTCAAATTGAGTAAAGTTCGACAGCGTGTAAAGGATGAAAACATTTACATGGCTTTTGTTTTGCCTGTTTCAAAAGCCGGCGCTTTTTGAAACTCTGTGTTGTTTTTGTGTCTTATGTTTTATTCTTCCACCAAACACCAAACACTCCTCAGATCCGATTCGGTTTCAAATTCAGGCCGGGAAATTCCAGATTCCTCAGCGAGAAACACACGTCACATTTTACATATTCACACTCTGCTGAACGTTCACCTGTTCACAGATTGCACAAATATAAAAATGACATTGTTTGAACCTAGAAGGTTTTCATAATTAAGTAACATGACACAAAAAATAAAGAAAGAAAGAAAGAAAGAAAGAAAGAAATCAGACTCTCTCTCATTATGAGCAGCACCGGCTCATGGAACAGAACAAAACAAGGTGGTGGCACAATTGTGGATCTGAAGTCAACACAGATTTTTTTCCCCAACGTCGTCGCCCAAATAAAATGCGTCATTTGTATATTCAGCCACAGATTTTAAAGTTAACTTAGGTCTGGACTTTGAATAGGCCATTCTGTTTTGTGTATTTTGAGCCGCTGTTGTTCTGCCTTCACATTGATGGTTCTTGTTGCTGGAAGTTGAACCTCTGCCATTTCTCAGGGCTTTTTTTTTTTTTTGTCGGCAGGTCTTCTGTCCTGCATTCGGCTCCGACTCACTAACACCTTCGGCCAGATTTGCTCTTTGTACTCAAGGAAAAACAGCTTCGCGGCACGACGCGTTCAGGGTGAGGAGCAGTGTCGGTTTTCTGCCACACACGCAGCTTTTTGTATATAGGCCATAAAGGTTAAATGTGCTCATCCGATAAGGGCAGATTGTTTCCCCGCGCGGTAAATTGAGGCATTTTTTTTTTTCCTGCCTCTTTTTCTAAAGAGAAAAGCGTCAATGTAATAGTTGTCGTGTCAACATTTGTCTCCTGAACATTGGATTTTCTCAACACCTGCAAAGAGACCACGGGCCTCCTGGCTGCTTCTTTTCTAAATGTCTCGTTTGACAGTGTAGCATGTTTGTCGGGGAGCTAATGGAGACGCCCAAAGGCTTTAGAGAGAGAGAGAGAGAGAGGGGGGGTCAAGAAAGAAAGAGAGGCGGCAAACAGCTAAAAGGAAAAGATGAAAATAAGAATAGAGGGGAGGAAAAAGGATGAAGGGAATACAAGAGAAGACCTTAGAGAAGTTTAGTTATAAACCTGCAAAAAGAGAAAAAAATGACACAGTAACCAGTGAGAAACAGATGCTTTTATAACAGCGCGGCTGAAAAGCACCGTGTTATGAATACGTGATGTACTCAGTGGCAACCGACGCCCAAGATGGAGTGCATGCATAAATACCTGAATTCAAAGACCTGTGTGTCTGTGTGTGTCTGTGTGTGTGTGTGTATTTTAATACCAGATACACAGGAGTACTGTCACCATGTTTATCTTCTCCTGGTCCTGATTTTTTTTGCGCTTCTTCTCTTTTCTACTGTCAGGTTTAAAATTGTGGATGAATTAAGTTCTGGTTAGAGTTAAGAATAGGCTAGATGATATAACATGGGTACAAATGCAAACTTGTGTGTGTGTGTGTGTGTGTGTGTGTGTGTGTGCGCGTGTGCGTGTGTGTGCGTGTGTGTGTGTGTGTGCGTGGAGTTTCTCCATGTATGTTTTTGATAATGGGACAGACACAGGGCCCCCAGCCGGCCCCTCTTCAGTATCCAAAGCTCTGACTCGAGCTGCAGTCTTCAGTTTCTGAATCTCCACAAGACTCTAGAATGGACTCTGCTTCCGCTGCTTGTGTACTATTTTCAACCGCACTTTTTTCTTCCACTGAACTTTCACTTAAAATGCTCGCTCATCGTCACCTTCCTGAAATGATGGACTAAGTCGTTTTTTTGCCAACAGTAATTTTGGGGAGAAAAAAAAAAACAACTTTTAGCAAAAAATGACTTGGCTCATGATTTCATAAAGGTGATGACCCCATCTCTTCAAAAATAGCCCCGCGTCGCTTACCTGGCTCGTGGTCAACATCTGTTCAACCCGGACTCTTCCCTTGATTGAGCAGGTCATGACATAACATCCCTATATGAAAATCATTTAATGGTCATATGTAATATTAACATCTTCTAACAAACCATAACAGCCATTTACATTGAAATAACCAGATATGACCAATGGTAACATTTCACCGTTTGTGTAAAAAAATATAAATATATTGAAGGAATTTCCCTTTTGAACCAAAATCATTAAGATAAATGAACCTTTCAAAAAATCAGAGATGACATCATTTAGGCAGAAAACTCTGTTCTTCTCCAAACTCCAGGTGTTTTCTGATTGGTCTGTTTTGACCGATCCTCGTCCAATCGGATGCGGGGCTTAAAGACGGCAGAAGATGAGTTTGTTTTTTTTTTTAACCAGTGGATTTCTGCCGAGTCAACAAATGAAAAAACACATTTCTACCAATTAGAAAACCACCTTACAGGTTCCTACAGCTGTAGCTGGGAACGCTGGTCGCCTTAAAGATCTTTCCTTAAATCTTTTCAGTAATAACAAAATAAGATAATAATGATAATAAAAAAAAAACCAAAAAAAAAAAACAACAAAACAGATCTGTTCTGAAAGCCCAAAAGGTTTTTCAGAGCACTTTTGAATCTGTGTCTCTGCTTCCGAGTTTCATGGTCGCATTTCGCTGGAAGGCAGCAGCAGCTGAGTGGAAAAACCAGGCTGGCGTTGTCATCCACAGAGTCCCACTGCTACCAACAGCACTGCTATTCTTCTGTCACACTTAGTAGATTTCACACTCTACGCAAGAGGAACCTTTATGTAACAAAGCCTTTTATTTATTTATTTATTTATTATTATTATTATTTTTTTTTTTTTCAGATTTAAAAATGAACACACTGGTGATCTAACACGGTTACACAGCCACGCGGGAAGGTGAAACTAAAAACACTGACACACACACGCACACACACACGCACACACACACACACACACACACACGCACACACACACACACGCACACACACGCATACACACGCACACACACCGACATCGTGAGATCTAGCTTCATGTCCCTTTTCCCCGCCCCCGTCGCTCATCAAGAAAACCAAAACAAGAAGAAAAATAAAAACAGAGAGAGAGAAAAAAACGCAGCATCATAGTTTTGACGGTCAGGAGTAAAGAAAAGATACATTCATTAATCTGCTGTACAACAACGCAATACTTCCATTTCATTCCCTCGAGCCTAGAAATACCAAACGTTTCTTTTCTTAGCAATAAATCTGATCACCTCTTCTTTTAAAAAAGAAAAAAATTACAGAAGTCTTTGTACACAGAAGGGGGGGGGGTGAGAGAAATCACACACAAGAAGAAGAAGAAGAAGGAAAAAAGAAGATCCTTAAGGTAAAACAAAAAGAGAATACGAGTCGCTTGTGAACAGGCAGATGGCAAGCCTTGACGCTTTTCCTTTTGTCTTCAGCTTTTCGCGGGATGCCATGGCAACACATTGATGGTTCGCGGAGACAGGAAGTTGGGGAGGAAAAGAGAGGAGAATGTCACATGGTGCAATCGGCGGCTGTCTATATGAGATTCTGCGGAGAAAGCCAAATGAAAAGAGTGCGCGCGGTTAGACGAGCAGAGACATTGGCATGCAGATTACAGGGAGAACAGCTGTGGAGATCAAGCCTCGAGAAAAAAACAAAACAAAAAAAAAATCCCTAAAGTGGGGAAGTAATGAGGTTCGCATATCACGTTGCCCGTTTTTTAGATTTCATTTCGAATCAGAAAAGTGTCTTTGCTGAGGAATCGGGTCCTCCAGTGTAAGTAACTTGAATAATCATTTCTGTGTTGTTTCATTCTCGTCTCCAGTTGCTCATGTTGCCAATAAAAATCTCAAATTTCTTCTTTTTTTTCCCCCTCCTTTTTGTGGTGAAAGTCATTCTGGATATAAGTTTTAAATGTTTTCATGGCGCAACATGTGTTGGAAATCTAATCAAACTCTCCAGATCAAAATCTCTGCCCGTTTATTGTTGCGAAAATATTTCAAACTCGGTTTTACCACAAATTGTCAATTTGATTTGTGTGCAGACTTTGACTTGGCCATCCAGAGAGCCTTTCAGTATCTACGAGCTGGTCCATTTTATTTATGGAGATTAAGACCAAAAAAATTTAGATGTAGAAATGAAATGAATTAATCATGTTATTCGTGATTAATCGATTATTGAAGTAATTAATCGTTAACCGGAGCAGACGGGTTCTTAAAAAGACGCCATTTGCTGAAAGTACAACATATTCAACAATTCAGCCAAAACTGAACAAAAATATACAGATGTTGCATTTGAGATGAAAACAATGTTGTCTGTAAATATGTTTGATCTTCAACTTAACTTCAGATTAACCCGGTTCAAAGAAATAGATTAGTCCTGCACTCCGTTAATGCTAGGCAAGCAGAAAGGGATGGACTTATGTTAGAAATATATTTTTAGCTGCAGATTCATCCATTTACTACAAATGATTAAGTTTTCACTTACTGAATGTTGTGTTGTAGCATTTATGGTTTCTTACTTGAAAAAGAAACTATGTCTAATACTGAATCAAATGTGGTAAAATGGAAAATCTCAGACACGTGCCGATTTAAAAAAAAAATCCGATTAATCGATTAATCGTCAGAATAACTGACGATATAATCGATTACCAAAATAATCATTAGCTGCAGCCCAGCTGAAGGTTTACATACCCTCTTTCTTTTGCTCCTTCTGCGCTCTATTGTAGATGAAAGTGATCTTCCCATGAAATGAGGACGACGTTTCAACAAAGTAAAACAGTTTAAATGACAAAAGATCGTCGGCAGATAATCCGCAAAAAAACAAACATTTGAGTCAACGCGTGCGGAAAGCGCTGCGGCGTGAAAAAAAACGCACCCAAAAAGCCGAGGGAAACACTTAAAGGTACGGGACGCCTTTAAATGAGCTTTAAGAAGTCGATGTGCATCAAAACATGCTCATAAATCTGCTCCACATCCTGCAGCTACGGCAGGAGGGAAACCTCACGCTATCGGGGAATATTGCCACATCCTCTCTCAGCTGAACATCTGTTGTTGGATATTTTTAAACCACAAAACAACATTTTATCTTAAGGCGGCAGAAGGGAAAAGTCCTTCTGAAGTTGAAACTCGGAATAACTGTCGGTGTAATTAATGTGCTTGATGTATTTTTAATACGTGTATTAAAAGTTTGCAGAGAGTCTGCAGTGGCAGTAAATGAGATTTACAGTGACTCTCATAGGTCTGCCTAACCCAGTTAAGAGCCCGCAATTGTGAGAGGATAAATGAGAATAATAAATCCTCTCAAAACCTTTTCCTCTTTTAGAGTAATGCTATAAGTGTTGTTCAATTCGAAAATGGCAAGGAAGAAGGAAAAGAAAGACTCTTTAGCTAATACTTTACTGAAGCACCTTTAAATTAATCTACATACGTGTAATACGCATCTATGCACACTAGATCTATTATAGTAAATCGGATTAGTTAGAAATGAAGTGCAAATGTCTTGGTACGATTCTTCTGCCACGATTTGCACCTTTAGCTGAAGTCACAGCTGGCAGAGATGTTGGACTCACTCAGAAGAAGAGCGAAGGAAACTCTCCACAATTCCCCATCTACTGAACGTGTGTAACAAAGGACAGCAGCGGCAGTCATAACAAACATGAGGATAAAGTGTCAAGGTCACAAAAGGTGCATCACGAAACCGTGAGTTTCTCCGAAACGGCTGAGCAGACAAGACAAAAGGTCAGGAAGGAAGGTTGTCAGGAGTCTGACAGGAACACTGAAGGCAGAGCAGGTTCTGGTCGGGGACCATTTATGATTTATGTTCTACGTGTGACAAAACTCTCCTCCTGCGTCCGCATGACTGACACCGGAGGCTGCAAATCGGACGCAATTTCTGCCAGAGAAAACTTCCCGGCGAGGCAAAACTCTTCTAAAAGCTTCATCTGATGACAGCAGAGCCGAACTCTTTGGGCCAAAATTCCTAAATATCATGTTGACAAAAATGGCACTGAGCATTATTTTAAGAAACCACTTCCACAGTGAGACATGGTGGTGGCAGCATTGTGATATGGGGTTAACTTTTGTCAAGGGAAATGTATTATATATTTTTTTTGTGATAATAAAAATATGAACACGTAAGAATTTTAGTTTTCTCCACTTGTGCATAAAACGACAGAAAAAAAGATAATTGATTACATTTATTAAGTTCTCAAGTTAAACAAACATGAACAAAGCAAGTTTCACTTATGTCATTAAATTACTTGTGACCAACCATTCTCTTTTTCTCATAAGGCACAACAAATAAAATTAAATTAAATTAAATAATTTGCTCTTTTCTTTATTTTGTATTTATACATTTTGTGGCTTTTCTATTTATGTCTTCAATGAAGAAGTTGACTCTTGTTTTCCTCTCTATGACTTGATTCCCTGCCGGGGTCATTGGGGAAGGCTAGCATTTTTCATGTCAGGGCCGGTGGCCCCTTTACTCCCCCTCTTGGGGGCGCCACTGCCAAGAGAAGATAGAAGGTTCTTCAGCGACATTTAGGTTTAGGGGGAATGAACAATTATACAACCAGTATAAGTTATTTTTTTATATTGAAATAATTTACCGTAGTTGGTTATTTTTATTTGCTCCACAAAAATTTGACATTTTAACAGTAATATGTACTTTTTTTTTTTTTTTTAAGCCGCTGTATTTAAATGTCATCCTTCCATCGGCCAGTGGACTGAGAGCTGTACTGGATAAAAGAAATAAACTCTAGATCCCATCTTTACTCCTCTATTTATGCGTTTATTTATAAATATTTATTGAAGACGGGCCTGCCTCCTGAATCTCTTGTTGAGTTGATAACAGTTCATTTTTCTGCTCTGTTCAGACTCACCTCATCTCTCCTCTGAGCGGCGGCGGCGGCGGGCCGAGGAAACGCCCGTCCCCCCAGGGACCTATAGCCCGACGTCTGGACCTCGGACAGGACGTTTGGCTGTCTGTATGGGATTACATTCTCATCTGCTGAGGGAAAACAGATCGCTCAAATTTAAAGCGTTTCGACCCCAGAATGACTGAAAACAGAGATCACTTTACCGGAAGCTCCGCAACAACATCGAATCGAACCTGCGTGACGTTGCTGCCGGAGCCGGTTTTGTTTTCCTGAATTTTTTTTTTTTTTTTTTTTTTTTACCTTGTGATAACCACTTTGCAAGTCCCCCCCTCTGGGGTGAGGAATCGCCTCCTCGCTTCAGGAGAGCGGGCAAATCGCTTCCCTCTCTTGTTTCGCTGTCAGCTTGTCTGCGACTCGAAACGTCCACAAAGAGCTGCGGGGAGCCGTCTGCGGTGGCAGGGGCCGGCGGAGGCGGGAGCTCTGTGTGTGATTCATCAGCGATGATTTAAAAAAAAATTAACAGAAAAAAACAACACACACACACACACACACACAGACAAAGAGAATGCTATCTCAAAGGGAATACTTTGACATTTCGGGAAATCTGCTCATTCACTTTCTCGCTCTGAGTTAAGATGAGCAGATATCACTGTTGAGGCCGACTTGCTCAATAGCGGGACGCAGAGGGGGACCTGAAAGCTCAAAGCGTGAGCCTGTGACCCTCAGCACCCTGGTTACCCATGATGCATCATGTTATTTTAGTGACGACAGCCCTTTTCTGAACCGCTGCGAATTGAAGTGTTTGGACATGGAAACCAGCGATTACTCAGACGGTAAATGGGCCAAAGTCAAATATCTAAAGGAGATTCCCTAACTTTTCCATCCTATCATTCCTCTGATAACATTAGCCTCTGATCAGGGCCTCTCTTTGCAAATCAATAGACAATGTTAATATAAAATATATAAAGAAACATTGAGTTTTGGAATATTATTTCACTTTTATTCAATATTCAATCAGTTACATTTGTTTGGCGTGAATGCTGCTTCGCACTGTTTTTAACAGCAGTGTGAGTCGCAGTGGTGCAGATTTATTTTTGAAAAACACTTCACATTTTATGATTATAAAAAAACTACGATTGAAAATCTGTGATTGAGACTTTAAAAAATGAACTTTTCTGCCTCATAAACGACATGGTGACATTTTGAACAAATATGTTAAAATCATATTCTTTATAAAAGTTACAGCTAGAGAAGAGCCATTACAGAACATGTGCATCTATTACACATTGCAGCCCGTGACCTTTGCAGGCCGCTGGTTGTGCCTGATTTTATTTAAGGGCGTCAGAATAAAGAGGATCAAATATTAAAGCAAACCACGCTATTCAGGCTTTTGAAAAAAATTGCTTGCTTGTCAATCTTCCTAACGTCCCAAGAGAGTCTATTGAGGAACAGCTGGAGAGTTCAAAGGGCATGAGTACTTTTGCTAATACAGATGAAACAAACCGGAGCTGATGGCTGCTGTTTAATTCAAAGAGGTAATAATACAAGGAGCCATGTTTGCGGAGTTGCTGTAAATAATTTAGAGAGCGAGCGGCGTTCTCTTGACTGGATCAGAACTGACTGGTTCGTGGCTCAGGAAGTACCTGTCGCGTCTCCGTGCCTCTCTCTCCGGCTCTGTCCGTCCCTCGGCGCTCTCTTTTTACTCCTGGGTTTTTGCGCCGCAGCCGTCGGGCTCGACTCGCCGGCCGCAGCGAGAGATTGTCCTGACAAGAGAGCATCGCTGACGTCACCCTTCAGGGAGACTTTACGCAGAAGCCAAAAAAAAATTACAAATAAATCCCCCGTGAATAAATGCAACACGATTTACTTTCTGCTGAGTAACAGGAAAGTAGATCCTTTGTGACGCGGCGCGGTCGCGTGAGTCCAGCCTCAACATTCGAATTAATTCAAACTGACCTTTGTCGAGGCTTTCTCCCCTGAAATTATCCTCCCACTGGCTGCTGTGGTTGCACAGATCACTGGCTTCCAGTGCCTTGGTGTTGGTGAATAGATCGGGGTTGGACTGGGACACCTGGCTTTGCTGGTGGCGCACCAACAGGTCAAAGTGCTGGATGCGGGGACTGTCGCCGGGCTGCGGGGCGTCATGCTGAGGGGGAGGCATTACTTCCTCCGGTCTGGACGGCAGGTCTGACCCGTCCTCCCTGTAAGAGTCCATCAGGTAGGTTCTGGCCGGCAGCGGAGGACACCAGTCATCATCTTCCTCCTCGGAGCTAAAAGTTGGGCAGAGAGAAGGCAGAAGGTGAAGCAGTGGCTTTCAGAGAAACACTCTTGTCTTCTTGCATCTGATTCTGGATGCGGGATTCGTTTTCAGGGAGATTTACCAATACAACATGGGGCTGGACAATATGGCTGAAAAACATATCACGATACAAGCGTCTCATATCGGTCAATGTCAATGAATATCGATTTGTTTTGCTTTGTGTTAAATATCTGAAATGTTGCCTGACTGGTGCCGTTACCTTTCCTCTTTTATCCACTCATTGTTGTTTTTATTTTTTAAATTTTTTTATCAGTTATGAGGTCTGGTAGTGAAACATGAAACTGCTGCTGCGTAAGTTCCTCAACTAGTTGTTGCTAGGTAACCACAGAGCGAGTGAGTTGATGACGTTCACCTTTCTCAGTTGGCCGTGAGCCGAGGCTGAGCGGCTGAAGTCCTTCCTCTGCCTACGTCTCCCAGAATGCCGTGTGGCTCAGAGAATATTCTATACACTGAATTTTGAATATTCAATCAGGCACATTATTAATTGATATTGATCATGTGTCTGTTGTGACACATATTGTTGTTGATTTATTGTCCAGCCCTAATCTTAAGCTTCAAAGGGTTTATTTGAACCCATGAAGGCATCGCACACAACTTTGGGATCAGCAAGTTTAATTTTTGTGGCAATTTCATTGAATCTCCAATTGGTCAGAGTTATGTTCATATTCAGCAGATTGAGGTTGTGCAGCTTTAGTAATGGACGCTCTGCCAGCTAAATGAAGAATAGTTGTTCTCATTTCATTTCTAGATATTGAGAAAAAAACAGACCACATGTTTTGTATTAAAGTGGATGGATAATGTAAAACATTTTTAAACCACAGAGTACATGTGGACCGCGGCGTCCCTTGAAAGCCTCAGCAGGGCAAATGTAATTGAAATAGTGTCCTGAGGCCGAGCCGGAGAGGAGAAGCTGCGCTTGACCCGACATGGAAAGAATAATGACACACGCAAGCAAAGTATGCAAGTGGCTCGACCTTCAAAAACCCACGCCACTGCGATCTTTGGTGTTTCTCTGCGTTCTGCTGGTGCAGAGGAGATCTGATGAATCCCGATTCCTCTTCCCAGACAATCTGATTTTATTAAAGGAATATTCTCTCTTTTTCAACGCACATGTTCAGCATTCAAAATGAAACTGCGCCACAGGGCGAAAAACACCAAATCCTATTTTTGTGTTTATTTTTGGTATAGTTTCTAGTGCAAACAACTTGATACACTTGATATGAGTAACTATAGACCGTAGGTATTATAGACTTAACACAAGCTCATATTTATTGCTGGATAGCTACTTGTAAGTTAGTTTTGTCATATTTCAGGTAATGTTTTTCAAGAGCAGTATTTATGCTCACAGCGCCATGCAGTAATCTAAAAGCTGGAAATAAATGGTTTTACCATTTTTACTGTTATCACAATAATACGACAAACTATCATGATAAAATTCTAAGTGTATATCGCCTACCCTCTATTTCAAGTGTACTGAGATATTTGTCCTCGAAACCGAAAACACAAAAAGGATTTTGTGTTTCTGCAGTTGCATCACCTTCCTTTTCTTTCTAAGTTGTTGCCAGAATATTCGCACAAACCTCAACAACAACTAGTAAACACTTCAGAGCAATCAGGGGGGTCAACAAACGAGCGAAGCCGCAATAAATCAGACACGTTGCTCAAAGTCCTCATGAAATGGAAGCAGTAAAGAAGAAGGAGAAGACGACGGGCTCCACCTCCGTGACGCCTGTTGTCATGTCAGCGCCGTCGGGGCCATTTTAATGACGGACGTGTCATTGAAAACGGAAAGCACTAATTCAGCCTGTCAGACGGAGCCTAATGTCATTACAAAAGACACGGCGCAGTCAGAACAGCCTTTCTGATCCCCACCCCGTTATGTCGGCAATCTAATGTGTCAGAAGCGGTTAGTGTGGACGCTCCCCTCCGCCGCCTCGCCTCGCCTCGCCGCCGGTAGACACACAAGTGTTAATTTGCAAACTCCTCAGTCCACCAAACTTCACTTAAGCTTTGCTTGACTGCCTTGGCAGCATTGCGGGGCAGCTTTGATGCCCAGCTGCCTTAACGCCATCTGTCAGAGAAGCGGAGCCAGAGGCCTTCTCGCTAATAATAATAAAATGGAAAAGAAAACAAACAAAAAACAAAACAAAACACTGAATTAAGAGAAGAGCCGAGTGTTCCTGGAGTCCGAAAGATGAGCGCGGCGATGAAGGCTACCTGTGCTGCGCCTCTCCTTTGTCTGGTTTTGGATGATCTCTGCCCCTGTTGGGCGGAAGAGGAAGCGATAAAACGTCCACCCAGGTGAGAGGAGCCGGCTTGGACAGGGATCCAGCAGACGCCTGCGAAGCCAGTTTGTCTAATAACAACAACAAATACATAAAAACAATAATTATCATGACAACCAATTTTGCTCAAAAATGATTGCAATAAACAATGATATTGTTTGAAGGTATCACAATATAGCAATGTACATAAAAACTTCATTCCATTTAATGGGGTAGGAAGAACTAACAACCTATTCATAAATACATTTACTTTCCTCAAAACTCTAACTAATCTCATGTGTCTTTATCATTTGTAATTTCTCTTTTTTTTTTTTAGGTTGAGCCATCATTTAGTATCCTTAGTATCATATTCTTACAGTGGAATCATTGTTATAACTATTATCTTTATGTCCAGCTTGACAAATGGATACGCACACACAAAAATGAGCAAGATATGGATTTTAAAACATTCCTTCTCTAATGGCTTCCCTCTTCAGCTGACCTCGTTTCATTTCATCCTCAAAACAACGCGAAAGTTTCCATAAGCGAAAACGACGAGAATCAGATCCACTGGCGGCACGACAAGCTGCATAAACTGAACAGGCTTGAAGTGCATAAACCAAAACGGTTTTTAGTTTTCTTAAGGAGTTTCTGCAACAGCTTCAAAAAGCTTTTCCAGTAATTTCTGAAGGTAACTTCTGTTATTTCTCGGTGTTTGCATGTGGATGTGAGTGGATGGAGATAATGAATAAAAAATGACTTAGGCTCATTTGAGCTTTTGAAAGGCATCTTAACTTAAGGTTGGATAAAAAGAAATTAATATATATATTAAAAAAAAAAGGGATAGACGACTTTGAAACAGTTTATTTTATCACGTTCAAGGTCACAGCCAGTTAGTTCAAAACGTGAATAGATCAGAAGGATGATGCATCTCTCATTTCCTGTAACAGGTGATTTATTATTATTATTATTATTTTTTTTTTGGATTGCAGTGAGAGCCTCACGACTCGTTGTTTTTGTGCAGTGTGCTCCCCGTCCGGCGTCTCGCGGTTTCACAGATCAGACAGAACATGTGCCGTAAGAGCAGCAGCGTCTCAGGGAAAATGTTGGACTGGCAGAAGACCCAGTGAACGATCGATCGAAACCATTTCAAAAGGTTGTAACAAAGTCGGTGGATTTCACAACAAACTGATGGGTTTTGAAAGCAGAAGTAAATCAGATTGTGCCAAATTCTGTGTTATTAATTCCTCTCAAAAATACTGACCGTTGCTTTTCTTGGTGTACTGGAGTTTGGCATATTCTGACCCCGACTGGCCAGACTGGATGGTCCAGTGGTCCAGGTCCTGCTCCAGACCCAGAATCCCAGCACTGGGCAGCACTGGGTTGCTGCTGTAGGGGTCTGGACCCTGGTTGAAGGGCACGCTGGAGTAGGTGTCGTAGTACGCCAGCAGGTCGTCCTCGGCCACCGTGTTGATGGTGCTGTAAATGGGGCTGTCGTTGGACGCCGTGCTGCGCTTCTCCGTCTGACTGGGGTAGTTGATGATCCCGACGGCTGGACCGGAGGGGAAAAAGGAAAAAAAAACAAACGAGTTACACTCTCGGCTGCGTCCCTCTGTGCTCCTAACAGGACATTTCACCTGCATAGTCAGCTTCTTACAGTTGTAATATCTTTCCGAGTCCAGTTTTCCAGAGCAGCAGTTGACGAAGTCTTTGCTGTGAGTGAGGTTCGGAGTGGGCCAGGAGTCCGCCAGCCAGGGGTAATTGCCCATATTTGACCCCAACAAGCCAGGCCTTGAGGGAGTGAACGGTGGGAACGCGTTAGCGCTGTTTCCATTAAACCCAGAGTGTCTCTTATCATGTGAATCAAACCTTAAAGAAGAGTTTACCCTCCATTGACGATTCCAGATCCTTCACTGTGAGCAAAGCCAACTGCAAAAAGGAAAAGAAGAAAGAAAAACAGCTACAATATAAATCATGTTTGACAGCGGAGAAGAGAAAGCTTTCGCCTTAAGACGTCACTCTTTTTTTTCCCTTTCCTTCAAAGACTCTGAAGAGAACAAGTGTGTTTAGCCCTGTATCACTACACTTCCCAGTACAGTCAACTAAAGGCAGGTTTGAATTAATTTCTGTGAACACACACTTCCGACCCAAACACACTCAGACACACACAATGGATGGATTTACATTAAAGCAAGCCTGCAACAAAAGGGAGGCGGCCGCGCAAACCGACACAATCGTAAGGTAATCTAAATGGCAATGACATGACACATAAAGCCAAACTACATGTGCTTCTGAATGCATTAGCAAGTGAACAAACGATGTATTTTCACTTATGCACCCCAAGGCTTTGTTCTAAATCTGTACCACTGCGGTTTTATTCTCCCAGTCGCCCAAGCCAGCGAGCTTCAGATAATAAATACATCTAAATGAACTGTGGACGAGATTAAAGTGCAGGATTTGTTTTGTGCACACAACCGAAATTGAAAGCATCCGTCACCATACAAGACGTTGCCCCCCCATCCCCAGAGGTGCGTCAGGAAGTTTGTCACTGTCACCGGGTTGAGCAAAAACAAACTGTGAACCGCGTCTCGTCCCGTTCCGTCGGATGTGGCGACTTTGAGGAGTGGGCTGAGTCATTTTTGCTTGTCCGAAGCGGAACAGGTCGTTTCTGGCTTGCCTCACCTGCCGGCGTGTAGGCGAAGGATGTGGTGTAGTGGCCCAGCTGCTTCCTCCTGCGGTGCCGGCAGTAGAGCAGTCCGCCGGAGCCCATCAGAACCAGCCAGGCGGCCACTGCCAGCCCCGCGATGAAGGCCGGCTGGCGGATAACGCTGGCGATTTGCTCCGTCACGCTGAGCTCGCCGCCTTTCTTCACCTCCACCGGTTGTTGAGCTGAAAGACAACAAAAAAAGCAAAAACACACACACAAGGTCAAACTGTTGAATATTAAAGGTTTGCAAGAGTTTAGACTTTGGGGTTTGCTTTGAATAGATGGGTTTCCTACACCGTCTGGAATTTGGCTTCAGGATTTTTAGTCAAGTTTACAAGTAAACAGGGCAGTGCAAAGGGCTTCACACCATATAAACAGAATATCGCAACTGATTGTGAAACGTTACATTTTGTCAAATATCATCATCAAAACCTTCAAGCAAATGTTGTTACTTTTGTTTTAAAAATCCTCGATGGAGTTCAGTTATTTTTTTGCCAAAAGATGATTTAGGCAAAGAAAAAAAAAAAAAATCACTTTTGACAAAAAAATGACTCAGGCTGCTATTTTAGGAACGTGACTATATGTTGTTCAATGTTCCACACTTCCTGCTGATCAAAGACAACTCTGGGGTTTGGTTCTGGTTCCAGCATTATCTTAAATGTGGACACATATCTACTTTTCCTGATTTTAATATATGTCAGATTGTCTTGAAATCCATCCATCCATCCATCCATCCATCCATCCATCCATCCATCCATCCATCCATCCATCCATCCATCCATCCATCCATCCATCCATCCATCCATCCATCCATCCATCCATCCATCCATCCATCCATCCATCCATCCATCCACTACTCTACGTTTTAAATTTAGCAGGTATTACATTAAAAGTCTGAAATAATTAAATAGTGAGGTTTTGTATTTGTGTTTCTCAAACTTTTTCAGGCTGACGACGACTTACTCCTTTTAACAAACACTCCTGCAGCATCTGATGTCAAATTGCCCCCTCAATAATAACACATTTTAATGTCTACTACATGAAACAAACAAACAAACAAACAACAACAAAAAACTTTGCTACAACTGTTGTTGTCCTCCAATAATGTTTTAGAGCTGTTTGTAATTCAGAAGCATAATAAAAGAAAAATAGACTTAATTTGCTTTGAGAAAAAAAAAAAAACTTTCCACCGTTTTAAGCTATTTAGCCATTATTATCACATAAATGTAGCGTCGCACTCTGAACTCGCTTCACTGCAAATCAACGGTTGTTTACATGCAGTACCTTGCGGGTCACCATTGGTCCGGAGACCACAGTTTGAGAAAGACTGCGTTACAGGACTGCAAAGACTAAACCCTGATTTAACAGTGTGTTATTTAAGTTACATAGGCTTTGGGTAAAGTTTTAATTGACAGAACATGTGCGGCACGCAGAGACTGTGTGGACCACAGTCTCTTTGTAGAAAAGAGAGAAAGGAAATAGCAGCAGTAGCAGCGAGGAATGATCAGACTTCTCTAGCGTGAACATAAATGTCAAAGTTGAAGGTGAACGAAGGAAAGCCGAAACACCTTAACCAGTGTAAACAAACGAATAAATAAACGCAGCATCCCTGACATGTCTTGATGACAGCGGCTGATGTTAATGAAATGCGCCAGAATTACAATGGACGCTCCATTCTTCCTCCTGACCCCTCCTGATCCCTGTCAGATTGGTGTAAAAGCAAAACAACAACAACAATAAAAGCAAATGTACGGTGCCACAAAGTCGCAGACGACTCTCTAAATCCGTTTTCACGCCAGACCTTGAGCTGAAAACACGACGTGCAGAACGTGTCCACCGTTTGTTTGAGTTCGTTCACCTCTGGTGCCCCGAAGCGCAAGCTTCTCCGGCTTTAAAGAACCTGTCTGCACAGCTAAATGCAAGCTCACCGTAAAGAACATGCATCATGTCCCAGACGAATGTGACCACAGAGAACATTTGCAGTTGCATCTTTAATGCAGCTGTTCTGTTTTAGCCAAGGAAGCAAAACGAAATCCCACGCAAGAATTTAGTATTAATTTGCAGAAAATGAGAAATGGTCAAAATATCAAAAAAGACACAACGCTTTCAGATCTCAAATAAAGCTAAAAGTATAAATAAATAAATAAATAAATAAAAAATAACTGAGGAAGAGTTGAGAAATCAATATTTGGTGAAATAACCAGGAGCTTTTCAATGGGGTTCAGTGCAGAGGGCTCTTCACTTTTCAGAGCTGAACATATTGATTTTACCATATCAATAAATCATATATCCATATCAATAAATTAGAATATTGTAAAAAAAAGGATCATATTTCTTGTAATCCATTTAAGGAAGTGAAATTCACATATCCCACAGATTCATTACACATGGAGTGAGAGATTTCAAGCTTTTTAATTCTTGTATAAAAAAAAAAAAAATCCAAAATCCAATGTCTCATTAAATTAAAATTTGACATTAGATTCATTTTAAAAAAAGAAATGTCGCCGACAGAAATGTCAGGCTTCTTATATTTATTTCTGTAAACATTCATGACATGTTTACAGAAGTTCTTTTGCATAAATCACTGCATCAATGCGGCGTGGCACGGAGTCACTGGGCCCGTGGTTCTGCTGAGTTCAACAGATTTTGCTTGACAGTCCTCTCGAAGTTACAGCTGTCATTATTGTTATTACATTTTCCTGCTGGACTCTTCCTTCCACTAAGCTTTCCATAAATACGCTTGAATACAGAAACAGCCAGATTCTTCATCAATGACCTTCTGTAGCTTATCATGGTTGTGTGAGTGAATGTCTGCTGGGCCGCTGACTGAAGGAAGCAGTCTAACACCTCTGTCTCATTTTTCCAAGAAAAACCGAACGTCGGGTTTCAATTTGAAACACACGGATCTGTGTGTGACGAACATCTGCAATATGTAAGTTTAGCTTTTCGATTTCAGCACAGGGAAAACGCGGTCGTCTAATTTGCCGAGACGCACCTGCATGTGAGACTTGATACGTTGAGACGTAATGGCTTTGCAAAAAATTCAGCCGCCGCATCTCTTTGTGGCAGCAGCGGTGGCAACAACCAGGGAATACAATCTGGACTTTAACTGGAGTGATGATTTCTGCGCCTTCCCACAGCCCGTCCACTGAAATCCAATTAATCAACCTGGAGGTGGGAATGGATGTAACACTCCATCAGTCTATGGCTGTAAGAAGCTCTGGGTTTCTAAGAGCTAATAAAGACTGAGGAGAAATCAGAGACCAATCATGGAAATATGTTTTCAAAGCTGAGGCTTGTTATATGCCATCATTTCTCTCAAAGGTTTGGCTTATTTTTCCCTTCCATGCACTGAAATAAAATGGTAGGACTGAGCAAAGCAGTATTCTATTAAGTTTGATAATCCATTCAATTAAATATGAAAATAAATAAATAAAAAAAAACAGTTAGAGAGACAGGAGAATATTGCTGGCGGCATTGATTTGTGAAAAATGTTCTCTTCATCGTCAGTGAGGCAGAAATAAGGCTGAACTTATTCTACTGCTATGCTGAACGTCTTGAGAAACTTTGTTAAGGTTTAATCTAAGATGCACTTCTGCTTATGTGTTTACGGAGGCGTCAGAGCCAACAACACAGAGGAGAACATTTCAGCCCAGGAAAAATGTGAGACTTTTAGATTTATCTCAGATATTTTCTAGAAAGAAACAAAAACGATTCTAAGCTTAGAAATTTCGAGGACGTCTGTAAGTTGAAAATTTGCCAGAAAGAAACTGAAATTTTCCAGAAAAAAGTCCCAAAAAATTTCAAACTTGTGGAATTTTTTTTTTTTTTTTTACTTTTTCAAACTTTTTTTTTTAGTGAAAACTCTGATTAAAATTTGCCAACGATGAGTGAATTTGCATTAATAGCTGCCATCTTAGAGGGTCTGCTATCTGCTTTGACTGGTGTTATCTGCTTTCCCTTCACAATTCCCAAAAAAATCAGGCTAGCATGCAGATAGCGTCTAACGGTTGCTATGGCAACCTCAGCAAGCCACTCCACCTCACCGCCGTCCTCACTGTGTGTGACGGGAGGAGAAACACGTCCAATCCAGAGAGCCTTGGCTAAAATATATGCAAAGTAATCAATATTTATATCCCAGGAAACAGGAATTTATTAATTATGAACAGTTCAAAAGTGAAAAAAAAAAGATAAAATGTTTATTAACTGGTAGTTTTTGCTTCTTGCAAAACAGATACTTTATTTTGTTGCTTTTGATTTATTTATTTTTTATTCTGTTGTGGGAGTTTCCATCACTGCTACAGATTTAAAAAAAAATCAATAAAATTGATTCCTTATAGTTGTTTCCACGTCTTTACACGACTTGCCAATAGAAGGAAGCAGAAGTTTAACAAAACAAACATTTCGACATTATTATCACGCTTGCGAAGCCACACATTCAGACGCTTCCACACCACCGCTGCTCTCTCCTGACGCACTGACAGAGGAAACACTACATGACAGACAGACAGACAGATAGACAACTCAGTGACAGCTGGATGGAAAGGTAGGGAGCAACAGATATGGTTTCATAGCAGAATGCAAATTGCTCACATCCATCCTCAGCAATGGCTCGACTTCCCAAAATTACACTGTACACTTCGCGGCAGGTTTCACACACTGCCTGAAATATTAAGCTTCCTGGAAAACTTGAGGAGACAAATGAAAGTAATTTAACTTAAAATCTCTCCGGACCGTCAGAAGATTTACTGAAATATTAGGACGAATTAAAACATGATGTGTGGCGGTTTGACTGATTCCTGGCTTTCATATGAATGGATCATTTTCAGGTTTCGGAGCAGAAGAATCCAACCTTGTTTCATGTTTCACAGAAAAAATACTTTACATAAGTTTAAGGGTTTTTTTTGTTTCACAGAAACAGATTTCAAAGAGAGAATGAACCACAAATCTTTGAGAAACCTCCAGAAAACTGCAAAACAATCCCAGTTAAAAATGAATCTGTTTAACAACCTGAACGTTGATTATGGTGATTATTATTCTTGATGAATTTAATGTTGGCATTTGACAAAATGTAATGCTCGATTGGTAGTTGGTTATTTTATGTTTTGAATCATATAAAGTACTTTGAGCTGCTTTATTGCTGAAAACGTGTTAAATCTGACTTACATTTTGAATCAGAAATGAATATTAAAAAGAAAAAAACAAACAGGTTTTGTGCTCATCTGCAATAAACATTTTCATTCACACCACCTTATTTCATCATTCTCTGATTATTTGAAAAGTAAAGTGAATAAATACTGTCAGATCAAAAAGTCGGGAGTTAATGTTTCTGTTTAGTTTAAGAATTAAATAAAAGTGGAAGCAAATGACCATAATAGGTCTTTAGATAACGCATCATAATCTCCGTCTTAACATGACAAACATGTTGGACACGTTGGAAGTCCATCATAAACCCCACAGGACACTCATAGCTGGAATATCTAAATGCTTCTCCAGGATGATGACTGTATAAAATGCCTCTGATTGGCATGTGGAGGGATGTGTCACTAGAGTTATTTTGCAGTCTGCCAGAAGTTGTCAGTCAGATTTTGTCACTCCGGTTTCCAGCGCCTGCAAACAAACACCCAGAGCTGCTCCGCATATATATTCATCTCCCTAATTTGTCAACACGCGATGTTTGGAAGAATTTGAAGGAAAACATCAAGTAAACACGAGGCCACTGCTTCAGACATAAAAGATCTTATTTTCTGGGGTTTTTTTTGTTTTTTTTTTCTTTTCGCAGTTTGAATTCTTGACTAACATCTTTCACACCCGAGAAGAGCGACGATCGCACACCGCCCCGTTTTTAACCCGCTCAGCGACACGCGGAGGACGGCTTTCACCCGGGGTAAACTCAGCCTCCTGGGAGCGCATCCTGCCGTCTTCTGCGGAGCACGGCGCCTGCGACGCTGTGAGTGACTCACCGACAAGCAGGCTGACAGGCAGGCTCGGAGCGCCCACACCCAGACTGGTGACAGCAGCCACCGCCACCGTGTACTG
Organism: Poeciliopsis turneri; assembly: GCA_922788865.1. Lineage (NCBI taxonomy): Eukaryota > Metazoa > Chordata > Actinopteri > Cyprinodontiformes > Poeciliidae > Poeciliopsis > Poeciliopsis turneri. The sequence goes on from CAKLNU010001078.1 coordinate 311,088, forward strand.
GACGTCGGGGAGTAGACCCGTCAGCAGGATGGACAGAACGGAGCCGTCCACCGTTCGGTTTATCTGACTCGCCGCGTCGCCGGACAAACACCAGACCTGAGAGGAGACGGAGATGAGCAGGAGTTAATGTTTGCTCCTTCAGTGTGAGACAAGGCGGCTCGGGTCATGACTGGTTTGAAAAAAACACAAGGAGGAAAAAAAAGGACATAACTTTTAACTCTGAGCTTTTTGTACTTTCATATATGGATAGAGGAGAGAAATTTTGATGCTGTAAATGTGGGAGTTTTAGGTCAACAAATGACTAAACCTTCCCAGATTAAAGCTGCGATATGTAACTTTATAAAAAAATAAATAAATAAAAAGAAAAAAGACAAGTTTTCTTACTTATTTGTTAAAACGATTTAACATGAGGCAGGTAAATCAAGTTCCTATGCCTTCTCCCTGATATCCTGCTGCCATCTGCAGAAACATACCGCTTCATCTGAAACAACCAATCAGAGCCAGGAGGAGGGTCTTAGCGCCGTCAATCATCCCGTGTATATGCTATGACCCCCACGATGCCTAGCTACAAACATTAAAAAAAACTTTAAATAGCTCTTCTTCTTCCACATCGCAGTTGTGCGCTACCTTGTGTTAATCTATCACATAAACCAAAAACATCCATTGGGATTTAATTGGGATTTTAAGAGTGAAAAAATGGAAAAGCTAAATTGGTGTGTATACTTTTGCAAGGGTACATTTCAACCAATTTTCTTTTATATTTATCCTAATCAAGCTCTTTAAATTGAAATCACAACTTAGCTTGAAGAATCCAGAATCAAAACAGAAGATCTCTTCCATAGTGATATTATTTAAACTACAGCTGATAAGGACTCATTCTAACTGCAAAATATCTTATCTGACAGGAAAAAAAAAAAAAATAGAAAGAATATAAAGGCTTTCCGTCCCACTTTTGTAAATTAATCAGCCTTAATTTTGTCACGGAAATTTTTATCAGTAACGTAGCGACCGCAACTCCGATTCTTTCCAGCTTCTGCTATATATAATCTGCATGTCTATCTACATTGATATTCAGGAAGCGACTCTTTCATTAATTAACCTTTTGCAAAGTTCTGCGATGAAGTCGCTGAAGGTTATAATGAACATCTGTGCCGCAACACCCAGCTATCTGTTTAGGACGCGGTGCTTTTTTTAAATATATATATTTAAGGCTCTGATTAACGAATGCAGCACACGGTTCCTTGGAAATGAGAAACTTTACGAGATTTGGTTTGATCCCTGCCTTCTGCTGCTGAACATTGAAATGAGCTGCCTTCTGTTTGTTTCTACGTTTACCCGCAGATGGACAGAATACGTCAAAAATGATAGAGTTGAACTTTTTCCTGGATTAGCAGCCTGGTGATTAGTAATCAGTGTTGTTCTAATGCTAATGGACAATCAGGACTCTGTTTTTTTCTCTCTCTCTCTCTCTCTCCGCTCAGCAAACAGATGACAGGAACAGTAAGTGTTTAGCAGACAAACTGATGACAAAACAAGAACTGGCAGCACACGAGCAGCAAAAGAGTCATTACTAATTGTTAATTACAAATCAGTGTTTTTCACATCCATCTCAACAACAGCGCTGTACACCTCTGAGTAAAGCCTGAGGGAAAAAAAAAACCAAATATATACAAACATCAAAGAGCAAAAAGACCAGCTTGTTCTGTTTTGGTTGGTTTTGCGAGTCTGATCATCACACTCTCATGTGTTTATCTTACACGTCTTTGGAAGCTTTGCATGAGAAACACTCCAACATATTCCACATGTCAGATAATCTAACACAGGTGATGTGACCTGAAGCTAAGCTAAGCTAATTTTGTGGACATTTGGAAGGGTTTGGTGCTCTAATCAGCATAATAAAGAGATGCTATATATATGTACAATGTTATAAACCTTTTTGTACATCCATCCATCCATCCATTTTCCATCACCCTTCTCCCTAACGGCGTCGGGAGTTGCTGGTGCCTATCTCCAGCTGCGTTCCGGGCGAGAGGCGGGGTTCACCCTGGACAGGTCACCAGTCTGTCGCAGGGCAACACAAAGACAAACAGGACAAACAACCATGCACACACACACTCACACCTAGGGAGAATTTGGGAAGGCCAATTAACCTGACAGTCATGTTTTTGGACTGTGGGAGGAAGCCGGAGAACCCAGAGAGAACCTACGCATGCACAGGGAGAACATGCAAACTCCGTGCAGAAAGACCCCGGGCCGGGAATCGAACCCTTCTTGCTGCAAGGCAACAGCGCTACCCACTGCGCCACTGTGCAGCCCCTTTTTGTACAATGAATCTAAAAAACATGTTGCAGAGAACACTAGATTTAGTAATTCATGCTACGCTATGCAGACAGTCTGTCTGGACCGATGAAGAGTTTTTCCCACAAGCATGCTGACAGGTTGAGGTGCTGTGCTATGCTGTTACATAGCATCTGAATAACATCCATTGAAGTCTGTGGTTGTCATGTGACCTTTGGTAACAGTGAAAGAGTATGTTTACATTTGAAATGCTCTATTTGTCACAAGACAGCAACTTGAAGGTTTTCAAAGCAAAGCACTGACCCACCTTGTACTCTAGGATGATGCCAGTCTGAACGTTGTGAGGTGGTGGCTCCCAGGAGACACTGATACTTGAGCTATTGGTGAGCTGCACCACTGAAACAGCCTGCGGAGGGCCACTTAAGACTAGAAAGAGGAGAAAATATTGAACTGAACAAGTGTTAGGTGACAGCGATATATCAACAAGTCCATGTTTCTGCATGATTTCCAACACAGTCCTGGAAATAGCTCATGTAATCTGTTGCATTTTTGCTGATGTCATACCCTCCTCAGGGGTCCGGACCAGAACCATGAGACTGTCGTGGCCCTGCAGCTCATTGAAGTAGGGCCGTATCTTGACTTCATACTCCTTCTTGCTCTGGAGATCTGCTAACGTCGCGCTGTAGTCGGACGTCGCCTCCACATCTCGGACCAGCCAGGAGCCTCCGATGATGCGGTAAAACACGCGGTAACCCTGGATGTACCGGGACTGACGGGCGACCTGGAAAGAGTCGGCGGGAAACAAACGAGCACGTCAACGAGCGCTGCTGCAGCTAATGAATGAGGATCAGCGTTGCCTTTCGCCACTTCGGTAATTGAAACATCTCCAGCCACGAAGTGAACTCACAGTCCAAGAAATCCTGGCACTGGTGGGAGAAAGAACCACGGGCTTCTGCAGGTAGATGGAAACCTCCCCCAGCTCTCTCTGAACTTGCCTGTGGTCCACGCCCTGCTCTGTTGGACTCCCATCTGACACCACAAAGAAATGAGATAAAGCCAGAAAAAAACACACATATAAAAAAAAAAAAAAAATCAAAGCAAAGCACAGCTGAGCGGCAGCCATTCAGCAAAAAAAAAAAAAATGAAGAAAAGAAAAAAGAGATGAACTTGAAATTCAACATTGCTCAGGGCAGAAAAGCTCCACGCTGAGAAAGCAATTAGTTATGATACTTGAAAAACAACTTCTTAAAAGACCACGGCACATTATCTCTACATCCACTATCTTTGTTTTTCTTTAAATATGCAAAAATGGGAGAGCACACTGAGGGAAATGGACAAGTGTGAAAAGAATTTACTAAGAAAGTAAAGCAAACGCTCCTGTTTTACAGGAAATGCAGGCTTTTTGAGATCAATGCAACGTCTTTCCTCCACATTTCAAATGAAAAATAAATAAATCTGTTACAAAAAAAAACAAACAAACAAAAAAAACCATGTTCTACAACAACTGTGCAGATTCTTAAGTAATCTTAAATTTCAGCATTCAATCTGGGATTGATAGAAATCTGTTGGGTCCTGGTGACACTGACAGAGTCACTGTGAGATTCAGTTTTGGACTTTGGATAGACCAATCCGAAACTAAAATCTTCCTAACCCAAACCCAATAGCTAGATGAATAAATGTCGAATAAATGTTTCTATTTTCTTTGTGGCTCCCTACTTTTTTTATTTATTTTTTTTGTATTTTTCATACTGGCCTGCTCTTGCCACCCTTGGGAAAACCTTCAGAGGGCGCCACTGTTTGTAGGAAGTAATGGTGATGCAGAAAAATAAAACTGCCTTCCACCTGGAAGTTTTAATTTTAAAAATGATGAATATTTAGGAATGTTATTGGATTCAATACCCAATAGTGAAGGAAACGTCAGCTCACAGATCACACATCCACCCCCATGCGTCCCTGAGGGAACACGATTCATTTGGTGATGAGGTATATATACTTTTTTTCGTTGAGCATGCTCTTTATGCCCGTTGTTTAAATCAGGTTTCATCAGAGCACAACACATTCACCTACCCAGTTTTGGAACCTGTTGTCTGACCTCGATGCTTCATGTGGAACAAAAGACTTTCTGCCTAGCAACCCGGCTCCTTACTCCAGATCCTTGGTGAAAACAGGAGCTTGTTGTCAAAAGTAGCGCACAGCTGCTACTTCCACAAACCCCGGCTCTTTTGCTGTTGTTGTCGGCCTCTTGGCAGCCTTCCTCTCCGGTTTCATTCTGATATTATCATTTTCAGACAAACGACCAGTTTATATCAATCGATAACACCTGGATTATTCGTACTGCTGATTAGTTTAATTCAGCAAAGGAGTTTGTTTCTGATGCGGAATGAAACAGACACGAAGGGTATTATTTTTAAAAGTAACAAGGATGATCATTTCTCTGTGTTTTTGCATATTTTAACCAAATGATAATGTCAAACTTTATTCACATCTTTTTCAATCAGTAGAAAGCTTTAAATTGCACTATTGTACTCAAACCCTTCCTACAGCTGCTGGCCTGCATTTTGTATTTTTCCACTAATATTTAGATCATTTTCTGAGACCAAGCTGTTTAACATTGAAATTCTAATTTCATCATCGACCAAATTTTATTTTCTTCAAAGAACTCTTTCAAATTGTAAGATGATGTCCAGCCACAAGTGGATGTTGGCAAAATACAAATATCAGATCAAGCATAAATGTATTGATAACTTAGGTTTACGATGATCGTATGGTATATTTTTGTGCCCTTCTTCTGACTGATACATTTGCACGGCAAGCTCCTTTTTGATCTTTGCTCTTCTTTTGAACCGAAAGACATTTTTCAGCAAATGAACACAAGATCCTATTGCAGCTGGACTTTGTTTGTCCTTCATTAGATCATCTATATTTTAGAGCACTGAAGAGAAGTAAATGCTGCGATTACATCAACAAGTGCTCCAGCGTAGAGTTAGTTTGGGAGTACATACTTATGCTACTACAGTGATGCAGTTTTTTTTATTATTCTGGGGTTGTGCAGGACACAAATTGGAAAAACAAACAACAAAACAAACAGATGGAGATAATTTACAACACTGGTGTTGTTTTACATCCCAATAACTCTGCACTTAATCAGGTGTGTGCAGATCGGCGAGAGCCTCTGAGCAGAACTCACCCTGAGTCCGGACCGGCTCAGAGATCGGACTGGGGTCGCTGAGGCCGTAGGAGTTGACGGCTCGGACTATGAACAGGTAAACCGTGTTTGGGAAAAGTCCAACGACCGTGTGCCTCTCGTGCCTCACGTGGTCCGCAACGGTTTGCCAGGTGCTGCCCACCGACTGGCTGCGTGAGAGAAAAGAGCACAACGGGGAACAGGATTATGAAAACTTGTTTTTTTAAATCGAAACAAACATTAGCCTTTTCGACTACAGGCAAAAAGAAACTGTGAATGTGACCAGAATAGTGATAAGAATCCCTCCGATCCCAATCAGGAGGATGTTTTCCACCCAAAAAAAAAAGAACACAGACAATCAAACGGGCTCTAATATCCTGGGTTTTTCAGCTTCTGTAATTTATCGTTTCATCTTGATTGACATGGGTTTGAGCGCAATGGTTAGTTCAGTGATCGCCGCCGATGATAGCACAGACGGATGAAATTGGAAAAGTCAGTGTCAGAAGGAGAGATCTGAAGTTCACATCCTGTAAAATTCAGTCACGGTAGTCGTCCCGACAGATAAAAAAAAGGAGAAGCAGAAGAAAACACTCAAATCTCACGAGGCTGAGACAGCTCAAAGCAATAAGTCAAGGCGATGGGGTGAATTAGTTCGAGTAAAGAATCTCTTTAGAAATGTCTAACAGAATTTCTTTCTCTGTTGGAGGGAATGATTGCTGTACTAGAAAATTATAAAACACATTAGAAAGAGACACTTGAAGAGCTGAGAATAAATCCGTCAGTGAATGAAACATTATTATGTCGCTGTTATTTTTCTACCACATCAAACGTTGGCAACAACCAAAGTGATACACATGCAGGAAGATACATTATATATGAAAAATGAGTAGAGAAGCTGCATAATGACATGGAAGGCTAATATAAAAACTAAAAATAGCCTGGATTCAGTAAAGGATCCTGCGTCATGCAAAATAATTTTAGCAGGTGGTTAGTTAAGGTCTTTGCGTTTTCTCACTTTGTCATTTTGCTTCGGTAGGATTGCTGCGTTTTTGAATTTGTAGTTGCATTTAGTGAATTGTTGAAGTGGTTTACGCTTCACCGAAAACATGACTGAAACAAAATTTGACTTTCTAACTGGACAACTTGAAAGTTGGCCTCTGTCCCTTTAAGAAGCTCCTTCTCTTTCTGAAATATCGCAATGCTTTTGATTGCACCATGTATTTTTCTTTGATGAGGGAATAACATTATAAGATGATACAAAGCTAAAAAAAAGAGTCAACTTTCCATAATAACCACCTTTAAGGACTCCATTTTCACAGTCTTGATTGTGTCACTTGTCTAATTTGTGTACCAGCTTATAAAAGTACCAGAAATGTTCATGTTCTTCACAACTTTCAAATGATCCTCCCACTTTTTTTAGCTCCTTTAAAATGAGCAGCTCAATCTTTGCCAGGTTACATCCAGCCCTTGTCTTTATTCAGCTCAGATAAATATGTTGAAAACTCCAGTTGTTTAGCCGAAAAGTCTCTTTCCAATTTAGCCAGGAAAAGAAAAAAAGCCAAGATTGATTAATAATTATTCCACCAAAACAACCCGTTAGCCACATTCACATCGCTGAGACAAAAGGCATAGCTGCTTTCTCTTTGCCTATTCAATCGAAATGTGCCTGAGGGGAAGCAAAAATAATTGTTCATTTGCCTTCACCAGCAGGCAGAAGGAATCGGCATCTTAAAAACTCAAACAACACGGTACGACTTGACTTGTTTGTTTTTTTTTTCGGTGCGCTGACTTTTTCGTCATTTCCCAGCAAGAACGTGAGCAAATATGTCTAATTCCCGCACGTTCTTTAAGAAGCTCCTACTGAATGAGCAAGCGGATGAGTTAAAAAGTGGCTTCTCGAAATTTTGAGATTGATTTATTTATTTTTTTTATCTACAACGCATGCGGCGGGGTCTCGGCTTGCAGACGAAGTTTTATTCTCTCCTTTATTGCAGCAGGTTGGCTCATGAAGGAGCCAGTCGAGGAAACGGCAGCTTGGTGCCGTGGAAAAATACAGGTGCTATCAAACAGCGCGGCACTGTTTCACATTTGTCTCAAGTCTGTGGAGAGGAAAATAGTGAGGCGATTACAACAAGCAGGTCACCGCTTTTTTCTCCCCTCCTTATCAACAGGGGCTTTTTTTTCTCTCACCAAAAGTTCTGCCATTTAAAGTGTCCAGCTGAAGGTCTAAAATTGGCTTTTAAGTAGCAACATTGGTTTGCTTTCTTGAAAAACTCAACCATTTCTCTGAAGCATTTTCTTTCCAAAAAGACATTATTAATGAATTAATCCATTTCAAACTTCTCGACTTACTAGAAGAGGTGGCTTTCATGCTTTAAAAAAAGAGAAACCCACACTGATATTCCATTAAAGAAATATTTAATAAAAACAGACTTTACTTGTTTTATGTCAAGAAACAAAAGTAATACCCAGACTTTGGAGGTCTTGCAATTTTTCATATTAATGAATACAATGGAAATTATTGCTTCTTTTCACATCCATATTGATGAAATCCATAAAAATTTATTTGTAAAGTAAATCTCTAACAGTTTCATGTAAACAAAGAACAACGTTGAAACACATGTTTTGTGCAGAAAAGGCTGGAAAAGCAAGAGACGCTTCAACTTACGATTTACATGATGGATTACTAGGAAGTGGCTTGATTTGACTAAAACATGACTTCAGACTTTTGTTGGATGTAAATTAAAAGATGATGGGCCATATTTATATGGCCCAGTATTTCCTAGAGTAGGAAATATTCAGAAAGAGATGGCCTAGATGATGGCACTATGTGAAGAGCTAAAGGGAAACCAGTAGTCATCCCTGCAGTACACCGAAGCTTTTTCAGAAGCTTTGTGAACTTATTAGTAATGCTTCTCTTCTGGTGACAGATGTCATTGGTGGAAAAAGCAAATGAAATGAGACCAGAGACGTGGAAAGTCACCAGCTAGTCATAAACCTCAACAAGGATGTCGATACAAAAGCCTCTTTTATTGGAGACCTTGAAAATCTACTGTAACAATACATTTCATCTTCACTTTGAGTATGAAAATGTGTCCATCTATCTACAATTTTCATCCCAATATGCCATCTTTCCACTGCTATTGCTCACAAGCCTTTGAAGCTCACCTTTGAAGATGCTTAATCACTAAGAGCATACACAAAGGGTTTGTTTAAGTATGAGCATTAAAAAAAAATGGAGGAGAGTCCTTGAAACTAACCTGTGGCTGTGAAAATACAGGCGACGTCCCAGAAAAAAACCTTTACAAACCAGTTTCTCTGTGCTGAAGCGTGCAGGAGTGGATGCATCCATCACTAACTGAATCGTTTTTCGACGCCAGGAGAAATGTACGTACGTGTGTGTGTGTGCGTGTGTGTGTGCGTGCCTGCACTCTGTATTCTCTGTCTTGCCACTGTAATGAGTGAACTCCCTGGCTCGGCATGCATACCCTCTCTGGATTGCCCCAGGTCAGGACAGAGCTGCCAATCTGACCTCCGCAGTAATTGTCTGCTCCTTCGTTCCCTCTCTGTCTTTCTGCAGCCCCCCCGGTTGGTTGTTAGAGCTGCTTCAGCTTTCCCCAGGACACCGCGGCTAAACACTGGGGCAGCGAGTGTCACCCCCCAACATAACTTAACAGAACTGCTTCCCCCTTGGGCTGAGATGAGTAATTTCCCAAACTCTTAATGGCTCAGAATGAAGGAGACTTCATTATCGCAGAGCAGCAAGTCAGAAAATCGGAGCCGGAAGAAAAAGTGAAGGCTTAACGTGAAGAGACAAGAAATCATCTTTGAAAAAAAACACAACAGCACGAAAACACGAATAATCGTTTACTTTTTTTTGTTGTACGCTGCTTGTGTTTAGAGCTCTTTGCACTGCATTTTCTGCACCACTGCACAATGCAAGTAGACTCACCAGGATAATTAATGTCCCTTTGTTTTATCAACATTTCATTATAGACATAAAGCTCTGAGTACACAATTAAACCTCAACTCAGAATCTGCATAAAAGTGACAAAAGCCTTGAACATCCATAACCCTGGTAGCAGATGTAAAGACGAGGGGCCTCTCGCAATCCAACCAGAGTAGGAAAAGTTTCCTTTTTGCAAAAAAAGGGCATTAAGTATGAATCAAATTCAAAGGAAAGTGTGAAGATAAATCAAATAATAGCAGGTTGATATGTGAAATTCAAATTGTTTTCGAAAGAGTCTTAGCTATTCCGTTAAACCTAAAGATCACGCAACGGTTTCTTTCAAACAAACGGCTGCAACAACTGAATCGACCGGCTGTCAATGTCAATGTCAGGTCAGCAACGCTTATGTTTTACACCAACAATAAGTCTCTGCTGTTGTTATCTTTTCAATGGAAGAGTGAAAAGTATGGCGACGTCTAATATAAGGACGTCCCAATGTCAGTAGACCAAAGTCCTTGAACGTATCAACTTTTGACACTTCTTTTTATTAAACTATATAATGAGAGGGCAACATCTTATTGACTGCCAACTGGTGGCAAAGTTTCACTGATTCTTATTCAAACATTGTGGCAGGGAGGTATTTTAATTAAATACCATCGAATCTGACAAAATAATAAAAAAAACAGCAAGACCAAACAAAGCAGATTAAAAGCACATTTATCTGTAGGGTAGCCTGGAGTTCAAGAATAACCTCCGGAGTTGAAAGTCTCGTTTCTGCTTTAAAATTCTTACCTAAAGGCCTCGATGACGTAGGAGGTGACAGCATCTCCGCCTTCGTGAGGATTGGACTGCCACGTCAGAGTGACGGTGCTTTTGGTCACCTCGGTAACCACGGGTTTCTGCGGCGGCCCTGGAAGCTGGATGAACTCAGACGCTCTGGATCCCGAAGAGGCTCCTTCCTCTGCGACACAGAAACATGATCTCCCGCATGGCTGAAACCGGTGCGGATTCTCTCGCGGTGAGTCAACGGACGGGGCTCTCGGAAAGACGGCGGATGAAGTGTGTGAAGAGTAAGAGAGTGTTTCGGCAAACGTACCTCTGACAGTCAACAACCCGCTCCAGCTAGATTCCCCCGTGGGACTGGAGGCGACGCACGTGTACATCCCAGAGTCGGTGTCCTGTCAAAGAAACGACCAACCACTTTACTGTCTCTCTTTTTAGAGTTTTACTTATTTTTTGACGCTTCAGGTGAAAACAATTAATCAATCGATTGTCGAAAGACTTTCCAACCGATTCAGTTATCGATTAATCGTTAACTGGAGAATATGGACTATGGAGTTAGAACTGTGGAAATGATATATAATATATTTTGTACTTTCTTTAGATTCAGAATTTCCTAAAACAGTTGTTTTTTTCCCCCGACTGACACAACAGCTAATATAATTAGCAATGTTTATCTGGGAGATCACTTGTGCTCAAGCTTTCACTTCCTGTCTGCTAACTTGAGATGTTCCTTTCGTGTTGTCCATATGTTTTGTCTTCGTGCTGCCGTCTACGTTGTGAAGTGCAGCCGTCCCTCTTGCAGCAAAACGCCCCCACAACGCGATGCCGCCACCCTCGTATTTCACAGTTGGGATGGTGTTCTCGGGCCTGCAGGCTTCCCACTTTATCTTCCAAATGTAACAATTATTTTTTGGCTTAAATACTCCGACTTCGCGTACGTCAGCCCACACGACGCGTCTACAATTGCTCCCGGTTTTTATTTTGCGGATTACCTTTTCTAGTGCATAATTAGAAGCAGTGTATCCCGTCACAGAAATCAGTGTTTCTTTGTGAAACAAATGGACCGTCTCCTCTTAAAAACAGCAATTATGCTAATTTCTAGAACCAACATTAAAATTCATTCGTTCCTAGTTTGGAGTCAGAAAACAAGCTTTTCCTTGAAACAGACGCTTATTTCATATGTATAAAAAAAAAATGTGACTATTCCTTGTTTTATAAACCTTTGCTGGCTTATTTGTTTGTTTTGTCACTGAGAGCTAAAGCAGCGAGAATCCATCAGAGCAGCGCCACCGCAGCCTGTGGAAACAAAGCAGAAATGGGCTGAAACACATCAGAAAGCCCAGCAGAGCTCAGGGTGACTGCGGCGCGGGGGAGATAATTCTGGATAGGTATGCGACTGCCAACATGCCACTCTCTGCATGCACAGGCCAGCGATCCGCTGCCGGGAGAAGCACTGCAGTCTCCAGCAGTTTTAGGTGCAGCATCGTCGAATTCATGCGCGGCGCTCTGCAGACGTAAACGCGCCCGCAGTCGTCGCCCGGCGACCGAGAACGCGTTTACGGTTCTCTGTTAGGCCACAAAATGTTTGAAAAAAATAAAAATAAAAAAGGGTGTGATTACTTTCGCAAGCCACTAACTCGGCTTGCGAATAATGATAATAGAGAAACTTATTGATTCACGTGTGAATATTTCTCACAGACAGAAGAAAACCAATTATATTTGGTTTTGCTCTGTTCACTCCATAAGTTGAGTATATTTACTTTAAATCATTTTTTATTTCATATCATTTAAAACGCCCTTCTTTGTGCCCTATAATACAAATTCAGTCAGTTCAAATAACTTTTCAGTCAGTCAGTGCTGCTTTTCCAATATTGACCCGGTAAAGTGGTCATTTATTTCACTACAGAAACACAAACTCTGACCACATATTTCATGCCTAGTTTCTGGTTGTAAATATCTCAGTAGGTCTGAAAGTTCAAGTGACTTTCCAGCAAGAAATGGGAGCCTGTTTTAAATACTGGCACATTGTTTTGCTCATAAGACATTTTCCACGTGTGATAAGAGAAATAAAACTGGTACTTTTTAGTAAATATTAAAGAATATTTGTGCTGACTCAAAACAAGCTCCTACTTCTTGCTGGAAAGTTACTCATAAGTTAGATTTGTCGTATTTCAAAGTGTACTAAGATATTTACACTAGAAACTAGACAACGTTGAATCTTCTGAGTTCACATAATCACTTCAAGTTTATCATTGCACCTACCAAACATGGCTACTTATTGTTGGTGGGTAATTATTCAAAGTATGTGCAAAGGAAAGCAGATGGAGATTTATAATTAATCACCTGTTTTGCGAACAGGAGCCAGAGGTTTGAGGTCGTGCTCTACGGGAACGTGTAGAGGTGTTTTCATTTTATGACACGTTTTTAATGAAAGAGCCATATTGAAAAGAAACACAAGCAAAATGTGTAACTTCATGTTTCAGTTACAGTTTTTGTTGTTTTATGAACATTTTACTGCATTTTTTGTTGTTGAAATTACATTAATGTTTTATATATATATATATATGTGTGTGTGTGTGTGTGTGTGTGTGTATTGTGTAGCAGACCCCTGTGTCCCCAAATGAAGGTTTGTGGCTTCACTGTTAAACAGTGAGATTTATTGGAAGTAAATCCTGAGTTTCACCATAACAGCTCTATGTACAAAGAAAATTACACCAAAAATATCAACTCTGATTTGAAAACTACACCCTAGTTTTTCATTACAACAAAACAAATTCACAATTTCAATCAACCAACATTAGAAACATCCTAATTTACAAAACAAACAAACCTTGTGCCTCTATCAAGGTGGGGGATAATAACAAGATACATTTTTAAAACGCTGTTGCAACTTGTCTTCCATCCTTTTCTGTCATTAAGCTGCTGGATGTTATTTACATATAGTGTTTGTTCTACGGGACTTCAAATGGAAATTAGCACTTTGCTAAGTCTGGTATATTTCTGGCAATTCTGTTTGTTCACTAATATGAGCTGTCCCATTCACGAGATGTGCTTGAGGAATTTTTTATGTTTTTTGGAATGTACAGAACGTGCATGTGTATTGCACATTGAAACAAAACAACAACAATCTACAATATTCTTATCAGTGCGGTGTAGAAAATACTAATCCGAGTTGCTTTTCAACCTCACTTATTCTCCCCTCTCATCACGAAAAATCACAGATGAAATCTCGCTCCCTTCCCGTTCCTCTCTCCCCGCTCCGACTTCAGAGCCGCCAACCCTAACCAGCCTGCCTGTTTACATCATGAGCTGTACGTGTCTTCACAGTCGAGCGGCGCTCGTGGCGTTTCTCCGTGTACTGGCCGGGAGCCAGTCTGCTGGAACCGCCGTCGGACCATATGAGATCACCCTCCGCAGCGCTGACCTCTGGCTGACAGACAGCTCAGCGTGCGGCAGCAGGTGAACTTTTTTAGACGACTCCAACTACTACTAAAATATTGATGCGCTCGTAGGGGCCATGAGCAGGGTGAATATTTTTAGGCGATCTCTCCCTCTTTCTCTCTCTCTTTCTCTCTCTCGTCGTCATCTCCGTTGCCCTCTCTTTCTTCTCCCCACCCTCTCTCGACACCGCACTAATGCATCTCTTCTGTTCCATTGAGCACATTGGCGTAGCACATTCCCCCAGCCTTGGCGGTGCACCGGGCCACAGCTTAATGCTCCCACTTCGCTCCCCTCCTCTGCTGAGAAACAGGGCGGTAGCCGAATGAGCCTCGAGATCTAATCAAAAGCCGGTTTCGATGATTAATCGGCTATTGATTAATGAAACCGATTCCGTTTATTCTCTGTTTTTTTGCGTACGCTCCCAGCGAGACAAAAACGAGGGGCGTGGTGGGGGCTTCTGACTCCTCTTCCATCAACGGAGAGCACATTAGCATTTATAAACAAGCGCCTTCATTAACATCACAATTACACACCGCGTTGGCACATAATTGTGCCGGAGAGATAATGCGCCGCCTTGGTGCGGCTGGTCTTTGAAATCCTGCCTCACCTTAATTCTGGCCTGGAAAATGGAGCTTCTGATGGAAATGAGATAAAATTCTGTCACTGGGTGGGCTGCAGGGAGCGGGGACAGCAGGTCACAGATGAGACACTCTATTATTCTTTAGAGTTTTCTTTTTTTTTTTTGTAGCTTCTATCACCGTTTTGCTCTCTGTCGAAGATGGGACGGACTTAAAAAGAATCCTTTTCAATCCCCCTTCCCTCCTTTTGAATGAAAGCGACCACCGCACACACACACACACATGCACACACACACACATGCACACACACACACACGCAGATATACACACCTTTAGATCTGCAATTTGCAACGTGCCGTTCTCCATCAAGGTCACTCGGGGTTTATTTCCCTGCAGCCTCTCTCCATCTTTCTCCCATGAGATCTTGACTGAGGTGCCTCCAACTAAGCGGCAGTGCAGCTGTGCCACGGCCCCCCGGGACACGGTCTGGTTGGCCGGGCCCTGCCGGATGATCGGTGGGATACGACCCGAAGGCCCTGGCAGTTTAAACGGAGAGAATGAAAAATATAATAAAAAAATAAAAAAAAAGCTATTTGCCCCCAGTCGAATTTATCTCTGTTTGCCGTCTTTTTCTTTTACCTCAGCTAAATGCTGGAAATGCTCAACTCCTTTCAGAGTCAAACACAGTTAGAAAACACAAAAAGGGGCTGTCAAATCAGGAGGAGGAGAAATCAAAATGGTTTCAAGTGAGTAAAAAAAAAAAAAGGAAAAGACAAAAAAAAAAAAAAAAAAAGAAATCCCCCTAAAACTAAAATCTACTTGTGCCCCCTTTGGAGATAACAGCTGCCGTCAGACCAGATTGCGACAGACACTCTGCCTCACTGTGAAGCCATTTCGTCCCTCCATTATCCGCACTGGAGGGTTTCACAGTATTGCCGGTTTGCTTAAGGTCAAGCCACATCTTTTTAATTGTCTGTAAGCCCAGACTTTGACTTTGACTACGTCGCAAAAGACGTCTTTTTGTTGAGCTGTTAAGAGACGAACTTGCTCGTTCTCTCCGGATTATTGTCTTGCTGCATAACCCAGGTTATCTGTAGCTTAAGGTCACCAACTGAAGTAATTTCCTTCAGGGGTTTCTGCTGCAGATCTGACCTTAACTGAGGCAATGAAGTCAGGTGTACTTAGGGTTTTGCTCTGGATGCTTTTTTAAACCTCCTGATGAGACACTGATGCACTCTATGAGAAACTTTGGTCCGCTGACCAATGCTCAGACGGTTCACGTTTCCTCTATTTGAGGATAGAGTGACTGACTGGAGTTCTGTGGCCTTCACAAGCTTTTGCTAATATTTTCACCTTATTTCTCACCTGTTCTCAAGTACCACTGAAGGAAACGACACAAAAAACCTCCAAGAAAAACCGAGAGCAACTTCGCAAAATTTAAAAAGAATGAAGCGGTGTTACATTTTAGCGGTTGAAGGATTTATTTTTCTTTTTTTTTTTTTCCCACAGTGAATGTGATCTTCATTTAAAAACCAAATTGTGCATTGACTTGGGTCATCATTAAAATAGCTTGATGATGAGCTTCACCATCTAGATGAAACAAAACGCAAAAAGAAACCATAGATCTGGGAGCAAGCTGTTCATCGCTGCACTATGTTTTAGTGGCGCTATCTCCATTTAAAGCAGAAAATTAAGTACAAACACATTTGGAAGACTTAGGGAATGTAATTAGAAAGTTGCCAGCTGTAAAATGCACAAGAGGGGAAAAAAAAAAAAAACGCTTCAGATGCAAACAGGTAGAGTTTAATGGGCTGCACAAAGAGGACAGAAGAAGGCATAAATCTGCTGTTTACATGCCTGAAAAAGAACATTAGGTCTAGAACTCATCGCTCATCCCTGATGGAGCCTCCAACTGTGCCCTCCCTTTATGAGCCCCCGTTGTTGTGCACCTACTAAGTAATTAATGTGTTTACCTTATTAGCTGGTGGTGAAGAGCAAGCCTTGTAATATGACCCTGTGGATCAGAGACGTACCTCCTTCCACCTCCAGCAGCGCCTTGGTCAGGACACTTCCTGCCACGCTGATGGCCTGGCAGACGTAGAAGCCCGAGTCCTCGGGGTGGACGTCGGCGATGATCAGCTCGCCGCTCATGGAAACGGAGTACCGCCCGGACTGCGACGGTGGCTGGCCGGGAAACAGCAGCATCTAAACACATCGATGCACAGACCGAGTGAGAAAGATCATGTAGATGTGGTCCATTTAAGACGTAGGAGCTACGAAGTTTATGAAAAAGCCAAAGGAACGGCAGAATCTGAAAACAATCTCCCGGTTTTTCCCCAGTGTTTTTAATTGACATTTAATTATGATAGATCGACAAAAAACACACAGAGCCAAGGCTCAGTCAAATTTGGTGGAAACAACACGAATGTTGCCAGATCTGCTTATGAATACCATCCCCAAAGCATGATGTTACCAACACCATGCTTCATTGTGGAAGTAGTGAATTCAAGGTGATATGCAACATAGTTTTCTGCCTCCTGTAATGTTTTAAATGTTCAATTTTGCGAAACGAACTTCCAAACATTTACATCTCCTACATGCCCAGTAGCAAACTGCAAATACGGCCTCTGGTGGCCGTCCTCTTGCTCTCTCTTCCATTAGGGACAGACTATTGGACTGAAAATCACCGGTTGCCCCGTCAGCTGATTCTTCCAGCTGATCCGCGGCTCCAGACCGATTTAAATCAGTTCTTTAGTCTCCATTATCCTGTTTGTTTGCGAATGTTTTTCAGCAAACCTGCACAGAACAGCTGGATTCATGGTAAAAACTAAGCTACACACAAATGAACTATTTGGTCATCAGGTGCTTTAGTTAGGTGACTTGTGAAGGCAACTGAAACTTGATTTTATTGTAGGGTCTTACTGCAAAGTGAGCAGAATATAAATGAACATTTATACACATTTCTGAGATTTAAAACTGATTTTTTTCCATTTCTTTATACCTTTCTAAATAGATTGAGCCCAGCACAATAACTGCAGCTACATTTTTCTACAGCGAAAATTTTGATTAGCAAAACTTCTCTATCGTGGGGGAAAAGAAAAAAGGAATTTAAAGTTTTGTTTCTCTAAAATATAATAAATCAATGCAGCTTCAGCTCTTTTTGGTGCTGGTAAGTTGTAAGGATGGGCTTCGTCAGGAAAACGTGTCTTTTGTTCCGTTGTGTGTGGAGTGTTGTTTGCCTGGTGCAAAAAAATAAATAAAATAAATAAATAAAATTTACGCAAGAATCAATGTAATTTTCTTTCCCTTTAGCCTTCAAAAAGCCTGACTAGTTTACAGATTAAGTGGAAGACACGACTTGAATCTCCCAACTAACTCTTCCTTTCTGTTGTGCACAGTACCCTGCACGGCGACGCGCATTCCCACATAAAACCCCCACAAATAAATCTAATTAAATCGGAGCGAATAGCCAGAATGCAAGGTGTTTGTTGACGATGTCCCAGATGTCTTGTAGTTCTGTCATCTGGTTTTTCCGGTTGTAAAACCAGGGGGGGAAGCATCCATTCAGCCGACCACTTTATTCCTCTAAGAGGCTTAGATCTCGATAGATGGACCGAAGTTATAAGGTGACAGATAATCCTCCAAATAGAGTGAAAGAAAAAAACAAACAGCCAGCACAACCATAAGCGGAAGCAGGCATGGTGATTGAAAGAGCTGCATATGCCTGTGCTTGGAGTTGGTGCAGGTAGCTGCTAATTGAGCAGAGCTGAATTTATGGTCGGGATAATGTGGAAGCAGAGCAGGGTTTGCCTTGAAGGAGCACTTTCAGCACCTGCTAAGCCCTCCTTCATTCTCCTGCTTTATTCGTCCAACTGCATCCGGATCAAATTCCGGGGGAGGAGAAGGAGAGCAGAGACTACGATGCTGAAAAAAATGAAGTTTCTCTTAATCCTCAGCTTTCCCGGTGGAGCCTCAGGTTTGGTGCCAGCACTGGCATGGAGATGATGATAATCCCCTCCGACTCGACAGCGATCCTCATTCTAGGCCCAGAGCATGATGCTGCCTAAGTTCAAGTAATGCGCTGTATTGTTTTATGAGCCACACCTGCCTCTTGAAATGGCGGCCAAAAGTGAAACCTTGGTTTCATTAGACAATGAAACAATTTTCAAACATGCTTTTCAGAAACTTTAAAAATGTGCCTTTGTGTCAGTTTCTTTTGGTTTCTAATAAAATAGGCCACTATGTAGCTTCCATGACCAGTTTGGACTCTCAACATTTCTTAAGGCTGACACTGTTCTTGGTGAAGTCCCTATGTTTTTTCTATTTGGTAATACCCATCTTCACTGAGCTCCATGTGTTTTCACGCCTGATGGTCTGGTAGACTCGGATCGATTGGGGACCAAAATTGCAACATTTGCTATCATTTGAGCTGGAGCGGTTTGCTTTCACTCTGCATTGTGTCAAACGAACTAAAACCTTTGAAAAACCTTTTCCCCTGCTCACCTGTGGTGGCGCTGTCCAAGCATCCACTGAAAAACAGACACATGAGCTCAACTTCCTTCCTCACAAAATGCAAACAAAAATGGAGTTCAGTAGGGGTAGGATAGCCATTTCTCACTCTTGCGTTAGTTTATTTTGGTTATATTTACCCAGAATGCTCTGCACTATCCTCCACTTTTTCAGTGTTCTCCAGAACGTTTGGTATTCACACATAAATCTGAACGTCGCCTGAGTTCACTTAACTGAGCCGAGACGAACTCGACTTTCTAGACAAACAAACTGGAGAGCAATTAAAGTCGACCAAATAGGGCTGATGTGAATTCACCCGCTTGACTTGGAAATTCTTTGGTACTCTTCTTCTGACTGGTACTTTTTGACATAGAGTGATTGAAGCTCTGTCCAGATTGAGACTTTTGCAGTTAAATGCATCCCAGGACATGTCAGGAAAAGCCTACTTATAACAGATAAGCTATATTTGGGGATCAGTTGTTGACTCACTTCACATTTTCATAACATCCACAATTATGAGAAAGCATACAAACTAAAGCAACTATAGTCATTACATATTCTAATAAACTTGAATATGTGTTCAGATGTTTATCAGATTAAATGTGCATTTTGAAAATAACATCCTTTATGCAGGTATTAAACATCCTTTTCATTAAACCCAAGTTTACATTGTATAAAATGTTTTTTTTTTAATTGGCCTGATGTAATATTTCAACTTTAAGTGTCATGTTTTCATTTTCTGCAAATGGGAAAGTCACCCTAATCAGAAGAAATAAAGTCTTTCTAACTTCCATTTGTGCGTAATTAATCTACGTGTTTTACTTAGTGATGAAGTTCCTGAAATAAATGTGTTTTTCTTGTTTTTCCCAAAGAGATTTCAGTTCGTTTCCATTAAGTTGTACAGATTATGCCACAGTATGGATGACAAAAAAAAAAAAAAGAAAAAAAAAAAGGTTTGCACTGATAAATCTTCACCTTGAATTGGAAAAACCTTTTATATCCACCGTGTAAGCTGTATTTTCCAGCAGGTTATCTCTGGCAGTAAGCTGCATGTGTAAAAACGTGTGCAACATTTGTCCTGAAAATGTGTTTTGAAGAGTGTGGGCAACTCAGGAAAAAAAAGGTGTCAAGATGAAATATATATTTATATAAAAAAAAAAAAAAAAAAACCTGCGCATGTTTGGGTGAGTCATTCTCACCTTTGAAAGTGAGGCATGAAACTCTGTTGATGTGATAAACAATAAAGAGCTGGTAAAACTGTTCAGGCAGCTAACACCGACGTGTAAAAACAACAACAACTTGAAACTTTACACTCACAAACGTCTTGCTCTCTGTTCCAGCCTCTTACCTGGCTGCCCTCTTTCTGCCAGAAGATGGCAGGTGGAGGGTTTCCTGTGGTGGCACATTGGAAGGTTATGCTCCTCCCTTGGGCGGCAATCTGGTCTCTGGGCTTTGCGGTAATCTGAGGAGGCACTGGAAGGAAAGGAATACGGGAAGGCTTATAAAGAGCCTTAGTTCAGACAGAAAAAAGACTAGCCTTTTCTGATTGCATTCACAAAACGTACATTCGTATTGATCGATTGGCCTGTCAGGGTAACAAATTTTGATGGACGATAGTTGGTCCTAGAAATTACTGCAATAAACGATAATGTTGTCATTTAGAGACCATTTTCAACTAATATAACAAAAATAAATAATAGTAATAGCATTAATGCAACTACCCCCACTCACAAAAAAAAACCTTTTAATTTCTAAGAGAACCAAAAATGGCAAAATGGCAGCTTTTAAACTGGGGTTAAAGGGGAGTATCTCTTAAACGGCTGTTGTCCAAATGGAAATTATTGCGCACATTTTGATTTATTGTGTAATTAATTGATTTAAGGATTACTGTGACAGGCTTATTGATGAATTGATATGGTGATGAATTGATATGGTGACACACTGTTTTCAATGAACTAGTTTTTTTTTGTTTTTTTTTTTGTTTTTTTAAAAAGACAGACTGCTCTCTCCAGAAGGGAAAGAGTCCAATTATCTTGATGTCTTCTTCATGACTGATGGTAGGATGGATTGCAAGATGGATAAATGGATCGGGGCGCTTCGTCTGTCTGTAGTGGTAAACAGAAAACCGAGCCAACAAGGCAGAGCACTCGAGCTAGCACTCTATCTGGAGATAGAGATCACAAGTGAAAAGACTTGAGCTGAAATGCTATTGGCTGAAATTGGCTTTTTTCATGGACTCAGCCTGGGAGATTGGAAAGGATTCCTGTCACAGTGGAAAAGCTTAGCTGCTGCTGCTGCTGCTCCTTTGCCTCAAAAAAGTCAACTAAGCTCGTGATGAGGGTATCTCCTGAGCGCTCGGCTTTAAATCTCATCTCACCTGGTCGAGAACAAAGAAGCACATCCGATCTCCACGCCAACCACGCGTCGCCAGTCGCGGTTTCTGATATGGGCGAAGTGGGCAGATGCCCAGGGCGGCTTCTCCTTTAGGGCGGCCATAATAGTAAACCGCTTTGCAGTTAAGTCTGTAGATTATATCTTGCTGAAAAAGTAATTATCTGTGTAACAGCTGTACAAATTAATTTGTGTTTTGTAAGTGCAATGGTGTGAAACATGTTCCTAAAAATCAATGGTGATGTTAATTGACAGTTGTGCAGTGAAATGTGTGTCTTGTTCAAAATGCAACACATAATTATATCTATGTTTGACTAATGGTGCAATTTGATTTAATTGCATTGATTTCCTACTGTGTTGTATACTTTTAACTGGACTGTATATGATTGTTATCTGTGTTCATTGTATTTCATTATTCTTGTTTTTCTGACATTTTTTCAAATAAAATATTAATTGTATTAATTTATTGGCCTAGGGCCCCAAACAAGCCAGGACCGCCCCTGTACGCCGCCCCTCCGTTCGCCGAGCTTCACTGGCTGCCACTAATTCGAGTCGATGTTGGCCTGAAAAGTTCCCCTCACTGTCATTATATCATAAATGTTTATTTGATGGGATTTTAGTTTTATTTCAAAGCGTTGGGTCTGAAAGCCGATTTACATGAACGTAAAGGATTAAAAATGGCTCCAAACGTATTAAGTCCCTCTCCATCACAGCTGTTTACTCTGATGGTAATCGATAAAACCCTCATTAGCTCTTAACAAGCTGAATGGAAGGATCTCTTTGCCCTTCTGAGCCGGTTTTGATCTATCTCCCCTCTCTCATCCGTCTCTGATCATTAATGAGAGAAATCACCTCAAGCTGAACTGAAGAAAAACAAACGGCAGGAAAAAAAAAAACCCTGACACGCGGCGGATCGACGCAAACCGCCAACGTCCTCGTGACATTTTCTTCCTGGCTTATTTTTGGAAAAGGTCTCAAAGAGCTCTCATTTTCCATCTGAGGTCAGATCGCTGCATTATCCAGGACGTCATCGCGTCCTCCGAGGATTCACACTGACCGCTGCCCACTTCATCCAGCTGGATTGATTGGCTCACAATTCCCACAGAACATGGAGCTTCTCCAGCCTGGATCCATCTGCTCTACGGTGCAGCATGCATGTGAGCACAAACGCAGAGTTGCCCATCTGCAATACTGAGCAGGGGGGGGGGACGCATCGAGTAACTTTAGTTTCTGCTGGAATTGCATAACCGACACTGGTCCAATAATATCAGCCTGAGTTAAAGCTGCAGAATGTAGCTTTAATGAAAAAAAATATGATTTTTACATACTTGCTGTCAGGAAGAAGCTGCATTGTAGTAGAGAGCAAGAGCGGAGGGTGTGAGCAGCACCTTCACAAGCATGATTGACTTCACTAAGACCTTTCTCCTGCCTCTGATTGATTGTTTCTGACCAAACATGTATTTCTGCAGTAGAATCGCAAAGAGAAGGTAGAATGGCTTGATTTTTGTCTTATGTTATACTAACAGAAACTTGCCCTCAATGATTAATCAAGAGAAGTGAGCCAGTGACTGGACTCGACCAATTTGGGCCGAACCCCATTACCTAAGTAATACGACTCAAAGTCAGCTGTTTTCAGTGTTGGTAAGATATTTACCACAAAAGCAGAGATGTATGTGTGAGCTGATTAAAAGGTAAACTGTATTTTCTCTGACCTTCACCAGACTCTCCGCAGGTGAGAGTGAAGGCTGAACGCACTTCAGCATCGTTGCTCTGTTGCTCTGTTTTGTTTCTTTTAGATTTCCGCCTCATTCACTGGTGGACCATGCAGCATTTAAAACAAAACCTCAGAGTTAAGGTATGCATCGGCATTCTGTACGTGCAGAGGCTGCTGTTTTAGTGACGCGCCGCCCGGGCTAATCGCTAACAAAAGCAAGCAAAAGGCTGTGAACTCCGGCAAACATTTTCTCGTGGTATAATAAGAGTAAAACCTGATTCACAGCAGCTGCGAAACCTGCGCCTCCAACAGGTCATCTATGAATATTTGTGGCAGGAAGGTTGGAAAAAATATTCTGAATTATGTTCAGTCTTGAAGACAAATCAGACTGTACACGGTAGCGAGTTTTTTTGTTGTTGTTGTTTTTTTACTTTCAGCCCTAAAATTTTGATTTCTGATTAAAATCCCAACGTACGCAACAAATATCAACACCACATGCACATCTAATCACAGGGCCAACACAGACACACGCAGACGAGTGAGTGACGATTCCTGCTGCGATGCAGCAGAGTTGATCAGACAGCCACTGGGCAATCTGTTAATGGCTTTGCTAGTTAATTTATAACAGAATAAATGCACGTTATAAACTTTAAATCCTACAGGTTCAGCTAAAGGAACAGTAGTTCTTACTCCTTTTGCTTCACTCAGTCATGTTGAGACATTTTTGCACCATTTAAGATTCTCTATTTAGTCCTCTGCACGTTTTAATTTGTATTTTATTCACTCAAATTGTGTTTTTCTCCTTATCGTCGCAGGGTATTCTAGGATGCTCCCTAGCTAGTGTGTTGTTTAGTTTTGTGACAGACTCGGGGGATTAAATCACTTCCTTTCTCCGCTGTAGAGCTGAGGGGTTCACCGAGAGGTCACCGGGTTTTTCCCCTGACTGCAGTCGAGGCAAAGGCTCAAAACAACAAACTGTTGGAAGAGTAGAAAAGTGATGACGAGGGCCCACCGAGATCAATCTATGCGGCGTTCGTCGCTCGTGGTTTTTGTTTGTTTTGCTCACGTTTCGTCGTGTCACGATCAAAAACGTCTGTGAACTACTAGACGACATAAATGACTGCGAATCTGCAAGGTGGGAAGAAAGGAAGTCGTCTTAATTCATGCAGGGTTGTGGGCTCCTATCTCCAGCCCTCTGTTTGCTTTCTCCAAAATAAAATCCAGGGCAACAAACTGCTCAGAGGTAACATTATTAGTCAATAGAGTCTCCCTGAGTGACATTTATAATCAGCGTTCGAAACACAGCTGTTCAGTGAAGCCCTCAGACATCTGCTGCAGAGAATCAGTTAAAAAAAAAAAAAAATCACACAGGTTAGGAATAAAGATGATTAACTTGTAAAGGAGCTTTAAACTTCTTACAGATTCAGTTCATGGTCATGTTGGGCAAAGACGGAATTATTCCGAGAGGCAACCAAGCGACGCATGGTGACTCTGGATGAGCTGCAGAGATCCACAGCCAGTGTTGGAGGATCTGTCACCATGGCAACTGTTAGATTCACAAATTTGTCCTAGAAGAAAGCATTCGCTGAACAAAAGCCTTAAAGCTGCAGTAACTTTCGGAAAGAACATGTTTTACATATTTGTTGTAATGTAACAATAAGAGAATAATATGTGAAAAAAGATCATTATGAATTTTGTTGCCTTGTTGTATTTCTGTAAAGATCTAAATAAAATCTAATCTAAATAAACACTGAGAAAAATCAATGCCTCCTCTCAGTGGTCCTGCTGCCATCTGCAGAAATAAACCAATCACTTGCAGAAGAAGGGATTTAGTGCCGTCAATCAGTGTAGGTGCTGCTAAACTCCTGATGGCGGAGAAACAAATTGGCATTATAGAAAAACTGTTCATCCGCCATCATCGGTAGCTATGCTAACTAGCCTGAGCATTCACAGCAGTGGCGGCTGTGGGCAGCAGCACATACACAAGGATTACTGACTGCGTTAAGATCATCCTCCAGGCTCTGATTGGTTTTTTCTGAGCCTCCTCCCTGTGTATTTCTGCAGGGAGGAGGCAAAGGAGCTTGATTTTCTCCACAGATTATCTGTGTAAAAAAATCAAGGTTGTCTCAAGTTAAGCTATCAAAACATGGTGACTGTTTCATATATATATATATATATATATATATATATATATATATATACATATATAAAAGATTTTAATATTTGTTAAAGGTTACATACTGCAGGAGTGAAGGGGGGAAAACCTGCTAGAGGCCACAGAAGACGTGAGGCGTTTAAGGTCGTGGCCATAACCCAAGAATTTGACAACGTTCCAGATCACAATCACTTCTGACCCGCACTTTAAAAGTTTTCTTTTTTTTTGAGAATTGATTTATAAGCTTCTTTATTCTTTCAGTCACCCAAATGCTTTAATTTCTTTTTAAGGGGAAGCTCATGTTGCTTATATTTTAAATCCCGCACGCTTCTCTATCATAGTTTAAAGCAACACCACATCAAAGTAAAGCTATGTCATTATTTAACTCTGAGACATGGGTTGAGTTCTGATTAAAACACTTTTCAGCTCCACTTTCTGCTGCTTGTAGCTGCAACCCAGGGCAGGATTTGCATGGTGTCACATTATCCTGACACACTGCCTTGGACATGGCAGATGTGTGTAGAAAGAGTCCTTAATCTGGTGTTACACAGTCTGGGGCTTCCTTATGCCTTACTGCAGCAACACACAGGCTGTCAATGTGTCAGCACCTAATGGAGGGACTTATTTACACCATTAGGCACTGATTGTTGCTTTTAAAAACCATTAGGAATAACAGATAGAAAATAAGTTAAATTACCCAGAGACACGAATGTCCATTTCTTTTTCTTTTTTTTTTTTTTCTCATTCCTAGATAAGAATTAGATCTTGTAGAATGAGCGAAGTGGAATGATGACAGGGCTTGAAAAGTGATGGGTGTAGGGGAACAAAATAGAAAACTAATGAAATGGATGAAACACTGAGCCAGAAAATAAACACATGGAAAAGAGAAACAAAAGAGAGAAAGAAAAAGAGCAAGAAGGCTGAATGGAAAACTGTTGGGTTTGGATTTCATTCGCCGTGATAAAGGCATTAGTGAATGAAGTCATCGCAGACTATTCACTCGTCAAGACGCATGACGAGTGTGTGGGAGAGAGAGAGAGAGAGAGGGCACTGAGAGTGAGGCGGAGGCAGAAGGGAGATAAGGAGACAGGAGGAGAGAGAGAGAGAGCAAGAGAGAGAGAAAGGGGGAGTCATGTCTTATTAATACTGTGACTGCTCTCTGGCAGTGAGTGAAAGTACACATCCATCAAACATCTGTCAAACAGCGTAATCCATACGGTTTAACATAAGCTGCTGGCACCACCATCGGACCCACACAGATGCTCGCATCTGAAAACACAGCAATCATCGGACAAAAAAAAAACCAGCAGCGGGATTTATATTAATACAGCCGTCACGTGACCCCACGGCACCGGAGGCCCTGGATCGGGAGCTCCTTCAGTGCATGCTCAAGTACGCGCCTGCGTGCGGCTCTTACTCGGTATGCGCGGCGCGTGTGCTCACCGTGGACCTGCAGCATGGCCGAGGCTTCCGTCTTGCCCACGCTGTTCTCAGATGTGCAGGTGTACGTCCCTTCATCCTGCGCCTTCACGCGGAACAAACGCAGGTTGTTGCCGTTGCGGATTTCAAACCTGGGAACGAAGCGAAAGCGAGATACAGGAAAGGCTAGCAGGGTGGACACACACACACACACACACAAAATAGATAAAATACTAACTGCACAAAGGAGAAAAAGCAATCTGCTGGTAGGACAAGATAAGATTCACCCCCCCTCCCTGTCACTCAATCTGAAGCCATAATTTTCTTTCTTTTTTTTTTGGTTTTTGGATGAATTTTCTGGAAACAAATAAAATGTCCTGGAAAAGATGATAAATCAAGAAAAAAAAGCCAGGATGAATCAGGCTTTATGATCAAAACAATTGCAATTGTGTTCAAATATACATGTAAACATCTGGCAATCAATGTCAATACGGAGCATGCAGTGAGTTAACGAGATCCATTTACTGTATTTAAAGAAACGAGTTCAAACTGAATGAGATTAGACTGAAGATAATATGATGAAATACCCAAACAAAACTAAAGATGGTTTTACTTTTCCTTAAGTGATGCACTTTGGAATATTTTAGATGTTTTGGTTTTTTTATACAAAAACCATCAAAATGCAAGAAAACTCAAGATATAAATGGCAGGAATATATTGAAGCAACGCTCAAAAGACTAGCAATAGAAAAGAGTGCAGAGTTTATGCTGATGAAATTTTACCAAACATAACCTGAGTAAAGATACAACTCTTTCCATGTTGACATCAAGAGCTTCTTTTCTGGTATTTTGTGTAATCAAACATGATTTAAGAATCAAAATGATGAACCGTGACAGCCTCATCCTGTCCATGCATTGTAACAGGAAGAAATGACGAAACTGTTCGAAGCCGGGTTGTTCCCACCAATGAATGCTCTTTGAAGTTTTCCACAAGCTACACTAACAGGGAAAAAAATAATTAAAGATCAAACCTGACGCAAATGTGTGCTAGAAACTCAAAACCGAGATCTATTCCTAACGTACGTCTCTTTAAGTCTCACCTCCCGCGAGGAAGCTCCCCTTCCTCTCGCCGCCATCGCACGGTGGGAGCGGGATCGCCGTGGACCTCACACAGGAAGTCCACGGTCTCTTCCTCCATGACCACCTGGTTTACCGGGCGCCGCACCAACACCGGACGTTCTGCGGGTGCAGAGGAGGCATTATGCATGTCCACACAATAACAATTGATGGGCAGATTGAGTTGGAACACTGTAAAAGTGCAAAACTCCTCACAGATTTCTGGGTTCAGCTTTGGAAACATGAAAAAGCGTTTTCAAATGATTTCATCTTTCAGATTAACCTGTCCCTATGTGCGAATGTTATTCCATCATTTTAAGCCATGACAGTTCACCAAATTGTTTTCTGTTAGATTATCTACAATTCACTACAAGATCAATAAGTGCTTAACTCAAACCAGACTGACAACATAAAGTACATTAGAGCACCACACTGAGTTATTGACATCAGTCTGGAAGGAATTCAGTCATTTCTTAGTCTTCGGCTCAATGACGCTCAATGACATTGACCACATAACTGTCGTGAACCTTTCCCCAAAAAGGAAAGGTAGAACTAGAACCACCCCAGTTTGCTACCGTCATTAGCTAGCTAGCTACCTCTATAAGCCAGGTAAGTTAGCAGGCTAGCGAGCTATGTAAGCTATCTATCTAGGTAAGTGATGAGGATAGATAGATAGATAGATAGATAGATAGATAGATAGATAGATAGATAGATAGATAGATAGATAGATAGATAGATAGATAGATAGATAGATAGATAGATAGATAGATAGATAGATAGATAGATAGATAGATAGCGCTTTGGAGAGGCCCAATTGAAAAAACATCACTGAAATGTTGGTTTTGTTTTAAATTTCATTTTCACATATGAACAGAGTTTTGCCCGTTATAGATCATGATTTATTTATTCTGGTCATTTTTGTTAACATTTGTTTAATGATTTGAAACATTTTGTTTTAAACAGAAGACATGTGTGCAGTTTTTACCGTAAACGACCAGCTCAGCAGGATCGCTGTCCCTCTCTCCCACCATGTTGGTTCCCACACACACATACATGCCGGCATCGCTCTTCCTGGTGGGGGAGATCATCAGCGTGCCCCCTCGCATCTGAAGGAGAACATCAGCATAGAATGACAGCTCAGCTCAGAGTCTCCTGACGTCTCACGTATCCTGGATCGTTTCGGCCTTTGATGGCGAAAAATCCATATTAGGAAAGCTTTCCAGGAATAAATTATGAATATTTTATATCAAAGCAACAAGTGAATCGTTGTGGTTTTCCTACAAGCGACCCAGTGAGCTTTGTGTGTGATGTGATAAAGTTTCTCCTGCCCTCAGACAGCCAATATCTGCATTTTAAAAGTTGACTTTCAGCAAACTCGCAGCCATCTCCGGGTTTCACACATGAGGGGAGAGGACGACAGGGACACCAGGGATCCAGACATTTTCCAGTCCACAGGACAACAACATGTCTGCCCTGAATTATAGTCTTTCGAAACTATTGTCAGTCTAAATGAGCATCTCTCCCTTTTGACTTCGAACGCCACATCATACATGAGGTTCAAGGTGACAAAAATACGACAAATCCTTTTTTTTTTTTTTTCTGTTTTGTTCAACTTGACATTAGCTATTGCTTTGAGCTTACTATGAGTCAGCTGAAATACATTTCTGCTTTTTGTTCTGCGACAATAAATGCAGAAGAAATCACAGGTTGTAAAAAATTAGATTATTATTATTATTATTATTATTATTATTATTATTATTATTATTATTATTAGTCAGGAAGTGCAGAAATTGTGAGGTCTGATACTCTCAGATGCAAACTACAACCTTTTGAATGTCACCATTAGATAGTTCATTGGGTTTTGCTGCATCACTATGTCTAATTTGATACTATTTGTACAAAAATAGCGAACATCCAAATTGAACCTTGTCTCAGTATTAGTACTTTTTTTAAAGTTCATTTTGGCAGAAAAAAATTTTGAAATAAGCTCCACAGTGACGTTGAGATCAAAACTGGTTTTGATTCGATAATAATTACAGTCCCTTACAAAAATGTTCTCATCCCTTGAACTTTTAATGATATGACCTCAAAACTCAATGTATTTCATTGGATTTTATTACTGTAGCTGTCAAGTGGAAGTGAAAGAAGTAATCTTTTACCATATGCTGCAATGGTTACTATTGGTTAACAATGTTACCAAGGGTAATCAGTGCCAATTCTAAATGTTGGCATTTAAAATTTAGCCAACACATGAGTTCAGGCACTAAGTTAACAATATGCTGAAAAGCACTATTTTCAAATTGAAACAGCCTGATTTACTGACTAAAAGTGATAAGAAATGAATAGCATATTCTATTACTCTACAACGACAACAGGAACTGGAAATGAACTTGGAAAATGAAGCCAGTTCTTTGTTGGTCCTCCAATGTTGTGTCGGAGGAGGTGCAGGAAGTTGAAATCATCAGTCTAATTTATGAAGGCCATGTGTGCCTGAGAGTGCGAGCGTGCAAACAGCCACAAGAGAGACAGCAAAACGCAGAATCATTTATCCCTAACAAGAGTTATAACACTCAACAAGTCAAGTATTCGTGGACACGTTATCATCAGAAAGAGAGGGTTTTATGTCCGTGCTCCTGCGGTCATGCTCACCGTGATGCGGTCGTCTTTGCTGCTGACGCGGGCGTTGTTGCGTTTCCAGAAGACGGAGGGTTCGGGGTGACCCCGCGGGGGCACGCACTCCAACACCGCGGGCTCTCCGGCGGCCACCACCACGTCGCTCGGCGCCTGCCGGAAATCATCTCTCAGGACTGAAAGGGGAAGACGACACGCAAAACTCGATGAGCTCGAAACGCACAGACTGGAGGGACCAGCAGGTCAAACACGCAGGCAGCTTCATCAAAACATCATCGCTTTGTTTGTCTTGGAAGTAGCTGCCACACTTTCCTTTTTCAGGCTTGATCGAGCTTCCTGCTTGGGATTGAGAAAGTTCATTATTGCACATGCATGACTGCTCAAATCCCCCACTTGAACATCGTTCACGTCTCCCCACTCCCACGTCCTGGTTTCCCTCTTCCTCCTGCTGTCAGGCCAGACTGAATAATGCACATCTTTCAGTCCAACATGAAGCAAACAAATAATAATGGCGCATTTATAATTTAGCCGACACGTGAGCGTGTAAAGGAGAAGAAGAGGTTTAATTCGCTCTCCTGCGGCAGCTGGAATCAGCAGTGAGCGAGAAAGCCGATCCCCCTGAATCGGAGCAACCCCGCGGATGAGGACAGGATGAGAGCTTTGGCACGGCGACCTCTGATATCCTCTAATCTTTTCCTGTGATTGACGGATGAAAGCCTCGGCTTGAACCGTGAACCGAGCCTTCTCGAGAGACAGAGAGAGAGAGAGACAGACAGACAGAGAGACAGACAGAGAGAGACAGACAGAGAGAGACAGACAGAGAGAAGACAGACAGAGAAGACAGAAGAGAGAGACAGACAGAGAGAGACAGACAGAGAGAGAGACAGAGAGAGACAGACAGAGAGAGAGACAGAGAGAGAGACAAGAGAGACAGAGAGAGAGAGAGAGGCTCCTGTACAAAGGAAAGGTATTTTTGAGGCACTGACAGCCTCACACTCTCAAACACACACAGGCAGGCGCAGACAGCGGGTTTGCCTCGTGCTGTCGGACCGCAGCAGGCTTCTTTATCCTCTCTGGGTTTGTTTTTTTTTTGTTTTTTTTGTTTTTTTTTTCAAAACAAAGAGTTTGATTCCAGCCTAATAAATCAATGCAGTTTCCTTTTACACGCTCATTAATAATTTAGTCGTCTCTCGCTGACACAGAGATAAAAGAGCTCGCGCTTTTCCACCAATGCGCAATCTGTGTCGAAACACTAAATGCTGATCCCTTTACAGCCCTTTCAGCCAGCTGATCAAAGTATTCGCTGCGGCGAGCAGAGTCACACGTTCCTCTTATTCAGCCCTTAAAACAGTCTGAAGACTTAAGTGATTGCAAGGGAGACTTCCCCCCCAGCACAGGTGGAATCGCAGGCGAAGGCAGGAAAGTAACTTCCTGCACAAGTGAAGCGACGAGTTCTCAGCTTTAACCTTTGGGAAGAAAAAGACCCCGTTCGGCGTCCTGTCGCATTCCCATCACTCCGTGGCTTTTTAACAAAAGCCTTTCAGTTTTGCTTTCCACGAAGCACAATGGCACGAGGAGAGATATGGGAAATTAACGAATGAATAGAATTAGAACGTCGCTTCCCGACACTCTAACGTGGTATCAGCAGAGAAAAGTTGGCCTTTCATGTTTTCCAGATCAGTCGTTGCCGGGAGGATGGATTTTATTTATTGTTTTTACCAGCCGCTTCGCACACCCCGTCTACACATTTGCAGTTCACAATAGTTACCCCAATGTTGCAAACGCGGTAAATTTCTCGAATCGGCAGATTGGTAATCGACAAACCCAACTGAAACGCTAACCGCTGCTCAAACAGCTAAACTAATCGCGTCCTCTGGTTTATGTCAAGGCTTTGTGATGGAGTTGCCCCACCCAGTGCAGGTACAGTAGGCCAGTCTCCGCTGGAAATGCCTTCCAGGCGGCTTGGGAGCAGGTTAAGGGAATATATGACCATTCATCCCCAAAGGTCTTTTATCCGGTCGAGGACTTGCACACACCGGGCTCTGTGGCAGAGGCGTGGACTCAGATTTGAAGGCTTCAGACTCGACTTTCACACCGATGACTCATCACAACTTCACTTGGACTCGAACCCTTTGACTTGAAACGACTTGGTATCTTACACAAAACAGAAAGCGCGTTTCGCAGGAAAAACAACGATGAAACGCCGCCAGACGCAGGATCCAGCCATTCGCCAACGTTTCCGCTTCCCGTCGCCACAGCGAGCGCACTTCACCTGCCGTGCTGTTCGGCTTCCTTTTCCTCCTCCGATGACAGCTCCGGAGGCGGTGGAGAGGTCCCGTCATCCGGCGCTATCAAAGAGGTGTGCGCGGTGCCGGATGCTCGGCACTGTGACATTCTGGCAATTTGGGTGAGATTTGAAATCCAAAAGGCCTCGATACAGGTTGATTTATCTTTCTTTTGTTTTTTTTTTTGTTTTTTTTTAGTGCAAGTCTGGAGACTGTGACGCAAGCGCTGCCTGTGGCTGTGTTGACGTTACGGACAGGTTCTGTCCAGAGATGCCAGAAACGCGTGGCCACTTTGTTGAGTGACGGACTCAGAGGAAAATGGTTTAAGACACAGAGCAACTGTGTCGCTCTCCTTAAAATCCAAACTGAAGTGTTTTTTTTTTCCCCCTAAGACAAATAATGACAATGAAACAAAATGGAGAGAAAAAAATAATACTTTGAACTTTCTTGCACGGACTAAAAAAGAAATAAATTTGACTTGACTTTAAACTCAGCTGGGGATTTTCATGCCTTCAGTTGAAACTTGTGTGCAAAGTCTCTTTTTCAGTTGTTTCTACTTTATTATACCATCAGCAGTGAAAAAATAAGAATTCAAATAAAAAAATCGAAGCGATAGAATAAACCCTGTGACTTCAGGTTCATGGCATTTGCAGAAAACAACAAGTTGAAAAGCCCGGGTCGCATACCAGCAAACAACGTTTTGTACGGTTAAATATTTAAAAAATGAATTTTGACTCTATGAAAACTCGATGCTGAGCACCAACCAGGACACCAGGAGCGCCAGGATTCTTTTTTATGCCACCAAAAATCTGAAACGTTTTAAAACGAGGTAAAAAAAATAAAAAATAATGAGAACACTCTCAATGTCACATGCTTCGACCGAATGAATTCAACTGGGAAATTTCTCAAAAATACCTTGGCGTTTAGAGCTCTACTTTAATGATTGATTTCAGTGCAAAATGCCAAGTACACACAATATCAGTGCTGAAATTATTCTATTAAAACATCATTGCTGGAGCCGCAGTCAGAAAGAGGTCGGGATCTGAGAACTTCCTCAGTAATCAGCAATAAATATTCCAAAACTGGAGGAAATTTTTCTCTGGAATGAAGATCAGTCGACGCATTTACCTTATTGACTCGCCTTTTTTCAGTCCCACCCTAATTTATATGAACTTTATTGGCAGCATTAGGAGCTTATCCTCTTCATTCAGAGGGAAAATTGGATTTTTCCCTGCTTTTTCAAACTTATTATTATTATTATTATTTAAAAGCGGTGACATTTGATAAACAAAAGTGACATGCCTCATCAAAATGGAAATTTGTAACCTGTTCGACATCATTAAATTTCTCATTAGCCTGCAGTGAGGGCGAATTATTATTCACAGTCAAATAACTTGTCTGAGCGCAGGTGATTATGTGAGTGTGGTTCAATCTGAGGGGTCGTCATGCGCAAACACCTGCCACGGAGAAGTGGACCGAAAACTTATCCTCACCTCACAGGCCAGTCTGGGAATCTGGAAGGGAAATAGAGAGAGGGCAAATATGGCTGCACTAAAACCAGTGGAGGCATTCACTGGATTTCTGTTCATTCTCTGCAGGTTGGCTACATGTTCTGTTGCTCAGCGTGTTTTATTAGCTTTAGCTTCCGTGTTGCTCTGCTCTTTTCTTCTATTTCCTGTTTGTGTTCATCAGCTTCCACCGGTTGTTCTGCCCGGCAATAAGATATCAACGTTGCTCTGGTTAGCGTTATGCTAATGCTGCTCTTGACAAATGCTCTTAAGACTTGTTTTTAACCGCTAACAGTGACGCTGCTCTTGTTGCCTTTTTTTGATTTTACACTGCTGTTGCAATGTCAAGATTTGGCTGATATCACTGAATGTTTGCTGGGTCAAAAGGCCATTCTGAGTCCCTCTGATTTAAATTAAATGCTTAAATACAGTCCAGTTTGTAAGTTACTGAGAAAACATTTCACTTTTATTTTTATTTTTTGTTGAATCTATTAGGACATCAACCCAACCAAGATTTGTTTTTTTCCCCTCTACGGCTGCAGCCCTTGCAGAATGTCTCTGCCAGCTGTGCATTTCTAAGTTTGGACTTTGACTGGGCCACTCTAACTGATGGATATGCTCAGAACTAAACCTTCCCATTGTAACTCTGGCTGAATAGTTAGATGAACCACAGCACCAACTGGGTTTCCAAGGCACTGAACTCAGAACCAGATGAACAAACTGCATTTCAACGTGCAGCCGCCTCAGCTTTTGAGCCCCCGAGTCTCGAGGCTCCAGCCCTCTGAAAAGCGGAATATCCGAGCGCTGAAACACAAGCTCAGGAACGGAGCGAAATCCCGACATCGCGAGCCTCGGAGATGTCTTTGAAGTCGAGTTAGAGATAACGTGATCCGCTCTCTCCTGCTGCGGCTTTAAGTCCTGCCACCCGGGTCGGAGCTTCCCAGGGATGTTTGTGTGTGATCATGACTCCGCCGCTGAATCGATCCATCTCCTCAGAAACAGTGGAGGAAATAAACCCCCTCCCCCTTCCTCCCCGCCTGCCCTGCTTCCCCAGGGGCAACTGGCCGCAGTATCTTCACAGACATAATGCAACTGGGTTTGCGGCGTAATCTCCTCTTGCTCTGTGTGCTCCAGACACACAGCGCAGATACCTCAGGGCAAGCGAGGCCGAACCCTCCCCACCCGCCTCTGCACGGGCAAACCTTCACACTCCCTGTGAGCTCAGACAATGGCAAAGCTAAATGAGTCCCGTCCTTATTTCTGCTATTCCGGGATTGGCCGTTCACCATGGCGACTTTAATATTTCAGGGACATACAGATTAGGAGATTTAATCTCCCTCAGAATATTCATCGCTTGATTTCTAAGTGATATTTATTCCTATTATTTGGTGGTTAGCGCAGCAGAAGGGCCATCTGTTGGCGTTTCAAAAAAAAAAAAAAAAAGAGCATTACAGAGGAAAACCGATTAATCACGCGGAAAGGACAAGGTGATGTCATTGCGCATTCTCTGGGAGAGTTTGTAACACGACTTTTAGCTTTTAAGTTTAACTGATGACTGAAACATGAGAAAGGCAAATAATTAGGAAATGTAAATAAAATCAAAGAGCTTCAACCCTAAATACAAGCTGAGCTGAGAATTTGCAGCAATAAATCAATTAATCGCACGATGAATTCAAACGAACTCAACTATTTTCATTTGCACGATTGATCATTTTTCTTTTTCTAACAAGAACTGGATGTCAAAAGTCGTCAGTCTTTTGTTTCGGTCCCATCTGGCCCCTTATTTCGAGGGACAGTTTTTCTTACAGAGACTTCATAATTCATTTTCTTGGTTGTTTCTGTAGTTATTTTTGGTTCAGTTAGATGTCTTTCAGATCCAGTGTTCAATGTTAATTTGAGTTTAAAGTCTATTGATATTTGAGAATGTGTTCTTGTATTATTATCATTGTGTCATTACCACTATATTATTTGAAAATGTCCTGAAAACAACATTACTTTTTATTGCACTAACTTCAAGGACAATTTATCAACCAGACGTTGAAATATTTTGGGGGTTTTTTGGGAGAAGTAGAAATGTAATAATATTTTAATCTTCTGAAAATATGTTTTTTAAGCTTCCTGAAAGCAACTTACACAAAGCTCAGAGCATGGAGTGATCAGCTGCTGGAAACTGAACAATCTCTCACTGCTTTGTTTCCTTTATTCAGGGCAGAGATCTGGCTGACCGCAGCATGAAGTTACACTGTTACACCCAAACACCTGTGTAAATTGATATTCCTCCTCATTTTCCTTTTTGGATATTCTACATGCAAACCTGGTAAAGAGGAAGTTCTCATCTTTTGTTCTCACACCTGGCAGCCCTGCAGATTCAAAATTGTAACATTCGTCACGTTTCAAGCTGAAGCAGTTTGCTTTCACGCTGCTCTGGGTCAAACAATCCAAACCTATTGAAAAGCCTGTTCCTCCTCTGGCCTGTGGTGGCGCTGCACCAAGAATTTACTGAAGTGAATAACATGAGAACTTCCAAAAAAAACTTCCTTTTTTCACAAGATAAAAACAGAATCGGAGCAGCATCAGATGTTAGCAGCTGTAGGATTGCACAGCGTTAGACTCTTGTGTTTATTTTGTCTGTGTTTACCCAAAGTGCCCTGCGCTGCGGTTTGCTTCCTGCTTTCGGAGCCGTCTTCGTTCCACCCGCATTTGAACAACGCCACAGTTCAACCGTTTTCAGGCGGACCAGAGTTGGCCGTTTTGACCCACATCAAAGTTTAGGCCGTGAAACAGGGACCTGAACTATTTCAGTTTTGATCTCCCTGAGATGAACTGAACTGAACTGCGTTTGTGAACAACACCCAGCAGGGTCGGCCGCGGCGCACGTGTCGCAGATTCCGTTGTCTGCCATTGTTCTTTTACTTTGTGAGTCGTAAACCGGTTAGACGGTCGGCCTAATCCCGTTGTTATGACGCTGCTAATGGAGGCATCGTCCGCAGAGGAGAGGGATTGCTTTAATCCACCCCATTGTCTGATTGCACTGATGGGGAATGTGAAACCACTCTGGGGGGAAAAAAAACATTGCCTCCGGTAGACAGCCTCGGTCATAAGTAGCTCAGTTTTTGAAAACCGGGATCATGTTTTAATTAGGAGCAGACGGAAAGCAGCAGCGCAATGTGAACTAACACTGATTGGTTTCAGACGAGCTGCAGCAGCAGGGATTCTTTTGTGAGAAACGAATCCCCGCATCGCTTAGGTGCAATCCCATCCGACGAGAAGGATGTAAACCTGCAGATTCTCTTTAGAGACGAGGACACAATGCGGGAAAAGACAGGAAATCCCCCACACAGAACTTTGCCTCCTTCGTAATCCCTCATCAGGAGTAAGAGGAACATCTGGCTCTAAAGCCTTTTAAGCAACTTTTAGTTTTCATTTGCCCTACTTTATTTTTTTTATCCTTCGACACCATGTGACCGTCTGCTGCACGGACGGGGATAGTCACATTCAGGATTCTGACACAGGCAACACCCTAGTTTTTCATATTGTTATTATTATTATTATTATTATTATTATTTACGCCCCTCTCTCTCCTTCCCAGTTGGAAAAACCCGTGGAAAACGATGGAAACGGATCTGTAGTCTGCTCCCACTGCCTCATTATTCCGCTTCCACAACAAGTCAGGCAACTCAGCCGGTTACTGGCGGCTTACATTGAAATTCAAGGACAAAAAAGAAAGAAAGAAAAAGAAGAAGAAGAAGAAAAAAAAACCCAGAGTGACGACTGCTCCTGGCATTTCTCGACGATGCGAAACCTCGTTACCGTGGCATGCTATGGAGAAACAAAGGCTGCAAAAAGCAGGACTGCTTTGAAGCATCAGAAAGAATCATTTAACCTTTGAATTTATTTTGAATTTAACAAGAAGAAAAAAAAAAATCCATTCACCAACTTGAATTCTTGTAGATTTACTTGAAATTCAAGAGTAAAGGAACTAATTGCTTCCAGTTGAACTTTCTCAAGATTTGAGATTTTTGGACAAATAATCCATTTTTACGGTTTTTATTCTTTTGGCCAAACAGGAAGAAGTTTTAAAGTAGTCGACATAAGTACAATTAATGGCCTGCTCTGAACTGCAACACAAACTGCTGAAAGAAACCGTGGCAGCCGTGTGTTCATGGAGCTAAACGACCTTTCCCCCGCATGTCGGCTTTTTCCATGTACTTCATGTCCGACGATGTAAGCCCCTCTGGCCGCTCATTATAATCTGAAAGTATGAAATCATTTTTGATGTTTGCGAGGAGATTTGTCTAATGAAGGTACGAAAGATTGTGTTCAAACATCATTCGTTTCTCCCCCGAAGCTTCCGGAGCAACTTTCAGGACAGAAGATTACAGGTGGGTGGAATAATGTGTTCGAGGGGAAAACATGAGAGAAACCTGACGGACAAACGCAGCATCTACACACACAATAAAAAAAACTAAAAAAAAAACAGAGTTTCATTTAAAAAAAATTTTTTTATTTTTATCAATGCTGCACCACAATTAGCAAAGCGAGCAAGTATCAATATTTAACGTCACCTTTCGTGACGTTAAAGGTGACGTCACGAAAGGTGACGAAAAAGCTTCTTTCAGGGTTAACCAATTCAGACAAACAAGGACGAGATGAAGGATCGACGGAGACGAGCGGAGATTATTTATTTGGAGACAGCTGGTGGATTTGTGCAAAAAAAAAAAAAAAAAGTATTTTGTTTTTCTTATAAAACACAAACAAGTAGCTGTTTAATGGGAGTTCGTGTTCGTACAAAACCCAGGAGATTTCTGTAGTTTTTAATTTCGCCAAACAGTGACGCACAGCATAACATGAGAGATTTGTTCACCCAGATCCAAACTGTAACCATTTGTGGTCTGTCCTGCTCGTTTGTCTTAAAAGGGATTTTAAGACAAACATGAACACAAGACGTCTCGTTGTTGTTAATGGACAGAAGGAGCCTCTTATCTTGTTTCTGCTCCAATTTTCATGCCTCGAACAGAAGAACTAAAACGCTGATTATTCTCTTTGCGAAGTCGGACGCCAATATTACCGCGTCATAAAAAATGTAGAAAACCCCAGAGGACAACGCCATGACTCTTTGAAGCGCTCGCAAAACTTAATGCGCTGCGTTTGGGAGAAACAGAGTCTTGCCTACGGCTGCATATTTTCATCCAACACTTCAGACGCTCGGCTGCGGCCAGCTGTGACATCACGAAAAGTTAAAGAAAGCACCAAAAATGATCAGGATGAGAAACTTGAACTTCCACAAGCCGGGCTCATCCTGTGCTACAGTTTCCAGATTACACAGTTATTTTCAATCTTCTGTTTGAAATGATCGAATCTGTCATATCGAATCCTCTTCTTGTTTTGTTTTTTTAAATCTGGATTTTTTTCTATATATATATATATATTTTTTTTTTCCACCGGTGCACTCCTGGAGTTTCCAGAGTGACATTAACCCCCCATGGTCCATCATTTTGTGTTTTACAACTTGTATTTATTTTGACTTTGGATTCAGGTCGACTCACAGGAGAAAAGACGTTTTGTTTTGTTTTTTAAACAAATGTTTGGGCAGGCTGCACAGTGGCGCAGTGGGTAGCGCTGTTGCCTTGCAGCAAGAAGGTCCTGGGTTCGATTCCCGGCCCGGGGTCTTTCTGCACGCAGTTTGCATGTTCTCCCTGTGCATGCGTGGGTTCTCTCCAGGTTCTCCGGCTTCCTCCCACAGTCCAAAAACATGACTGTCAGGTTAATTGGTCTTCCCAAATTCTCCCTAGGTGTGAGTGTGTGTGTGTATAGTTGTTTGTCCTGTTTGTCTTTGTGTTGCCCTGCGACAGACTGGCGACCTGTCCAGGGTGAACCCCGCCTCTCGCCCAGAACGCAGCTGGAGATAGGCACCAGCAACTCCCGACCCCGTTAGGGAGAAGGGTGACGGAAAATGGATGGATGGATGGGTTTCAGCAGAAGACACAGTAGAACGACTTTAAATATTTTAACATTTAAGATAAAACTTAAAGGAAATGGCAAGTTCACTTTGTAAAGGTATAAAAGTCAATATTTGCTTAATTGCTGTGTTACCATAGCTACAATTTGATGCTATGAGTTTAGTCTTTGTATTTGTCCACAAATGCACCTCAGAAAATAATAACCAATTGTCAGGGATTGCCTTAAAGCAGTCTTTCCCAAACTCTGGTGCCCCCTACTGGTGCGGAGGGTACTGCATGTAAACGACCGCTTTGTGCTACGCTGCAGATAGCTTATCAGAAATTGTGTTTGAAAACAATAACGGGTAAGTGGCTTAAAAGCGGGTCACTCAAAAGAGAAGTTCAAGACACCAGAGGAAAGAAAACAGCTCCCGGAAGATTATCTGATCAGAGGAAGCAAAGTTACACCTGCTGAGAGGTTTGATGTTCGTGAGCGATTTGATTCTTCTGATCGGTTCTAAGTCGTCAACGAGTCTACGTTGGCGAGAACTGCTGTTTGTTTTTATTTACGACTCAGTAAAAATGATTTAGTACAACACAATAGATAAATAGGATCTATAGAAACGGGTGGACAGTTCAAAACAGCGCCACCTTTCCCATTAAGACGAAGAACCCACTTAATAGGTGCATTAAGAGACAATTGTCTTCATTTCAGGCCGTACATGTCAGGATGCTGTGTTGCTGTGGGGGTAATTTCGAGTTAGGTGGTCCGGAAGTGTTTGTGAAACGGGTTAAGTGGCGCTCGGTCTGAAAAAGTTTGAGAAACACGTTAAAGTCAACTTCAAACCCAGGAGGCAACTGTGCCTCTCTGCAGCCCCTCATTTCTAAACACACAGATGAAAAAATGGAATTTACTTTGAAAAAAGAAAGTGCCAGAAATTGGGTGGAATAAAGACAGATTTAAAAGAAAGATACTGACGGGAACAGAGTTTTCTTCCAACCTGAACCACAAAGCTTCCCAATTTGATTGTTTTTCTGTGCAGCCAAAAAAGCACATAAGTGCTCCCAGTCATCACCCACAGGTTACCCCTCATCCTGCACACTTCACATTGTGATGATGTAATGAATAGGAAACTCTCTTCTGGAAACTCTAGGGGTGGTTTTAAATTTATGAGACCTCCACGAAAAATTCATTAGCCAAAGAGCAAACACCCACCATTTCCTCAGTTACAGCCACTTAAAATGACGTTGGGTGGGGAAAGTACCTTCCTCACCCAAGGTGCATCACACTTCTTTTTGGGAGAGCAGCCATTTGATGTGAGGTGATAATATCCCATTTCTCTCTATATATTATCTTGTTTTATGGAATTAAATAAGCTTTTTTGACTTTATAGATTTGTGGACTAATCTACCACTAGCCAGGAATGATGCTACAAAGGTCATGTTAGCTGCTAGGTCATTTCTAAATGTAAATACATCTATTTATATTTAGTTCCATTGTTTGCACAACCACTGTTAGCTTCAGTACGTGGCTGACATCTTTTTACATATATTGACTTTTTTTTTTCTGATCTTATTTACAGAAGAGGCCAAATTCAGTCAGACTGGATGGAGACGGTGTGTGAAGAGGAAGTGTGGCCACGTTTTTTCAATTGGACTTAAGAGCTAGACTTTAACTAGGATATTCTAACACATGATTTTGCCCTGACTGTAGCTCTGTGGTCCTGACGGAAGGTGAAACTCTTACCCGCAATGTCAGGTTTTTTGTCCAGGTCCTAACAAATATTATTCCATCCAAGTTTCCATCAACTCTGGCCAATGCTGCCGTTGCATTTTTCACTTTGCATATAGAGGAACTACAGTGGCAATCTTCCACATTGCTGGCGTCTCCCTCACACGACTTGTGGCGAACGGACGAAACCGCAGGAGATTGTTTTGGCTTTTGGTCACCATGAGAAGGTCGATCCTCCGATCTGAATTGCGGATCACTGCGGATCTTCCAGAGATACCGTTGGCCCGTCGATCATTGTTCTCCCATCACTATCCGTCCTCCCTGACAGCGCTGTCCTGTTTCCTGGTCTTCATAATACGGTTTTTGTTCTACAATGTTCTCCGACAAACTTTCACAGAAACGTCAATGTAATCCTGTAAGTCAGTTTTGTCTTATTTCAAGTGTAGTAAGATTTCTTCAGGAGAAACTAAACCAAAAATACTTGGTGAGATTTTGTGTTTTTGCAGTGTGCTGACATATCAGTCGTATTTTTGAGCCGTTTTCTTATTATGCCTTTTTGTTTCCGCCTTTGATTTGTTTTCTCGTTTTGGGTAAAAGAAATATGTCAAAAAAAAAAAAAAAGAAAACATGACAATGGATACAGGACAATGTGTCCATGAAATTCTTTTAAGAATTTAAGCATTTCTAGTTGAGATTTATCTTTATTTAAACATCATGTAATCTAAACCTCTGCAGCTCTAAATGGCTTCCTTTTAGCTGAAATGACTTCTGGGTGGTCTCCTTGCAGACTTCTGAATTGTGGGACATCTGAGAGCAACTGGTTTCACTGGATTTAACTCAGCAGTGTCGGATAGGAAGAGCCGGATATCCATACCGCGGCTTTCTATTCGTAAAAACATTTCCTCTCCAAAGTTCTGCTCTACTTTGTTCCAAGTCGCACAAAATCGCACTGAAACGCGGCAAAAATTCCCGAGCACGTTTGCGAGGCGGCGCCGCATGTGGGAGAACTGGGTTTACTTTGCATCTGCTACCGCTAAACTCTTCTTCACATCCCTTTTCTCCAACTGTGATAGGCCTCCAATTCATTCTCTTCAACAGACAAAGCAATGACAAGTTAAACAGCAATGTTTTTGTTACCCTGCGGTGCGCCGGAATATCATTTCTGCCCGCCCTTGCATTGGGAAAAGAGTGCGCTCGGAAACTTAAAGGAAAACAAGAGAAATCTTCTCGGCGTGAAGCCCCTGCAATTTGCGATCGCAAAACAACGTCCCGCGGTTCGGCGGGAATAAGTCCCGTTTCTGCAGTAATTAGACGAAAGGAGTCACGGAGCAGCCGAATGTGAGGCAGTGCAGAAAGTCTTAGTCATGCAGCCTCATGCATTATGCACCGTTCGCAGGCAAGAACGAATTACTCGCGCTGTTAAAAGCAGGTTAGCAATCTCCTGATCCCTCCTCTGAGCTGGAGCAGCCGAACAGATGCGTCGGTATTAATTACTGCTCAGTGGGAGTTTGGAGCTCTTCCTCTTCCCACCTGTTGTTTCTCAGACCCTCGCCTCACACGTTCCTGCCAGACCACCAGCTTAAAACTGGTCTTTAACACCCACATTAAGCCCCCCCCCCCCTTGATAATTGGGTCAGATTTCACCCCACAGTCAGCACGACCTCAGACGGAGGGAAAGAGGACAGTGGGACCACCGGCGCGCCGCCTTAGCATATGCCCCCAGATGACTGCGGACACACAAGAGATTAGAGCAAAACAGGCTCTTATTAATGCTGCTCGTCACTCGGCGCCTGCAGGTGAATCATCCCTTCTTCCGTCTCAGTGTGCTGTAAGAACAAGAAGAGGAAGAAAGAAGACGCAGTAGAAGAAGCTCAATTTCATCATCAACAAATTCAAAAAGGAGGCAGAATGACAGCATCCGCATTATGTTGTGCTCCCAGAGCTGCACGGGCTTCTGGTTCCTGATATACATTATATCTCCGGAGCGCGTCTTTATTTTAGGACACAGCTGCTGATGAGGTCAGCCAGCCATAAAACACACACACACACACACACACACACACACACACACACACACACACACACACACACACACACACACACAGTGTGCCGGCAAGGAAAACCTCAGCACGGTGGAAGATAAGACTGGGCTCAAATTGCTGTTTTGTGTTTTTTTTTTAACGAGGACAATTCGCCCTTGCTAATCTGTTTTGCTCCTTCCCCTAATCAACTCACTGACTAATCCATTCCCTCGTGCCAAGGAGCGCCGCGGTTCAGCCCAGGGCCGAGACACACTGGCACAATTAGCGGGAGAGGGGAGACAATGGCACGTGCCCCGGCTCTTTCACCGACATGCGAGGAAGCTCACACCAGACAGCTCAGCGGCCGACGCAGTGGGAGCCTCGGCCCGGATTCAGGGAGGTCCGGAGACGTGAAGCTGTTCCGGTGACCGCCAGTGTTCAATGTAAATGATTATTTTTCAGGTTTAATCCTCAAAATCACGAGCTAAAGTCCTGTCCAGAGGCATGGCGAATGAAACATCGACCAGCTCTATGTGTATTGATGATTTTAACAGCTGCTGGCTGACAAGGTGATGTGATGTGATTCACCATGCAAAGCTGCTGAAATGTGCTATTAACTAAACTGATTGATTAAAAAAGCTGATTCTTGGTAGCAGGAATTACTTTTTTTTTTTTTTCTTAAAAAAAAAAAAGTAAGACTTTCAAATCATCTATGTTTTCCATCACACTGTTCAGCTGTTTTACAGTTTTCTTGCAATTTTGACAGAGTGAGATGGAAACCACACCACAATTAGCAAAGCAGTCGAGCAAGCGGCGAAACAGCTGCACATTCACAGCTTCACACGTTTCGCACAAATCGACACTCACTGGAGTGTTTTTACATCAAAATCAGACTGAGAATAAATAAATACAAACTGTATCAAACATGCATTATCAATATGTTGTGATATTATAGCAAGACTATGAAAAACTGCTACTCGTCTGTTTTGTAGTGAAATA
Source organism: Poeciliopsis turneri (assembly GCA_922788865.1). Taxonomy (NCBI): domain Eukaryota; kingdom Metazoa; phylum Chordata; class Actinopteri; order Cyprinodontiformes; family Poeciliidae; genus Poeciliopsis; species Poeciliopsis turneri. The sequence goes on from CAKLNU010001078.1 coordinate 355,739, forward strand.
ATTGTGACCGTTCTCCACATTTCAGCCGAGAAGCTTTATGTAAGCACCTCTACGCCGTAACGTTGTCACTCAAGGTTGCCATGAAGACAGAATACAGAACAATGACCGGACTGAACCCCGACCTTTCATCAGGGTCTACGTTCAGTCTGCACAGCAGCTGGCCTTGAAGACTCAAATCTGAGAGGTGGAAACGATTCAATCGCATTTATCCATTTGCACAAAAACAACAACAACAAAAAGAGAACAGAACTATTTTCTATGGTGAGGTCAACAATTTTTTCAGTGTGATGTCAGCAGCTACTTGTAAACAGAAACCGGGACTGAAGCAGATTGTGTATCACAACAACGTTGCTCTGGTGCCTCAGTGTAAGACTAACTTTTCCTCAAAATATGCTGGATGTCTTGTTTGCGTTTAGCTAGCCAAATAATTACCTTCAAAATGATTTTCTTTACATGAAAGAAAAAAGCCTGTTCGCAGCGACCTGCAGAGTGTGATTTGGGGTTTACTTTGACTCTTAAATATGACTCTTAGCAGTCACGTTTAATGACTGCTAAGAGTGTGAACGCTTGAGAAAGTAGTAAGATTGTCGTAGATAAGAAATCTTCAAAGAAAACTTGAATATATCATAAAATATCAGGAGGTCAAACCTTTGCAAAAAAGCCTGAGATGGAAAATTAGCCCCAAAATGTTGACTGCTGCTTGTAAACATGTTTAGCAGCTTCATATTAGCACAAACACATAAACAGATGTGTGTCATTTTAAAGTGTTGCTGGCTCTGCTTAAATTATTCATACTTTATTTTTGCAACCATGTTTGGCTTAAGGAGGAGCAGCTGAAGTTTGAGCAAAATGCCAGAGTGCGTATTTGGACGTTACAGTCGATCAACGCAGTCATGCTTTCCCAAAATGCTTGGATAAATAGAAGTCGCCGAGCTGATATGAGACAGAAACAACTACATCACCGGTTTGGGTTTCAGCTAAATCAGGTTTGGATGAAACATGAAGATTTCCAGTCGGCTCCTAATTCCTTATCTCTTCACATCGTCAAGACATTCAGGTTTTGTCCGAGCTTTTAACGTTCCTTATATCTAAAACTATATAATCAAGAGAGAAAACTAACAAACTAATCCACACAAATGCATTTAAAATCCCTGTTATGACTTGCAAAAAGCAACCTGACCTGTTAATTTACTTTATTTAGAGGGGAGATTTGATGTAAAATTGACATTTTTTGAGCTTTACATCATGTTTTAATGTTATTACGTGATAAAAACATGCCTGCTTTGATTCTTTCATGTGTGTTTGAGAAATCCTTTAATCTTTTAGACAACCATTTAGAGGCGTCTAAACCCTTGTTCCTATTTCCACAAATCTCCTCCTTAAAGCCGCAGTCTCCAGTCGAGCCTCCGCCTCACAGAGCCCCTTTCCCCCTGCGCCTCCCCCACTCAGATCCTCCAGACTAGCAGCAGCAGCACTTAGCAAAACACCTACTGTAAAAGAGTCCGTGATGACGTGCTGAAGGCAAAGCGTCGGAAGGAGCAGGAGCTTCTTAAAGAGACAAAAGCCCAATTTTGAGGCGTCACTTTGCGTAGCCAAATGTCTTTGAGTCATGTTCGGTATATCCAGCATTTTTATAACAACTGAAGGTAACATGGCAACATGTGCCTGGAAAACCCACAATACCACACAATGCTGGATGGATGTGTGCTAATTTTAGTTATAATTGAGCTCTGAATATTGTAACAAATGAGGTCAAGTAACATGGATGATGCAGATGCATGTAGGATCCATGCATCTGTATCAACAAAAAATGCACAGTATAATGAAAAACATCTTCACAACTCACAACTTGTGATTCATTGAGAAATACTGCATTTCTCAGTGATCGTAGCATATCGTCAATGTATCTCCACGGACAGCAGAATCAGCTCCCAGATTGGCAGGACAGTGAAACACAGTTCCAACTTTCAAGCTGACTATCATGACCAGAGCCTCACCAGCGACCTCCAGCGTTGCGTTGCGACTGATGGCCTCTCCCAGCAGGTTGCGGGCCACGCAGGTGTAGACGCCCTCGTCCGGTTTGCTCCTGCGTCCGTGAACGATGCGCAGAAAGAAGAGGGAGCCGCTGGGCAGGAGCATGCGGTGGGAGCGCGGGTCATCCCTGTCGGTCTCCACGCGCTCGCCGTCTTTGTACCACTCTATGCCGGGCGTGGGCCGGCCCTCCGCCTTGCAGTTGAGGGTGGCGGGCTCCCCCTTGGAGACGATCAAGTCGGAAGGGTCCTCCACTATCCGAGGAGCACTGTCTTCAAATCGTGCTCGGGACCCTGAGAGACAAAAATGATGCGTTATGTTGAAAACATAAGTGAGACGTTCAGTTTTATCGGAGCGCAGAACGATCCAATCAGTGTTAAGTCTTAAATCCAATGCATATGATGTGCTCTGTATCAAACTTAGACTTTCAATTAACCATGTCAGTAGATACGAACTCGGTTACCTGTAAAGTGTTTATTTTTTTTGTAAAAAACTTTAAAAACCACAGAATTTATTTATTTATTTATTTATTTTGCACAAAAATTATGCACAACTTGATGTGACCGTATCTCAAAACATCTCCATGAAATACACAAATGTTCTTTGGGCTGTAACTTAAGAACCTCCAGTGGGTCGGACACAGTTCAGGTCGGGCCCGACCCGACCCACCTGACGACTTAACATTAATTTTAGGTCTGAGCCAGAAGTGAACTTGACATATTGTGATTGTGATTTTGCTGCTTTTGTGTTCAGTAAGCAGCGTAAATTCTCCTGCTTTTAGCTGCTGTTTATCGACTTCCAGCTCCGTCTTGTCGCTGGTTGTGACCTCAGGGTGAGTCAGGTGGGACGTGTGACTGATGGGAGCGCAGCATGGCGGGGTCGCGAGCGCATTTATATCTTTCTTCAGCAACTCAAACGATCTGCTCCTCTATTTAAACTATAAGTAGAGTAGCGTAGCTCTACATTGTGGATTCTGTTTGGTTCTCTCTGTGGCTGAATGCATTGTTGGCTTTCTAAGCACAACCCGTCCATCAATACTTTTGGTCCAAATGTTCAGGTCAGGATTCAGGCTTGGGGCCATAAATCTAAACTCTAGTGTGAACACATTTTCAAGGCACTGTACATTCAGCTTCTACTTTCCTCCTCCAATTTTTGCTCACAGAAAGGCCCATTATGCAAAATACGCATCGCTATCGAGAATATTGAAGACAACCTGAGAATACAAATCGCGCAGCCAATGTGATTCGGTACTGGCCAAACTTTGTGTGTGTGGCCTCCTGCAGATATGGAGGCGATAGCTGGAAATTCTTAGCATTTAATAGGAGCTGGAAAGAAGCAAAAGAGGGAAATAGATAAAGTCCTGCATCCAACTCCCCGGAGATCCATTACTATTTTTGCTTGGCTCTCGGCGAAAGGCGCTCTGCTACGAGACCTGAGGTAAGCTCTTAGAGCACGACCAAATGTCTCCAACATTGTGTTACAGTCAGAAAAAAATGAATAATTCAAAACGCCGCTGCTTTTAGGTCGCTTCTGAGGAGCAGATGGCCTCTCTTTCTCTCTCTCTCTCTGTCATTTTTTTCTGTTTAGGGAAAAAAAAAAAAACGAAACAAAATGGTCACTGTACCAGTGATTTATTAAGCTGCTCTGTCTGTGGCATTAAAGTCGGCGCATCAACCAGACTGCATGAAAATCCCCCCATTATTATCGCAGAGGAGCGGTGGAAAGCAACCTAATGACACACATGCTGCCATTAAATCAGACTTACACCGGAGGCATCGGGAGAAATGTGCACTTTTGCTTAAAGCAGATCTGAGTTTTTTTTGTTTTTTTTTAAAAAGATAAATGAATTGAGCGATTTGATCCAGGCAGACCGGCAGTCACCACCGAGGCAGAAACGCGAGGTAAACATCTAAAGAGCGATCTAAGTGCTCGCAGCTGACACTCCTGGGTCACAAAGCAGGACAGCTTGAAACAGCAGCCTGGGCCGCGGATGAATACTAATCGAGCCATTAAAATGCTCTATAGCACCTTCAAGGCATCCTGGTGTAAAAACACACCGTGTTTAACAGGAGCGGGCGAGTCTAAATCAGCAACCTGAGAGATTATCTTCAGAGATATCATTATAGGATTTCAGCATGCATGGATGTGACGCTGCTGCACTTCTGCACATCTGAATATATGCACATGCAGATTTGATTTATTTATTAGAGTGTCGTGCAGGATGGAGCCCCGCTGACATCGAACTGACAGGAGATCAAATGGAGCTAAAAGGACGTCAAGACGGCCATCAAGCAAGCCTCTAGCATTATGAAACATTAACAGAAATTCAATTGCACAGCACGAAAATGTACTAAAGAGGATTTCTTTTTACACAACCCCCATTCGATAAATGTCACTGAAAAAGACAAAAAGTCTTGATTAAATAGCAAATTTAACACTCGCGCTTCAAAAAGACAAAAACAGAAAAGTCGTGGTTTTTCTGTTCCATCTTCATAAACAGAAAAAGAAAATATGTCAGACAGACATTGCAAGAAATCTCATAGTTCCAACTCAGTTTTGACTCTTTGGTTCAAAATGGGTTTAAAAAAATACTTCATTAGAGAGCCTATTAATAAGTTGATGTATTGCTTATTTTTAGAAACGTGCTGCCCATAGAAACAACAATGAGCGCATCCATTACATTAACAGAGGAGACTCACAATTTGAAGCAGTAAAATATCTAAAAGTAAAACAGCAGTGCACCAACACTTGTGCTCAACATGAAGCTTTCCAATGAAATTGAAGTAAAGTGTATGTAAAAGTCAATACTTATGGATTTTCTAGTGAAAGCTGAGACAATTCACATCATTCTTCAGCATATTTGAACAATAATCCAGTTTTGATGACTCTCCCCACCAGTAGGTGGCGGTAATGCGCACCAAATAGCTGTCTGCTATCTCAACCTCTCTTCTCAAGAAGAAGAAGACACCAACAATGACTTCCATTGGAAATGAGGATACAAACAATTCACAGGGTTTTCCAAATCAATGTTGCAATGCACTGATGAATCGATATTTTTACTCTCCTCTCGTTCTTAGCAAAGGAAAAACCAATCGAAACGTTACACCACTCATCTCTGATGATAAAAATGCAGTAGATGCAACAAAACACTCGATACATTCAGCAGGAACAACAAACCAAAACAATGAAAGACGTAGCGAGGCATTCAAGGAATTGTTGTTAACGAGTTCTCATCTGAGCTGCATCTTCCCTTCAACACGTTCACATCCTCCAACGTACTAAACGCAACGTCAGCCAACCTGAACAGCCAGCCAGTTCAGTTCTGCAAGCTCTTTTGCTTTTCTAATGTTGATTACATGAAGTGAGTACTGGAACGCAGCAGAGCACAGGTTAATGAAATATTAATCCTGGCTGTCTAAACCTTCCACCCAGGAACTTTTTGGGTTGTTGGTTTTTTTGTTTTGTTTTTTTGTTGTTGTTTTTTCTCAAATGGGTTGTCAGTTTTTGAAACGTTGCCTCAGTCATTCTGAGAAGGTACGAAGCAAGAGTGTGCAGACACACAAACTTTCTCCTCCATGCGGCACATGAATGTCACTCCAATTTTTGTAATGTTGACTCAATGGAGCCTGTGTGCTCGACTGCAGCCGACAGAGCACACTGGAACGGGACAGAATGAAATATTCATACCGCTTTTCTAGACCTTCCCAACTGGAGCAAATGGGTCACTTTCAGCCAATACAAGGCGTCATTTCACAGCTATTGTGACACTCGGAAAAATGTACTTCCTGCACATTAAGAGGAGGGGGGGAAAAATGTATTTTGGGTCACTATGAATCATGAGGCGAACACAGTTTGGCTGCCATGTCGGAGTCAATGACAGCGCAACTCAGGGAGGCTCCCGAGGGCTCGGTTTTAAATTTTAGATCTTTATGCCAAGTCCGAGAGGTCGTTCTCTCCCACCGACGTTGTCCAAAGTCATGCAGCACTTTCTGTGCTGCGGCTCTTTCCCAACTCACTGCGACTGGAAATATCCGTCACGACAAAAACGCAGCGCGTCTCTCACAGCGAAACGAGCGAAATGTTCCGGTTCCTCGCTGCGTTCGTCTCCTGAGGGAGGTGTTCTAGATCAGCAAACATTTTAATGACACAGTTGCCCGGCATTTATGCACAGTGGTTAACACTATTACTCGAAGAACAGAGGCAGTTTGTGAGCAAGAACTCAGAGTGACCCTGACTTCAGACACGATCCTAAAAAATAAACGTAATCGTTTAGACAATGAGATGTTGGTGGGGGGTTTTTAAAAACCATTTCCAATTTTCATGTGCAAAGGCTCACAAAGGGTTTTATTTTCAACAATGTTTACCAAAGGAGTGTTTTTCCCTTTGTACCTTTCACAGTGAAACAGAAGAAGTCTGCTCAAAAGAACAAATGGTGTCTGGTGAGGCTAAACAAACAATAGTTATTAAATTATGTTATGTTAAAAAGCAAAGATCTAAGTTTTGCTTAGATCTTTCCTAAGCACAGATCTTAGAGAAAGTTAGAAGGAATCACATTGAAGAACTCATAGAGTTGAAAGGTCAACAATGGATATAAACAGAGGAAACATTGGAAAGTTACTTTAACTCTTCAACAAACTGTTTTCCATTGAAACGTCACGAGCAGAAGAAAGACGCAGCTTCACTGAATGCCATAGCTTCTGTGTCGAGTCATGATGTATCTTTAGAAATCCAAGGGTGCATTCACACCAGCCTTGTTTAGTCCACTTAAGTCCACTTTAGTCGAACTCTAGTCCGTTTTTCTAGACAGTCGGATTCGTTCGGGGAGGTGGAAATGCGCAATCCAACTCTGGTCGGCCTAAAAACCGAGGGCTCGGTTCGATTTCAGTGCACTCTGGTGCACTTCCAATGCAAACGTGGATGAAAGTGGACAGACCGCTCCAAAAGCAAGAAGCGAACAATCACGAAGGGGATTCTGGGTAAATGCAACCAAAACAAACACAAGATGAGTCTATAACACTGCCAAAGTCAAAAGAGGCGGCTAACATCTGATGCCACTCCATTTTTGTTTACATTTCATGCAGAAGGAAGTTGAGCATTTTGTCTTCTACAGAGATTTTGTTTGTAGTTTCCCTCAGTAGTTTTTGATTTTGATGTAGCGCCACCACAAGTGAGGGAGGGAACTGGGGTTTTTTTCAACTTGTTTTGTGTGAAAACAAACCACAGTCACACAGTGTGAAAACACCCTTGGATAAAGCTACATGCATTTCACACAGCGCAAAAGCAGAGTACAGCAGAAGCTGCCTTGTCCGTATTAACTCTGCAGGACGTTCAGCAGTTGGACAAACTTAGAATCAAACGCTTCCTGAAGAGCTGACTCTATGCACGACTACAATCAGAGGGATCCCTGAACCGAGATCTATCATGTAATGAACGAGACTTGACTAAACAATTGTGGAGTCTTTTCTGAATGTTTCACTGTTAGACTGTGCTGTTATATTTGTTGTAGTCATACAGATAAACTTAAATGACACACTAGGTTTTAGTGATCTTTTTCCTGCAAAAGTAAAACGGTTTGCACACGTGAGATCGACCCGTCTTCTACCAACGCCGTCTCTGCAGAAGGGAGCTGAATTTATGTGAATTTTTTATTTTTTATTTTACCTCAAGCTGCTGTGGTCGATGCTCCGTTCTGCTGCGATATTCAACGTGTGGGCAAACACTGAGAAGCTGATTTCAGTCAGCTTGAATAGCAGATATATTACCATGTGTAATTTTTTTTTTCTGCTCCAATCATCTCTGATGAGCTGAAGGAAGACTATAAGCATCCTGTGGAAAAATAAATAAAATAATCAAAAGCTACTTTAAATGGCTGTGAAAATGCAAAAGCAGTCTAATGTATGAGAGAAAACTTTTTTTTTCTTACTCTGTAATCATGAATGAGTCAATTGGCATTTACTACAAATACAGCGATCGTTACTATAGACGCAACGGGGTGCATTGTAAAGAGAGCAGAAGAAGAAGAAGAAAAAAAAAAGACCCGAATTGCAAACAGCTTCATGCTGACCAAAAGTGACAATCAACAACCTGCTCCCTGCGAAATGTGTGCAATCAGAGAGCAGTCCACGCCACTTTGCGCTCGGCAGAAAAAACATTTTCTTTGTGAGAGGGAATATTTTCACAGTAATATTCGGTTCATGACAGGATGATTGTGGTGCTGCACTTGAAAGCACCTTTCAAGCTAAAAAAGAAACTCCGTCAGCCCTGCAAGTGTCACGGCGGCGATGGAGATCTCCGTGAAGGTGTGCGTTTAGTCGGATCATGAGCACGGCCCATTAGAGCCCGCGTCGAGCCTCCTCGGAGATATCCGAGGGCAAATGGGAATTTGGAGTTTGACTTTGTTTTGTCTGGAGGGGGGAGAGGGGGAATGAAAAATTTAATATGTGCATTCTGCTGTGAAATGATGTTCGTTTTTTAAGTTTACAAGGGATGAACAGGGAGGGAAGGACGTTGATGGAATACGAGTCCCAAAGTGCCATATAAAGGGCATACATTATCAATTTTACAACTTTTTCAATTGCCGCCAGGCTTTCTTGCTTTCTGTTCTCATATTTACTTGCATGAACAGAGGCGATAAACATGCCGGCATGTAGGAGGAAAAATATGTGAGCAGAAGGCAGCGAGAGTTTGGAGAAACGACCAGCGACGCACCGTCCACCCAAAACAACGTAGTGACTGCAAAGCCTGCGGCTTGAATTTGAGTTCATTAGATATGCATTGACATAGGAGGTCAGAAGAAGAAATGTTTTCAGAGATTAACAGTTTGGAGTCCTGACAAAACGCATGAGTGACATTCCACTGGTTGTGCAAACCTCGCATTTCTCCACATAATCAGCCTGTTTTGCTCATGCTGGAGAACATTGTCTGTGACTCAAACGCTGTGAGACTGATCAGTTCCCGATTTTTTATTTTCGTGTTTTAAGATTATGCTTGGAGTTCTGGACAAAAAGTTTTATTTCACATCCGTCAAACAAAAAAAAAGAATTTAGTGTTCTGGTTCTTCTGGCTATGCCTAAGGCACTTTTGGACAATATTCCAGCAGCTTGCCGAGCGCCTTTTAGGGGGGCGGGGGGGCTGGTTTCTGTCTGGCCGCTCTAACATAAAAACTTTATAAATGGAGTGTGTTGTCAGTAGCTGACCTTCTGCATGGTTCTGCCATCTTCACATGGGAACACTGGCTCTTTGTGTTCTTGGCCACGTCTCTGACTAAGATCCTTCATCCCTAAAAAGTCAGTTTGGTTGATTAGCCAGACCTAAGGAGGGTCCTAATGGTTCCCAACTTCTTCCATTTTTGAATACTAGAGACAGCAGCATGTTGGATGCAATTGAGCTGCAATTTGGGTGATTGCAAATACTTCAGTCCGTTCTTATGAATCTCATAAAATGTCTAAAAACATGTCTTCCTTCTCACTGTGTGGCTACTTTGAGTGAAGTTTTAAAATAAATCTAAACTCCGTTTGATATTAGAGTAAGTCTGCAACATATTTGTTTTTTAAATGAAGGGGTGTGAATACCTTTGATTGTAACTTCCTCTATGTTTTTAAGTGAGACGTCACTTTAAGGCTTTTCTATTGTCAAAAAATGTGTTTTAAAACTGCTTCGAAAACCAATAAACAAACCAACTACTGTTTATTTCTGTTCAATTTTTGAAACATTTTTGAGCTTTATGGCTCTAAGCTATGATTTAGGACGTTTTCTCCTGAATTTCAAAGACTTCTGCATAAGAGAGACCGTTTTAACTAAACTGGGAGCTTCGCCGTTAAAAGACATCCATTAAACTGTGGCCTTGCATTAAACTCTCAAGTACAGAAGTTCTTGTTAAGCTCTGGCAGACAAAAGACAGTTCATTCCCGCGCCGCTCTGTCAGCGAGGACGAGTCCATGAAGAGCTTTTACGCAGGAAGACGTCCAGGAGCAAAACAGAGTCGTGATGAGCCATAAGAGTTAATGGCAGCAAACCCTGAGCTGCCAAACAAAGCAAAAGAGTTCGATGAATGAGAACGTGCCGCACTCTCCGCACTCTCACGGCCATCTGGAGAGAAAACCAACATGTCGGAGTGGAAAATGCTTCTAAAATACAAATACCCTCAGCAATACAGTCATTTTCTTTCCAAAGAGGAATGAAAAAAAACAAAAAACACTGACTTAATTTTCTTTTGTGCGCTTCTAAATTTTAAAACACCAGCTACCAATATTCATTCTCAAATATCTGGCACATTGTGTAGCTTTCTTCCCGTTCATTTAAGGCGACTGTTCAAGAACTCGGAGAGTCTTGCGACGATAAAGCAACAGCAAATCAAAATGATTAAACAGCAAATGATTGGAAAGTCAAAAATACGTCGTAAAACAACCAGCGAACTGAAACTTGCGAAAACAGAAGCTAGAAAACCGCCATGCATTTTATGCTGTATATGTTTTGCTATGCCACCGAAACAAGGCAAAATTAAATCCCCCAAATTTCCACAATCTGTGAAATAAAATCACAGGACATTGATACACTATGGGGTCGTGGACTTTGATCAGAGATTTCCTTCGCTTACGAAATAGAGGAGTATCAATGGGTGACTCTGCAGTGTCTGTATTGTATGGCGCAGGTTGGTCTGAGGTACAGCATGTAATCACGGTGTCATTCTCTAGACTTCTTTCCTCTTTTGATCCATTTGAAAGTCCATTTTCTTTCAAACATGAAAGGCCTCACACGCCTTACGATGCCACCTACGCAAGAGTACGTGACATGAATCTAAGTGATGGCCTGCACCGGCCAATCAGCGGATGAGAAAGTCTGTTGTACAGCGAGAGTTTGAAACAAACAACTTTTCACTCTCACGTTCTGAAAGTTTGATACGTTGGTAAATGTGCAACTGAACATTTCTGCGGATCGGAGGAGCAAAGCTCTAGTCCACTTAAAAAACATTTATCTTCATCTGGTCCAAGTGAACCGAACGCTGGAAGCGGACGACAATGCAGAACATTGCAGATGCATCAAACCAAAGAAGCGTGCAAGAGATGCTTCGTCACACATGGGGAGGCAGGATGAGGCAGAAGCTCTGACAGAAACATGATCAGACGAAACTTCAAAGAGAGTTTTGCACAAAGGCGAAAAGTACCTGACAATTTATGAAAAGACAAGATAACTAGCAGTCCGAGAAACGAAATGGACAAGTTTACTTGTTAGAGGAACCAGAGGCCATTCTTCAACGCCACCTTCGCCAAGGAGAAGAATACGTAATTTAAAAGGTCTGGTTAGTTGGACAAGCTGTATTGTGACAGCAAATTTGAACAGGTGAAACGTCAATCAAACTGACTCCCCAATCGTGACGATTCTGCCAGGCAGATATGAAAACGACAGAAGATTTCTCCAGGGATGAAGCTGCAAACACTGGATGGGATCTCATGTCCCCAACTTTAGGTCCAATCTAGAACATGTCATTTGACTGAACTAAGTTTGAATGTTTATTTTATTTTTACAGTCAAAGCTTGAGCGATGTATTTTATTCACAGATAACACAGATAACTGCTACTTGAATCACCTGTCATGAACTGACAGGTGATTCAAATTACCTGCTACCTGTTTACCTGTTTTCAAGTTACCTGGGGTTTTTTTTTCAAGCTCCAAATTATCTCTCTGTCTTCCCCTGTTTGCTTAAAGTGATGATTTCTGCACACTTAAAAAGGCTTCAGGTGTCAAAATATACCACGGACTTCAAAGGTTTCATCATATCGTTCCTTTGTCTTTTGTTGATAGAAGTGCGACTGTAACTTGAGTTTTCTCTGGTTGTTTGCAAAGTGCAGCAGCATTCCCTCCCCCACCTGTTGCTTTGCGCTCTGTAAGGGCTAGCCAAAGCAAGGCTGCTACACTTTATCCTTTTTAAGCAGTCGTATAAATACTGTAACACATTGGTACGTTTACTAAAGTGTATCATTCTCATGCCAAAAGATGTGCTTGCCTTGATTTGCAGGCTCTTCCCTTCTCTTTCAAATTGTGTTGGAAGAATCTGCAGCCAAAGTATTTACAGCGAACTTTGAGCTCATTGAGTCCGTTGTGATGATTAAATGCTCGGACAGTAGTAATTGAATCTCATCTGTAAGAATCCTCGCATTTATTCAGGGGGAAGAAAGAAAAAAAAAAAAGAAGAAGAAGAATTTCGGGGGGTTGAAAAGTGGCATCTCAGCTGAATAAAAGCCCATTAGCGTCTCCGCTACACACTGATAGACAAGTTATCGCATTGGTCCTAATTGCAAAACTCTGACACACGCCCACATGTTTGCTTGCGGCGTCTCTTCGTGTCAGCTTCATTGAACACTCAGCAGCATAAGTAGGCTAAGAGCTACGAGGGAGATCGAGATCACGTCTTCCACACCCGTTTTGACTCCGGCCCATTCTCCGACTCCGAGCTGAGGCGTTACGTAACGAGGGGCAGGAGCAAGGGATTGTGGGAGCGTTTCATTAATCGGTATTTACAAATATTAACCCCCGTCTCCTCGCTGGAGGGTCGGAGCGCACTCCGTCACGCTAATGCGTGAAAACATGAGAGCCGCGAGATGAGAGGGAGGTGTGTTTTTTTTTTTGTTGTTGTTGTTGTTGTTGTTTTGTTTCAGATCTCTTCGCCTTTCAGCGACTGCCAGGATCAGGGTGAGCCAGAAACAAGAACGGGAGACCCGTCTGAGCTCAGCGTCTTATCTGAGAGGGGGAAAGAAAAAAAACAAAAAACAAAACCCCCAACAACAACTTAGAGAAAGCTCAAAGTCCAACTTTACGAAACGAGGAGCAGAAGGCTGGCAGCGCGCCTGTGGGGATGGTGGCTGTCTGCTGAGATTTCTCCGCGTCTTTTTCAATTTCAGCTCATTTACATATTTGAAAAGGCCAAAAAAAAAAAAAACATTCAAAGACTTCTCGTGACATTGCCAAGTAATCTCTGCGGGGACGTGGCATTAATTTGAAGCAGCAAACTTCCCTTTTTTTAAAAGGGGGGGGGGGGAGAAAGTTCAGTTTGACTCATTCTGGCATCAGCCCCTAGTCGCTCAAACGTCGCCGTCCTCCTCGTCTATCATCTCGTCTTCTAAATGAAATCATCGGCCCAGCGTACCAGAAAGTGTGTGTGTGTGTGTGTGTGTGTGTAGGGGGGGGGGTTGCATACGGGCAACGTGACTCAACGATGAGGCATGTTGGACGACTAAGCAGAATTATCTGAGGTAGTTTTTCAAAAAGCGGAGCTGCGTGTTTAGCAAGTGACCACCAGCTTCGATTCCAGTCCCTCACCCACTGGATCTGAATGCGGCTCGAGCGAAATCGCACTTCAATTAGAATCAAGACGAGATCTGGTACTTGTGTGGGGGAAAAATAGCTGAGCTGCCGTGTTGATTCACACCCAATAAATGCTTGTTGATTTTCCCCACAATCACGATTTTCCCCACAATCACAAACCATTTATTTTTTTTTTTTCATAAACTGCTCGGAGTGGAACGTCCAGAGACCCGTGCAGAGCAGGTTGATCGGCAGAATGCCAACATGAACAAAGTCCCGTCTTGTTACGCCGGATCGTATCCGCCACCGTCTCCTCTGCTTCCCGACAGAGGCCTGGGAGTCGGTGCGAATCCTCTCCGTTCAAGTGCTCCGTGCAAATTGCACACATTACGGACGGGAACGAGCGCAGCAGCAGAGGTGATTGCCACTCCAGATTAATGGATGTAGGCAGAAGGCAAAGGGTGTTAAAAGTGGCTTTAATGTTAGGAGATAAAGCAGGTTTAACCCTGAGAGTGACGGACAACAGCAACGCACCTCTGAACCTGCTCGGCTGGAGGAGGATTACCGGCCACTTTATTGTTATCAGCCACACCGATGCTAGAACCACATTAATATTTCATGATGTAGATTTGATGTAGATTAGGTTTTAGCTGGAGAAAGAAAAAAATAAATAAAACTCCACGTTTGGACCATGACAGCATCCCACTGTGGGATTTTGAGACAATTTGAGCTTTACAACATTATGCTGCTGAAGGTAGACAATGGAAGATGGTGGTCGGTCACCATAAAGTAGGGCGGGGTGATGCCTCGACTTTATCCATTAATCGAATCCTCTTCTTGTTTTGTTTTTTTAAATCTGGATTTTTTTCTATATATTTTTTTTTTTTCCACCGGTGCACTCCTGGAGTTTCCAGAGTGACATTAACCCCCCATGGTCCATCATTTTGTGTTTTACAACTTGTATTTATTTTGACTTTGGATTCAGGTCGACTCACAGGAGAAAAGACGGTTTTTTTTTTTTTTTAAACAAATGTTTGGGCACTTGTATTTTTTTAGGGGGAAAAACACAAAGAAAAATGAGTTATTAAAATTGGAAATAGGATTTGGTATAGAAAAATCAGATTTTATTTTTAAGCTCTACCACAGACATGGAGATGGACGACACTAAGGTAGACGGTCACAACTGCTCACCATGTTGTGATTTCAGGGATGATATTATGCATGACCTGGTTGTGTTAACTGACCCTCCTATCTTTCGTCTCATTTCATCCTGCTTGTTCTTTTTCTTCCACACATCAGATTTTTACTGCACACATTCTCTTGCTTTGGACCCTTTTCTGTAAATACAAATGAGAGTTGAGCATTGGACCATCAGGTCCAGAAATGCTCAGACCTGCCTGTCTGCATTTCTCTTCAGCAAGTTGTCTTCACACCATCGAGGTGCCTAAAAGCATCGAATTGCTGCTATGGGACTGGTTTAGACAGAGCTATGTGATTCAAATAAAGACAAAACAAAAATGTTTAAAAGTGCTGTTTAGTTAGCTGGGCTATCTGCTCTAGTAGAGTCTGCTTTCAGCTGCTTCAGAAACAGTGTGACCCAACAGGAGTAATGGGGTGACATTCCTTCAGTCCATTAGTTTCACAGTTGCCTTAGATATATTTAAACGGCTGAATACCAATTCTAAAATTGTAACTTTTTCAAAAGCATGAACAAGCCTGTCAACATCCTATATGATGTAGATGCCAGTGGTTTAAAGAAACTTTCACTTTAGTAAAAGGGCAAAAATGTGTACGATGAATAAACGGATAACTGCAGTGTTTGATCACCAACTAGAGCGGGTCATGTATATTAGTTGCACCCTGAACAAGTCCTCCATTGCTGCTTAGCATGTATAATCAGCATGTATAGTTGCTTATTTTAACTGGTTCTTATAGATTTTGTCCGATCTTCTCCTTAATTGGGCAGCTTTATGTATTTTCCAGCCACATGTCAATTTAAAGCACAATCAAGTAACTGTGTTGCCTTTAGTTGCTATAAAAGCACAATATATATCAAACATGACTTCAAAAAAATTTACTTTGCAGTTTATCGTCTTGAAACTGAGCTCTGTCTCTTTAAGAAGCTCCTGCTTTTTCCCACACTCTGTCTTCCTTCCTTTCCGATATACCTGTTGACAACAATGTTCTTCTGAAGGTTTGACCAAGAAGTAGTTTGTATGTGAAGCTCAACAGTTTCACCATGCTAACTGCTGCCGCTAGTCTGAAGGAACCGAATGGGGAAGTCGCACGGGGGAGGGGTGCTCTGTGAGACTGGAGCTCCAAGGAGGAGCTGTATGAAAATAGGCGGGGCATTATGGATGAGATCTTTTACGCACCGCCCCGCCCCCTCCGAATGGTTGCCGTTGGAGATTCAAGGATTTTCTCAAACATGTATGACAGAATAAAAACACTGACAAGGAAATAACATTGTAACATGTCATAAAGCTCATAATATCCACTTATTGCAAATATGACAAGCTCCTGTAAGTGGGTTAATTAGTCAATTGCTGCTTAACTGGGGTTCTTTTTTTAAGCAAAGCCTTCTTTCTGCCAGCTGCCCAGCAGTGTGCAGCAGCAGCAGGACTCCATTGAAAACTCTGATCTCCAGCACATTCTCCGGCATTTCTATAAAACAGCTTAAAAACGTAGGAACGCTCTGACTGGGAATTTTGAGCAAACCAACTATTCCAGCTAAAGTGGTTTAAATACATTTTTCAATTGAAACCAAAAGACAGTATTGTGCATAATTTGAGAACACACACACATAACAACTCCAATCTTTTGGAATGTTTTTTTTTTTTTTTTTTCATTTTGCATTTGGATTAAGGCTTAGATTTTAAAGCTCTTATTAAAGCAATGGTTAAAACGTTTAATCTCCTAGTGGAGGGCAACCAAAAATGAGTTTTTAAGTGCATTTTAATAGTCCATTTCCATACACCATCAACAGGGCGGGGGAGAATTTCTTTCTTTCTTTTTTTTCTTTTTTTCTGGTCAGTGCCACAGACAATTCACCCACATCTGCACTGACGGGGCAGATGTGGCTAAACTGTTTCACTTTTCTTTCTCCTCCTACAACTTCGCAGTTCAAAGTGTTTGCTCGGCGTTCACCCGCCGCGTTTCTGCATTACCCAAAATGAATTCATGTGTGACATTTTCTCTTTTTCTGATCCGAGTGAGGAGGAGGAGGATGCGCTCGACTCCCCCAGCTGTCAGGGGGAGAGAGAGAGAGAAAGAGAGAGAGCGCGTTGGAAAAACGCTGCTAAACACAACATTTACATCCATCTGGAGAGACAGAAAACACGATCAGACATGTCACCCAGCCTGTACTATGAGGCGCGTCACGCCATATGGGCTGTGACTGCTCCTGTGTGCGTGTGTGTGCGTGTGTGTGTGTGAGGGAGGGAGAGGAAGAAAATAGAGTGTTTAATACATGAAAATATTTACCTGAAGTGATGGTGACGATTGAAATAATCACAAGCAGGAAATGTTCAAAGTTCATCTCCACGCTCTTCTGGATCCAGATCCCTGGGAATCTTCAGTCATTGAAGTAACGAGTAGGTTTTAATAAAAACAGAAAAAATTAAAAAAAGAAAGGGCGGGGGAAAGGGGACAAATCTGCAGACAGAGACTCGGCTGGAATATTTCAAGCGACTAAAAGAAAAAGAAAAAAACGAAAACAAACAACAACAAAAAAAAACCCAAAAACGGGAAAAAAACTTTGATGTCACTCACAGCAACCTAAGTCAGCGACAGCGGAGGCAACGTCGCCCCAGAGGAGCAACCTAATAACTAAAGTCAGCAGCATCACTTCTCCGCTCCCGCGTGGCCACACACAAGCACCGACTTTCTTGTAAAGGATGCTCCTCCTCCTCCTCCGCCGCCGCTTCCGAGAGCCAAAATAACATTGAGACTAATCTCCGATAGAGCTCCGGGTTGTAGGAGAGGAGACAGGACCTCCTCCTCCTCCTCCTCCGAGCCCCCCGCTCTGTATGCGCTCTGCTCCGTCCAGCTGCGGGTTGAGCCAACACGCTCCGAGGGGAGCAGCGCGCTCCCAGCTATCCGCAACAAATCCTCCCAGACCTG
The DNA here is from genome assembly GCA_922788865.1 of Poeciliopsis turneri. NCBI lineage: Eukaryota > Metazoa > Chordata > Actinopteri > Cyprinodontiformes > Poeciliidae > Poeciliopsis > Poeciliopsis turneri. Next base: position 373,193 of record CAKLNU010001078.1, read on the forward strand.
CAGGACCGAGCGCTTTAAAGAGACAGACACGGAGAAACGCAGGGGGTCCTGGCGACGCGACAGGATCGGTGGTCGCTTTCCGCGCTGCTTGGAGAACAGCTTCATTTCAAAGAGTTATAAACAAATAATAATAAAAACATATTGCTATAACAATTAAATTATTTGATTTGATTGATTTATTTATTTTTAAAGAATCGTTTTGCTCCTGGGATGTTGTTTGTCAATAATATCGCAAGAAGCACGACTTCCGGTTTATATCGGAAGCCTGACCTGAGATTGTCCTCCATGTTGGGCGTATTCTGGTTGCAAGTTGGAAAACCGGAATGTTTGAACTTGCGATTACTTTCAATGCTAACCGCCGTGAGCGCCTCACTTTCTCTCTGTGCTCTGCTTTACACACGAATAACGGATTCATGCTAGCCTGGCCTTATGCTAGCGGAAGCAGAAAGCACTGAAAATGACGCCCTTCACACATTTGACACAACGTGATACACGTGCACAACTTTAGCATTAGCTTAGCCAGTCTCTCTGTGCTGTACATTTAGATCGCAGCTAAAGAGTTGATGTTACTTTAGCCGCATTTCCATAACAAATGTGTGCAAATTCCTGTCTATGTTCTGCTAACGTTAAAAAACAAAACAAAAAAACCCCACAATTTTGCAATAGCGGCGTTTCTGTTAAATAGAAAGTGACATTAAATCACATGCGAATAAGATTGTTCATGTGATAAGTCACTGAAAATAACACAGCGATGGCTTGTAAACAGTCATGTGAAATATATTCATAATTTAGCCATGACGCTAGCTTCTTCTTATGAACAATGCAGCCATGATGCGCTAGCTGTGGTGGAGACAGCTGCACAATGCCCTCCTGTCTGCCGTCTTCATCGTTTTCACCAATAGCAGCATCAGGTTGTTGATCCCGTCACTGGTATGATGTGAAAAGAGTGTGTCCTATGTGCTATGAAACACATCTGTTTCCACAAGGTAGAAAAACCACCTCAAGCTAGCGCAAAAACTTTTTATCCCCAAATTTCTTGTTTTTCACAATTTTAATTTCTTTTCATTAATTCAATTTGTACAAATCTGTGGTTAATCGAAAAGCAGAGAGTGACCGATAGTGCAGCGCGACATTACTTAATCTCATGCTGCGCCATGTAAACATTCCTCTCACCTCAGCATGCTGTAAGCTTGACCAAAAAACTAAATTTGACAGCGTGACCCACCGTCGGATTAATTTCAGTCCAAGATCATATCAAAAAAGTTCAATGCGTCTATTGAAAACTTAAGGACCACGTTTATAGGTCGGTTTGAATGAACTTTGCTCTTTCTGACGTGAACAATGGTCAAATATCCTACCAGAACTGTGAGAGCTGCTGCAGAAGTTTCTCAGAAGGTAAGGGACGCTTAAAGGGTTTTATTGTAATGTCAAAGCTGATTTTATTCTGTGCAGGCTGTGCATTTTTATTTCCTGCTAGTTTTTCATTTTTTTCCCCCTGAAATCCTAGTCATGAGTTTGTGTTACATAATTCAAAGTGGCACCTCAAGAGCTGATATTATTACTCATTCCTAATTAGCAGCAACACCTAAGCAGCTATAATCGTTTTCTGTTTTATCGCCGCCGCCGCTGCCGCTGCCGTCGATGCTAATGGAGAGAGTCAGCATACTAACTTCTTTTCCTTTCTCCCCACTCCGCTTGGTCTCGTTTAGTATTCAGTCTCTGATTCTGTGTTGATTTCTTTAACCCGCAACTGTTTCACAATTCACACCCACTTCTTCCACAATCTGCCCCTACGGCATCTTTCCTCTGCCTGCAGAGGGCTTCCTCTCTCCCTCCCCACTAGTTGTGGACATAAACAGCTCCCCTGGGGAAGTAAGGGTTGTTTCACTGTCTCTCTCTCTCTCCGCCCCACGCCCCTCTTAAAACACTGACCGCTCCGGTTCCTCTCAGCAGTGGCTTCCTGCCTCCCCGTCATTGTGCTCACGTCAGGCCGGCCGGAGTCTGGCGTGATGGAGAGTGACTTTGGGACGGCCAGATGCCTGCCCTCCTTTGTCTCATTGAATAAGAGTGAAAATTGGGCGACAGAAGTGGAGTCCAGATGTTGTTGGGTGGCGTAACACAAAGACAGAGGCTCACAATGCCGTTGATTTCCCTTTCAGCGGAGGGAAGCGGAGGTGTTGACCTTATTAAGGGCCACAATGGCTAAACTGCCATGAAATAGAGTCCTTTGAAGACGCAGAGTGGATGGAGTTGCGAAGGTGTCAAATGGAAACGGCGGCGTCCTTATACTGAACTGCAAACCTGGAAAAAGTAATCATTGGGAAACTTTACTGTCTTCTCAGTGAAGTTTAGCGTTGATTGGATAAATCCTGGATGACTTTTTTGGCACCATTTTTCTCACAGACTCCCATTAGCTTTTTGGATCATTTAGTTCAAGCCAGTCTTGGTACGAGAAACCAAAGTTCTTACATCCTCACGTACTCTGTCTTATTTGAACTTAAAGTGACAGAGACATTTTAGTATGATATGATACAAATCAGAAAACTGGGATTGGACTTTAACTAGGCCATCCCAACATGGGATTGTTCAACACCATGTTTCATGATTTGTTCAGGATGAAGAGCAGTTTGAGATTCCCTGCACACACACGCACACGCACACACACACACACACACACACACACACACACACAGCTGTCTGCATGCAGGAAAAGTTCAACTCTCAGTTTTTATGCTTGTCGATCAACAGCAGCTTTCTTCTTTCCCCTCTTTAATTCAATCTCTGCAACTCTCAGACTCCATGTCATCATCATGCCATAGAAGTTTTATAGTTGCACACAAATCATTCCAATTTCAGATTTTAGATTGAACAGTGCCCCGAGAGACATTCAGAGCATGAAATATGGTTTAATAACCAAACTGTGCTGTAAACTACTAAACAACTTCATCTTTTTGGCCGTGTTCCTCAATCTTCATGGAGTTGTTTGTTCAGGAACGGTCCCTAAAAACAGACTCTTCCCCCACATCCGGACTCCCACTTCTGAAGGCAGTTGAGTGTGTTGAGTTTTTTATGTTTTTTTTTATTTATTTATTTTATGTTTTCAGGGTTAACAGATTTAAAGTTCTACAAACTTTTAATTTGCGACTACTCATCATTTTCCTGTGTTTTGCCAAATAAAATGTTTAATGTAAAGTTTAATGGAGCGTATTAATTTCTTTTTAAATTTGTAACTTGATATGTTATTTATATATATATAAAAGCTTTTTTATTTATTACCATGCTTGTTAATTTGTCTGTATCACACTTATAAATTTTGTAAATATGTACATATATTGTGTCTTGAGGAATTACAGATGGAAACAAGCCTTTATGGCAAACTCTGGCATATTATGTGGCGTGTTTTTTCCCTTTCGAACTAAACCAAAGGGGAAACAATACAACAATACTTTTGCAATGCACTTTTGCAATGTCGTGCAGTACAAGAACTGCACGACAACTTAAGAGCCAATGTCCGATCTAGCTGGCTTTCTCCATATGCTTGCACCTGATTTCTCCAGAATTCATAAGGACTCCACCCTGGTGGGTCCTGCTATTTCAGGGCCCACTCTGCTCGCCTTCCCCTCTCCGCTGTAGGTAGGTCGTAAACCGAGGGCGCGTTGACAGGACCCAGGGAGGTGCAGATGGTCGGCCGTGGCAGCAGTCTGACTCTTAGTGAAGAATGGGACGTTCAGCTGTCGGCCCCTTTGCCCCCCTGACTCTGACCTTATGTGCCTCTGGTCGCCGTCTGGCTCTGCCTCATTATGACAAACTCCGTGCTGCTTCATTCCCACAATGCGGCCACAACAATAATTAACCATCGCTAAAGAAGATACCTCATTTAACTAATGACACCTGACACCACCTCTCTCTCCTTCACAACTACTCCTGCTGCTGCATTGTTGTTGTTTTTATTCCCCTCCTGTCTGCAGCTGAAGGCGTTTGGAGTTGACCTCGCAAGAAAGCTTGTCAGCAGATTTTACTCGTCGCAGGAGCAGGGATGTTGATTCCCCCACGGCAGCATGTGTATGACAGGAAGTGCTCGGGAAGTACTCCGGAGTTTATTTATAGGCTTAGTGTTAAAGCGGCATTGGGGCCAAAGTCATTTACATTCAATGTGTCAGAGTGTGAAGGTAAGCAGTTGCTATTGCTGCGAAATTTGGCTTTAAGCCTCAGCAGGGAGGGGAGGGAAAGAGGGGGGAACGACGCGTGGAAACACAACTCTCCCTTTTTTTAATCGTCTGCCTGCACTTTGCTTTCCCAAAGATTCTGAGGAGTTCTAAACAGCTGGCAGAGTGTTATTAAAAAGAACCCGATCAAACACGGTAAACAGAGATAATGGGGCTGTGAGGTGTTGCTTCTCCCTCAAACTGAAAGCCGCAGGAAAAAAAAAAACACCTGCACATTTATGTCTAAATATCTTCTTCCTTGTTTTTTTTTTCCTTTCCTTTGTTTTGTGTTGTATGAGTTTTAGACATCTAATAAATGTCCTGCTATCTGCTGCTGCAGGATGTTTTAAAATAAAAAGTTTCCACGTTGTCTTCTTCAACTCAGCCTTCCTCCCACAGAGAACTGTATGTCAGGTTAATTGATCTGCCTGTAATTGTTTGCTTCTGTGATGGGTTGACAACCTGTGTACCTGGCCTCTATTGATCCCTGGATGGGTGAATTGAATTAAAGCCAAATGCCTAATGTTTATGCAACAGGTGGAGAAATCTATCCTGCAAGTTCTGTCTGCACACAACCACGTGGAACTGGGTTGAAATAAGCTGAGAACCAAATGATCAGCAAGTCATATCAAAACAGAGCTCGGATTTGTCAACATTAGCCGAGAAAGTCTAGCTTCAGAAAAGTGTTCTTTCATTGCCAAAGTTTCTATTTGCCACAGGTTCTTTACATAATCGCTATGGAGAGAATTTCCAGATCCAGCCCAAGTGTGGAGGGGATCCAATTTGGTGGCATCAGGGTCACGTCTCTGCTTTTTGCTGGCTTCATCATATTGGGATCTCTAACCTCATATATGGTCACAAGCTTTAGGTAGCGACTTAAAGAACAAACTTGCAAATACAAGCAGTTGAAATGAGTTTTTTCTCAGGGTGTCTGGGCTCTGTCTTGGAGATAGAGTGAGAAACTCAGTCATTTGAGAGGGACACGGTAGAACTGCTGCTAGAACCAGTAGAACCGCCTCAACTGGCTCTTCTGTAGCCAGTTGAAGCGGATCGGATCCTGGACGTCCACTTGGTGAGATGTTCCGGGCACGTCCCACCGGGAGGAGACCCGAGGGTAGATCCAGGACACGCTGGAGAGTCTACGTTTCTCGGCTGGTCTGGGAACGCCTTGGGATTCCCACAGAGGAGTTGGCAGCCCAAGTGGGTGGGGAGAGAGAGGTCTGGGCTGCTGTGCCCTCAACCTGACCCCAGGGAAGTGGAAGAGGATGGATGAATGGATGGACGGCTCTTCCAATAAAACACTGTCAGCATGACCTTTGAAAAAGATTGTAGCTTTTTGTGTCAAGTCCTAAAAATCTTTAGGAACTGACAATAAAGCTATAAAGGAGAACGATGACGCCGTCTTTCAGACACTCAGACTGGGAGAAAGTAAGTGCCTGAGAAAACTGATTGGAGAGACTGTAGCATCCTGAACATGATTGATTAGTAAATGTGCTGATGTGGTGTACTGTATCTCTACACTTTACAGCCCCTGAGTTTTCAAGCTTGTTTGGAATTTACTTTATTAAGCCAAATGACGCATAGAATCAATCTTAAGGTGTCTGACGATGCTTATTGATAATGGGGACAAGACATTCTGTTTGTGGTCATAGTGCAACAAACTGTGATACGACCGTGAATCATTTCACAGAAAAAAGTAAAACAAAACACAATGAGTTGTCGTACTAAAGTGATTGAAGCAGCATGCTCCCAACCCCCAGCCAAGGGTCAGCACCAAACCAACACCTCGTCAGCTAGAGGATCCACATGGTGATTTAAGTTTAAACACAAACCAAATGTTACATGAAAACTATGGAAGCCAATATTCAATATTCTGAAGATAGCTTTATCTGGAAGATGTCTGCAGCGAGAACCGGCGCCTTTACAACACAGAGCCCATTCCCCAAAAAGTAAACATGCAAGTAAGCGATAAAAACATCGTTCAGGGATGCAAGCCGTTTTCGCCGCCCCAGTAAGATGCCTCCCTGGGCAGGAAGCCGAGGCACCCATATCAAAACGTACTATCTTTACTGCATAAAAGGTTCAAATAACATTTTTTGTGTGTCTGTAGTAACAAACTGTGTTCAATGACAATAGTCGTCAGAGGTGTTGCTGGAGCCACGCAGTGATTTTTGGTACGTCTGCCAGATCTCACCGCACAGTCTGTGGTGAGAGCTGGCAGAGTGGAGACTCAAACGCAAGAAACAAACGGGAGCCAGAAAGTCAGAGAAACAAAATACTTTCAGCAAACTGCTACCACCGCCATATAAGTCAATACATAGAAACAGCAAAGGAAGCAAACTGGGGCCACAAACAACTTTAAATTGCAATTTAAATGAATTATTGAACAGACAACAATAGCAAAAAACAGAATGAACAAATTGGTCTGTTAGCAAAGCTACCGAAAGGCACAACAACTTAGCAAAAATAAATAAATAAATAAATTTCACATGCAGCTGCAAAGAACATTGTTTTCCTAAGCAGACAAGCACAAAATGTGTTCATGACTGATAAAGAGCTCACAAAAAAACAACAACAACAACAAAGCTAAATCCATTTTTTCTTTTTTTTTTACTTTTCCTGTTCATAAAAAACTTGTTTGGATGCTGATCATTCCATCTTTTTTTTTTTTTTTTGCCATTTCATATCTTGGTACTTTTGGTTGATTTTTAATTTAATTTAAGGGTGAGAATAGAGAACATAAACCACGTGCCAATTATCACACACCAATGGAAACTGATGATTTAAAGTTATTTTATAATTCCGGTCCCAAAAAAAAAAAAAAACTCAGTAAGTGTTATCCTCAATGCTGATACACACTTTTTCTCATTTCTAGTAGCCTGTTATTGTCGTTTTATGCACAAACACAGATGTTTTGTACATTTTTCAAATGATCACACTCAGCTGCAATTTTTCTTTTTCACTCTAAAACAAGCTGGTTTTCATTGTCCTTGTGTGAGTCAGCATGCTTCATGCTAACACACCTAAATTTCCCCACTGAGGTGGTTATGAAGGGTTTTTTCCTTCTAACAGGCTTCCTGGGGCTGGAGGCTACATGTTCATAGAGCACAGCTCGTGTTCATCACGTTTAGATGTGTGGACCATTAAATCCGAACTTAGTCATGGCTTTTGAACGTTTATATGCTAGAGAGACAGCGACACGAGCGGACACGAAGAAAACGATGACACAAGCGGTCAGAGAGAATGAAGATTACATCATAATCGCACGAAAGTAAAAAAGACGTGCCAAAAATAATACAACAGCAGCTACAGTCAGTACTTCTAAATTCAAACTATGAGTAACAGGAAAAGGAGAGACCACATGTAGACTAAGAAATATGCTAACAAAAAATAACTTCAATCCAGAAAACAGACAAAACCACCCCCCAAATAAGTCCATGGATCAGAAATCAGAAGACAGCTGGATATGTTTGAAATGCAACTTTGCCTGAAGGCCTGCGAATCGGGACTATTCACCATGGGTATTAGAAAAGTCTCTGATCAGAAACGCCTCTTGACTGTCTGAACGTTTAAATAATAGCTTTCGCCATATAGACTGTGGAATCTGTAAAGCAGCTATCATCCACGGCTCCTGGGCTTTGCTCCCAGTGGACCACTGGGTTTTTCAAGCAGATAACCGTTATTGCACTCTTCACTTCTTCTCTTGCAACACGTAGAAGAAATCAGGAAAATGTATTTTCAGAAGTAACTGTTTGGTCTAAATGTTTAAAGCATCGGTAATATTCCCAATAGTTTTCAAAATGACGACGATGATGTGGGTTGATATAATCTCAGAGTCAAAGTTCTGCTGGTAAGATTGGTAATATTGGTAAATACAAAATGCACAACACAATCAATTTCCATTTTGTGCAACGAGTCCAAATGTGACGAGTCTTTGTGCATTAAACACCCTCATGTCGCAAAGACCTTCAACTAAATGCACTGAAAGTATATGTACTTCTAAAAAAGTACACGTTTTTCAGTGGGTGCTGCGATTATCTGCCGATAAGCCGGTTTGCTTCCTTTAGATGTGAAATTTAATGGGACTGAGTTGCTCGTTCAACTTCGAGAGAAAGAAAATCCTGCTGAATGCAAAACCAGCACAGCTGTCCTGCTCTGCTCTTGTTTAGGCGGTGATTAATGTTTGTCTTTTAAACGCATCTGCGTCGACATCGACTACAATAAATCATGCTTTTATTCAACTCTGCATATATTTACATCTTAAAAGCACTTAGTTCATCATCATATTTTTGTCATCAGACTCCGGCTATGATTCATGGCTGTGTAAATATGCAGTGTCAAATCTCTCTCTGTTGAGTTTTTATTTTTGGATGGGAGCGCAGCAAAGCTAATTTTTGTCAGATTAAGATACCTGGACTGAGACGAGATGAGCTCCACCCACTGACTCTGATAGATTCTGCATATTCAGCCGCTGATTGCTCCACAACTAGATCTCATGTAATTACCACTTATGCTTGAGAGGCCCATTTATCTCTTCTGCCACATTGCATCATCAGCCTTGAGCATTTGCCTTTCTGGTGAAAATATGTCAGATTTGCTTAAATAGCTCATTCGTGGCCACGTCATGTCCTTGTTTTCTCTTGCTGTGATTCTTTCCACTCCCTGAATCCTTTTTTTTTTTTTTTTTAACATTCAGCTCATATATGCGCAGCTTTAACTAGAAGGTTGTTGCTGTTGATCAAAAGGGTGTGACGTCTGCTCCGATAGATAAAGAAGAAGAAGAAGAAGAAAAAACGTGGGATTGGATGAAGCACGGCGCTGAGAGCAGCAGCCCTCGGTCGCCCTCTGCTGGTGGCACACCAAACGCAAGAGTGACGTGAACACAAACGAACCACGACACTCGTGGAAAATCGGTGTTTTTGGTCAAATTGACACTAAACTACAACCAGGTTGCAGTTGCCAACAATTTTCTCTTCCGCTTGGATCAATAAGTGGAAGAGAAAATGTGAATTTGTCCAACTTGGACAAATTCACACTTATTTCAGATTTAGGTGGATGTAGCACAAGTCTCAAGAATAAATGTATTTATCTGAAAAAAAAATTATATAAAAAAAAAAACTTTATCACGATAATAATAAGTTACATAAAGAGATACACAAAGGAGATTTTAAAATGATAATTATGTAATAAACCACTAGATACCATCTCTTCTATATTTTTTCTAAAGAAAAAAAATGTATATCACTGTCTTTTTTCAAGTATTTTTGAGCGTGAACAGCCTCTTTAAGGTTTTTTTCCTACAATCCAATTTTATTTACGTCTAGAGTTTGACTAGGCCTCAATAGTTGCACCTTATCCCCAAACCGGCCTCTCAAATTTTATGTCCTCAAAATTATACATACATAATACCCATGGCTTGTTTGAGTGGAAGCCTCTCATAACCTTCAACATTTGAACAATTACATTAACGCATTGGCTGAAGTCTTTGCTTTTGACAGAAAGGCAAAACGTTTCTCAACGAAGCCGTGATGAAACAGAAACCTCACAAAAACAATGAGACGTTCATAAGATGTAGCTTTCTTCCACAACTTGGGAGGAAACAGACATTTTAAATATTTAAACTAAGACTTGACCTGCATCAAATTTCTATGAAAGTGTCTCTCTCTCTTTTTTTTTGTTTTTTAGCTTTTTGGGCGGGATCTTTTTTGAATAGTCAGAAATAGCCAAATTAAGGAGTTTTTTCTTTCTCTGATGCTTCATAGCAATAAGCATTCTGGTGAATAAAGCAGGACTCCTCTTGCTACTACATTAAATTCTTAGTCAGAATTGCTTCAAGCCTTGAAATTGAGATCAATAAAATAAACAATCACACAACATCAAATATGTCTTTGAAATGTCAGTAAAAATATCAACAAAACTGGAGAACAATAATGCTCAATTACATTTGAAATGTATCTGAATAATGGTCTGGCTAACAGGAGGTTTTTCAGCTATCAGTCTGCATTAAGACGGACAGGTTTTCCTCTATGCCCCCTTAACTTGTGGGGTACCACAAGGCTCAGCTTTGGGTCCACTTTTTTTTTCTCCTTATGTTATTCCTCTTGCTGGCATTATTCAGTCCTTTTCAGATATCAGATATCACATTTATGCAGATGACACTCGATTGTATTTTTCATTTAGACCGCATGGAGGGGTTGGCCTTCCTCGTACAATGTTTGTCCCGTATCGGTGATTGGCTCGCCAGTAACTTTCTGGTTCTAAACAGTAGCAACAGAAACTGTGGTCATTGCTCCCAGTCACTTTCATCAAGATATCAGCCAGACAATTGCATCCTTCTGCCTGTTAGTAAAATCAAAGTAGAAAGTCTAGATGTCACATTTGATTCATCATTAGGCTTCGTTCATGCTTTTGTGTCATCTTGTCTGGACAACTATAACAACTGCCTGGATGTACTTGTGTAAACAAACTTTACACAAGTGAACTGAATTTAATCATTCGTGGTCTGCTGACGGCTCTGGATTTATTTAAGAGTACCAGAGTAATGGAGGCTGATTACAAATTCGTCGTATTGATCTTATTTTCTTCTTCTTTCATTTGCCATTATTATCCCAGTAGCCACTGCACTTTGTGTAAGCTGCAGTTTATGGAAAAGTTTGAGCAATTCTCAATAAATTTGATTGTTTTATGAATAAAACCAAAACTTTCTGTAAATGTCATGAAGTTCAAACCACAAGCAAATATAACAACATGGCATGTAAAAGAATGAGAGCCAATTCATCTCTTTAGTACTTCTTGGGACCTTCTAAAGACTTACTGGAACTTACGGCAGGAATTCTTATCAGCCGTCAGGTGATGACATTTCCGCACCTTGAAAAAGACTCTTGCTCTTCAAAGCTCACTGCAGCACTCAGCAGCTGACTGGGGATCTGAAAACGAAGCTAATTTACACCAACAAAGCACCGATGGATACAAACAACCATCAAAGTCCTCCAAACTAACAAAAAGCTCCGTATCTAAAGTCTCATTAAGAAGTGGGGATGGGGTCAAGACAGTGTTTGAAAGGGAACTCGGCTAAAACTTTATCCTTTCTGAAAGGTAAATCAGACTTTCAGATCTTATCTGCAAAAAAAAAACAACAAAAAAAAAAACACAAGTTTGCTGTATGATAAATGTTTTGGAAAGAAACAGAAGTATAAATTCATCTATAACCCTGTCACAAATGGCTTTTATATAAAACATCTGAATATGGAAAAAAAAATTTAAAAAAATGGAAATCTCACTGAGATATAAGGTGCAAGTATTCACCTTGGGTACGAAAATGGCTAATATATTCAAACTATTTGTGAAGACTCTACGAAGTAGGAGATCGCAAATACGACAGTGAAGCAATTTAAGCTCAGAGAGAAAAATCGAGTGGAAAAACCTTTTTTTGAAAAGCACCAAGGACTAATATAAGAAACATAGTTAGAAGTGAAACTCCATCAAATCCTCACAGCGGATCAAAAAAAAAAAAAAAAAAAAGAAGGTGCGAACGATCGAAGAAGATGGAAAAAGACTCCACCACCATCCAGCACGGCTGGTGGTGGATGAGCAGAGTTAGCAGGTGGCTGACACTTTGGGTGAGAATTTTAATGCATTGGGAAGAACAGAAGAGGCAGACGAGGACTGCATGACGAAAGAAAAGGGAAGGCGCTGTATTTGGCTCAATTTACAAAAGGGAAGAAATTGATTGCCCCTCCTTTTAAAGGCAATAAATATGCTAAAAATTAACTCCAAATTGTTGAGCATCCTCCAAATGTGTCTCAAGAGCAAATCAAAGAATGTTTCTACCACCTTCAAACAGTTTATATAAATAAAATGCTTCGTCTTTTCATAAAGATATATTTCTGCTGGCTTTGTGCATTTAGAAATGGAAATTTTTGCTCATTTGTCACACATGTAATTATCAGTCTAGTTAGACAGGGAGCACTGATAAGCAAGTCATTTTAAGGTTTTAATGTTTTGCAAAAAACTGCAAATGGGAATATTTATGGCTTCTGTCAGCATCGTTGTCGTTGCCACTCAGGTTTAATTTATAGAGATCGTGACAAACAGTCATCCTGCTGAAGTATTAAATTGGGGTTGACTCCTTCAGGCACCCAGATGTTCTGGGTGCTGAGTGAGAAAATCTCACTTCTCAGATCCTTATTTTGGGAAAAAATATGTTAAAAACTGCTTCTTCCACATTATAATTGTGCACTTTTGTGTGAGGTTATCTCCTCCTCTAAATGTGTTCAGACAAATCAAAGCTTGTGGTTTTAATGTGAGATACTGTGAAAAGGTTCAAGGCTAATAAAAACTTTTGCACGACGCCATTTGTATGTCAGGTTTGGACAATTCAACCCTTGGAGGGTCATCGCGTTTGGAATTAGGAAAGGTGAGTCCAAGGCACCACTTCATGGGGTTTTGCAGATTTTCATTAATTATGTTGAGTTTAAAAAGTGTCTCTATAAATTATGTTGAGTTTAAATGAGAAAATAATAACATTTAATGATACCAATTACAGATGCTAGCTAACGTACAGTCACTGGTTTTCCTTTAACCTCACAAATGATAAAGTAGATAATTGCTGGAGCTATATGAAGGTCTAAGCTAGCTTAGAAGGTCTAAGCTAGCTTAGAAGGTCTAAGCTAGCTTAGAAGGTCTAAGCTAGCTTAGACCTTCATATAGTGTGTCAACATTTTCAAGATACACAAAGTCACATTGAAAAGTTACATTTGTGCTTATAAACAATGTTCTTTTATTTTCTTGTGAATTAAATTTATCAGTTGAGAGTGACTTATAACTTGCCAGCTAGCTACATAGCTAGCTAGTTATCTAGACGGTTAGCTAGCTTGCTTGCTAAATAGCCAGCTAGCTTGCTAGACAGAGTACAGAAACCCTTCTGAGGCTCACTTCGGGAAGTTCCAACCAGTTCATCAAGCTGTTTTGTTTGGTTTTGTTTACAATAGCTTAAAAAGAAGAAAAAGAACTATCCAATACAACCTGGACAGCTTTGTGAAAATAAAATCTCCCTCAAGTTTTAGCTTACCCTCACCCATCACACGCAAAAAAAAAATAAATAAATCACGCCCTGATGAGGAAATCTATCAGTCCTCTAGGGCTACAAATCCATTTCTAACTCTTTCGGACGCTGCGATCCAACAGCATGAGCCATTATTCATAAACAGAGAAAATATGTAATATCAGAATTAGTTTGAAGTCCTGAAACATCTTAGAGTGGCAAAAGCAAACAAAATCTGTGTGAAATCCTATTTACGTCTGAATATACTTTTTAAAAATATTCGCAGGAGAAATTTCTATACAAAGTTGCTGAGTAGTTTCAGTCACAGATTCTCATGCAGCTGCTCAGGTTTTATTTTAAGAATGCTTTTATGCCAGAATGGCACTCCTGCTCAGCGTCCTGTGGAGAGCACAAAGCAAATGCAATGCTGGTGAGATTCAAACGAGGCAAATAAGATAAAAATCAGGACGTGGAACACAGAGTAAAGATTATGCACGCTGGAAGAGTTCTTGCTGCGTCTAATTACTGAGGAGGAATGATTTGTAAAAACCCTGTTGCCAAAGAAATGGGGAAATTAGGATGCATAAAAGAAAGTGGATCGTCATAAATTCCAGTCAGGCATGAACAACAAGTCTGCCGAAATGAAACATCAACAAAAGGCTAAAATAATTTCTAAGTCACAAAATTATACATACATTATCGTAGAAAAAAAAAAGCAAATTACATTAAGAGGATGGAAATGAATGATTGGATTTATCTCCTCCCGCAAAATCAAACAACCTTAGTCTCTGGCTCAGATGAGGTCACCAGCACATTCTTTATTCTGGACCAAATCTAATATCCTCTGTAATGACAGCTGAGAGTGATAAATGACCACAGGCCCATTACCCGGCGCTCACATCACTCAGTGTGGGTGACATCCAGCCTCACACACTTATAATTTAGGCTGTCATCGCGCTATGTGTCCAGGCTGCGTGATAGGAGCGTGTCAGCTTGACTTTTACATTTTTTGAATAGAAATTCAGGAGGGAAGGAAGCCGCCGACGTCCGAAGCAAGCTAATAGCTCCAATTTCACAGAATTTCTCAAACTCCCGTCAAAACATGTGGAAGAAAGTCACGTTAAACGAACAAGAACTCAGTCCCTCCGCAGGCAGATATGCAGGTAAAATTAAATTTTAATTCAGGCTCACTCAAGCGGAGAACGAGTCCCTTTATTTGTTTGCCGTTTATGGAAATTACTTTTTCCAATTCAAGTTTTCAGATATGATTCATAACATTCCAAAGTCGAGTTTCCCCGCCACACGTCTGGTTGTTTATCACAGAGATAGAGTTGCTCAAATTTAATTTGTCGCTTCCTGTTTTTAAAGGCTTTTTTTTAATGCATCAAAATGTCATTTCTCAAATGGTTATTAATACTGGCTTTTAAAAATAAAGCAGCAAGGTGACTGAGATGAACAGCAACATATTTATCGGCAGAAACATAATAGATTCAGTCATAGCATGCTGCAGGGGGTGAGCTGTATAAATATGAGTCAGTCAACATGAACTAAAGTTGCATCAATCTGGAGTTTGATTTAAAATCATGCATAAAAGACAGATTGGTGCCGAGCCTCAATAGACAAGGAAAACGATTAATATTTGGCTTTGGAAAGTGCAAACATTTTTGAAATGTAAAAAACTTTTGCTTTTCAAACAGTTTTTTCCACATATACCCTGGCAACTGTACAGTTCAACATAGAGAGCAATAAACATGTTTGGGGAATATGAATAAGGAAAAAAATGCGAATATCTGTTGTTGTTTTTTAAACTAATATAATGTTGAACGAGCTTCAGAATACAATTGGCTAGAAAGAAAACATATTGACTTGATAGCTAAGAGGCACTCAGATTTTTCTCATATTTATTCATTCATAGCCTTTCGCTGAAGATGTAGTTTACAGAGAGCTTACAGAAGACCTAAGTCATTTTGTCATATAAAGGTATCAATCAGGAGATGGCTACGAAAAGATCGACTGCATTCAGTCACCACAAGAGGGGATAAAAAAAGACTTGACCAAAATGGATATGCCTCAAAAAGTATTACAAAACCAAGCTGGAGGCTTTTCATGGGGGCCGATATGTCGCCGAGGGCAACCCTGAAGTAGCAGCGGGAATCTACAACACTGACTGAGATCTGCATTCTCCTGGGGTTGAGGTTAAGGAATAAGGCTGGGGGGAAAAGTGTTTTTTCCAGGCCCTGCTACAATCTCACTAAAAAAGTGGGAGGATGTGTGCTGATCTGATTAAACTACATTTGGAGATTCAAGCAACAATTCCCAAAGCGATGTTTGGCATTCACCACGTCCAGAGTGAAACATCGCAGCATCATATTCTGGGGTCACTTTTTCCCAATTTTTAAAGCGTCTGCTAAGAATTGGGACTTAATAAGGTGAGTTTTGACTTAAAACCTTCTGGTCTCTAGAAAGCTGACGATAAATTAGCGTCTTTGTAAAAACAACAAACAAAAAAGAAAAGACATTGAAACTGAAACAGGTCAAAATTCATTCCTTTCTTTTACATTCTTTTGATGGTGAAACAAGTTTAAAACTGTGTTTTAAAGCTTCTCATTCTTTCTGTCAGGTTCCAGTTTGAAGTGCCTCATACCTACACCTGGTCTTGCCTTCATACTTCATATGCTTACAGTTTAAAATCTCCTAAAATATTGAAAATATCGGGGCAGGTATTAGTTCCGAGCTCAGGTCCAGTGTGTTGATGTTGGAGGCAAAACTCAAGTTTAAGGTCTTGAGCTTTGATGATAAAGTGAGAAGTGCTTTTTGCTCAGGTTGCCGCAGCAGACAGGAGCACACACACACACGCACACACACACACACACACACGTGTGTGTAAAACACCAGTGCAAGTGAGCCTGCCTGCCTCTCCACAGACTTGATAAGCTATAAACACAGCAGACACACATTTCCTGTCCTTGAGGGAGCAACATTTCTCTCTCTCTTATCTGTGAAGTAGCACGTTTGTCCAGGAAGATTCCCTTCACGCTCAAACGCAGTGAATGTCGAACGTTGTAAAGAGTGAAAAGAGCTTAGAATATATATATATATATATATTTTTTTAGTTAAATTAGAAAGTAAGTTAAGTTTATTTAAACATAAGCCTTCACATAAAGAGTCACAATAATAAAACATGATTACAATAAATCTGAAATAAGAGAGAAAAATAAGATACATTTTTGATCTCCTCATTCATTTTTGAAGCTAATACTTATAAATCTTCAGATAATTTGACATTTTCTGCATTTAAACGGTCAGTTTCTGGTAAATAATTTCTGTTGATTGTTTTTTAACATGCACCTCTTGACTGTTTCTCCCATAAATGTTCTCCTCGCCCACCGTGACTCAGAGAAAGCTCCAGCTGAGCTTTCTCTCAGCTGGATTTCCACTAGATTTTATTTTCTCTGCTCCGGCCAGAAAGCCGAAACCTCCCAGTGGGTAAAATCATGACTGTGACTGATTGTAAAACTCTTCCTGTAGGGGACTGTTGACCTGTCAACTTTTTCAGAAATAAATAAATAAATCTCTGCAGTACAAACATGCTTGGAAAAAAAAACAACTAACAACCTTATACATTCGCCACTAGGTGTCAGAAAAGAACCAAGAAATATTTGCAAAGAAAAACAAAACCATCATTCTGTTTCGTTTATTCTGAGTAAAAATAAAAAAAGATGAGAGCAGAAAAGGTGCAACAAGGCGGTATTGTTGCAGGCCAGGCAGAAGCTACCTTTGGGGTAAAAAAAAAAAAAAACATCTGTTCAGACTTTTAACAATGGATGTATTCAGGAAAACCTAAGGGAGACATCCTGCTCGCTCAGATATCTCCTGAAAGTGATACACATCCATTAGATACTGAGCGAGTTTGCCAGACACGAAACATTTCTAAATGCCAGCTAAGATTTGATTCTGTCATGTCTGCGTCTTATCTTTATTCGAGTGAGCGCCGCGTTAAAGCTGTAGCGTTCTGCTGCTGCGTTCGCTCCTGAACGGTCCCTGACCTGAGGAGACCTCCAGCTTTTTCTCAGGCAGGACTGAGATTGAACATGCAAGCTGTGCAGTTTTTATATGTGAGCCTCTTTCACACTTAAGTAATCAATTATTGAACTGTAGCACGGAAATGTATTCCGCAACGCGCATTTATTCATGACTTTTCCATAGGTTTTCAAAAAGTATACATGCATTAATGTCACTTTTAGAAACAGATGAGCATAAAGCATTCTGACCAAAAGTCCAACATTACTGCCATCATAATAACTCGTCACATCACTCTTTTGAAATCGTCTCTTGTTCTGCGAATCCCACCAGGTCGACAGCTTACACATCATATTGCAAAAGTATTCGCAGTCTGTCGACTTTTTACTTTTTGTCCTGTTACAACCATAAATATGTACTTTTTTTTTTTTAAGATGAGAACATGCTGTCTCTTATTCAGATATTCTGGTATATTCCATCCGCAGAATAATTTATGCAAGATGCCATGACTAATTCACCCTCAATAATCCTGGGCTTGAGCCTCTGCCTCTTTTTATCCTTGATGCCCCAAGTGCTATTTTTTTTAGTTTATTTATTTATTTTTTCTTACTTTTTTTTTTTTTATGTTTTATCTGCATGTCAGGAGGTCTGCTTGTGCTCCTCAACAATAGCTTAGCCCTGCTTCTCTCAGTCTGATAATGACTCAGAACTGATTTGACAGGAAATTTAAAAATATTCCTGGGTAGTTATATGTTTATTGTTGGCAATACTGAAACACAACTACTCTTAAAAATTATAAACAAAAGAAAAAAATAATACAGCTAAAGAAGCTCAGTTTTCTGTGAGTTCAAGAATGATCAGAATTGACCGAAAATAAATTATTGATGTGGATCTATATCATCTACACGTTTTGCTTTTTAAACCAGATTACTAAAATGTATGGTCCATTAAATGACGCTGTGATTTACTGACCTGTGCCAGTGGGACAAACGGGGCAGAAATTTAGATACTTTTAAAATGTGCGCTGCTCCTTTAAGAGCCCAGAGCCAGCGCTTCGTATCCTAGGAGAAGTTTTGTTTACTTCCGGGTTGTCGCTGCAGAGAACACCAACACGCCCTGAACACCGCGCAAAGCGGATTAAAGTCCTGCAGAGATGGCAGAGGAGGCAGAAGACGAGATACCCGGTAAATGCATATAATCAGTGTTATCTTTCGGAGGCAGAACGGCGTAATACTGGAACATTAGCCTAGCATGCTGTTAGCTGGTAACATCCGGGTAATTAGCTGTGTTAAAACCCCCACACCAGCTGCTGTATTAGCCCACAGGCTAAACGAGACAGACATTGAAGTTCCTAATTTCTCCGCCAATAACTTTTTCTGCTTCGGGTTTTGTTCTTCTCGGGCGAATTTAACAGCTCAGTCTTAAAATATGAAAACTTGGGGTTGATGGTCCTGAGCCAGGAGATCAATTTAAATACCAAATACTTTATTGACTCTAAAAGGACAATGAAATGTTGTTGGAACTCTTGAGAATGTTTAAGAATTAATGTCAAAGTTATTAGTTAAACTCCACCAGTTTAAATGCTGAAAACAAGAACTGGAAAGTTTTCCTAATGCAACCACTTGGGAGCATCCATATTTTACTCAATGTCACCAATCCTTCCATCCATCCATCTATTCACCCATCCATCCATCTATTCATCCATCCATCCATCTATTCATCCATCCATCCATCCATCCATCCATCCATCCATCTATTCATCCATCCTTTCATTCCCCGAGATGAAGTGTAAAGAGCAGATGAATCTCCTTCCTGGTTGTTTTTCTTGTTTCATTTGTCTTGATTTGATCTGGTTTTCTGTTTTTTGGGGGGGGGATGGGTTTCTCTCTGTGTCTCTGTTTTCTGCAGAGTCTGGAGCAGTTTTCACTTTTGGAAAGAGTAAGTTTGCTGACGACATGCCCAGTGTGTTCTGGCTGAAGAACGACGTTCCTGAGAGGATCGCCTGTGGAGATGAGCACAGTGCCTTGGTCACAGGTAGACACTTTTCTTTTCGCTTCTTGTAGCATTGCTGCTGGTCGATCCTGAGCTGCTGCTGCTGATGCCGCTTCCTCCTCAGGAAACGGGAAGCTCTTCATGTTCGGCAGCAACAACTGGGGCCAGCTGGGCCTGGGCTCCAAGCAGACGGTACAGAAGCCCACCTGTGTCAAAGGTAGGTGGGGTCTCCAGGTGAAGGCCTCTGACAGGAAGTGAGGCAGGAAATGACCTGCTCTCTCCTCATTTTTCCAGCTCTGAAGGGTGAGAAGGTCCGGCTGGTGGCGTGCGGACGGAACCACACTTTGATCAGCACCGGTTGGTTCCTGACCCCAACCACAACCCTGATCTGGGGTCAGAGTTCAGCCGCTTCACTTTGGGTGTGTTGTCTGCAGAGCAGGGACACGTGTTCGCCTGCGGCGGCAACGGCGAAGGCCAGCTGGGACTCGGCGACTGCGAGGAGCGGACCGCCTTCCAGAGGATCGGCTTCTTCCAGGCGCACGGACCAATCAAGACGCTGGCTGCCGGGTCCAACACCTCCGCCGCCCTGACAGGTGAGACAACATGACAGGTGATGTGTGGGTTTCCCTCAGGACCTCATCTTCCATAGTCAGCATTTTACTAATTCTTTCAAGTTTAGAAAGACATAGTTTCTGATATGATCTGATGTACAATATTTAAAAATTACAGTTTTAAATTAAATTAAATATTTTAACTGTATGTTGGATTTCTTGTTTTTAGTCAAGAGATATTACATCTTAAAAAGGTTGAAATTAATTTAAAAGCTGAAGCTTGTTCTTTTAAAAAGTGTGATAATACAATAATACATTTTAAATGCTCCATTTCTAAATTTTAGCACTTCTTACTGAAAAAAAATCTAATTTAGATGTGATAAAATTTAGACACAGTAGATTTTAACATTTTAAAAATATACTTTGAACAATTTAAAAAAATATATTTAAATAAGTTTATTTCATGTATTTTTTTTTATTATTATTGAAACACAATATTACCAAAATTAACATTTTCAAAATTAGTGTGAACATTTTGAATTTCTTTTCAACATTCTTCTTGTTAATATTTACTTTGTTATTTCAACTAGAGTAATAAGTTTATTAATTCCTTATTTTGAACGATTTCTCTGTGAATTAAGCTAGTCGGTGTTTGTTGCGTGGAGATGATGATTGTTCATTGGCTGTCCTGTGGCGACGTCGCCATGGTGACGACATGACCCCTGATGTTGTTTGCAGAGGGCGGGAAGCTGTTCATGTGGGGAGAGAACTCTGAGGGTCAGATTGGGCTGGGGAAGCGGAGCCAGGCAACCCGGCCGCTGGAGGTCAGTGTGGGCCGGCCGGTCAGCGGGGTGTCCTGCGGGTACTACCACTCCGCTCTGGTGACAGGTGAGTCTCACCTGGTGACTGGTCTCACCTGGAGGAGACCGGCTAATCTGTGCATGTTTGGCAGCGGACGGAGCGCTGTTCACCTTCGGGGAACGGGACAGCGGGAAGCTGGGGCTGCGGCCGGAGCGGCTGGCCGGACACCGGGTCCCGCAGCGGGTGGAGAGCATCACGGAGCCGGTGCTGCAGGTGGCCTGTGGCGGCAGCCACACGGTGGCGCTAACAGGTTAGCCATCACACACCGACTGGCGAAGAATAAGAGCTTTAGACGCGAACCTGCAAGAAAACACAAAGAAAATGAACAAAACTTAGGAATAATCATTTAGTTTCAGCATTTCTGTCCATAAATGGTTAACGATTTTATAATCTCTTTTAGGACAGCTGCCTTGCATTTTGTCTTTAATAACCTTTAAATTCTATTTATTTAGTATAAATTTATCCTGCTCCCAAAACGTTCGCTGGAGATACCAGTACCTGTTGACCTCACTAGGAACCAGGATGTTAGAAATGGATGGATGGATGAATAAAATTTATGTTAAAAAATATTTTTTCAGCATAAAAATATATGTTAAGGTAAATTTGCCTTCCACTTTATTTTAACTTTTTAAAATGAATGAAAAGTACTAATACTTTACATTTTATAAAATGTGTTAATTAATAAGAATATTTATGCTTTACATTTAATTTTTATGTTATCAATGCTTAACAGAATGTTTTTTTAAATATTAAAATACCTCTTTATTCATTTTATGATTTGTTAATAAAATGTAAGTTTTTTTTATCTTATTTTATTAGAATTTTAATTATTTTTCTCTTCAGTTAAATAATCAGATTATTTTTCGTGTCGGAGCTTTGCAGCATATTTTACTGCTGTGTAGTAACCAGCGCAGTGTGTGACCTTTGACCCTAGACCGCGGCGGCGTCTACTCGTTCGGTCTGGGTCAGTTCGGCCAGCTGGGCCTCGGGACGTTTGTGTTCGAGTCACAGCTGCCGCGTCCTGTCCAGCGCTTCCAGGCGGGCCGGCCAACCCGGGTGACCTGTGGGGAGAGCCACACTGCCATCCTCACAGGTGACCTCTGACCTTCGACTGGGTTGGGCTCCCAAACCCCACTCTGACCCTGCGGCTCTCTCCCCAGACACGGGGCTGCTGTACTCATTTGGCGACGGCCGGCACGGGAAGCTGGGTCTGGGCGACCAGAACTTCACCAACCGGTTCCACCCGGCCGTGGTTCCCCGCTTCCTGCCACTCGCCGTCCAGGCCGTGAGTCGCTGCCATCAGGCCATTAGGCTGCTGTCAGACCGCCATCAGGTCAGCCCTAACCCATCTGCTCCTTCCTGTCCAGGCGGCGTGCGGAGGTTGTCACATGGTGGTTCTGGCCCGACCCAGAGGACCCGGCTACTCTGCCATCACGCTGGAGGACGGCGCATTCGACTTCTTGAGGGAACCGACCGCCACACTGCAGCGCGGCCTCTCCGCCCGGGTCCGCCGCAGGGAACGGGTTGGTTCTGGTGCTGGGGCAGGTCCAAGCAGCTCCAGAACCAGCGTAGGCTGACGGAACCTCCCCATATCCTGCAGGAGCGATCTCCGGAGAAGTTTGGACCCGCAGCCCACTCACAGCCCGCCAGAACCTCAGGCGTCCTACGGAAGCCACTTCCTGCCTCGGGCCAACCGGACCAGAACCAACCGGACAAGAACCACAGGCCGGTTCTGCTGGCTGTGTCCAAACCGGACCAGAGCCAGCCGAGCCACAGGCCGGTTCTTAACGGGAGCCAGCACTTCGGCCCAGACGGAGTCCTTCAAGGTACCAACTTCAGTCAATCAATAAATTATCATGAAGATCATTTATCAGTACATTTAGTGTTTCCATGGAATCAGATTTAGTTTTTTAAAAACTAATTTCATTCTTTTTAATATTAGTTTCATGAACTGACTCACCAACTTTTAGTTTATTTAAAAAGAGGAATACATTTTTTGTATTCGTTTTTTTGTTTATTTTTGCTTAACTCATTTCAGTGTTTTAACTTTTTTTGCATTTATTTTAATAAATAAAAAAAAATCTTAAGAATTTTTTAAAATGTGTTTCACAAAGTTTAAAATAAAATTCATATTAGTATTTAATTATTCTGCAATCAGTTGTTTATGTTTTTATTTTTTCTGCTTTTGTATGTTTTGTTACATTATTTCTTATACATGTTATTTACATATATTCAGGTATTTATTCAGGTCTTACTTTTTAAAATTTATTGTTATTCACCTAAAAAATAAATTTTATTTCAGTTTTTTAACCCCCCGTTTTTCAGTGAAGTGTTTTAGCTTTTTTGCATATATTTGAATGAATCTAGAACCTCTGTGAAGTTATTCAGTTAATTTTTTTTCTCTTTACATTGATAATTTCTAAAAAAAATTCTAGTGTTTCTAAACATTTTAAAATGAGCAATAGTCAATGTTATTAATTTATATACCATTTAATTACACAATTATTTAATGCATAATCTTTTTCTATTTTAGTTTTTCATTTCAATTATTTAAATTAAAACCCTTTTTATTTCATTTAGCTATAATAATTACTGGCTATTTGTATTTTTCTTTTATTAATCTTGTCTGTAGTAATGTAGATTAAATGAGGCTCTTTGTGATGGATGATGTTCTGCTCCTCAGGGCAGACAGGGGGCGATGTGGAAAGCCTGACAGACTGTGACAGCGTGAGAGGACTGGGAGAAACCACTGACTTCCTGAACCTGGTGAGAAATCTATGGATTCTCCAGATGTGGAGCAACGTCACCTTCATCATCCTCATGTCTGTTTTTGCTGTCAGACTCATGTGATGAAGATGGATCCCAGCGACAAAACACTCAGCCTGTCTCCACTGTTGAAGGTAAGCTAGCTGCAGAAAACAAGTTAGCTTCAGAAGGTGAGGTGTGATAACTAAAGTAAGCTAACTGCAGAAGATAAGCTAGTTGCAGACAGTAAGTTAGCTGCTAAAGGTAAGCTAGCTTGGTTTCCATCATCAGGGTTTCCCTCAGTGTATTATAAGTCTGGCAGACCACCAGGCTTTACTTGTGCCCCCACCAGGCTAAGTGTTACTTATTTATTTAAGTCTTTTGAAAATATTTGCATTTTTTTAAGACTTCATAGGTGGTGTTCAGGTATTAATGTTCAATCTTTCAATAACACATAATTATCAAGGGATATTTTCAAATTTCCTGTCAACTTTAAACATTTTTCAACTCAAAAACACGACGGGCCACTGGATGAATAACTGCCCCAACGCCCAACCACCGGGCTTGACAAGTTTTCTGGGGGAAAACCTTGACCATGTTAGCCCTGTTTGGTTCTGTTTCCTGCATGCTCTCCTCTAACCTTTGCCTCTTTCCGTCTTCATGCTGTCTGTGCTGGACAGAGGAAGGGTAAGCATGCTCAGCCAATCAGAGAGCAGAGAAAGGACAGGAAGTTCGTGGCTAGCCGGGCGTTACACACCCAGTTCCAGAAGGGCAGCGACACTCACTCTCTCTCCGCCCAGCACAATCAGAACCAGAGGAGGACCAGTCAGAACCAACAGAACCTCTTGTCATTGGATCAGAGCAGGTCGCTCAGAAGAAGAAAGCAGTCAGACAGGCCGGGTCCAAAACCCAGCTGACTGGGACAAAACCAGCTGCAGACTGGGACAAGCATCCAGAACCCAGAAGGAGCAGTTCTAAGTCCGGTCCAGCCAGACCAGAGGCCAAAGCTGATTTGCTGACCATAGAGAGCTGTCAGCCAATCAGTGACGAGAGAAACACGTCCCGCTCCAAAAAAAACCCAGATTCATCCGAAAGATCATTCAAAAGATCCAAAAACAAGCGAAACAGGAAGGAAGCTGCAGCCCACAGGAAGTGCTCAGGTGGGGGTGCGCTGACCGGCGCTGCCACCTTGGCAGCAGGGGGCGCTGTTCTAGTCCAGAAGCTGGCCTC
Organism: Poeciliopsis turneri; assembly: GCA_922788865.1. Lineage (NCBI taxonomy): Eukaryota > Metazoa > Chordata > Actinopteri > Cyprinodontiformes > Poeciliidae > Poeciliopsis > Poeciliopsis turneri. The sequence goes on from CAKLNU010001078.1 coordinate 397,840, forward strand.
CAGGAGCCGGGACAGTGCTCCAAAACCAGAAAGTGACCCAGAAGAGCCTGAATCTCTGTCTGCTGGGGTCGGCCGCAACTCGGCCGTCAGCATCAGCGTCATTCCTGCATCAGAGAGTCCACAGCAGGAGGAAGAGGAGGAAGAGGAGAAGGAAGAGAAGAAGAAAGAACAGGAGGAGGAAAGGTGGAGAACCAGCTCAGAGGAGGAAGAGGAGACTGGATCTGGTGCAACTGGACAAGAGGAGGAAGAGCAGGAGGAGGAGGAGAACACAGACAGGAGACTCCTCAACCAGGAGATCAGACTGAGGAAGAGAGGAGGAGAGGAGGAAACCAGTGGAGCCACAGAGAGTGAAAATGAGAAAGAAGAAAAAGGAAGCAAAGGAGGAGATAGGGAGGAGGAAGAGGAAGAGGAAGAGGAAGGGTCGAGTCAGGAGACTCAGAGCAAAGGAGCAGTGACTGACGATGAGGAGCAAAGCAGTTTAAAAAGAAGAAGAGGAGGATGACAGCGACACTCTGAAGTCATCACAGGAAACAGAGGGGAGTGAGGAAGATGAGGACGCAAGAAATAAAAGAGAGGATGAGGAGACAGAGGAAGAGACAGAAACTGAAGAGAATCATGAGGAAGAAAGTGAAGAAGAGGAAGAAAAGGAGGAAGAGGACGAAGAAGAGGAGGAAGAAGAGGGTGGAGAAGAAGAGGAAGAAAGTGAGGAAAATGAGGAGGAGGAGAAAAGTGATGGTGATGAAGACGAGAGTGAAAGTGAAGAGGAGGAAGAGGAGGATGTCGTGAAGAAGAGGAAAGCTTCAGTGAGGAAGCAGCAAAGCAGCAAATCTGCAGCTGGAGGAAGACGAGGAAGAGGAGTTCTGGGATGAAGTTTTTCCTGCAATAACATCATCAGAACCTGGTCTCCATGGAAACCAGAGGGCTTGCGCCTCCTCTGGTGCTCCGTGGTGTCAGAGCCTCTCAGGTTCAACCCCGAGTCGAGTAAAATAGAGAACTGAAGTAGAAACAGGATTTATTTTCCCTTTTTAGGGTAAATTCAGGTAGAAGCAGCCATAATGCTGGTTTTAATGGTCCCATTAAAACCAGCGGAATTTTTGTTTTTTAAGATCTTTCTGCTTGTGTTTGAATTTTAGCTCTGGTTGAATGGAAAGTTCGGTTCGCTAACAGAAACCTTCGTTTTTCGTACATAGGTCCATAATTTTTACTCTTAAGTTCTGTTTATGGTTTACGTACGTATTTGTAAAACTTTATGGTTCCTTCGTAGAAATTACACATTACACACGTTACTTGGCCAAACTTTAAGAGTATTTAGTAAAACCCTCAGGATATTTGATAAAAATTTTCTGGATATTTTCTGAAACTTTCCAGGTGTGAGTCTCCTGTTTCGGTAACTTGTAAATTCTGAGAAAGTTCAAGGCAGCTTTATTTCAAGTTAAGGAAAGTTGGATTATTTTTCATAAACATGTCTGTGATTTCTGTGTTTTCGACCTTCAGAGTCATATTTCACAGCTTGATATTTAAGTTGGGATATAAGTTGTTTTGCTTTTCTTTCTACGTGGTTTGTTTGTCCATATGCACTTGTTTTTTTTATTGAGTTTTCTGCTTTTTAATAACTCGCTGTGACTTTACTTGCTGTGCCCTTTGCTTCCACACTCATGTTTCTCCCATAATGTCGTTCTGTTCAGTTCAGCATTTAAGGGACGCTGCTTTCCTCTTTTGCTTTTTTTTTTTTTTTTTTTTTTTTTTATCTTTTACTATTCCCGCTTTGCTTTTCACTTTTCTTGTATCTGGAATCATGATGTCTGACTTTTTGCTCTTCTCTGTTTTGTTTGGAATAAATTGCTGCGTTCTCATGTTTTTTAACATGTTTGAATGATTAATAAATAAAAGCTGTAAGCAGGACCGATCAACAGCTCCGTTCATGTTCATGACGGTGAAGGCGGGTCGGAAAAGCCTCCGTGGCAACAGGGTAGCATGTTTATGGCGGCTCGCGGTTGCCATGGAAACCGGGTGTGCCCACCACTCTGATCGGATCAGGCGTTCAGCTGACTGAGACGGACACAAAGTTTTCTAGAGGCAAAACAAAATCAGGATGTGTGTCTCGTATTTAACAAACAAATCACTTATTAAAAGTTCCTACATCATGTAATAATCTAATAATGTTTTAACAGTATTAGGGATGACTTCTGTTATCATGTTCACTTTGTTTCTGTTTTTAGCTCACAGTAAATTCATTTAGTGATAATGTTAGTGGCTCTGAACAGGCTCCTTGTGGTGCTCCATGAGGGCTACAAAGTAAAACCTTCGGATGTGTAAAAAGTTTGGGGTTTTGACTGGAAAAGCAAGTGAGCCAGAACGGGATCCTTCTGGTGAACCGACGCTAAACCAATTAGCTCAAGCTCAGATTAAATCCAAGTTTTAGATCAGTTCATGAAAAGTCAGACCTGTTGTTGTTCTGATGACTTAAAGAGACTCCAGACTGTCGGATCAACCCAGAAACAAACCAGTTTCAGCACATATTCTCCTGATTCCAGACTTTTCAGTATCAAAAAGCTATTATTAGTGAGTTGAAGCGCCACAGGGAGGTGCTGTAGAGCTCCTAATGTTTTCACTGCAAGAGGAGAGGATTCACAATCAGGTTGGACCACTTTTCTTCCTTCAGCAACCCAGTTTGTGTGCTGGTTACCCCACCTTTACCCCCAGCTGTGTGTTTCCTCTGCTTGTGTCGCTGTAGGTTTGAGTTTCCTAATTCCCTCTGCTAGCAGAGCGCTAGCGATTTCCAGCAGCTCTTTTTTTAAAAAACTAATTAAATGTGTAATTTGTGTTTTATGGCCGTCAGGATGCGGTGGAGACAGTTGAGGAAGAGGAGGACAGAGCTGGTGATGAAGAGCAGACTGGGACATCTTCGTCAGCAGAGAGTCCGGTAAATGTAAGACATAAGATTTTTTTATTTGTCATTATGTTTCTAGAACATAATGAAATTGGAGCGATACCCTCAGAAATAGATAAATAAAGTTTGAATAAGTGTTTAGGGTGCAGCAAATGGGTGAGTGTGTCTGCAGAGGGACAGACGGTTGTGCTCTTTATGTATCTGTATCGTTTCCCAGACGGTAGCAGTACAAGCACTTTGTGTTCTGGATGGGTGGCAGTACAACTGGCCTTCCTTTGCCGTCTGCCAGTACGTATTAGCTCCAGGTTTGGTAACTCACTCCCAACAATCCACTGGGCTGTTTTCACCACTCTGGCCATGTCTTTTGTGTCCTGGACTATGCAGTTGCCACGCCACACAGTCACACTGAGGCAGAGGATGCTCTCAATCACGGCTCTGTAGACGTTCTTGAGCAGCTGAGCAGGAAGTCCAGCCCTTTTTAGTTTCAGAGGAAGAGGAGTCTTTGTTGGGTCTTCCTCATCAGAAAAGAGGTATTCAGCAACCAGGTCGGGTCCAAGTGATGTGGATGCGCAGGAATTTGATGTCGTCCACACACACTGTGCACTGTCCTCCTGGACCTCCTGTGGTCCACTATGACCTCCCTGGTCTTGCTGGTGTTGAGCAGCAGGTTGTTCGGTGAACACCGCTGTATCTCCTCTCTGTACAGGGTCTCATCATTGTTTATCAGACTAACTATGGTGGTATCCACTGTTTGACGAGTGGATGGCTACACAGTCAGTGGTGAACAGAACACAGAGAACTGGACTAAGCACACAGCCCTGCGGTGCGCCTGTATTGAGGACCAGGGCGGATGAAGTTCGGTCCCCTATTCTCGCCACTTGAGGTTGGCTGGTGAGACAGTCTCTGATCCAAAGCCACATTGATGTCGAGAGTCCCCAGCTTCACTATCAGCTTCTCCGGGATGATTGTATAGAACGCTGAACTGAACTGAACATGGCGCTGTGTGTCAGTGTGTGTCAGTGTGTGACCTGCAAGCAATTCCGACCTCTAACCCATAGCTTCTCTGGTCCCTGAAGCTGAACTCAGAGCCAGCTTCACATCCAATCAGCAGCAAGCCTGAAGGAGCCACGCCCCCTGAATGCTCTTCACCTGGAGGAGCCGAGGTCAGAGGTCACAGCCCTGCAGCAGAGCAGTCAGGAAGTGAAGCCAAAGCAGCCAATGGAGAAGCAGAGCTCAGCTGTGACAGTGGATCAGGCTCCAGTAGGAAGGTAAGATGGTATGACATCATCAGTGTGACCCGCAGAGCGGTGGACAGACTGTCCCTGTGCCTGTCCCCAGCTGGCCGTTTTCAGACGGCTGTCCTCGTCCAGGTCCAGGCAGGCGGACATGACGCATTCTGGAGCCTGCAGCCTGCTGTAGGAAACCATCAAACATCTAGGCCGGGTCAGCGGTGCCACCCACTGGACAGGAGCAGAACTGCAGCAGAACAACAGCTCAGCTTCCTGACGCTCCAGAACCATCAGAACCTTGAAGAACCACCAGACCCTTCCAGAACATCCAGGACTTTCCAGAACCCCCAGAAATATTGTTCTGACAGTTAGGTCCACACTCTGACAGGGTTCTGTTCAGTGGAAGGTTCTGACCCTGTTCTGTTGAACCGGGCCTACTGCTCCTCTCTCTGTGGGAAACGTTTCTGCTAATCTCAGGATCATCTCAGCCTCTAATAACTGTTCAGATTAGGATTAAATCGGCCTTCATCTCACTGTTCAAAGGAATGTTCCCCCTAAAACTGAAAAGCATCCTGACCAGAATCAAACGTTATAAAGTTCAAAACAAAAGAGGAGAAAAGTCCCAAAAATAAATTATAATGAAATGAAACGAAACATAAAATAATTCCAAATATTGGAGAGCATTTATTAAAATAAAAGGAAATGAACAAAAACAAGTGACAAATAAAATAACACAAATATGCAAAAATAAGGGGGGGGAAAAAGACAAGAATATAACAAAATAATGTGTAATTTTATTATGTCTTGTTTATTTATTAGTACAGAGATGGAGAGATGCGCGGTACCGGGTAATCCCTGGACAGCTGGATTAAACAGATCATGACTTGGTGCAAAGCCGGTTTAGTTATCAATTACAAATAAAGTCATTATTCAGTCATTATCTCACTAAAACCAAGCAAACCAAACTATAAAACAGACTGTTCATTAAAACACTTCTATACTCCCATTAATAATGGATTCATTTACCAGCAGCAATATATTTACCAAATATGCAAACTCTGGATCTTGTTATTACAGAAACTATTACAATAATTGGTCACACAAAAGAGGAAGCATATCAAGAATTTGATGAACTAAAATGTTTGCATAAAATATCCGATTTATTCTATTTGGGGAGAATCTGACAGTGACATCGTCTAGACGTCATAAATCTCTAATTCATGATTCAGCAGGTTTTAAAACTGTTAGCTTGCCTGCGACCAGTGAGTCATACAAAATAAAGAAACATATATGCCTTAGGTTAGCTAAGCTGAATGTTAAAGACTTTCAGAGCTTCTTGACATGATTTTTAAAGGTCAAAGTTGGACACAAAGTCATGCTTAAGTTGGTAATTAATTCGTTTAGACCGAGCTTAAAAAATACTAGAAATTCCTGACAAAATGCGTTTGCCTCTTAAAGATGTCCTATTCGAACAAAGTGATTCGTTCTTCTTGTGAAGGCATAGCTAAAGCACGCTGAATCAGCATCTATCAACCGGATAAAATGTGGAATATTCCTTTAAACCAGATGGAGCAGCTCTTTGCTTTATTGTTCAACTGAAATGTATGACGTTTTCCTGTGTGTGTGATTATTTATTTACACAATCTTGAAGCACATTTTGCACTTTCTCTGGACCCACTTTTATATCCCGACATGTTTTAATCTATTTTTTTTTTTTATACTAGATGTTTTATTGACAGTAAAAAGTTTTGATATGAAGCTGAATGCGTTTGTTTTCACTCCTCAGAACAACATCAATACTTTCCTGCCTATCTGCTCCACGATGCGTTGGAATATGTCTGGTGCACGCTTTATGCCAAAGGGTCGCCTCGGCCATCTGAACCTCCCAACAGGGGCGTTGAATGTTGACAGGAAAGAGGATTATTCATCCAACTCCATCTGCAGGAAGCCTGACTTCACGTCTAATACAGAGACCACTTTTGCATTGGGTGCAGTGGCTACAACTTCTTCGATTGTGCGCATTGGGTAATATTCCCGTTTGATGGCATGGCTCAGGTCACTTGGATCTGTGAGTAATGTTTAAAGTTGACAGGAAATTTTAAAATGTCACTTAATAATTTCGTGTCATTAAATGTTTGGAAGGTTAATCCCTGAACACAAACAATAAAGTCTTAAAAAATGCAAACATTTTAAAAAGACTTAAATATTTAAATTTTTGGGTGAAATTTAATCATCTTCTTTTAATCACTGTTAGTTATTCTGAGTTTGTCTTTGTGACAACAACCATAGGACTCGGTTGGTTGGTTGACTTTAGTCATGTCGCCATTATTTACCATCGCGCTGAGTTTATTCACTGACTTTGCTCTGAGAGCAACAGGTTGTACCACTGGTTTTGCTTCACCGTTGATCTTTATTGTATTTCTGCCTGCCAGTGCTGCTGTAGTGTGTATAAGTTCAGAAACGTCTTGCAGACCAGAATGAAGCCTCAGGTTTGTGGCGGTGTGGCGAACTGTGCTCACATCGTTTCTCATTGTGCTGTCCTAGCTATTAAGCCCAAGGCCTGGGCTGTTGTGCCACTGAGCATATTCTCTTGTGCAGTGTCCTCTATTTCAAACTCTTGCTCTGTATTTACAGGTTGACTGCAGAAACTGGCTTTATTCTGCGATTTGAGTAAGTTCTCAGCACTGTTTTGGAACTTTTTAGCTCCCCCCAAAGTGGTTCAGTTACTGATGACAGTTTAGAGTCAGAGTGTTGCATTTTGCACTTGGATCAATACTAAACTGCACTTTGTGAGACTCGATATAAATATCCACCAGCCATGCTACAACATAATACGTTGCAGATGTGTGATTGTCTTTATCGGCATTTACTCTCGTGTTTCTGTTTACCAGGTATCCATGCGTCTGTCGCCAGTGTATTGAACTGAATGTAGAAGGTGACCTAATTAGTCTGATCCACGAACTCTTCTGAAACACGATTAAACTTTGAGGTAGCACTTAGGTTATTTTTAATGCATGAGGGATCACTTTGATGTAAAGCCATCCATCCAATTCCTACACCTGCTTTAACCCTGCTGGTTTGGAGAAAGGGTTTATGGGCAGAGGGTTGCGAATGCCCATCTGGAGGTGTGATTTCTCTAGATCCAGGGTACACTGCAGTCCGTCACAGTACAACACGGAGACAGAAAATGAGCCACTTCCAACTGAGGACAGTCTGTTAGTAGTTAACCCACCATGCCTGATTTGGTACCTGGTGAGAATCCGCACAGAGTGAACACGCAAACGTCACGCAGACATGTCTAATCCTAGAACCTAGAACCTCCTTGCTGTGAGCCAACAACTGCCCCAACTCCAGGAAATAAGCACCTTAAAAATGAAATGTGGTTTAAATGAAATAAGTTAAGAAGCAGATTGATGAAAGTAGAGAGGGTCTATGAATCGAGTTAGTAGTGATGACGAATAAGAGACGAACTGTTTCCAGTCGTTTGCTCTTTGTGCTAGCATTCGTGAGGCGAAACAAAACAGGGAGCAGAATTTATTTTCTCTAAATAGTTAGAAATATCACAAATTTTCAAAACAAGCCCTTTCGTTTAACCTGAGACTTTGGATTCTACGTCCTCAGCCTGTGTTGAACACGGAGAGCCATTTGAACTGCCTTACTCCAGGCTAGTGGAGCTCAGGGTATTGTTTCAGCTACAAAACATTTTATGGTTTCAATTAAGTAGAAATATGAGAGGAGTAACAGAAAATAAAGAACAGAGAAAAAAAATTAATACTTTTAAGAGATTTGCCTCTGCACACAGACAAAGAAGCAAAACAAAATGCCTGCCTGCTCTGCGTACAGTTAAGCACATTGCAGGGTGTAATTTAGGGACTGACCATGCAACGCAACGGTTTTCAGCTCAAATGCATCAACAGGTAACATAAAAATGCTTTCCAACAGTTTCTAATGAGTCTAATGCAATTTTAACTATTCATATCTACAGATGTTTCAGCTATTCTGTTTAAATGCCAAACTGTTAGGGCGTTGCATCTTCCGTTGCATTGCTTATTTCCGTTTTCAACGCATTTTGCTTTTCTTTTCTTTGTTCTAACTATTATCCAAGCATTTGGTAAGTAATTGTGACAAAAGGTTGTTTTGTTTTTTTGGTGTCTTGAGAAACGTTTGGACCAAGCTGTGAACACTTTCTGATAGAGAAGTCAGAGGTGATCCAAAATATCAATAATATCAATGTCAGTATTGAATTTATAGCATAATAATACCACTGATGCTTCAGTTTCAGATTATAGTTTCTCAACTCAGCCTCCAAAAAAATTAAAATGATTATTTATTTTTTTTTTTTGCTTGTTTTGCTCTAAAAACAATATTTAGCTTTTTTTTTGCCAACTTAGAAAAAAATGCACAAAACCCATGTAAGTACGTTGTTGAAGTATTTTTATTTTATTTTAATACAAGTATAAATCCTGTTCTAGTTTTGAACAAAATAAAGAATAAAAATAAAAAGTAGCTAAAGGTCAGCTTGACAGTATACGGAGCTTCAAATAAAAAGGTCTGTAGTGGCGACTCTGGCCCTGTGTGTACTTGGTGTCGGATCGATGCCATAACATGCAGGAACTGCAAACCTCTAACAGAAGGAGCAGCTCTGTGTCCTCAAGTTAATAACATGACGTAGTTAATTAAACACAGAAGGAAGAAAGTGGCCTTAAACCTAACTTCAGCCTGAACACCAGCTGCAGGTGCTCCCGTGTGTCAAACTAAAAAGTATTTCCATCAGTTTAAGACGTTGCGTAAAGCCCAAGTTGTCCTTGAGAAGTCACCACAAAACATCAAACCTAAAAAAAAAAAAAAAAAGTAAGAAATAAAAGAGCAAAGTTAAGTTTTACAACCAACAGGCAGAGATAAAATTTCCCGCTGCCAGGGGGCGACACTGAGCAGCTCCGGTGGGGGAGAATAAGCTCCCACAGTTTACAGTTGGGAGTCGGACAAGAAGGAGCCGGGCTCACTCCAGGCACAAAGACCCAGAAGTGAAGCCGCTTCGACCCGAGCAGGAAGCGGCGCGGCGCGGCGCGGGGTGGGGAGAAGAGGACGAGCCGAGTCGAAACACCGCCCGCCCTGTTGCGGAGCCCTTCTGCCATGCCAGCCGCTGTCCGCGGGCGGGATGGCAGGAGGAGCCGCAGCTTGACTTGCAGACGTCGTCCTGCTGGTTCGCTCAGCGGACAGTTGATTGTCACCTGAAGGCAGCAGCTATAAGCGGCAGCGCGGCGGCTTTCCGGAGTTCAGCTGGTGGATGTGGCACCATGGAGATGAAGAGGAAACTTCGAGCCATGCTGATGCTGATATGGATCTTCCCAGGTAGGCCAATTAACTCATCTGGCTCCCCAGAACCCTGTATTATTATTATTATTATTATTATTATTATTTTTATTTTGAAGGTGAGATGGCTTAAGTGAGAAAATTAAATGATAATAAAAAAAAATCTTATTGAAGAAGCTTCATATTAAAAGCAAAGCTTTTTTTAATATATATATATATATATATATATATATATATATATATATATATATATATATATAACTTCTCTCAACAAATTTTTAATGTTTCACTGTAAAAAGTCTAAAGTTGGTTACGACGCGCCTCCACAACTGCAGCGGATTTAAAGGCATCGTCCTTTAAATTCTGCTCATTTCAGCTGACATGTTGACAGCAACCCAGCTGAGCGACGCAAAACGTGGAAACGAAAACTACGCTTTTATAATGAACTCCAGAGGAGAGAGAAAAAGCACATTTTTTCCCTCGGTTGTATTCATGATGATGACGTCACGAGAGGCACAGGAACCTGCAGCACTGCAGCGGGTGATCGGGACTTATGAGGGATTTTGACTTGGATTCTAAAGCGTTGGCGTTACATATGAGCTGCGAGGGGTTTGGAGCCTGACCCTGATGACCCTTGAGCCATGACGGATGCAGCTTGAAGTTTAATCAAGCTTCTGAGGTTGAAATTTGTTTACTCGTGTGAAACATTAACACTCTTGTGATCGTTTTGCACTTTTTACGCCTCCTGGATACCTTGTGCTATTTCAACAAACTAAGCAGATGAACTGACTTGTGATGTCTGAGCTGGAGATGTAAAAATTGAAAATGTTGCTTTATTTTTCCTTTGGGAGAAGAACGCTTTGGATACGATTGAATGGTGGCGCGTTTGATTGGTCGTTTTGACATCGTTTGCTGTTTTTGTTGATCACAATTTGTCGTTTATAAAGTGGTAAACCGTTGCCTTTTTTCCAAAGGTGATGCCTCAACCCGCTTTGCTGCTCTTGTATACAAATTGTAGAGAAATTTGTGGTTATGCAGACAGTGTGACGTATAAATAACTCTTAAACTCTGATCTTTATCAACTGCAAAGTCTGCCGTGCCCAGATTCAACGCAGCAGTTTGGAGTGTCATTTCTGCTTAGATTGTAACTTCGTGGCTGATTTTCAGTGAAATCCTACCCGATTTTTAATGCTTGTGCCAATTCTTCCAGTCAAATCCTGTCAGGATTTCTGCCTCACCTCTGGTATCCAAATCAAGTTAATCCGCTCACCTCGCAGCATTCACACGGCGTTTCTCCGTTTCTCTGTTTCTCTGCTTCTTTCTAAATGTTCCCATCCGATCGGGGGGAGTTTGTATCGCCTTACATAGTTATGAGAGTGCAGCCGCTCAGCATGCAGTCTGAACCCGCTCTCCTTTTGCTTACCTCCCCTTTCTGATTACTAAGCACTGGCATTATTTATTTATTTTATTTTTTTTGTAAAGTCATATTTAGCTTCAAAGCCATTCCACTGTTGACTTTCAATAACTAAACAAAATTGATTCAGGAATGAATCAATATTTTCCTATGCTCTAAAACAAAGCAATGGAAATTGAATTATGCCAGAGTAGCAAAAGGTTTATTGTAGCTGAAATTTTATTGTAATTCTCTGCCAAACAGAAGCGCCCTGTTGAAGGCCTAAACATATGCGAAAGCTCACCAATTTTTACCCAAATCGCCCTCCACGTGAAATTCCAGTTTTTTAGTTTGTTGTTTTTTTTCCGGAAATTAAAAATGGGCGTGGCTAAATGGCTCTACAGCGCCCCCTTTTGTCAGATAGACCAACTGGTAAACAGCACTGAGCTGAAATTTGGTGCTTATAACCCTCCAAAACAAACAAACATCTCTTTGAGGTATGCCCTAAACCCAACAGGAAGTAAGCCATTTTGGGTCAAACGGTCATGTTTGTGGGATGTTGTTGACAAATTATAACAAATGACTTCAGGGATTTTGAGCCATCAGCTGCATACTTGGTCAATATAAGACATCGGAGATTAAAAGTTATCAAAAGCTTGCGTTCTCTGCCAAAAAAAAAAAAAAAAATCCAGGTTGAATTACAAACTCCAGGTGTCCAAATCAAAAAAATCTTTTGCCAAAGTTTCTATAAATTCATGCAGTGTTTCTACATCTGAAGCATGTTTTTATTTATTTTTTTGTTTTTTCTGCAGTATTTTAGAGTACATGAGAACAGAAATGAAAGAAGACGTTGATCACATCTCTCACCAGATTCATGTGCGTTTAGAAACTTGATTTTTATAGATTTTTCCTTCATTAAACAATTTGAAATGAGTAACAAAAATAGAAAAAAAAACCCCAGACATTTTCATGTCCTATAATGATTCCAGATGCACCCAAAGTGAGTGTGACTGATTTTACTGAGTGAGCTGGCAAATAACTTTAGCACTCAATTCAGTGATTCCCAGCTGACTTTTATTAGTCGTTTGTTTCCTTTCTCCTGCTCCCTCTAGGAACATATCTGAAGTCAAATGCAGGGAAACGAGCTCACTGACAATTCATGAAATAAGGTCTATGTAATTTTTATTGCTATAAATTCCACTGTGGCGCAGCCTGCTTGTTTCTGTGTGTGTTTTACCAGAGAGTTCCCTTTTAAGCTTGCAGCAGAGTGCTTCATTTTAAGAGAGCATAATGTTGTTGCACGGTTGAATGCTCGAATGAATTTCAAAGAAGTCCAACATTGTTAGCTTTTGTGCTCTCTTTTGAGGGTTGATGTCCCCGGTGAGGGTGAAAAAGAAGGTAAAATCTGCAGTATGGACCTTAAGGAGCAAGAAGTCATTAAAAACGTCTGGATAGGAAGTCCCAGCTGTCAAATTAAGGAGGCTTACTTAATGGTATTGGTCATAAATCCTGCATAAAGCATTAGCTTATGAGTACTGTGGCTTGTGCGCATGAATAGCAATGAGTTTAAAAAATAAAACTAATCTTAGGGAATAACCAGACAATAAGAACCACAGGTTTCCTCCTTTCTCTCTCTCTGTCTCTCTTTCTTTTTTTTTTTTTTAAGCTTTCAGAATCATCTAAGCTCTGCTCTTAAAAGCAGAGCTTGGACAGTCTGACTTGGACAGTCTTGTTCCTGTCAACTGTGCGGCTAACAGATGTCGGCTTCCTCTCAGAGCAGAAATCAAACTGTTTTCTTGACTGGTTCAGGAGTCGCTTGGTTCCCGGTGACGGTCCAGTCAAAGGGCAGCACCGGAAAACACTTGAAGGAAAAAACAGTCAAACCCTTTTCAGGTCACTTTCATACAACGCCCTGCGAATGGGGGGATTTTATTTATACCCATGGATCTTTTTCAAAATTTTTTTTTCACTTTACAACCACAAATTCCAAAGTATTATATTGATATTTTATGTGACAGACAGCAACACAAAGCGATACGTGATTGTTAATTTTTTAAAATTTTAAATTTTTTATTTTTTATTTTTTTTTGCAAAAAGTAGTTCAGCGTGTAAAAACAAATTTTCTTCCTGCTGGAAGAAAATTCCAACCTGCCCTACTATTTAGCGTAGTGATGGAAAATTATTCCCATCACTGTATGAAAAATAATGTGGGAAGGTTTTAGGTCCGTTGATACTCTAAAGCAGTTTGAGATTTTCCTCGAGCTGGAAAAGCCATAGTTGGAGGCTGTGGCCTTATTAATAGCGGGCGTCTGCGTTGAAATTGCTGTTGCGTGGAATCACATCTGACTTGCTTTGATTTGTGCTAAGTGGAATGAAACGAATAAACTCAGCTTGCAGCTCACTGGAGAGTAACAGTTTCTGATGATCTAATGGCCTTCTTAATTGGGACGTTGGATGTTGTTGTTTTTGCCGTGTGCAAGCCTGTCAGAAACATGACTGTCTGAAAAAGAGATCTAACGGAGGAAAAGCAACTCGGCCTGTATCGGTGAAACCCGGCGACTTGTTGGCTTTACGTTACGTAATTACCAAGTGAAATAAATCGGAGTTGCTCATTAGGACGGCTCATGTTCCATATTTCCTGCAGAACAGTTCAATTCAGAAGCGTTTGCCGACGCCGAAAGACAGCCGCCCACCTGACGGCTCAGATCGACTTGAGGTCGTCGACGAGGTGAAAAGATAACGTTTTGCTATTAAAAGCCGGGCCGCCCTGTCCTCGGCTGATTGTGCTCACCGAACGCTGGTTCGTGATGAGCCACTTGACGTAAGCTGATGTTTGTGAGCCAGCTGTGGCCCCCACCGCCCACCCCCTTCCAGAGAGCAACTCTCAGAGCTCAGGGTAATTCTGATTGTGATTAGCTAAACAAGAAATTAGTCGGTCATGGTCCAGACGTTGAACAAACAGTGTTCCCTGTAGGCTGCTGCATGAAAATGAAGTGTCAGTGCGAGGCTTCGGCAGGCCTCAGCAGCCACCAGAGGACGGAAATCAGAAATTCAGCCCTAAATCTCTTCGCGTCCGTGGAAGTAAACAGTTTCTGGGCTGGTCGACACTGACGTGTGCAAGGATATTTATGGTTGAACAGTCTGAGTTGTTAGCAGAGGCTAGACGGTGTACGTTTCTCTTTATATTGCTTTGTGGGGATTATTATTATTTATTGATGTTTTTTTTGCATAGACGGAAAAAAAAAACTAATACATTCAATATGTGGTGCGTCTCCAATATTTGGGGAGAAAATATTCATGGACATTACTGTGTAGCTTCCTGGGCTTGAACTTGCATGCATCTGAAAGTCTCCTGCGCTTTACTGAACACAATGATGTCAATTTTGGAGTTTACAAGGCGTAACTGATTTCTATCATGAAATCCCTTCTCCCTTAAATTGCTTTTTATATCAACCACACACCAATTCTAGGAGGAGATAGTCCTTCCTCTCCACTGCCGTGATGAGATTGCGATGTGAAAGCTCAGGCAGAGTTCAGAAGACAGTGTTTGTGTGCTTTCTAAATCTTCCTTATTGGCAAGATTTCAGTGGCCTGCCTCTCTAATGAAGGCATGAGAGAGAGAGAGAGAGTATTCCTATGATTGGGTTGGGTTTTAAGGCTTTATCTCTGTTAACTCCTTCATAAATTCTAGACGAGTTAAAATGCATCACCGACAACTGCTTGTCATGGAGCATTGAGATAGGAATGGGTTATCAGTGCCGGGGCTTTTATGTTTCTACCAAAGTTTCAATAAGTTACGGATCCATTCTTCCATCCATCCGTTCTAATTGGATCAACGGGCGATACAGCAGCAAGAACGTAGCAGGCTGTAAATATCTCCAAAAAGAGATGAAGACTGTGGAGAAGATTATGAAAATGGTAAGAAAGGTTGATGGGCTGTACTTAAATAGCCTGGCCGTTGCCTTTGCAGTTCCAGTTGATTCAAATATCGCTCCATTGAAATGGATTCCTCTGGTAGCAAAATCAGCAAAGAAAGGGAGAAGATGTCGATTTTTTGGACCCGTAGTGCGTCTGCAGTTTTAGCAATGGCAGTAGAGGAAGCAAAACAAAGCTGCGCAGGTCTGTCTGCCGTGAAAGGTTGAGTCAAGCCGTTGTGTTTCAGAGCTCTGCAGTTTAACACAATCGTGTCGACTTCTGACTTGATAAAAAAAAAAAAAACTTAACTGATGCTGAAAAAGCTAGCTTGGTTTGGCCCAACTTTCATATTCGGAGTGCTGCTGTCAGCACAACCTCTTATTGCTCGAGCAGGGTGCATTCACTAATCATCTCGTGAACTTTACGGACATTATGATGATAAAGGAAAAAGATACGCTTGAAACTGATTTGTCCAAATGACAAACCAAATCCTTTATCCTAACTTTATTAAAAACACAAACAAAAGAAGAAAAAACAACAAAACAAAACCTCTCTCTCTTCCAATTTAATAGGATCAGGCATACTTGCGGTTCAGATTAGGATTTCCAGATAAGTGGAGAATTGGACAACCGTTTCAGATGCAGGGGATATAATGAGAGTTGGATTTAGGCAGCTGCCTCCTAATTTTCAAACGCATCATAAGCTGAAAGTCTATTGAAACAACGACTGAAATTGAAAGAATAATATGTGCGTTTCATAATCCACCTGTTTGTACAGCAGAAGAATAGGTGCAACCTTCAAGCCTTTAGTAGTGTGGCCTTTGTTGGCATTTTTCTTATTTGTTGTTGTGATATTTTGCTTCTAGTCATTTGTGATTGACATGGTAAGCATTATTCTTTGATATATGAAACATTAGATTCATGTTTGTTCACAAATAGTATGTAGAGTATGACAACTTGGGTGCCACCTCTTATTTCAAATTCCCCATAAATAAGAATTTTGAATGCAATAGGTCATAAATGAGAGAAAGTGTCTGTTTATGGTGAAAAGATTTTCTTCTGTCAACTCGTACCGGCAACACCACTCTGCCTCAGCGGCGTGCGGGGTTGTAAAATAGGTCACAACCCCACGGGACTCTTTAAGGTACTTATGTTTAATTGGGGGATAACACAATAACACAGAGCACCATCACCGTCCGTCAAGGGAGCTTGAACGATTGATCACCAGATAACGTTTAATGGGAGGTCAGGCTCTTTTTTTTTTTTTTTTTGTTTCCTAGTGGGATGATTCTCTGACAGAGATTTTTTATTTTTTTTTTTTTTTTAGAAAACACAAAACTTTCTCTTGTTTGTTTTTTACTAAAATTTTGAAAATATCAGGAAAAAAATTGATGGTGGGTATTTCAGAAAATACATTTTCTGCTAGTGGAAAATGTGTTAAAACAAGAATAAATACTTCATTTCTGTACACACACTTTTAGAGATACATCGGTAAAGCTGTAATAAGTTGGTCAAAATGGGTTTTTTTTCTACATTACCTGCATCAAAACTAAGACAATTATTCTTAGCTCATTGGAATATACAATCCAACAAATCTGACGATGCTTTTATTCATAAAATGGGAACAACATTGTAATGCCTGCATTTTTCATCAACCTGGTACACATTTTTTCCTCTTATGTATTATCTTCCTTTTAAAACTGAATTGTTTGCAGGAATTTTGGAATGAAGGAGGAACATCTTTAAGAAACTGGTGTAACTTTCTGCTGTAATCACAATAATATCTTCTCATATTGCTCAAAGCTAAAGTGATCTTGCTCTATGTAAATCTATGAAATTTGAAAAAAGGAAGAAAAACACCTGTGATTTACCACATTTAAATATGTGTGTTAACTTCACTGACCTGAAGCAGGAAACGTGATTTTAATTTTGAGACAGTTGGGAAAAAATGAGGTTATGTGTCTTTTTATGAATTATTTTATACATTATTTGGTTTCAACTACCACATTTCCCAGCACTTTTCTTAAATATGTCTGGAATAAAAAAAATAAATAAAATAAAAAAAAAATGCATTCAATGGCCTGCAAGATATGATGATGTGGTATTTTAGCTCCATGTTTCTTTCAAGAAATGATCTGATTTACTCCGATTTGGGGGGCGGAGCACTCACTTTTCTGATAAAGTCATTATTTCAGTTCTGATTACCTGACAAAGTGCTTTGGCTTTCTCCACTCCTGCAGGGAAATGAGCAGGAAGCATCTTATTATCACTCTTCCCCTGATGCTGCACCTCTTCCGAATCCCGTTGTTCAGCTGAATTTCTGCATTTCTGTTGCAAACTGTTAAGTCACCACTGGTTTCAGGCATGGTTGCATATGTGATGCCAACACATACCTCAGTGTGTGTGTGTGTGTGTGTGTGTGTGTGTGTGTTCTGATGGCAGGGCCTAATTGACCGCCGTCTTCTCCGTGAGTCGTGAACTCGGGGAAGACCCCCGTGGAGCAGAGCAGAAAGAGCAAAGAGTTCCGTCACGTATAACTGGGGCAAATTAATTGGCTGACGCTCACAGCGAAGATGACAGTGGAGAGCTCCGGCAGCTGTTGCTTGTTTGAATTCATCCTGACGTGGATGGATCAGAACATGGAGTTATCAGTGAGGACAGCTGCGGCGGAGGAAGCTGACAGGTGTTGATTGGATCTTTGCGTCCCGGCTCGCCGAGCTGACGTGACTCGAGACAGGTGATTGCCGATGGGTGTGGAAATACGTTGGCGCTGGCAGATCCTTTGGCATTCTGGGACGTAGTCGGCTGTAAAACTGCTCACTTTTAACTTCAGGTCAGAACACACGAACGCCAAAGCTGGAAGCTTTTAAAAACGATTGTCGCCAACTTACTCTACTGTGTTGGGTTAGGTGGTGCTACAATCACTGTAACATCAGCGCAACCTGTCGCAAAGACATGTAGCGTGACGGCATACCAGCAATATGTTCGGCCTTTCCAATAGGCTTTCACTGTCCTCCTGTGGTTGATGCATCACCTCAGGGACTGTGCTGCTGTCACTCACAAAGAGCGATGTGGACAATGTGGCGAAGGACAAGAAATAAAAGAGTCTGGGAAATGTGGGTTAAATAAAATCAATATTCGCACAACATTCAGCAATAGATGAATTTTAAGTGTTTCCCTGAGATCATTGGCAGCTTCCCAACATGCATCGGCTGCTTCACAGAATCCAAGAATACCCAGAAAACCTTTCAGCTGTGAACTGAATACAATTTGAAGTCTTTTTCCTGAAATCCAAGGGAATGTGACTCCCATCTCACTTCTGTTGCTGCACACTGCCAGTCAGCTGAAAACACTGGTGAAACCGCATAAAGCTTTCCTGTTCGACTCGTGCTGTTCAAAAAAACATATAGATTTGTTCCAAGTCATAATATCTGAGAATCTCGCAGCAGTATTTACTTTTATGACAAAGTAATCCTGCTTTACTTGCATTGTAGCCCATGTTTTAACTGACTGCTTGTGATAGCCCAGCCAATCGTCCAGCGTTGTGCAGGAATCCTACATGTCATAGTTGATGCTCACTGATCACCCATTTAATAAGTAAACAGACTTGACTTATTTAGTCTCTGTCATTCCTGTAGATGCAGGAACGGGGCTTATTTTTTTAATTCTGTATTTCGACTTGGGTACATAAACATTAAATGATACATTGCAGCTTTCCTTTAGCTCACTTTCCATACCGTTGTGGGCCAAGTGAAAACACTTCTGACTTTAAATATAAATGACGCTTCAGGACATTTTGGCACATTAGGTATGTGATACAGGAAGGAGAGTTTATTCTAAACTCGAATAAAAGAACGTGGGAAATAATGCAACAAGAAGCAAAAAGAGGGCAGACGATAAATAAAGTATAAATAAATGAATGCAGGACTTTAGTTCGATGTTCGCGCCTCAGAACTGTCTATAGTAGAAAACCATAAAAACATTGCTAATGGAAATATTTCTGGTTGCAAAAGCAGACCTGGAGGTTAAAGTAGCTCTCCTCTTCATTTTTATGGACTGAAATGAGAATGTAGATAAAGTAATAAGTGATAATCAATATGTTAAAATCATTTTACGAGAAGTAGGGATGGATGTTTTTGGAGTTGGAATTAGAGCAGGTTTTTTTTTCTTCTGCTCATTTTTGAGGACAGATCTGCAAATTCTCACTTTCAATTTTCTTAACTCAGAAGCGAAAAAAAAAACATCTGCTGCAGATTCATTTTACTCCCGAAAATAACCAGGTTATTCCCACTTATTCATCGAAACCCCATCAAAAGTACATTCCAGTCTTCATTGCTGTATCAATGGGTTAAAAGGTTTTATTGTGTCCCTAAATCTCAATTCTTAGTCTGATTTTTTTATCCAACTCAAAATAGTATTTAAGCGCCAAGCAAAGTCTTAATGCGGTTCTGTTTAGAAATATAAACGATCAATATTCAATTTATCATTCAAAAGTTACTGGTTTGCTGCAAATAGTCACAATATGTTGACAGAAAAGCAGAGGAGACGACGGAGACAAATTGTAACATAATGCAAAAAGACATGATGGCAATAAGAACAATTTAATCATGAAGAAAAGTTTTAATGTTCAGGTTCAACTGCAGGCTGCACCTCTGCTGATCTGTTTTTGAGTTTTTTACACAGTTTATTCTTTTCACCTTTTATTGTTTTATTCAGAAACTGAACAGGTTCCGGTTTTGTTACATATTTATAAAAGTCTAAGTGAGTAAACCACAACTTTCTGTTATTCCGACAATGTTTGGCTGATGCAAAATGTTAAAATGCAATGATTTTATTTTATTTTTTTAAACTTCAGCACATTATGAAAAGAACTGCCATTTATCTTGGGGAGAGACGCTCGTCCCTCGTCGTCCGAGAGAAAATCCCAAGTTTTTAAGAAAATGGCCACCAATCAACGGCCTGACATTGATTCAGCTTTGATCAAAAACCTGTGTCCTTACCAAGAATATTATACACAACATTTAAAATGCATTTGTTTAATGACATGGAAATAAAGGACAGTAATCACTTTTTCCATTTAAACAAAACGTGTAAACATGTTTCCTGTTTGTTGTGCGAATCCATTGCTGATCTCCTCCTTATATATGTTGAAAGATCATTAAGGCATCCACACATCAGTGGTTAAAAACTACAAAAAAAAAAAAAAAAAAGAGAGAGAAATCTTTTCTGCGCTTCATTAGGAGACCCTTTGCTTGGCCAGCAATATCCACACTTTACTTTTACTCAGTGAGTGAATCTCACCTCATTAACTCCCACGCCTCACTGCCACGTATCGATATCAAGCACTCTTTGGGTCCGAGTTTGTTGAAACGTGGAGCTGCAAAGAAAAAAAAAACGGAAAAAAAAAAAAAACGTCGATTTTCAGTGCAGTGAGACATAAAGGAGCACAGACTGATGAGCATGTGGGGAAGCCTAACAGGTGGCGCTTCACCATCACCTCGGCGTCTGAGTCGACTAATGATGCGGCCGCTGCTTTGCAGTCTGGTTCCTCCCGTCGGGGGGACGTTACAGATTCCGGATATATTTTAACAATTACATCTTCACTCTTCCTTTGGGCGCGGTGTCGTCGCAGAACGCCCTGCTCTGGTGGGAAAATAAAAACAGTCCCAACGTGGTAAGCTGTACACGCGCAGCGGCTGACGGTGTCCTGCTGATTGCAGCCGATAAATGACTCGTCTCAGAGGAGTGTGTCATTAACACGCCGGCTGTGGGTGAGGGTCACCGCGGTTTGGAACAGGTGGGCTCTAATGAGGTGCATTCTATCTTTTTAAATAGGACCTTTTTCCTCCGGATGGAAAGCAGTTTCTGAACCAGACGTACAAACACAAACACACACAAACACACTAATTATCATCCACTGAAACAACTGATGGGCCTCCGGGCTTTTCAATGTTTCAGACAAAAGAAGGCCACGCATGCCGCCGTTCGTGGCTCAAGGAAGTCGGAGCTGAATAACCGAAATTAACTTTCGCGCAGCTTCTGCAACGCGTCGCAACTCTTCAAACGGAGAGAACCGTAATTAGATCTTCTCTCTCTCCACGGCTGCCTACGGTTGTTTCATCAGCGTTTTGAAATGTTTGCTTTTACCCAAAGAGCAAGATTAGTTTTTCTGTAGTGAAAAGGCACTGCTCCCCCGTGGTAAGGGGGGGAATAAAACAGTTTTATTCTTGCAACGTTGTGGTGCAGGTAGGAAATTGGTGGCAGATGAGTTTTCCCACTAAGACGCTTGAAGATTACAGTTCCATTTTGCTGGATGGACTTTCTGGATTTGTGATTTTCTTAAAAAAAAAAAAAAAGAAGTTGAATGACAGCTTTGGAAAACTGGAGGAGCAAAGATGGAAACGATGCATCCAGGAAGCAGGGCGATTGCAGAGATTAGTATTCATTGAGGAGTCAGAGCCGTCCCCGCTCCTTTCTCCTGATGGTTGGATGTCTCGCCAGATGGAGGGGAGGGTTATTATAGCCAGATTAATGCTGTCATCTGGCTGAGGTGTAACCCTTGCAGGCTTCAGGCTCTGTCGTGTGAGGCTAAAGAAGGTGCCTCGGGTCAATCCCGCAGTGAACTGGGAACTCGGGACACGAACGCCGCTGGCATTCAATCTTAGATTAAAACCGCGCTATGCTGCGAGTCCCCCGCACCTCACCCGGTTCGAACAGCGTTGCTCGGAGAATGTAAAGACGCTTAGGCGACCCGGGCAGCGCCAGGTTTGTGGTTCAGTGTGTCACGTCTTAACGGGTCGTTCTAACGAGGCGGAGGCATTCTGAATGAATGTCACCGACTTCGCTTTAGTCCGACAGACCGAGTATTCAATGCCACCGACTTAACTGGAGCCAGTAAAATGGGTTTCCGCTAATGCTATTTGATGGACTCTTTGAAGTTTGTATTTGGAAAAAAGATTGATGAGAATGCAAAGTTCGTAAAGACTTCAGCTGTTTTCTGCTGCTTGGTTTTGCTTTCATGCACCTAGTAGAAATAAAGCATATTTATACATCCGGCTCTATTTTTTTTTTATTTTTAAGACAGCTGTGCTAATGTGACGACTTTTTGCGATCAAAATCTCTGTAGTTTATCACCATCACTGCGTTTGTGGTCACAGAGTAATCCATGGATTATTCTGATGATTAACTGAAAGCGACGCTGGTTAAAAACAAATTCGGCTTTGTTATAAAATAACATTTCATTGTTTAAAATGCAATATGATTCAAACATCACTTTTAGTTTAGTGTGAGAACAGATGGGAAAATAAACATTTCACGTTAGTTTTTTAAAATTAAACGGAGAACTTAAATTGAGGCACTGATGAACACTGCTTTTTTTATATTCCACTTTACTTTGAGTCTCCAGAAGTTGCTTTTTTGTGAAGTAAATATTTCAAATTTAATATCTTCATTCCATTGCTGTGTTTGATTGGCAAGTCCCTGCGGTGTTTGCTAAAATTATGTCTTTATGCATGTGCAACATGCCAGATTGTGCACTTTTGCAAAGAAAATATGAACATCTCCTGTTGGCAGCCATGAATGAACTGGATGCCTGCAGTGGATGTTTCCCAGTTTAGACCTGACGGCCAAAATCCAGAGAAAGAGAATCGAGAATAGATTTGTTCTTCCACGGATCGACTACATAAACTGAGTTGCTTTTCTGTTGACATGGACTGATTTAGACTTGCAACCATTGAACGACTCAGTGAAAAAAACAATTGGCTCGTATCAATCGGCGGCATCGTTTCGCGTTGAAACCGTAGTTGGTGAGAATCTTTTACGCAAACATTCCTCGGATTCCTTTGGTGACGTCCACCGGCTGCTTCCCCGGGGGATGGACAGCCGTTTCTAGGCCAGGTGGAGGATGTAATCCCTCAAACAAGACCTTGGTTGACCGCGGGGCCTCAGCTGGTCAGGCGGTTTAACCTCTGCAGGGCGGCTCCAAGGAGCCGTCGTTATCAGGAGAACACCTGAACCTGCTCCTCTCAGCGCGGAGGAGAGGCAGCGCGGTTTAGCCAGAGCCTCTTACCGATTAATGAACTTCTCTCTCCTAAGAGAGGACGAAGCCGAGCCAGCCTGAAGAGGCAGTAATTTCACTCTTCAGCAACATCTTATGATTGTCTTGGCTCTCCTCCAGTTAGAAATGAATTGGCACGACAACTTAAGTTTATAGTTTTAATCTTGTTCCGGCAATTAGCCGTTCGACACTAAACAGGAGAAAACCGTGTTTTGTTTTTGGTTTTTTTGCCTTTTTTTTATAGGGCAGTTATATTGTTGATCATTTATTGTGATTTCTTATAAGAATTGTGATTCATTGTTGTCGCAATAACTTTCAGTCATTGATAGGAAATGGAAAAACAAAGCCGACAATATCTGAAACTTTATTTTTGCCGTTTTCTCCATGTTCGCTGCACAAGAGCGTCAGTAAATGTCAGCAAATTAAAAAAAATACGATTTAAAGTAAAGATGAAGAAGACTGCTTCGAGTGGGAATGGTTTTCAAGAATAATATTTGTGTTTGTGGTGCTATGAATGCTGCATCATGCAGCAACGACTACACAGAACATCATTTTATGTTTCGTTGTTTTTGCGGAAGGTGACTTTAAACCGACTTGAAACGTTTTTGCACAGGACAAAGCTATTCAGAGAAACCAATTTAACTGAGTAGAAACTATTCTCTTTGCTTTACCTCATTTTTCTATTGTCTCCATTACAGCAAATCCTCCTGAAACTAGCTTTGCCGTTCGCTTAATCCCCTCCATGTCGGCCTCTTCCTATCCCCCCAGGTGTTCACCGCAGCTGCAACATCAACTTAGTCTGCGGATCACATTTTCATTGGTCCTTCCAGTGCCGCCGAGTCCATTTCCGTTGGAAATAACCCCTTTATATTGGCGAGGCTGAAAATAGAAACAATGCCGAGCAGAATAAATTGTTAAGCATGTTGGCGATAATCTCAGGAGGCTGCAATGACCGACTCTTTGGAATGACTGAGGATTGAACTCAGCCAGAATAATTACCTTCTTGTCACCTCTAAGGCTGACGACCTGGGCTGTTAGTTTAGAATGGATCAAAGTCAACAAAGTAAGTTTTTAAGCCTTTTTTTTTTAAGCATTAAAGTGCTGCTCCTTCCTTAAAAACAGGATGTGAGCGCCACGTATCATTCAAGAGCGCCGCGCTCTGCCCTCTCGCCCACAAGCGTTGTTTATTGAACTGGGGCTGAGATCGTGATCGGATTAATCGTGATGAGTCGATCGTTGAGATAAAGTCATTTAGTCACCGATTCATTTGTAACTGAAAAAAGAACGAGGAATGAATATAAACATTTTGACAACTGAGATGAAAAATTGAATTTGTCCATAAATGTGATGTGCCCAGAACTCCTCAAGTGGCGTTTTTAGCATCACCTGGTTCAAACTCTGTAAAATAAATCAATTAAAAAAAGTATCATTTTAAGCATCTTCTGCCATCTAATCATTAAACAGTTGATCCCAAAATCAAAACCCAAATGAATCAACATATTCGTCCTTCGCTGTATGGAGGTTAAGTGGAGCAGAACGGGCTGAACTTTTCACATGTTGTTGTTGTAAGTATGTTTTAGCTGCAGGTCCATCCTTTGCTTCAAATCATCAAACCCTAAAGGAATGGTATGTTAGGTAATAAAATGTTTTCTTATTGAAAACAGGATCAAGTTGTTTTCATCCTTTAGGCTATTTCTATTATCAAATAAACAAAAAAATCAGCAGAATGTGCTTTTTTTTTTTTTTTTATCCGATTAATTGCCAGAGTAATCAATTGCTCAAATATTTATTCGTTGCAGCCATAAATTATATTATTAATATACTAGTGTGTGCAATATTCCTATTACAAAAGCTGTTTGTAGTTGTTTTGAACTTTCACTTTGTTCCATTTCCATGTTCAGCCCGTTGGACAGTGATAGGTATTTTCTCAACCTACATGAAAAGAGAACCACAGACGACGTTTGAGTTTTTAAGCAAGTCTTTTGCAAAAGGAGAAGGCACAGCAGACCAGTTCCTCCAGGTGTCTGCCATGCGTTGTGACTTTCTGCATCAGAGCTGGTTCTTTATTACAAAGCATAGCAGGAAAGGAATATGGAGGGAAGCAGTCTAAGGAGTATCCCAAAGATAAGAAATGGACTGGAGCTTCAAGGTCTATACGCAGCTGCACCTGCAGCTCCAAAGTCTAACAAGTTCCTTTTCTCAGGGATGTGAATACTAAATCTATTAAAACCACAAATGTAAGAATGATAACAAAACATAATTATTCTAACAGAGAGCGTCGACATCGTCCAGAATGCTTATAGGTTTCATGCTCACCTTTTCTCCACGGCAAGCTACAAACCTGAAAATAACAACTGTGCAGAAATAATGACAGCCTGTGCTGTTTTCTAACACCCTGCATGGCTGTTCAAACCACAGAACAAGTTAAGAGATCACTCTGCGCACGAACAAATTCAGAAAACTGCTACTTGCAGAACCGTTGTGACGTTTCTTCCCCTCCTTACCATTTCCCTCCGAATACACAATATTAATATGCAAATCATATTGTGTCAAATAGCAGTTCAAACTAGATGCATTCATGCTGAATAAAAATAGATTTTCATCAGATGAATTTTCTTCGGTTTGCCTCATCTGATGAGAAAAGTTGACTCCGACTCTGAAATGTTCCTGTGCCTCAATATTTGTTCAGTTGCAGCCGGCGCTGGTGTCTGGATTTATGCTGGTGGAGACGGAGTTCATTCCCCTGGCGACGAATATTTTAACTGAACCAATTTTTTTTTTAAATGTCAGCGTCGCAGCGCGCCGCAGGATTAATTTCCAAGTCAGTTATCTTCTGTTGTTCAGTTGAGGATATTAATTATCTTTCAGGCCTGTCTTGGGACAACCATCATTTTTGGCTTATTTACAAATTGTTTCCTGTGAGAAACCATAATGAGAACGCTTCTAGGTTGTTTTTTATTTTTTATTTTTTAGTATATCAGCACACATTTCAATCGTGTATATGAGCCAGCAGAAACAGTTTTATTTTCAGTAGCTGCTTAAGGTTTTATATTAATAGCTCTCAGGTCTTTAAACTTTGAACTTCTGCATATTTTATGCTTTGCTTTAGATTTGGCCATGACAGGGACGCAAATTTGAATATAAGCAGAGCAGGTTTTCTTTCCACTAAAACTTTCTCTTTTTGTTTGTATTCAGAAGTTTAAGCTTTTCTCTGAATGCCTCGTTGCAGAATTTAGTTTTCCTCAGCAGTGTCCGTTTCCTGCACACGTTTGCTCAGCGCACAGTAAACTGCAGCACTCGTGACTTTTACTCTCACTCAATAAAATAAAGACACGACGCGTTCTAAAGGAAGACGGGTCATTAAACTCAAAAATAGAAATTCTCAAACGGTAAAGGCGTAAACATTGGATACACTGGCTGTTGGACTTTTGCTGTGTGCTTTGTGAACTGACCCTGTCACGATAACTGACTTTGCTGGACGGTAAATCGCTCCAGAAGTTATTGTGATGAACGATAATATTGTTGTTCTAAGACCATTTTCAAGAAATAATGATGCAAGAACACATTCTGAAAGGTGAATGAACTTTCAATTCGAATGGACGTTTATCACTGGAACTGGAGGACATTTTAAATATCAAAATTAATCAACAAAAACAACAAATAAAATCAACTATGAAGTCTTTGTAAACCAAATTGTCCTTCAAAAAGACTTTTATCAAATAGTTTTTTGGATAGATAATAAATTATACCAATGGTAATTGAGTTTGTTTTAATTTACTGTGTGATTAATTGATTTATTGCTTATTGTGACAGGTCGACCTAATACACACTCCCAATGGTCAAATATAGCGGATTTGAGTCCTAAGCTGACAAAACCCAAGTTAATTTAATTGAATTTTGTTTTTACTTCAAAAGGATGAAGATTTTGCATTCTGGATGTTTGAGAATTGTTATTTATCATTTAGATAAAAAAAAAAAAAAAAAGTCTTCATCTTCATCCAAGGTCTATATCCTAAAACTATCTTATTTGTTTTTTTTTTAACAAACACATAAAACGGTTTTCCGACTCATGTCATGAAGAAATTCATACACAACAACAGTGCTGAAAAACCCTTATGCTCTCATTGTGCTTTGTTTTTGATATTACTAAAAGAAATTAAAAGGAACAAAACCCGTTCTGTTCTCGCTCTCATATCTCTGACACAAGCAGCAAAAGGGATTCAAGCATGAAATTGCATATATTACGACTTATAGACCCTCACCTATATGATTTTCTTTTCCCCTCTTTTTTTTTTTTTTTAGGGGGAATTTGCTCACTCCCATTTCCAGCCTCAGGGCTGGTCGGTCCCTTAAATTGATCTGGTGAGCACAGCGGCTTCTAAGAGACCTGCTCAGACCCGATAAGCTCCGGCGCCTTCGCCAGGCGAGGCTCAGACATCAAATGTGCTCCATTTCACACGGGAAGTCACACAACTTCCTCAGGTAGCAAAATCTGACCCCGAAAGGTAAAAAAAGAAAAAAAAAAAAAAATGTATTCCGACACGCAGGAGAAAGGACTGGGCCTGGAGAAGTGCACTTCACTGTGGACGGAGACTGTCGCCGACGCGTTTGGCGACATTTTACTCACGTCTAAATGTCCTGATGTTCTTTTGGACGCGTCTCAAAAGGGAAAACCTGTCCCCTTACAGGCTGCGTGTCCCATATCATTCCCCACTTAGATAATTTCACCCAAAACAACAACATCACTTAGAACAACCTGATTTATGCCTGCAAGTAAAAACTGTCAAAAAAAACTAATGGAACGGCTTCGGCTTAAATATCCGTCCCCCCCCTCGTGAATAAACGTCTGGCTCTCCTCGAAGTGACTCTGCGCCCCCCCCCCCTGCTGCGTCGACTATTTCTTTAGGAGGAAACATGTGGCGAGCCCACCTCACCCTGTCGCCTCAGACATTTTGACAGGTTGACATGCTTTTGCTGTTATTTACTTTGGGCGAAAGGCGCGCAGAGTCATCCGAGTTGACTCACCCGTGTCATCAAAGCAGAAGTCAGAACGTTTCCATGTAAATAAGTAAAGCAGGAAGTGACGCTTCGTTTTCATTTGAAACACAAAATAAACGTGTGGCTCGGAC
Organism: Poeciliopsis turneri; assembly: GCA_922788865.1. Classification (NCBI taxonomy): domain Eukaryota; kingdom Metazoa; phylum Chordata; class Actinopteri; order Cyprinodontiformes; family Poeciliidae; genus Poeciliopsis; species Poeciliopsis turneri. The sequence goes on from CAKLNU010001078.1 coordinate 425,764, forward strand.
TTGACAGCAGAGCGGCGGATGAGTCCATGTAACCAGCCATGATAAACCCAGGAACAAGCGTCCCTGGGGGCGTTTTGAGTTATTCTGTGACGGTGGACTCTGGGCTTTCTAATAACAACAAACAGAATTAAAAAAAGAAAAAAAAAATTAAAATTAGACAATATGGTCATTTTAATATTGGCACACTGGAAACCAGATCAGCAAGAAAAGGTGGAATTGCCCTTTTGCCGCCTGCTGAATCGGAAGCCTCAATCCGAAGCCGACTTCAGCTCCGTCTGATGCTGCATATTTATGCTTGTCGTCAGATTTGATGACAGTAAACTGTGCCTGAAGACCAGATGGCAATGCATCTAATGTATGACACTTATGAATGCTGTTGCCAACTGTTTTTCTTTACAGGTTTTCCTTTACAGAAGCAAATACAAGTCGCAGGGCGACCAGCATAGGCAGCCGGCAAAGCTTTAGAAAGCAAATAATTGGATCCTAACTATTGTTCAGAGCAAACCAACAGCACTGTGGACCAAATATGCATCAGATGCAAACTTGTATGAGAATAGAAGTATATATCTGATACAGAATCAAATACACTGCATACAGAAATACTCTGTTTAAAAAGTGTAAACATGTTTTAGTTTAAACCAATGGATCAGGACAACATGCTGCAGGACACAGAAACAGAGCACTGCAAATGAAGGAATATGAGAAAAATATTCATATAAATTAGATTAAGAATATTTTTGTCTTAAAATGGTAAAAATTTTGCGTTACTTCTTAAAGCACAGAACTTGTCATCCGTTACACAGGTTTGTGTTTTAATGTTTAATGTATTTTCAGTTGAAAATGCTGCTTTGCATTTATAGACGACACGGTTTTGTTTTTCCTTGGCTTGATAAAAATGAAAGATAGAAGTACATCATTTTCCTTGTGTTGTTTTTAGCTCCTTCGCTTCCAGCAATTTTGCGAATATATAAACAGCCTTTGTCTCCATTTGGCGTAACAGTGTTGACTTACAACAAAGCGGGAAAACGAACAGCTTGTAACTCTATATGTCACAGCAATTAATGGAATTAATGCCAAATAAAGAACAGCGTCGCGAGAACAAATACAGCTTTTCGGAGCTTACAAGCACATATCGTTCATTCATGGAGCGCCGGGAGGCCTGTTTGCTTTACAAATCCTTTCTAGATTTGTGATATTTTAAGCATTATTTCATGCTTTATATTCTCTAACATATACTTAAACTAATTACCCAACTGAGGAACTTTTTAAAAGTGAGTTACTAACTCAATAGAACCTAATTTAATAGTTTATTTATCATCAGTTTTACCTGTAATGACGAGGACTTCAGACACTTACAGGTTCAGATCTCACACTCATAATATTTATCATTTTAACTCAATCAGACACAAGGTATTTCACACTCTAACAAAACGGAGCATAATGTTGTTGTGAAAGCATGTACATCTGTACAAAGCTCAACAAATTTGTAGCAGATAAAGAAGCCAGAGACGTCGCGGGTTTTACTCATTTGTATCAATCCTCGAGGAGAGAAGCACTGAACGGCGCAGCAGTGCTCCACATGAGACTCGTGGCTGTAAGTCAAGACAAAGCTGCTGTCCGGAATAATTAGATTATTTTTAACCTTAAGTCTCAGACAGCTGAAACTGCTTTGTATCTCTGCAAATAATAAGCGTTTTCTTGTGATTCTTCTGAGCCAAGACTCTGTGCAATCCCCATCTGAGATTTAGTTTATTCAGATTTTTTTTTTTTTTAATATACATATATATTTCATTCTTGCTTACAGTGCACATTTCAGTTCAAAACCATCTGAAACTGAGAGATGATTCAAAGTGTGAGATGTCGACAGAGAAATCTTGCTGGGGCAACGCGCTGGCGATGGCGGTGAGATCTTTTTGTGCTCCCAAATCCGCAACGACCTGTTGAGTCATCGACGCAGGGCTTCTTGCTGCGTGTCCTGCGGCGTTTGGCACAAGGACAATGACAATGGACTTTACGGATCACTTGAGTGTTGGGAAGAGGATTGTTCAGCTGTAAACACGGATGCTCGATTGGATTGAGATCTGGCGGGATTTCTACGTCAAGTTACTGCTATTCTTGCTCCGAGTCTATTTTTACAGTCTTTTGTGTCGACTGTTCAGAGTCGGGAGTTTTACAGCCCATTGTCCGGAACCTAATCGGTTTAGGGTGAGGGTCAGGACAGCCGGCTTTGACCTTGAGAGTTTGTATGGGTCTGAAACTCGAAGCGTTTTCTTGGCATGGTGCAGGAAAAGAAAGTTACGCAGCTATTTTTGTATGTTTTGCAGACATGGCAGCCAACCAAAAACACTGGAACTTCAGTATTTCTTTAAAAAAACCAAAACCAAAAAACAAAACATCAACTACTTAACATGTTGGAGAGAGAAGAAATAAAGCTTTAAAATCAAGATGAAATGATTTCTGTTTGCACAAAATCTTTAGTTCTGGGTAAATATACATACATATACTGTATATACTTATATATGATAACTAGGCCGGTACCAATTTCTTTTGTCTGAAATGTTGCAATAAACAGCAAGAAAGGTGCTGAGTTGGTAAAAGTCGGGTGTTTGTTGTTACCTGCAGACGTACAGAAATGATCCGGTGCGTCGGTCAAACATCTTTTCACGGGAGAAAAAAGAGGACAATCGTTGATTTTTAGACTTTTACTGAGGTAGATTAGACGACCTTCCCATGTACGTATTGCACCGTCACCGATTTCCCAAAATCAAGAAAAGCGGTGCCTATAAGTAAAACGGCATTTCTTCAGTGAGTCTGAAGCTGAAACGATGCCACTTGGTAAATTTGGACTAAAACAGACAAAAGTGTTTTTATATGGAATTAAGTTTACATGCACATTTTGTACTGTTTGGATTTAATTACAGATCTGAATGTTTGTTTTCCTAAGAAAAAAAAAAATCACTTTTTTTTCCGAGTCTGCATACTCCAGTTGTCGATTGATTGATTACTAAATTCATCTCCGATTTGATTCATCACAATCAATCCAATTCTGAAAGTTATGATCTTTAAAGTTTATAGAAATGGACCGCCGTTTTCAGTGAAGTGACTGGATCTCCAAGTTGCCAACTTTTTTTTTTTTTATGTGTTGTTTCAATAAACATGAATTTAGTTGTGCTCTGCGTCAAACGTGACAGCGATCAATACGTTGGTCCCCCCCCCCAGATCGGAAGACGTCGGCAGATCGCCTCGGCTCTCGGCGTCCGCTCTGTCTGGCCGCCGTAATGCGATTGTGTCTCGACTCGAATGACAGTGGTCGTATTATGACGTCGTCATAAGCGAGCCGTTTGTCCACTCCTGTTCCACCTCCCTGCTAAAGCCAGCCTGGGCTGGTAATAGGATTTGGAGCGTGGAGAGGCGGCTTAGCGACCTGGCCTAAGAAACAGTGATCATTTATCTGCAAAGCTGTTGCAGATTGACACGAGCGGTTAGGAGGTCCGAGAGCGGAGAGCGGGTGCGAGGCCGCCGGGGTCGGAGGGCAGGAGGAGCCAACGCAAGTCACACTATGAGTTGCATCTAAACAAATCAGTTTGTGGATCTAAGAGCTGAAAACTACAACGGGAATGGGATTAGTCCACCAAAGCCCCCATCACGCAAGCATTTGCAGCTAAACGACACAGAAAAAAAAACCAACAACCAGAGCGGGTTCACTTCATGTGAAGACAAACGATTTGTTTATGTCTTCGTCGCACCGACTGCAGCTTTCACCTCCATTAGCGGCCTCATTCATCTAAACTAGTCAATGCTCTGAGCTGTGGCAGAATTAAAGGCTTAACTCTGCTGCCAAATGTCCACAAACATCTACAGGAGGTGATTTAATACTCATTGTGAACCATAAGTTGTTGTTGTGCCAGGATTTTTGGTATTTACGGCGTCAGTCAGGTATTTGGTGAACTGTTGTGACGTTTAAAGGAAAGGAGTCCATTTCAGGGTTCTGAGATACATATGTTCTTTTTGTGACCTGCAACCTGTGCAAAGGTTTTCAGGAAATCTTAACCGTCGCTGTTCATCCACTGACGTCATCTGGACAGCGTCGACCGCTTTTGACCTCAAATTCACAATTTTGGCTTTTCTAATTTTCTTTCTGGCGACTAAAACGCCTGCGAAATCAATCATGTAGAATTTATTTTGATTAATTAAACATGATAAATACTGATGATAGAAAGTTTTGAATCCAACATGTCTTCATCTATGCTGGAAAGTTTGTTTAGAGCCTTTTTATTACTAAACTTGTGGCAAAAATGAAAGATATGAACAGAAAATAGCGCCACTTAAGGAGCAAAGTCGATCGAGGGAAATTTCCTGGAGTTTGAATTGATTTTTTTTGACAGAAACTCCCATATTTTGTCTAGATTGCCTCGGATTGACTCAATATGGCTCTTTAAAACGAGTAGATGGTTTGATTAAATCTTTAATTGTGTGATTACTTTCCGACGATATGTTACCTAAAACCTGCCCAACTTTGCTGTTTTATCTCTAAAATTATATCTGACCCAATACATATTGCAACAGTCTTAAACTCACTTTGATAAAGTGCCAGACTAACGTATTCTCTGTTTTGATATGACTCTTTGGTGAGTCGCCTCCTAACATATTCATGAAATGCCAGAAAAAAAAAAAAAAAAAAAAAAAAAGCTTTCTGGCTTCATAGACATATTTTTTTTTATTTTTTATTTTTAGTTTGAATATCTTAAGATTTATTGGCAGTCACAAACGCACATATTACAATATAAAACAATAAATGGCATCTGGTGTTTTTGTATTTTACTTCGGAGTCAAGCAAGTCGCTTTAAATTAAAGCAAAACTTGGTCAGACAGCCACTTATTTGCCTTGACATCAAAAAATGTCAGTATAATTTCATCTTCAAGGTATTTCTGCTCATTTTGTTGCAATACGCATCAATTATTGTGTAACTTATGCAAATTTACAGCCAGTATAACTGCAAATGTACCATATTGTTCAATCTGAATTGCTTCAAACATGCTCCGCCCCTTTTCTCTGGACTTGGACAAAACAACAAATGGCAATTAGCAAACCTGCCACCTATTAGCGAAGAAGCTTTTGATCGTTTAGCTTTGCATTAGAGAATGGCGAAGTGACTAAAGAGGATTACATATAAATCTCTTTCATATGCCTCTCACCATCACACAGCCAATCTCAAGGGAGCAACTGTTCTCCATCTAATCCCAGAACTGATGTAAGAAGAAAAAAAAAAAAATAAAAATCACAGATTTTAGTTCGGTCATAATTTGTGGACTCTTGTAATCCTCTCCCCAGTTGCGGTGGCAGTCGAATCCTTTTACACCTCGATATAATCCATGTTGATTGCGGTCCTCTCGCCTCCTGAGTGTCAAAACGCAGACAGAGACGTTATCTTTATGTTGTGTGATCCATTTGTTCCTGTATCACTCACACTTGTTGAAAATAGGAAACGGGGCGTTTGACGCTGTCCTGCACGCCTCGTTGAGAGTTGCAGTTTCTCTCCGTTGGGTTTTTCGGATCTATTTGTCACCCCAGTCAGCCTACGGTGGCGGGGAAAAGGCATTTTTCATCACTGTCCGCTTCATCACCCAGTCCGTCCTCGTCTCGCTCTCACAAGTGATCGGCGGCCGCGAGCGCCGGGGCTGCCACATCGCTAACACGTCCAGAACCTTAATGCCTCTCTTTTATTTATTTGTTTTATTAATTGTACAAACTATACCACATTCTTTTCTTTCTTTATCAAAGGTAGGCTTTTAGGAAATTAACAGGTTCTTTACGATACGGCTGAAATGTAAAAAAAAAAAAAATAATAATAATAATAAACCACATGTCTAACAGCTTTGATTCCAACATGAGAGAAGTTGTGCTACGGAAAATCATACGGCCACAGCTAATGACTGCTTGAACTTGTTGTCCACTAATAGGGGCGTTTCCCTCTCCACTGTTGCCTCTTGCATGCTCAGCATGATGGATCGCTGCAAAACCATCCACTCCATGCAGTCGGCTTCCCACTCGAACCGCATGCTCTTTCAGGACAGGAGTGATTCCTGCAAAACCAGCGAGTCAATGCAATGGGCTGGGATTCCTTGGATAAAACAAACAAACAAAAAAAAACTTTTCTCAATTGACATCAAAAACTAGACATTTATCTCTGGGGCTGAATTGGAACATGTGTCATTGAAGTGTAATATGATTGGTTTTAATAAATGCTGTATTTCTGCTTGTATGATAGTTGGATGGATGGACCTGTGTGATGAGATTACGTTTGTTGTAAATTGATGCTGTAGAAATAATCTGAATTTAACAGTACTAGAAAGTGCTGTAAGTAATTAAAAAAAAACAAAAAAACATATACTTTCCAAAATATCCAATACATATCAAGTTTTTTTTAGACTGCACTGCACAAGGTAAAGAAAACTAATAGAAAACCCTGTAAAACATGACCTCTGTTTCTTTTTTTTTGTTTGTTTAATTTGTCATGTTGTAGAAATTGGTTTGTACTTTGTCAATTATTTTGTTAAAAAAAAAGTCATTTTCTTGGTCATGATTTGTAAAAGCAATAAAATTTGCCTGAGGTCGTAATAAAAAAAAGACAAAAAAAAAAAAAGGGAAAACCATTCCATATTTTTGCCAGTTTTCCCAGTAGATGTAAAGGTTAAGTCTCATTACACAGCAGCCTAATTACAAGGCCCCTCCGTCTCAACTAATTGGGAAATGTAGCGGGAGGCAGCTGCACAATGAGCTGGCCGGTCGTCCTTCAACTCCAAGGCCACGAGCCTGAACGCCTCATGTCTGCAGCACATCCTTCAACTCGACATTGAACCTTTCCTAGCTGCGGGGCTGCTCTCCTATTACTGACCCTGCACTTACACCTGGCTGTGAAGAGAAAATTTCCTCACAGGGATCAGTAAAGTGTCACATTAGCGCAGTAATGCACGGGCGAGGGAGCGAAGCGAGACAGAAATTGCCCACACAAATCACCGCGGCCCATCAGTCACGCTGTGATTTGCGGGCATGTCAAACGGCCGCGCTGCGAGTCTTCCCGGCGTGCAGCGCCGACGACGCGCGGAGCTGCGGCTCGCTGCGGAGACAAACTGTGTAGTCCAGCAGCAACTCAAACATGTTAATGAGGAGTTTTATGAGTTTAATCAAACTTAGAAAGTAGATTGAATGCTACAGAATTTGGCCCGTCGAGATAAATTTTGCTGGACAATAAATTGTCTCAGAACTTATTGCGATAATATTTTCATTTTGAGAGAATTTTCAAGTAATGTAATAGTAATGTGTAGTAATAGTAATAGTAATGGTGGCGTCATAATGCAAGGATTTTCAAGGATCAATAAACTTTAAAATTCTAATGAACATTTAAACACTGGAACTGGAAGACATTTGAAATATCCAAAATAAATAAACAACCAAAACAACAAATAAAATGAATTATGACGTCTGTGTGAACAAAATTACCTCTCAAAAAAAGGACTGAAGACTTTTGTCAGTTTTTGGTAAAAAGAGAGAGAAAAGAGAAAAACGACAAATCAAGCAAATGAAAATTAATGACTTTTTTTTTTTTATTTATCAAGCGATTCGTTGATTTATTGTCTCTTATTTTACAGCCTTGATGCAGTAAAACAACTGCAACAAGCTGCTTTATCTACATCAGTGTCGAGATAACGATGACAATCATCAGTTTCTTTGACAGCAATTTTGCAAAATAAGTGTCTGCAGGTCAGCCTCAAAGTTTGCTCCAACGTGGGGTTAAATATCCCGACGAAGCGACTTAAACTTCCTGACAGCCCGTCGCCTGAAACATGATGAATCAGCCGTTTCTGAAGATGCATCTGACTGCAACAGCCACGTGTTAATGTGCTTCTGCAGTGAAGCTCAAATCTTACAGCGCTCGGCAAAAACTTTAACACTCTGAACTTTTTCACACTTTGCCACAAAGTCTACACACAACGACACATTTGACTGATATCCAGCAGATTCACTTGAAGATTAGAGAAAATTATAGGAGGCTATGGGTCTTTTTTTACATCCTACGTCAATAACTGAATAGTTTTCGTTCTTATATTCACCATTTTATGTGTAATTTTCAATCACGTACGACGTTAGTGGAGCTGTCCTGGTGGTCTACTCATTTTTCTCAGTGTGGCCCTCAAACTCCGTCGTAAAAACTAAAATAAAGAAGCTTCTCTTTCAGAAAAAGTTTCCTCTTTTTTAACCAAACCCTTTCTTGAGGGGGCGCATTAACTGCTGCAGCATTATTTGTTTCTACATGTATTTCCTTGCTGAGGATCTCAGGCCGTGTTCAGGTCGTCGGCCGGCCCTCTCGGCTGCCTCGGCTTCATCTTTGGCTCGGCCCAGCAGCTGTGCCGTAGGTGGACATGTGGGTGGGTTGGACCCGGGGGTCAGCGGGGATCATCTGTATCTGTCAGACAGCTGGAGATAACGAATAGTAGGACGAAGGCCAACAGAAACATCACTACTAATCATCCGAGCCCACATCTGAGGCTGCCACGTCCAGCGGCTCGGACCGAGCCAGGTTTTTCAGAACTTGGCTCGGTGAAACGCTCAGCCAGCTTTTCAAAGGTAATTTATTCCTCCGCGCTCACATATCACAGTTTTATTCTTTTTACTGGTTTGCTCCTTCCAGTTCTTACTCCGGGTGCATTTGAAGTGTTTTCACGCACACTAACATGGCCAGCTATTATTAGACCTTTTCTGAAATATTGATTCTGTAATGGCTTGTGCACCTGGAGATTTTAATAATTGATCATCTCATTTCTCTGCTTAAGGTGAATATGAACTTTGGGGTTTCACTGACATGTAGTTCTTTTCAAAACTGGCACTTTTCAGGAGTAATGCTCATTATCTTTCTGCTCAACCTTCATTGCTGGTAGCAAGTTCTCTGAGCGAAAAGTGAAAATTAAAAGAGTCACATATAGATGCTAAATACAATTAATACAGGACGGTTAATAATAAATTATCAAAAAATAAATAAAAAATCTGTGATTCTGTTTGGGCATCCTGATAATCATTTATTTCAGTCTCTCCAATCCTTTCATTTTATTTTATTTTTTTTTTTTTAAATACAGCTGCAAACCCACTGTTACTTTATCAAAGCTATTAACATCAGTTCATCATGCCTGCAGCTATTTTCATTTAACATAATTAATTAACTATACAAATAAAATATCTGTTTGGAAACCAGTTAATTTGGCTGTTTTTTTTTTTTCTTGCATAACATCATCAGCTAAATTCAATAAACTAACATGATTAAAAAAGGACCTGCCTATCGGGTTGCAAAGCGACGCCTAATTAGTCTTTGACTCTTTTTCAATCAAAATCTGAATTCGAGTTACGTTCTCACCCTGCGACTCTCGCGACTAACTCTGAAGGCGTCGGCGGATGTTTGCAGATCATTAGCTGCGACCGGTAATTCCTCTCCAGCGACGGCTCGGTGGCGGCCTGAAATCAGATCATCGGCTTCTTAATTAAACCCAGAAGGCACCGAAGGAGAAGGCCGCGTCCGGGCGGGATCTGACCCCTCACTCCGCCACTCCCGTCGCCGCAGCTTGCCTCGTGTTGGGAACGCAAGACGGATCCGGAGGATAACGCAGCCGGGCCCATCCCGCCTAATGCCACACTAATGCTTTATAAATATCTCCTTCACAGAGCCGAGAATGTGGGAGGGATGCGCTGGGCTTTTGGGCTCTGTTGTGGTGCAGCATTGCAGACCCGTTTAAGACCTCAGTCGGCTTTTCATTTTGAGCTGCTGCGACCCAGGAGCCAGCTGGAAGAGCGGATAGAAACGCCTCGATAGGACTTGTGAAGGAGAGCTCCTGGTTTATGGTCTGACTCAGACTGACTAACTTATCAAACTACCAGAAGACATTGCGCCTGCAGTGATGCACAGGCTCTTTCTAACTCTGCCTGGACGTACCGTTGCATGATTTGAACCTTACTTGTTTTTGTATTCTCAACTTGATGTTACAGCACAACGCAACTGGTTTTTAGATGCAAATTTAGTTCCGGTTCAGTCCAAAGAATCGGATCAAGTTCCTTAAAACTACATTTTGAGATCTAGATCCCTTTAGTTCCCAACTTTTTTCAGCTCCCAGTCCCTCTTGTTGGTTTACTGTAATTTTGTGTCTCCACTCCCTTGGTGTTAGATATGCTGGAATGACCTTTTCCATTGCCAAGTTATTAAAATCGCGGCCGATTTTGTAGCGATGCAGCAAGAAGTCCGAATATTTCCGCTGGAACAGCCTCAAAACGGCGAGCGAGTCCGGGAACGTACTGCAGGTCCTACACACTGACCACAGTGTGTAGTGTGGAAGTTGATAGTGAGTGAATTCATGTTTTAAAGGAAAAATTATTTCCTATGAAATGTCCGAACATATGGTGTTAATTCAGGCTGCAGATGACAGGAAGTCTGAACGGAGTTCAGCCAGGCGCTGCGTTTTATCCTTTAAACCAGAACACGCCGTAATCTGAAATGTCGGCAGTCTTTTTGAGTTAAGGTTAGCACCTCTGAATGTCGTAAAATTGCTAAAATTGCACATTAAAGATAGACTAGGAAGGGCCTCCTGTTTTACATGCTGTGTAATGTTGCCTCTGCTTACATAAATAATTCATCACCACGAGTGTTTCCTCTAAAAAACTTGCTAAACCCAATGGTAGAGGATTTGGGCCTGTGTTGTTTTTGTGTTGAAGAACTGTTAAAAGCAGACAGGAGACTGGAAAATATGACTTGGTCATTATGAATTATCGGAGGACAGTCTTCAAAAAAGGCAGACACTGAATAATACAACTAAAATAAACGCTTCAGTTCTTTACAGCAAGACAATAACTCTGAAAAAGGCTTGAAGGCAACAAGGTGGATGTTCTGGATTGCAGTCATAGCAAGTATTTATATTAATTATTTATCAATGAGGGCACTGTTGCAATTTTGCTATATTCCGGTAACATAGCGACAAATAAAAATAAAACAATGAGACCACACAAGGGAAAGACAGGGAAAGGACCGAGAACACAAGAGCCTGGCAATAACAGAGGGACAATCCAGATATGTGTGGTTAAAAATAGAGAGCTTCAATACCAGGAGCACAATTAGAGTGAGGAACAGGTAAGTGCAATTACCTGAATGTGCTGCTGCTGTTGTTGTTGTTGTTGTTGTTGCTGCTCGTCTGACTCAGCAGCAGCTGCTGCTGCTGTTGTGGGGAACATGAACAACGGAGGGAGGTTGAACAGGCCGAAAAACAGAACATCACAAAATATAAATGGGCACTAAATAACTAACACAAACATAAGAAATAACTCAGAGCACAGATAAAACTACAAGTCAATGGATCAGGAGAAATTATTTTGTCGACTCAAATCCTCGTCCCGTATCGTCCTCCTTTCTCCGCTGCTCTGTTAAAGTGTTTGGTGCGTCTCCATTCGCTCGGAGATCATTGTGTTGGAACGTACCAGATGTCAGGAAGCCATAGAAGCCAACCAGCCCTTCATGTTTACGTGCTTAATCACGCTTTACAATAAAAACTGCCAGGAGAGGCCAGGGCACCAACCAAGTGGCATGTAAAAAGGCTTAAAGGTTTGAGAACTGTTGTAAGCCCATGTCAAACAGAAAGGGAAAGAGTGATCAGGGGTCATGACCCAAGATGTCTGGTCCTTGTGATGAAATCTTTTTTTTTTTTTTTTATTAGAGATATAAACAGATCTGACCGAGTGCGATTGGAGAACTTCTTGTGTTTGTATTTGCTTGGTTGTTAGGATGCATTGAGCGTCGTTTGTTTCAGGCAGTAAAATCTGAATCAGCAGCACATTCTCTCTGAAAACAGCTGGTTTTATCAGAAACTGAAGTGTCAGCGGGAAGTCGCTGTAATGGCCTTGCTTTTCAAAGTGATCGTCTTAAGAAGGACAATATTTTATTTAATTCACATTATTCCTGCTCTTCATAAAACAAGTGTGACAAATGCCAGGCTGTCATACTAATTCAAATCAAATGAATCTTTCTTGCTTTGCAAAACAAAGCTGTGACTCAAGGGAAAATCAGGGGAAAATATTTGACTGGAGTGTGGCTTTATCAAGTGCTTTTGTAGGGTTTAAAGAAAGGTAAGGGCTTACAATGTGCTTCTTTGTGTCGGTGGTGAAAATGTGCGATTAGCTGAGCTCAACTTTCAACTAGGAACAACAAAACAGCTCTGTGTTTTAGTAGGTATAGTTCTGAAGCTTTATTTGTCCGCTCAAAATCTGAAAAGGTCACTCTGTGGACTCTTCAGGCATGTTTTAACATTTTCTCGGAAAAAGAACTACAGCAAGTTACCCTATTTGTTGCCATGCAACCAAGTCCAAAGCCCACGTTGCTCAGATATACTGTAAATGTGGAGAAAAGGGCTCAGCCGGGCAAGTTTCCGCATCAGAGCGATTCCTTGGGATGATTTGGAGGATATTAAATGGATACGCAGCATTAGGCTCCAGACTGTTATCATAATTGAAAGAATCCAAGGTAGACAAGTGGCCGCTGTGCATTTCCGTTTGGAGACCACAGAACGTGAGGTAATGTAATCAAAGTGGCGTCACCGCAATCAAACGGTGGAGCGTCCCTGAATATGACTTACATGTTCACCCAAACAGCTTTAGCACAGAATGAATACAGTTATGTAAAAATGACTATGACAGCAGTTTTACAAATATTCAATGATTGGGCCGCACTGATCCAATCATAACATTGTGATCAGGGCTAACCTAATAGTGCGGGCCGCGCTGCCTGCTTGTCCGTCAACGTCTGGACTCTGTGTGACTCCTGATGGCATGGCGTGGTATGAAAAGATGCAAAAAGGCATGAAACTTGTATGTTCAGACGCTTGATTAAGCTGTGGAGGACCAGTCGGCAACACAGCCTAACTGTTGTGTTAATCAACCCAATCAAAGGATGGGACGCACACGGTCTGCAAAAGACACAGACACAGCAAATTAAACGCATTGTGTATTCTGACACCTTCAGAATGACATATTCAAGCCTTCACCTACCAAGTGCATCGATAAGCTTTGATCGGCCATTAATATGAGCAAGTTTCATATCTACTGACACGTGTGGACCGGGAACACCTCACTAGAGCTTTAGTTTTGATATTGTGAACCGATATGGTGACCATCATAGTTTTCCTCTTTTCAAATTCGCTCAGTTTTTTCTTCTTGTACCATATTTACTTTGAGGACAAATTATTCGCCTTCTGCCAAATGTATCCTAACTTCCATGTCATCCACTTCCTGTGTCAGTGGGGAAACTGTTCCCAGTAATCAATTTAAAAAACTTGCTGAGCTCTTAATGAAAAAGACAAATTCTTTAGAGGTAAAGACATCAAAAGTGAAGCGTTGACGTAACATGAAGGCCCCGTTGTAACATGAAGGCCCCGTCCACACAGAGACAGGACAAAGGTTTTCTATCTTAGGCCAAAGCGGGAAAATTTCTGAACTGCGGTTTCATTTTTCGGCGTGTCCATGTGAGCCACATCTTTTATGAAATGATGATATTGCTACAGGCCCTCCACTTTCACATGTAGAAATGTAGTTGGTAGTTTTTATGTTATTCTGTGGGAATGCCACAATGTCTACTGCAGGGTTTTCTGCGGCGTCCCTGCCTCTATTTGTTTTTACATTATTTTAGTATGTGTTTATACAAAAAAGATGTTGTCTATAAATCTTTTTGGGAGTTTTTTTTTCTTATAGAATAAGATAAGAACCCACTTCAGTATCACTCTGTTCTAGCTCTGGAACTGCTTTAGTAGAAAAAACACATCAAAAAACAATGAGCCCTTGGCATTTCTTTTACTAGGTAGTTATTCTAAATAATTTCACATTTGGTATTTAATAAAAATGTACAACTGTAGTGAAGCTCAAGGTGAAATTGTGTGATTTTCACAGTGAGAAGGCGTTTGAGAGTTTGCAAATAATCAAACGGCAATCAAAAGTTTAGAGGGATTAAAGACTGTAATGAGATAACGCTCCGCAAATGATTTAAAATAGCTGGAGAGATTACACTAATGTAATCCAATTTAAAGGCGCCTTCCCCAAATATTTATTATTCAAGCACCATCTGTTTAAAGGCTGCCGGGTCAGTCCAATGCGCAGCTCCGCACCAACAAGGCAATTTTGTTGCCCTACATTTCTGTCTGCCCTGTCTGAAACTCGACAAATAACCCATTTTCTTTCTGGCTTGTTGACGTTCACCCTCATTTAACATCTGGAAAAAGGACTTTCCAACTTAAATTCCTGTTTGAAGTCTCCTGAAGGTCATCCTGAAATCAGGACCAGTTTGACTAATGAGACTATTTAACGAGCCAAAGGATTTTTATGCTTAAATATTTTATGATTGTGTTGTTCTTCCTTTCTTTCCGAGGCGTTTATGGGGTCATTTTAAGACTTTGTTAGCGCCACTCTGACACAAATCCCAGCTCAGCGTGCATAAAACATGCAGAGCGGAGCACAAACCAACACTTTCATCCACAGCAGAAACAATCTCCTTTCTAATTAGTCATGCAGAATCGGGTTGGAGGATAACAGATCGCATAAATCCGTACGCTGCACAAAGTGATAAGATGTTGATTATACTGAGTAAGGTGAGTCTGAAGAATATTTGCTGAAAAGTAATGTGTGGTTGCCTACTTTTGATCATTGCTCACTTAGATTTGAAAAGAATCGTATTGAAATATAATCAATACAGGGTGAAGTGTTTGCTTCACTTGAATGTGACTAAATAAAACTTCTATGGTTGCTTTATGGTTTGGGCCTTGTCTGCTGTAATGCTCTGGTCTGTTGCGGTGAAGAAGAAGCTGTGCCAGAAACCAAAGTTCCCCTTTTGCCATTTCTTCCACGCCGACTCTCAGCTGCAGTCATAAGATATGTTTTTGTGATTGAAATGACTGCGACTGTAAACACAAGTGAGTGGAATGAGTTTCCTGTTCTCGGTGTCCGGACTCACAGCTTGAGGTGGGGTGACTGGCGCCGTCATTCGGGGTGCATTTAAATGCAACGTTTACGGGTTGTGAGCACAATTAGCCAAAATAAGAAGTTGCCTAAGGAAGTAGCAGCATTTGCAGGGATCATTTTTAACTGATTTGGTTTATCGATTGAATAATTAGCAAAAACAAATGGACATATTTCTATTTCACTAGTGTCACTGACCAAATAAAAAATACGGACCTGAAAATGTTACGGTAGGCTTTACATACAGTCGTTAGCGTGACGTTTTTTTTAGATGCTCGAAGCACGGACCAGAGCGAACTGGTTCTGGCAGCGCTCCATAACATGAGCGTGTGGGATTTGGCTTGGGAAGAATTAGCTTGTTGAGAAGAAATCTGAAGAGAAGGAGGTCAGCAATCAATTGTAGTCTACAAAAGGACTAAGACAACATATGGGTCCTCAACATGCAAAGCTCCCATCCATGAGCTCTGCAGAGAATCACTCTCTGAGTTTGCCCACAAAATAAGACTCCAAAATAAAGGTTTGAAACATGCAACGCTCGCGCAAAACATCAACCACGCTGAATACAAAACAAAATGTGCAGACGGTGAGAAGCTTCATCGAATCTGTGTGTGTCTTCCTCCAGGATCTTTTAGTCGCATCTCTTTTTGTCCTCAGTTGTTAGATAAAATGTAAATTTGGAGTATAGTCCAAATGTCCCAGTTGCTTAGCAGTATTTTCTATAATATAAGCTAAAACAAGGGAATTTATTGTTTTAAAAAATGTTCATCTTTAATGTTTATGATGGTGTCAGTGTTACTTTGTATTAATGTCAATGAAGGCATCAGACGGGGGAACAGCGCCAGAAAATGCCTGTCTCTACATGTCTACCTGATCGGTATCAGGGGCAACAAATACGCTAATTCAAGACATCCCCAACTATTTTGTGTGCTACAAAAAATGGGGGTAACCAGAGATTTAATCCACCCTGAGAGGGAAGCACAGGCACATTTGTGAATTACTAATTAACAATTTCTGTAAAATCTCAAATGAAAAAACAACTTACAGCGGTAACAAACAATGAGCAGTAAAATTATTTCCACCATGAACAGAACAGCTGTTTGTTCTGCTGAGAAAACATGACTGCAGATAACAGAGTTTATGCACAATTCATGATGCACAACAGTGCCGGTTTCCCTCTAAATACAACAAAGCTTCTGGGTGATCCTTTCATAACAGGCTGGTTTGCATGCACATTTTAATAAGAAAGCAAAAGAAGAATGAAACCTGCAGTGGTTTCATTCACGTCTTGTCTTACTAAGCCAATTAGGTAAACACCCAAGAGGAAACAGAAGCATATTTCTTTAAGTTTTAGACATTTTTTTTTTTTGCCTTTTAAAACTTCATTTTTGCAAAATTGACAGCTTGTGAGCAATCACTGGGTTCTTTATCCTGGTTAAATAATATATATATATAGCCATTCTAGCTTGTGTAATTATAAAATTTCCCCATTTTATTTGGCCTTGTAATTAACGGAGTTAACATGCTAACAGTTGTAGCATAAGTCAATGGAGTTTACAATAGTAAAACTGAGCATTGGCGGCTCACGGACCTGCGAGGTCGATGTAAGCTAACCATGAGGTTAGCAAAGCTGCTAGCAGGCAAAATGCAAATTGAGGGGCGGGACAACCGATGTGATTGGCTGAAGTCTCGCCAAACCTCTTGTTCTATTGGATGTTGAACTTTGCCAGAAACAGTCCTGATTTTTTATACGGTTTCGACATGTTTTTAATCCATCAATTTCAGATTTCTAAATTCTAAACGTTAATTTCATTTTATAAGCGTGTGATAACAACTAAGTAAATTTTTAAATTATTTTTAAACAGTTTTAATTCCTTTATGACAGATTTTCTAATGTGGGTTACAGACTTTTTCGTTGCCCGTCATTTTGACAGACAAAAAAAAAAAAAAAAAAAATCTAAACACTTTGACCTGGATCCAGACTGACGTACTGTTTGGTCAAGAATTTTTATTTTTTTCCCCACAATTCTACTTAAAAGTAAAGCGTGGATCTTTCTCAGATTTCAAGTTGGTAATTATTCTATGGCTATCAAAACAAAACAAAACAAAAAAGACATATTTTCAGAAACATTGAAAACGAAACCACGCGTGCAAGTCGATTATTCCTGGAAAGCGACATAAACGCATGAAAAACCGATGAGCAATCAGCGGCTCTTAATTAGAGTTGTCGGTTCATTTCCAGGGAGGCAGCTGTTTGTGTCAATGGGAGAGCGGACCAGCTCGGGTGTAAACAAAGAGTCGGTCTGAACCTCAGCCAAAGCGTTGGCTTCACAGAGCGACTGGCATGAGGGAAAGACATGAGGGGAAGCAGAGATTACTGTGAGATAGAGTGCGGCTGGTTAAAGAGGATCAGTTTATCTTCACTAAGGCCTGCATGACTCCCTGAGGGCTTTGAGGGAGAGGCTGACTTTTTATTATTATTATTATTATTATTATTATTATTATTATTATTATTATTATTATTATTCATTTGATCATAACAGTGCAGCAGCATTTAGCTGGGATGTCAATTGTGTGGATTTTTTTTTTTGGAAACTGGACACAATTTTCTCACAGGATGCCTTTGAAGTTATTATTATTATTATTATTATTATTATTATTATTATTATTATTATTATTATTATTATTATTATTTTTATGGAACTCCCATAAATGTCATCCATTCGTTTGTGACTCTAAATTCCTGACGTCTATACTCTCTTGTCGTGGTAATCTGCCTCCCCCTGCAGGTAACACGGGGTACTGCAGCAAACCCACGTTGGGTTTGTGAGCTGACAATGTGTGCCACGCATGACTTCTGATTATTCTGTCAAGTTTTGTCCCTGTTGACCGAAATGCTTCCGCGGTCCAGAATCTCCTGCAGGAAAAGTAAGAGAAAAAAAAAAGAAAGAAAAAAAAGTGTTTATTCTGAAGAAAGGAATCCTATTAGCACATGTAAAGCGTGGCTCGACTCGATTGCAGCCCGCAGCTAAGAATAATTAGGCCAGAGCTGAACGAGGCTGCACAGCATCACATCATCATCATCATCCTCCTCTCTATTAGCATCTCTGGATTTTTTTATTCATTTATTTTTTTTATTATTATTATTTCAATTTTACCTTTGAAGGATTTAAGTTCACTTTAATTCCATATCCGCATCTTTAACTCCGGTTTCTGCGCGCGCGCGCACACACACACACACACACCACACACACACACACACACACACACACACACACACACACACACACACACACATCTCACATTTGCAGCCCAGATAGAGAGAGAAAGAAAGAGAAAGCAAGAGAGAGAGAGCGCTCCGGATTAGTGAAGATTTTTCTTCATTTAATAAACAATTGGGTGACACAGTTGTGGGGATAAACCTCAAAGATCCACAAGAACGCAATGGAACGAGGCCGCCGCGGGGCATTATCCTGCTCCATCAGGAGAGCACCTGTGTGCATCCTGCTGGTTTCCCGCAGTGGGTACGCGACATTGGCGTAAAGATGATAATCTGACCCCCTGACAACTGAACGTCGCCTATGAAATACATATTGACCACCAGGCGTCGCGTCCGAAATGCAATGACTTCCTCGGGGTTGCTGTGACGGCTCGGCGGTTTGCGTTTTGGTCCAGAGGGAAGGTCAGTCGGAGGGGGAAGCGAAATCAGAGCACCGTCAGGATTTGTGTCAAAAAAACAGAAATAAATAAATAAATAAATAAATAAACTGAAAACAGATGATTGGTCTGCACCCCGGGCGGCGGTACATTATCAATCAACATCAGGCGGACAACGGCGCCACGATAAAGACGTTAATCTCGTGCGTACACGACTTGTCGATGGCTTCGTGTCTCGATGGCTCCAACACGAGCAAAACGAGGCCTTGAGACCAGACCAGGGGAAGATGCCTGGATTGGATGAAAGGGCCACAGGCAGTTATTAATGTCTTTCTTTGTTTTCAATAGGTTCAATTGAAGTTTCAAAGAGCTGCTTGGCAATAATAATAAAAAAAAAAAACACCTTGAAAAGATGTCAAACAGGATCACACAGTGTGATAGATTAACCCAAAGTTTTGGTCGGGGGTGCCTAAACGCTTGCTCTCCTTTCACAATAAACAATACAGAGTATGTTTTATTTTCGCTTTGAAATGTGAGGAGAATTCAATTTTGATTGCTTTAGTGAACTTAATGGTGTGAACTCACCTTACAAATCAATGTAAACTGTGAAAGAAATATTTGGAAAGACTTATTTTGAACTTTTGCCCTTAAACCCTTTTCTATAACTAGTTAAATCCCATTAGCAATGCAGCGTCTCCATCTGCAATAATGTTCTCCAACAAACTTTGAGACTTTTTCTTTTTTAAGCTTGGTTTTGCAACAGCATCTTTAAGCCCTTTTGTCCTGGTTAAGTTCCATTAGTGATGTAGAATCTACTTTTTTATAATATAATAATGAAATAGGCAGGCTTTTATTTTGCTAAGCAGTGTAAGCCTTATTTTGAAAGGCCCCAATAATCCCCTTGTCAAGCTCCATCAGGATGTTGAACCCGATCTCGTTGTGATGTTGTCTGTGAAACATCGAGGCTTTAATTTTGAAGAGTTTCTGTCAGATTTCCTGTGAGAGACGAACATAATCCTCTCTTTTTCGTTCAACATTCTTCAACCAAACTGGTGAAACTGTCTCTCATATTTGACCTTTACCCTCTCAGTTTCAGTGGCACAGGGCTCGACATAACTTGACAAAATAAAGTTGGCGGTTGTTCCTTGTATTTTCTCTCTGTCAAACTTACAATTATCTCTGGGCGAGAGGCAAAACATGAAATCTCCCACCAAACTATATTAGAAAATCTGTTTTTTTTTGTTCTTACATTTTGTCACCCAGACAGAAAACTGTATTTCCCACCGTCCTCCCGTCTCTTCTCATTCTGAAAAAAGGAAGAAGGCGTGTCCAGCTGGGCAGATGTGTCCATCTCAGCAGGCGGTCTGGTCCGCTCGCTCTCTTTTCATCTCTTGTTCGCCCGTGATCCCGCCCGAGCACATGAGGCAGACATTTCTCCGTTTTCCTCTCGGCAGCCGGAGGACTTTGAGGGGCGGCTGCGGCTCTGCTTCCGCTTTTTCGCCGTAGATCCTGAAATCGAGCTTCAAACTGGAGACGCAGATAGAAATCGGCTGCTGGGATCAGCTGATCCAGCTTCAGCTGTCGGGTTCTGGTGACTGGGCACCTTGTGAGTCTGAGAGTTTCCTCTTTGTTTTTTTTTCTTTTCTCTTCCTTTCAGACTTTCAGCTTTTATTTCGTCAGCTGTGTTTTAGCTCGGCTTCGCCAGTCGCGAAAACTTATCGACACGTTTCCTTCTTTCTGTGACAGGTTTATTTTTTATGTCAGATTGTCTTTTTTTTTTAGATTGCAATCGAGTGAAGGGGCTTTTTTTTTAAACATCAGTTCATCTGAGATGTGCGTGCGGTTCTCATGTCATTTTGTAAAATTGTACACACGTTGGAGATTTCATGAACTTATTCACTAATTAAGTCATTTCCCCGATCAAACCTTTTCGTTCATCCTTCCCTTGTTTGTATGCGGATTTTACAAATATTAATAAAAAAATAAAGCTGGTTTCAGGTCCATTTTTACACACAAAACAGCATACTCATCAATTTTATGCAAAATGATTCCATGACATTTTGCCTGGATGCAACTTTATGTATGACTTTGCCATACTTTTATAATCACCACGCAAAAAAAATAAAAGAGGACGAACATATAAAGGGCTCTGATTGGTTTTAATTCATGCAGAAATGCAACAATTATTCCCATTTCCACTAAAATAACATGACAAGCAAAATATCTATAGTTGTTTGTGTGTGTGTGTGTGTGTGTGTGTGTGTGTGTGTGTGTGTGTGTGTGTGTGTGTGTGTGTGTAATGGCATAATTGTTATTTTCATGTCAATACCCAGACTAAAGTGAAATCCTTGTTGAACTCACAATAAATTATGATGGCCTTTACCAGCAACAAGTGTGATAGTTCAATTGTGATACCTGAGTATTCATGTTCCTGAAGGTAGTAGAAAGTTTTGTTTTTTTTTTTGTTAAAATGCTTTAGTTGTAGACTCTGGAATCATTCATCCTGCTTTCTTGTGAGTAAGTCATGCCAGGCATCGCAGGTTCCCAAAGCAACGTCAAGACGAAGAAAATGAATGGCGATGTAATAAAAGCCAAGAAAAATACTAAAATGCAAACTGGTTTTATGTTCGCCGATGTGGGAAGAAAAACAATGAGTTGTCCAGTGGAGTTTATTATTAATTATCGTCACATTCAAAGGTTTTGTTGTTTGCGAAACCACACCGGGCATTTATTTATTTATGTTTTCAAATCATAGGAAAACGATGCCAAATATTGCAGAAAGTAATTAGATTCATCATTGTGACGTCACAGAGCGCAGCTCAGTGCTTAAAATCATGTTGGTATCTGAGTCCTGCACAATTAACCCCTTACTGGCCCCGTGTATTATTTACCCAGGTGACGCCCGGAAGGTGGAGATGCCCAGCAGGGAGATGGAGGTGGTGAAGGGGCAGATGGTGGTGTTGCAGGCCTGGTACAGCCCCAGCTCCGACATCTCCCACAACACCGTCATTTGGCACTTTACGGGGAACGAGTCCAAGCAGGTAGGAAGCGTAATGCTGGGAAAGTGGAAGCATCTACTAGATAACTTAACTTCAAAAATGCACATTTTGTTGTTCGGAAGGTCACGGTTGTCGCTGACTTAGATCTAGTGTTTGGAATATGAAATTTGGCTTCGAAGGATCAACTATTTGAAATTTGCTCAGAAATTTAAGTCGGGAGTGTGGAAACATTTGCTTTATTTCAAATGTACATTCCAAAAGATTTGACAACAAACCTGTTTAGATGTAAATCAGTCCTTGTAAACCGTAGAGTTTAATCTCTGAAGTTAGCAGCTGAGTTTTTTGTTTTTTTTTTTGCATCAATAAATTCCACTGTGACCTTTTTCCCCTCTGCGTGTTTCCTGCGTTTTTCGAGCTGCGTTGTGGATTTGTGAAGCTGCCGCCGCCGTCATATGTCCCACGACCCCGTTCAAACCTCTGCTGGTGCAAAATGAACAGTCACTATTAAAGAGTTACCATAAACTGATGCATTTTTTCTGGCTGATCCTCTTGAGTACTACAGCAGAGTTCATTGAACTTAAAATCCCGGGATGAAATAGATAATAGATTTGTTAGAATACAGTTATTATCATGTGTCAGATGGAAATGCGCTCTTTTTTTTTTCTTTTTAGCGCCTGACGTCCGCTTACCTTTAAACCAAAGGTTAACAAAACATGGATTATTTTTATATTGGAGGATCCCGCTTTTGTCTCTGCTCTGCAGAACTCGGGATGATGTCTGGCTTTACAGCTAATGATGATTCACAGGTAAAGGCAGGAATTGAGGATAAATGTCAGTAGCGACACCAACTCTCTTTCTGCTGCGCATTTCTTTCCTGCGGATGAATAGCTGCGCACGCGATTAACATAATCTAAACAATTTCAGCGTGTGATGCCTGTGAGCTTATCTCAGACGGAAAATCAGCCTAAATTTCAACATCCTCCATCTGCAGGATTATCTTCTGTTGGTAATCTGCGATTCTTTACGAGGCCGCCGCCAGCGGTGTGCTTTACAGGAATACATAAAGTTCATGGCCTTTGAAATTTTGCACGTTTTTAGTTTATTCATTGGGGATTCGATATAACAGAGCAGATATATAAATATATAAATATCACTTTGAAAGAACTTATAGATTGTAATGTAATATTTAGACTCCTAGGTCAGTAAACATGTATCTGGTTCCGCATTTACTGCAACCAGATACAAAAACAGGTGCAAATTGCTGCCCAGTGTTGGACTTGAGACGCAGCGTTGCTCCTTCGTGCACATGTGCAATCTGCTTTGTGAATCCGATGCCGAAAGCCACAAAAAAAAAAATGGGAGCAGAACAGCTGCAAAGAGTGGAGAAGGTTGCTCAAGCGTTTCCTTTTCCCGATGAGTAACGTCACAACACCGATCTGCTCTCTCTGCGCAGGTGATCAACTTCAGTTCAGGCAAAGTCGGGCACGGACAAAACGAGTTCACCAAGAGAGTGGGCTTCAGCGTGACCATGCCGTCCGCCAACCTCTCCATCTACATCAACAACACGCAGGAGAGCGACTCGGGCCTCTACTTCTGCCACGTCATCGTCCCCGGAGGCCGCGGCATTTCCGGAGAGCTGCGGCTCAACGTCAAAGGTAACGAAACCTTTGACGACGCTCCGACATGTGGAATCTTCATGACTTCAGGTCAAGTAGCCACATTTTGAGGGATTTTGGACTGAGGCGGTGCGCTAAGGGTAAACATAAGAAACCAAACTCATCTGCTGTTAAGGGATTCGGTAAGCTCTGAGAGAATTATGTCATCTTCCAGAAGCAGATAGAAACAAGACCGAGAGACGGAGGCGGGAGGAGGGATCTCATATCTACTTATTTTTATGCAATCTGGCCACTGCCCTAAGAAATCTCTCCATCACCAGCAGTGGATTAAAACAAATGTGCATGTTCAGGAAAGGGTCACGGATGTATTTTCTCATCCAACATGTGTTAATACGCCGTAACAACCGCATATGTCTGTGTCCAGTCCCGCCCTCGCCGCCCCTGTGCAGCATGACGGGGAACCCGGTGGTGAAGGGCAACGTGACTCTGAGCTGCAAGTCCAGCCAGGGAAAACCCGCCCCTCACTACAAGTGGACCAAGGCCGCGCCCACGTCCGAGGTCTTTTTCTCCCCAATGCAAAGTGAGTACGTCTGAATGGCACTCAAAACACTCTCTGCGCCTACATTTATAATGAACAGGACTAACATGTAAAAATGGTCTTTGTCAACAGGATCTCGTTGACTCAAGTTTTCCAGACTTTCTGTAGCTCAGCCCAGGCCGTGCAGACACGCCGCATGTCACTGTTTACATCAGGAAATTTTTGGAGAGCAAAAACACTCGTCCAAAGCGAGCAGTCCAACAACTCTGTTAGCGAAATGAAGCCCGGAGATGTCGGTGTTATTCATTCAACACTTTTGTTTGTGTCGATTTGAAATGACTGTTTTACTCAGCAGGTTGCACAGTTAAAAAGAAAAAAAATGGATCGATTCTGGAAAAGTAACTTCACTGACATAAAGAACTGAGTTAGTTTTGACATAATTACATTCAAAACACGCGGTTGTTTCAGTCTCAGTTCAGGAAGGTTGCCTCCAGTTAATAAGATGTAAGCAGACCAGGGGTTAAAAAAATAATAATTGGAGAAATTCTCTGAGGTCTCTGAAATATTAACAGCGTGCCATTTGTGGCAGGCATGACTATTTTTCATAAATCATGTACGGAATCAGCTGCAAAATAATTAAAACCTCATGTCTCCCAGCAGACATGGACGCAGGATGTTACTTGTTCGTCACTCTGTCCTGGATGTCGAATCAAATCACAGAAACACAAAAAAGGGGCGCGGTTCTGCTGAGCCAATTACCTTGGAAACAGTCCTTGGTACTTTCTTAAAAACAGTTTGTTAAAACTTTTGCCGACGCGTTAGCTCACATGCTAAAAATCATCTCACGTTTTACACAAAGGAATCACTCCCGTAGAGATAAGATGTACCTCAGGGACACTTTTCTCGATTTTCCACGGCGCGCTGTGGCGTGAAATCCTCTTTTTTTCTATTTTTTTTTGTTTTTGTTTGGAAGATAGAAGCGCACGGTTATCCCTTCTTTTTTGCATCACACCGCCTGCATTATTTCGCAGGTTTCGCGGATGCTTGTTTTCAGATGATGCCGCGGAGACAAACGCCATCTGCTTCCGAACAACGGGACTAAGGCTGATTGATTGCGTATTGACTTAACCGCTTTGATCCCTCGGCCTTCATCTCTTTATTGCTGAAAAGTCCCCAGACTCGTAAGAGGGAAACTACTCCCTCTGATTGTCCATTAACCCAGGTTTTAGCAGGCTGCGCACGCAGACGCATCACATCGTCGACGCTCAACTTTTATCTGCGCTGATGCCGACCTGTCTGAGTCTGACATTGCTCTGCCTGTCACTGCTCTTTCCCCCCCCAGCATTCTCTCTCTTTCTCTGTCTGTCGACTCTCATATTCATGATTTCCTGCTGAAATCTATAGGTTGCTTGATCGCACCCCGGTCCCCCTTTCCCTCCTTCCGATCATTTTATTCCACTTCTTCATCATCGTCTCATTCACGCTCGCTCTTTCTCTCTCTCTCTGTGTTTACCATCTCTCCTCCTGCATAAAATCCCAGAATGGAGAGCCTGCCCCCAGCCCACGCTTGTCCTTGGGTTCATGGGTAAGGCTTTTCAATCATACATTCTCCCTCCCACCGTCGTCCACCTGAAAAGTAAATGAATAAGAAATAATCCTCACCATCCTCAGGAGTTGTATTTTCTCGCCATTTGTTGGAACGTCAGAAAAAGATTTAAAGGGAAGGAGCAATCTGTACAATCCAAAAAATGAGGGCACAGATTTTTATTTTTTTTTTTTTCCCCAATTGACTTGATAATATCCAGAAACCAAATTTGAAGATGTGCCGTTATTCTTATTTGCTTACAAAGGGTGACAATACTCCTTTAAATCTTTACACTGTGCATGTCTTGCTGGATTCTGTTGCTTTTGCTGTCGTTTGTTCAAGTAGGGCATATTTACATGTAGAGTGTATATTACATTTTGTATTTTCACACAAAATACTCAAGCACTGACAAGAATCCCAAAGATCCTCACTTTGACTTGAGCTGCATGTGCTCTAGTATCCATTACCTCACTCTTCAGTCAGAGTGTTGTATGGATCCAGTTTCATTTCCATTTCTTCCCAATCTGACACAGCATGCCATCAATAAGTTGCCTCAAAGTCTGTCTCTTATGTTGTTTTCCTGACATGTTGGCCTTCGAGCCGTGACAGGTTCACTATTAACACTTAAAACTGTCTGCACACGTTTGTTTTGTTGTTGTTGCAGCTACTGAACGGATGCGTGTGACTGATTTCTTGTACTCCTTTCCTGTCCTCTGTATTCTCAGTTAAAATGGTCTTTGTACGTGTAAATAGAAGTAATGCAGATGTATTTTGGTTATCTGAAGTTGGATGTATGATGGGACATTTTTTTCATGTTCTGCTTTTGTCCATAAACCTTGGGAAAGAAGAGAATAAGGGCTTTATCCAGTGAATTTCAAAATGTAACGGTATTCCTGTGATTTGTATGCGGCCATCTTGCTTTGTGTGTTTTGGATGTGGAGTGTTTTTACTAAACTAGCTCCTTTCTAGAGTAAACTGGTCCGCCTATAACCAAGGTCTCTGTTAGATTAGTGTGAACTCTGGTGCGGTTCGAATGTATTAGTGAATGGCTGCGGACCGCTCCAAAAGCAGGAAGCAAAATATGGCACAGGGCATTCTGGGTAAATACAACCTAAACAAAACGTAAGAGTCTAGCGGGAAAAATGCTTAGCTGCCTTTTACAGAAGACAAAAGAGAAATCCTACAACCACAAAAATCTGACGGCACTTTGGGTTTTGTTTTTACATTTCATGAAGAAGCAAGTTGCGCTTTCTGTTTTCTTCAGAGGTGTTGGTGTCGTTTCTTGCAGTAGTTAATGTTGCAGCGCCACCGCAGGCGAGTTGAGGAACAGGTTTATGTTTGACACAGTGCAATATCAGGTGTGAAATAAAACAATTAATCAAGGCCCAGGTTTGAAAAATGCCATTCTTAACAACAGGCTGCTTGTTCAATCCCTAAATTGTTCGGATTTCGTCCGATTGTGCAGAAGAAAGAAGAAAGCCACTGTTCACCGAGGAAGAAAGAGAAAATAATAAAGAAATGCAGCATCTCTGGAGAAGAGCCGGATACGTACAGTTCAGCCTGGAGGTGGGACTGATTTGCTCCAGCCGGACCTGAACTGCTGACCACTGTTTAAAAAAACTTCTTCTCTACTCCAGAGATATCTCGATTTTCTCACCTGATATAACCCACCAAAATTATGTTTCTCCCATAAGTTGCAGGCTTGGAAAATCCCACAATCCCCAAACACTGGAAAGGATTAAGCCACAAATTAGCAAACATGCAAATCCATCTGGTGTTTTCATGTTGTGCTGGATAAACCCCACTGGTGTGCTCCAGTTGTTTCCAGGTATATTACACAGCAAGTGCATCCACTTCCATTGACCCTCGTCGTGAAATGCAAGGATTGTGGGGCTTCTGGTCTCAATGTGAAGCAGAACCCCCCCATGCACGAGGGGATCCGATCGCCTTGAACTCGCTCCAGGCTCTGAGTCAGCTGACGTATTGCTAATCTGGCAGCATCGGGTTCATTTCTTTGCAGCTGATTTTCAAGATGGAGGCATGAGATAATCCAACCTAGGCTGATGCAGGGGACGCATGCACAGCTGTTTCTATTTGGGATTCGCTTGGATTTTGTCATGTCCTTGACAAGAGAGGCAGGAAACAGTGAAAAGATTATCCGTCTGCGCCGCGAACGAGACACTGACAGGATGGGTCTTCTGGCTCAGACGAAGAACACGTTTATGTCATTTTAAGATTGTTATGTTGAACTATAATCTGATATCAAGAGCTGCAGATTCTTATTTGTTAGTTTTGTTTAATGTTAGAGTGTAGACCTGAAAGTGACCAGGAATTTCTTTGTATTTTTAAAACCCATTTTGAAAGAAATACATTTTATCTTTCTCTTGACTTTGAACGTCATCTGCAAGTAAAAAAATAAAACATTGATTAGACTACAGGAAAAACTTAAACTTACATGATGTAAAGTCCATTTTTAGCCGGTTTGTTTTGCACCAAAATTGAAGAACCTATAAATAACAAACATGGCTTTAACGGTGTAAATATGTGCAGTTTTAGACGGACATTCCTGTGACTGCATATGCAAAATAGACAAGGGTGCATTTGCAACTTTAGTGCGAGGGAACGGAGAAGAAAATCTAGAGGCAATTTTTCACTCAATAACACGTGTCATCGCTTTCATATTGCTCTAAAATAGAATAAAAAAAACACGTTGGATGGAAGACATGCTACAGTATGACGTGCAAGATTGGATTTCAGGGGATTTGAAGAGGAAAGTCCCTCATGAGGCTTGTTTTTTTTTTTCTCTCTCTTTTCTGCAGCCCGTGTTTGTAGCTTACGATTTTAAAACCAGATGTGCAAAGAGGAACAGATTGTGTAACAGATGCAAACATAGTCAGCGATATGTCGTGACTTCTGTGTGAGAAATTATCAAAACGGCTGGAGTTGCCGCCGATATAAATGTAAACAGAAACATGGTGTTGACCAAGCAAGGGCAGCAGGAAAAAAAAAGAAAAAAAAAAGGGACAAATCCTTTAATAGTGACAGCTACTGTCATTGGCTGGGCTGCACGACGTCAGGAAAAAAAAAAGATCCTAACCCTGGTTCCTCCAGACTAGTGGCAGCTGCAATTGGCAAACGCCTGGTGGAACCGCGTATCTTCTGGGCATAAAATGCAAACTGCTTCTCGATCCGACGTCCCTAAGAATGGTATATAATGACAAACATCGTGATGACGCGCTGAAGGAAGTGTCGGAAAGAGCAGGAGCTTCTTAAAGAGACAGAGATCCAATCGCAAAGTGTTAAACTGCGCAGTTATATTTCTTTTTAAGGTATGTTTCATATATAGAGCCAAAACAACTCAAGGTAACATAGTTACTTGATTGTGCTATAAAATGGCACTATACTCTATGTCTGAAAAATAGATAACACCAGTTCGTCAAAGACATCTTTAGATTTACAGAGGATCTGTGCTTGTACTGAAAGGAAACACTGTTTACAAAAAGCTGACTATGTTTTGCTACAGCCACAAATTAGCTTGTGCGGTTCTGCCATGTAGTCACTCACTGCTCTCCTCCAAAGTCCCCTGACTTGTCTTGATGTTCACTGAATGTGTGTCTGTCTCTAACCATGTGGTTGTGTTGCAGATGAGAGACACGGCACCCTCAGGCTGAGCAACCTCACCAAAGGCATGTCGGGGAAGTACATCTGCCGAGCCAGCAACACGGCCGGCTCCGACAGCTGCTCCATTAACCTGGAGGTCATCACCTGTACGTACCCCCCGCTCTTCCTCCCCCCTCAGAGAATCTGCTGGTCCTCCACCACACACCGCAGCTGCGACACTGAATCTAAATGCTGCTTGTGGTTTTTTGTTTTTTTTTTACTCCCCCACCACAGCTTCCAACGGTGGAATGATCGCTGCAGCGACGCTGGGGTCCGTGGTGGGGCTGGTCGCCATGGTGCTCATCCTCATATTCATACTGAAGAGGAGGCAGGACACCGAGGAGGAGATGGCTAACGAGATCAAGTGAGGGTTTGACTATGATCGCTTTATTATCTACACTAGGGAATCGAAATTGTCGCAGATTTGTTAAATAGAATCATAAACCGAAGGAATAGCCTAAAGGGAGATTGTATGTTGGATGTATTTTTGTTCATTCTCATACAACAAGGCAGCAAAACCGTAACAACAGGGTTTCCCTCGGTGTGTCATCAGCCTGGCGGGCCACCAGGCTTTATTTGTGCCTATTTGCTTAAGTATTGCTTATTTTTTTATGTCTTTCTAAAATTTTTGCATTTTTAAAGACTGTATAGTTGGGTTAGGGTTAGTCCTCACAGTACACTATCAGACAGATAATCTGTGGAAAAAAAAAAATCAGGTCCCTCTCTGTGTGAGAGCAGGTTGGTGCAGGACTTGCTGGATCTGAAGCCGCTGAGAACTACAGCAACGCATAAAAAAAACAAAACAACAACCTCCGCCTCTTGAATGTTTTCCAGGGAGGACGCTCAGGCGCCAAAGCGAGTGTCGTGGGCCAAGAGCAACACCGGTTCGGACATCGTGTCGAAAAACGGCACCCTTTCCTCCATCGCCACCAGCCCCCGCTCGCAGGACCTCCACCCGCCCAAATTCCCGTACCCGTACTCCCCTATTTCGGACACGGGCTCGGTGATCAACGCCTACCAGCTGCGACCCGGGACGGCCTGCAGCCTGCAGGGGCTCCCCGGGTACAACATGGGAGGCGGGACCCCTGTGCGCAAACACAAGAGGCCACCCAGCGCGAACGGAGGCCCCCCGCAGATCGCCAGGGGCCCCCTGGTTGGCACCCCGCTGAAAAGAACTGAGGGGCCTCAGCCTCAGGTTCCTGGCACGGTCGCCGCGTCGCCGCACATCAGCTCCTCCACTCTGACGCGCATGGGGGCCGTCGCCGTCATGGTGCCCGCCCAGAGCCAAGCGGGCTCCCTGGTGTAACCAGCAGAGGACAGATGGAGAGAACGCCTCGGGGCGCAGAACATTTTCTCACGTCGTCTGAGGAGAAAATGTCTGACGAGGGACTTTATTTGCAAAAACTTTACCTTCAGGTCGTTGGAGGAATCAAACTCAGTGCAGCGTTCCTCGTCTCTCTGCAGCATTTGTTCCGGATGCGGCGTTCACGCTCAATACAGAGAAATATATATTTATTTTTACACTCCTCGTAACAGAATCCAACCGTTGAAATAGTCTGGTTAGCATTTTGTCTCGATATAAAAACTCTGAAAAGTATCCTAGGGAGTTTTGCAGCAAATGGGAAATTAAAATGTTTTGACTATATTTCTAAGCTTTGTATAATAACCTTATAATGGACATTTGTATGTCCCGTTCTCCCTGCCTGTGTAGGGATTAGTCTTCAGTTTACCAGGCGTTAGTTCTGAGCAAAACAAAAAAAAGAGCAAGAAAAACTCAAGAGTTCAGGTGCAAGTATTTTGCTTTCCTCGACTTGCTCACGTTGTGTTTGATTAAAATGTGTTGCAGAAATATCAGAGTGATTCCATGGTGTGGTACTGAGCGTTCACTTTTAAAGAGTACTTTGCCTGTTGCGGTAGCTTGAATGTAAACTAAGTGTTGAGTGTAATATCGATGGTTTATAATTACGGTGCTTGATTTTTTTTAATCAGTATCGCAGATGTTTAGGCCGTTCGGGTTTTAACAAAGAAAACGGCTCGGCGGGTTCAGCCGGTTCTGGTTTTCTTGCAAATGCTGGAAATAATGTGGCTGATGCTGTGAAAGCTGCAATATGTAACTTTTCTTTTTTAAAAGGTATGTTTTGGGTTTTTTTTTTATATTTGTTAAAACTGTCACCTTGTCATGACAGTATTATATATGACCATTTATCTGTAAAACAAAAAACAAAAGAACCCAAAAAGAAATAGCTGATGCTGAGCGATCCCGGTCAGAAACAACCAATCATAGTTCATTGAAAGCTGTCAATCATGCTAATGTACTTGCTGCTAAATGTGCAGAAACTACTTACCATTACAGGAAAGCTGTTTATCTACCGTCATTTGTGGCTATGCTAACCAGCCTTAGCATTCACGGCAGACTGTATTGTGGGTTAGCAGCTGAGCTAAGCGCTAACACCCTCCTCCTGGCTCTGATTGGTTGTTTCTGACCAAGCAGTGGAGCCACAGGGAGATGTCAGAAGTGCAATATTTTTTTTCCACAATTAATCATAATTCTTCTGAGCAAGAGTTATGACCATACTGTCATGACACAGTGGCAATTTTAACAAATATGTACAAACATAGTTTCTTAATGAAAGTCACCTACTGCAGCTTTAAAAGGTTTCACATGTTATTTTGAATGCGGTTGTCATTCCTCACATTTATTTTTTTCATTTTTAAATAAAATATTCTGGATTGTTTGACCACTAATGTGAGTTTTATATTTTGAACATTACAAAAAAAAAATAAAGGTGTGAATCAGGCACAATATATTTGTTTCAAGGATGATTAGACATTTTATTATGGAGTGCAAACACAACCTTTCCGCTGAACACAGACTAGAAATCTGGATAAAAACACGCAAAATGCTCTTACAATGACAGACGGGACATGGAAGGCCACTTGGAACAAAAATGTGTTACTGACACCACAGTTTGACTCTTTACAAACTAACATTTTAAAGACATCTGATTTTCTAAAGTTATTTCTAGTAGTGTCAAATTTACATTTTTTTCAGTAACTAGTGAATGTAACTTTGCATTCTAAGCTTATAAACTGTGACAGTGATGTTGTCTTCAAACCTTCATCCCTCAGTTTAATTAGCCATAAACTTCTATCTGCTCTCTTTGTAGTTTGTTTTTTTCAGCCCAAACCTCACATTGTAAAAAAAATAAAATAAAATAAGCATCAAGTCATGATTTTCAGCATGTGAGGAAATATTTACCAACTTCTAAAGCTCTTTCGTTTTGGCGTATTTGTCAAACGTTTCATATGATACTCATTTTAATATCAGAGACATACAGTATAGCAATGATGTAATGAGAGACGAACGCCTCCAAACCAACCAGGCCCGACATGATTAAGTCATTTCTGCCTCATGTCAAATCATCAACCGTGGTCCGCTGCGTTTTGGAAATCTGAGTTCAATTTCATTTTCAACACTCAGGCGTGAGTTCTGCCAGAAACTTTCTGACAACATGAAGTAGGCCACAAAAGAATGCCAAATAGCATTCTTCAATCTAAAGAAGTTCTACTACAAAGAAAAACACCCATCAGTCTTTAAAGAGTTACAACACAAGTCAGTGAGCCGGTTCGACGAAACAGAGGAGGGTCCAGCGTATTTGGGATTTGGTGGATCCCAAGACGTTTTGGAAAATGGAGTCTTTGATGAAGTCATGAGACAGAAGTGGATGTTTTTGTAAAGTGTATGTTCCAGATGCGGCGTTCACGCTCAATACAGAGAAATATATATTTATTTTTACACTCCTCGTAACAGAATCCAACTGCACTTTGCACTAGAGGATAATCTTGATTCCCACTCTAAGAGCCCTGTCACAGCTACTCACTCAGCAAATAATCTGATGCTTTACCTCAAAAATAACATCTCATTTACACCAACCTCTCTGAGAATTTCTGTCAAAACTGGAAGAAGTGTGAACAGGACCGGCCACGCTGCCGCAATACATCAAAACTACGCGGTCCGCCGTTCGTCTGGAGGGGGAACAGATTTATCACGATTCTGAGAGTAGGTTTCGAGAAATGATCATCCTCATCACCTCGTTGGTTCCTGCGGGAGACGATAAAAGATGTTAGCCCCACAAATCAAACGGAGATCTGCTGGAGCCAAAAGGAGAACAGGAACCCACCCTCAAGAATCTGATGGACTCGGATGTCGCGCACAAACTGCTGCACTGCGTAATCCTTCAGGTAGCCGTAGCCACCGTGCATCTGGAGAGCCTGGTTGCAGACCTGCGGGGTAAGAAGACGGGAGAATAGCGTGGAGGAAACTTTTTTTTGGATGCGTTTCCAAACTAAACCGGTGGGATAATCCCGGTGGTGAATGATGACCAATCAGTGGCATTTCATCCGCCGATGGGAGAGTTTCAGAGTAAGAGGTTTACCGACACCAGGAGGGGATTCAGAATCCACTTCTGATATTAAAATTTGCTTTTTGTCTGTTGTCCCACAAAATAAAAGCTGTTTAACTCAAATAAGAGGAGTTTGTGTTTGTTGCGAGGGGCTTTTTTTTTTTTTTTTTTTAAAAAAAGGTCCTACTGACCCAGATGTAGAAAGATTTGGAAAAAAAGCCGCCAGCAAAAAACCCAGCATCACCATTTTCTAGTGAGTTTCCACTCAAAAGTTTCTCTTAGCATTTAGTTATTTTACCACCAATTGTTTATTTTTTTTTTTTACTGAGATTTTAGGAGATAAATACAAAACTTGTACATGATTAAACATGTTACTATAAGCAATTAATCAAATTGATTATAAATTCAAATGAGCTCATTGATTTCCATTGTAATAATGAATATTTTTGGAAGGGCATTAGAATTCATGTGATTTATTCTTTCCATTGCACGTGGTTTTTATTTATCGTTTTTGGTTGTCTTGTTTTACTTTTGTCTAAATATCCAAAATAAAGTGTTACGTACAAAATTAAAGTTTAGTGGGAAAACTTGCATTATTATGCCCAGATCGATGTTTTTACCTGGAAATGGTCTCAAAAGGACAATATTTTATTTATTTTGTCATAATTACAGGGACAAGTTATCACCCAGCAAAATTGATCATCATGGCATTTATTATTTTTCTAACGAAAATCCCACCATGGACTTGTACTCGAACCCCTTAGCTTGGATACCTGTAAATAAAATCAGCAAACAGTCGGACTTTGTGCGATTTGATCTCGATATAAAAACAACTTCTCTGTGAATAAACGGAAAATCACCCCAAAGACACCATCCCAACATTAAAACATGGTGGTGGCAGCAGCATGCTGTGGAAATTATTTCAGTCCGACTCACGTCGAAGCACTCGTCCGTGACGAAAAGTTTGGCCATGGAGCAGAGCGAAACAGCGTCGGCTCGGTTCTCCTGTAGCGCTGTGGCGGCCTCGCGCACCAGCAGGCGAGACGCCACCAGCTTGGTGGCCATTTCTGCCAGTTTGAACTGCAGGAACTAGACGAGCGGCGTAGAAACAGACACGTAAAAAAAACAAAAAAAACAAACAAACAAGAAAAGTTGCATTTTGCTGTTATTTTCGGGGTCCCTGCGAAAACCGAAGCTGCTTACTTGGTTGTTGGCGAGCGTTTCACCAAACTGCTTCCGCACCAACAGGTGATCCCTCGCGAGCAGCACGGAGGCGTGCGCTGCTCCCAGAGAACAGGAAGCTGAAGAGGGAGAACACGGAGTAAAAATAAATCAATAAAATAAAAAACAGCTTCACTGACTAAAGATTTTTTTTCGCTAATCCTGAATTTTCGTTTTTTTTTTTTCACATCTACAAAATCAAGTACATGCTAATCCGGAGAAAACAAGCCATTACTCATGCTTTCGACACCTCAGGACGTCTCTACAATATGCACATTATTGATGCAAAAACCTGCCTGCATTATCCTTCTTCTGAGCTGACGAGGAGACACTTTATCTATACCAGCTTCAGAGCTGCAGATACATTTAGAATGTCACAATGTTGCTTTGTTTATAAATCAAAAGAAAAAAAAAAACCCCAAAAGCTATTAATGTGTAGGCCTGTCACATTAGCACCTTTCAAATGACAGCTGTTCTGAATTGAAGCTACATGACTAAACTGAATTGAAGGTGATGAGGGTTTTTCCTTTAAATGCACTAAAAATAATTGATAAAATAGTTGCATTTCTTTGTTTTTTTTTCTGTTTCAGCAGATATATGCACACTGACAAATTCTGACTCTATGCTCTGATCATTGTGTAGAATTTCATGCAGTATTCCACTTTTTCCTTTTTCCTTTCTTTTTTAAGCTAAACAGTTGGATATCCTAAACTGGTGGGCCTTCCTACTCACCGATATTAATCCTGCCTCCATTCAGGCCCTTCATTGCGATGTTGAAGCCCTGTCCTTCCTCGCCCAGCCGGTTGGTCGCCGGGACGACACAGTCCTCGAATATCACCGCCCTGGTTGGCTGAGAGTTCCAGCCTACCTGGAGAGGAGCGCAGTCAGACAGACTGGATCAAACCTGCCATCTAGCGGCTGACTGGGGCACTGCAACAACAAGACCAACAGCTTCTGTACCTTCTTCTCCTTCTTGCCGAAACTGAGGCCTGGTGTTCCTTTCTCCACCACCAAACATGAGATTCCTTTAGGCCCCTTGCCTCCCGTTCTGCACATCACAACATACACGTCGGTGTCTCCTCCCCCACTGATAAACGCCTGAGAGAGAGAGAGAGAGAGAGAGAGAGGGAGAGAGAGAGAGAGAGAGAGAGAAAAATACATTTAAGTCTGTGGGTATGATGTGACAAAATGCTGAAAACGTTTCTCACCTTGGAGCCATTTAAGACATAATGGTCCCCTTTCTGCTGAGCGGATGTGAGGAGTGAAGAGGCGTCACTGCCACTGCCTGAAATAAAACGTCTCAATTTTATTCTCCAAGATCCTGAACGTCCAACTCAACGATTCAGGGTTCGTTCACAAACTTCATCCACACAATTCCTCTAATATCTTTGTCATTCTGGATGTGGTGCGTGGAGGCTGACCTGGTTCAGTCAGACAGTAGGATGCAAACTTTTCCATGGAGCAGAGGTCAGGACAGAACCTCTCCCTCTGCTCGTCATTCCCAAAGGTGTCAATCATCCAGGCACACATGCTGCAAGATAAGCAAGTTCATCCATATAAGTTTAAACGACTGAGTTTTACTTTTTTTTTGCATAAATAAATCTAAATCTATAGAGCATTTAACTAGTTACAAAACAATAATGTCACATATTTGACACAGCCATACTTGTGGATGCTAATGTAAGCTGTCGTGCTAACACATCCAGTGGACAGGGCCTCAAAAATGATGGACGTGTCCAGACGAGACAGGCCTGACCCCCCGACCTCCGGCCGAGTGTAGATGCCACCGAACCCCAACTGGGCCGCTTTCCGCATCGTCTCCACTGGGAAGACTTCCTGCGGGGTCGGGGAAGGGTGGGAAAAGGGGAGCAGTTTACAGAACAGAAAACACTTTCAGAAGGCAGATGCTGTGATATTTTATAAAGCTGAAAACAAATGCAGGAATGTAACTTATTACCAATTTAATTACTCATTTATATATATATATATATATATATATATATATATATATAAAACAATTGTCTCTGTAACAGTAGAAATGGTTTTAATTGGCAGTAAATTTGAACTGCTCTTTTTTCATAGTGGAATGATTATGCAACACACCACATGTACTAACAATATTTACTACTAAGGTAATTTAAATATAGCCTTTATTATATCTTAAATAGGCTTGAACTCATTTCAGTAATGTGGTTCACACATAACAGATTTCACCAGACAGAGCAATGGTGGCTTTCCAGGTGGTGAAACACCTGAACACCGAGGAAAACACTGCTACGCACCTTTTGGTCCCACTCCGCCATGTGTGGAGCCATTTCATTGGCTGCAAAGTCAAAGGCCACTTTCTGAAACTCCTTCTGCTCGTCTGTGAGTCCATATGAAGCTGTCCACGGAGAGACACGGGGCGCAGAAACAATGTCAGCTGTTCACTTATTTTACAATGCACTGCTAGTTCGGTTTACGTATTTTAAGACGTAAATTAAAACTTTTCTATTGCTTTGTAAATAAGACCTGACTTCAGGTGAGTTTGTTGAACTCAATTTGCCAAATTATGCAAGTGATGTTTTAAATCTGTTGGTCCTCAAGAGGGGGAGCGGCTTTAAACAGGGGCGTGTTGCCTCTTCTGCTTCGCCACTGGAGGCCCACAGAGACTAAACTAACCAATGACAGCCGGCTGAGAGATGAGAGTGCGAAATGCATTCTCTTTTATTAAACTGGTTACTAAATATTGGCTTAAATGTTGGGAAGAAGTGGCGTTAGCCTGTTAGCTAACATACTAGTGTTATAGATTTTATTACCCAAGAGCCACAGTATGAATAAACTATCACAGCTGCCATTATTTGTAAACTCACGGTCAATACACGAAGCTATTCCTCGTTTCTGAGAGTTTCTGTTAAGCACCAAACGGTGGTTCCGACAGAAGTTGCATCCAAGCCGGGTTATTCTTGACAGAGGTCCGAGGGCGGCCATGTTTACCTCCACGGTTACAACACTGGGTGCGCTCCTTGGCGGTCAGCCGGGGAATCAGCTGAGGTTCCCGGATGACAAGGGAGGAGTTTTCCTTTGAAATGGATGTCCAAGCTATGTTCCAGAACTTCTTCATGAAACATTTCTCGAGCAAACTTTCTTGTTTGATTTCTAATCACGTTCAGCTTCCGTCCGTGTCATGCTCTCGCTGATTTGGAGGAAACTACTCCTCCTTCTTGACTCCAGCTGCTTCCCCGAGTAACATTTCGAGCGCATGCATCTCTATGGTTGGGCTGCTGGGTAATGTAGTTTTTCTTAAGTTCTGTCATGCCATACCAAACTGTGATAAACTACATAAACTACTGTTTCCTGAACTTTGATGTCAAGTTATTTTTGTGACGGATACGCATTGTAAATAATAATAATTAATAATAATAATAATAATAATAATCGGAAATGAAAGCAAACAAATTTTGTCCCAGAGCGACTAAACACAGACAAGATTATGTTGCATTTGATGTACCTTGGAAAGTTGGTTCTCCAACTTTCCGAGTGGATTATAGTTAATCTAATTTTTTTTTTAGCTGTCAGTAGTGATTTGCTGGCTGACGATAGTGTGCCTAATTTCGTCAATAGTAAAAGGAATCGGATATACTGGCCAGTTTTTCCAAGTGGCAAAAAGGAAAATAATCTTATTCATAGAAAATCACCAGTGTGTTTTGCGCAAACACTGCACAAAACACAGACAGCATTCAAAACATATATGTGTCAATGAGTGACACAAAGTGTATTAATTAGCTCACTATAGTAGGTAATACAAGCAAGACGTAAGAAAGTACAAGTTTAAAACCCCGTTTTTCGCTTGACACTGAATGCAACATTAGCCAATTAGCCAGCGTCAGAAAACACGTTTTGTTGACGTCACGCGTTGTGGGCTTTTCGCGGGATTCGAAGGCCTGTGTGACTCAGGAAGGTATGACATTAGGCTCTACATGATTTATCCACACATGACGCTGGGCTTTATTTATTTATTTAGTTAAACTTGACGCATGTCATTAGGAGCCCACGGTTCTCAATTCACGGCGTGGGTCGCGGAGCTTCACGCGCATTACGGAAACGCTTTATTTCTTATGATTCAAAAACGGGAAAATAAACATCTGTCTGTCTGTCTTTCTTTCTTTTGTTTATCCCACAACTAAAATGTCAGCTGTTGCGGTTAGCAGCTTCTAAACGTTTTTTAAACAAGCCTGCAAATTTTACATAGCTTTAACTTATAAGATTAATATTTTAAGCAGAGCACACTGTAAAAAGAAAAATGAAAACACAGTGTTTAATATAACAAGCTTTTTGCAATCACTTTATATTTACCTGGACGCTAAAATATGTTTGATCAAAATCTACATGTGTCCAGCAGGGGATAAAAGCAGTGAATAGCACACAGAGTTCCAAGATCCTGCAGGGAGTCTTTACAGACTGTGAAGGATGCCCCCAAAGAAAAAGCCCAGAGTGAGTAAAGCGTCTGCAAATTCAGGTAAGCATTTCAATTCCCGCAGCATAAAACTTTTTATCAAATGTTATATGCATGTTTTATTATATATATGTGAATGACAAGGCTTTAGTTGCTTAAACCCATTAGTCAACATATATTTGTCAAAGACTGTTCAATACTCTTATTGCTTTCTTATTTCCTAATGAGCAGTTGAACATTGCAGGCAAAGTCGCCCGTGCCGAGAAAACCCCTGCAGCCGGCGGAAAGAGGAAAGCTGCAGCTCCTGATGCAAAAGCCGGGAAGGTTCCTGAACCTGCCGTCTCTCCCGTTTTCACCCGCTGGCTCATGAAGTCTGAGCCTGAGAGCCGCTTTGAAAACGGCGTCGACGTGAAGGTACAGAAAGCCGGATCGCCTTCTTCAGCAACGAGAGGAATTAATGGTCCTCGTCTGAGCGTTTCACAACTGCTCTTCTTTCTTTTTCTTTTTTCTTTTTGTCCAGTTTGGCATCGAGGACCTGAAGGCTCTGCCCCATCAGACCGGCTGCTGGGATGGCGTCCGCAACTATCAGGTGTGTCGAGTTGATCTAACTCCACTTTTATTTTGCAAAAAAAAAAAAAAAAAAAAAACTGAGGAAAAGAGGAAATCCTTGTCTTCAGGCTCGCAACTTCATGAGGCAGATGAAAGTGGGGCAGCACGCCTTCTTTTACCACAGCAACTGCAAGGATCCGGGGATCGCAGGGATCATGACAGTGAGTCACTCGCCTCCTGGTCAAGCATTAATAAAAAATAAAAAAAGTATTCAGACTCCTGGAACAGTTATGTGATTTTTTATTTTTTTTGCCCTTTCTATAATTACAGAATTTTATGTATTTTATTAAGACCAGCACAGAGTAGTGCGCAATTATGAA
Organism: Poeciliopsis turneri; assembly: GCA_922788865.1. Lineage (NCBI taxonomy): Eukaryota > Metazoa > Chordata > Actinopteri > Cyprinodontiformes > Poeciliidae > Poeciliopsis > Poeciliopsis turneri. The sequence goes on from CAKLNU010001078.1 coordinate 465,832, forward strand.
TGGAATCTAAAGTTACGTGTGGTTTTGAGAACCTTTTACAAATATAAACCTGAAAAGCACCAATAGTGTCAGCGCACACTTAACATTTATTTATGGAAGTCGAAGGCCTTACAGTGTCTGAAATTCACTAAAGAAATGTTAGTTGTCCTTAAATTGTGTTGTGTTGGGACTATTTCATCTCATATATTTGTAGGATTTTCCTCCCAGGACTTTTCTTGAAGGCAGAACGTTGACACCTTGACTCACTGATTCTATGACTCAAGATTACCCGTAACACTCTGCTAGTACTTGCTAGATATTGTGGCTTGCGAGATAGCTTACTTGCTAGCTCTTTTCTAGCTAGTCGTTAGGAACTAGCGTACGAATCTCATGCATAATTTTTTTCCTCCACAATTAAGGTGTATGATCACGTTGGTATGACGTAGGAAGCCTGTAGGTTTGATGCTCAGCTCTGTTTCCTGGATCAGATCGTGAAGGAAGCCTACGTGGACCACACTCAGTTTGACAAGAAAGACGTTCACTTCGATGCGAGCAGCACACCGGACAACCCCAAGTGGAGCATGGTGAGCCAGGAGCGCGATCCGTTCGGCAGGTTTGGTCATTGGCAAAGATCCCCCTTCGGAGCTGAGCTTTTGGGTTCCCGGTTTCTTCAGGTGGACGTTCAGTTTCAGAGAATGATGAAGCGTTTTGTTCCTCTGAGGGAGTTGAAGGAGCTCCACCTCCAGCACCGTGCCAACGGAGGACCTCTAAGGGACGTGGCTCTGTTCACCAGGGCCCGGCTCTCCGTTCAGCCTCTCACTCCAGGTCTGTGAGAACCAATCACTGTGTTTTCATGTCGCAGTACCAACCTGGTTCTAATTGCTTTTTTTTCCCCCTTTCTTATCCGCAGAGGAGTTTGACTTCATTTTGAGTCTGGAAGACAAAGAGCCGCTGTGAAGACTGGGTTCATGACGCCGTGAAGCCATTCACTGTTTAGAATAATAAATTAGTTTGTTTGGACCAGAGATTTCTTCTGGGAGCTTGCTTTAGCAGGAATACATGAAACTGTTGCATGCAAGAAGGATGCATTCACAACATATGGACAATATGACACCACACGCGCAAGATCAGCTCGATGACTACCTTTGGTTTTAGCTGTCGAGTTGCCAACGCAACGCGCTAAATCTTAAATGTACACGTGATATGTGAAAGAAAAGAGGACGCAGTGCTTTACTACTAGTTGTGAACACTGACAGATGATGAGGTCTATCTAAGGTCCAAGAGTATCACATTTTCCAGGGCAAGAAAAGTTTTAATAAAAAAAATAGTGAGGTTAGCTGTGCTAGCTTGACTTTGACAATCTCAGCATGTAGATGTGCTGTGGAATTTGGTGTGTACCGAGTGCACATATTTGGAATTAAATTACTGAAATATACTTTTTTTTTTTTTTTTTACTGACATTCTACTGACTCAGTGTTGCATCACACAGCATGATCGGTCAAATATCGTGCCTTGACGCTAACCGGGCAGGAGCATTAGACGTGTGACCTTCCTCTAAACACAAATTGGAATCTTGTCACCGACCGATACAAGAATCACTTCATGTTGTTCATGAGGCGAAAATGAAAATTGTGCACAATGCCGATCTAAATTATGCGTCTCGTGTTTGCATGACAGGAAGTGATGATGAAAAATGCAGCAACGACTTCACCGAGTTTACATCAGGGAAGGCGACTCGTCTTTTTTCTTTTCTTTTCTGTTTTTTTGGCGAGTTATGCATTTTTAAAGAGAGGAAACAGACACATCTGTGGAGTTCATGGTTGTTCTTTGATAATAAGAAAATGTGAAACTTATTCTGCCTTTATCTTAGCAAAGAGAAGCATTTCTGTTTTCTCAGGCACAGACACCATGCATTATAATGTTGAAGTAGAGACGGATTTTCCTCCTTGGATCTGCTGCAAACCCTGGGTGTGAACATTTGCCGATAGGAATTCCTCAAAAAGAGTTAGCAATTGTTACCACTGGTGCCTCACAGGAAAAGGTCAAACCCAGAGACCACACTGCAGTTTTCTTTTCGATTGAGGGACATTGTTTCCGAAATAGAGGCTGAATGCTAGCTTTTATTTTAGAGGCAGCACTTTTAAATCTGAGCTGGTGTACATTTTAATAAAATTGTGTTTTTTAACTGGGGGGATCAGAGAGAGAGAAAGAGAGCCACCGTTTATCTTTCTGTCGCGTGGCAATATCTGATCTCGTTTGAAGGAATGAATGTTCTTGGGCACATCTGCTCCTCATCAGGCTTGGCACAGTTCACAATAAGACGATTCGACGCGGAGCCAAGTCTCTCTGGTGAGATGTTCTGCCGGAGCGCAGCTCCTCCTCTCCATTATCCAGCAGCCCCTTTTGTCTCCCTGCATTAAGATTTAATGACCTGAATGTCAGCGTGCAGATCAGCAGCGATACCAGCTGACGCCATGATAACGGCAACACGCCATTGCGGTTCGTCCGAAAATCCTTCCCCAATCTGTTCAGCAGAAACACGAGGCGCCTTCATCCGTCTGCGTGCGGCGGCCGCAAGGCCTTGGGCCCGACAAGCGGGATGCATGAATATTCTATACCCTCGATGCGAGGTGTCATTTTCACTAACCGGTTTGCAAAGACATTTAACCAGTTGCACTAGTTGTAGTACTCTGCTGCGCAAGCTCAAAAGGGCAAAAGAAGCTGAGTTTGCCAACTAGTGCAGCTTTTATCTGCCAGCTCACCAACAGCGTCAATGGCCTGCTGCATGGACGGAGCGGCACACGATGCAACATCATGACAATCACCGCAAGTCTAGTGAGATTGTTGGCATTCAGTTATTATTAACATAACTATTCATCCATCCATCGTCTTTAGCTGTTTGTCCTTGTCGGGTCTGAGGTCCAACTTCAGCTTTCAGTGGGTGCGAAGTGGGGATCATGTGAGCTGTAACATTACTAATCTTGGATTAAAGTGGATGACAAGAAGACCCTAAAAATCCAGTGATTTGGTGGATGAGCTTGTTAGTTTAACCGCTTTATTAAAGCCGTCGAACAAAATAAGCCCAACTAGTTAACTAGAGAAGATTTAGGAACCTGCTTACACCTTATCAACTTATATTAAAATGTCTACGTTGTAATTTTTAAGAAAAACACAAAACTTGCTAACTGGTAGGCCTCGCTGGCGCAGGGCTGGACTTCCTTTCTCCTTTCAACGTTCTCTGCAAAGCCTCAAGATGGGCGAGTGACAATCACAGCAGAATTACAAATTTTGAAACTCTGCGATCAACCAGTCTTCCACGAACAACCACAACAAGTTCAGAGTCACTTAAAACCAACGGCTTTCCCTTTTTTGACGATCCCAACTTAAGCAGGTCAATGGGCATCACTAGTAAGTAGCCAGTGAGCAGAATTCATCACAAAGCCCAACTAGCTGGACACCAATCCACTAGTTAGCCAAGTGTTAAGCGTCTAAACTGGTACAGAAGTGGTAGTAGAAATGTAAAACTAGTGGAATGCAGTCGGAAACCAGAAAGCGATGGCCATCTGTGGTATTTTTACAACCCGAAACTAACGTTTGTGTTGTCTCAAGCTTTCAGAATTGTGGCACATTAATAAATCCACTCAATTATGGACAAACACACAAGCGTTTTTCATTTGGCATCAATTTATTGGACGCTTGGGAATGAGGAGTAATCGATAAGCATTTTGCAAAAGATAGATAGTTCTACTGTAATTTTTCTCTGGTTAAAAGACTAAAATCATGTTAGAGGCAGGAAGATTTTTATTAGCTTAATACACATAGGCACAACTTTCAAGTCTCTAATGAGGAGGATACAGTTGACTCCGTACGGTCGGACCCTAATACAAACACTTCTCCAAAACACCACTGGAATGCTGAGGTAAAAGCACATGGACATGACAAGGTCAATCTGTAGCTCTGTGTCCGGGTTAAATCAACCTATACAAGCTGGAGCAGGTTAACAGGTTTGACTGGTCTTATTTACACATAAAAAAAACAAAAACAAAGTGGGATAATACTTCAAAGCTCTCGCCCAAATGGGACCAAGCGGTTCCAGTTTACGATGCGTTTTGTGCAACAAAAAAAAAAAAAAAAAAGAAGGAAAATGTGTTCAACAAGATCAAGCAGTGCAAAGTTGATTCTTATTTTTTTTCCTCCTTGTTAGACCTTACAGGAATTCATTCATTCAATTCAACGTGGAATGTCAGAGATTCACTTTGAAGAAAATTGGTATTTGACAAAGAAAAAGCGAAATCAGTACATCCAAAAAGCATTAGAATGTAATGAAGAAAGTGTAAAAATGTAAGGAGTTTTACGTGATCTTACACAGCAGACACTGCGACAGGTGATTAGTTTGATTCCTGTACAGAAAATAATAAGCATGTGTGAGGAAGGAGCCTGAAGCCACCCTGAACGCCTCATGCAAACGTTTTTGTTTTTTCCTTTTTTCAAAAGTTCACGCACGGTATTAGTGTGCATCGTGTTGTGGTTTTTTTTTTTTCCCTCCTTCCTCCTTTTTCACTCGTTTTTTTTATATTTTACCAGCACAGCCACGAGTGAAACAGCTGCTTCGCCAGATGTTTGCACAGTTGTCAGGTGATCATCCGTCCGGTGCAGATTTGCCGGCGAGCGGGAGGAGGGCGGAGCTAGCCGCTCTCCTCCTTGGCGGCCTGCTCCAGGGCGCTCTCTGAAGCGGCCGAGCCCTCGAACCTCTGGGAGGCGATGGCGGCCTGATGGGACATGCTTTTCCTCACCACGTCTCCTTTTCTCCACAGTGTGATTTCCTGTTACGGTGGAGATAACAAAAGGAGACTCTTTTTTTTTTTTTTTTTTTTGTATTTTTGCATTCCTGCACAAGCAGACTTTAGTGGATTATTCACAATCTTTACAGACTGTTGTTCATATAAAGCTGAACAGAACCCCCCCATTATTACACTTTATTTATTATTACACATAAAGATTCACTTTATGTGTATTAAATAAATGTAGTATTTATAAAATATACATATTTCATAAATATACGATGCTGAATAAAAAAAAGGTTTACTCATACCTACTCCTTTTTGAGCATGTTAATATTATTGTACAAAAATGTGTGTTTTGCATTTCTATAATTTTCTATTGTGTTCAAAATAAAAATATACAGAAATAGTGAGAAAAAAAAAACACAAATGAAAGATGAAAAAATAAAATACATGAAACACTTAATCCCCCACGAACAGAGATATTCATACAGTCTGTGGTTCCTCTTGACGGAAGACATTAACTAACAACACCTTTCAAAATAAATAAGTATATAATAAATATAGAATTAAAAATGTATAAAGAGCATTTTGAAACCCACAACAAACTCTGGACTGTTTCTCTTTCCCATTCTGGCACTGCCATCTTTATTCCTGTATCAACTGGCTCAGCTTAATGATGATTAGTGGCGCCCTCTTCTGGATGGAGGACAAACTACCACACCAAAGGGAGGCTTAGGAGTGATGTTAATAGATAATTGATTGGCACTCATTTTAATCTAACAGCATTAAATCAACAATTAATGAGACAAAAGTTAAATTTCTGTCTCACCTTTCCAAATCAGCTTTGTTCATTTTGTGACATTTTATTTTGTGTTTTTGTTCCAAATAAATCTACTTAAGTCTACTTGAGTAAAGAGAAATTTCTGCAACAAAACCCACGTTTTTTTTAAAACTCCAGACTGAATGTAGAGAACATCCAGATCTATATGTTTTGTCAAAATATGAGCTAATCTTTTAAGATCTGACATAATTATATCTAACCCTGTGGGTTCCAAGAATAGAAAGTACTTGACAATTTATTTGGTAACAGTGGTAAACACATACTGCCACAGTTTTATTTTTGGTAAAACTAAGACTTTAGACAAAAGAAGTCCAACATCTGTTTGGTCCAAACCCCATGATCTGAACCAATAGTTTGCAATAAGCTTCCACAACTGTCACTAAAAGTACTTGTCATTTTTATGACAGGTAGATAGATTAGTAGATCAATCTACGAATAATAGGCAGAAAACTATGTGCAAATATCAACATCCCATATAAAAAATGTTACCATCATCTTTTAGAGTTTTCTGTTTTACAAACCTAAATATAGGTTGTGTTTTTTTTAAATAACAGACTTCCTTTAGTAGATATTTATGAAAAAAAAAACCCGTCATGCCATGTAACATTTGTGGTTCTAAAATGGTTTAAGTTCACTGGATTGGGTTCAGAAATGCCTCTCGTAAAGATTGCAGACCCATGTTTTGGACTAATAGCTGCATAAATGGACTGTGACATGTAACACACCAGGAGATTAGTTTTCATATGGAATCTAAAATAGCATCAAAAGCACAGAGATTAATAGCGATCGCTGCTCGGTCAGCAACCAAAATGGCATTTTTTGAGAGCTGGGAAAAAAAAACAACAACCAAAAAAAGTACTGTAATAAAACCACATTCAAAAACTGAGATTTCATTGGGAATATCCCTGCTTTACTTTCTTAGCCACAATTTTCCCCTGACCCACAGAGAGATGGCTAACCTTTATTGTGATGCAGTTTCATGCATTATGCATCTGAACGCTGGCGGCCGTGACTTAAGTAAGAGCGGGAGCTTCCTCAGCAAAGACGGCACGGGAATGTCCGCTAAAAGCCGCAGACAGAGAGAATAAGAGAGAGCGCGAAAGAGAGAGAGCGCGAAAGAGAGAGAGCGCAAAAGAGAGAGAGAGAGAGAGAGAGAGAGAACGCGGAGCTGCGACAGAAACACGCAGCAGCCGTGCCGTATCAACGCGTTGTGGTCTAACACCGTTCCTGTACGTTTTACTTTTGCAATAGTTCAGACTCGCTGCTTAAATCTAAAGATTCACCTATAAATAATAGCAGGGATTTCAAATGGAGCATGAGCACAACTCTGGATGGATAAACAGATCAACACACCACAGAAGGGATTAGGGATTAACAGACGGACGGACGGATGGATGGATTGGTCAAAAGATGAAAGAAGTGCGTGGAAGAATTGATGGATTATTAGAACAATTACACAATGGTATGAGAAAAAAACATGGAAATAAAATTATTTGCTTTGTTTGTAGAAAAAAAAATTCCAGCAAATATCTTATTACAATGCAAATAATAATTCCGTAATATCGATGAAAAAGTTCTAGTTCCAGCAGCAGATTATTAAGATATTTTTCCTTGTCATAAGTGAAGTAATCTCATGGTGAAACTAGTGCTTTTTTATACATTTTAAGGAATTATTGACTAAAAACAAAATCCGCTTTCACCCCAAAAAATGTGACCCGACTATTTAAGATAATCGGGTCATTTACTAATCTAAAACTCTGAAATTAACTCACTTCCATGAAGGTTGATATTAAAATGAGGTTTGAGCCTGACTAGATTATCTCGTGTTTACAGAAAAAGTGTAAAAGACTATAGAAATGCCTCATTTTACAGATTTCTAAAACATTTTGACTCATCATTTAAAATGAGAAGAAAAACCTCGTTCAAAATTTTTGTTTCCAAACCATGATTTCATGCACCAAATGTAAAAAAAAAGACACTCTCTTATATCTTGCTACAAACTTACTTATAAGTTAGTTTGAATGTATTGAGATATTTGCACTAGAAACTAGACCAAAAACACTTAGTAAGATTTTGTGTTTTTTGTCGTGAATTTAGCAGGTTTATCCCAAACGGCGACCACGCCCTCCTGATCCCTGCTGCAGGTCCCTCTTTTAAAACGACTAATGAGCCTCCAATGTAGCACTTAAACTGTTCCATCAGGCTCTGTTGTTGTTGTGCCCGCGGAGCGTAACCGGGGGCGTGCGAGCGCTATGGCAAACCAGCGGCTCATATCGATCCGTGTGAATGAAAGACTCGCTTTAGTTGACGTAAGTTGAAAAGTTAATGGACTGTGCGGAGATCAATTTTAGAATTCAATCTGTGTCCGATTGTTAAGGTCAGTGTTTCTTTATTTTATGCTCAATGGGAAATAAATGCTTTGTGTGCATCACCAAAAGCAAACTACTGTGTGCTCATTGTGTTGGTGATCTGGTACTTCCTTTTTTTTTTTTCTTTGCCTTTAAATGTATAATTTGAGTGTAGTTTTCTTCTTCTTTTTATGTATATGTGTATAAATAAACGAGGCCCTTCACTTTTGTTTTTTTTTCCCCATACCTGTTGTTTAAAGTAGCGTCTCTCCTCTTCATCAATCAATACCAGATTCAGGTAGTAGCGCACGGAGAACTTCTTGTTGATGTCTCGCATGGTCGGAGTCAGATCATAACCAGCCAGAAATAATCGGATGGGAATAGATTCACCTGAAAGATGAATTGCATTTAATCACATTTTTGTTTTTTTTGTTTGTTAGAGATGCAACGCTAAATGAAAGACGCTCACCTCTGACCGGCGCGCCGTCCATGATCTCGTACTTTGCGATCGTGTCGTTTTCGTGGTAGACGCTCGGGCCGGTGCCGGTCGTCTCGCGTTTGATGATGTCGATCTCCATGTGTTTTATTTTAATCCTCACCAGGAGGAAATAGATTTTGCCCACAATCACGTCCTTCAGATGGTATCTGTCGCAAAACAAACAATAGAAACCAAAAAAGAAGGAGAAAAAAATTTACTTGTTGGTTTTGACAGTTTTTCCCTTGGTTCCTCAAACAGCTGGTGTTAGAAACCAGCTTTAACTTCCTGCCACCAACTCGCTTAAAAGCATTATGTTTCATATTTAACCATCGCTTCAAAAGTGAAAAAGACTTTCGGATCAAGCACATCTTGCTCTGCTGAGGATCTTTACACAGGGTGGGGCTAGCAAGACCTAATGCTGGCTTGCGTCCTCTCTGTTTTGATATGCCTTCTTGATTAGTTAGCTCATATTTTCTTATTCACATGAAGATTTTCAACAACATTCAGCAGTGAAAAGGAATGCGGTTCTCCTGTTTGAGAGCCAATGCAACTCTAGCTTATTTTTTTTCCCATAATCAAGTCACGCTACAAAATGTTTTTGTTTTTTTTGTTTTTTAATAAGCCTGTGATCAATAAGCAATAACATCTAAAGATTCAATGGGTGGAGATTTCTTTTTAGAACAAACATCAGCTTTTCTTCGCTTGTTGCAGATGTTAAACGAAATCATAACTGTCCGTGGCTAATTATAGGCCATGCAGTAGTTTATAATCTCAACATGTCTTACTTAGATTTGTTATACTCAAACTCAATATGGAGGCAGTCTTCGATTCCAACTTCCATCTTGATGGAGGAGTTGAGTTCAGGGTAGGTGCTCAGTGTGTGGACCACAATGTCCATCTCTTTACTGATGTCATTTAATCTTCTTATCACCGTGGCGCGAAGGAAGTACCTAAAAACAAACAGATTTTTACATCCAATCTATAAATGTGGCATAAAGACAACATCGTCGGTTAAACATTGAACTCAGGGTTGCGTGTCAAGCAGGTTAAAATGTAACCCTTACATTCTCTGTACCTGCACAGCAGCGGAGCGAATGATCAAACGCACCTTAGCTTGACGTTCTGGCCTGTGTAGGACTCATAGGGTTTCTCGACATGTGTGAACTCAAAGTCGAAGGTCTGTGACTGGGTTATTTCACCGGGTCTCGCAAGATCCTTCACCAGGGAAACAAATTCGTGATGGTTTCCTCTGTCGTAATATAGCTCTGGACAAACGTCGGGAGAGAAGGGTGACGTTAAAAATACAAACAAAACAAAAACATAAGGCAATCTACACAAAATTACATTAAAAATATAAATATGTCGAAGAAAGCCAGTACGTTGCCCTGCTTTTTTCAACTGCTTGTTATTTAATGATAATGTGGAACATGATTACATACAAGTTTGAATTGATCATTAATTCCTTTGTTTAAAGAAACTTTGACAACTCTAGCTTTAATCTTTACTTTAAAAAAAATTTCAACATTTTGGAATACAGTCAGATTTTTTTTTTTTTTATCAGTAAACAAAACTTGTATTTAAATATATGAGAAATGGATTTGAAGCTAAATATTTTTTGGAAGGTGAAGAATTCAATAATAATAATAAAATGCCCAAATCTTAAATACAATTAAACCAAGCTTTAATTACATTATGTCCAAGTATTTTTGATACATTACTATCTATTTATCGACACAAAGACAAACATTCCTCTCTTTCACTGAAAATATTAAAAGAATACACTTTATTTTGCAACTAAATATTCATGAACCTGCAGCAGTGTTATCTACAGTATGAGGAGGATCACATCAGCCCAGGTCTTTCTGTTTCCTTGCAGCCATGATCCTCATACTTTCAGTTTGGAAGGCATTGAACACTTTGTTGTTGATTTCCGTCTGGAGATTTGGGACAAGCCTCCCAACTGTGATGTAACTCGCATCACTGGTTAGCATGATGAAGCACCATTCGGGTGTTTTGCACCACAATATGTAGGACAAACCCCAGAAATAATCACTACCCACCTCCATGTACTACTTTCCAGTTTCACATTTAGGCTGCAACCTTCCTTCAGTTCAACTGGGAGCGTATAGAATAACAGCTTTTTTATGCATTTGTTATATTTTATTTTTATACAGTCCATTTCAAAGGTAGTCATACCCCTAAGACAGCGCTGTCTAAAGTTTGGCACAGGGCCCATGTGTGACCTTTGACATTATTTTGTTCATCGATGTGTAATGTGGTCTCAGTATAAATCCAGCTGTTCTGTGTAGAACATTTTGGCTGCAAAACAACATTTTATCTCGTGAAGAACTGTTCAATCAAATATCAAAGAGTGGGACAACTGCAAATACCTGTCAACACATGACCACCCACCTTAACTGAAGAGCAGGGGAAAGAGAACAAGTGACTCAGATTTGAACCTTCAGAGTCACATAAAGACAGTTACAAAGTCAGCCTTTTATACCTTCTGTCCAGAATTAATGGACTCATGTCACCAAAACCAGTAAGATAGAGAACATAACTCCAGTTTTGACGTCCTCGGACTTTACCTGTAAACTTAAACTGTTTAAGTTTACAGGTAACGATGCAGTAGGCCCGGCAACCGCATTGAGAATGTGCTCTGGATCTGCCGAGGCCAAAATTGAACTTTTTAACTAACCCAGCACATCACGCTAAATATAAACTATGCAATGAGGTGGTGACAGCACTGTGTTGTGTAGATGCTTTTCTTCAGTGGACCAGCATGTTACACTGGTCAGAGAGACAATAGACAGAGTTAACTGCAAGGCAACCCCAAGAAAAAATATCGTTAAAAAAATTGGTTAGAGGCTGCCAAAGATGTGAGACTAGAGAGGAGGTTAACCAGTGATCCCAAATTTACAACCAGGGCTGCAATTAAGTGGTTTAGAATCGTTACTCTGCGTTAGAATGACCAACACCTAAATCCAGATTATAATCTGCCATCTTGAAACTTTAAATTTGATACATGCACATGCTGTCCGACTAATCTATCAGAGTTTGAACAATGTCGTTGTGAAAGAATTCAACAATATTTCACTGGGTTGATTTGGAAAGCTCACAGCTGGTGTGTCAAATAAAACCAGAATACAATGAATTGAAGCTTGGGATTGTAATGTGTAGAAAAAGCTGGGAAAAAGAAACTCCCAAAAGTTGACACTGGATAAGCTTTTCTAGTGTAAAAAACAAAACAAACAAACAAGCTCTCCAAGACCACAACTCGTTGCATTTCACAAATATTCTTCTGAAGTATACCCAGTGCTTCATGAGGAATGATGCTTGTGCTCATTTGTTGCATGTCATGATAATAACTTCCCCACCCACCTATTTGGCCGACAAATTCAATTTTGATGCCGTGGTGCTCCAGCCTCTTCCCGGGGTTCTTCAGCGTCACGTTCACCTTCCCACTGACCGTCTCCCCGTCGTAGAAAAGAAAGTATTTGTCTTTCTTCCCATCTTCGGTCTTGTGCTCAACCTTTTTTCTCGTTTCGGCGTCATTGAGGACTACATCGATCTCTGCACTTTGTCCGAAACTAAAGAAACTCATTATAACGACCGGGATGCTCCGACTCTTTATCTCATTAATTAACGCGGCTGTTAATCGCGGCGCAGGGACTCGTTAGCAGGCTGAACCGAACGGGACCCCGTTTTTTTTCCCCCAACGAAGCAGAAAACAAACACACATGAAGGCCTGCAGGGTGTACGAGCTCACTTCCCCCCTTTTGAGCCCGAAGAAAGCACTTAGTCGTGAAGAAGCGGAGAAATGTTGTACAAAAAGAAAAAGAAAAAAAGAAGTCCGCTTTGGCTACAGGTCCATACTGACGACAAAAACTAGCAATACGACGGCAAAAGCAGGACGCACATGAATATGTGTGCTAGCAAATTAGCCGTTTCCGTTTTTTCTCTTCTGTGTCGGACTCGCTGCAAACATTTAACTGCCTTCAACAAACTGTCTGCGGTGGACTCGGCTATCGCAGCGCAATTTACTCTTACATGTTTGTGGTCTGACAGATAAGACAGAGGATGTTGTCAAACGAGTGAGCTGTAATGTTAGCTCATGCTACTTGCGTTGCGTCGACTACTTCCGGGTAGAGGTTTTCAAAATAAAGCCGGAAAGAAGCCAACGCGGCGGGAGACCTTTAAATCTCATACGCCACAAGCTGTGTTGATGTTAGAAAACGCACTATTTTTAGTTTCTAATAAACTGTATCCCGGTTTTTCATTAGTTGTAAAATAATTAATCGTCATTAATGCTAGAAATTAAGTGACAATTCAGCGACTTGCTAATTTGTGGGCGACTGAAGTTTTCAAAATCACCATTTTGCAGATATTTTAAAACAGCACTTTTTAATTCGCAGTGCGCTCATGTAAAAAAAACAAAAAAACAAAAAGAAGGTAAACAACCTGAATGTAGTTTATTTATATGTCAACAATGTCATCTTTCCTGCTGTTTTTTCCTTATTGTTATTTTGTTTTATCACATAAAAGCTTACTTAAACACATAGATATTTGTGTTTGCGAATTAAAAAAACAACAAAAAAAGCAGAAAAGGAGTGTTTTTATCAGCTGAAACTTTGGTTCCTAAAAAAAAAATAAAAAATAAAAATCCTTCCCTCCATAAATAATTGGAACAATTATTTATTGCTCCTCTCTGGAGCAAACGCTTCCACCAAACTTATGTTCTCTGCCAGAGCTAATGAATCATTCACCAAACGACACCCGTTTACTTGTGCAGTCGAAACGTATTTAATAGTAACAAAATAACAACATGTACCGTTGATATCAAATGAACAGCAGACGTTTCATAACAGTTCCTGAGTTGTCACACAAAAACATTTGCACACGCCTGCGCAGACACAGCTGTTGTTACCGACAAGACGCAAAACACTGCGAAAACACACTTAGTAAATACAGTGGAATTTATTTCCAACAAACAGGGTTATTTCGATATACACTATAAGTTATGGAGTGCAATGTAACAAATCAGAAGGTCAAAAAGAGTATGCGTATACGTACATATTATACTGAGTCACAACTGGACAATATGTCCAATACTCACATCAACAACAACAAAAAACTTGTAAAGCACAAAAAGGTCACTTATACACAGAAACAGCACTCCAAAAATCCCAACTTTAACACCTTAATGGTACATATACACTTTGCAGCATAGTGTGGCATACAGTTTTCAAATGTATCGTTTATTTCTGTACTTGTTAACATTTGTGAACATGTTTTGTTTTTTTTTTTAAAAAAAGGGCTGATTCAGTGTGCCTTATGAGTTGGATCTGGATCAGCCTTTAGCAGTCCGCTACTTTAAGCCTGCGTATCTACAGTATATACAACGTTCGTTCGTAAGTGAAACGATTCGTAGGTGAAACAATTAAGGACAGCTTTTTGATCTAATGTAAAAGAGTTTTCATAAACAAGCTTGCTCAGTAAAAAACTTGAAACATCATATAAAAAAAAGGATCATTTGAAAAAAATGGAGAGAGAGGGGATGTAGCTTACAGTAACTTGTGATAACACTGAGGGGCCAAATATCAAATTTCACAGCTTTGAAATGCTTTCATTGTACAATACAAAAATGTTGGAAAATGAACTTGAACATGAAACGAGTGGTTTGACAACAACAATAAGAAGAAGAAGAAAAAAAACATAACAGGAAAAGCAGCAAAATCTGAGGTGTAAAAATATTTGGTGCCACAAATTGAATGAATACTTTGGCAAGTCAGTTGAGTTAATGTGCATCCGAGAGTAAATGTGCCATGTTACATCTTAAACTTTGTTAGCTTGCACATCATTGTTGCTAGGTAACCTTATAAGTGTTTATTTCTGCTTCTCCCTGTGACTGTTGTCAAATGATGAATGAAGACTTGTGCCGAAAATGACCCTGTGAAGAACAGAGAAAGAAGAAAAACATCAGTAAATCGCACCCTAACGTTCATTGTATTCATTTTACTGCAAGTCAATTTAATGCGGTTTGTCATTTCTGAACTTTGTCTACCTCATCTGCATCAGCATAGTCAATAGCAGGAGCTTGTGCAGGAGTATTGTAACTATGAGAGAAAAAACAGAGAACAAGATGAAAACGCGACACCTTCGGTGGATTTTACTACATCCTCAGAGCTGCACGGTGTACTCACTTGTTTCCATTGTAAACACTTTTGTAACAGCACAAACGTTTCATTAAATAAATCACAAAAATCAAAGTGACAACTGCCATCAGTCCGCCGCAAGACTGGAGGAAAATTCCAAGGACGTCAACGTCACCTGCAACGAGACACGGAGCAAAATCAGATAGCGACTAAAATGGGAAACTCCAAAATGTCCACTTCTCACCGGAAACTGAATAAACCATAGCTAAGATTTTACAGGCTGCACAGCGACATGCAGAAATACTCCGCTGAGTCAGAAACAACCCATCAGAGAACGCTGCAAGTCGCTGACTTGATGCAATTCTCTGGGTTTCCTCAGATAAAACACTTTTAAAACCAATTTCCATAATCAATCGAACTTCCCTGGATTTCTTCATAACTGGGACCAGTTTGAATGTTTGTGCAGTGCCTTGAGATGATGTGTTGTGAAGCGGCACTATGTGAATAAACTGAACTGATGGGAATCACTCACAGACGTCCATTGCTTTTGGAGAACACTGAGCGTTTCCAGCGTCATTCTTCGCCTGGCAGTAGTACTCGCCCGCGTCCTCTTTCCTCACACGTCGAAATTTCTGTGGAGATCATTTTGAAAACCAGTTCAGTATCTCATCCACAAAGCAAAAAGCAATAACGTGAAGAAGGTAGTTGTCTAAATATGGTCTTCTGCCACCAGCACAACAGCAGACATGAGGCCACAGCACAAATAAAACTAAAAGTTCCCCCAAAGCAAACTCTGTGGAAGTCAGGTTAATAATTGATCAATGATGCTATTTCTTTTTGGATCTTTTTGTGCGTTTTGGCTGTTCACCCACCCAAAAACTCAGTTTAATGACAGTAAAAACTACTACTGACCAAAGTAGACATTCCAGGGAACTGTTTTTGTGTTTGCGTGTGTACATAGGAAAACTGAGATATGGGGTCCTCTGCATTACATTACAATCTGCACATGGCAACAGTCATAAATATTCATGAGGACATACTCATGTTTATGACATGTTTATGTCATGACAGTCTTATTCACCACCCGTCAAATAAAGTGTTACCAACTGCACTTCATAAATATAAATACAGTAAGCTTTTCTCCTAAATTTAATTATGTCAAATTGGCAGCACAATTTGTTTATAGATGGGTTTGTTTTATTTTATTTTAGTAAATTAGAAACATGGCAGATTGAATGCACAATTCTCCTCCTTTCATATGACAGTTAAGCTTTCTCAGAGGATATCTTTGCACAGAGAGATTAATCATGCAATTAGTCATTCAATGGTTAAGGTTTTATTCAGATTAAGCTGTTTATCTTACATAAGCTGTAACATACTACGTTTAAGACTAAAGATTTCCACTGAAATAGATTTCAAAAAGAAACTCGTTTCAGCTGCTGTAGAACTAAAATAATTCTACAAATAGTGAGCTTTTTTTTTTCCTTTTTACTGTCCACATTAAATTAATTAAGGAATAGTGGATTTTTACAATCCCTTTGTGTCTTTTTACCAAGCTTCCGGTGTCCGGGTTGATAACGTAGGAGAAGTTGACAAATCTCTGGCTGCTTTTTGGGTCTTGAGGAAGCTCCTCGTTGTTGTGGAACCAGCGGTACTGTGAGGCCGGGAAGCCCTCGTTCTCCAAACATCGCAGCTCCGTCGACGATCCCACGGTGACCGACTCCGGCACGCTGCACCGCGGCACAACGGGTTTCACTGCACACAAGCACAAATAAATAAATAAATTCCCCTCAGTACAACGGCTTTGGACTTTTCTATTATCTTTAGCTTTTTAACCTCATCACATGGTGCAAATAAATGTGTCATGTGACAACTGAAGCCTGTAATCTGATAACAGAAGAAAAGTGATTTCACCAGAGATGCACAGCTAAGAGGGCTTTTTTATTTTTATTTTTTTTTGGCAGATCTCCAAGCTGAGATTTTTTTTGTAAAGCTCTCCAATTTTGTCTGTTTCCAACTTCTATTTGCTTTAAAATAAGAAGGTTTCAAACCATTTCTAAAATATTTGTCCAAGCATTAAGCAGAGCCAATGTATGAAAAAACAGATGCTGCAAAATTTTATTCTATCAGCATGTTGAGTGCAGCAAGTGTTACAAAAATGACAATTCATTAACTAATTTAGAGATCTTCAAAAGGCTGCTAACATTTGCAAATCTAGCATAACTTAATGCAAGATGGGACTAGAAAGGATGACACAGAGAAACTTTCCTGGAATATGTTTAACCTTCCTGTTATATGGTGAAGTCTCACGCTCTCACCTTCTTGCAGCCTGAATGAACCGCAGCTACGTCTCAACATGCTCTAGAAAATGGTTTCCTCTTACATAGCGTATTATATAGTCTTCATTCAGGGTTTCAGCAGGTTTCACCAACTGAAATTCAAGACTTTCTAATACCATTATTAATTAAATTTAAGACTTTTTAAGACCACCATTAATTAAATTTAAGAATTGCAGGACCATTATTGATTAAATTTAAGACTTTTAAGAACATAATTAATTAAATTTAAGACTTTTAAAGACCACCATTAATCAAATTCAAGAGTTTCTAAGAACACCATTAATTTAATTTAAGACTTTTTAATACCACTTTTAATGAAATTTGAGACTTTTTAATACCTTTATTAATTACATTTATGACTTTTTAAGACTACCATTAATTAAAGTTAAGACTTCCAGGACCATTATTAATGAAATTTAAGACTTTAATCATGACAGAAATGTAAAAAAGAAAATTGCATATCTATATTCATGCGTGTTTAGTAATGGTATTCCTTGTGAGATTAGGTATAGATATCGTCATGTGCTAATATTAGTTAAAGAGATGAATTACAGTTCCTTTAAATCTTTTTCCCCATTTGTAATCACAGATGAAACTGTGACTCTCTATTTTCATTTTGATTCCGTGGCTCTTTTCAATATCAGCTGTATGTCTTTCTGGAAAAACAACCTTGTTGACATAAAATTCATCAGACTGGTGCTTCACCACCAACCATCCGACTTTGGAGTTTGTGTCAATCCTAGATCAGTGCTTCCAGCAGCAGTGGTGACTGTTTTTTGTGGAGCTTTAGCAGCTAAAAGTGACATTGCGGTTTGTGACTCTTGGTTTTGCGCTTCTCACAATGTATGATAGACGCAAAAAAGCTAGATAGCCAGCTAGCAAGGGTATATTATCAGCTAGTCACCGTTAGCCTCAACCGCTTCGAGTCACAGAATAAAATGAAGATGTCTGCGCTTGGCTCTAACTTTTGCGCAACACAAAAATCACAGTGTAGGAAAAATAAAATTAAATAGTCCTGCCATGACAAAATTTAAGACCAGTGATTAATATATTTAAGGCCAACATACATCATTTAAAATTAATTCAAGAAACTCCAAGACCTTAATTTAAAATACCATAATCTACGAGAGTTTAACACTTTTTATGGATGTATGGAGACTGTGACTTATACTGTAAACAGGTTTGAGCTTTCCTTCCTCAGAGTCTGAAGTGAAAAATGTTGCTGTCACAGCGACTTGGTAGCACTTAGGGTGATTGACTTCAGAGACAGGATGTCACCAGTCAGAACCTTTTAAGCTAAAAACAGGTGAATTCAAGTCACCTGCCGATTTCTAGATTTCTTTTTGCATTCTCATTGGGGTTTCATGTAGAAAATGAATTCAAACTCTAACAGGACGGACATATATCAGCAAAATAATGATTAGGTGTGTTAATTGAACTGGGAAGCTGATAAGGCTACACATGTGTACGCAGGCTTTGCTTTGTGTAGGCCACAAACAGCAAAGACTGCTGACTCTCCTTCTTTTAGTTGTCTCTGTGCATGTCGGAGTGTACTCAGGGGCTTAAGTCTAAATATAAGGTTGAAATTGCCAGCCTGTGGTGCTGGGTCAAACAGTGCTACTGTTAGGGAATGCAAAGTTTCACAGTGACAATGATAAACTGTTCAGAGAGCCTTAACATGGCAGCCAATGTTAAGTATTTACTTTTTGTAACACTACAAATTCAAAATGAGCTGAAATTAATTCCATAAGCTGCATTTAGTATTTGTTTATTTCTGTGTAAATTCAGGTGGATATGTTGTAATATTCATCTGATGACCATGTCGGACAAAGAAAAAAACATGCTACAGAAAGTAGGGCCATAGCGATACACTAATCTCACGATACAATACGATGTGTGATATTCTGCTCACGATGCCACGCATATCATAATATTCAGCAAACAGTGCGATTCGATACGACTCAATACATATTTAAGATTTTCTGAAAGATCTTAGAGGGACAGAGTGATATTGGTGCCATTTTGTGACTGTTCCATATACTTGGATTAAATTCATTGAACTGATGGTATAGCACTGGTAATAATGAATGTTGTTTTTGTTATACATTTGTTATACGTTTGCTTTATTTAAATGGTAATTGTGTGGCTTTGTGTATTTGGTCATGCAGAAAAGGAACCTTATTTGTCTTATTCACCGATATTAGGTAATATAATTTATCTATTTCATTTGATTATTTTATTAATTGTAACTTGTTGTTTCATTACATGTCATTTTTAACATACATGTACAACTGGATAAAAAAAAAGTCATGCGTGAAAGCTGTCATTTAATTCATGTGGATTTGACATAAAACTCAAAGTAGGATTTCACGTATCGATACTTGTGGATGAAAAAAAATCGACACTTTCTAAGGAAAAAAATATCAATAAATATTGTGAAATTACACAGCCCTAAAAGAAACTATTGCAGAACTCGCTCCTGGTAGTCCATTAGCTCACCCTGCAAGCGTCTCTCAAGGCAGTAGATGGTTGCCTAGCAATTTCACATGAGTGCACGTCATGTTTTAGGGACAAAGGGACATTGATCTTCTAGTCCCATGTGGAAGTGCTTACTTGGAAAAAGAGAAATTGATTTTTCAGCATAACTTTGCGGTACCTTGTTCTTAAAAATATGTTTAACATCGTGCATCTCAGTCACCGAGGAGTCAGTCAGAACCACTTTTTCTCCCCATACCTCGAACTGCGAGACTAATAAGAATCTCATCAAAGTCCCTCTGATCTTCGATGGCGGCCACTTCGCAGCGATACTCGGCAGTGTCGGCCCGAGAGGTGTTGAAGATCAGAATGTTGGCTGGCTCTCTGAGCTGGGCTCTGTTCTCCAGGTCCCCTTTTCAGGAGAGAGAAGAAAACACTTTACAGTTCCTCATTCAAACACACAGTGCGACTTCACGCTTCAAACCCAGAGCTCTCCAAAGGGCCCATTCATTCGCGCAGAGTTCCGAGGCGTCGCTTTGTAACGCTCCGGAGTTTCTCCCTCCCCCAAGAAACACGCACTCCGAGAGGTTCACCTGAAATCTTGTTCTGGAAGTACACGTAACTGGGAACGCCATTTTTGATCTTCTTCCACTCTATCCTGGGGTTGTTTGTTGAGATAGACTCTATTAAACAGGTCAGTTCAATGGCTGTGGAAAAAGCAAAAACACGTGAGAGAAAAGAGGGGCAGGGGGGGAAAGAATGAGAGACGGAGAGCCCGGGTCAGGGAAATAAAAGGTACTTTGGATAAAAAGGTTAGATTTATCCTGCAACTTACGCTCAAACTCATTTGCCCAAACAATCTTGTCTGTGGTTCGAAGGATTACCCCAAGCGATGACGGAATGTGGCCTGTGGGGACAAAAACACAAAATAAGTAAATAACTAAATAAAATAAACAAGTTACTAAATGCTGAGTAACCCTCAGAGCTAAAAAAAAAAAAACAAAAAAAAACAAACAATGAAGCATTTTCATCAGGAGAGTTATTAATCAGGCACGTTGCCTAATAACCAGCGGATTAGACAGATAAATCAGGAGAGCGTGCGAGCCTTGGGATCTGATTCAGTGTGAAAACGTCTCATTAATTACTTCCTATTTATATATTTAAGAGGACTAATGCCTCAGGCTAAAACAGTTGAGCTCTGCTATTTAATGAACACGAGGACCACACAGGAAAAGGCTTTTGGAATCAACTTGTAGCAGAAATATTCCCAATCACACATAGTGATCCACTTATTTGAAAGTGGATTAACCGTGGTAAGTGAAAACTAAATAATCAACGATCATCACAAAGCAAATACCGAGTGTTTTAAATGTCTCTGCTCAACTCCAGCTGAATTTTTGGTCCCATCACAGGTTGTTTGGAGAGATTCAGGAGAACGCAGCAACATGATAACAGTGTACGTCTCTAGCAGGTCTTGTTTTAAAAGGAGACTGCAGTCCAGCAGTTCAGCGCTGAAAACAAAGTGGCAGAGCTTTCTTTCAGTTTTATTTATTTATAAGCTGAGATGCACAGGGAAATCATCGGCTGGTAACTGGCGTTATCCGATTTTTACATTAGATGGCTTTAAAAACTTATTTTAAAAGAAGCTATTGGTCGATCCTCCATATCTAATAATTACGACAACCTCATTCACTGAATCTTCAGTGTCAGTTTCAGTAACTTTGTGACACCTCACAAATGTCTGGATGACAAAATGTCCATGAAGAAAACCTGGATTTGAACAACGAGTCACTCGTTCGTACGGAACTCCAACTTCCGGCTTCTTTTCTAAAAATTATGTCTTTGCTATACATTGGGACAAACGTATATCATTTTAATTGTACATATCTTACTTTAGTGGAAGAACTAGACAGAAACAAATATGTTAAAAGTACCAGCATTCCCCAAATATGGAGAGTGAAGAAGGACAAATCATAATAGCAATGTAATAATTGTTTAAATGTACATGATTTATATATTCTGTTTTAAATAATTAAGTTAATATAGTTAATAATTATAAGTTAATAATTAAGTTATTATAATTTGGCAGTCTCGACACACAAATTCCTTCCAATATACTCAAGTTATTGTTGGGAATGTACACATAAATGTGCTAGTCTTGTATTTCCTTCATTTTCCTTCATTTACAAACACATCTAAAACAAACACACACAAAAAAAACTGCAGGTCTTTCTTATTTTATGCTTTATAACCCTCAGAAATAAATACAGTATTGAGTCAAAATCAGAAGTCAATGAAAATCGGAAGCTAACCGAATCAGTGCTAAACCAAAAGATTTTCAGTAAACATTTTCTCGAGTGAAGTAAGCGCGTGTTCGCTTTTGGACCATAATTAATCTACCATCTAGATTTCCCTCTGGTACAAACAAAACACATGATCTGAACTTCATTTTAGGTTCACCGATTGAATCAACTGCTCAGAGCAATTCGTGTTATTTCATAAATGTCAGACCGTGAAAGGAAGTGGCATTATTCACAGGTTCTATTAAAAAACGGACCAGAAACAAACCACCACCACCACCAAAAAAAAAAAAAAAAAAGCCAGTTTAATTGGTAAACAACTGAATTTGAGAGTAAGGGCCGGGGTACAACAAGGCAATGAATGAAGAAAATCTTCAAATTGTTAATCGGCGAGTCTGTGTTTAGTCACTGGTACCCTGTATTCAACCTTTTTCTTTTTTTTCTTTTTGCCTAAGCCACATCTAAATGCAGTAATTGCTTGGTAGACTTGCAAATAATGGCTCCCACGCTGAGTAATGAAAGCGTTCATGCTCGCGGTAGGGGAAGAGCAACTGGGATTGTAAATGAGGGCAGGAATAAGACAATAATAATCAGCCGAGCAAATCCTGAATACAGCGAGACGTGCCTGTTCGCCTGAGGCGCTGCGAATTCAGAGGTATTTATTCAAACACATCCTTGTTAGCAGATGAGTGACCCTGAGACGTTGCTGCGCGGTACAACAAAAGTGGGGGGTTGTAGGGGGGGAGAGGTGGCTGTTGCTTAGTCAGAAAAACGAAGAAACGCGGGGTCCCGCCGAAGTATCCGGTCATGTAAACACAGCCGAGGACGCTGATGAGATTTGACTCCCGGGTCTCTGCTTCCGTCTCTTGATGCTGACTTTCCCACTCTGTACATCAGGATCTATTTTTACTGCAGCTGCGACTGGACATCCTGTGAAACACGAGGAGACTCCGTTCAACAAACGCGTCCCCGGCACATCCTTGTACAGTCTCTGAGGCACGATTGTGCTGCAGCCGCGGACACTGTGGAGCAAAGACGAGACGTGGTTGTCCAATTAAAGCACGGGGGTCAGCCACCTTTACAAGCCAAAAAGTGTCATTTTGGTCTCACTTCTGCCGTATGGAAATTTGCCCTGACCCGCAAAATCCGCATGGTCCTCATGAAAAAAAGCAGGGTCAGATTTTGCGGCACCTTTTTCAAAAAGTTGTGATAAGTGTCGCAAAATTTCTTGTAAATGTTACTTCTGCCCGAACAAGATCTTTCAAAAAGTTTAAAAGTTGCTGCACATAACCGACCCCCCAAAAAGACAGCATTTTAATAGCTAATACTTTAAGTGCAAATATTTTCATCTTCTTGAAATTAAACCCGTAATACAAATAAAATCATGTACTGAGGAGTCGTCAAAGTGCAAAAGAAGAACTCTATCTGTGGCCATTCAAGTTAGTATGAACTGTTTGCACGGTACAAGCAAATCTTACCGACTTTTTATTGTCTAAGGAAAATAAAAAATAGACAAACATAACAATTAGCGTTTGCTTTCTTCTTGCAGTTTCAGCACTTAAGAGACGTGGTGAAATAGGAAGTTAAACTAGTAGGAGGCCGAAGGGGATTGGTCAAAACTCAGCCAAGTTGCAGTGATTCAGTCAGAAACACTGACTGAATCACGGGGAATACAGGAAACGTTAAGGTGAATGGTGAGATAGAGGAGAAAATGGCAAGTCGGTGTAAAATTTTCAAGTGACGCGTATGTTTTCATTAGTAGCTGTGGTCGCAACTTCCTGGAGGCCCTGATATTTATGGAGTAAATAGAAACATCATGTAGTTGGAGACTCAATGAAGACACATTGTTATGTTAGTATCATTTAGCTGCCAAGGTTCTTTGCCACTGTTGTATTGTAACACAGAAAAACGGCTAAACTTACACCTTTAATTACCTTTTCATCTAAAACACTGCTCATTTCTTCATCACATTTGGTCAATGTTTGTTCATTGTTTTCAGTCGATGTGGGTTTTTTTTTTTTTTACTTTAGACATTTGAAATATCCTCCAGTTCTAGTTTTAAGTGTTCTTTAAAATGACAGTTTATTTGTCTTTGAGGGAGCAAACTTGCATTATTATGCCACTAACAATATATTAGTTGAAATGGTCTCAAAACAACATTATAGTTTATCGCAGTAATTACTGGAAGAAAATATCGTCCAGCACACTTCACTTCTTTTTTCTTTTTTAAATTTTATTTGTAAATCATAGATATGTTTTATTTTCACTTCAAAAATTATGCTTAAAAATCATAGTACAAAGGAAGGGAAGTTTGTGATTATATTGTGAAAAAAAATAAATGAAAGAGGTCACAAACCGTTTGAGAGCATTTAACCAGATGAGAAAGAAAACAAAACCCGAAGGCTTTCCCAGCCTTGTGGGTTGCGATGTGTGTAATGAGTTGCTCTAATTTAACAGACAATATCTGGTGCACAGATTTGAAGGGAACATCTGTTTTGATAAGTACATTAAACAAAAGGTCACTGCCCTCATGTCCATTTAGCAGAAAAAGCCCCAGTTCTCAGTCTTTGTTAATTGGATTTCACAATAACTGGATTTGTGGCTGCGGGTTAAATTGTATGTATATAGAAGTGAACCACTTCCATAAAATTAACGCTTTTTTAGGGTTTTTTTTTTTTTTTTAGGCCGTGGGAACAACTGAGTGCACTCAATTAACCGGACAATGTGCAGCTAATTATTAATGCCAGATTATAATAAAAGCATATAAACAGATATGCTTTGTCCCCCGGTGACACGATCGGGGCTGAAGAGACGACGGGGGCATTTCTGGGTTGTTAAAATAATCTCGCTGGGGCAAAAAAAAAAAAACCAGGGCCTTATTTTAATCCCTCGCTTATTGTGAGGTGCAAACAAAATGGGTTCTATAGCCTGTTCGGCGGCAACCCCGCTTTTAGATAGCCAAATTCTGAAATCCTCTTATGAAAACCGGACCGAGCCCGTCCCCCGTCCGCGCAACCGAAGTTGTTGATCCTCCGCCTCTATAAAAAGCCTATTCCCAGACATTCCAGTGCTGTCGCTGCAAATATGCTGAAAAGGCCGAGGCTGGAAGCCAGGACCGGTGGGATTCACAGGACAGAAAAAAAAATAAAAAATGTTTGAAATCCTTCCAGTCGATTACACAGAGAGGCAGCCAAGTTGTTATTTAGTACTGGAGGGACTGGTATGATACGGGCAGATGAACTCTGCTTCGCCCTTGTCTTGGTCTTCTTAAATCACCGGAGACGACAAGTATGATGACACGGGCCGAGCAGAAACCCGAGTTTCCTTCACCTCTAGCAGCGCCACACTCCTCAGGAGACACAAAGACCAACTGACGAACTTATTAAGTTTTAACGTGAAATGATCCGAGATGCAAAACGTGACAAAGTTTTGCTCACTTGTGTTGATTTGATGGAATGGCTCCATCAAATATGAATCTCGAATTCACATGAGTTACAGCAACATTCAATTTCCCTTTGGGATCAATAAAGTCTTTTCTGAATTTAAATTTTTAGGAGGTTTTCCTGTCACCACACGCCTGACTTGAATAAATGGGGTTTTTATGCCATGCAGCGCACATAATGAGACACACCTAAAACACGCATTGTGAATAGACTGTTATCTGCCTGTACTAAAAGGTGACTTAAAAGACAAAAAAAAAAACCCCAGATTGTTTCGAAGTTGGGCAAACTGAACCACACATCTTCATGAAAAAATTAGAACAAAACGAGAGCAGAAGCCTCACTTAGGCTTCATTGAACCAAAAAAATCCAGCTTTATGTCCCACCGCTGCACCTCAAGGATGAATTAAACAATGCTCCGTCTTCTCCTCATTCATTATTCAGAGTCTTGGAAAACTTGAGGTTTATACAGTTGTATACTGTCAACTCCGGTCTGAAAGCGTGCATTTTCATCATCTTCATCATTTCTCCTCCTGGTTCGGAACTGTGCTCCCCTCCTCCGACATCGATCACAGGTCGTTCCAGGCCGTTGACATTGGTGTACAATATTGACCTCCGGCAGATATTCAGTTGAGAAAGTCGACTCTTTGTCGGGAGATTTCTACTGACGCTAAAACAGATACAAGCGCCTCCACCTTCATCATTTTGCTCCTGCAAAAGTATTCCCATCTTATTAAACAAAAAGCGTTACGATTATAGATGCACATTTTAAGAATTTTCCTTGCAAATTTCTGGTTTTGTTTACCGGCTGATATGCTAATCCTCCCCCCCCCCCAAATAATAATAACCAACGATGGAGAAACAAAAGCAGCCGTGGGTTATTAGTGGTTTTGAATCCATTGTGATGATGTTGTGTCAAGAAATTACAATACAAATCTCCATTCACACATCAAATTGTATGTCTCTTTGTCTTACATATTTGTTTTTTATTAAAATCAACAATTTTGACCGACAATGTTGTAAGTTCTCTGTTCGGGTGAATTTAATAAATGGGGAGTATTTTTATTATTATTATTATTATTATTATTATTTGACCTGCACATTAAAGTCCATCATGTTAACCAGTTGCAGATGCAGACATACAAATATCTAGTGCACTTACACACTCAGTGGGTTAATATGTTAACAGTCACGACTCACAAAAAAACACAAATGGATTTGCCACATTCAAGATGCACAAACTCTGCAGCTGTGAAGAGGAAATCAAGACAAACACATCATCCCGTTTTGAGCCAACTGTATTCTCACTTCATAATAACTTACTGGAATAAGAACTTTACAAATTGTAAACGTCTACAGAGAATAAATGAAGCCCAGTGAGTTTATTTGGGGTTTTTTTTTTTGTTTTTTTAGCTCACAGTACTTTAGATGCATGCATGCAGCAAATTCCTGCATGCTCTCTAGCAGGCCTGGGATTTCAAAATACCCACAGGTCACCACCATGTGGCTGTGCTATTGCTTCAAACCAAACATTTGTTCTTTTTCTGGACATTTCCTCAGAGACATCTGCTAAAGAATGGCAAACCCATTTGTTCCCATGTCTTTACAGTCAAACAAAAAAAAAAGAAGAAAAAAAATAGTTTAGTTTGTCTCTTTTCACAAAAGGCTTAATAACATTTATTTATTTATTTTTTTACTGTTGTTGCTTATGTGCGTTTAAAACCCAATTGTAGTCTCACTTCAAGGCTGGTTTTAGCAATAAAATACCCTGGAAGCTGTAGAGCATCACACAAACAGAAACCATCAGAGCTGTGCTGACGTCCCCCAGCCTGTCCACATCAAGCTAGCCTTCTGGTTAGCGGGCGGAGAGCTCCGACCTACAGCTGAACGTCCTGCCGCCGGGACCCGAACCTCGCTGCGTTCCGCCTTCAACGAGAGCTCACCGGGAAGCGGGGACGAACTTACTCACCTAGGCTGGAGTACAGAACAATGCAGGCGACGAGTCTCGCCATCGCCATCTTGCAGCGTTTCACTCAGGGACCGCCGTACAGCTGCACGCACTCAGCACCTCTGAGAGGTATGAGGATGGGCTCCGAACTGACTGGTGGATGTTGCCATCGACGAGTTTCCATAGCTACAAGCGTGGACCGTGTGTGTGTGTGTGTGTGTGTGTGTGAGTGTGAGTGGTGCCCCGAGCGTTGTCTGACAGGCGGTGGGCGGAGTCAAACGATGCCTCCTAGTTCTCTCTCTGTTTCTCTCTCACACACACAAAGCACTCTGAGCACATGTTGTCGTGGGAAAGGGGTGACCCGCACCCTCTAGTGGTTATGTAAAAAAATAAATAAATAAAAAATTAAAACAGCTGACCGTCTTTTTTTTAATTATTATTATTATTATTATTATTATTATATTATTATTATTATTATTATTATTATTATTTTTTAGATTATTTACATTTACTGTGATTGATTTGTGCCTTTTCATTTCACGTTCTCAAAAGACATACCGGCCCATACCATGAAACACAGAACGCAGAGGGAATGAAAGGTCAAAGGTCATAGAGGACAAGTGGCTGATTCGTCGCCACGCACAAGTTTTGTTTTGGTTTTTTTTTTTCTAGAATGTCTTTAACAGCATTCCTAAATTGGTCAAATGTAACATCGAGCCCCGGTATTTAATAACCATGTTTCATTTCTGCGAAATTATCGGGGCTATTCTGGACAGAGAAAGGGAGGAAGAGTAAAATTTCTGCCAAAAAAAAGAAAAAAAAACGATTCAGAAATCTTCCAGAAAAACAAATGTGGACATTTCTGAGTTTCAAAAGCTGAAAGTTTTCGACAACTGGAAATTTTTCTAAGTTTTAAAAGCGCAAACGTTTTCTACTCACTGGCATAAACAAACAGCATTTTAGTAAAAAAACAAAAAATCATCATATACAGGCAGTGAAAGATTCTGATAATAGTGTGATGGTGTGTTTTGTTTGCGTCAAGCCCAGATTGTTGACCAGATGACTCTGCTTCTAGCTACTCTGTTTTAGATGGACTTATATTTTAGGCACAACAGGCAATATTTGTTCATTTTCGATTTGATAATTGAAATTTGCAGTGGTCCTCAAGGAAAACTAAGTATCCTCACTAGAAAAGTTTTGAAAGTCACATAAAGACAAAGACCGAGCTGTCAGCCACGCAAATTGCCGCGTGATGGTTTCGACTTTTAATCCAAGGACAAAAATATAAGCTGATTAACTGTATTTATGATGGTAAAAAAAAAAAAAGAAAAGAAATAAAAACTTGAAAAGTTTGACTATAAAATATTAGTGTCTGTAAGGCCGAACCAGGGATTTCTTGCATCAATTAGCATGATTAAAAAAAAAAATATATATATATATATATATATATATCAATCAATCAAATTTTATTTGTATAGCACATTTCAGCAACAAGGCATTTCAAAGTGCTTTACATCATAAACACAAAACACAAAGTCATGCAACATAGAATAAAAAAAAGTAAACAGGTGTGTTTTTAGTTGCCTATATATATATATATATAAAACTTATATATATATATATATATATATATATATATATATATATATATATATATATATATATATATATATAAAACTAATATATATATATATATATATATATAGGCAATATTTGTAGCCACTAGGAGAGGAATTAAATCACTGATAAGGTTGTCTCTTTCATAGGAGAATTGATTTCTTTTTAAACTTTACTAAACTCCAAGCAACTTCCAACAACATACAGTAGAGGGCAGTATAAAACCAGTGTTAATTAAAACCCTGATTTGTTCTGAATTTAGAGTGGTAGCCTAAAACAGCTGCTTTGATTATTTTGGGGAGGGAAAAATCAACGTTTCATCAAAAAATATTAAAGAAATAGTTTACACTGATCATATAGAGACACATTTAAGGAGCCCACCTGAGTCAAGTGTTATGCAGATGTTTTCACAAAGCCTTTTCTATGTGCTCTTTAGGCACTGAATGCATTTCCTGAAGATGCAAAAAAAATAATATACTTTAAATGATCACTCATCCACTTTCTTTCACAGCCTTCTTTGACCTCACTACAGACAGATCTAACACCAGTCGTGGTTGATTTAAGGTGCTGAATATGTGCAGGATGTCGAAGAGTATTAGCTGTCACCTTTATTGAAAATCCGAAATTGAAAGAGCACATTCCTTTTAAACTGACGTAAATAAGGAAATATGCCACCTATGCAGGCAGAATAAGCCGGAACAATTTATCATCTTGATTCTTTCCTGATTTTTAATGTTTGATTTTGAGTCACATGCAGCACTGTGAAAAAGCCAGGCCAGTATCTGAACAGATATTCTATGTTTCTGCTTTTTTCCCTTGTCCTTTGAGTGCTGCAGATCTTCCATGAAATGCAGCAACAACATCCTAAGCAAGCACAAAAAACAGCAGCATCAAAATTATGATTTCAACAATTACTGAAAACAGCAAACAGGGACGAAGCTCCTCCTCAGAGTTGCAGTTTCCACGTTTCTGCATTACAGAGCAGCTACTCCTCTCCCCCACTCAGCTCCTTCAGACTAGCAAGCAGCAATTAGCAAACACCTAATGGATCTGCACACATGCTGAGCTCATTACACGACTAACTTCTGCATTGATTAAAACGTTGTTAGAGGGACAATAGAGGAGCACTGTCCTGATGACTCCCTGAAGGCGAAGTGTTGGCGAAAGCAGGACTTTCTTAAAGAGACGGCGGCTCAATTTCAAGCCATATTTGATATACAGTATATATACATTAAAAAAAATTCCCTTCTCACCCACCGCGGGTGGTTCTTATCCTCTGAGCTCGGGTCCTCTACCAGAGGTCTGGGAGCTTGAGGGTCCTGCGCAGTATCTTGGCTGTGCCAAGGACTGCACATTTCTGGACTGAGATGTCTGATGTTGTTCCTGGGATCTGTTGTAGCCACTGCTCCAGTTTGGGGGTGACTGCCCCGAGGGCCCCGATGACCACAGGCACCACTGTGGTCTTCACCTTCCAGGCCCTCTCCAGTTCCTCCCTGAGGCCCTGAGTATTTCTCCAGTTTCTCGTGCTCCTTTTTTCCTGATGTTGCAATCGCTTGGTATTGCTACATCTACCACAACGACTTTCCTCTGTTGTTTATCCACTATGACAATGTCTGGTTGGTTCGCCATTACCATTCTGTCTGTCTGGATCTGGAAGTCCCACAGGATCTTAGCTCTGGCATTCTCCACCACCTTTGGGGGGTGTTTCCCACTTTGATCTCGGGGTTTCCAGTCCATAATCTGCACAGATGTTTCTGTACACTATGCCTGCCACTTGGTTATGTCGTTCCATGTACGCTTTCCCTGCCAGTATCTTGCACCCTGCTGTTATGTGCTGGACTGTCTCAGGGGCCTCCTTGCACAACCTACACCTTGGGTCTTGTCTGGTGTGGTAGATCTGGGCCTCTATTGCTCTGGTGTTTAGGGCCTGTTCCTGGGCGGCCATGATGAGGGCCTCTGTGCTGTCCTTGAGCCCAGCTTTTTCCAGCCATTGGTAGGATTTACTGATATCAGCCACTTCGGTTATTTGCTGGTGGTACATCCCATGTAGGGGCTTGTTCTCCCATGATGGTATCTCTGGCACTTCAACCTCCGTTCCCTGTTGTCTGAGACATTCACTGAGCACATTGTCTGTTGAGGCTTTGTCCCTGATGTATTTATGGATCTTAGTTGTTTCGTCCTGGACAGTGGTTCTCACACTCACTAGTCCTCTGCCTCCTTCCTTGCGGCTCGTGTACAGTCTCAGGGTGCTGGATTTGGGATGGAACCCTCCATGCATTGTTAGTAGCTTTCTAGTCTTAATATCTGTGGCTTTTATCTCCTCCTTTGGCCAGCTAATTATTCCAGCAGGGTATCTGATTACTGGCAGGGCATAGCTGTTTATCGCACGGATTTTGTTCTTGCCATTGAGCTGGCTTCTCAGGACTTGCCTTATTCGTTGGAGGTATTTAGCTGTGGCTCCTTTCCTTGTGGCCTCATCACCTAGATGAGGTATACCACCATTTGCTTGTGGTATACCTAGGTACTTGTAACTGTCCTCTATGAAAATGTGGATCTGTTGGAATGCTACTACTCAAGTAACCCTAGTCAGAGAGGTTACATGCAAAGACTGGGGAAGGAATTGTTACTTCGACATCCCCAGTCAACACTAAGTGCTAAACAACTAGTAGCTCAGTGTTCCAACATCCGCAAACGGCAACTGCTATCACAACTTGAGATTGACGAGATACAACACAAATGCTACGGCAAAAGGGAGGAACCCGGATGTCAGAACTGTGGGGACTTAACTACAAGTCCCCACCCAGTGAGAGGATACACGGCCCCAGTGAGCGAATCAGAGCTGAACGAGACAGCTGCTGACCTGAGAGAGAGAATCATGACCCGAATGACAACCAGGCCTCCCCGGCGCCAATTACAACGGCTGAGTGAAGTACCATCAGAAAGTCTCATTGAGAATGTGAATGCAGCATTGAGAACATATATATATATATATACATATATATATATATATATACATACAACATTTTTATAAGAACTGAAGGTAACGTAGTTATTTGATTATGCTATAAAATGGCACTATGTGGCTGTAAAACACACAATGCAGCTCCTTTGGCATTTAAAATGTGCAGCCTTTTATTTAAACACATACACCCTCCTCCTCCTCAGAATAACCGACAGACACATTTCACTACTTTTCTCTATAATTGGCTTAAATAGGATTCTGAACCAGTATTTAGATAATAATGTGTTTTCAGGCATAGCAACCTGAAAACACCTCCAAATATTTTTACGCAGGTTGAACGTACATATAAAGTTTAATATGTACCATCTCGGCGTATTCAGGTCACATTTAAGAGTATCTTTAATGGATATTCATATCTCCAACAGCCTGTCTGTAAGACGAAAAAAAAAAAAAAAAAAAGCTCATGAGATTTCCATAAAGCCTCCGGCCCCCCTCCTTGGAGCTATTATTAGTAACACCCGTGAAGCGAGACGTCTTCTCCCTGCAAAATTTTCTGCCCCCCATTGTTCTTCCACAGACTCCCTAATATGAGCACCAACTATCGAAGCATGAACCTAGACTTTCAAAAAAAAAAAAAACTGTGGAGAATCCTTTAATTTTTGCCCTGCGAGTCGATCCTTGCGGCTGACACACATTTGGCTTCGGCTTTAGAAAGCTGCAGGGCTCCTCAGAGCGGGGAGAGGGACTCAAAGCAGCAGCTCACGGTTCAGATAAGGAGGCAGCTCAAATTCCCAGACCTGGCTGTCAGAAGGAGGAGGCTAATGAACGAACAAAGCAGGGGAGGTTATAGAATTTCTCTCTGTGTGGATGGCCCACCTGTGTAGGATGCTGTAGCTTTTAGACCGACACGACAGACTTGGTTTTGACACCATTCTGCATCAACGTCTACGTGAGCCGTGAAGCGTTTTGAACAGTTTTAAAATCTGCTGACTCTGCATCGCGTATGTTTGTACTGAAGGTGCGCAACACGTCATATTTTGGCATCGATGTGATGCCAAGTAATACCAGAGTCCGTGTCGGTATCGGTGATACTGATACTGATGCTTTTTTGTTGAAATAATACATATCGTCAAGCTTCTGACCTTTTAGTGGTTTTTATTTTGAGTTATTTTGTTAAATCCTGGGACAAAATTTGGATAAGGTTTGTGGGTATACACAGAATACTTTAACAACATAGACACATGATAAACAGAAACAATATAGGAACAAAACAAATTTGTTTGCATTGCTTTCTAAATGAACAGACTACATATTGTTTAAGACCAATTCAAAACAAAATTTTTTTTTAAGGTATAGTTTAAAATTAAAATTTTGAGAGGGAATCTAACACTAAATGATACGTTAGTATCAATCCAATACCGATAGCGACTTGATATCGATATTATTGGCATATTTGGATCGATCCGTCCACCAATACATACAAAACCCACCCCTAAATAAGAGAAAGCGCAACCAAATGCTCAAAAATTGGTGAATAGAATACATCTGTTTCTAGTGTGATGTAATCTGAGTTTAAATGGAGAACATTGGTCAATCAACAGCATCATGAGGAAGGAGTTCACAGCAATTTGAGTTCGGTTATAAAAAGAAAAATAGCCCAAGCCTTGAAGAGAGCCACGGTTCACTCCATTATTTTATAAAACAAAGAGCATGGCTTGAACTGGGAAGCTCTGTATCCTGTCCAGAGTTAACATGGAGCCCAAAGCTCATATGAGAGAATAACAAGAAGCTAAGAGAGCCTGAGCTTTTCACATATAAATGTGAAAAAAGAACAAATGACTTTTTGGCCCAAGTGCAAACCTGCATGTCTGATGAAAATCACGGCACATCCCCGCTGTGTGAAATGGCGGTGGCAGCATTTTCACGGCGCTTTCATTTCAGCGGGAACAGAGAAGTTGGTCAGAGGTGATGGGAAGATGGATGGAGCTAAATATAGAGTAACTTTACAATAAGTCTTTAGTGCAAAAATATGCACACCACACTTCTCAGTCTTTTATCCGGGTCATGAAAGAAAAATCATACAGAACAGAATTGTGTTTTCCACTACAAAACTATGAAATCCCTTCAAAATAAACAGAAGTTTGGTGTGGTTTGACGTGAACCTACTTATACAAAAGTTGAAGGCGTTGAAGGGATGCCGATGCTTTCGCAATAATCGGTTTGGGGAAAAAGTATATGTCATCTTTCCAGGTTACTAAACATTTAACTGAATGGTGTTTTTTCTTATTGTATTTTTATGATGTAAAGCACTTCAAACTGTCTTGTTGCTAAAATACGCTATAAGACAGCTGAACTTCATAGATTGATCAATTTCACACATTTGAGGAATCCTTGAATCTCCCACGGCAGCCGTTGAGAGTGCCTGAACGCTTGCTCGCACAAAGCCCCGCCCGTTTACACAAAGCTCCTCCTTTAGAGCTCAGCCAGAACGGTTGTAAACGGCATAATGAGAAGCATTGCTGAGATCACGCGCCGAACGCGGAGTGTCCGAAAAAGTAGGCGCTTCTTAAAGAGACGCAGGCCCAATTTCAAGGCGTCCAATTACGAAGTCAGATTTCTTCTGTTTGACATTCGCAGTGTTTTCTTTTACAACTGAACGCGACACAGTTGCTTGACATTGCTGTAAAAATGGCACACAACCCCGACCTCTTAAAGCCTAATACCAGCAGTAGCTGCAGTTCTTTATTTGGGAACAGGCTGCTGTGATCAGTCGTCTCAATCTAAACCACGGCAGAGGATTCCTTTACTTTCTCTTTTTTCCCCCCTCCCTGATTGGATTAACTTCCTAAAACACTGACTCCAAATATGCTCTCCTCCTCGGCTTATAAAAAAGCATGGAGCGTCCCCCCAGCGGCAGTAACAGCTTGAACTCTCTCGCAGGGGCAGGATGAGAGATGTTGTCAACTCAGCTCTGCGC
This sequence comes from Poeciliopsis turneri, assembly GCA_922788865.1. Classification (NCBI taxonomy): domain Eukaryota; kingdom Metazoa; phylum Chordata; class Actinopteri; order Cyprinodontiformes; family Poeciliidae; genus Poeciliopsis; species Poeciliopsis turneri. Next base: position 500,475 of record CAKLNU010001078.1, read on the forward strand.
ACAGCGAAGCTCATCATGTTTGCAGAGGCTAAATGTCTTTACGTGCCACCCAGATCAAGAGTCAATAGTTTGCAGGCGCTGCCTCCGCGGCTCTTTTAGCACTGTGGTATTTATAGACTTCACAAATGAGCTAAAAGACGACGCAATGCGCAGGAGGAAAAGAATGTTTAGAGGCTCATTGATTTCAGAAAAAAAAAAAAAGGATTCTTTTGCTTAATTTCCCCTCCCATGCTTGGGAATAAACTGCTCTTTGCTGTTGATAATAAAAGCTGAGCGTGTGTGTTTTTTTGTTTTTTTTCTCAAGCTGAACATTGAGGACTCCCGACCCCGTTAGGGAGAAGGGTGACAGAAAATGGATGGATGGATGGATGGATGAACATTGAAGAACACTAATGACAGTGGAGCGGGTCCGCGACGCCATGGCAACAATGAAAGATTTCACATTCGGTTTGACGTTTTAATTAAAAATGCAAACGCAAAGCAAACTTTGTGTCTTAATGAGAGGGCATGCGAACAATTGATCAATAGATGCTTAATTGGATCATTACCAAACACTTGCGGACAGGCTTGAGGGAGAATACTGTAGGGTGATCCATGTTTGATGCAGAATGCTTCACTGTTGGGCCTTCCTCATGAACTTATTCTCTCTTCTGTTTTTATTACTTATTTATTTATTTTTTTTGCATTTCGTCTTACAAATATACAACGCCGTGCATTTTATTGGGATTTTGTGAAAAAGTCTCCTCGTTGATTTCACAACACAGCAGGAAATATATCTAAACACATGTAAAAAGAGAAACAGAGATAATGTCCTTGATTCGTAAAACAAAAATTGAATAAAGAGCACACACAATATCAAAGTGCTTCCCTTCAATATTGTGTGCATATAACAGTAAAAACTGCTCCTGTGGTACAGCGTTTATCATCCTACATCCTGCCATTTATACAGTCACATCAATTTTTTCCCCTCTATTCAACTTTAAGTAGTTTTTTAACGATTGCGTGGCACCAGAGGCTTTTATTCAGTAAGAGCTTGACGGGAAGAAGGACAGGAGGGGAGAGAGAGGGAAGAGATGCAATGAACAACCTGGGGTCGGAACTCCGAATCAGGGCAACGTACAGCATCCAAGTGGTAAATAAAAAAGACTGATTCGTCCTCGTTTCTAACAGCGGTGCTTCATTTTGAGTACGGAAGCAGACACACCAGAGAGCTGCTCATTTTCTCGTTGACTACCATTCATCAAAACGCTCAAAAACAAACTGCAAAGAGTTACAAGCGGTCTGCTGTGCAAGGCACTACTGACCACTGCTGGTCAGAAGAGAGAATTTTCCCCAGAGGGCGAAGCTTCAGTCGAGCACAGAGCTTATAAAACACCATAAACAGGCATGCAGCTGAACATGTGTTGAGCCGCAGGCTGTGTGCTGCGGGCGGCTCACAGCGCGCTGCAGGCGGACCGGACTGATTTTGGTCGGGGCCCTCGCTGCACACATCCATACGTCTCTGTCACGGCGGCGTCTCCCTCTGAGGGAGGACAGACTCACAAGGACATCAGAATAAAGTCAGAATGTTGGAATCGTCTGACTCTTGACAGAACGTGGTGGTCAATAACCTGCCTTCCTGTGCTCCGAAAGAAGGTTGGGAGATGAGTGGAAGTGAAATGTCTTTTTGAGAAGATGTTTATGCATGGAAAGCTGACGAAAGGGTTCATTATTATCAATAAATAGAGAACATGTGGAAGTGTACCTGCCCTTGAAAAAAAGCAAACAAATCTGCAATTCAATTAGTCTGTTGATCCCAAAGGGAAATTAAATATTTCTCTCTTTTTTTTTTTTTTTTTGGCTCCAGCGGCCTTTATTTGATAACGAATAGGCAGCAAAGAGAGAAAGGGGAAAGACATGCAGCAAAGGTCGCCAGGCCAGGAATCGAACCTGCGATAGCCGTGTCTAGGACTAAGGACACCACAGCACTCCCAAATGAAATATTACTGTAACTCAATTAAAGTGTTGCTAAATATTAATAACCTGGTTTAACCCGGTTAAACCAAAAGTTTAGCGAAACCACCTTTAAATGTAGTTGTTTTGTTGTTTTTCTTTACTGAGGAATGTTACTGCAAAGTATTGGTGAAACTGAATTAAAGGTGCAAAAGCCAAGTTTTAGTTCAGGTGTGTGCGCACTTCTATAATTAGGTTATTGTGTTCTAATTACACATATTTTCCCCGTCAGAGGCTTTATGATTAGTGAATTGTGCAGAAATTGACATTTGAAAGGGGCAATATTTTGTAAAATTGATTTTTTGAGCTTTACATCATGTTATAATGTTATTTTCTCATTAAAAACACATCTGGAGTATTGCTTTGATTCTTTCATGCATGTTTGGAATATCCTTTGAGCTGCAGGCACTTCCTTGCTCGGCTCCTTCAGACTAGCCAGGAGCAATTAGCACAACCCTTGGTGGAACTGCGCATCTGCTGAGCTTCTTATATGGTTTACTTCTCTGTGTAACGCTGGTAAAAACGTTATTAAAGGGTTAACAGAAGAGCGACATCGTGATGATTTATTGGAGGCAGAGTTTCAGAAAGAGCAGGAGTTTCTTAAAGAGACAGAGGCCCGTTTTCAAAATATTAAATTATGAAGTCACATCAGGCATATTTGATATATTTTCATAACAACTGAAGGTAACAGTTACTTGATTGTGCTATAAAATGATACTGTGTGATTGGAAACTACATAATACTGCCTCTTTAAGTGTAGAAAATATTTTTGAAATGATATATCATGGTGGGATTGTATTTACTTTTCATCACAGCTTGACCAGTGACTTGTCTTACTTTGGTTTTACTGCCTCCCAGAGCCCATACTTTAATTTGGTCTTTTGTGAAGCGCTTTGCCTTTATTTATTTATTTATTTATTTATTGTAATCTGTCAAAGATGCCATATAAAAATGATCTTTCTTACTTTACATATCTCTCTGCAGATTAAAGTTCCTTTTTATAGGAAGCAATCACTTGATTCGTACTTCGGCGATTTGCTGCAGCAGGTGCAGGGTGGAGCCAGCCGGTCAGTGGTTTCCGCCAGTTCCCAAAGTCAGAACCAAGGCCTGAGAGTCACAAGACAAATCAATGCAGTCATGAGATGATTAAAGAGGCTGAGAGAGGGGGCCGGAAAATAACAAAGCAGGGTTATTTTCATGTGTTTCCAACTACAACACCTCCGTGGCAGCATGCTTCTCTGAAATCTTTGTGAGCTTTGAGTTAGAAAACGTCTTAATCTCCTATTTCCCAAGGCAGTAAAAGGTTTACCCCTCGAAATGGGTTTTTTTTTCAGGATGTTTTGACATGGAAGAGCTTTATTTTGAAGACATTTCATACCCCTCCAAATGGCTTCAGCAAACCGCAGCTTCCTCTACAACTAATACTCCAAGAGTTACGTAACAGATTATCTTAACTGTTTTTATCTTCCTAAACCCCACCGACCTGGATTGTACGAGATCCAATTCTACGGGGAGTGAGGTGACAGTCATGGAAGAAACATCACATAAGCAATATGATGATGAAAAATATGGTGGATAGAAATCCTGCCTTTGGCGCCGCACTGTGAAAACACAAAATCTTGCCAAGTATTTTTGGTCTAGTTTCTCGTGCAGATACCTGAGTACACTTGAAATAAGTCAAAACTGACTCACAAGTAACTTTTTCGCATGTCACGCCAGCTTGTTTTAAGCCGTATCATTCTTTAGCATTTGATTTTAAAAAGTACTTGTTACGTGTTTGTTAAAACCGTCACTGATGATATGATACGAGAGATCGTTTTTGAAACCAAAAATCGAGCTTCATCACCTCTTCCCTGTAATCCTACTGCCATCTGCAGAATCAGAGCACCTGGTCAGAAACAGCCGCAACAGAGCAAGGAGCCGAGTCTTAGCGCTGTCATCACCTTTGCTCCCTGCTAGGCTACAGCTAGCTCCTCACACTTGTGGTGAATGCTGAGAACAGTTAGCATGGCTGTCGATGACGGTGGATGAACAGTTTTCCTGTAACGGTAACTTGTTTCTATATTGTTGATACATTGTGCGGTTCCCACACCAGCATGATTGACAGCGCCAAAAAACTCCTCCTGACTCTGATTGGTTGTTTTTGACTGAGCGGTGTGTTTAGGATCACAGAGAGGCAAAAACAGAGGAGCTTGATTTTTTTTCACAGATTATCTGTGTGGTAAAAAGATAGTTTTAACAAATATGTAAAAGTAAGTAAAACTCTGTTTTTAAAGCATCTTTAAAATCAAAAAAGTGCATTAAAGTCAATAATGCATAAAAAAGATCCATCTGATTTAAAAATAAATGTTTTGACATTTTTTAAGTGACCACAGAGTTCACCTATCTCAAGTCTTTCTGACCATTAAAGCAGCAATTTTTGTTTATTTTTTATTGTTTTGTTTTTCTTTTTGTAAAGAAAATCGAACCACCGCAAATTTTAAAAAAGTCTTACAAAGTTTTGTATTCTGTCATTGCCCCCATTTTACAGAGACAGTGTTTATAGAAAGAAATCACAAAAATTTAGTTACAGAAAACACACAAAACCCACACAATGTTAATTAATATAATAAATAAATAAGCAAACAAATAGCCAGTATATAAACATCACCTGTCATGTTTTATTTTCTGTAAAGTTAATAAGATGAAGGTTTGGTATATTTGAATGTTCATTATTGCTTTCAAAAAAAATTTTCTTTTTTTTTTTTTTTTTTTTTTTTACAAAAGTGCACATACTTCGTGAACCAGCTTTGTTTTGTGTTTAGGACGTTTATTTTTTTTTAAATAAATAAAAACTATTCTCTATTCTGTCATGTGGCATCCATGCACATATCCATCCATCCATCCATTTTCCGTCACCTTTCTCCCTAACGGGGAGCTGCGTTCCGGGCGAGAGGCGGGGTTCACCCTGGACAGGTCGCCAGTCTGTCGCAGGGCCCATGGACATATATGTATATATATATATATGGATGCATATGGAAATCACAAATGTGAGCAAAAGGCCTGCAGCCTCTTCTACGTTTAATTCACAGATGGGGCCCATAACGAAGACTGAGTGGCTAAAGGTGAACTGGGTTCACTAAATCTCGGCTAAAGCTCTGCATATGATGGATTATAGCGACTCTGGCAGTTTCACACATCTGGAAATGTCTCATGATGCGATTTTTATCACAGAAACAGAAAGAGAGACAGAGAGGAATGAATGAGAACCTCTGATTGTTCTTTCTTGTGTATTTTTATTTATTTATTTATTGTTTTGTTTTTTTTCCAAAGGCTCATTTTTAGATTCCGTTTGATTTCAGACGGAAAGATGATCTCCAAAATGAAAAAGAAAAGAAAAAAAAAAGATGGGAGGGAGGGGGATAGTAGACAGACGTATGGAGTCCAAAAAAAAAAAAAAGTCCCTCCTACTTAACCTACATCCGCAAAAAAAAACAAATCACCTGCACGGTTTTGTTTTAGTTACGGCAGCAGGCGGCCCCCTCGGGGTCCTCGGTGGCCATGCGGGAAGAAAGAAATCTGAGGCAGCCTGATCAGCCCGACCATGTCTGCGCAGTGGGGCCGTCGAGGGACGAGAAAACAAGGAAAACCATATTGCATGTGTCGCCACACCCATCACACGCAGCCTGACGTGGAGGGGGGGCGAAAAAAAAAGAAAAGAAAAAAAAATATACATATATAAAAAGAAACAAAAATAAAAACACTTCTATCGGCGACATGACACTATTAGTGGAAGGCTGCGGATGAGTCACCATCATCATCATCAGCACCATCATCAGCACCAACATCAGCACCCTTCCATCACTGGTCCAGCAAAAGCTGAAAAAAAAATAAAACAAATAAAAAAAAATAAAAAAAAAAGAAAACGTCGACATTCTGATGATGCTGTGGAGATGCTATGGCGCACGTGGGGGCCCCCCGACTTAAAGGAGTGGAATGTACAGATGTTGCACGCCGGCAATGCGCATGATACTGCGGCTCCCGCTTTTACACTACGGCACGCTCCAACTCACCTTGAATCGGAACGCTCCTCCGGGTTCGTCATGCGGGGTGGAGGGAGGGAGAGAGAGGTGGAGGAGGGTGGAGAGGGGGGATAACGAGGTAGGGTGCGGAGGGGACAGCCAATACACGCCCCAAAGCCTCAATCGGCAACCAATCCGGTGGCGGAAGAGGCGGACCTGTTGGCTTTTTGCATTCTCACACTTGGTTTCACTATGCGTTCGTAAAAGAGAGACAGAGGGAGAAGGAGAGAGAGAGAGAGAGACGTAGAGAGAGAGAGAGAGAGAGAGAGAGGAGGAGAGAGGGAAGAAAAGGGGAAAAAAACGGCTCCGTGTCTACTACAAACGCGGCGGTGCAGGTGCTCTGTCTCTTCGGGAGAGGATGCGGATGGAAGGACGGGGGAGGGAAGAAGAAGAAGAAGAAGAAGGGATGAAGGCAAAGCAGCGCCGCGGGGAGAAGAGAGACGACTGAGAGACGTGAAATGAAAACGGGGCTTGCGCCGAAGAGTCCGAGAGGTGCAAGGTCGAATATGAGAAATTGGTCGAACGGGGCACTTTGCGTGGTAATAGCTGGTCGGCAATAGTACTATGATTTGGTATGTGGCCACTCTGATAGCAAGTGTATTCAGCACCAGAGGAACGGCCGCTCAAGGTGAGTTGAAGTGCGATATATTTTCTCCTCGAGCCGCGCGTGCATGACGCCCCCCCCCCCCCCCTAATTGCATTATTACTATTACCATCATTATTATTGTTGTTTTGTGTGGAAATGATTATTACTCATTCCGCCCGCGTGTCCGATAATAGGAGCTGCAGCGGCGTGTCGTTCACCTCCCATTAAAGTTCGTTGTGCCGCCGCGCGGCTCCTCGCGGCAGACGCATATCGCGACCATTATAGATCACAACAAAAGCTCGCGCGACTGATACGGCTGTTGGGTTAGGCCGGCGCGCGCGTGTATGTGTGTGTGTGAATGTGTCTGGTATGCGCGTATGCCTGCGTGTTCGTGCGTGTGTGTGTGTGTGTGTGTGTGTGTGAGGCGCATTTGTGCAGCCTGGAGGGTAACGAATCCGCCGCCGCTGAAGGGGGGAATATGTGTGCATTTGTATTATAGCCGGAGCGGTCCCATTTGACTTCTCCTGAGAGGGGTGTGACCACCGGTCTCAGCCCCTCCAGATGTGGATGAGGGGGGGGGAGGGGGGTTAAGAAAAAAAAAAGTAGCTAAATAATGCATCACGTGTCAAGATGAAATGCATTCTTGAATTTGATAGAGCTCACTGCCGCATGCATGGAACCGAAATGCAGGATCTCACACTATAAAAGAGCAGGAGGAGGAAGGAGGGAAGAGGGAAGAAGAGGAGGAGGAGGAGGAAGAGGAGGAGGAAGAGGAGGAGAGATGTGTGTGTGTGTGTGTGTGTGTGTGTGGAGGTGGGGGGGTCAGAGTGTGGCGTGCGTGATGCACCGCCGCATGCTCGCCCCCTGTGCTGATCTAAGAGCTTCAGAGAAATACTCACATTGCTCCACAAACCCCAGTGCAAAAAAATAAAAAAAGAGAAAAACTGCACAGTGTCCATTTTGCTCAGATTTGCCTCAGATCTGCTCTCGTGTTGACCCATGTACTTACTTAACCTTGCTTTTCCACTGGCGCCCAGATGAGGGAGACATGTGCCCAGTCTGTCGCCTGGTAACCGATCCCAATGACCCCCACCAACACACACGCACACGCCGTACCCAGGCAGAGCTGCACTTGCTTACAGGTGTTGGCCGCTATGCTGGGATACCAGCCAGAGGAGTTAGCAGCAGGGTAAAAAATAAAAAATAACAGTGTATCTATGGTGACACTTCAAGGCAAAAATGTCAAATCCTGGATTACATTTAAGGAATTGGGTGCAATGAAGTGACCAATCACAGCGTCTTACAGTCTCATCTTGTCATTTCACTTGGACTCTATGTGACGAAATGGAGCGTCACAGGAGGGAGAGCATTTTTTAATTTCAAGCATAGATCCAAAAAGTGTGGTGTCCTTTTGTGATCAGCCCTCCGTTGTTGTGGAACCACTTTGAAACGCTCATCTTAGCGAAGCGGTTTAGGCTCAGTTGGATGAGCTTGAAGCTACTGTAGACAGCATTTGGATCTTCTTAAACAGATTAAGATCTTGGATTAAAGATGGCGTCTTTCAGAGGATGTTATTTTTTAGGGTTACCTTATTTCCATCCTAACGTTAACTCTACTGATTCTGCTGGTACCAGGGTTCATAACAGGAATGGTGTGTCAGTAAGCCCACAAGCCTCCATTTTGGTTTCATTCGACCACCTGCTTATTGTGCCCACAGTGAGTTAGTTGCGGAAATAGTGGCTTATAGTTGTCCTGTGATCTGTGATTTTTGTCATTTTGCTTGGTTTGCAATCGCTCCGTGCTGCATCCCCTCTCTGACAATGGCTGGAAATGGGTAAAGTTTAAATCTGAGCCTGTTTCAAGCTCAGATTTACTAATGTTCTCTCAAAAATACCTCTGGTTTTCCGCAGAACATCTAGATCCAGGTTGAGGTTCCGTTGCGGCCACATAAAACGTGAAAACACAAATTCTTGCCAAGTGTCTTCATCTAGTTTCTTGTGCAAATACCTTAAGATGCTTGAAGTAAGACAAAACTAACTTTTACGAAACTCTTTAGCAAGATATCTGAGCTTGTTTTCAACACAAGTCCAGAATAATGATAAAAACTAGTTCCACTGGCAGATTCTTTTATTTTATATGACATGAACTCTTTATAAATGATAAAAAAAATCGACCAGTAGAACTATTTTTTTCTCTTCACCTCATTATTCAAGAATAATCGACATAAAACAAGCTCCTTTTTCAAGTGCACTAAGATATTTTCAGTAGAAAGTAGACAATAGTCTGTAAGACTTTTTTGTGGTGAAGTGTCTGGCTGAAAAAATGTTAAAAAGTTCACCAATATCAGCTGGGGCTTGTAAAAGACAATAACTAAACGCCGAGATTATTTAGGAAGAGTCTGGCCATTTACTGTATAAAATATTTAAAATTTTGATATAAGCAAACAGGAACAACTTGCATGAGAGTTGGAAAATATTAGGCTGAAAATATAAAATCTTATTTGTAAACGGTTTTAGGGGGTGCAGTTCATAGCAAATTAGTTAATCTAACTATAAAAGACAAAATATTTACATCATTTTGTTTATCTCACTTTTGGCAGGGAAGCCAGTGAGTCTCAAAAACTCCTTGAGTTTATTTTTCTTCTTTTGACCAGTTTTTCGTCTGTATAGTAACTTTGCCCTTCAGAATAATTTGCATTTTCTAGGCTATTTAATGGTTTTGACTGTGTGAACAGGAGATTTTTGTTCTCCATCCTGTTGTTAGATTTTCAGATCTGAGTTTGCTCCAGAACTGGAAGAAGAAGAAAAAAAAAAAAAACAGAAAAAAAAAAGGAAAGTGAGATCAGGGCAGCTCAGCTCAGTTGAAACTTGGCTGCTTTGTGTGGAGTGGTATTTCGCTTGGTGTGCACTTTGCTCTGTGTCAGGCATAAACAAAGGATCGGGAGATCTACAAATAGATGTTCTTTCTCCCGAAAATAACATCTGAACCTGGCTCAAACACACTGAAACAGCGTGACGTTGTGCTTGAGTAGATTATATTTGTGCATAAATGTACGCTGAAGTGTATTTGTAGAAGCTGGATTGTCTGTCATGAAATTTATTTCACTTAAGAACAGTAAACACATGAGAGTTTTGGCAGTGCTTTCTGTCTTACCTGTTACGGCAAAAGATTCTGATTTTGCCCGTTTCTGGGATTTCTTCGATGATTAAAGGATAAATTCATTCAATTCATTGAAACAAACATTTACTTTACCTAAAAAAAATAAATTTTATATTTGACATATGTAAGCATGTGCACCAAACTATATGTTCCTCACTTTTCTCTCTTTCTCTATAACCAAAAAAATAAGCAAAAAATACTTAAATATGAGTTTTACAGCAAAGAAGGAGCTGGATTTGGATAACATATCAACTTTTTGGATTTTAGCTACTTAAATGCTGAATTTTGAGCCATTATTAAGGCTCAAAATAATAGTTTGCAGGAAAGGGGATAGATTACTTGCAACTGTGCTGATTGCATCATGAGCAGAGGTGCACCCAGCATGGTTTTGTTGGCAGATTTTCCCATACAGATTATATTCGTATACACATATTATGTCACCCTAAACCTGACACTGATCACCCCTATGAAATTTTTCTGAGGATGCCATTTGAGCCATTTTCAAGATGCTTCTTTAACTCATCTGATTTCAATTCAGTCCTGGCCTGCTTAGGTTTGTGCAGTAGAGGTGGAGCTATCAATCCAAAATATCAATAATATCAATAATATCAATACCAAGTCAGTATCGTTATCAGATCGATACTAGTGTGGCACGATTGATACTTTACTTTCAGATTCCCTCCTGAAATTTTTGCTTTATTTTTGTGTCCTAATTTCTTAAATCAACCTCCAAAAGACTATGTTTTAATTTGCTCCCAAATTATAACATGTTTATACTTTATTTAGGAAAAATGCACACAAATCATGTTGATATGTTATCAAAGTATTTCGTGGAGCACTGTAAACTTTGTCCGAATTCTTTTGTGGGCCTGAGCAAAAATAATTCACAGGAAAACCACAAGAACACCTGAATGTTACAAGTTTGATTATTTATCAAGCTTAAAAAGTATCAGTATCAGTATTGTATCGCTGATCGATATCAAAACATGCAGAATCACCCACTGTTATTGGGCAGTATGAAAGGAAGAACAGTAGAACTGTGTCATAACAGTTTTTGCATGTACAAAGCCTAAAATCTTGGGCGTAAACCATTTTTCTGAAACTCTGCTAATGAAAACATGTTTGTATTTCTTCTGAGACTGAAGAAGGCACCTTCCAAGAAACTGCAGCAGGTTTAAACTCCAACACTAATTCAAGCTGTTTCAGGAACTCCACTGTTAGCCATGTCCGATATGTAGACAGTGATGTATATCGCTCGGGTATGAGCCGCCACTTCCAGTAAATGCACATTCAAAGACTTCATTTTGTGCCAAGTGCCCATCAGGGAAGAAACATATGCTAAGAGAGACCCAGGGTTAGTCCAACAAAGGCAGCAGTGACTTGGCAGCAGATCGAGGTGAAGCAGGCCGGACGCCAACAGTACTATAGAAGTAATTAAACGTCATCGACAGGTGGAATATTTGAAGTATCACCAACGTTTGACGGCTTCTTTCACTCACCATCGCACCGAGATTTAATGTCATTTAAGCACACGACAATTTAGCTTCAGTTTTTTTCTTAAGGACTGTTTTTAGAGTGCCAAATGACCTGGGCTGACTTTTTTTTTGTGAGCAGCCAAATTATTGTCAAGAGCTTTTACCTCGTCAACATGCAACATAATTTTGGTTGTTTACCCACAATGCGCTGCCTCGTGGTGCGATTCTCGCGTTTGTTTGACTTGAAGAAGACCAAGCCCCATGTTTTTAAATGGAGGTAAAAAAAAAAAAGAAAGACCCAAAAGAACCGAAGCATGGTCTAAAGTTGAAGTCCTTCTGGATTTGTAACTTTTAATGACATCCAGAAGATAGAGATCTGATGTCTGTAGGTTTGTTCTGGTTTGCTTTTGTTTGATGACTGCTTTACTGTTTCAAATGTGAAACAGGAATTTGGACTGTGCTTGGGAAATTTCATTTTAATATTGTCACTGTTTGTATGGGTTAGAAGGATAGAGTCATTTTTCAAACGTTTTTATAGTTTCGGGGGTTTTGTATAGTTGTTATGAAATTACGGTAGTATTACAAGCAGGAATTTTCTCCTGACATTTTTCTCGCATGAACTTTTTTTTCCTTTTCACTCAGTTGTCTTTGAGAGTTTTCCGATATTGACTTCGTTTTCTATTTTCAAGGCTAGAAAAGCTTCTTCCCTTGGTCTTTTCTTCTTTTGCTTTTTTCTAATTTAAAGATAGCCATTCAACTTGCAACAAGGTCATTTTCACATTTTTGAAACACAACGATTCCCAGCTTTGAAAGTCAGTTGTCATGGATACCGTCAAAGGGTTTTGACAGTTTTTAAATGCCGAAGTGCGACTTTAATTTTTCACCTCAACTTTGACTTATCTTGATTTGTTTTTGCACTCAACAAAGATATTTTATTTATTTATTTTTACAAACACAAAAAGCAGACTTCTGCAACTCACAGTTGCAGACGTTTCATCTGGTTCTGGTTTCCTATATTATGGCATTAAATAATAATTGTATTGTCTGAATTCATAACCTTAAAAAACCATGACATATGTATAACATATTATCTGAATCTTTATTTCCATTTAAAAAGGTGCAAGATAGGAGGCAAAAAAAAAAATACATAGGAGAAAAATTTATTTCGAACTGAAATAGTTTGAAATTCTTTAAATACAACAGATTTTATTAAATTTATTTATTTACTTTTTGTGTTCATCCCAAAATACAATCATGTTCCGAAATGATCTTATGTTTTCCAACCAGTTTCTCAGACATGAACCCAAGCTTTCCCTCTCAAATTCTCTGTGCTCTTTTATTTACTTATTTATTTATTTATTTATTTATCTCGCTGTGCTTTATTTTATCACAATCGTGAGAGTAAAGCTTAGTAATGAGCTTAGGAGAAAGGCTGTGCTCAAGCTGCGGATGGCAGACTCTCAGTGCTGGGCATCTGCCAGCTCTCTCTGGCCAGTCCGGTCCCGGCGGAGTCCTCTTTGCAAACAGAGCCTGCAGCATTCTGGGAAAGCCACATTTTCAGATCATGTGGTTCTGGTTAGACAGACTAACTCAAAATCCTCTTCAGTCGTAGCGCATATAGCTGGACACAAGTTGTAATGTGTCCTACATTGTAGACTTTATGGACACAATATGTATAATATTTTTTGCATTAGAATTATAAATCTGATGTCACATAAAAGTGATGAACGTGACTTCCATCGATTTCTTTAAAATAGAGAAGAAACAATTACTCTCACTCCAAACACTATGTAAGATTTTGATTGTTTACATTTGTAATGTGACAAAAAAAAATATAAACATTTGCTAAATTTAGCATTTTTTCAAAGTTAGCATCCTTACTGAGATGTCTTTTTGCTACTTGTTTGAGGACACTGTTTGAATGTGGGGGCTCTCCTTGGGTTTCAGCTGTTTATGTTTTTCTATATTTTGGAAAAATGTTGTGGTTCTGTTACAGTAGTAAATAATTTTATAAACTAAATCTCCATAAATGATTGTGGTAATTTTTCTGCACATTTAAAGTGACATATATCCTCTGAACACATTTGAATTTGAATAAAATACAATACCTTACATCTAAAAAAAAAAAATTGGAAATTGTAAAAATAAACTTCAGCATTTATATTCTTTTCAAACAGTGTAACTCACAGATTCATTAAACATGGAGTGATATTCTTGTAATTTTAGTAGTTTTTTAGGCTCAGAGATAACGAAAACCCAAAACTCTGTGGCTCAGAAAAAACCCAGCATATCACCGAGCAGCTCCCTTTCTAAGGTGAAACACACACCTAGAGGCACTGACACAAACGTTTGTTCTGTTATGCTTTTATTTTGAAGACTATTTTTGAGGCCAACTTCCGGAGCGCTGTTTTTGGCTAATGACTTCACTTGGAAGGACTTTCCTGATCATCCATCAGTGAAGCTGAGGGCTACAGTGGGATGAAACTATTGTTTGATTTATTCTTTGTTTGTTGTTTTGCATATTATCTGTAGAAGTTGGTCGTTAGTTGTGTGTGTAAATCATTCTTTTGGTAATTTTTGTAGCTCTGTTTGCTTAGGGCAACACCCCCCTCAAATTTAAATAGCGGTAGGGTCTTTATCTATTAAAGCAGGATGTAGAGTATTAGGGGAGATTTTTAAATATTTATTGTAATAGATGGGTTGTTGATTTAAAGCTGTAGTTCTGCCTGTCTGTTGATGCAGCGATGATGTGCCAGAACCTGCAACTGGTCAGATCTTTGTAAATTATTTTCTGAAGAAATTAAAAGGAAAAAAAAACATTCAGAGGTCTGGACTACTACTATTGTTGCCCTTTTCCATCTGATTTCTGGTTTTCATCTTGTTTCAGGGCTCTACAACACAAACCTCCACAGCTGCATAATGGGTATAAAAACAAAACATTTTAAAGAGAAATGTTTCTTGCACTGAATCATTGACTGTCCCTCCATTTTCTGGTATTACTGTATCAATGTGGCGTATGTGTAATGGGAGCCCAGATTGCTTTGATAGCGACACTACGTTCATGTGCATTATTGGGTCTGGTGTCTCACCTTCTTCACAAAGCCTTATGGATTCTCTCTTACTGCTGTTGCAACCTTTTTCTGCCACACATTTTTCCTTTCACTTAACTTTTTATGGACATGCTTAGACGCAGCACTCTGAAAAAGCTTCTTTAGTCATCAATAGCTTACTCTACTTCCCACTCTTGTGGAGGTTGTTCGTGACTGTCTTCTAGACATGTGTCAAGTCAGCAGTCTTCCTCATGATAGTGTAGCCTACTGACCCAGACTGCGAGACTATTTAAAGGCTCCTGAAACCTTTGCTAGTGTGGTTAGTTAGCTGATTAGTGGCTGACTCCAGGAGGTTGTGATTTCTATCTTTACTACAATGAAATGTCCTATAAGGAACCCCCAGATTTTGGTGTTTTGAGACACATAAGCTATTTGTATTAGCTTGCAGATAATGATTCTTGTTTAGCTTCATTAAACAAGCTAGCTTAGCTTGTTTCTGCAGCAGCTTGTAGCTACAGAAAAGCTACTATTTGACTGTAGCATTGCTGTAAGCTACAGTCAGAATGAAAGCTTGGATGGGAACAAAAAGTCCATGTAAATGAGTGACAAAAATGACTCTGCTGTGTTTCACTAGCTTTTAAGACCAAAGAGAAAATGGTTGAAGTCACTTTCTAAACTGTCTTTAGCATCTTGTGTTAGCTATTAGCACCAGGTGGGGGGGGGGCGTTCCTTCAAAAATGATTAGTATTTGCTTGTTGTTTGGTAGACGACACAATTTGTAACCCAACTCTGAGATTGATAAAAGGTTCTGTGATAAAGACAGGCCGAGAGCTCAAAATCAATACGCGGCAGAGCTAACCTTCGCTACACCGCTTAGCCTTTCCTGGTAAGGGCGAAACTTCTTGCTGTCTGATTTGTTCACGCGTGTGTTACCTTGACATGAAAAATAACCTTTATTTCAATATATTGATGGTCTTCTTGTATCTCTCTGCTTCCCTGGACTTTATTTTTTGTTGAACTGATATGGAAAATAGCTAGCTTTGAGTGTCCTTCACTGAATAGCAACTGAAGTGTCATTGTTCCCTGTGACCTGATGGTTCATTCAAAAACACTGCACCTATTTGTGTTTTTTTAAACAACGTCAGTGTTTTTAATGCTGTTTAAAGGTATGAACTTGTAGGCTTATTTTTCGAAAAATGCAGTTGTGGTAGAAGCTACAAAGATTAGACTGAAACGTTAAAAAGCAGAAACAAACTGAAAACAAACCCCAAAGAGCCGGTCTGAAGAAATAAAAGTAGACTTCAAGCTTTTGTGCACTGCTGTATGTGGGACAGCTATTATCTGAATGTCTGAGCTGCTGACAAGGAAGCCCTGTGCTGTGTTGACTTTTTCCCTCGCATGATTGTATATGATTCATTGATGCTGAATAAATAGTCTCATAAGAAGCCATAATTAGAGGAGTCGCATGAAAGCACCAATAACCACTGCCGTAGCAATATACTTCTTTGTATAATTACTATAAAACACCTCAGCTGGAGCTTTTATAACTCATCTAAACATCGCTGTGAGGCACAATAAAAGTATCTGAATTCAGCTGGGAATGAGGAATTTTTGTGCCTCCCAGCAGCACAGTGTCCAGCGATGTTTTCTGTGCCAAGCCAAGTTCGTTTCACACATCCCTCGATTCTTTGTGGTCTTTTTTTTTTTTTTTTTTTGTCCTGCACATTTAGTTGGGTGTCAGCAAATCCAGCGCACATCCCTGACTGAGCCTCTGCCAGTAAGGGAAACTATCAGATCTATGACACATTTTTACTGCACTAACGTAGACACAACAGACTCTCAGTCTGGACTGGAAAATGATATAACAGGATTTCCAGTTCGGTTCATGTGAAATATTTAGTTCAGCGATGAATCATTGAGCTTTGACTCAAAGTGCGGCTGTTTTCAATCGACCTCTTTCAGAAAAACACATTAAAAATAAAATGTTGGGAAAAGACAATGTAATATGGTAGTGTCCAAACCTTTTTAGAGGCCTTCTTTTAAAAAGCCCAAAATAATTTCATAGTTAATACTTCTCTTATCGTCCCTGGAACAGATGAAACACCTTACATTTTAATCAAATAAAGTAGAAAAAAACAAATTGTAGATCTGAATGATGGTGCAAGTGGCTGCCTAAACTTGTTTTTTTCCCCAGCAACCAAAAACAAGATCTTACTTTAACTCACATGTGGCACTCCAAGACATGCGCAGCGGTTTTCTCTGAGCAGTAGATGTCTGTCTAATCATCGGTAATACGTGTCCTGCTACATAAGTCATAAATCCGATGGAGAAGTGTAAATTCAGCAGCGCTTCGCTTTCACAGACGGTGGGTACTATACGTCTTACTTTTATCGTCACTTAGAAAATAAGCTCAAAGAGAAGTGAACTCTGTGGACGTGATGTTAGCAAAGCTAGCTGTACAGAGACAAATATGCACTACGTTGAATTATTGTGCGGAGGTGTGGGACAACGCTGCGTCCAAAAGTCTGCAATATAGTGATGTGACATTCACAGTTGATCCGATTCTTCTGAACGGCTCTTTGCTGTGAAAGGCAGGACTGGAGCCTCACCGAGAGCCGCTCTTTGTTCTTGTAATGCTCTGCGTACACTGCAATAGCTATTGTTACTTTACTTAATTACATACCTTGATATTTATCTAATTAGCAAATAAATAAATCAAGAACGGAAGAGCACGCAGAGCATTCTCATTGCTCTTTGATTGTCACCTGTCATGGTGGCAGACATTTCAGCTCTGTGTGCTGCCTCGCTTCATGCAGCGGGAGAGAGTGAGAACTCCTGCCTTGTGCTCGGTTACTTCTTGCTTGCTGTTCCTTGGTCAGTGTTCGTAGTTGAGCGTTGTTACCGTCAATGCATTGCCTTAACTGCGATGTTTAATGGTGCAGACAGTTGTGGTTTCTGTCATGTTCCATGTACTCTGTGTTGCAAACACTGCGTGCTTGGGAGGTAAAGGGTTTCTCTCATGCGTTGTATACTCTCAAGAAAAAAGGTTAGTCTTCAATTTATTGTAACTTTCTCAGAAATCTTAAGTTCTACGCAGATTTTAGCTGAAAGGCTACTGGCAGGAAGTCCATTGACATAAAATCTTTTTTCTGAGTGAGAGCAAGCCATCACCTGACAAAGATACAAAACAAAAGCATTACAAATTGCTTTGAATGACGAAGGTCTTTGAAAGATGAAAACAGCTGAAGGATTCAAGCACCATTGTTACTTTCTTCAATTCTAAGAAGGCTTTAGAGAAGGTTTTGCCTAAGGGAATAAAAATGCTGTAGCTGAAGCAAGTCCAGCAATATCCTCCAGGACCAAGTTGCAGCATATGAAAATGGATTCTGAGGACTTTGAAAAGAAGTCGGTGTTTTGAAGACGAGCTCGACCTAGTTGTTTTTGGAGACAGGAAGTGACATGGATAATAAGGTTGTCTTCTCAGTAACGCATATCGTAAATGAATGTAAGCCTGTGCTGTTTCCTCCTCACACCCAGGGGAGGCAATGCTGGGAGCAGATAGCTACCACTGTGATTTATAGTGTTATGAAATCTGATTCAGTGCATCTTTCAAAAATGTTTCTAATTTAATTTCATTTGTGGACGACAGAATGCTTTCCATGTATCAGTTTTAGATTGAGTCTGTGTGTCTTTACGGAGAGCGTATTCTGGAAGATAAAAGAAAGCCAGCCAAAGTGAGAAACTGACTTTTATCTATTAATGATTGCAGTCATTACCTATGAAAAGATGCGACGACGTCTCTTTTTTTTCCCCCCTTCAACTTTGCCGGCACGTATTAACATGCAAGCAAACCGAAGCGTACAGGTCCACACACATGCACGGCGCTGAGTCCATTCTCTGATGTGACCTTCAGCATATGAAGGCTGGCATTCAATTACCGCCCTGTCAGTGGCCCATCCAGCCCAGTGGCTGCACGTCCTTGAGACTCTCCCTGCAGCCTCCGTCCAGTCTATATTCTATTACATCCTCTACATCAGGAGCTCTGTCCGGCACAGAGCCCTCATCGCTACAAAACCCTCATCGCTACAAAAAGGGGGAATTGCACCTAATCGCACCGCATTCCAGGCTTTGATGTATTCCCTCTAAAGTCTGTGGTTGCAGGGAGAAAATGGAGATTCATGTTCATGCCCCGAATTATACCCAAGCTTGAGCTAAATATTACATTTTAGTTTCGCTCTGTGAAATATGGTTCGGATGGGAGAAAAAGACGTTTAGGGGCCTCGGATCAGAAAATCCAGCAGGGCTCATCTGTAGTTGCCTCGCTCAGTTTCCTCGGTTTTCATATGTTTTCTGGTATTGGAGCTTGTTTTTAGGTTAGTTTGAGCTCTTAGGGTTAGCTACCAGGTTAAAACTCCAGTGGAAAGTCTTTGTAAATTTATTCAGTTTAAAATCTGCAATCAAAGCGCGGTGAAGTGTGCCGTATAAGCAAAGACAAGTTTAAGGCCATCTTTAGCCTATTCAGTGTCAGAAGAATACAGAGGTGACACATTTTTAATCAGTTCAGTTTTGATACATGGGCTTTAGTTTGACACTACTAAGCAGAGGCAAAATATTATTACATTTTTCAGTTCATGCATCAGAACTGTAAACAAGACATGTCATCACAATCTGACAGATTTGGAGAATGTTTGGTTGAGTGGCAATGCTGAATGCCATTGTCCCTTTGCAACTACATCACCTAATCACGCTGAGGTGCCATGATGGACATCAGAGACGAGACCATTGCAGTCATTTTCCCCACGTTGTTTCTGCTAGTATGAGGAATAGTTTTTACTGAGCTAGTTTGTCTGTGTAGCACACCGAGTTGGGGTTTATAGATAGCGGTATCTGTAAAAGTTGGAAAAAGCGAGCTTAGAAAGTGACCCACATTTTTGCCGGTATAGCCGTGGCTGTCTGTGGAAGTAGCACAGCTAGTTGGGACTCATAGATGGTGGCATTTATAAAAGTTGCAAGCAGCTAGCTTAGAAAATAGCTAGCTAGCTTTCGTGCATGCTGGGCTATACAGGCTATATAATGATGGGGGATTTTCTCCATGGTTACTAATGATTAGACGCATAGCGTGCTGCACCATAGCGCCACTTCCAGTTCTTGAGATTGATGACTGCTTTCCATCACCACATTCTTTCTTCATCAAAAGATATATGATAAAATCACAATGATAGTTAAACAATATGTCACACATAAGGTCTATGCTTAATGCTTAATATTATAAAAATAAGCTGTTTTACATGCATGCTTTTCTTTTTGTCTGAGGCTGAGCCGAAGTGCTTTCCTCAAGACAAAAGAGGCAAAACCAGGAACATGAACAGAACTTTCTCCATCTCTGCTGGACAAGGCGAACTGCTGTTGGACAGGCTTGTTCTGTCCGAGAGGCCTTCGCTACTGTTTCAGACAATTTACAGCTGAAACAATTAATTGAGGAAATAATTAGCCAATTGCTCGATAAAGTAAACAGTCCATACTTGAAGCCCAATCTGTCACTGCGATGGACTCGTTGCAGCGCCGACTGTTTAACTGCTGCCAAACAGTGAGGTCTGACTCCCTCTGTGTTTTATCTATTTATGTATTTATTTGGTCGGTTTGCTTTTGTACCCGAGCCGTTTGCGCTGCCACAGATTTAATTCAACTGAATTGTTGAATTTCCCTAATTCACGATAAAAGCTATAAATCCAGTAAAGCCAGCAGATGTATGCATGAACATTTTTTGGGTGTCTGCAGGATTTATTGGGTATTTGATTTATGCATATCTTACTCAACAGAAACTTACCTTCATGTATTTGGAGAGCATCTGCAACAACTTCAGGTCAGCTTAGGGATAGTGCCAAAAATAAAAAGAATCAAGATGTAACCATCTCTTCAGTGTCTTGATGCCTTTATATTTTTACTGCTGTTTAATTGTAAAATCTTAGTCATGGATCATTGTTGAACACAAACATATTTCTCACATCTCAGCTCATAAACTTTTCATTCTCCATTAGAGAAATGAAAAGCGGCGACCAATCCGGTGCTTATTGTTGCCTTATAAAGGGTTGATGAATTCGTTTGCCTGGGAATATTTCCTACTTATGTGAGACGTGCTCTTTCTTTGCCGCAAGGACCCAGACGCAGAGCCAACTGGAAACCCAAGCTGCTAAACTAGTGCGACCTAAACCGCCTGCAGAGAAAACAATGGATTTCAGCAGCATGCGCTCTTGTTTCTCAGCGCTTGAGTTTGCATTTCACGTGACTTAACTTACTCAAACCAACCTGTCCAGTGAGTTGGTGGCCAGCAGTAACAAACAGAAGCAAGAGGAAAAATTTGTTCATCTCGCAGTTGCTTCAATTTGTGGTGGTCCAATTTGAAGTTGCAACCATAAACTCTATTGCATCTTATCATGCTTTTTATTGAATAAGCCAACAAAACTGCATCACTGTGAAATGAAAAAAAACAAAAATGTTTTAACATTTTTTTATAAACAAAAAATATAAAAGTTCTTATGTACGTTCAGGCCACTTTAATCGCATAACCCTAAATACATAATAAGGGGAACAATTTGCCTTCGGAAACAAAATTATGAAGTCTAAAAAACAAATAAGAGATCACAAAAAAAATTTAGAGAAACTTAGAATAAGCTGTTGAGAGCTAGTAATGAGAATAAATAATAACAATAAATGACAGTAGCTTGTTTGTAAATTGAGTGAGCAATCAGCAATTAGCATACAAAGCAATGAAAATTTACCCATAATTATCATGATATTAAAACCCTTTTACTAAATTACATAAACCATAAACAAACCTACTTGCATACAGTATTTCTCACAGTTTCTTTCTTTACTGTTAAACCAATACTCACTTGTTTTGGTGTTCAACTTCCTGTTTGCTAATGCTTTACTCCACGATTAAAATTAACAGCTTCAGTTTTCTTTAGGCGCTTCAATCAGCTTTTGTACTTTGTCTGACTTTATACCAGTTTCAAGGACAATCTGAAACTGAATATGTGTACATTTGTTCCTGCTGTAACAACCTCCACACTGAAGGGTGTTGTTATAGCAAGTTTTTTGCTGTTATTATGTGTTCACTTATTGGAAAACGCTGTTATGTGGTTTTTTTTTTAAAGTTTCTGACAAAATACAGCTAATATACCTTTGTCTCTCTATTGAAATGAGCATTTTCTATGTTTAAGATGAGCAAACTTTCTTACTTAAAAAGTAATTTGTAGTTTAATAAATAATACAAAGGCATTTTATGTGTTTCTCGTTGCTCATGATAAGAGCTTGGACTAGTATCGCATGCCTTTTTTTTTTTTTAATCGTCAGCAAAGAGGAGCAAACAGCAAAGCAGATTCCAGCAGAGAGGCCTGTGACAGGCAGAACACATCTCTGCTTTAAAATGTGCAATTTGATTAAATCTGCTCTGTTTCTGTCCAGAATGTGTGCTGGCCGAAATGAATAAAGTGGATTAACTCTGTCACAGGATAATGCAGATTAAACTGGTAAACACAATCACTAAGTGGTGCATATGGCCTGCAGGGGCGGAGTTAAGGCTTTAATTTTTTTTTCAGACGGGGGAACCGGATGAAAATATTTGGGTTTTAATTTCAGTTGGAAAGGCCATACTTGCAGATCACCCTGCGGTTTCTGTTTTAACACAGCAGGGAAACGCTGTTTAACATCATTTCAGACGGTAACAGCAGCCCATGCTTGAGCTCATAAAACCTCCATGTCCCGTAGTGCTGTTCTTTTTTTTTTTTCTTCTTCTTCTTTTAAGGTGTTCATGCAAACGATCCTGCTAATGAAAGCGTTTAAGTTATTCAGCTGGGAACGTCAGCATGTCTCCTGATTTCCCTGGGAGCGATCCCGTCCCCCCTCCAGACAGGAGGAGGGCTCGGCAGTCAACGCTCGCTCTGACGGCGGAGTTGCAGCCGGTCCCGGCTGGTCGATGAGGGGGCGTTGGCTGGAGAAAAATCCATTCCCAGAGTGAGCGTTCTGCTGAGGCAGGTACGCCGACCTTTGAGTCATCTGATAGGTCAACGCTCTGCAGCGCTTGCCAGGACGTTGGTGGCGAGGCGCCAGGCTTTCGTGGTGCTAATAGTAAAGCCCGTCTGAGCAGCGGCCAGCGAGGATCAATGAAGCCTCTTGGCAGCTCGTTTATTGTACGGCACGGCCGCGAAATATTCACCAACAGATGCAGGTGACAGATGACGATACGGGACGATGGCTTAGGGAAGGCCAGGGTGGAGGGTTTCCCCATGTGCACTGAACGTATTCAGATGCTACACTGGAGTAACACTGACACCACGTAAAAATTATTTATCCTTTTTTGAGTTGTTGATCAACTGCAGGAAGCATTTACACCTTAAAGATTTCTTCTGTTTTGACCTCACGCTTTCTTTTTAGATTTATTTTTTTGTATTTCGAATTTTTGGGGGGTTTATTCTTCATGTTGTCAGATGGGCTGTGATTAAGGGATTTCTTGTTACTATGAGTCTTGCAGTAAAAAGCTGTGAGTACAACCTGAGAAACTGAAACAAAATAATTATGTTAGTCACAGAAAATTCATGATTTAACAAGGGGCCACTTATGTTTTCCCACAGGGCCAGGTTGATTTTGAATTTTTTCTTCATGACTAAAAATAATTGTAGAACTGCCTTTGAAATAAAGTCCCGTCCTGATCTGACGTGCAGGTGCCCACGGAGTGAGAGAGGAGCCCCGGTTTGTGACGGCGCGCGCTGGAGAGAGCGTGATCCTGGGGTGTGACGTGTCCCCTCCCCTGGACGGCCAGCAGCCCCCCTATGTGGTGGAGTGGTTCAAGTTCGGAGTGCCTATCCCCTTCTTCATCAACTTCCGCTTCTACCCTCCTCATGTGGACCCAGAGTACACCGGTAAGACG
This sequence comes from Poeciliopsis turneri, assembly GCA_922788865.1. Lineage (NCBI taxonomy): Eukaryota > Metazoa > Chordata > Actinopteri > Cyprinodontiformes > Poeciliidae > Poeciliopsis > Poeciliopsis turneri. The sequence goes on from CAKLNU010001078.1 coordinate 523,727, forward strand.
GGCCGGGGGCCAAAGCTGCCTAATCCACCTCTGAAAGTACGCAGAAACGAGCCGCATCGAGGGTTTCGTGTCCACTAGGTCTTGAATCCCTGCTGATATGATTTGTCTTGGAATAAATAAGGATGAAGTTTTTTTTTGTTTTTTTTTGTGAGGAAGCCAAATGACTGTTTATACAGCAGCAGATGCAGAGTTGTCAACAGAATTTCACGCTGCATGTTGATAAACGGGCCCAAAAATATCCACAAAATGAGAAATGGTTTTTGGAAAGTTTATCTCATCATCCAGAGAGAGCCCTGTAGGAGTATGCATGCCTTAAGTTTGTCTGCCCCAAAAAAACACCAAACCTCCAGGTATTTTATTGGGACTTAGGAGACAAATCAGCACAAAGTCGTGAGTCACTGTATAGTGAAAAGAAAAGGATGAATAGTTTTCAAGAAATGCAGTTATGTGCCACCTTGAGTTTTTTTCATTCACATAAAAACAAAAAAACATTCAAGTTTATTGTGCTCCAGTTTAAATCTTCTCCAATGTACCGCAGCTCTGGTTCCGCCACACGATAAAATGGAGCTTCTTCATCTCACGTTTATGGAAATTAGCGCTGAGGACATCCTCGCCCCATTGATTATGAATATTTGAGGTTTCGACGTGCATCTATCATCGTGTCGAAACCCGGACAGCAGCCGCACCTTCTCATTTCTCCTTGACATGCATCGGAGCCCCACTTCCTGTCACGGCAGTCTTTCTTTTTCTATCACTAAACTATCTTTCTCTGGTATTTTGTGGCAATTTTTTCTGAGAATAATAAGTACTGACGTTTGTGTCGCATTGCATAATTTGAATAATGTGGAGTTTCATCAGCTGATCCGTCCATCTAAAAAAAATAAATCTACCCAACTTTGATCTTTTGCTGCCAGGCCTCAGTATTTTATATCCGGTATTTATCCGGTGATATGTTAAATACGATTACATTTAGGGCTTTCTCTTATTTCTTTATTTTTGTCCCTTACGTTGTTTTTTTTTTTTTACTTCTTCTTTTTTTACTCTGAGCTGAGTCAGGATTGTATTTTTTGAAAATAATGAAGCCACACCATTTTCTTATGAAAACTGTCTGAAAAAGACATTCAGACCATAAATCAAGCCCTTTAAATCGGTGTATAAAAAAAGAGCCTCGTCTGCTGCTGGTCCCTGGCATTTTATTCCTATTTTCTACACCATCAGCTTGTGGATCTTCCATGTTTTCAGTTGTTTGTGTCGAGTATAAATTAAGATCCGTGCAACTAAGCAGCTTGGGCTAAATGTGAGCTAAATTTAGTTGAGGGATTCGGGGCTAAACAAGTCGTGCAAACAGACTCCGGGGTTTTGAATCACGTCTTTTGCACACTGGGACAAAAATAAATTGTGCTAAAACTGACAGCTGTATCTTTAAAAACAGGAAACAAATCTAAACTTGTAACTCTGACCTCTTCAAATTGTTTTTCACTCGTTTTCTTTGTGTGTGTTTTATCTCTGTTTAGCATGGCTTGACATAATTAAATATTTCTACAGGGACAGTGGAGAGTTTATGCAATCCATTTTTTTTTCTCCTGCTGCTGCAGCTTCTGCTGCTGCTGCAAACCCCATCATAAAGCGAGAACAGAACAATGTCCAACTACTAATAATCCACAGATTGCATATATAGATGGTTTTTTTGTCCCTGAGCAGTACTTAAGCTCAATGGTGTTTATGTATATCGTAAAAAATGACGCGCTGAGGTCTTTATGTCGTAAAGAGAGTAACGTTGCCGGGCTTTTAGCTGCATTTTGCTCCATGAACACGGCATTCGGGCCTGCGGAGAGGCATCTGCTGCGTCTGGGTGAACAGAGGGGAAATAAGAGAGTCTCAGCAGTTTAATGCTGCATGGTATATACATGGCTTCCTGCACACTCCAGTGACAATGCATCACAGAGCGCATACAGTCAGCAGAGAGGGCTGGAAACCTCCATGTGAGATGGAGAAAATGTGAAGAATTTACTTCCTATAGCGAACAGGGACAAAATCACCAGAGTTCAGTTACAAAACTTTGATTAAGAGTTGTTTAATTGTAATATAAGATGAGAAATTGTATTCACTAAACATCGGCGTGCGCTTTTACCTATTAAATTAAGAAAAACAAAGTTGAGTAGTTTGAAAAACTGGCCCATCCATCTGCAGTAGGCGAAGCAGTGGTCTCACTTTTGAATGACTTCTAAGCTGGTTTATTTCTGATATAAGCAGGATTTTATTGTGGAAATAAATAAAAGGTACATAAAATAACAGGTGAGTGTTGACGGTATTTGAAATCAAATACAATTTTAAAAAAATTTAATATCAATGTAGAAAATACATGAAGAAATACATATAGAAATTAATGAAGAAATAAAATCAGAACTAACAAAGAAAAAGAAACAGAATGTGTTGTGTTTTAAAATATGAGTATTATATATATATATATTTTATTTTTATTTTGTTTTGCCCCTTTGTTTTCCAGAGGCAGAAAACAGAGGGGCCGTTATAACAAAACCACTTTGGAAAATATCACACCAAGCACTAAAAGAGTTTAAAATCGTGTATTAATGTCTTTAGAGATGTCACAGCAGGAGGGAAGAGGAAAATACAGAAAATCTTTAAAAAAAAACCAAACAAACAAAATAATACTAATGATAACAAAATTAAAAATGAGAAATAAAACAAACTAAGACAGAAATGAAAACATGGACTTTGTGATTCTGAGGAAAATCATGAAGTGTCACTCAGTATTTGCATCACCGACCTTAGTGCTTCCTTATTTGAAATACCAGTGATGATGCCTTACAGTCTGTTCGGTTGTTGATGTAGCGAGCTACATGTATGCTAGCTTTCAACGTTCACTGAATATTCACGCCTCCAGAAACCCTTCTTCAGAAAAACAGCGCTGAATCGAGCCACTCTTTCTCGTTTTGCTGGAGAACCTGATATAAAAACTCAACAAGCAGCGGGGTATTTGAGTGGGCAATGCGCTCACAGGTCACCCAGTCCTCATGCTGCTTGTCCCACCCTGCAGCTGCCTGAACTGGAGATGTTCATCCGCTCTACTTCAGACCACCGTTGTTGGTTCTGATGACTCTTTTCGGTTCATTTAGATCAATGTAGGTTGAATCAAAACGTATGGATGCAGTTTTTAAAGCTCGAGAGTCGCAAACGTATCAGAAAATCTCAGTTTTGCAAAATGTCTGTCGTTAATAACTGCAGGGCCTTAACTCTTGCCTTTGTTGAGTTTTGGTTGACTTCATAAGTATTCACAATTAGCTCAAGTGTCAAACAGTGAATATGTGTAGAAGCTCAATATAAATTAACTCTGGGACCTTCAAGAAGCACCGCTAGCCTCGGTTAAACTGTAGCTTTTGGCTTTGTTTTCTTTTTTTTTTTCTCTCCTCCGAATGTTGTCGCTTTGCTTTAACCCTTAAATGTTAATTCAGTGTTTGCTTTGGTTTTAGTATACCAACTCCTGGAGGAAATATGTGGTCTTTTATTGGCTAAATAAAAGAGGACATTAAATGTTAACTATTTGCCTGCTGTTTGATGTTTGGTGGAAACTAGGAAATTTGGGTTTCTGTCAAAAGAAAAACTCAGCCTGTTTGGACCAGACTTCTGAGCGATGTATAATGATAGCAGAAGTAATAGTAATAATAGTAAAGGGGGGTTTTGACAATCAAATGAAACGGTATTACTTAAAGAGTTCATTACAAATAAAAAGCTGGTTCTCAAATCTCAATTTAGAAAGATCTGCTTTTAGTCCAAATAATTTCTTTTGGACTAAAGGTAGGGAGGGAGAAAATTGTACTTGATAATGTAACACTTTGGGCCTTTAAATCCCTCTTTTGACCTCTCTGTCACATTGAGCTAATCTGAGGTTTGAAAGCTGTGCAGCCATTGACCGCAGACAGTAGGAGACCTTTGGACGTCATGTTCTTCAGCGTCTGCTGAACCCGCCCCAAAATGTTACGTAGGCTACCACACTGCGGTCCTGTCGGTGTTGCTCCCAGTCTCTTTCACTTTGTCATAATGCCACTAACAGTAAAAGATTGAGAAGTGAGGAAATTTCACGGCTGACCTTGTGACCAAGGAGGCGACTGGGAAACCTGAATTTACAGAGCTGATTTGTGTTTCAAATGTTTTAGATGCGCTGCATTGCAAAAAGAAATATGCAGATTGGCAATCTGTGCATTCTGAACTGTAAAGCGCCGGGGATCTGGTGTACTGTCAACAAGATGCTGAAACAGAACAGTCTGAACTCTGCGTTTAATCTTAAAATGTCTATCAAAGCAGCAATGCTAACATCACTGGGATTTAAGCTAGCATCACACGCCTCTTTAGCGTCTCTGAAAGGAAAGCTTTTGTGAAGAAGATCCCTTTTGCCAGCTTCTTATCAGTTACAAAGCTTCCTGCACCATGTAATAAGGATAAATGAGCAAACACACAGCTTGTACAAAGAAAAGAAAAACCAACAAAAAAAACAGCTTGGAGATTCACTTTTCCTGTGTCCCTAAACTAGTCAGGTTTTTATGTGTTTTATTCATATGAAAGGTGGGAAAAGTAGGTGACTGGTAATTAATTCACTGAAACTCCTTACGGTTTTTGAAGCAGGTCTTCACTGAAACGAACACGCGTCATCATCTTGGGAACCCTCTCTCTGCCTCTCTGTTTCTTTCTTCCTCCGCTTTGCGTCGCTTTCAAAAGGCGCGGAATCCGCTGGAGCGTCTCACTTCGCTCGCTCTGACCTCCTTGCGTCAGAGGGTGGGGTTAGAACAAGCGGCGCTCTCCGACACTTCGCCGTGCCGTTGGTGGGCGTCCGCCATGTGGCTCGGAGTCTGCCATCGAGGAATTTATCTGCGAACAGATGCAACTTGAATATAGCCGGTCTCATTACGTAGATTAAAGTGCATTCTGGGGATTTCGTGTTTGTGGCGACGCCGGACTCGGCTTTATGAGACGCTCGTTTGGGCCGCTTAATGGCTCGGTGTGGTCTCCGAGCTCATTTGGGCTATTCCCATGAACTGTTTTCGCTCGGTGCCGCGAGGAAAGTTGATAAATAGAGTACATGTGTGATTAATCCATCACCTAGCTGCTACCCAAACCAGGCGTAAATCTCTATAAATGCCGTAGTTACAACTTTTTTTTTTTGTCACAATTCATTTGGAAAGAAATGCTCTTGGTGCAACAAGTATTTATGCCAAACGGGGATTTATATCTTGCTGTTAAGCTGGATCATTTTCCCACTTTGCCCTGCAGCTAAAAAGGAAACAATTGCATTTTAAAACATCTATTTTTGTTTTCTCACTCCAGCAAAGATGCAATCAATAATTCAGATGTGGATGTGAAAATGTATCGTCAGATCCACACTGTCTGAAAAAATTTATTTTTTTCTCTTTCTTTTTCTTTTCTGCTACCAGGTTGCTTTCAGATGCATCACTATAGTGGTATAATGTTATTACACACACTAAATCATCAGACCTGTATGCAGAGTAGGGGCGGCTGTCGAGTCGTTGCTTTGTGACCGGAAGGTCGTTGGTCCGACTTCAGCTTCCTTTTGCCACATGTCGATTTAACCCCAAGTTGCTTACCGATCTTTGTGTTGTGTATGACACACAGTGGTCACCTACTTTTTTTTGAGTGGTCAAAATTATTGGAAAAGCGCTGTAAGTTCAGACCATTTATACCATTTTGTGAAAAAAAAGCCCCTAATTAAATGATACACAGGACAGTTTCCTCTGAAGATATTCCACATTTTGCCACGTGACAACCACGAACTCCACGGTTTGGCATAAATGCGACGCAGAACAAAAGTGAAACGTCATGCAGATTTGCAGGAACGCTGCCTTGGTCATGTCTCGCTACATCTGATAGCTGTACGGCCTCTGCTGTTTTGGTCGAATCAGCCATGTGATCTGAACCAGGGTTCTGTCTCCTGTCACAGGAGACAGAACCTTGTACGGCGTGAGTAGAGCCCGGTACCCATGAGGCCGGTCCGACTCGGATACAGCCCTCTAAACTCTGTTCACAGCAGCACCATTTCACTTCCTGACAAATTGGAGGTCAGGCTGATCGTGATGCTTCACCCCATCGCCTCACGCACTCAACACATCACAGCTTTGAAATAAAACACACAAAACCCAGATTTTTTAAAAAGATATTCTTCCCACTTCCTGTTTGCTGGACTGATTTTCTGCTAAAAAAAAAAATATATATATATATATATATATATATATATATATATATATATATATATATATATATATATATATATATATATATATGTATATATATATCATATATATAAGCCCCTACATGGGATGTACCACCAGCAAATAACCGAAGTGGCTGATATCAGTAAATCCTACCAATGGCTGGAAAAAGCTGGGCTCAAGGACAGCACAGAGGCCCTCATCATGGCCACCCAGGAACAGGCCCTAAACACCAGAGCAATAGAGGCCCAGATCTACCACACCAGACAAGACCCAAGGTGTAGATTGTGCAAGGAGGCCCCTGAGACAGTCCAGCACATAACAGCAGGGTGCAAGATACTGGCAGGGAAAGCGTACATGGAACGACATAACCAAGTGGCAGGCATAGTGTACAGAAACATCTGTGCAGAATATGGACTGGAAACCCCGAGATCAAAGTGGGAAACACCCCCAAAGGTGGTGGAGAGTGCCAGAGCTAAGATCCTGTGGGACTTCCAGATCCAGACAGACAGAATGGTAATGGCGAACCAACCAGACATTGTCATAGTGGATAAACAACAGGGGAAAGCCGTTGTGGTAGATGTAGCAATACCAAGCGATTGCAACATCAGGAAAAAGGAGCACGAGAAACTGGAGAAATACCAGGACCTCAGGGAGGAACTGGAGAGGGCCTGGAAGGTGAAGACCACAGTGGTGCCTGTGGTCATCGGGGCCCTCGGGGCAGTCACCCCCAAACTGGAGCAGTGGCTACAACAGATCCCAGGAACAACATCAGACATCTCAGTCCAGAAATGTGCAGTCCTTGGCACAGCCAAGATACTGCGCAGGACCCTCAAGCTCCCAGGCCTCTGGTAGAGGACCCGAGCTCAGAGGATAAGAACCACCCGCGGTGGGTGAGAAGGAAATTTTTTTTTTATATACATATATTTATATAATTGCTTTTTCCCCCTGGAATAGGAAAGCAGTGCTTGGCTTTAGTACCTGACTAATGCCGCGAGAGCAATTTCAGCCCTCCCTCAACGTCGATCTGTTTGCCTGACACTCGCTTTGAAGTGACAGGAAGCTGTACTTACAGTACATCTACACATCAAAGTTTTTTTGGGAAAAAAAAAAACGCCCCCATTTTTCTGAGCACTTGTCAGACGGAGCAGAAGTCTGCCGGGCTGTCAGAGGCTGCCGGAGGTGCCGGCGGCTCGCTCGGCAGCTGAAGGTTTCTGCTTTGCGCCTGCATTCCTTTAAATCTCTCATCCCTTGTGGTTTCCTCCTTTTTTTAGAATTCCAATTTATCCCCAGCCTTGAAGTAGGAAGAGTCGAGGATGGGAAAGTGGTGTGAGAAATATGATTTCTGTGAAGTCCAAGACTTGACTTTTTCTTTTTTTTTTTTTTTTTTTTTTTCTGGCAGTGTGACATCAAATGATTTATGCTAATTCAGATGAAGGTGCGTCTTGCAGACAGCTTCATGTTTAAATCCTTATTCTGGAGCCACATGGCTGTTAAGTTATCTTTAAATAGTTATAGCAGTAGTTATGTTAGCTTTTTGAATTTTTGACACCTGGATGGGATGGCTCACTTAGTTGGAACATAGTTTATGATTTATTGACATAAACCTGCCAGCGGGAGCCTGATGTCGTGCCGCGAGTTTCGGCTGCAAAAGCTTCCTGAACTGAAAATCTGTTTTTTGAAAGATTTAACATTAAACATATTAGTTTGACTCTCATATGTGAAAAACTATTTTCCTAAACTTTTTTTAATTTCAGTAAATGCTATATTTACATTTTCTCATATGTTTGGTAAATATGGCAGCTTACAACCAGAGATGCACCAATCCGATATCAATATCTGGATCGGTCCCGATATTGAAAACATTTGTAGATACTGGTGATGATGTTCCTGGTCCAGTTAAGGGCAGATCTATTCCGTCTAATTCTATGCTTTGTGCTTTGAGCAACGTCATACATTATTATTTATTTTACACTATATTCCTAATTGCACTTTCAGAACCATTTGAAAGGTTTGCTGTAGTTTAATTTTTATGTTTGACCAAGGTAGTCAATCTATTGTTTCATAGTATTCATTCATTTCCCATTGGCTGTTAATTGCTGAACAAGACTGAACAAATTAAACTTGTGTTGTTTTTATCATGTTTGTCCAAGCTTATGAAGCTCTTGGTGTATTTAAGTATGTGAACTGCTGCAGCTTTATCAAATAGATAAAACACATTTATGTCTGTGTTTAAAGCCAAAAGAAACATTTTAAGTAACTATTCTTTTGTATCGTATTGGTATCGGCCGATACTAAACCGCAGATATCTGCATCGGTACCGGAAGTGACAAACGTGAATTGCCGCATCTCAAATTATGACCCCAGATCAAAGCAAACTCCTTCTTGCAGAAATGTTTTGAAGAACTAACTTTCCTTAAAGCAGACTATGAATCAATTCTAAGGAATTATAGTTAATTGTTTGATAATTGCAACCTTTGAACATTGCCCTGGCTGAGGACGATCTGAAATGTCCCACAGTAAACGGGATTACGTCATGCCTAAAACCACAACATCCAAACAGCCACATTAAAAAAAAAATCATTCGGCAATTGTGGACACGTTTTAGATAATTATGTTCCTTTTTACCACACGGCAAAACCCACGGTGGCATATGCTGTGGAAAACGACATGCCTTAAAAAAATGTTTATGGCTTTGCTGAGGTTTTTTTTTTCCCTCTTTCCTCCAACTCTGTCTGCAGGCAGAGCTTCTCTGCATGGGAAGGCCTCCTTGCAGATCGACCCGGTGCGCTCCGAGGACCAGGGCTGGTACGAGTGCAGGGTCCTGATGCTGGAGCAACAGTACGACACCTTCCACAACGGCAGCTGGGTGCACCTCACGGTCAACGGTGAGTCATCGGCCTGCATGAATGGCCCTGCTCGTGTGAAGAAGGGAGAAATCTAGGATGTGTTGTTGTTGGATAAGCCCATTGAGCTTCACAGAGGAAAACAAATGTCCACTGTTGCAAGGACACAGCATTGAGGCTTTTTTTTCTCTTCTACATCACATCTTCATACCAGACGATGTTTTTTTTTTTTTTTGATGAAAGTCACATCTTCATACCAGACGATGGTATGAAGATGTGACTTTCATCATCTTTTGGTAAGTCAATACCAAAGGTTAGGATAAGAGACTTATACTTTCATGTCTGATTGCATATATTGAGATGTTGTTATTGTGGGGCAATTTCAAGTGAGGTGGTGCAGGAGTGTGTGAAATGGGTGACGTGGTCCTTGGCCTGAAAGAGTTTGAGAAACACTGAACTACAGAGAGCGATTTTTAGATCTCCCTCCAACCTCGTAAAATCATGTACAAGAAAACTAAGTGATATTAACTAAAATGAGGCTGTGCAAAGGAAGCAGCGGTACCAATATGTCTGGCTCTGGTGATGATGATAATATATCAAACTTTATATGGTGTTTTTAGGACACTCAAGGACGCCTTTTTCCCCACTCAATGAATTTTTTTCTATGAAATCCACTGTGAGTATTTTACTGCAATAAAATATTTATCAACGTTAGTGCTTGCTACTCATCTTTACAGGGGAGCCAATTAACATGGCCGGCCTTGAAGGCTGGAGCCTTTCACTCACATCCTCACCATAAGTTTCTCCTCCAATATATAGATATTAACCATTTTGCATATTTTTTTCATGATGCTTGACAGAGCTTTCTTTTCTGTCTTCAAAAAACAAAAACAAAACAAAAAAAACAAAATGCCAGAGGTGATAACAGCAGGAGAGAGAGGCTGCTCAGAGGAAGGATTGATTGTGGCCAGTTTCGGGCGGTTCCAGCATCGCTCGTCTGTGATGGTCTGAGAGCCGTCAAACTGATGAGCAGGCGGAAAAAAAAGATTTTAAAAAAAAATCTGCACCTTTGCATTTCCCTGGAATGCCCCAGTGGCTCTGACGATCCAGCGTGAAGTGTGTCTTCTTCACGTTGCTGCGGAGCCTCAGACAGGGATGCACTTGGGTCTTATTATGCTCTGCAAAGCCGTCTGCTACATACATTTATTTCTCTAAATGCTTTTCTTAAGTCCACACGAAAATTTTGTAGATTTTCTTTTAGTATTCAACTCAATTACATGTTTTTCTTTTTCTTTTCCTTTTTTTTTTAGATTGGAGTGTGCTGTCTTTAATAATTTTAATAACTGCACAGTATTTTGTTCATAGTTTTCTTTTTATATTTTTATAAAAGAGATTTTGTGTTAATCTTTATGCATTGCTGCTACTACACCTGAAAATTTCCCACAGTGGCAAATTTTTTTATTTTTACTCTATCCTAGAGTAAACATAAAATTCAACTTCTTTAGTAGCAACATCTTAATGTTGTCATTTATTTGGCTCTAACCCCCTTTGGTGATACTTTACAGAAAACTCCATTCATTTCAATTCGCTCTGCTCGTCTTATAGTTGTATATTTGCCAGCTTTGCACAATTAGACTGAACGTTTCTTGTTCATTCTGTGCAAAATTGCTCCAGCTATCTGAGTCCGACCAGGAGATGGTTATGAACTTAAATTTAAAAAGTTTGCAAATTGATTTTAAAAAAAAAAATTCATTCAGGTTTGGCGTTTAGTGGGCTGCACAGTTGCCTTGCAGCAAGAAGGTCCAGGATTCGATTCCCGGCTTCCTCGCAGAGTCCAAAAACATGACTGTCAGGTTGATTGGGCACTCTAAATTCTCCCTAGGTGTGTGTGTGGGTGATTGTCCTGTGACAGACTGGCGACCTGTCCAGGGTGACCCCGCCTCTCGCCCAGAATGTTAGCTGGAGATAGACACCAGCACCTCCCGACCCCATTAGGGACAAGAGTGTTAGAAAATGGATGGATGGTCTGGAGTTTATTTTAATCTGTTAATTTTTTGCTTGTGCCAAAAATATAACTTAGTTCGTTGTTGTTGGACTTGTCTGTGAGCGGCAAATGCCAAGTCATGTTTTTGAGCTTCTTGGATGGCTTCCTGACTGGAAAAGGAGTCACCATTGATACGGTGTGAACACAGTTAGCTTTTCCTCCACATGTGGGATTTTCCATACTTCAATCCTGTGGTATTGGTATATGGCTTCAATTTCTCCCCAATTCCAACAAAAACATTTAAAGTCATTTTCCTTGACAACCTTGGAGTACTTTGTGTTGGTATGCTGCATAAAACTCTCCTGCAAGAAATACTTGTAACCTGAGGTTCGAAGCGTATCAAGAGTTTTACAGGACAGTCTGAGGTGAGGCTGCTGCATGTTAGCATAAACGAGATTGCCTCCTGCTCTAATTTTGTTGCATAGCAGCAGTTTTCTTTTTGTTCCTGGAGAATTCAAGTGATAAAACAGAGAAATGTTAAGACTCAAAGTGTTGATTTCTCCTGAAACTTCACAGACTCCAGAAAGCTTCACTCCTCCGCATCGTCAGACTGACTTGGGGGGGGGCAAGGTGCCGTTAATCACGTATATTTTTGGTCTGTGAACTTAACGAGAGCTGCGTGAAACTCATGCATATTCTCTTCGATTTCTTGCATGTTTTTTTTTTTTCCCACCGCTTGTCACATCTGAGTAAGGATCACAAGGCGTGGTGTGCAAAGTAATGCGTAGAGAAGCGTCGACTGCTTGCATAGCCACTTTAGAATGAAAATGCTGATCTGTTTAAATGGCTGTAATAAAGGCTGAATGTAATGTTGTTTTTTTCCTGCACGTTACCCCGCTACCCGCTATGAATTACCCTCCGCTTAAATAGGAAATCTGTGTTTGCCGGTTGAATTGGCTGAATGGGTCATGTTGCGGCGCGCTCCTTTTGTGCCGTTTTGGGAGGTTCGAGAGCATCTGTGTCGATGTCGCGTTGTTTGAGCAAACTGCGTCTCTGTAACCGCCTCGTTAATATTCGCAGCAAGCTCCCAACTCTTTGAGCTGCAGCAGCAGGACTGATATGAACTCATGTGTCACAATTTGAAAGCTGGTTCAGTATTTGAAACATCTAACGGGGGAGCTGAGTCGTTGTCGTCCTCTAAATGGGAGTCTTTGAGGTGAAGCAGGTGGCGTCTTCGCCCAGGCCCAGCAGACATTAAAGGACACTCGTTTCCTCTGGCCGTTAGTATTTGCATGAACTCCTCCTTTGTGTTCCTGTTCGTGGGCGCGGACTTCCTGCCAAGCGGACAGGGACTCCATGCCCGCTCAGTGGCAGGTGTCAGATGGCAAGGCCTTGTGCCCGGAAGAGACACTGAGGCCAGTCTCTCTCGCTCCGTCTCTGTCCTCCGGCACTTCTTTGTCTCATCGTTCTTTCTTTCATCCACCGCGTCTTCCTCCTTTTTGCTACTTTGTGAAGTCGCCCGAAAACATCATTAATAAAATCACGCAACCGTGCCACTTACTGAGTAATAATCTGGCATTCGGGTCTCGGACTGAACCTCGTTTGTTGCTGACCTTTAAGGCTCTGTCGTTTCTTTCATTTTTCTTCTCGTTTCACACATTGATTTACTTTTACTAATGCATGGAATTAAAAACATAAATATCCAATAAAATGAGTATAGTTCTGAGCAGAAGCTTACATGCTCTCATCTAGGGCTGTTGAAGATCATTGTTTAGTAATCGAGTAATTTAGTGATTATTCTGGCCCGTCAATCCAGTGATTAAGAAAAAATGATCCCGTTTTGTAATAGCTACTTGAGCTTGTCTAACTACGTTAGCCAGAGAGTAGAGAAAGTAAAAACTACAAGTTTAGCTTGTCTAACTAAAGTAGCATCTTTAACTAGACTAGCTAGCTTAAGCAGCTAGCTAGTCTAGCTTAAGCTGAACTAGCTAGCTTAAGCAGCTAGCTAGTCTAGTTAAAGATGCTACTACAAGCTTAGCTTGTCTAATTAAAGTAGCTAGACTTGTTAGCTATTTAGTAAAATAGCTTGCTACTTAGTTTAGCTAAAGTAGCTACTTTATCTAGGTTTTCAAACGCAGCAAATGTTTAGACTGATTCTAATTCAGGCAGCTTGTGAGGAAAAAGGCAGAGAACTTAAGTTGCGCATCTTAAGTACAAAAACGAATTGCAGTGCGTTTTTTTATTATCTTAAAATTAAACACTGCTGCCGGTTTGGGTACAGCCTGGTGTCCAGCATGTCAAGAATGTTTATAAAAGATTTTTAAAAATCAATTATACTCTGAATTCTGTGAACTGCATCAGTTTTATTTGAGACAGGAACTTGTCCTTGCATGCTTTTTACTTCTTAGGAGCAAAAAAAAAAAAAAAAAAGAGTATGAGGAGATTGAAGAGATGTAAAACCGCTTTAAAGTTCTTGAACAAGTTGTGCCATGTTGGTCTACAGAGACAAGCAGAAGGAGCATAACTTCTTCAAGCATTTTTTTAATGTAGATAATTGATGCAGAGCATCTGTAAGTAGGGCAGGGGTTTACTGCGCAGGATGCTGCTTTTTTTTTTTTCTTCCTATTTTGTGTAATTCCCATGTTCCCCCCCGTCCGTGGTGACGCTTCCTGTGTGCGGAGCTGCAGCTGACGATGTGAAACAATTCCCAGGTGGGCTGATGTATCTGCTGCTGTCACAGCAACGCCACGTTTGTCACCTACTTCCTGTCGGCTGATGCTTGTTCCCTGGAGGAAAGTGGAAACAAAGCTAACTGTTCCATGCAGCGCGTCGAGGGCCGATCAAACGATTAATTAGTAATAGAGTCACTTTGAGAGGCAATCAAAAACTAAATTTATACAACCTAAAACCAGTTTCTGTCAGCTATCTACCAGTCATCTTCAAAGGGTGAAGGACACATCACTGGTACTTCCTATAAGAATCTCCTTTAATCAACTGTATCATGTAATGTAATAGGTGTTAGAGAGCGAAAGGCCAGTACGGACAGACAGATGTCTAAAGTGCTAATTGGGTAATTTGTTTATTACATGCCAGGTGCTTGTGTGCAGTCTGAAGCATGGCAGCACTCCCAGCGGCAAGCGCTGACCCATTTTTCACCAAAGCGCTCTTATTTTTTTATTTAACTGAACTCGGTGTGACTATTTATAATCAAAATGTTATGTAGGAAGGAAAGAGCTGCAGTTTGGTGGCCTCGAGGAAATGATTAGCAGCACAGCGGCGGCTGTTTAAGGGGCTCGGAAACATCAGGTGGAAGCACAGCAATGATGCAAAGTGTTTTTTTTTTGTTTTTTTTTTTGCTAAATAGGAAGAATGTAAGTGGGATTGTTATCCACTCAGATCCATGTCCGGCGTGCAGCTGGTGGCTGTCACATCACCAAACATGAGCAGCAACTGTAGGGCCTAATTGCTTTTGCATACCTCTGCTGTCCCTCTGCTAACAACTGAAAAACAGACAAACACGTTACAGAAGAGCTGCAGAGAAATGTCTAGGTTTCATTTTGATCAATTGAAAAAGTAAAAACACCTGAGTGGATCTTCAGCAAAAGGTTGTTTAGCTCTAACTTAAAGCTGCAGCATGTAACTTTTACAAAAATATGTTTCCCTCCCTAACATTTGTTAAAACCGTCACCATATTGTGACAGTTTAGCATATGACAGAAAAACTGTGAAAAAGTGAAGCTCCTCCACTACTTTATAGAGTTCAAGTGATAATTATATATATATGTATATATATATATATATATATATATATATATATATATATATATATATATATAATCCTGATGTGATCGGTCCTCACATAGAGGTGAAGCACTAAATTCTGCGTCTTGCAGAGCATGAGCTAGTAGTTAACCTGTTTGTCTACTCAAACACGTGTGATGCCAACTGTAAGTACATGCTTATTTCTCTGTCTCTGCAGCCCCACCTTCATTCACAGCAACCCCGCCGCAGTATGTGGAGGCGAAGGAAGGGGGAAGCACTCTGCTCAGCTGCTCTGCCCAGGGAAACCCAAAACCAATGATCAGCTGGCTCAGAGAAGGGGAGGAGCTTGCAACCAACTCAAAATACTCGGTAAGGAAAAAAAAAGAAGAAAAAAAAAAGTATGTATATGAACAGCCAAAACCCTGATTTGTGATTGTGGACATAAATATAGAAAGGCTTTGTGCACAGATGGCATCATCCACTGAGCCCATCTGTACCAAAACTACGTTATGGTCCACATCTCATCCGGACTCATATTAGATCATGCTGCTGTTTTACTGGAGAATCTAGAAATTATTTATATCATAATCCTATTCCTGATATCTTGTGCTTAAAAAAACCACCAAAATGAAAACACACACACGCTGAATCCATTTCATTGTATTGGGAAGAGCAACTGGCAGCGTGCCTCGCATTTCTCAACCCTCTTTGTTGTCTGGTGATGTCGAATTTTTATTTCTGTGAGGGGGAGAAAAAAAACCCCAAAACAAAACCGTCCCCGTTGTCTGATGTCTGACAGGATATTTCTGGCACAGCTTCACTGTGGTTTGATTTGCGAAAGAAAAAATGAATAAATAAATAAATAAAGTCTCTGAGCGACACACAAAGCAACATCAATAAACATCAGCTCCATGCTGTTGCTGTTAGGGATTCAAAGGCGCTCAAAATACAGATGACTCAGAAGTGTGATGATGCGTTACAGCCACATGATGCTGCATGTTAAATAAAATGTGTCATTTTCACTTTCTTCCTGCTGAAGTCAGTAATCGTGTTATATATTCTAAGGTTTCAAACCAAAGTGGTTTTGATCATGATTTTTTGGGATTTCTGAAGGTCTTGAAACATCTTTTTTTTTTTTTTTAAGTCTTCTCCATTTTTAGATCAGAACATGACAGCACGTTGTGGTAAAAAATATACATGACATGATTTACGTTTATCTATAGGGGAAAAAATAAAAAGGGTGAATGTGAACTTATGGACTGCTCAAATCATAAGAGGCGAAAATCAAATCTAAATCACTATGGTTTCATATTTTCATTGTCAGTTATATTCAGGCTTGTGGATGATAATGATAATTGTGATAATTATGTTCATTTCTATGTCCAGAATGGAGAAAAATATACAAACAAAGCAACCAAAAGTGTGATTTCATTACATGCCAAACATAACACCATGGATACCCAAAAAGACATAATAGGAAGATCTTCATCATTTATTCAATGATTAAGAAGAAAATTGAGGAAAATATTCACAAGCGACAGAAGTGATCATGTAAAAAGTGTCAGTGAATGGAAGCAGCTGAAAGTCTAACTTTTCGAAACACAACCGGTCTGTCGTATTCCTGACACTTTAACTCAGTGATTCTCAATTCCCCTCCACAAGCGGATCCTGTTTTAGGTGTTTCCCCTTCTGCCACACAGTTGGGTTGAATCTGTGGGTGATTAACAGGCTTCTGCAGTACTTGATGGCTGCAGAAGAGGTCATGCAATCATCTGGATCAGCTGTTCTGAAATAGAGACGCATCTAAAACATGCAGAGCAGTGGGGGGCCGAGGACCGGGACTAAGAAATCCTGCTTTAACTGCTGTAACATGGCTTTGAAACTTTATTTCAACAACATTGTCAAACCAAAGCAAGTTTATTTGCTTTATAAGTATTAATCATTAAGTGCTTTAAAATTATTAAAACATAACACAGACGCCTATTATTAAACAGCAATAAACATTACATTTTGTCAACTCATTAACCTAATAGCATCACTGCCTAAGTCCTATTTTGTAAAATGGGACTTAGGCAGTGATGCTATTAGGCTAATGAAATGTCATCAGGAAACAAATAAACATTAAATGTATAATATCAATTCACTCGCCATTATGAATCCGAGGCAACAACAAAGCCTTGATTTAAAGGAATTTAAAGTTTTGGTTGTTTCAGCTGAATGGATTGTTGCATTGTTATATTTTTTCTTTCTTTTTTTTTGTCATAGTTTCTGAGATCTTCATCCATTTACAGGAATGACGTGTTAATGTGGCTCCAAAGATCGTTTTTTTTGCGTCTTAATATCTGGTTTGGAGAATAGCATAAAAAGAGATTTCGATTTGTTGATGTTAATCTTAATTTTAAGATGGTTTCATGGCTCTAAAATGTGTTTAAATCTGGAATTTAACAAACTCTCGACTATTTGATTGCTCGTCGAAAATAAAAAAAATCGTTTGCTGGACTGATGGAAAAAGATGCCGCCGACATCCAAAGCAGAACGTCTGCAGGTCGCAGATCCATTCGTCAGAACCACTTCAGGAGAACGCCAGCCTTGCATCAGAAACAAATAAAAAGTCTGAAGACTTTTTCACGACACTGTATCGATCTGATCAACATAAGTGAAGATACTGAGGCCCTGAAGAAAAAAGGGGGGGGAAAAAACCCCTGCTGCTTGAACAGAACAGATTGTCACCACTTTTTCAACTTTTGAAGCAGGTTGCCGCCTCTCTTTGCAGCGTCTCTTCACATTCTTGCATGTCACCTATATTCCAGTCGGCTGCAGGCAGCACGCGCTCCTCGCTTCCCGCACAGGACACACTGTACACGAAGTGACAGGATCACAGGCAGCCCGTTAAAAGACCTCGTTCACTTCTCTTTCATTTTGCTGCTCCCTCCAGCCGCCTCCTTTAACAGCATTCCC
Source organism: Poeciliopsis turneri (assembly GCA_922788865.1). Lineage (NCBI taxonomy): Eukaryota > Metazoa > Chordata > Actinopteri > Cyprinodontiformes > Poeciliidae > Poeciliopsis > Poeciliopsis turneri. Next base: position 541,515 of record CAKLNU010001078.1, read on the forward strand.
TCAGTAAACGATTAGATAATGTTCTGATGCATAATTAATCTTTCTTTTCCGTATCAATAATACATTAACCAAAGATAAAAAAATAAAAAAAAATGAATGTAGAGCTAAAAAATAGGAGATTCTGTACAAATTTCAGAGCTTTCACCCAATGTTTCCCTCTTTCCAGTGTGTCTGTCCTTAAATGTGAGAAAGTTCTCTTCTGTTTTAGAGAAAAAGACTGAGTATGAGGGGATATTTGCTCACTGGACTGGCTGCAGATCCACAGAGACATCCTGGAGAAAAGGAGGAATGTGGTAGTCTGTGTTGGAGTCTCTCTGCATCCTCCTCTTTTTATGGGCACAGACAAAAAGAGGACATTGAATTTGAAGGCTGGGAAGGAGTGAACAGCTGCCAGGATGGGATCCTAAGGCCTTCTCTGAAACAGAACAAAGAAAACTGGAAAATAACAGTGGCTTCCCAGTGGTTTATGGCTGCACGTTGTGTCAGGAAAAAATAAAAGCTGTTGTTTTTAATCTCTATACGTAGACTGACACATACGGTGTAGAATAAGCAACAAAGTTTGTTGGATTTGTCTTCAATTACGAGAAATTGAGCAAAATATTTTTCTAAACCAACAAAATAGAAAACAGTTGATCCCTGAAAAATTAGGACACTCTGGATTTTATAAGTCAGTCATGTAAGACGCTAATCTGTATTTTGGAAACATAAATTGAACCAAAACATAAACGTATTTATGTGTTGGTTATTTTAAATAAAATAGAAGTACAAATAAGAAAAAAAAAAGACTATTTTGTATTTCTAATTTAAAGGGGCGGTGTTATGTATTTTCCAACCATTTTATAGCACAATCAAGTTACTATACCACATATATATACAATATTATAACAATGTTGTATATATCAAACATAACTAAAAAGAAATTTGACTTCATAATTTGATGCCTTGAAATTGAACCCCTGTCTCTTTAAGAAGCGCCTACTCTTTTCTCGTTCAGCACCTCATCACAACGATGCATTACTTTAAGCCGTTTACAATCATTTTGAGGAAATGGGTAACGTTTTGTAGGAGCAAGCGTTTAGGCACCCTGAATGGTTGCCATTGGAGATTCAAGGATTTCTCAGACATGCATGAAAAAAAATCAAAGCAAGACTCCACATATGTTTTTGATGAGGGAACAATGAGAAAAAGGTCAAAAAAGTCAATTTTATACAGTACCGCCCCTTTAAAATGTTTTGTTCTGGTTTGTGTATTAAAGAGCGGCAGCTACAATGCAGATTGAATGTGCTTCTTTAGCTAAGTCAGAGAATAAGCACTTCTCACTGGAAAGAGTAGTTCCACTTTTTTAAAGAATTTGAAATATATATTTGTTTTATTACAGTGAAAAAGGAATTCTTGTAAATAAAGATTTTAGAAAAGAACAATATAAAAACTGCTTCAAATCAGTATTACAATACAATACAGCAATACAGCATGCTAACATTATGGGTTAGCATGCTATGCTAAAAGGGACCTTATCTCTGGATGCATTCATGCCAAATTCTGACTTGAACATGACAACATTAAAGTATTATTCCACTCTACAAGTAGAACTTTAATCTCACCTCTTTAGTTTACTTTTTTTATTATTATTATTGGTTTAGTGAAAGTAGAACAATTTCAATCTCTCCCGGCTAATTCGATCCTTGCACATGGCTTCGTGAGCCTCAGAGTGATACTTCACAACAAACCAGTGACTGGTTAGCGCTCCCGGCTCTCGGCGCGACACGTGTGCTGCTAGCGTACAGAAGCGCCACACAAAGTGCGACCTCGCTGAAGATAAATGACGATCCATTTTGCCAACAGACTCGCAGAAATTCAAAGCTGCTTTGGTTCATCCAACAGTAGCCCGAAAAACATTTGAGAGATAGATGAATGGGAATAATTCTGCAGGCGCCGCAGATTCCCCCCTCTGTGCCGCGTGAATGGACACACTACAGCTGTGTGTGACTTGAATGGACAGAATCTCTCGCAACCTGTTGCATAATTTATGAGCGTTTTCTTTCTTTTTCTTCTTTTTTTTTGCCTCTTTGGTCTGTTTCATGTTCTCCTTCATTGCGGGGATTGCTTGGGAACAGATTGTGATGTTTTCAGACTTACAGAATGTTGCAATCTCACTTTAAGATTAGAAATGTTTAAGGCAAGCAAGAGATAAGGATGTTGATTCGCACCACAAATAAAGAAAATGAATTTTCAAACCATGGGCTTAATAGAAGTAGTCAAACATTTTTTTAAACTGTTTATATATATTTTATATATTTTAAGGAAGTTATTTTAAACTGTTTTTGGCATTAGGGCAGGTAACACAACTAAAACGAGAGTCTCTACTTATCTTCGCTAGACGATGCAGATTCTTATAACTCAGAAAGCAAATCCAGCATATTTTATTCCAGATGGACGTCAAAACAGGTGAAGTTACTCGGCTCTCCTCGGATCTGCTGAAAGTCTGGCTCTCTCTCGCTCTTTCGCAGCCTGAATCCGCCTCGGACACGTCTCCAAAATTTCCTTTACAATAATCTCTCACGTCTCTGTTCTTCGGAAACTTTTAGACACCTTAGAGTCAGCAGTGTTGTGAAGAAAAGAATGGCATGTGTTGTTGCTGTCATGATATGAGGATGTTTGTACTTTGAGGTTTGTTTCTTTGTAGTTTATTTTCTTGGCTCCTGCATTTTGTTTTATTTCTTTGTATTTGTTCATTTATTCATCACTCTTGCCTCTTTGTGCTCCTGCCTGTGTTGTCTTAGATTAGTGTTTATTCTGTACCCTTGCAGTTATTTCTTTGCATCCTTCTGTTTTTATTTCACCTTCTCCTCTGCCTGTCAGCCTAATATCTGCACAGCTGTTATCTATCACCTCATCCTGCGCTACCTGTTCTCTTCTTCAGCTGGTGCCGCTTCCCTCTGATTAGCTCCTCTGGTTCCCTGTCATTTTCACTCCAGATTCATGCAAAAAAAAAGAAGCTCAGGCTTTTGTGTTGTGTTCAATAAGCGTATGGAACATACGACACAGAGAAAGACGAACAAAAACGTGACATAAAGTTGTGTTAACTGACTGAATGTCATCTAAGTGGAGGAGAGGGAAACTTACCCTGTTGAGGGAGCAAAGAAAGGAAGGTGCAGAAGGTCATTAGATTGCACAACCAAAAAAATGCTCCTCCGCTCCTGTTAATCACACATCCCAGATGATCTGCACTTGACTCACCCTGAGGTTACAAAAAGCAACGTAATGGAGTTGGAAGACGCTAAACAAAAGCTGAAAGCGGGAGAAGTTGCACTTCTTACTCAAATGATGGTCTAGAGATGAAAGCTGTGAAAACTTACTTTAAATATGTATTTTGTTTACTCCGGGTTGGATTTTCTTTAGGCCCAATTTCAGCTCTAAACCTAACTCTCCTTCAGACATCTCCACAACTTTCTCCCGAAACCGTTCTGGAGATGCTTACCTTGCTTTTCGATGAGCTGTCTAAGAACAGCTGGTGCTCTCCTGTTAGTGGATTCTGGAGGAACGCTTGCCCCCAAGAAACTCAGATATTTTATTGATCTAGAGCTCCAGTGACTCTTCTGCTTAACAGCAGCTGCAACAACTCTACTGTCCGCCACATTGTTTGTTTTAGCGCTAACGGTACACATAAAAACCAAACAGACGTTTGACGGCGTCTCCTCTGTTTCTGACCTGAAGGTACACGACGGCAGCCTGACCATTCTCGGCATCACCAGAGACGACAGAGGGGCGTACACGTGCAGAGCGTACAGCGACCAGGGAGAGGTGCTTCACACCACCCGCCTCTTGGTTCAAGGTAAGGCTGCCCGAACCGCAGCTGGAGACGTTGACCAAAGCATTTCTGATCAGACTGTAAAACTAAACGACTCATCTGCCGGTCTTCGTTCACAGCCTGGGGTTGGCCGTGTATCAACCCGACCGGCTCAGTTTCAGCGTTTAGACCTAAAGGCGGCTTCCTGGGGCACTCATGTATTAAACATACGTCACAGAGATGTATCAGGCAGACCAGTGCTTAGCTCTACAGCCTGCTTGTGTAAATGTGTACGTACGGCCGGAACGTCCCCGTATGTCTCTGGACCATTAACCCGCCTCCCTCTGCTAGACGTGGATCAGATAGGTGGGGAGTTAACGGCGTGTATTTAACAAGCAGCCAAACGCCTCGCTTTTACGGCAGAGTGGGCATCGAGTCTATTGTAACGCTTGACTTCTGCAGGTGCAAACAGCAGCGAAATTGCAGTTCTCCGTGTTCACAGAACAGCAAATACAGACAGTATAAGTAAACACTTGGCTATTATTTTGTTGTAACAAGTAGAGGAGTCATATTGTTATATGCATTTTATATAGAAACGGGTGTAGAAAAATATGGCTGTAAGAATTTCCAAAAATCTTCTGTTTTCACTTCTTTTTTGTCTCAAATTGTCAAATAAATGTCAAGAATAAAAGAAAATACAAGTTTAAGGTTTTGTTTAGTTATTTATGATGTTAGGCAAAAAATCTAATGAACCCATGATTCATTTGCAGTCGCTAACAAAACTTTTGCAGTGCAGTAAAGGAACTGTAACCCCATCTCTTCTTTGCAGAGTTGTTTTAATTCAGGGATTTCTAGCTATATGACACACAAGGTCTTGCCACAGAATAGTAAGTCAAATTTAAGTTTGAACATTGACTAGACCAAGCCAAAAACTTCATTTTGTTTGGTTTGAGCCATTCAGAGGTGGACTTCCTGCTGCTCTTTCGCTTACATTTTGTTTTGTTTTTTCACTTATCAGCAGATTCCAGGATTCCCTTCATTGGATCAGGGCATGACATACTCCCTTTTTGAAGTCTTTTAGTCATATTGTCCGACATGTTCTGTTAACTTTTTCAATTTTTTTTCTGGCAGAGTTAATGAAATAATATTTTGGAAAATGTATTTTGTGAATTACTCAAGTTATTGGAGTTTGTCTGATCTCAAAATTAGTTTGATGTGAAACATTTACGTTTGACACAAAGCAGAGTTAAAAGCAGCCTGTTACTGAGTTTTACAGCATTTAGACAATATTTTTATTTTAATTCGGAACTTTGAAAGTAAATTCCTTGAAACAAACACTGATGCTGTATTATTCTATGTTGGCTTATCGAGCGTTTCGTGTGCTGTGAGCTCAGATAAAATTTGTGTTATAAATGTTAATGTTGGTTCTCTTTTCCAAAGATGGTTTCATCATGTAAAGTCTCTGTTTTGATGAGGCTCATTTTCTGATTAAAAAAAAAACAAAGAAAAAAAAAATTGTATGAACCTGTTTGCTTTGTTATCTGCCTAAAATGAAGTAATTAGTGTTTCTTCAAAACAAGCCCTCGTGACTTTAAGTAGCATCATAAAAAATGAATTTTAAGATGGCTCCTCTCCGCCTGCCTATTTTTTAATAGAGGGACCAGTGAAAGGAGGAGCGTTAATGGTGTTAGTCCTTATTGCCCCCCTCTGTCACCAGCCAGGCGAGATGCTAATGTTTAATCTGAGGCTCTGTGACTGCTTGTTAACCTCTGTCATATTAATATCAGATTTACGCTGCTGCGATCCACTGCTACACCTCCCCGAGTGCGCGCGCAATCATCCGTCTATCGTAAAATCCACAATAAGTGTGTTTCTCCCCCCCCCCCCATCACCACCACCGTCTACTTTTATTCAGTGTTTCAATATGAACATAAAACAATCTGATCCCCGTGGCGGCATGTTTTTTGTTGTTGTTGCTTTTTGTTTTTAATTGCTGAGTGAGACGCCTGCCGGTCGTCCCCGGCCGATATGTGAAGTTGAACTCCCGGGGAGGAAAACAACCGGCAGGTTTCTGTCATGAAAACACGCTTACCATTCATGGTTGCTGCTGCTTTTATTGAGTTTTCTGCAAAACCTTCGGAGGCCAGGGGGGGTGACAATGTGAAGCACGCACTACTATTAAGGTTACAGTGGCGGGCTGCTCTGTGTCGTCCGCCAGACTGCGGTGAGGTAATGTAAATAGTGCGTAGCTTGTGCTTTTGCTCAGGCTGACGTTTGCTAAGACAGGAAGCCTGGGAGTTTCTTTTTTTTTTTCATCAAAATGTGCAAAAATATTAATATTAATAGTATTCATTTGGGCATTTGGGTTCATAAGGCTTCCTGAGGGTTTCACAGATCACAAACTGAGGTTTTGAGAATCTCTGGTTAGTCTTGTTCCGGAAATTATTGCAATAAAGAATAACACTGCCATTTTGACACCATTTTCAACTGATAATGGAATAATCATGCAGTTCTCCCTCTCTAACACAAATAAACTTTAACTGTATGAAGAACGCGTAACACTGACACTGGAAGACAATTTTAAATATCCAATATGAAACACGACAACTAACAGTAAATAACTGGGAAATAAAAACTACACACAACCAAACCCATAAATACATTATTATAAAGAGAAAAAAAATTATCATAAAATAATGTTAATAATCATTAAATCGGAAATGATGGAACTCATTTTAATTTATCATGCGACTATTTGCTTATTGGCTGACCTGTAAGGTCATGCCTTTCTTAAGCGCCGTTTGGATAGGTCATTAGTTCAACACAAGAAAACAGGAACAAACAACCATCGATGTTCATCTTCAGCTTAACCTTTAGTTTTATTAAATTTTAATTTAATGAGAAACGACATGGATTTAGTTTAAGGGTTGCAAAGCGTCACTGCCAGAGAGCTTCTGGTCAAAAGTAGAGGATCAGATCAAATAGTGTTGTTTTTTTTAAATATTGAAAAAGTTCTGTCTTCTCTTTGTTCCTGCTCTTGTTCCTATTTGTATAACTTTTAATTAAAATAAAGTATCTCAACACAGAGAACGTAAAGGAGGTCAAGAAGTTTGAGTTTCCTATATTTTATTTTTAGTTTTTGCTGATGCTGCGCTGAAAACCAAAAGCGGAGAGAAAAAATAGAATGAAAGTTTTACTGATATGCACCACATGGCAAAAACAATCGTGAATCAGTATTAAAAAGAGCAATGGCGTTTCTTTATATGCAGAGTTTTCGAAAGCTGCGGCAGGAAGTTGTCACTTGTTGACGGTTGCTGTCGATGCAACAGAGAAGACTAACATTTCAGCTTTTTTTTTTGTTTCCTCCCCTCAGGGCCTCCCTACATCGTCTCGCCTCCAGAAAACGTCACCGTAAACATATCACAGAACGCACTCTTCACCTGCCAAGCGGAGGCCTACCCTGGCAACCTGACCTACACCTGGTTTTGGGAAGAGGACAACGTCTACTTCAAGAAGTAAAGTTATGATCAAGTTTACTTCTGTACTGTCGCTGCAGAAATCTGTTGTTTGTGGGGGGGGAAGGCGACACTTTGACATTTAAATGACCAGCATGCCGACAACTTATTGCTCTCTGATGGCAGCGTCACACTCTGACACACAGCGATGATCTGAAGCATAACCCAAATGAGAGTTAGCGACAATCATACAGACAATCACATTCCAGTTTAAGCCAAATCAAGATCATAAATGCTCTTATAGGGTGTATTGATGAAACATGTTCATAAACTGTTAAAATGTCAATAAACTCTTAGAATAAAGTATTATTGTTTAACATCTTTTCAGTCCCGCCAGGATTTCATGATTCTTTTTGGAAGAAATGTGGTAGTAATTTTAGAAACGTTTGTGATAGTTCTGCTTTTTTATGCTGGTGAATGTGACTTTCATCACTCGCTGTGCAGATTATGGAATATAATCTGACATCCATTTGTCAGGATTTGTTGATTTCTACAAAAACCCTCAAGAACCTGGAGGGACTGATATGTATAATTTGCCAGTAAATGGATAAAAACTGCTTTGATTTGATTGATGACATAATATTTCAGCACACTTAGTGTTTAGTCTAGAATCTAGAGGGCCACATAAAAAGCTATGGTGAGCTAAATTTGGCCCACGGGCCTTGAGTTTGACACATGTGGTCTCCTTAAAGCTGCAGTATGTGGCTTTTAACATGAATGTTTATTACATATTTGTTCACCGGGTCGTGACAGTTTTTTATGAGACAGATGAACTGTGAAATCTCAGCAGGCGGGTCTTAAGCTGACACTCACCCTCATGTATCCGCTGCCAAATGTGCTGATGGTGGAGAAACGGCTTACCATTACAGGAAAACGGTTTATGGGCTCTCCTTTCTCTTCTTTATTCACAACATCTGCTGAGCAGCACCACACGAGATTGTGATTGTCGAGCACTAAGACCCGCCTCCTGGCTCTGATTGGTCGTTTTTAGATAGAACGGGGAAACGGCAGAGGACTATTTCTCTCATGTAAAGTGTTGTTGTTCAATATGCACCAAGTGTGTTGGTTTTGAAACGCTGAGTTATCAGCTCAGCTCAGGAATCTGCAGAGGTGGCACCACAACTTAAAAGACAAAGTTTCGGTCATTTACCAATAAGCTGTTTTTTCTTTACTTAAACATTCAGAGATGCAATATATATTTCCCTGCTTTTATGTTCAGAGGCAGATTTAGCTAATCCTTAAAATGACCTCAGAGCTTTTTCCAAACTATTACAAGCTGATAACTTTGATGCATTCAGTTTGCTTAATTAGCAAAAAAAATTTCAGGGCATCTAAATCCAACCGAATGGAGCCCACATCCTTCACTGGTGCAAAGGGATGCCCGTCTCTTCCCCGTTTTGAAGCTAGTCGAGATTTCTTCCCCACTTACCTCAGCTGCTGTAGCTCCCCTTTCACATATGAAAACTTTTTAATATCTGAAATACAACTGAGCCACCTCTTCTGGCCCTCCCCCGTGTTTAACCTCACTTTTTCTTTCTGTCGTCGTGACCAAGATGCAAAATGGTTTACAGATTGAATATATCCCGGCTTTAAGGGGCAGATGGTGCTGGTCGAAAACACAGGCAGGTCAAGGCATTGCTTGTTTTAAGCTTTTAAACATTAATGTGATCTGGTCAAGTTTTGCATTGTTGTGAGATTTATAGTTTTTGGACTGAAATTCAACATAAACTCAGCCTGAGTCTTTTGGTTTGCCAAAAGTAGCTAGAAACCTTGGTGTTGTGATCGATGACCGGCTTAAGCGTCATGTTGCCTCCTTCGATTGTGACATAAGAAAAATGAGGTACTGCCCAACCCACCACACCATTCAGCTGCAGGCGAAGTGTTTAGTCACCACCTGTGAAATCTTTGCCGACGGTCCAGAATGTGCTTCATTTAGCCTGAAAGAACACATCTGCATACCTTCAGTCGCTGCATTGAGCTCCACCACGAAGACAATCAATCGGATTAATCGACTTTTGGAATAATCGTTAACTAATTTAGTAATCGATTAATCATTAACTGGAATATAAAGAGTCTAAAAGAGGCCATTTGCTGAAGGAACAACATATTCAGAGCAATGCTTACGCCAAAACTGTACAAAAATATATATATTGCATTTAATAAGAAAACCCTGTCTGGAAATACTTTCTATCCACAACATAGTTTTAGCTCCATCTGTTTCAGTTTCTGTGAAATGAAAACTAGAATCTCATAAGCATCTTTAGCTGTCCAAGTAGTTGTTGGTTAATCCAAAAAAATAGTCACACGTGTCGAAGTATTTTTTTCAGCTGCAGATGATTTGCTAATGATATGTAAAGGCCCGCCGTGGTATTGCATTTTGGGTAATAAAGCACTTATTTCCTTATTTTAAAAAGTAATTTAATTATGTTTATTTGCATCTCTTAATGTACTTTTATATAAAAAGGCATAACTGGTTTAATAAAAAAGAAAAAAAAAAATCTCCAGAACCTGACAATGTTTTTTTAATCTGATTTACTGTCAAAATAATCAACAGATGAATCGATTACTAAGATAATCGTAAGTTGCAGCCGCTTCACAATGTCATGCCATCGACTTAAGGAATGACTCCCAATATCTGTCAACTTCTGAGTTTAAAGTAGTAATAATTATTCTGGCTTTTGTCTGGTTTGATGTCAGAAAGTGAGGAAAGAAAGGTTTTGTCTTTGTATGGCGTTACTGTAACTATTTGCTTTCAAGTGTTTTTGGTAAATTCCTAACAAACCCGAACTCTTAAACACAAGTAATAACTTTCTAATAAAAAACAGTGCAAGCAAAAATAAACAAATAATACCTGATAACTAAGCTATTACACATGTAAGGTATGTATAGTAGGCGACAGACATCATGGAGCCTGGGCGCGAGTGTCAGAGAGCAATTAATGGTGTGAAGCTGTTCCTGTGATTTACAGTTTGTTGCTTGTGATTATTTATAGATCCGTCTATGAGGCAACTTTTGACCCAATTATGAACCTCATATGAACATAATAAAGTGTTCAGATTGATTGCTAGCTTTTTTTTCTAAATATGACATGGCGATTGTGACATGAGTGACTTTATTGGACCTGCAACTTATTGCCATATTTCATACTGTTACTTAAACATTTAAGAATTTCTTCATTTGTTTTTGTTTAATCTTGTCTAGTTGATTCACTTGACATTAAACAATGTCATAAACAACATTATCAAAAAAGTTATTTGATAACTTCAAAAATGATCAAAAACAGGACACACATTACACAGATTCACACACAATTGTTTTCAAGCATGTGTCTGCAATGCTAATTAATTTTTTTTTTTTTTTGATGGATTTGGCTTAAAACAGTTTATTTTAGTGGGATAAAACTTTAAATTGGAGCCATAGCCAGTTTCATTGTGCGGAGAGCTCTTATTTTTGCTCTTTAAAGAAAGGACAGAATATATCCGCCACATGAAGAGCGTCTTTAAGAGCAAAACGCCATCGAGCAGGAAATTGTAAAGGCGGTTCCATGTGGCAGATTTATTTGAATCTCTGGCTTTGTACACTCTGTTCTCCGAGTATCGCCTCCCTTCTGGCTGCTGTTCGACTCTCTGCTGCTCTCTTATGGCTCTTTAACGCAGCGTAGCACTCGGCCGGGGCCGGGGAGGGGGTGGGAACAGATGCATGCCGTGTTTCAGAACATGTGTCGTCCTCTCGCAGCGACCTGAAGCTCCGAGTCCGCATCCTCATCGACGGCACCCTCATCATATTCCGGGTCAAGCCTGAGGATGCCGGGAAGTACACCTGCAGTCCGAGCAACAGCCTTGGGATCTCGCCGTCGGCTTCAGCGTACCTGACTGTTCAGTGTGAGTGTTACCGTGGCAACCAGTCGGAGGAGGTGGAGGAGGAGGAGGGGGAGGGGCAGAGCGAGCTGTGTATGGAGATGGGAGCAGCAGCAGCAGCATCGGCAGTGTGGAGGTTGTAGTTTTTTGGCTGCTCCACGATTGAAACGAGGAGAATCCTTGTGAATCTGAAGGTCAGGAGTCAAATGGAGGCAGTGGAGTCGTTTTCATGCTCCTAATGGAATTACCCCTCACTCCTTATGTTGTGCCTAAGCAGGACAGGCTCATTCTCAGACGCCTTTTTTTTGTTGCCCTCCCCAACCCTCTCTCCTCATGCGTTTTATTATTTTTTATTTTTTTACTCCAGTCCCAGGATATGAAACCATGAAAATCCTCTCCATAAGCTGCCGCTGATGAGAAAATAACACCACGGCTATAGAAAAGACACCCAATCTTTAGGCTTTATGTTGCCGTCGAGCTAATTTACTCCCAAGTTGCTGCCCGTAATGGATTATTGTGTTACAGCATAAGAGGAGGGAGCCTGGAACCGCCAGCCTAACATGGAGCCAACATAAAGAGAGAGAGAGGGGGAAAAAGAGTCGTGGATGCTAAACGAGCTTTGTACTAAGATGATTGCTCGAGAATCCTCCTTTGTTTTCCTTTTCAGCAGAGAACTGGACTCAAAAGACAAATTCAGGAACACGTTGTAAAAATATTCATAGTATTTGTTGCCAAACAAAAGACCTAAAAGTTGCTAATTCTGATAGATGTATCACATGTTGTAAGAAGAACAATATAGAATAAACCTGAAGACATGAGATGTCAAAATGACTTTGCTGCTCAGAACAAAATAAAGGCACATATCATCATTTTTCTAATCTTTCCTCCACATTAGTGTTTCGGCTTGCCATTTTTGAGAATTTCATCTGAGAAATAAGTCAATAAGAGTTGGAGAAAAAGAGCCAGTTGGAGAAACAGAGCCAGTTCAAGGCAGAACACAACTTAAAATTGATTAATTGATTTTGGAACGAGACAAATAGGACACCTAACACACCGGCACTCTAAGGAGTGATTTAAAATCCCTGCGTGGGAAGCCCAGGCTGCATGCCATTCACAATGTTGGCAACGTATGCTTCTGACAAAAACTCGTCATGGCATATTCCTTCCAACATCTGTCACCAGAAAAAGCCTACTTCATAACCAGTCTGTGTTTACCTGCAGCAACAATGAAACACATGTTGCCGGATTGGAAAATGTGTTTTTATGGACTAAACTACGGATGTGGTGGATGGAGGGAAATTAAACTAGTGATAATAAGTCAGACTTCAGTCACAGTTAAACACTTTCTTCCTTATTTGGCTCAAAAAAATCAGAGTAACTACAATGTCGTCTTTCCTCAGATTTTCTTTCTTTCATTTGAATCACAAATCAAATTCAATTTAGGAAGGTTCAGTGTTTCTGAGACAAAGAATGCTTCTTTTTTTTTTTACATCAACATAACTTTGCCAAGTTTTCTGCACAGAAGATCTTTGTTCTGCTCGCTCTGTTCTTCTTGTATACAAAAAAAATATGTATATATATTTTTAAAAATCAAGACAAAAATCTTCTTGTTTCACGGTTTTAGATTATGCTTCATGAATGTCTTTTACACCCAGAGTAGTCCTAAAAAGTGCAACTAAGGTTGTTGTTCATGTCCAGACCCCGCTCGAGTGATCAACATGCCCCCAGTCATCTACGTCCCACGGAAACTGCCAGGAATCATCCGCTGCCCTGTGGACGCCAACCCACCTGTGACATCAGTGAAGTGGGAGAAAGATGGCTACCCACTCAGGGTGGAAAAGGTCGGTCACCTCTGTCACAACTCATGACTGAGCTGTGACGCTTCAGCCTGATATTGCAGCTAAAATAAAGAATAGCTTCCAGTGCAACCAGTACTTTATTCGCTTTATTTTACTGGGAAGTTGTCTTTTTTTTTTGTTGTTGTTGTTTTTTTTTTTGCTGTCACCATAAATGCTCGTTGAGCTTTTGTTCTAATATTTATTCATGTAACATTGTTTTATTTTCCAGAAGTGAAGTCAATGTCAAAAAAGGATATACCAATACCCTTAGAATAATAATTATGAACAGAAGCGGCCAGACGTAAAACAAACAATTAGGTAACGTTTTAAAGTGTCTTCAGCCAGAAGCCGAGCTAAGAGTTTTCAGAAGGAGTCTAAATAATCCACAGATATGTGCAAAATACAATTTGTCTTAAAACGCCTCTTTGACTTTATTGGGATCATCTTCCACTCCGAAAAGCGCTGTGGTTAGTACGACATGTCAGCTCCTAGATAATAACTCATAAAAAAGGTCCTGGTTTTAAGTTTTTGACTGAGTGAAAATCGGGCAAATTGAGGAACGTCTTCCCACTTACACACAACTCTCTGTGTTGTCTAATATGTCTGTGTTGAAGGTTGGTGTGCGTTATAGAAACACCAAATCCTCTTTGATTAGATCTAAAATTCAATTTTAATCTTGAGGATCTTGTTTTGTTTTTTTGCGCAGTTCAAAAACATTTAGATGGGACCCTGAGAGTTCAGGAGCACCCAATGAAAACTCCCCTTGTCTTATAGTACCCCGGCTGGAGCCTGATGCCAGATGGAAGTATCCGGGTGGCAGAGGCCACAGAAGACTCCCTGGGCACCTACACCTGTGTGCCTTACAACGCCCTGGGTACCATGGGCATGTCCCCCCCTGCCACTTTGGTGCTAAAGGTAGACCTCTACTCAGATTTTACGTGCACTGTCTTCTCTTTGGAGAAGACAGTGCATTTCTCACAATTCTCACATCTGAATTGTGTGTGCTTGTGTGTGTTTACCAAGGATCCCCCTTACTTTAACGTGAGACCTGGGGGGGAGTACCGTCAGGAGGCTGGGAGAGAGCTAGTAATCCCTTGTGCTGCTTCTGGAGACCCCGATATACCAACTATCACCTGGAGAAAGGTGCTGCAGAATAACGCACATCACCTACGTAGTATCTACTGGAAGCAAATCCGTTCTTACTTGTTTTTAATTTTTACCCAAAGTGTTTTATTTTCACCCCTTCCCGTCCGCTTGACTTGTTGTGGTTTTCCTGTCAATTAAAGGTGGGGAAGCCAAGCAGAAGTAAACACAACATCCTACCCAGTGGCAGCTTACAGTTTCTGTCTCTCAGCAAGGAGGACCATGGAGAGTGGGAGTGTGTAGCCACCAATGTGGTCACAAGCATCACTGCCAGCACACGTATTCTAGTCATCGGTACTGATAAATCCTCACGAATTTGCAGATACTTTGAGTCTCTGCAAACTCAAAGTATCTTTGCAGAGACTTTGAGTTTGTTGTGTGATTTAAGCAATTTGCATGACTTTAAACAGAGTGTAAAGGCGCATTATGCAGTAATGCAATAAAATCAGGTTTTAGAATGTGATAGAGCATCATTCAAAGCGCATTCTGAAATAATTGATGCAAAATTAGGTAAAATCCACGAATGCATTTTGAATCGATTTGCATTGAACACCATGCCGGTTAATACCGAGGGTCCTGGCTATGAGTCTGGAAAGGTAACTAAATGATTAAAAGTTTGGTATTCATTGACCAAAGTTTAAATTTGAAAAAGTATCAGATCTACAACATAACTGTTGTATTAGAAGTACTAGAATTATAACAATTAGAAAGAAGACAAACAGTTTCCGATTGTTTATTTTATAACAATAGTAGTATTCTAGAGCTACCTCCTTATTTTGTAACAATCAACACTAAATGTAAGGTTGTTGCATAATGTGGATGAAAATACTTGAAGGATGTTATGACATTTACTGTTGATTGTCACATATTGCGTTCTTCATGATGTTTTATTACATTTTGAGGTTTGATTTTTTTATTTTTTTTAATTACATTATTACATAATCCTGCATTACAGGGAGCCTCATACTTTTATTTCTCTGTGCGAGTCAGTATAGCTTATGGAGAGAGTGTTATATAAAGCTTTATACAACTAATTTAAAGTCTGAGTCTATATTACTGACCCAGAACTGTCTTTTACATTTAATTTTCCCTTGTTATTGTAGCCTTTCGTTGTGCTTTCACAAACAAGACTACAATGTTTTTTTTATGTTATCTTAACGTAGAGTAGCTTAAGAGAGATTGGCAACATATTCAACAAGAGTGAGTGATTACTTAGCTAGTTATAATTTACTTGCCCAGTGAGGAGATATTTAGTATATTTTAACTGCTAGCTTACTGTCCTAAGCATAAGATGCCACTGCTGTCGTAGCTCAGTCAGTGAAGATGCTCGGTAGGTTTTGACCAGGAGTGGAAAACGTGGCCCCACTCTGTTACTTTTTAGGTTTCAGAATCAATAAATCACAAAACCTTGTTTGCTTATTACGCAATTTTGTCTTTTCACTCCAAATGTCAAGAGTGTAGTTTTCTGCGTGGTAAAGAGGTGAGCGGGTCAGTAAGCACGCTGTTTGTTTGCCTGGCCGCTCCCCCCCCCCCCCAGCGCACCTATTATCCAGTGGCACAGCTGGCAGCGTGCCTGAATGTGACCAGCCGTCAGCTGACACGGGGTCACAGGGCGGCACTGACAGCTGTGCTCCTCAGGCCACATTCAGGTCTCGCCTTAATCTCGGCAGAAGTAGCTGGCTTTGGGCCACACTGCACAGCTGTTATGTGGGCGGGATGAACTTGACCTGTGGCTGGTAGCAATCTCGGACCGCATCACATCATCCAATCTGTTCCTGTAATAATAATAGTAGAAAAAAATAAAATAATCAACTGAAGCATTTATATTGACCCTTTCTCCATAAAAACCCAGGGTATCATATTAGCATTGTATATGTTGTTAAAGTGCAATATTTTAAAAGATTCTCACTTTGTCTCTGTTTTTGCGGGGTCAAAAAAAAAAAACAACAACAAAAAACAAACCCACTAAGGTACCAGCCCACACGCTCCAGGCAATATCCATGTGTTGCCCTCTACGACCTCTGCTAATGTGTCCTGGGAACCAGGCTATGACGGTGGCTTCGAGCAGACGTTCTCTGTGTGGTACGGTCCAGTGTGAGTGCTCTTACTTTTACTTCTAATCGATGTTTGCAACAGAAAACAAAACATGTTGGAAGGTTAGCAGCTATCTGACAGAATGTAGACGCCTTTCTGCACTGACAGTGATGATAAAGAAGAGCGAACGCTCAGCTGTTCTCCCCGAACATTTAGACACATGGGTTCTAAATTTGGTTTACAGGTCGTGAACTGTGTTCTTCAGAGCTTCAGAGTTTGTGCAAGATATCCATTTTTCTGAATAACTCAAACTGAAACAACACGTACCACATCGACTGTGTTTATAGTACTTTTATGACTGTGTTTCTGTTCTCAGGTCTAAGAGAACAGACTTTGGTCCTCATGACTGGCATTCGATGCCAGTTTCTGGTGCTCAGACCTGGTTGGTGGTGCCAGGGTTGGAGCCTGGGACAGAGTACCAGTTCAGTGTGCTGGCTCAAAACAAACTGGGCACGGGCCCATTCAGCGAAGTGGTGACAGTCACCACCGCAGGTAGGCTCTCCTAAATAAAGGTCGTTTGATTGCCAAGCCTAAAGTAGACGTTGTCAGTGACATTTTTAGACCACATCTGAGCTCAGCAGCAAGCCTACTGCCCTCTCTGGAGGATTCATGGAAAGAAAAACAAACTTATGTTGTATTTTTAGTTTGAAAGCACAATTATCTGTCTTAATTTTCAGTTTGAATCTCAAGCATGAAAATCTGTTTCAATACTTTCAGTAGCCAAGGCAGGATGTTCTCACTTTATGTTACTGTGTTTGCAGTAAACCAGGATAACCTGAAGGAAACATTTGGAGGCTGCAATTTAACTACAATAGGTTTCTTTTACTTTTCCTTTTTAAAAATATTACAGACATAAAAGCAATTTTGCAAAAGTGGCTTAATTTTCATTGCTGGGGTGAAAATTGCTGCAGCTCACGATTATAGTTATCGTATCTATTGATTGTTCTAATGATCAATCAAGTTATGGGAGAGGAAAAAATGACTGACCAACTGTGCAGCTGTTTTATTTAACCACTTGAACTTATTTTATGCAATATTTGAGATACGCTAAATTGTAAACAGACAGTTCAGTTCCATAGACAATTATTTGATCACTAAGTCAGTTTCAGAAATTAATCACAATTAATCTAATGGTTTCAGCCATAGATGGGATATTTTAAAGTTCTTTACACAGTTTAGCTAAAGCCAAGAAACTACCTACCTGATTTTAATGCGCTGGCTCTCAAAAGCAGCTCTTGCTTGTCAAAGCATGAACTCCTAAAGGGCTCTGAAGGCGTTGCTGCGATGTTAAATCCTATGCAACAAGAGGTGTGGTCACCGTGAACAGGATTTGTTTTATTACCTCGTCCCACAGATTATGTTCAGAAATGAGACATAGTGGATTTCTGAGCCAAATTACATCACACTGCCTGACAAGAATTGTGTCGTTGCAGGGTGCAGGGCATACTGCCGAACAACATACAGCTGAGATTGTGCAACTGTGTAGGCGTGCAGTTGTCTGCAGAAGAGCTTAGAGAGAGGCCGAAGTATTGTTGTTGTAAATGCTAATTTTTTTCATGAGTACTGTGTTCACAGGGATGTGTTGCACTTACTCATGTCTGTCGCTTCTGGCTTGAATAGTTGCTTTCTGTTTACCTCTTTTGAACAATTTCATACACACCTTTTGTCACATTTTTTTCCCCACATTCTGAAAAACAAACTTCAGTATATTTAATTATTACCTTATGCCACAGACCAACACAAAGTAACTCACAGTTGTGAAGTGGAGGCTAAATGATAAAACATTATTATGATTTGTGATGAGCTGTTCTGCTCTGATTACCCTAAATAAAATTGAGTGTAGAAATGAAATGGCTGAACACCTTTTTTTTTTCTTTTTTTTTTTCTTTTTTCTGCCAAAAATGTTTTTAGAAAAATTGAAAGAAAAAAGAAAGGTTTTTCTTTTCCTTTTTTTTGCAGGTAAAGCCGACAATCTCTGAATGCTGTGAACTAGATGTTACTGCAAACAATTTTAACTCCTCACAGCAGGAACGGAACAGGCGTAACTAATTACATTAAAAATGTCAGGGTCCCGTTTACGTGTACGGAAACACTGAACGCCCGGGCCGTAAATAATCTCATTAGTTCCACCTGTTTGACAAGTCAACACGTAGGAGAAGGGAAAACTCTTCAGGAACAGCGGCGTGTTGGTGAAGTCGGCTGAAAATCGCAGTGATTAAAAATAAATAAATCAACGCAACCACTGAATTAACCGTATGCCTTTTTTTTTTTTTTTGCTGCCTGTGTTAAATGCATCCAGATGTGCAGCTTGTGAATTGATTTTCCAAGGAAGAAAAAAAAAACAAGAAAATAATCTGTGCATCATTTTGTGAAACAAAAAACTACTATGGACAATACTTTGACCTAAAAACAAACACGTGTTGCAGAAGACTTGAAAAGCTTTTTCATCAGTTGTTGGGTAATGCCTCGACCCTGACAAAATTGCTCTGTTTTATGTAAATGTACATCTCGTTGCATGTTGCTTGCTATGAAAGCTTGTCTTCAATTAACAATTGCTAAATGAGGCTTGCAAAGCACTGACCTAATTCTCACACTCGGATGACGTCCTCTTGATGGCTGACAATGAATGTTAATTGGAGTGGATTATCCAATAACCTGCATTTTTATGTTATTTCTGGAACTTTAAATTTCTATTTTTATATATTATATCACAAGGCAGTTATAATACAATTATGATCATTTTTTTTCCTGGAGAAACTTTATTTGCTGGGAATGCACCTTTTCAGACATTGTGAGATGAGGTGTGTCGTCTTCAGGTTTCTATCTCTGTATTTGATTACAGCTTTAATCTGCTGAATTTTGTCCCATTTCAATTTACTTCTAGGTCTATTGAAATAGTTCTTCTAACTTTCTTTTTAAATGCCTTACAGATGACAAAAGACAAACTGTAATTCTTTTTCTTTCAATAAACACTTAAAGTCAAAAGGTGGGGTGTTTGCAACATGAATTACCCCCTTAAATGCATTTCCCCCGTCCATGAGGGCAAAAAGACTTCTGAGTGCCGTACACCAGAACATCTAAAACTGTCTTTCTCCAATCGCCTTCCAAGCAATCGGTGCTCATTAGTTTTGAGTCTCTTATTAAATATTAAGGACGTGATTGACCTTCGTTGCTCTTCACTTGGTTTTAAGACCACCATGTCAGTTTTTCCCTTTCTGAACTGGCATTGTGGCCCACAGGCTCTCCTCTGGGTACAGCTGAACCTCTGGTGCTTCTTACTCCACCACGGTGCCTCACAGCCAACCGCACGCAGCACGGTGTCCTCCTCACATGGCTCCCCCCAGCCAACCACTCGTCCCCCATCGACCGATATATCATGGAGTTCCGCCTTGGGGAGAGGTGGGAAGTTCTCGATGACTTGATTCCATCCACCGAGACCGAGCTGGTAGCGAGAGACCTCGTTCAGGTGAGGCAGACGATAAAAACAGTGCTGCTTTCGTCTGTTCCTGCCACCCAGATGAGACATACACAAATGTGTCTTTGTTTTTATGGCTCCAACAGGAGTCCTGGTACGAGTTCCGAGTGATGGCGGTCATGGACGACCTGATCAGCGAGAGCAGCAACATAGTGGGAGTGTCTAGCACAGGTCAGGGGTCTTTATAAAGAGGTGCTTTGCCAATCGTTGTCAATCGTTTTTTGACCTTTCTGCGCTTCTGACGTCTTTCTGTCTCGTTGGCGGACTCAGCAGACCCCTTCCCTGCTGCAGAGTTGCCTGAAGAGGGGCTGGCACGGCCTGTGGTGGCAGGCGTCGTGGCGACCATCTGTTTTCTGGCAGCGGCGGTGCTGTTCAGCACTCTAGCAGCCTGCTTTGTCAATAAACAACACCGTCGAAAACTCAAGCGTAAACCAGGTCGGTCTCTCTTTACTAAGTCAACATGCATTTGCCCTCATGATGTTTCCTCCAAACTCTTAGAGAGAGAGAGAGAACAAGAGCAACCCATCAGATTGTCAGTTCCCAAAACCACACACTAAATAAACTCTTAAAAGCACACGAGGGGTCACTGAGAACCCACCGGTCTGCGCACAGGATAAAAAGCTTGTGGCATCCAAATGACCTCGTCTCGTAAGACCGTGGGAGGGTTAATCATTTTTGGATATTGCTTTCTAGAGTTAACCGGTTGAATTTCTCAAGTGTAAGGAAATGAAGTACCCTCGACACACTGTATCGAGGTGGATTATAAAGCTGACTTTTGAGTTTTAATTTTGAACATTACAACAGTTTAAGGTGGTATATCAGCCCAATACAAATAAGAGGCCACTGCACTCAACCATATTGAAACCCTTCAGGTTATTCCACAAAACATTGATTTCTGAACTCTTCCTAATGTTTCTAAATAAATATAAACGTGTTTTCTTTGCATTATTTGACGTCTGAAAACTGCGTCTTATTTTCACCATTTCTCATTTTCTGCAAATTAACACAAACGTTTTGCTTGAAACTTCAGAGACATGTTGTCAGTAGTTCATAGAATAAAATAACAATGTTCATTTTACTCATACATATACCCATAAAAGGTAAAATCAGAAAAACGGATCATTTTAAGTGCTCTCGTAATGTTTTCCAGAGCTGTATATTTGAGTAAGTTCTAGGAAACTGGTGATTATTTAAAGAAAGTTTTTAGCTTTTTGAATGCACACGTTACCCACTTATCTTTATTTTCAGCACAGAATGTTATTTTCCCTTTCTGTCCAAGCAATTTGTCCTGCCAAGCCAATGCTGAACTTAAACCCTTTTGTCCTCGCAGATCCTCCCTTGTCAGTGACGCACTTCAGGAAAAGCATTGAGTCGCCGTAAGTAAAGGCATCTCAAACCCTCCCGCCCCCCCAGCCTCTGCATTGCCGAGGTGGCAACAACTGTTTGTCTTCTCTTACACCCAGTTGTCTCACCATGCATGCACAAGACATACAGCTGAAAGTCACTTCAATATCGATTCTGATTACGACACGGTGTAAATTGAGCATGAGGCCCATGATGACGCAAAGCTTTCTTTTAATGGTGCGGAACAACATTTACAGAGTCGATCCCCAACAGAATCATGGGCAAATTAAATCGAAGCAGCAAAGTTAGCATTTTAAGCGCAAGCTGCTGTATGTGTTTTGACTTCTACCTCATCTGTGTCGTTTAACCTCGAACCGCTGTCTGCTTTTTTGTTTGTTTGTGCATGATTGTTGTGTTTAATGGTCTCGTTTCTTGTACAGAATCGGCTCCATGTGTGTATTTGTCGGTTTGTAAATCTTGTGCACATGTATGACTGCATTTCAGTCTCAAAACAAGGTCCTTTCTGAAAAATAATCTGTTTTCCAAAGTGTTTATTACCTTTTACATAGACCGAAAAAAGAGAGAAAAGATCAGTTTCACTTCCCTTTCCTTTAGTTTCTTATGAAAAGGTGAAGGCAGGTCTGGCAGTTTGCACCTAGTCCTTCTTTCAAATAGCACAGTTAGAAATGAACCAGGCCCATGTTGTTTGTCTCCCATCGCAGGCCTCCTCTCACCCCCTTGCCAGGGGTAGAGCCCTGCTGGGACGAGCCAGCCAGGAGCAGTTTCTTGCCCCCACCGGCCAGCCCCCTGTGAGTGCCTGCCTGCACAAAAATACAGAGCGTGCTGCCCTGCACTGGCTTGGCTGCATGGTTACAGCATTGCATAGAAACGTATCATTTGACGGTGATTTCTTTTAGTTGTAGTAGAGCATTTTTACCGGCATATTTGCATGTACAGCCCTTACATCATGCAGGGAGGGACTTGCATTAGCCACGTTGCACGAACGATACAGAACTGTGGGTACGGACTCATAATTTTTAAACAGATTTCCAAGATTTCTGTCCTCATCAGAATTTCAAAGAATCGAGATGGAGCTAGACCTTGAATGCTCTGTTTTTAAAAAAAAATGAAACGAACCACGTCAAAACCATTTCATTGACTACTTTGGTAGTTTTTTTTGTTGTTGTTTTTTCTCCCATCGTTGTCTTTTTAAAAGGTTCAGTGCTTCACAAGCAATCTGTTGCCCAAGGTTTTCTGTTCAAATCTTCAAAATCCACAGATCACATTAGCCAGATTTCCGGACTGAAGAAAGAGGGATTGATTTGGAGTTGACCATTACCATAGATATCCTCAGATATAATTTGCCAAAGCGAGCCCTGATGTTGATTGCCCAGTTCACAAAAAATGTTTGAGTGGAAGAAAAGTATGAATTCTTGTGCACATGGCCATACAAGACAACAAACATTAACATCGTTAAAAGAATAACTGAGATCTTTGCACAATGTTTTAGGCGTCGAAGCATTGCCAAATCTTTTTCCCAACTGAATGAGAGTCACCTCTGGTATATGTGTGTTAAAGTAAATATAACTTTTATTGCAATATAATAATCTTACTCTGAAAAACTTAAGTATTTGATTTATGTACAGCAAATCAGTGGGGAAACATCTTTATTTTTTACACAAGTATTGATCCCACCTTTATGTACACCTATAAAGTAGTTGTAACTGAACTATTGAACTCAAAAGATATGATGAGTGCTATCACAGATGTACACTTCCTGTATGTTTTCAACCCTAACAATTTAATCTTTTCATATTTCAAAGGCCCTGGGAACCTTGTTACGTTACGTGGCATTGCAAAGTATTTAAAACAGTTTAATAAATAAAATATAAATAAAAAACTAGTTGCCTCTTCTAGATAACTTTAAAAGGTTAGAAAAGGTTCAATGAACACAAAATCAGCATTCTTCTGCAGCAGGTTTGTACAAACTACTAAAAAGCAATCCCAACAAGTGTGGCACCAGTTTAGTAAGAACGTATTTCTTAATTATTGTATCAAAAATGCGGTTTCAAAGGTTGTAATTCTCTTTTTTTTTCTGTGTAAGATTAGGCAACTTGAATCTAAAAGGAGAATAAATCTCACATTTTTCACAGGAAGTCAAATTAGTGTTGAGGACACAGTAGGTATCGGTGAGCTTGTGCAATAAATGTTGTGTACGCCGTGTCTAATGTGGGCAATAAAGGCGTGGTCAGACATCATTCGCCTCTGTCTCGTCACCAAGAAGATGTTGATTCAATGGATCTGTGGTACGGCCACCATGGTTGCATTACTGTTTCTCCTCTCATCCCACCATAGTGGCCCTATCAGGACGCTGCCACTGTCATAAACTGGTCATTATCGTAATGTAGTTCATTATGGCTGCCTTGATCAAGTGCTTCAGCTTTGTTTTGTCTCATCCCTTTCAGAAAGCGCAATCATGCGGACTAATTTGCAGCATCAAATACCCCTTTCAACCTCAGTCCCCTCTGAGCTTTAGCAACGTGTTAAACAAAGCCAACACCTTCAGTCTGCGTTTCTCATTCTTTCAGGTTATCGTCGGGAAAGATAAGTCCAGAGAGCTCCCCTCTGTCCCGGCCCCGCTCGCTATCGTCCGAGGGTTCCCACGGCCCGGGCCTGTACGTCAGGAAGCTCCCCAGCCCTCAGAGAGAAAAGGACAAAGAGCTCTCCTTCTACAAGAAAACCAAGCGTGCCATAGCCAGCAAGAAATACAGTGTGTCCAAACACGAGGCGGATGTCACCACGCCTATAGAGCTGATAAGCCGAGGCCCTGACGGTCGCTTTGTCATGGAAACCAGCCCGCCTCACCGCCGAATCCAAGGCTTCCCCTTTGCGGAGGAGTCCGACATGTACCCGGAGTTCCGGCAGTCGGATGAGGAGAATGATTTTGACCCCGGGCCTTTGCCGCCTATCATGCCCACGCTGAGGCCCCAGCTATCCCCAACGTCCTCCAGCCTGGAGTCAACGCAACCCCCCACCTACAGCCCCCGCCTGCACAGGCCCATGGAAGGTATGAGCTTTGCAGAGGGCAGTGCACCTTATGCCTCGGGGCAGGCCCCGGCCTCCCGCTACAGGGGCTTTCCCCAGGGCCCTTTCTATGGGTATCTAGGCAGCCGTGCTGAATCAGGGATTCCACCACCATTCTACATGCCTGACATCAGCCCGCGTAGCTCCGCTCTGTCCTCACCCCCTGGCATGGCAGAGGGGCCCTTCGGTTACCCCTCCATCCCGGAGGAGAGTGAAGGATTGGAACACCATCAGTATACTGCCTCCGGCCATTCTCTGTCGCACACTCACAGCCCTCCTCCCCGCTCACCTGAGAGCTGGCAGGCTCACGAGTTACCCTTCCTGGGCCTAGAGGGCCCGCGATTCATATACCCACCTCACCATCCCTTACATCACCCCCAGGACCTCCCCGACCCACCCCCATACCCTCCTCATACTCTCCCCCCCAGCCGCCTGCACCTTCCATCCCTGAAGGATCCGACGAGCCCCGGACTTCTGCAGCTGGAGGTCCCTGTGGGTCCACCAGGCAGAGACAGGCCCCCAGGGCCTCCAGTTAGGCGTTTAGCTATGCAACAGGCCCAGAGTCTCGGCCAGCTCAGACACACGGCCCACGGTGTGGGTGTACCAGTGTTGCCTTACCCTGACCCGGCAGCCCGCGCAGGGAGCCCAAGCACAGCCCCCAGTAGTAGCCCTCAGTCCTGGCTCAGCCCAAGGGCGGGGCGCCGGGCAGACCCCACCCTACCCCCGCTAGTGCTCCAACCCTCCCGTCTGTCTCCGCTCTCCCAGAGCCCTCTTAGCACCCAGCCAGGTTCCCCAGATATCCTAGTGAGGCCCCCCCCGCGCCCCAGCATCCTCCGCACCTCTCGGTCTCTGGAGATGCCCGAGATCACCCTGCAGCCCTCTGCCACCGTTAGCTTCTCGCGGAGGTCTTCCCTGACCGCTTCGCCCACTCAGAGCCAGGGCGCCAAGCAGCCCAGCCCCGGTTACCCCATGTCCTATGCCTCCACCGCTGCCAGTTACCCCTCCCAGTCCCCCTCCCCCCCTCCAGAGAGCAGGGATGTTTTTGGGCAGAGGCCATCCCAGAGACGGACAGAGGAGGAGATGTTACCCTCAGAGCCCTCCCAGCTCCAGATCTCAGCCTCAGGGTAGGTGATCCATTCCTGTAGAGAATAGTTCCATGTTGATTTTTTTTTTTTTTTTTAAAAAGGGAGATTTTTCTCCTTGTCTGTTCGCCTTTTCTTCATTTTTTTCCAAATACCCTTTGCATTTATCCGCACTTTTGCCTTGTGGTGTTTCCATTTAGGAATAATAAAGATGCATATTTACTTTAATATGCAGAAGGCATGTAATTGCATTTAGCACACACTGACAGTTTATAAAAACAACTACTCTCTAAGTTGGAAACTTTCACATGTGAAAACCCAGTTTGACTTGTGGGTAATACTTTTTTCCTCATCATTGCTAATCCAAATGAAACCTTAAATAGTGGTTAAAATGTTTTTTCGTTTGTTTTCTTTTTAAGTTTTGATGAAACACCAAACTGCTGACACTCAAAAAATGAACTATTGATGATTAAGGGTACGACAGCTTCAACAATTAGTGACAGTACGGATTTTAAAAAGACAAATTAGGGACTTTAATGTTTTTTTTAATAATCACTACTATGTACGAATTTCTAGTCCTAAAAATTTTTTTTTAGGACTCAAATTAGGAATCAAATTATTCTGATTTGAGGTATATCTTTCTTCCTTCTGCAGAAAAATTGTCTTTATTTTAATGAAATGTTTCAACAGACTTGGGATTACTTTTAATCTTCTCAATCTTTAGCAAGTCCAGAAGTTGTTGTTTTTGTTGCTGCCTCTACAGGAAATCATCTTTTTACAGCCAATTTGTCTCCAGTAGTTTTTATTTTATCTATTTTTTTCTTAAACCAGAGTATTTTTATACACTTCATGAAAATACACAGTAAACCTATTTTTAATACACACATTACAGAGATTCATCATACAGACCGTAATGTATTTCAGACCTACCTATATTTCTGCAGTTTGGTATGAATATTGAACTCAAACACCTTTACCACCAAATAAAATGAAAATAAATAATACTTTGATTAGAGACGAGCACGACCAGGCCACAATCTAGTCCCTTTTCTTCTTAACTCAGTTACAATGTTGTTTCATGTTCATGTGTGGCTCAACACAAATAATGCAACAGTGTCAGTCCAAGTTCTGGTGGCTCTTTCAGTGCTGACCCCTTCTGGAGTCCATTTCTTCCCAAACCCTTGAAGCTTGTGGCTTACAGATAGCGCACACCTTTTCTGCCACATTTTTCCTTCCACTCAACTTTTCCAACTTGAATACAGCTCATTGTTAGCAGCTGCTTCTGTAAAAAAAAAAAGAAAGAAAGAAAGAAAGAAAGAAAGAAAAATTACCTTTCATCCCTCATCATCTTTGTGGGTGGTGGGTGTCGGTAAATGCAACATTTTCCCTTATTTCCAAGAACGGAAAAATTTCTGTAAAAACAAAATGGTCTTTTAATTTCCCTTGTGCAATACTCCAATTTTAGGAGAAAACAAAAATCGGTTTTGATTATCTGTAATCCTTTATCATTAAAACGTGCAAGTAAAACATCAGTTTCATTTGTGACATTGAAATGCAACTGGGCAGCCACTGTACAGCTTGAAAAATGAAGCACTTTATGCAACAACCTAATTAACTGGCTTCTGTCTCACTTCAGGTTTTGCTAGTTTTATATCTTGTCCCGATTGTAGCAGGAGTATTCTTCTTCTAAAGAAGCATCCGGATGACCAAATTGTTTGTTTTTTCAGAACGATTATTTTACACGTCTCATGTGAGCATTCAAATGGGCTGAAGCAGAAAATCTGAGCTCAAAGAATAACCTGCTGTCATCAAGTGGAGTTTTGGGTTTTGTTACACTGAGATGGCAAACCTTAGCTGACCTTGCTTTGTCAATAATGAGTGGTTCAAACTTAAGAGCTAATAAGATAAACTGAGTCCTTTTCCTGCAGAAGGAAGAATAAAAGTCATAGTTATTTAGTCAAAATAATTCACTTCATGCACAATGAATTTAACTTCAAGAATTGGAGAAATCCATTTACAAAGTCTGTAGTTGTAAATTCCACTATTATTATCATGAGTCAAGACAACACGTTTGTTTAACAGAAGCACTGCAACACATTTTGTTCCATTCATGCATAGATTTAGATAGGATAGATTAACCCTCCCTTAAATGCCCCTTAAAAAAAAAAAAAAAAGTCTTTTGGAGATTTTTCACATTTAACAGCCACAAACAACAATGCATCTTATTGGGATGTTGTGTAAGAGATTGGGAGGAAGATGAACGCACACATTTGTGAAGTAAGATAACGACGCGTGATTTTTAACAGTTTCCACCTTCCCCACAGCACAATGCTGCCACCGCATTGTTCCACCATATGTTCAGTCATTTTAGTTTTCTGACTATTTTGTATGTAGAAAAGAAACTTAATATTTTATCTGATCTGATTAAAGCACATTATTGCATTGCTATTTATTTTTTTTGTTAGACAACAGTAGCTGTCTTCTTGCCTCTGTATTTTAGATTTTCCCCACCTGAGCTGTAGATGTCTGCAGTTCCTCCAGAGTTAAAACAGGCCTATTGGCTACTTCTTAGCTTTTAATGCTTCACTTTCTTAGATATTTGTTTTTATCTTTTTTTTATCTGTTTATTTTCATCCATTGTAATTGGGGGTTTTTTTCAGCCTGTTGTAATTTCAAGACATAAAGGGCTTAATAAATAAATTCTGTTATCATTATTTGTTGGGGTTGGGGGACAAATACAGTTGCAGTTTGCCATGCCTATTCCTGTTTTAGACAATGTGTAAGAATCTGTGAAACATGGCAGTGGCAGCATCATGCTGTGTGGAACAGGCAGTTGCCATAACCCCTAATCAAGCAGATAACATCCATTAAAGTTTGTGACAAAATGTGAAACATTAATGCAAAACCTGCAAGGAAAGATTTAGATTATAAAAGAAAAACCCCAGAATTTTTGGTTTCAGTTTCTTTTCACACCTTGAGCCCCCTCACACTCACCTCACCAACTTAGACGCTACGCGGCCAGAGCGGAGCTAAAGCAGCGGGGCAGACTCACCGCTCCCTCACTATCACTGGCCGCCGAGGGAGGGTAGCTTGTAGGGCTGCTGCTTTTGTAGAGGGTAAGGGTCTTACCTGATTTGTTTTTGATTGATCTCAGCTATCTGGGCAGCGTTGTTGTGACCCGGTCCCCTACGCCGCAATAGGTAAGGGTCGGACCCATGTCTGAGCGGGGAGGGGTCAGCAGGGGGAGGGCTCTAATCACTCTCTCCTTTAAAGGGGAATCGCTTTGGGTTGTGCCTCTGTGCTGGATTCAAGTGAAGAACAACTAATGGTAAAAACGCCGACTCTGCAGGACACATTTGGTCTGTCGGCCTGCCGCGGCGCAGACCGTCGTAGCTGAGCTTGAAGAGTCGCTGCGAACCGAACAAAGCATTTGGTCGCTCCCGGTTCGGATGCATAAATCAATCCCTGCAGTGAAACAAAAAGGGAGAAAACAAACAAACAAAAGGCTTGAATCAATAGAGGATGCACTTGAAAGACAGACTGGAGAAATTCCCCTTTAAAGTTTTGTTCCATGTGCAAAATGCCATGCATGCATTCTCTAAACTTCTCTTTTTTGACCAAACAAAATAACAACGATTCTCCAACTAAATTCTCTGTCACATCTGTTGTCCTCAGTGCTTTCGTTCTCTCTGTCATGTGACTCGCTCTTTAACGACCATTTCCTCTTCCTGCCATCTCCTCCCGTCAGCATGGTGAAAGCCTCTGTACGCAGTGTTCATGTTTATGAAAGTGTGCTGTATTAGTGTTTTCTTTATTTCTTTCTTTATTTTTTTAATGGAAATGTACTACATTGTTTTTAACACACCGTGGCCTCCGCAAACAGTCGATCTGATTATGAAAATTACCTTTTTTTTTCTGTTTTTTTTTTTTTTTTTTTATGTACGGGACTGTTTTGTCAGATTTGTCTCCCCTTCCCTTTCTGCCCCCCTCTCTGCTAATGCCTCTCAATCTTTCTCTCCACAGTGGCAAATGATGGACAGCGTCTCTAAAGCTTTGTGTTCTTTTTCCCTTTCTGACACGTTTGTTTTTTGGCAAAAAAAAAAAAAAAAAAGAAAGAAAAGAAAAAGCTTGGCATAATCGCAGCATTATGTCAAGTTTTTTGAAAATTGTTTGCATCCAGAGAAAAATAAAAAATAAAAAAACGTGTGAGGTTGTGTAGCTCTATATGTGTGTGTTTTAATGACATATAGCTGTACAGAGAAAGTGAAGATACTTGAAATTGGTATGATTCTTTTCTGTGCTTATTCGAAATGATTATTCTTCATTCAACTTGGCATGTATCCCTCATGAAATGAAAATAGTTCCTTTTCATTTTATTTTCAATTTCTATCAGAAAACACACAAAGAAATGACCCACTTCAAGGGGTTGGCAGTCTCGTCTGAAAGCGTCAAAGTGTAAAGCTTTTCGTTAATAATTTGCGGGCTACTTTATTATTGAAGTGTTTCAGGTTTATTATTTGCTATGCGACTCTCACTCAGTTACTCATTTGCAAAACTAGAACAAAATCGGCCACTAAGTACAAAGTAGCTTTCATATTTCTACTCGTCAGGGCGAGAGGGACTTTTGCGAAAGTATACCCAATTATATATTCACGTATTGCCAGTTTCTCCCTTTCTCATTCCATTATTTGCCAGTAAACAAACCCTACATAATACATTGCCTAAAATATTTCCTGCTACTAAAGTTCTCTTTAGTGGCAGTATTGTACTTAATCCATAGGGTTCATATTGTAGCTAAAACAATTCTTCTAGGCTTCTAGGCTTCTAGAGCTTTCTTGAAGAATTTCATTCGTGAGGTCAGACACTGATGTTGGACATGGGACGCCATCAAAATCCAATCTGCGAAGCGTTCTATTCGCTGATCCTAAACCACTCTCAAGGTCACGTGAAGTTCAGAAGGCTTCAGGATTGTTAGAAATCCATTGATCCCACTTTGTGATTTCACATAATAACAGCTGTTTCCACTTTGCCATGGCAACACCAACAGCTGACCGCAAGGTATTTAGTAGGGAGGAAATTTCACAGCTGGACTTATTTTACGCTGGACTTATTCGCTGACCTACTGACCGAACCCATTCTTTCACAAAGGCTTGTAGATGCAAAGTTGACCATTAAAAATAGGTAAATTGTTGCGCATCAGTTAATCTTTCTTTTTAGTTAAGTGTTGTAGTACATTGAAGAGATAAATAGTCACAAACTGCTAAAATCTGATGAGATTCATTGTGTATTTCTGGAAAACCTTGCAATACACAAACTCTGGGTCAGTTCTCACTTCAGTCCAGTTCAGATGATAAAAAGAAGAAAAAAAGAACCGATTCACGGTAGCACACATCAGACAGATCTTTAAAGTCTTTATTCTAGACAAAATAATACCCATTTTGAAGCATTCGACACAGTATTTAAAGAATCTTACTTCCGGCTTAAGTTACATTTCTTGCACAATGATGTCCAGGAGAGCCTCACTATGATGACTGTGATGCACTTGGGAAAAAGCCTGCCAACCCCCCAACCTGCAGTGTGTCAAATATTGTGGTTGTGGAAAATTGAAGGAGAAATTGTAATGTTTTTAATTCCAAAAATTATTTTCATTTTATGAGTTTATACAGCAAAACAAAAAAAAGCAACAACAACAACAAAAAAATCAATGTTACCCATATTTCTGAAGCAGTCGCTACTTAAAGATCCAAAATAACTGAAATGCTACAATCTTTACTCATTTGGCACTAAAATAATAATAGTAATAATACACAAGATTTAAAAGTGTAATTATGATCCCTAAAATTGGAGTCAAAATAAGAATTTAGGACAAGTTTGAGTCCGAACATGTGACCTGAACTCCTTGGGTTGGATCTTTAACGCCATCTCCACCTCCTGTCAACAGTCCTTTCTCTCACTTTGTCTCCTCCATTTTCTCCTCTCTCCTGTCTAACTTTTACCATCCATCAAAGCAGATAGAGACTGGAAATTCATCATCTTAGTGAAACAGCTCTCAATAGATGCTCAAGTGCTCATCAAACTCATGCGATAGCAGCTACTGGAGATAGCAGTGAAAGCAATGTTTTGTCTTGTTAGGTTTTTTTTTTGGTTTTTTTTGCTTTTCAATGAGACGTCACTGAGCAGACCGCTGGATTAATCTGGAGCAATGCGTGCTGTGCTGTCTCATCTCGTCCTCTCAGGGAACCTCTAGGTGCGTCTAGTGATACTGCCGGGTCTGAGAGCTTACCAGCGCTGCTGCACCACTGTATAACGAAAGCCAAGGGAGTGGCTGCCAATAATAACAACAACGCGACATCTGTGAGGAGAACAGGTTCGTCCGAACAGTCCCTTCCAGTTTCACGTCTCTCTGTGCTGATTCTGTGTAATTTGTATTCATTACCAACTAGATTTACACCATCGTTGCACAAGAGTGTAAAACAGCATTCGGTAATAGATCATTAAGACGTTCTTCAATGGAGTCCCTTATAAACAGATCAAAAATGCGACGAAACTATTCGAGTGAAAATCAGAATCTGTGGGGCAGCAAGTCACTTTTTTTCTGTCTCTAAATGAACATGAACTTGTTTTCTTTGTATTATTTGAGGTCTGAAAGGACCGCATCTTTTTTTGTTTCTGCAAATAAAAAAAAAAGAACCTTCATTTTACTCAAACATACACCTATAAAAAGTAAAATCAGGGAAACTGATCATTTTAAGTGGTCTCTTAATATATATGTGTATGTGTGTGTCATTTTCTTAGTTGTTGCTGTAGCGCCCCTTAAGCAATTGTAGACCTATATAACCATCTACATGACTGATAGCAAGATAAGAAGCCGAAAGAGCAACTTTCGTGGCTACACAGTGGTTTGTTTACTTGTATACGGTAGATCGTGAGGATGACCAACGTGTGGGTAATAAATAAGGTCATGAATTGGTCTGGGGGTGTGAACCAGTGTGTGCCCCGTCTGCCTCTCTTTCAGGTGTGTCTCCCTCTCAGACCCTGCAGCAATCTCAGACACCCCAAGAGGGAGAAGACCTCAACCTTCGCAAAAAGAGTAAAAAGCAAAACAAGAACCCTTACCGCTACTTGACCTCCTTCCTGCAGCGCAGGCCGTCCGAGGAGGACCAGACAGGCATCCTGGCCAGTGCAGACTCTGAGGGCCCGAATTATGGAACGCTACGCTGACCCGTGTGCCCCACCAAGCCATTGGACCCAATTAAACTGGCCCCTCATGGAAGCAACGTCCAAAACACCTCAGTTCTCCGCCCGCCTCCCCCTCCTGCGCATCGACAGCGACAAACAAAGGTTTCATACAATCCGTCCGACTGGATGTGTCTGAGGAACCGCGAACTGGATCCTCCAGAGGCTGGAAGTCTCATCTGAAGACAAGAACAATGGCGTTTTGTTTTTTTGTTTGTTTGTTTTTTTTTTCTGAGGAATTTCACTTGAAAATGCTCTGAGAAATATATAATGTATATAACTAGTAAAACAAGGGAATTAAGCTTCCTCTTACAGTAATAAAACGTGTTGTATGACACAACACGTTAAAAAAAAAAAAAAAAGAAACAATTTTTCCACTCACTTATCATTGAGGATTCATACCTTTTAGGTTTTTCAGTGAAACAGTGTACTGTTAAAGCCTGGTGCGTCCTTGTACAGGGACATGAGTCTACCTTTCCTACAATACAACTAGTGTCAGTCTTCAAACACAGGGTTCTTACCGCAAAAATATACCTCAGAGTAAACGCAGAGTTGCTGTAATTCTTGTGGTATACTGTACGTACTTGACCTTTTTACACTCTAAAGGTACGGACAAAAAAAAAAGGTTTATAACGCTCACCCCTCATTCAAATGGATAATATGGCTTAGCTTAATCTTATTTGGATGCTTTTCGTTCCCGCAGCTAGCGCGCCGCGTCTGCTTTTTCGGGGTCTCTGAGTAGAGAGGAGCGTCGCGCTCCGTGTCGCCGGTGTTATGACTGAAGACCACAGCCTTCG
The DNA here is from genome assembly GCA_922788865.1 of Poeciliopsis turneri. Taxonomy (NCBI): domain Eukaryota; kingdom Metazoa; phylum Chordata; class Actinopteri; order Cyprinodontiformes; family Poeciliidae; genus Poeciliopsis; species Poeciliopsis turneri. Next base: position 574,767 of record CAKLNU010001078.1, read on the forward strand.
TGAGACCTTGTGAAAAATATTCGGGGGACTTTCATGCTCAGCAGAGGTTGGACTCACGGAGCGACGAAACAAAAGTATGAAGTGTCTGTATGCATCTCATTCTTAAGGAATCATTTGTGAAATTGGGCACATCTTGAGGTGCCTTTTCTTTGCCTTTTGTTGTTGTTGTTGTTGGGGTTTTTTTTTTTCTTGTTGTTGTTGTTTTCTCTAACATAAACTGCCTTTTTTTCCGTCGCCTTCTCATGTTTGTCACTCTGAGGAAGTGAGAACTCCAATAATGTCTGGGTTTTTTTTTTTTTTTTTTACATTGCTTTTTGTCTGCCAAGGACACATGAAAGAGAGAATGCGTCAGTCTAATTTAGCTTGTTTTACCAGAAAACTTTTGTTTTCAAAATATATAAATATATATATATAATATATAAAAATTGCGGGGGCAAGAAATCCCAAGTAAACTGCACAGTGAAGATGTAAAAGTTTGACAGCAGCTGTTAGAGTGGAATGTGATTGCTTCACGAAGCTGTAAAACAAGCAATGGGGAATCTCCAAACAAAATGGCCACCCTGACTGTTTATCTCTTACAAACTGTATATTAATTGCTAGCTACTTCTCTATACGTTTGCTAATTTTTATTTTTTTTATTTTTTTTTCAATTATGATAATTTTTTTGACACTAACCGATAATGAATGTATGTTTTGCTGTACAGGAAATGAATGTCCCTTCGTCACAGTGAATTGAACGACCCGTCGAAATGCTTACGTAGCGCAGCGGCGATTTGCCGAGACGACCAGACGGCGAAAAATCGGTCCGGACTCCAGTATTCAACGGCCCGGTCCGCCGGTCGCCACTTTCTCTGACGATATTATCGCCTTTCCTCTTTCCGATTGTTTCGCTAAGGCTAGTTCAGTCACTCAAATACGCATCAAGCAGGGTTGTCGTTTTTAATTTGACGTTTTGTTTTTCGTTTCATTTCAGCAAATTGGAACGTTTTTGCTAAATCCGAGGTTGTCCACGCGAATGATTCTCTAAATCTATTTGGACGGGTGAGAAAGCGAGCGACAAACAAAAGAATCGGTTTCATGTGAGGTGCAAGGAAATAATCTATATTTGTTATGTACTGTACATGGTGTGTATTGTATTTGTAAAGAGAAATCCAACCATGTTTCACAGGAAGACTTTCTTGTACGGGGATGTATGAATAGGGGGGGGAAAAAAAAAAACAAGAAAAAGAAAAAAATGGGACGGATATCCCAAGTCAAAAGAAGTTAGATTGTATATCAAAGTATTTGCTTACGATACGGCTTTAAGTGGATGTTTTAAAAAATATTTTAAGGTGCCTAATTTGTCATACTTTAGCAGACGTTATTTTATCTGAGAAGAAAAGTACACTTAATGTTAGTACCGTACAGTGTATTATTGCCACAGCCCCGCTGGCTGCACAAGGTGAGGAGTATTTTCTCTGACATGTCAGTATGTGGACGCCCGTTGCGGGACGGGGGGCCGGGAGACGCTTCAGAAGCAGAAATGTGTTGCCCTCTATTATATTTCTGGAACAAAGTAATAATGTATTTTGCCCACTCGTGAGCGCACATGTAGGTTCGCAACGGTTTTCTTCGCCTTCACGTGTCCAAAGCAAATAAACCTGAAGGAAACTTTTAGATACTTTTTTTTTTTTTTGCTTTTTTACTTTCACCCCCTTTTGTTTGGTTTCCTAAAAGCAACGGACATCCTGTAGACATGTACAAAACGTGCTGTGGAGGAAATTGTGTTTACATTAGTTTGATGAAATTTAAAGTGTGTTAGGGCATAGTTGCTTTGAACATTACGACTTGGTGCTATGTTTAACTTTGTGGTGCTGTAGAATAGAGGTCTGAAGATTTGATTCTGTTTCCAGAAGGAACTTTTTCTCCACCCCCTACGTGTGTGTGTGTGTGTGCGTGTGCGTGTGTGTGTGTGTGTGTGTGTGTGTGTGCGCGCGCGTGTGTGTGTGTGTGTGTGTCTGCGCGTGTGTGTGTTTGAGCAGCTAAACTAGCTCTGGTATACATTGTCCTAATCATAACAGTGTGACTACAGTGATAGACAATACTGGAAAAAAAAGTAGACATATAACCTTGATTAATAGAGACTTGTGACATTCAATGAACTCAAAAATGACCTGTTTTCTATAGTGTGTTTTTTGCTATGTCTGTCTGTGCTTCCAAGGTACCCTCTTTCAAATATATTTGTGATGATATTGAAATTATTAACCCAGCCTAAGCGGGAGAAACGTAGCCTGACTTAGATTAGCAACTAGTCACGGGACACATGGAAGAGAATCGGAGTGCGCTGTCAGGTCGGGGGATGGGAGGGCTCTTTTCTGCAAACTTCCTGTACAGTGCTGTGGAAAAGTGTTTGCCTCGTTGAAAGATTTCACCTATTTGTGCTACTGTTTAGCTTGGAAGTTGTTTAAACCGCAAAGGTGAACGTGACGTCGGTCAAGTGGAGCCTGAGTAAATGCGAAATGCGTTTTTCAAATTGGCCGTTGGATATCCGTAAAATGAGTCCTGACGTGGAAGGAATAACCGCCTCCACCCTTCCTGAATCACGAATTGACACATCTTTTGGCAGCTTGAGTTGAACAGATTATTGCCATATCCGTAAAATCAAGAATTCACATAAAAAGGACTTTCTTTTTTTTTTCTTACAACACAAAAGTTGTAGCTAAAATATCTCGAAAGTCAAGAAACCAAAAAGTCATCAGGAAGAGGTGAAAAGCAAAGTCAGATCAATCTATCAGTGGCGTAAAACTAATTCTTTAGCAAAGAATTTCTCATCAGTAGTTTGTAACCTTGCTCAAAAAAGAACGACAAGCTTGGAGTCGTCCAGTTTGAATGTGATTAAAATGTTGTGGCTCGATTTCCTTTCACTCTTGACTAAATCAAACGATTCTGTAAAGAAAAATAGTTCAAAATTCCTTCACATTGATGCAAAAGTCCAATTGCCCGTCATCACAATGAATACTGAATTGTTGCCCACCATGTTGGCACAACCAGCAGTTAAATTTATGGGCAATTTTATTTTTCACATCGGTTGATTTGCACACCTTTTTTTTTTTTCCCTTGATAAATAAATCGGTTTTTTTTTCAATCCACATTTTTTCTAAAGTATGACAAAAAAAATATATGGAAAACCTTAAATCTGTAACGGGGGTAAATGCTTTTCCACAGCAATGTAGATCTACGGTCAACAGCACTTGTTTTTTCAAGCACACTTCTACTACTACTACTGAGGAAGCAAACGTCTCGCCTCATCCCACCATCACCTTTTATAGACAAACAACTCCTATTAGTACTGTACAGTTTAGCCATGAGTCGTTCACGGTTGCATTTATTCTCTTGTCAGAAAAGCTCACACATCCCCACCGCTGTGTTTGTTTGTTTGTTTTTTACAAGCAGACGCTGTCTTCCGGGCTCGTCATTTGCTTCTTCGCAAACTCCAACGAGAACATGTACAGCGTTTTAAGAGGGCTGCTTTGGACGTACTGTTAGCGACGTTTTCTGTTCCGTTATCTTTTGGGGGGGTTTTGTTTCGTTTTGGGGGCCGGGGGATTCCGCTTATGGCTCTTAGTGCATCACTAGCTGCTGATAGGATGATACTTAACAGATTTGACTTTCTTTTTTTTTTTTTCTTTCCGTTTCTTTTTTAAATCGTATTAATCTTGCATGTAGAGACAATTACAAAAATGCCTATTTAGCAATCATTCATGGCCATCCGAGCTGGTTTGTTATTGGACGGAAGCTAGAAAAGTACGTAGTATTTTCTATATTCTCTTTATCTCTTTTGTTCGTTTGTTTCTGTTTGTTCTTCATGTGTACCAGCACTGAGAAGCTAGAATGTATAATTAATTGTAGGCTACTATAAGCACTACATTGTTGACTGTTTTAGCTCATATTCAAGCAAACCCAGTAGTGCTTAAAAGAAGTGAGAAATTCCCATGTTTCGTTTCACTTTCATCCACCGAACTCTGTGCTGTTCATCACATGTTTACATTCTGTATTTCACATGCTTCTGTTGTTCTTGCTTTGGTTTTGACCATGATGTCCACATGTAAATATTCAGAGTTGAAACTTTTTCCACTCTTCTCTTTTTTAAAAATGATAACACTGATTGTTTCTTTACTTTGTTGCTTTTTTATTTTTAGAAATGCCATCTATTCTGTCTCCACATCAGGTTTTTGATGCATTACTTAACTTTTTTTTTTTTTGCAATTAACTCATACTGTATGGTGCTGTACCAAAGCCTTATGTATAATATCTGTACTATTTTTTTTTACCACTGCTATCCAGTGACTCGTCTTGAGATCATGTCTCGGTCACTACTCATGTTCAACTGCCATGAATTTTCTTTTCATTTGTTTCTCTCTCTCTTTTCTCTTCGAGTAAGCAGAAACCTGAACAAACTAAAATGTCAAAAAAAAAAAAAAAAAAAAAGATAAAGGACAACACACACTCTGGCTCGTCACCAAACGGGCCTGGATGTACAGCAGCAGTCGCCATCACAAGCCTTTATAGGGGTAAAATGCACAGGCTCACTCCTGGTGGCTCATCATGACGTAGACACGAGCCTGTCACATGATCTCTGCTCTATCTATGGCATGTCTATGAGAACATGAGCGCAGTGTTGTATCCATGTCACCATATCATTTCAAATGCTTAGTCCTATACAAAATTTTCCTCTCAAATTTTTGTATTTTGATATAATAAAAAAAAACTAAATCAAAAGAGGTTTTATTTTTGCCGCGTGTGTGTTTTGTTTCCTCGTGTGCTTCCAGAATTTCGCTGCAGTTCAGATGCTGGACACAGGGGGTGAGTGTTGGTCAGAAATTGGAGAGCGAGAGAGAGAGAGAGAGAGAGAGAGAGAGAGATAATCAGGTCAGGTTTTCTGCTTCCCATTTTTGAATTCTAGGACACACTGGTCAGAGCAGAGCAGAAATGCCAAGATTCAGATTTATTTTTTCCCTTGAGTAAAAAAAACCAACAACAACAAAAACCCCCCCCCTGAAATTTGGAATAAAGGAAAACTGGATCCACGCATGTTTCGGATGTTTTCACCGACATATTGAAGGAGGAAAACACTCAGCACCCTTTGTGTTTAAATTCTTTTAGGCGACTGGTGGAGAGCAAACAAATGAGCCGCCATTCTTCTGCACACACCTGAGTAAAATGTAAAGTTCAGCTGATCCGGTGTTTAAACACTCTGCCGCCCTGAGGCATCAGTTTCAACCAGGCTGCTAAAACCGCATCGCCAGTGCTAAGTGTTTATCATTAAACACACAACATCATAGGCTTTATAGTTGACACAACTTAACAAAAGAAACATATAAGGTAAAAATCCTTCATTAGTATTATTAATTATTTTTTGTCCAAGCCAAATTTGATGCTTTATTTCTTCAAGTTTTCTGAGATGGAATTCTTTGCTTTTGTATCTTCATCAAGTCAGAGGACTCCAAAGCCCTGACAGACGCCATTTTGTTTGACACTAAATGCATCGTTAATAATTAGAGATGATAAAATGAGGTGTCAAGTAAGTCACTAAATTACTTCGGATTTTGTGCCTGTCGTTCTAATGAATTCAAAATGAACAGAGTAAGGAGATACAAAGTAAACACTAGACAGTTTTATATGACTTAATGTGTTGAGGGTAAACTAAAGTGACACTAAATTCACATATATTTCCTTAAATCAGGAAATAACTGGGATTCGCTCTTTCAAACGACTGTGCCTATTTTTCTGGCCGCATCCAGGGCTGATAATTGTCACACAGAGAATTAAAAATAGTTTTAAAAAAATGCTTAAACAGAACCAACCTGACAACATGAAGAATCAGAATGAGACGTTTCAGGGCTCTGTCACTTTAAGCGGCGCTGGCCACGCCTCCCCAACACAATGTTTATGCTTTATACATGTCAACATGGCGGCAGATGGGTGAGTAACCACATATCTTTGATCCAGAGTCAGATCCAGGACGAAGAGAGGTGGAGCTGACTCACGATGAAGTGGGCGGAGCTCCATTCGGGTTGCTAGGTGAGGGGAGAGGCCGTGTCTGCCCAGTGTGACGTCACTATCAGGTTTTCAAAATGGCTTTTTTCTCCCACACACACCAAAAAGCATTAACCGGTTGCCAGAAAACATCTGAATTGTTTTTTTTGTTTGTTTTTTTTTGTTGCACTTGGACGTTTTCTAAAATCAATAAAAACCCAAATGAAAGTAGAAAACTGAGCATAAAGTGACTTTTGCATAATAGGTCCCCTTTAACACTTTGTAAATTGTCTCATACTTTACACCTAAAGTGCTTTATCACCAAGGAATGCAAAGGTAAACTGAGTCATTGTGAAATAACATTTGAATGACAATTCTTCACCATATACATAGTCATGAATGACGTAGAATCAAACTAATGGAATTTTTGTCGTCGTGCTTCCGACTTTCTCAATACACACTGAAAACAGAAACACAGGCGAAAACATCATTTTCTTTCGAGAAGCGTTAAAGCAACCTTTAGCTTGAGGCCTCAACAGCCACATAACGTTTTGATCCAGCGGAGAGCGAAGAGCGTTCTGTGTGGGGCTCAAACCGGCACTTTTAAAAGCCGGATGGTGGGATCCGTAAACCGTGTACAACAACGATTCACGGCATCCGGATGACATGAGAACAAGTGTTCATAACCAAGGCGGGAAACGCCATGGCAACCGGCCAGCAAACAACCGGAGAAGCAAGCTTCCACTCTTGTGTGAGAGGCGCTGTAACACGGACTGCTACAGGAGATCTCTTTGAAGATAAATTGAACATTTGATTTTCTCTCTGGGATTCATAAAGTGTTTTCAAACTGAATCGAGACGAAGTATAACCTGACCCAGCTCTATGCCTCTCTGCAGTATCATTTCTGACCCTGCAGCTGTGTTGTTGTTGTTTTGTTCTCCACATGTTTGTTCACCCACTAAATAATAATAATAAGAAGAAGTAGAAGTAGCAATATCATGTAAAATGTAGAAAAACCAAAACGAACACGACTATGTTAGTTAGATGGATAAAGTTGATAAATGATCATTGTGTGCCCTGAGCCAGAACAAAACCTGAATTTCCGCTTGGTTTTCCTCGGTGGATGTTCAAAAAGTATGATGATTATGAAGCGATCTCAACAGCAGTTCTCACTCCTCTCACTGTTACCGCCCACCCACAGCGGAGGGGTTATGTAATTGTTGTACCAAACGCATTACCTAACGCCCCGCGCAACCGCGGTTCCTCGATGCTCGCGAATGTAATGAATCAGCGCCTGCAAAGCCTCACGCCTACAATCAAATCTGGGTCCCTGGAGAAAAAAACACAAGGGTCTGGGAACCTCTCTCTCTCTCTCCCACTCTCTCTCTCTCGCTCTCTGCCTCTTTCTCTCTCTCTCTCCCTGCCTCTCTCTCTCCCTGCCTCTCTCTCTCCCTCTCCCTCTCTCTCTCTCTCTCCCTCCCAGTCGTCACTCTCGCCAGTCCCCCCGTTTGGTAGAACGAGCGAGATGCCGCACCTGCTCTCGGGCTTTCCTGCCAGCGCCGTCTCCCTCAGGTGATCAGCCGTGGCCTGTCTCTGAGTGAGGAGAGAGCGTCCGGGCTGCTGCGCGGGTCTGCAGCCGCGATGCGATGCGACGCTGGCCGGCGGCATGCTTCCTAACCGAGGAGCCGAGCGCCGAGCAGCATAGAGGAAGGAGGCGGCGAGGAGAGGAGAGGAGAGGAGCGGCGCGCGCGGTCGGTCGGTCGCAGGTAAGTTTACCGCTGGATCATCCCGTCGCCTCGCGCGGACAGGTGAGGCTCCTCAGCGCGGCCACCACCCGCTGCTGCCCACTAAAACCAATAGGTTCTCGCCGAAGCTGTGAAATAATCGATTATGTAGTTTCTCTCTCTCTCTCTCTCTCTCTCTCTCTGTGTTTGCGCGCGCGCGCGTGCTGTTAACGCGCCTGGTTTCCGTCAGGCCCAACAGGTCATAGTACACCGCCGGTAAACTTTCCCTGTTGGTCATTTAGTGCGCATTATGTTGTATCAGAGGTTATAAAAAAAAAAAAAAACCAGACTGGAGTTCATGTGTAAGGTGCGCTGTCTGGTCAGGAAACGACGAGTCTGCCGCAATGCTTAGCAACAGGCCTGCAACAAGTGCGAGATGCATTCAAGGTTTTATTATGTCATGTGATTCAAATGTCGGCTGTAAAGAGCTCGGTCGAACCCTCTGGGTCATCCAGGAAATGACAAACTGTTTTTACGATTTTATGTTTAAAGTGCAGTGCAGTGCAGTCAGGCTGAAAGTTTTTTATTTTAAATTTCACTTGTAAAGTTATACAGTTTCCTTAAAATGGGGCTCTAGTGCATTTTATAAGCATTTTATAGCGCAATCCACCAAAAAATGTAAATGTCAAACATGACTAAAAAGAAATTTGACTTTGCAATTAAATAACTTGAAATTTGGGGTCTCCCTCTTTAAGAAGCTCTTGTTCTTTGAAGCCTCCCTTCATTGCAATAACTTTCCCCATTTTAGCTTTTAGCATCTTACTTAGCAGAGGGTGAGAAGTAGTTCCTGTGATTAGTTCTGCAGATGCACAGTTGCACTAAGTTAATTATTGCTGCTGCCGCTAGTCTGAAGGAGCTGAGTGGGGCCCCTTCAGACTAGCGTCAGACTCAGAGAAAGAGGTGCTCTGTGAGACAAATTCGATTTGGGGAAAAGGCGCTGCTTTGTGAGAGCGAGTATTTAGGCACCCATGAATGGTTGCCATGGGAGATTTAAGGATTTCTCAAAAAAACAGGATTGCGAAGTTACACTCCAGGGACATTTTTGATGAGGGACTGACATCATAACGTGACATAAAGCTCAAAAAAGCCAATTATACTAAATACCATCCCTTTAAGTTTGACCTAATTGATATTTGTTTTTTCAAAGCCCTATAGTTTGTAAACCGAAAAAAATGTGAATGCCTTAGTAGAGGTAATATAGTTGAATCCAACAGATAATGTTTTTTCAATAAATTCTTAACAAGGTTTATCAAAGTACATTTTGATGGCTGATGGGCAGGGGTCAGTCTGAATGTGATACCGACTGATGGTATTTGAAAGATCCTGAAATCAAATTGTGTTTATGTCCCTCATACGGCATTGGATTGACTCTGATGACAATCCAATGTGCTTTAATAGAAGGCTGCAAAAGAAAGAAGAGCTTGTTTGACCGAGCCAGTAAAGCATAATGTAATTTTAATAATAATTGAGTACTGTCATATGAGCGGATAAGTAAGCAAAAGAATTTTTGAGAAGAAAAAAATAATAATTTTTCCAGCATATTTAGACCAAAAGATGCAAGGATCCCTCATACTACTCCCAAACAAAACGACCTTTTGCCGTGCTTTGGGATATGGAGCAGCTTATTTGTTGTTATGTACATGTTTAAAACAAACACAGAAAGAAATTAGGTTTATGTTTTTGGAATATATGCGTAAAGTGAAATGGTTCAGATATAGCAGACCAAACCACTTGGAGAGTATTATTGAGAAATTGTCACATTTCTTAATAACTAAGAAGCATGGAGACTTGTGTTCAGAAAGAAACCTTGGTGTGTAGTCGGCAATGTCTCTCCTACAGTCTTCATCCAGTCTCCATGGTAACCAACTGCTGCGCTGGACGATTGTTGGGCACTCTTACCGTTTCTGGTTATAACTCAGCGATGGCAGATGCACCAGACCCGGCTCCATAAGTCATTGTTATTTTATAAAAGCATTAAAATTTGTGGGTTTTTAGACCAAACGACTCAAGGATCCCTTATAATCTCGGTTCTTAAAATATATTTTGAACCTTTTGGGAGGCGTTGGAAACTTTTAAGAGTAAGGTCATTTCTTTGCCATCTGTTTGCGGTATTTTAACACAGCGGAAGCAATTGGGTCACAACAACTCAGCTGCAGAGTATTAAGTCAAGTAAAACTGCATTCTGAGGAAGATGGGGTGCAGCGACCGCAGCGTCATGGAACAGGTTTCCATGGCAAAGGAGCCGGGTGCTTTCATGAAGCATCAGCAAGTAAATTCAGGGGTGTACTCCATGGTCTCCAGAGTGGTGTAAAGGTCTACTTTGTTGAAATTACAGTTCTCCGTTTGGCAATCTGTTGGAGAAGTCTGTGTTATTATGTCTGGTTGATTAGATTTGGATTTTACATGGTAGTTACTGTGAGAGGAAGTCTTCATGTTGCAGCACTTGGCAATTCCCTACTTCCAGGTCTTTGGGAACAGTTCATAGACGGGCTTAAAAACTGACGTGCTTTCACTATTTTTATGAACAAAGCAAGTTGTTAACCATAGTTTTAGGTTAAGATTGATTTAACACTTTGATCTTCAATTGAGAACTTACAGGAAACAATCTATTCCTATGTCTAATAGAGCATTAAGCCAAGTATTCAAGAAAATACTTGAAGAGAGACATAGCTTCTTTTTAAAGAACGCATTGGACAATCACCTAGAAACCTAAAACTTTACAGCAGTTTAGGGATTAAATACTATTTCTTAAGTTTTCTGAACAAAATGTTCTGTATTTCAATGTTCTTCAGATGAATTACTGAGCCAACCTTTATGTTTGTGTCACAGAAGAAATAGAGCATTGTTGGGTCAACACCTCTGTGTAGTATCTTAAACTGGACAAACATCTCCAAGCTTGTACTCTCCGGTTGTCTCTGGATTAAGTTGCCACTCGTCTGTCATATTTCTGAGAATAAACGTTCCCCTCCCTAAAATATTTTTCTTGCAAAATGAGATTTTCTCCCATTCACTATTAGTGGTACGTCGTCAGCTTATTTTTAGCACGAGGAGATTTGTGGCTCGTGGCAAGGTTTGGATTGTCTTTGTGAGTGACAGACTGGATTGTTGATTAAATGTTTGGATCAGCGTGGGCCTGCTGTTCAAACCCCCCCCCCCCCGTTACTCCGCTCCATCCGCCCGTTCTGGCCTTCATCAGGGATCACTCGCTAAGAGATTTGAGCCGTGACATCTCCTCTGTGCGGGATGTAATAATCTCAGTCTGGCAGTTTCCGAGACGATTAGAGAATCAAATTGACTTCCAGCCGCCAACCAGTTCAACTCCTTCCGTCCGAGAGGTGACATGAGTCACAAAGCATCGGGTAGCGCATGGCCAATTGGGCGGTGTCGGTCTGAAACCTGCAGTGTGGTGACAGTGGCAGCGCCTCTGGCAGACAGGCTGATGATGTGTCAGAGCTTCTGTTCAAAAGTTCCTCTGAGGCTTTCATTTGTCTGCTTTGTCTTCGCTCTGGAAGAGCATCAAGTCACGATGGATGGGAGATGGGCTACTATAGCAACCGCAGAGCTTTTCTTTTTTTTTTTTTTTACCCCCTCTGTATTTACAGATTCTGTTGACTGCAAGCAGAAAGAAAGCCTGCAACCAACTTTCTCCACACAGACGCAGGTCTCTGTTTGGTACTAACAAAAGACTCAAAGTGCGTCGAAGATCTCGCAGCTAAATTCCGTAAACTGGGAATTTCGCCGCCCTTCGGCTTGCTGTTTTCACTCGGACAGTTTCCATTTACGTTGTTTCAAGCCACTGGAAACCTGATGTAACCAGTCTGACCAACTAAGGAGCTAAAACACAACCAGCCTCGAGGAAGCCAAATGTTTGTGTTCTATCAATGTCTGGTCTGAGTTTTGGAGAGCCATGAAGTCTACACACACGTTGTCTGGCGTTGATCTGGTCTGATCGTCAACAATGTCTTTATAGTTTCAGAAAGCCAGAAAACCTGCTTTCCCTGCTGTCAGTTTAAAGATATTTTCTACAATCTATTAAGAGTCTAATGAAAGAAAATGTAATTATGTGACTCAAGTAAATAGGAGGTTCTTCTATTTTACTTTGTATCAATTTGTCACAATTTGTCCTTTTGTAGGGACAAAAAGAACACGGGGCAGATCTCACTGTTTCAAGGGGCTTTATAAATACAGATGGTTTGGCTATTTTGTACAAGTCCACTCACAAAACAGACTAGAGCTGAAATCAATGGAAAAAGTTTTCAGATTAGGACATTGAGCTAAATGAACGTTGCTATAACCTTTTGTCTCTATGATTCAGGAAAAAATACAACAAAAATAAACAAATTAGGTATGATGGAATGAAGTGGTTTGTAATGGAAGTAATTAGAGATGAAATGGCATCGCATCAGTATAAAATGAGGTTACAAATTGTAGAAGGAGCAAAGTTCCTGAGACCTGATGTTCGGGACGTATGCTGTCTCTCATCAATTCAGTTTGGTAGCATTCATTCATGTTGTGTGGACAAAGCTTCAGTAGACAGTAAAATAATTTAATTTGTTCTTGCTGCTCAGTTCACAAAGCAGTGTTGAGTGTGAGAACTAAGTGGTGGTGCAAATTGTTTTCGCACATTTGCAGTAAAACTAAAACTATTTTCTTAGAAAAAAATCTTTTTTTTTTTAACAAAATCAATTTCCTGATTAGCATGAGAAACTAAAACTAAACTATAGGTTTGCACTCGGTCTAAAGCTAAACATCTAGTTAGTTGCATAATGGCAGAATGTGATAATATTGAAATAAGAATTATATAGCTGCAAATTTAGACTTTGCAAGAGTAGGTTTTTATTTACTCGTGAAACAGAAGCCTGGAAGTTGGTGTTGTCCTCCGTTTTCAATTGCAAGTTGCCGGATTCATTTCGACTGCTTTACTCATAACGTACACTTACAGCCGAACTTTTTTCATTAGGTTTCAAAGTTTTTGATCATTTTCAAGGTCCAAACTCAATAAGTACTGCATACTTTTACAAGAATTCAAATTCCAAAAAAACACTTAATTGATCCCAAGGAGAAATGAAATACATATTTAATAAATGGTGGGAAAATGTGTAGCATAGCTGTCCCTCTGGCTACGACCGCCCCCTCATTTCATTTTCTTAATGAAGGACTTGTGACTGACAGACTTGTGACTAAATTTTACCTGGGGAAAAAAAAAAAAAAAAATTCACCCAGTCATTTTCTTGTCAACATATCTGCTGATGCCAGTCCCACAGACAGCGTGCAGGATTGTGCGCGCCGCCCCATTTTCCTCGCAGGAACGCCATGTAGGCCATCAGATACCAGGCGACGTCCTTTGTGCTCGCCGCTCCGGTCTCCTGAGATCAGAGCTGCACCTCCCCATTAACTGTGACAGGTAAAGGGGCCTCTTTATTCATGCATCCAGAATAGTATGGTTGATACTTTGGAGATGAATGACGACGGAGAAGCTGTGGAAGCAGCGATGCCGCTTGATTCGTTGTGACTTCAAGGTTTCTAGGAGAAAATCCAGAGGAAAATAAAAATATGTTGCTTTGACAGTTTGAGACATATTTGTGTATTCATTTTCTCACATATAGTACAGCAAGAGGTGGTATGCTGATGAAGATCACTCATAATCATGTCTCTTCACAGCCGTGCGAGTTTGTAGTGTATGCTATTTGGAGCATTTCTAAATTGGTCCACTGTAATTGCTTCGGTGATCGTTTGTATCGTTTGCTGTTGTTAGATTTTCTACATTTTTTCAGATGAAACTCCCCCCCGCCCAAAAAAGTCTGCAAGTCTTTTTTCATGCAGGTGCTTTATGCAAGCGCTTCCCCTCTGCTGTGTGCAGGATGACATGTTCCTCCACTCAAACAGACTCTCTGCCTGATGAGCTATAATCAGCAAGGTCAGGTACCGCCAGATGCGCCGCGAAACCTTTTTTTAAATCTTTTTTCTACATGGAAAGAATTCAGCTGATAGAAATGTCTTTACCTCATTAGCAACCCACAACCTTAACATTGTTTTTGGGATACATGTGTGGCTCTAATAATGCATAATTGTAAAGTAGAAGGTAACGATGCTGTTCACAGTCTTACTTCATAAAAATGTGAAGTAGGGGACAAACAGCATTATGTTGACCGAGGTACACGAAACACAGATCAAGGAGAAATTTGGGCTAGATTCAAAACAATATCTCAAGGTTTGAATGTCTCTCAGAGCGCGGTTTAAATCTCCTCATCTAAAAACGGAAATAGTATGGCACAACGCCAAACCTACTCCTCAGCTGAGCAAGGGGAGCCAAATAATTAAATTGGGCGTAATTCAGTTTATTTTAATAGCCCCGGTTCACAACACATACCATCTCAAGGCACTTTGTGAAGTAAAAGTCATGTGACCAGATCCACGGTGAAGCGGAAAAGATCCAAAGCTGCAGGTGGGGCTACGATTAGTTGTGCACTCGACAGATCTGGTCACTGAGGAAGAGTGGCAACAATTAAACTGTTGTTTAAAGAAAGCCTTAAGAAGACCTACTGGTGCTTTTCTTCGGCCATGTTGGGGACATGTTAGTGGGGCCCGTGGGGATGATGCTGTGTTCATTCCAGCTCACACCACTTTCACAAGCGAACCTTGGCAGTGGCTGTAGAAGTTTTGAGGTGGTGACCCAGAACATAAAGAAAAAGCTACAATAAAATGACTTAGTTGTTAGTTATTTGGCCGAGACCTCAATCTAATTTTTGACACAAATTTTAGTACCTAGATGTGGAAAGGTGTTAATGGAAATATACCAAAGAAACTTTTAGCTGTGATTGCAGTGAAAAGAGAGCTTAAGTATGGATGGACTCAGGAGACCTCTGTACAGGCCTGGTTAAAAACTAGTCCCATGTCACTAGTCAGGTTGCTTCGTACAGCGGGTATGGACCTGCTATTGAGACATAATTGGTAGCTGGAGGCAATCGCTAACTTTTGGTCTTGATATATGTACAAATTGAGTGCGCTGTAAACAACCATCCCCACCACGAATTAAGAAGTCCTAAACCAAACGACTCAATATTTGGAGGCCTGGCCAACACGGACTTGATGTCTCCCTTTACTTCCTCCACTGCCGTTGCTAAAACTGCAATCACGGCAGACTACTAATCTAATTCGTCATTGTTCAAAGCGCTTTCTGTTTGCTGACTGGTTGAAATTCAGCCAGAGAAATGGAGGTCCATAGGAGGAATTTCAGACGCCGCACTGAAAGGAAATGAGAATCAAGTGGAAACTTGACTAGGGCAAAACAAATGCCCCTGCCAAGACTTTTCATCTTTCTATTTATGACACAATTTGAAATCTACTGTAGATATCCTCTTTGTGTTGGACTGTCACATCAATCCCATCAAAATACACAACAGTTTGTGGCTACAACGTGACAAAACACTGTTCCAAGACACTGTCTGTTCATATAAGAGGCCTATAGGTTTGCATCCAAGTGACTGTTGCATAACATAACTTCATGTAATGTGGTCTCTGGATCGCTGCTGTCTGTGTAACGCACTTTTTGTCCTTCGGCAAGGTTGAGTTGAGACACAGTACGAGATGAAGATGAAGCCGAGTCGGACCTGCTCAGTATTCCCGTCGGCCTGTTCGCATCCTGCTGACTCAAGAAGGTTTATGGAAAGTCCAGAACCAGCAGCTGAGTGGATAACCGAGCCGGAGGGGCTGCTGGGAAACCGCTACTATGGCGGCAGCGCTCAGTGGAGACTAATTAACATACCCGTCAGACCAGACGTGTTGTGGTTGATCAGCAGAACTCTTTACACATGATGGTGACCCGTCTCTCTGCTACCTCAGCTGTAGTGGTGGGAGCTTTGGGAAGGGCCTATTTTTGTCTGAGAGACATTGTTTACTGATAAACACCCTCATAATTCCAGAAGCACGTTATGGGAAAATTGTGGGAGAGCCAAGTTTGCTTCATCGGGACATTCCTAGTGTTTTGATTACTGAACTGAGGGTAAGCAGTAGTGGTTGGTGTATGAATGAAAAACAAGACATTTTTAGTGGGACTAGAGAACAAAACTGATATAAATTAAAAAGTTTAAAGAGTAATCTCAACTAAATACTGATATTTTACCAATTCCATGGCAGTGGATAAAAACCAGTAATTTTTTGACCTCTGAAAAACTTTTATTATTGATGAAGTTGAAGGAAAAAGATTCCTATGTATACACATAATTTGCGTTCGGACGTTCAGTGTTGCGTTGTAGCTTAACTGCGACTTTATTCGTCTTCCTCTGCATCACAGTCCACAATAATACCAACACAGGCAATTCAGTACTACTAGGGTGAATTAGGGCTGTTGTAGATAGAAAAAAAAAAAACGTTAAATTTCCTCCAAGGAACTCAGAAATGTTGAGATTAATCTCAAAAATTTTCTAAAAATTCTCTTGGAAATTTTTGTACGCTTTTGTGCTGCACATATATAGAACTGCAATGCATAGAATAAGCCTCATACACCATCTCACAATTTGTCTTCTTTGGCAAATTGTCAAGACATTCTAATATTTTGTCATCTTATATCATCATGAGGCGCTTTTAATCAACATGGACGGTTAAAACATATTTGGATGTTTCTGTTTTTTACATCTGCTGACTTTCTGAACACTGGAGCATGACAAGTCGCTTTTTCAGATTGTTTCAGCCTACTTTGTTTTGTCAGGCAGTTTCTATTTGAGTGATTTTTTTGATTCTCCAGGTGACGCAGCAATCAGCCGGGGCGCAGAGGATGAAATCAAACCCCCAAAATGTAAATCATCATTAATTTATGATTATACAAGGAGGCAAATATTTTATTGGGATTCCTTATCTCTGCTTGCAAATGAAATCACCCTCTGAAAATCGATGTTTGTATTCACCCAAGTTATCTTTGTCGTGACCAAGCAGCAAAAACAGAAGAAATCCCTTATGTGGGAAACATATTTTCACAGCAGTGGAATTTAAAAAGTAAAGGGGATTTCTGTAAACGTGGGTCTCTGGCGGTCGGGACAAACCTGCGCTGGAGTCGCTTTTCAACCGAATTCTGTCAGTTCCAGTAGAAAACAGAAGCTGATATCCATCCTGCGAACTCACAGCCTAACACGTTTTGGTCGCCGTGGCAGCCCGCGACACTCTGGCATGATGTCATCCCAGATTACAGCCGGGGTGGATGGTGGCCTCGAGTGGGTTAATGTCTGCTAGCTCCGCAGCTTCGGACCCTCCTACCCGGCCGCCGTGACTGTCTCTCCTTCTCTCTCCTCCCACTCACGCTTCTCTACAGTGGGCTGTTGCAGCAGGGCGGCATCATGGAGGCTGGATGCGTGGTTGCCGCGGTGATTGAGAATGCTGCCTCAGGACTCCGGGGAGAACCAGGAAGTAGTGACGTCCTTGAGGGGTGAGATACTCTTTTTATTTATTTATTTTTCTTGCGTTTCCCTGGCTTCGTGTCTCTGCTCACCTGGATGATGATGATGAAAAGTCCAGATAGCACGCTGCTTTAAAGGAACTTGGGAATTTTTAATTTGAGATGAATAAAACCAGAAGTGAGGCTTTAAAAAAATGACCCAGTTATCAGAGTAAAGCAGAGAGACACACTGTCTCTTTTTCAACCTCCATCAGCTTCAGACTCCACTATTTTGTTGCGCTCGCTTATGTAATTTCTTGCGTCCTTTTGAAGCGCATAAATGTTGATGTTTGTTTGCCACATTTCCAGGTTTGATCAGGCTGAATCTCTGTAAGGCACCCAAACTCCCTGTGGCCTTTGTTACTTATCAAAGTTTGCCTGAATGGGCCTCACCCTCCACTCCTCAGTACGTTGAATCACATTTCAAGTGAAGGTTTTGTGAAGCTCTCCCTGTGGGTGGATTGTCTTTATGCCTCACTGAATACGTGAGCTTTGGAGTGCAAATAAAGCAACCACTGGATCTGGGTTTGGTTTTTTTTTTTCTCTCTTTGGAGAAAATATCAGCAGAAACTGTTCAGGAATTGCTCATAGTTACAGCTAACAGAAACAAATGTTAGCTGTATTTTCTTGGTGACAGCTTCAGTACAACATGTTTTTTTTTTTTTTTTGGAGGCATGCTGGTGCAATGTCATGATTCCAGCTCAAGCCACTCCAATAATTCACCCTCACTTGCTCCCTCTGGTGGATGAAAATTAAACAGTATATATATATTGAGAGGCCTCATTTTTATAACAATAGTTCAGGTTCTGTTCTGTTTTCAACCGTTTTCTTTTTGTACCTCTTGTGCAGCGACCCGACCCCACCTACTGACCTCGACAAAAATGATGCCTTACCTCAAGCTACCAACATTAATCCTCCAGAGGAGAAGCAGCCACAGGAGACATCCACTGCCGCGGTACATGCCCACACACACACATATATATTTACAAAAAAGCACACACAAGGCACTGACTCATAGCTGATGCAAGAGAACTCACAAAACCCATCAGACATGTTGTCCTTCCTCCATGAAGCTGCTCTGCTTCTTTAGTTGATTCACACGTTAATGTCGCCTCAACGAATCACGAGGTCTGAGTTGACGACTTTGAAATTCATCCTGGGCTTCTACAAGTTAGAGAATAAAGGTCAAAACTACACATACATTCATACGTCCAACTAATATTTGCGAACATTTGAGTAAGAGCCTCTTAGTGATTGAGTGACCATCAACAAGCTTTTAGCTTTAGCTGAGTTCCTGGCATTCAACCACAGACTGTAATGTCGCTCTGCAGTCTTCATGTCGGCCTGCTTTATCTATTCCTAGACTGGTTCTCATGTGTGTATCAGGTTATTGTCCCAAGTTTCAATAGTGTTTCAGCTGTTGATTTGAGGTGAAGTTGGAGAATTTAAAGTGATGCGGTAAAATGATGCTGTCGTCACCAGGCTCTGTGTTCTTAGGTTTGAAGGGCTTACGGTGCATTGACGTGTTTCATCAAATGTCAATCCATGTGTTTTGAAAATCCAATTTGTTTGAGGAGGTGCGAATTTGCAATCAAACCAAAAAAAAAATAATAAAAAAAAGCAAACTGTGGTCTGCCTAAAAACCTCGCTCTGGGTTTGATTAAAGTTAACTCTGGCGCGCAATGCAAATGTGGAGGCAAGCAGACCACAGGCCGCTCCAAAAGCAGGAACCGGATTATGGTGCAGGGCATTCTGGGTAAATAGAACCAAGATAAATGCAAGAATCTAACGCTTGCGGGACAAATGGTTCTTCGTCTTTTGCCAACGACAAAACCTACAACCGCCAAAATCTGACTCCACTCCATTTTTGTTTACATTTCACGAAGAAGGAAGTTACGCTCATGTCTTCTTCTGACATAAGGAGCCTGAATAAGGCCTCTCAGTGGTTCTTGGTGCAGCGCCACCACAGGTAAGGACAGGAACAAGGTTCTCAATTAGTTTGGATCGTTTGACACAGTGCATGGTGAAGGCAAACCTTGCCAGCTAGTGTGGTTTCTACCGCAAATATCTTAGTACTCTTGAAATAAGACAAAACAGATAAGCAACTTTTCTGCAATATGTAGGGCCTTAATTTTAATGACTGATTATTTCACTCAGAAATTATTAACTTTTTTGAATTATTAACCTAAGCTCCTATATTTTGCTGATAATTTACTTGTATTGTAGTTTTGTAGTTCCTCTAAGGTAGTCACTACAAAGTAGACAAAAATACGTGTTAAGACTTTGTGTCTTCATAGCGTGCAATCTGCTGTGGAAAAATTGTACAAGTCCTATTTTGAAAGCCGTCAGAGGCAGGAATGTGTTTTCATTACACGTTCCAACGGCAACGTCATAAAGTATCGGTTTCTCCATCGCTGACCCTGTTAATGCTTTCTGCTCTTGGCAGGTGAAGAGCGATGACATCACAGAACACCAAGCCGAGCCCCTCCTGCGCTCCTGCGTCAGCACGGCGAGTATGAAGGTCAAGAACATGAAAAAGTAGGTGCTCTCAGTGACGCTGCCACTGCTTTTGGGGGCCGCTTCGCTGGCCTGAATATAAGGCTCCTTATTCAGGCCAGCGAAGCGAGGGGGAGCCTGTGTTCCAACGATGGGCGCCTCTCACACCGACCAGCCGGCCTGAATCTTAAACGCCGCTCTGTCTCTCGCCGCACAAGCCTGACCTCTCCCTTCCTCTTTCCCTTTGTTTCGCTCGGCTCCGCTCTTCATCGCAGCGTCGGTGTGTGTTGAATGTTGATGAGTTGCCGCTCTTCTGTGTGTTCTAGGCTAACGTTCCCCAGAGGTCACTTCCCCAGATTGGCAGAGTGTGCCCATTTCCACTATGAGACTGTCGATTTTGGCAACGTTCAGGTGAGCTCTAAAAATACTTTTGCAGAGAGTTATTAGCTTTCATAACTGTGCACTTGGCCGGCACTCAGCTGCTATGTTTGCTGCTGTCTCTGACTGCCCTGCTGCACTTTGGCGTAATCGATAACCTTTTTTGTGTTTTCTGGACAGTCGCTGCACCAGTTTTCCTCGTATTCTTGACATGAGATGTTTGCATCTGTTCGCAGACGATGTTCTGCACTTAGTTTTGTTCAGCTTCTACAAGCGGGCGGCCTAAACTTGGATTTGATTAGTGCTGCCGCACTCAGACTCACATATTAGCTGCCAGCAGGAGCTTAATGCTGGGCCTGAAAATGAAAATTCATTCTCAAATAGCACAAATGAACAGTTATTGGAGAACGGCAGGAAATTGTTTTTCACCGTGTAGGATGCAGACAGCAAGTTGATTCGTAACAAGGAGTTATGTTTTCCACATAGACAACATAGGTCACATTATTTTATGCTTTACCTGCTTCTTGACCTTTTACAAGTAAGCAGTTTTTCTTAATATTGATGAGTTGAAACATAAAGTTTACTCTTTTTAACTTGATATTTAGGACTGAACTGCATGAGCTCAAATCAAGCTGAAGACGTATTTCGACTAGTTTTGTCTTTGTGGACGTTGTTCTAGATACCCTAACCCTAGCCTAGCGTTCCTAAACTTACCTTCCTCTCTTGCTCTTTCTCGTACTTCTTCATTTTTTGTTTCGAGATCATTTTGAAGTAATGTAATGATAATGGCATAATAATACAAGAACACCTTCTCAAAAAGTTTGTTTTCTACTGAAAATTTTACAGTGGAACTGGAAGACATCTTAAATACCCAAACAAAACACCTGAAAGAACAAATAAAATGAAAACTGACCTTAAAAAATGTGGAGCTATCTGAGACGAACACACCAGACTGAAGACTTACGTTATCCAGTGTTTGGTAGAGATTAGAGAGAGAGAGATGCAAGAAAAACGATCAATAATGCAAATGGAAATTACTGAGCTTCTTTCAATTCATCATGTGATTAATTGATTTATTGCGTCAGGCTTAGTGACGTGCAGAAGTAAGTGTTAGCCATCCCCGTTAACTCTCGTCGCAGTTCCGCTTGTTCGCCAGCAGAGTGCGTCAGACGTCTCTGCACAGCTGGGAGCCGCTGCTTTAGCTTAAGCACAAAGCATCCTGAGAGGTGCATGTGATGCACATGGCGGAGTCGAACCCCCGAACGCCGCATCAGCGAGCAACGCTGCGGCTGGCTGAGCATTAATCTTAGACGCTTTGGCTGAACGTTTTGCGTCTTCGTCGGGAAATGTGCTGAAAAACAGTGTGAGCAGAAGCAGAAATGTCCTTTTTCGAGGTCACACTGAGGCTGAAGGCAGAGCTGCGTACGTGCAGATTCAGACACTTCTCCCAACGTGGGGTGCGTTTGATTCGGTTTGGGAGGCGAGTCTCTGTTCTGTGTCCTCCGATCACGCATGAGCTGCAGAGTCTTAACGACAAAGACGGAAAGCGGAGGTCGGGTCTCGGGTGTGATGCCTACAGAGCAGCAGACGTCTTTCATCTGCATCCCGACAGATCCGTCTGCAGATTAGCTCCGCTTCCCTCCACGCGAGGACAGGAGTTTATAAACGACGGGAGTCTCATCTGCCCGTCTCATGTTGCTGTGTGAAGGATGAGCATCTGTGTCCGTGTGTCCCAGATGAACCCGTTTACAGACGAACCTCCTTTTGTCATGAGAGAGAGGAGAACGGTTGAGAGAGAGGAACGGGGGGGAGGGTGACAGAGTACAGGAGAGGCAGGAGGATGAGGAGGAGGAGGAAGAGGGGGAAAGAAGGAGGCAGGGAGCAGAGGGAAAGCATCAGCGTCTTGTTTTCTCTGCTTTCTGTAGCTCACCGGTGCGGGTTGCTCGGCACATAAGCTTCTCGCGTGCAACGTTGTTGCTGGCGGCGGTGGGACGAGGAACGGGCGAGTCAGGAGAACCTTTAAACCCTTCTGCTCTCAGCCAAGATTTGGCTTTGTCTTTTCTTTTTCTTCTTTATTGTTTGTTTGGAGGAGCTCGCTGTGATCCCGCACACAAAGAGGAAGCACTTCCGTCATCCAGCGACGGATATCTGAGATGCTCTAGCGGGAGGTAACCTGAACAAGGCCCGTGACGGTGGGTTAGTTGTTTGACGTGGGGATATTTCTGAGAAAAATGGTAGAGATGCTTTTTACTTAGAGAGTGTGGGGGGAACAAAAAAAACGCTGCATTGTTGCCAAATGTTTTCATAATTTCTCTGTATTTCTCTAAACCTGCCCTCCTCTCTCCAATCACTGGACCACTGACCTTTTCAGCCTCTCCACAACCTAATTAGCTTTGTAGTTTGGACTAGGTAAAAAACAACGTTTCCTTCGTTATGACTCACTCAACAACAAATTTCTCTTCATCAGTTTGGTTTGCCGTAACTAGGTCGCTGCATGTTGTGTAACAGTGTATCTGGACGGGTTGCTAGCAGTTATAAATAACCAAAACTTCCTCAGCACGGAGGCCTCTGAAGTCAATTCTCCATTAACGTCTTCGGTCTCTTTAAGGGCTGACTTCCTATCTTGTATAATTTTGCAGAAAAGAAAAACTAAGAAATCTATTAAGCATTTAAAACTGCAGGATGAGAAGCCAGGCATCCGATGTTCGGGGGAAATCTAGCATTAATATGGGACACGATGCACTTTTAGTACCCCAGTCCAAAAACAGAGAGGGTTTTTGTATCATACTCATCTATTATTTATACTCCATCCTCAATCCAAGCTCCTCTGTGTCTCCTTCCTCCTGTTTGTCTCCCTGTGCAGTTGGCCTTGGCAGAGGGGCAAAGCGAAGGACCGAAGCCCGGTCTGGACTCCAAAGAACTCGTCTTTCTCGTCCAGATCACTTGCCAGGTAACATTACTTGAATATCCGAGTGGTGTTCTTGCTTCTCCCAAAAGTAGCAGGCGCTGTCGTTCGGTTTGGTCCTGATGTAACTTTGCGTCGTCCCCGTCAGGCTCGAAACTGGCTGGTGAAAAGATCCTACGAGGATTTCCGAGTGCTGGACAAACATCTGCACCTGTGTATCTACGACCGCCGTTACTCCCAACTCACCGAACTGCCACGCTGCGATACCGTAAAGGACACCGTTGAGGTATCGTCTCCACGTTCTTGCCAAAGTATTCATACCCCTTTGGAACTTTCCTCCATTTAGAACATAACCTCCATTTTTTATGTAGTTACTTTAGACGAGTTGCAGAAATTCACTGCTGACTTATTTGGAAAAAGAAAAAGAAGAAAAACTTAAAGACAATGTATAATTTCCTTCCACTTCACAATAAAACAGCACTTTGCGTCGTGTCTCATAAAATCGTGATGAAAAAT
This sequence comes from Poeciliopsis turneri, assembly GCA_922788865.1. Lineage (NCBI taxonomy): Eukaryota > Metazoa > Chordata > Actinopteri > Cyprinodontiformes > Poeciliidae > Poeciliopsis > Poeciliopsis turneri. The sequence goes on from CAKLNU010001078.1 coordinate 598,288, forward strand.
GTTGAAGTTTGTGGCTGTGACATTAAAAAGCAAATCAAACTTCAAGAGCATGAACATGTTTGCAGAAATCTTTGTACCTCTGCTGGCTTATGTGACTTCACGTTTATTTTTGGAGCTTTATTGAGGTCTATCTTTTATTTTTTTGTCTCCTTTCAGTCAGTCACCGCAATGCTGACTAACTACCTGTCACGCTTCTCTGCCATTGCGGACAACAAAATCAACTGTGGTCCTGTGTTAACGTGGATGGAGGTAGTAGTTATTTTTTATTGTGCTTTTCCTTTGTGATGATCTGAAACGCCGAAGCGACTGATGTCTATCCAAGGAACCGTCAGTAAAATTAGGCTATGGTTGCAATATCGCAGATAAGACTAAGGAATTGTTATTCCTTGCTGTACATCCTTCTACATTTTGCAGCGTAGCTTCTCTTTTCTAAATGTTGAGTTGAAGACTTAGTTACTGCACTGGTGTTTGCCTCAGCATAGAAGCAGACAAACAGCATTGGTGTCACAAAAAAAAAAGAGTTGTGCAGCTTTTTCTAGCGACTTTCAAGTAGCATCGGTGACAGAAAGTGAAGCTTCTGTAGCAAATTTGAAGTCTTCACAAACGTGTTCAGAGTTCAGTTAATCTTACTCATCTCACCGGAAAGGGATGGCTTTGTATTTACATGTTTGATTTTCATCTGAAGTTATTTTTGGAGTTGTATGTTTTTCATACTCTGAAGCTCTGAAAAGGCCGTTCAGTCCTTTAGCTGAATGATATTTTCCTGTACTTGTCTTAACAATCACAGCCACAATGGTAAAGTTGTGATGAGATATTTTAATTTTCCAGTAATATCATGACTGCTGTAGTATTTTGGGGATTTGATTGATTTGTTTTTTTTATTATTATTAATTTTTTTTGCCATGGGCTTTTAGTACAACAGATGACTTCAATAACATAAAAAAATGGTATTGCGGATTATGTCTTATATCTTAGCCTGCTCCATCCATTCCAAAACAAGTTTTTATATTAAGTCAAATTTATTTTTATGGCAGATTTCAACAACAAGGCAGTTTATAGTGCTTTATATGATAAAAACATAACATATGAAGTCCATAACATAAAGAGAAGTGGTAAAAAGTTGCCACTTGAATTGAATTTATTTATGTTCTAGTTATTATAAATCCACAGAGTCCGGTAGCGCCACTGACAACAAAGCAGAAATCTGATTTCTAAAACCATAAGTAAAAGAAAGTACATCCTCCACGCTCTACTTTCCACTGACATTAAAAATGATGGAAGCTCAAGTGGAGACAAAACAAATGAGGCATTTTTAACTTTCCATTGTTCTCCGCTTCTCTTTTATCCATCGTCTCATGATAAATCGTGACCAGCTTCCACTCTCTGCTGTGGCTTTTTGGGCGTGAGATGTGCCAACAGCGTCTCTGCTGTCTTTTATTTTTAGATCGACAACAAGGGCAACCATCTGCTGGTTTCTGAAGAAGCTTCGATCAATGTCCCCGCCATCGCTGCCGCCCACGTCACCAAACGGTACACGGCTCAGGCCACGGACGAGTTAACCTTCGAGGTAAGGAGATAGGAACATGCTCAGGCATGGATCAGTCTGTCAGGTGTATTTTTTGTCTGCATATTTTTACATTTAGTTTAGATAAGCGTCATAGAGAGAGCTCTCTCTGATCTAGGTCGGGGATATTGTGTCTGTCATCGACATGCCGCCTAAAGAAGACACCGGCTGGTGGAGAGGGAAGCATGGCTTTCAGGTGAACTTTTACACTGCAAACACACAAAATCCAAGAGTATTTTTGGTCGACATTCTGGTGGAAAAATCTTAGTGCACTTGAAATAAGACAAAACAAAAGTATGAGTAAGTTTTCTTTATGATTTAGGAGCTTCTTTTAAGTCAATAATCCCTTGATATTGATGAAAAATCATTAGTTATAAGTGAAATCGTCTGCCAGTGGAGCAAGACATTTTTCACATACTATTAAACAAGTCATGAAAAATGTATTTTATTGGCATTCCTAAATGAAATGTAACTTTCATTTTTTTTAAAAAATGTTTCATTTTATATTGGTTAAAACTGTCGTTATAGTACAATATGGGACATATAATGTGGGAAAAAATTGATTTCCTTTATCTTCTCCCGGCCATTTGCAGAAAAACACAACCAGTCACAACTTTTTTTATTGATTGTGTTTATTTGGTAAAGGTTACACAGTGCAGCTTCTAAAGATACTTTCTAAAATAAAAGCCTCAATATTTCGTATCATGTTATCAATGGAAATAAACTGAAAAATATTAAAGGGCTTATGTTGGCTTTTCAAAATAAAGCTTAAATGAATACACAGAAAACTGAATCCAAACTGTTAGTATTTCAGCTTCTCTTAATCTAAAAGGAAAGTGAAAATTGATCATGCTATTTTTAAAAGAAAGTCCGTAGATCATCTTCAGAGATGGTCGTAAACCAGTGATGACGCTTTGACAGATCAACTTAAAAAGGTTTAGTTTAGTTGGGAAAGTTTGTTCAGATGTCAAAAGTTTGATTCAGCCATGAATATTATCAATTTCTAGTCCGAGGTTTTTCTTAACCGCTTTTTCCGCCTATGCAACATCGCCTCTTCCCACTCGTCACTCACGTCGTTTTTACCTCCTCGCTCTCTTTTCCACCTCTCCGCCTGCAGGTCGGGTTCTTCCCCTGCGACTGCGTGGAGCTGATAAACGAGAAGATCCCACCCAGCGTTCAAAACTCAGTGCCAAAGCCAGGTACTGGTCGGTGCTCGTTGGCACGTGGCGAGTTTTTAAAGACTTGCTGACCAAGATCTGAGTCAGAGTCCTTTTTCAAAGTGTGTTTTTGTGTGCATCCAGTGTGCAAGAAGCACGGGAAGCTGGTGACCTTCCTGAGGTCGTTCATGAAGTCTCGGCCGCCGCCGCAGAAGCTGCGGCAGCGCGGGATCCTCAGGGAGCGAGTGTTTGGCTGCGACCTGGGGGAGCATCTCCACAACTCAGGACACGATGGTAGAATATCCTAAATGCTTTAAGTTAATAAAAAAAAGCCGAGATATAATACAAGGTTAGTCTAGTTTAGAACCTGTTTTTGAAACAGATACTTTGTTGTTTCAGCATAAGCAAAATGAGCTATACTGAAACAAAAATGAAGCAGATGAGTAAATTCTCGGCTACTGGATTAAAATCATTTTGTCTCACATTGACATCATGAATCTACAGATTTAATCATCTCCATAATGTTCATATCAACCATTGTTCTAGTGCAAATATCTTAGTACAATTGAAATAAGACTAAAATCACCAACAAGTACATTTTTAACAAGATATTGGAGTTTGTTTTGAGTAAATAATTCCTTAATACTGATGGAAAGTTTACAGATTATTTCACTTATAACATGGGAAAATGTCTTGTTAAGAGTGAAATAATGAACAAGTGGAACTGATTGACCTTAAGCTCCTGTGTCTTGCTGAAAAGTTACTTGTTTGCCTTATAAATTGAAAGTAGGCAAAAGTACCTGGTGAGATTTTGTAGTTTTTGCGGCGTTAAAAATTGTATGTCCTTATTTCATTTTAATTGAATTAGAATTACCTGCATGTTTGAAGAAATGGGATGAATAATGCAAAAACATTTGGGAGGTCTGGTATTTACAGCCTCAGGCCTGTTTATTGTAGGATTCTCTAGAAACAAACCTCTTTGTGGTTTTTATCAAATCTGCAGCCTGCTATTGTTCAACACGTCGGTTCTCATTTAATAAAAAAGTCTGTAAATAATTAAAAGTGCCATTATTTACCAAAAGACACTTCATGACAGCCATAAACATTCATGAAGACTCTTTCATCCGTCTTATCCCTTTGAGTAAAGTGTTTCCAAAAGCACTTTAAAAATTAGTGTGGAGAATGTAGAATGCAAAAGATGTCTTCCTTTCGTACCCAAGAAGATGTTTTTATAAGACACATCCAAAATGGCTGAATGTTGTGTATCGTCTTTACGTCCTGCAGTCCCACAGGTCGTTAAAAGTTGTGCAGAGTTCATCGAGAAGATCGGCGTCGTGGATGGGATCTACAGACTCTCAGGGATTTCCTCCAACATCCAGAAACTGAGGTTTGCGCTTCCCCTCTACTTCGCCACAGACAATCCTGAGCAGCAGTCCTTCCCTGTCGGTGTCAGGGGGCGGGGCTTACTGGTTGGTCTGAAGCCAATCAGGCGCCAGGATTCATTTGTTAAATTTGCTCCTGGTGCACTGCAGTGGAGGAACCATTAAATATTTATGAAACCATTGGAATAATTACACACGATATGAATATATCACGACTGGAAACGTCAGAGTATTTTACACTTTTTATTTTATTTGACTGAATTTCACATTTAGTTGAAGAAAGCAGTCATTATTCTCAAAATGTAATTATTTATTTATTTGTTTTACTTCTTAACTGCATTTATTTTCAGGTTTATTCATTTGTAATTGCATATATATTGATATGTTAAATAAATAAGTGTGCAGGCACTTAGCAGCAACTGAAGAGCCTGCTGTCCAAGTCTTTAACTTAGTGCTTTTAAGGAGATTTTTTTCCCCAATCTATAAATGGAAATCTGATTAACGCTGTGTAGCTTCTGAGAGCGTTGCTGTATTTTTTGCTGGTTCCATAAAACAAACTCCCATCAGTGGATAAATTGAGCGGCACATGAGCTGATGGGGTTGGGCAGCCAATCAAAAGGCTTAATGGGAAAAGCTCGGCTCTGGACGTCTCCTTCTAGCAGCTCAGGAAATAAGGTGTTGACACATTGAAGATCTACTGGTCTTTTTTTTTGTTAATAGGCCTGTCGCGATAAATCAATTAATCGCACGATAAATTAAAACTATCGACCTCAATTTAATTATCGGCTTTGTCGTTTCTTCCGGCCTTTTTCTCTTTCTGCTGATGACACTGAATGAAAAAAGGCTCAACACCAGTGCTCTCCACTGACCCTCCTTTCCTCATTTCCTTAGTGTAAAACCCAGCACCCACTGCACGATCTTAGAGCAGTCGGCCGATTGTTGGCCCATGTGCTAAACCTGAGAGACCACACATTAGCCGATTGCTCATTTTTCAGTTATTGTGGAGAGATTTGACTGTGATTGACAAACTACAAAAGACTGATTACAACATAATAAGACCTAAACACTGGAAATGTTGAACATTACATTATAAAATTAACTGTGCCTCCATAATCATTTAATTGAAATGACAGGATTCAAAAGTGACACAAAATTCCACCAAGATGGCCGAACTTCTAGAATCAACTATTAAGATAAACTGTTAGAACAGCAGTCTGGGCTTAAAAATGTTGAGTTTTTTAAAAGCCAAACTAATACTTTTAATATTCAACTTTTCTCCAAAAGGAAAGGGAAAATTTAATTCAACATTTTATGTCTAAATGGGTTCAAACCTTACATAATTTTGTGTTTCTGTTCCGTCTCTAGGCACGAGTTTGACTCTGAGCAGATCCCAGACCTGAGCCGAGAGCTTTTCAGACAAGACATCCACTCTGTGGGCTCCCTGTGCAAGCTTTACTTCAGGGAGCTGCCCAACCCGCTGCTCACGTACCAGCTCTACGACCGGTTCTCGGTGAGCGCAGTTCTCAAAGATTTCACGGGAGCCAATTTAGCTTCGACTCAGTCGATGTGCAGGCAACGTCTTTCTGGTCGCTCCTCGATTAACTGAATGAAAGAGACATCTCATTTTCTAGCGCTGCTTAAAAATGAGGTCATCGCATTGTGATGAGCTTTCCAAGAACCGCTTTGAAGCCAAAAGTCAGATTAACTCGTCGGCTTCGGTTGTTGGACTCTGTGCTTTGTCCTGCGTTTCATCACAGGAAGCTGTGTCTGCAGCCACAGATGAGGAGAGGCTGGTGAAAATCCACAATGTCATCCAGCAGCTGCCGCCTCCACATTACAGGTCAGATTTACAGCTCACTGCTGCACCCTGCTGTCAGAAAATGGAATGTATCTTTTTTTTTATTAGATTGTGATTTTGGTTGAAGGCACTTTGCTTCACTCATGTTTTTCTGCTTAAACTCGATCTTTATCTTGCCAAGCACAGGTCATCCTGCTCTAAGCTGCTAAATTCTGTGATTTTCTCTCCCATTGTCCGTTCCCAGAGTAAGTCACACATATTTTAAGATCTAGTAACTGAGGCAATATTGGTTCAGCGTAAATTATACGAGCATCTTTTGTTGACACTCGTAGTGCTCTGAGAGAAGTATTTAAGTTTCTCCGACTTGTTTCCCCTTTTTTTTTTCACATAATGACCACAAACTTTAACGTTTTACATTAAGATTAGGTATGATAGGCAAACATAAATTAGTCAAAATTGTAAAGTGAAATGAAAATGATAGAATGTTTTCCAAATTGCTCATAAATAAAAATCTTAATAAAAAACTGATGGGCATTGGGAGTCATATCTCCTCGCTAAACTCTTACCGATCTACAAAATCTCACATATTTAACGATCTACTAACTGAGAGAATATCGATTCATTATGAGTTATATGAGGATCTTAACCGAATATTTTTTGTCTAGTTTCCAGTGGAAATGTCTTACTACACTTGAAATAAGACAAAATGAACTTACAGTAGGATCTAGCCTGGGGAAGTATCTGGTAATAAGTGAACCAATCTGCCAGCTGAACTAATTCTTTTTATTGATCAATATTAAGGGATTATTGGCTTAAAACAAACTTATCCATCTTACTGAAATTAGACATTTCCCCATGTTATAAGTGAGATTGTCTGACAGTGGAACTAGTCCTGGCCAGTGATTCCTTATACTTATACTAAGAAATACTAAGGAATTACTGGCTTTAAACAAGCTTCTATTTCTTGCTGAAAAGTTATTTGTAAGTTAGTTTTGTCTTATGTCAAGTGTACTAGGATATCTATCTACCAAAAACAGCTGGTAAGTATAAATAAGGTCCAGTTCAACTACAGTCAGAGGTCCCCGGACCTCTACATGGAGTCCACTTCTGTGTTACTTAATCACAAACAGTTGCCTCAGAGGTTTGTTAGAGAGCAATAGTGAACAATCTCTTTTTACATCTGCAGGACGCTGGAGTACCTCATGAGGCACCTTTCCCACCTGGCCACTTTCAGTTCTGTCACCAACATGCACACTAAGAACCTGGCCATCGTCTGGGCGCCGAACCTCCTCAGGTGACTGTATCTCGGCCGCGGCACAGTCAGAAATTTCAGCGCTTCTTTTTGGCCGCTCTTGTCGCAGCGAACTGGGGCACATCTCAGTGGTCCCGAGCGCTGAACTAGGTCGCGCTGTGCTCCGTTTCAGGTCCAGACAGATTGAGTCGGCCTGCTTTAGTGGCACAGCGGCCTTCATGGAGGTGCGGATCCAGTCGGTGGTGGTGGAGTTCATCCTCAACAACACGGAGTCCCTTTTCAGCACAAAGTTGAACTCGATTTTAAGAGAAAGCACTGGTAGGGATTTTTAAAGAATAAAAAAACAGAAAACAAAATATGTGTTTGTTTCTGTGCTAATGTGTGTGTGTATCAATCTTAGGGAACAACACCTTATCAAGACCAAAGTCTCTGATGGTTTGCTCCCCGTCCACAAAGCTGCTGTCTTTAGAGGAGGCTCAGGCTCGGACTCAGACGCAGCTCGGCTCTCCAGCCACAACCCCCTGCCTCACCCACAGCGACTACATCGAGGTCGGGGAGGGACCCGAAGCTCTGCAGGGCAAATTTCACACCGTCATCGAACTGCCAATGGAGAGGTAGAGTTTAAAAAATCTCTTTAAATGCTAGTTCTTCTACTAGCTAGTTCTAGCTAAAACAGTTGTTCAGGCCAACTAAAATGGTGTCCAATTTGAGTCCATGGAAGACCAGAATGTCTTCCATGGAGATGTGTCCTTGCTTGATGAATCAAATGACTGAATGACTGTTTAATGTCCCAATCTGTATTCATGTCTCTGGTGAAACCTGACACAGTTGAGGCTACCGATAACAAGCTGTTAACATACCTATACTAGCTAACTAGCTAGTTTTTCTTGCATCTGTCATGGCATACCATGATAGATGCATGGTATTACCACTTGGCTGGATGACGTTTGTACATTTCTATGGAAATTTAGGTCTTAAATTAAAAATCCTGTCACTTCACTGACTAAATATCAATGTCAATGTCATGTGTCTTAAGGTAGCTTAAAAAAAAACTAGCCAGCCAGCACCTAGCTAGGAAAATTGATCACCTCTTGGTTGGATGAAGTTAGTACATTTCTGTGGATATAGGTCTTAAATTCTTTAACTTCCTTGACTAAATAATAATGAAAATCTCATATAAATATGTGCCTAAAATATAGGATGAATCAAATAGCTGAAAAATCACCTTAGTGGGCATGGCCCAATGAAATCAAGGCATTCCTAAATTAATTGCATTCACGTCTCTGGTGGAACTTGAGCTTATCAATAACAAACTTCCTTGACTGGACAAAAATAAAAATGTTGCCTAAGCAACAGCCAGGACCGTTTTGTCCTTGATATTCTTGAGACTTCACAGCACACTTTCAGGGTCAAGCGTTAAATACGATTTGTTCTCTGTCGCAGTGGCAAACGGCCTCTAGCGAAGTCGAAGAAGTCTCCTGTGGGGAACTGGCTGTCCTTTTTCCACCTGGGCAAGTCCCACTCCGTGTCCAAGCGTAAACTAAAGCGACACCCCAGTGAACCAAATGAGATAAAGAGCATTGCACTGCCAGGTCAGTTTGCTGTAGAGCCACAGCTTCTTTTTTTGTTGTTGTTGTTTTTTTGTTTTTTGTCTTGTGATTTATCCGGAATAATTTTTGCTTGCAGGAGGACGAGGAGATAGCGGCACACTGCGGTCCACTAAAAGCGAAGAATCTCTTACTTCTTTGCAAAATTTAGGAGGTGATCTTTCAGGAAATGATAAAAAGTTCTGCTGCTGTGCTCTCAGCAGCTTGCATTTATAGATAAATAAAAATCTCTATATTTCTTTATTTCAATGCAACCCAGGAGGACCTCCGAGTTACCGTCCCCTCAGACCTCGGTCGACCAGCGAAGCGGTTTCTGCCATCAGCAGGGACGACCTGCACAACTCCAGAAAGAAAGAAGACTGCCGCGCTCACCAGCTGAACGACAGTAAACGCAGCGCCGACCGAGGCCGCGCAGCCGTTTCCCCTCACCACTCGGAGGACGACCTCGACCTTTCTCCGCCGGCTGCGGGCATCTCAACCTTAGACTTCGACCCCATGTCTTTCCAGTGCAGCCAGACTCCCGCGATGCATCGCGGCAGCAGGTGGAAGAAGAGTGCAGGGTGCCCCAACGAATCCGAGCCTGCGTTCTCCCAGAACAACGTCGGCTGCTCGCGCTCGCCGGAGGACAGCCCGGTTCTGTGCAAAAGTGGGAAAAAAGTCGCCTTGAAGCACCTCTCGCCCAAAGTGAGGAAGAAATCGTTGAAAATGCTGACAGACGTTCAGACTCCCGTGCCTTCTTCTTCTCCCAACGTGGACAAGTGCGAGGCTTCGGCAGCAGACAGGAAACAGCCGTTGTTTCAGCACAGCAGCCCCATCAACACGGCAAGTCAGGCATCCGGCGTGACAGACCTCAGTCAGTCTGCCCAGAACCTCCCTGATCCAGGTTTGTTTCTTCATATCCTAAATCTGTGCTGTGCCTTTCAGATCTATTCATACCCTCTAAGCTTTTTCACATTTTGTACTGTTACAAACACAAAGTTTTAATTATGTTTTAAAGGTATTTTTATTTGAAAAAAAATGCAGCGCAGGATTGTGGGTAATTTAACTGAAGCAAAGAAGCAACATTGAAGGTAACAGGTGCATTAAACGTTTGTCATATAGTTAATATAAAGCTTCTGTGCAGCTGCAAAAGATTTGTGAAGGTTCCCCTTCCAGCAGGAAATTGACCTTAAGCAAAGTACGACCTGAACTACCATTGAATAGATTAGATCTAAAAATATTAATGTGTCAGAATGGCCCAATCAAAATCCAAACCTACATTCAACAGTATCTTAGGCTGGACTTAAAAATTGCTTGAGCTACTTTACAACAAAGCACTAGCAACATTTGGACTCTGTGCAGGAGGATATACCCTCAAAGATTTGCAGCTGGAATTGCAGTAAAAGTGCACACTTGTAAAATAATGTTAAAATATATTTACGTTCAACTTTGTGTTGATCACAGAAAACCCCCACCAAGGTTATTATTTTTATAACAGAACAAAATGTGAAAAGATTTTAGCGGTCTCAGTAAATATGCAAGGGATGTTCTTTATTCCTTTTTATATCCATATTTATATAGTTAGTAAGCATGCAAATTTTAATGCACTCTAGTTTCTTATGACAGCTTTTGTGTCTTGTCCCATCATGTCTTACCATAGCTTTGTTTGTCCTGTCATACTGTAGCGTTGTTTGTCTTATCCCTCCCCAGGAACAGATAGACTTATGAGTTCAGTCTCTGTTCTCCCTCCTCACCCTGCTTCGATGAGTGCTGCGCGCAAGTTGGCTTTGGCCCTGGCGGAATCTGCCCAGAAGGCCAGCAACGCGTCCCAAAGAAGAAGCCACGCACATGACTGCAGACCTCAGCGACCCTCCGTTCTCGACGTCAAAGTGCATCCTCAGGAGTGCCGCGGCCCTCACGTCGGCCCGGGTTCCCAGTGGCAAGTGGCTGCGGAGGCCCACCGCTGCCCTCACCCTGGCCAGTTCTCGCCTTCGCACCTCTACCCAGAGCCGCTGCAGGTTGCCGACAGTCAGGAAAGCGTGTGCAATTTCACTCCTAACGTCAGCCCGCTCGGGTCGGGGAGTTTGGAGGAAGGCAGCGCTGAAGGGAGGGAGCACAGAGAGGAACGAGAGTCGGAGGTCAAACAGGAACAGCACACTTACCAGAGTGTGGGAGTCTCGACGCCCTGCCAACCTGTCAGCTCAGCAAGGAGCCCACCAGCCTCTCCCGTGTATGCAAACATGGACTCTGTGGATGCTTTTAATTTCAGATCCGTCCTGGCGGAGTCTTCGATGCCTGCCTCTATCGAAGAGGCCTTCCCACGACAATTCCAGTCTTCTTCGGCCCATCCCTACAGCCCAGAGGAGGAAAGGCCTCATGGCATGCTTGAGGATGTCTTCAGTAATCACCATCATCATCATCAGCAGTACCATCACCGGCCCATTCATTCAGGTCGAACACCTACGCCTCACTACCCTCGGCCCGGCGCGCTGCCGCCGCATCTCTCTGCGCATAAAGGCCTGTACGGGCAGTCATCAGAGAGCCGCTACAGCTCTCTAGGTTTGAGACAACCTCTGTCACCTCAGTACAGGCGCTACCAGGGCGACTTCCACAGGCAGCAGGGGCAATGGCAGAGCTCCGACGACAGGGCAGTGAGGAACCCAGCCATCCGGCGGGCACACTCTTTTCATTCCCCACAGATCAGTCATTACGAGCTGGCAAACACAGAGATCCTGCCCGTTGACTCCATGCTTTATGTGGAGCCTAAGCTGAGCCCAGAAGTGCCATATCAAGAGCGAATCCAGGCCGGCCTGAAGTCTGTACGGACGCAGTTTGAGAACGTACACCCAGAACATCACTATGGGCCCTATTCCGACTCAAGTTCGGGAGATCCAAGACCTCATTACTTCATAGATCCCCGCCGGAAAAGTGGCATCCATCGTCATCAGACCTACACAGTCCACTCCAGTAGGGAAGGTGACCAATCAGATTACTACAACTACTCTCCACGCCACACCTCTCCTGTGAATAGAGAGCTTTACATAGAAAGCAGAGACACTGTGGTTTATGAGGCTAGAGATGCAGAGGTGTTTGAAAGGGTTGTGTATCAACCGGTTCAGCAAGAGAGACACAAAAGCACGTACCACTCTGTGTCTCCCTGTGAGACTCCAGACTCACCAAGGGACATAATGCACACAAGGAGTAAGTCTGACCCCGGAAACGCCAACCTCCTCTCTGCCCACGGTGTGGGCAGCCAAACGGTCGTAGCCACTTCGCCAACCACCCCAAGAATAAGGTCTCAGCAAGCATACCCCGAGGTGTCCATGCAAGGCTATGGCCAACGATCTGGCGCAGAATTTGGGCCAATGAGGCGGATTCATATCAAAGAGGGCTACTCGAGGCAGCCACTCCTCCGCAAAGTCCCCTCGTTGCCAGAACGAGGCTGCCCCAACCTGAAAAGCATCGAGCACACTCACCGATGCCAAACGAGAGGCTTTGAACAGAATCCATCAGTGCTGGCGGGCGCTGCAAAACCCAGCATCCTGAGAAGACCGGTCCGCTCACAGAGCACCAGAGAACATCGTCACTACTACCATTACCACTCCAAATCTCCCCTGGATCCCAAACATCTGGAACCCTTCCCTGCTCACCTCAGCAGACGGACTCAGAGCACTAAAGTCAAGCCCACACACTACGACCACATGGAGGGGTATTACGCCGCGCCAAGGTCAAAATCCACCCGATCCAGCAAAGCAGCAGCTGGATATTTACCTGGCCAGAGCTGCATGTCTCCGCACGGACAGAGACTCCTGTCCAAGGTCCTGGGTCACGAGGCTTTTTATCACCCCGCTTTCAGATCAGAAGCTGGGGTCTAAGAGTGATCTTAAACCCTTGCTTTTATATCTGATTCCATGTTGGGGCCAAAGGACACCTGCACTTTATCCTCAGCCAGACCAACAGACCACTTTTTGCTGTTAACCTTTTCGAGCTGCTAAAAGAAGTGTGAAGCGAGGCTGATGGCGAGAACTGTGCTGTTGGTACGTTTTGTTACATTAGCTTCCAGAAAAGTTTATCGGGAACAAACTGATTGTTTTAACATTTAACATTTGGAAATAGATGTAAGAAGCATGTTTGGAAAAAAAAAAAAAAGTATATATGTTTCAACTACATAACAAGGGATAACAAGGTAAATTCATGCAATTTAATATGATTTTTAAGGAATGTGTATAAAATAACTTTTTAAAAAAAATGTAATGTACTTACAGATTTGGACAAATATATTGGCACCCCTACTAAATGGAAAAAAACCTAGAAAATAAATATAAATTTTATTACAGAAGCATAACATTACTCCACAATATCTCACCAATCACATCTCGCTTGTTTTATGCCTAGCATGAAACAAGCCAGGCTAGCTTGTTTCCGGAAAAACAAGCAACATTAGCTTGTTTCGTGCTAGCCAACGAGTAAGCTAGGCTAGCATGAAAGAAAGCATCAACAAAATAAAAGCTAAAAAATAAAACTGACCTTGAGACAAACAAAAGACAAATAGGAAGCAGAAATGTGCATCTGTGAAAACTACTGATACTTTCAAAACAATCAATTCTCAAAACTACTGAGTGCATATGAAGAATGTACTCCAGTGGATTTCTCTAAAGAAATTGAGCGTGATTACATGCTGCTGCCATAAAAACAGAATTTTATTTTGAGGCTTTTAAATCACCTTTAGCAGGGGTTCCAATACGTTTGGCCGGCACTGTATAGGAGTAACACACGTCTAACATGTGGCCAATGTACTATATATTTTTTTGTTTTCTATCCAACAGTCTGCTCAGACTTCGACAAGCACTTTTCCAGGATAACTGTGTATGAAACACATTGTCTTAACATGGTATAGATGGAGACATAAAGCTTCTATTTTTTCTGTAAGAAACAGCTTGCTCAGAGTCGTTGTTTAATGCTAAATGGCACTTTTTGGGGGGCAAAAATCAAACGATAACCTCAACGGTTTCTAACTCTTCAGGGGTCACTCACACAAGCTCTTCTTGTTTAATGCTATCTAAAAGCAGTGGGTGCTGTATGATTTCTGTTCAAGTCAAAGCTACCGTGGCTAAATATGCTGGATTTAAGGCAAGTCAGCTCATGCTCTTAGATATATATAAAATACTGTATTTTATATGGCATTGTGATTTTTGTCATAAAATTTGAGGGGAAAAAAAAAATCCTTCCTCTTTACAAACTTTTAACAATGTGGTGTTTTACATGGAAACATGTTTTATTCATTTTGTCATAAGTTTTACTCAAGATGCTATATCAATTTAAAACGTAAATGAGGACGTCCTGTTAAGACATGTTACAACGAGTTATTTTAGTGACAAATAAAAAAATAAAATAAAGATATATTGTCAGTTATAAGAGTTTGCTGAATTTGTTTAATATGTGCTTGAAGTTATGAATACTGTTAAAGCTTTTGAACACCGTCAAAGTGTAATCTTCAACTTTACATCGGGCTGGGCGATAAAAAGTATGACAATATCAGTTGATATTGATAATTATTGATTCTTTTTTTATTATTTGTTTTAAATATCTGAAACGCTACCAAACTGCTGATGTAACCTCTCCTGTTTCATCCAGTCTTCACTCCGTGATGTTATTTTTTTAATATTATTTTTAAGCAGTTATGAAGTAGGGTGATGACACAAGAAACTCAGCAAGTTGTTGCTAGCAAGAAAGAACAACTTTCTTTCATGCTAGCAACTTAGTTGAGAGTGAGAGACTTAGTTGATGTGACCCAACTTGCTTTAGCTGGCTGTCAGAGGTTGAGCAGCTGAAACCTTTCCTCTGCCTACATCCCCCAGAATGCCGTGCGATTCTTAATCTGATTGGCATCGGCCACGTAACTATCACGATATATGTTGTTATCGGTTTATTCTCCAAGCCTAATTTTGCACATTTTTGTCTTATTCTTTTGATTTGGTTAGGCCAAGTGTTTTTAGCTGTCAGGCTTACTTGTTTCATTCTATCAAGTATTTTATTGCCAACCTACCAAGAAGAAGAGATGATAATTAGCCTTTAGGCTAAATGTGGCTCTCTGAAATGCTCTACACTTTTGTTCTTTATATATGTGTGCACTTTTACATTAATTAAAAGGATTGTGTGACACATAAATTAGCTTTACATAGAATAATAAATGTCAAAGCATATATCACATAAAAAAATGATAATACTACAGCAGAAAAATGCTATGTTGATATGTTTATAACTCCGAAACAACATCAATACAGTACCAAAAATATCAACTGCGATGCTTTGAGCGTATTTTGTTGGCTTCCTCTGGCAAAACCACAGGGCCTGCTTAGACTTTTTACTTTTTTCACAAAACATTTTGAACTGTCAGAGGCTGAAAAGCCCAAGTGCAATGAGGTAAGTGCCTTTTAGTGCTCTGTTGTGGAGTTGAAAGCACGCTCCCGGGGAGGAGTGATGAAAGCAAGGCTGGAAAATCCTGCGTTTCTTGTTGTTGTTGTTGATTTCTCAACAAGTGAAAAAAAAAAATCATAATACTGTTGATTTTTTATTTTCAGTGTTCGAATAAGTCAGAAAACGGCCCCACATCGTCAGTAAGAACTAATTACAAAAATGCAAAATTTTATTGTGAGTTATGCACTGGAAAAAAAAAACGACATGAAGCTTTAGGTGCTTCCTTTTATAACAAACATAGTTAAATACCATGTAATTAGGACATGTCAGATGTTTTCTTTTTTTCTTTTGCATTGTGGCTTACACTTATTTACTGTCTTGTGGCCTGTAGCTCATTATTAAGCATTGTTTTAACATCCAATATCATGCGAGGACTTTGCAAAAAAATTGTGATGAAAGTGAAAAGGAAGAAATTTTCCCATTCTGGAAAGGTCATATACAATGACATTAACTACTAAACAAAGAGGAGCAGATGTAATCTTTGAGGTGGTGTCATCATCATTGAGTGTTTCTGTTTTGATTTTATTAGGTAATTTCAGTGTCTTTATCTGCATACCTGTTCCTTTATTTCTTCAGAGTTTCTTAGTTCATAACTCATTTAGATTTAGTTATCTCGGTGCTTTTATGTCTTTTGTTTATTGGTAGTTATTAATAATATTCCTCATTTTTATTACAGCTGTAGGTGAAATCATAATGCTACAAAATTCCACTTTTGGTCTAGAAAATACATAATATTCTGCTTTAACATACCAGTTCTAAGTTGTGCCGTTTTGTCTTCGTCGACATGTAGAAGTCAAACGATATCAATGTTATCGATGACATTACAAACTTGAAGCTATCAGAGCCGAGCCAAATGTGGCACTTTTGAAATGTGTAAAAGCGATTTAATTGGTACGTTCCTTTCGACCGTCTGTGGAAATGAAGGGAAATCACACTTGATTCAGTCAAGGTCATCAATAAAAAATTTGTGTGACATTAATCACCGTCAAATTCTTTGTTTGAAAAATGTCATCAACCCAAAACCTGAATTCGTCCATGTTTGACTATTACATAAAATATAAAATCTAATTATTTAAGTGTATGTAATTTATTTCAGACGCAAAAGTTAAAAAAAGCAACAACAATCCAATAAACAATTGTAGAAGAAAAAGACAGATTTTGATCTGCAGTTTGGAAAATGCCCACCAGGTGGCACTGTAACACTGCAGAGCCCTCTCTCAGGCCCCCCCACTGCTTTTAAAGGAAACCAGAGGCTTTCATTCGCTTTTCAAGCATCCCAGATCCTCTCAGACGAGATGCAGGCGAACCCGGACAACCTCTAGATGCTCAAACATCACCATAAAACCCAACAGGTTGTGGCGCCAACACCACAACGCCCGCGATGTGTTGCGATGGATCCTCCAAAGCTCCCTCTGCCGACAAGCGGCTCGTGAATTGGTGTCGTCATTTCTCTCGTGCAGTAACTTTTAAGCCACTGAAGGACTTTTGAGTTACGATTCAAAGAGCATCGAGTGGCTGGAGGATAATCAGAAGGAATCGACCAAGGTTGTCCGGGGAATTGCCGCTTTGTTAGAAATTATTAAAGTGTGTTTCTCCCCCCCACTTTAGATCAAAACAGTCTCCCATTCACAGCTGACTGAAAGGCTCTGTCTGTGGGCAAAAACCCATTAAGAAGATGCCCGCGGACTC
The DNA here is from genome assembly GCA_922788865.1 of Poeciliopsis turneri. NCBI lineage: Eukaryota > Metazoa > Chordata > Actinopteri > Cyprinodontiformes > Poeciliidae > Poeciliopsis > Poeciliopsis turneri. Next base: position 615,193 of record CAKLNU010001078.1, read on the forward strand.
AAAGCAATGTCTTCTGGCAGCTCCTGCGCTGCTCCTGGAGCAGCGGGCCATTGTTTATTCATCGCCGCATTGGCATTCAAAGCGCATCCTCACTGTTCTCTCTCATAACCAACAAGTTGCCATTTTTATGCACACGAAAGCTGAAGGCAAATTATTTATGGGAGACCGGACCTGCGGAAAAGTAAAAAGGGGAGGGCCTCGCGCTGAAGAAGAAGAAGAAGAAGAAAAAAAAAAAGGTTTAGGTTGAGAGAAATCCTTTCCCTTATGGGCTTTTGAATTCGCCGGATCATGGAGAAAATGTGCATGTATTATTCAGCTTTTCAGAAAAAGGAGAATTGTTGCCCTGCCATTCCATTTTCTGCTTTTTTTTTAATTTTTTTTTTTTGTGGCATTGTGGTGCGTTTTGAGACATGCCACCTCTCAGGGTCGGGTCAAAGTGTCTCATCTATCCAGAGGGAAGCGAACGAAACCAGTAGGTTTTTGAGGAATCGTCCTGCGGTGCCAGAACGCGGGACGATTGTTGGGAGTAGCAGGAACCGCGGCCTCGTCCATCGGACGGGAAATCTGCCACCCAGGGACGACTCTTCAGGGTTGGACAAAATTGAACTTTATGACTCCAAGAATTCAGGAGGAACAATTCACAGCCCTTAATGGCTCTGACTTTGACTGCGCTCTGCAGATTTGTTAGTGTTATAGCCCAGCGGTGCTTGTGTTGCTCTGGTTCACGGCACTTCAGTGGCTCCATAAAGAACAATTTTTGGTTGTTCATTACAGTGTAATGTTCCATTACGAAACATTATTGGAACTTTATGAATGTAGGCTCTCTCCATTGTCCCTGCGATGGGTCTTGACGAAGAAGTGCTGAGGCATGTTTAAACGTAAAATCAAAGCGCTGCGGTGGCAGCTCCTGTCGAAAAGACAAGAGCAATAATGATGAAAAAATAAAAAGTTTATTTTTGGAATTCATATCAGTGTGCAGTGCAGAATCGTTAAAGGCTCTTTGCTTTGTTCTGAGTTTGTCATTTTGCAAAACAAAAGTCGATGTATTTTAATGGGTTTTTATGAGCAGCTAAAACTAAATGGGAGGAAAAATTGAGCTTTATTCATATATTTTGTTAAAAAAAAAAGAAAAAAAGAAGCAATGCTGAAAACCATCTGGTCAAATGAGACAAACAATTCTCTTTCTAGTTCATACACACACAACTAACCAACATCACTATAAACACAGCTGCCCCCAGTGTGAAACACGGCGGAGGCAGCATTATGCTTTGGAGGCGTCTCATGCTGATGAGACGCTGATTAGAGTTGAAGCATGAACTGGAACAACACTAGACGTTCAGCGAGAGCAGAACGTGATTGTCTTAGAATGGACTAGTCAAAGTTCGGACCTAAATCTGAACTTTGCAGGAAGAACGGAAAGTTTATGTCACGCTCAGCTCTCCATCCAGATATGACCAAAGAAGCTCCCCAGCTGTCCAAATGTGGTGGTTCGCCCAGGGCGCCAAACAGACTAGGACCGCCTCTATGCACAAAAATAATCCATAATCGAGATATAGATTATGGATCGAATGGATAGAAACCGTGCTGTTTTTCCTGCGAGCACATGAAGCAGCGCCGTTGCTCATTGCGAGCTAAAACATCAATATCTGCTTCATTGCTGCGTTGAAGCAGATATTGCAGCAACGGAGAAGTCTGATCTTCCCTTCAACGTGTTAGCTTGATGCCACGTTGTCCTCTGCGCTAACAGTTCACAGATGCGCTTCTGCACAAAAGACATTTGTTTTCCAGAATTTGTCTTTTCAGCTGATATAATAGGCGAAGCTGTTGCTCCTTCCTGCTGTAGTGGCTGTTATTCTTCTTCTTCTTTTTTTTTTTTTTTGTTTGTAAACTTGCATGTGAAAGGTAGAGTAGAGTAGCGCCGGCGACGGGAGGCAGTTCTCAGAGATCATGTGCGTCTCTCTCCTAATTACATAGTTAACATGGCAGCGAGTTCACATTTAATTAAAGCGAGTCGGAATACCTCGTTAGCACCCTGGGTAACCAATTAGGACCGTGCCTATGGCCAGGAATGTGAGTTTTGAGCGAGTGTATCCATGGTATTGAAAATTAAAATTAAAAAAATGTTTTCTTTTTCTTTTTTTTTTCTTCTTTTTTTCTTTCCAAGGGTGCAGCGGTGACAGGGTGGTGGAGGAGCAGCGACACAATGCTTTAGTGATTGAATAAGTGATTAGACCTCAGATTAACACAAAGAATCCTCGCGCGCAATAATGGCCGCCCATTAGGGCTCGGCTCTTTAATTCGACATTCACATGCATATCAAAGTGACTAAGCAACTGCTGCCAACACAATGCAAGGCCTCGGTTCGTGTTACAAAATAATGCTCTTGAACTTTAACTGATGAACAAAAGCCTGGGAAACAGAATCGCAATCACCAGTCGGTTCAAACGGTAACCACCGGTTGAGCCTGCGGCCACGTGCGTCACTTGTAAACGATACGTCTGTTATTATTTATTTACCTTTTTTTTTTTTCTTTTTTTTTTTTCGGTTGGCTCTCCGGTGCTGAACACAGTTCGTTGAGTCTGAAAGCCATAAGCCATTACTAATGAGGAAGCAGGAACAAATGGAAATGACTCAACAGGTTGAGAGAGAGAGAGAGAGAGAGAGAGAGAGAGAGAGGCAAGTCCGTGGTGTTTGTTATAAGCTCCGCCCACCTGGACGGGCTGAGTACTCGGTGCAATCACGACATGAAGGGCTTGAAAAAGCAAAAGCTCCCAATCAGTTGCGTAGCTACTGAAGCCACAGGTGAAAATACAGTCCGGTAAAGTAATGCGGCGGCTGATTAATGGCCAGTCAGTGACCTTCGAGTCCGCCGGGTTGCGTAACATGTCATGTAAGACGAAGACACACCGGCTCAGAGACTGTGCTACGCTGGTATCAGGGGCCCTCAGTGAAATGTGGTGTTGGGGCCCTCTTGTTCTGCTAACAGTGTGGACTGGCTGCAATCAGCAGCCCAATCATTAGATCCTTCACACACCTGCTATAAATTGAATGCATCTCTGGCAGTGCTGTTTACATTATATACATGTATAATAATAAGATACATTTATTGGCCAACTGATTTATCAACCAGTTGATTTCTGGGCAGCGATTTCCCTTATTTTGGGAGATCGTGATCAGCTGATACTTACATATGAAGTTGATCTTATCCCCTAATTTTATCTTCATCAGCAAAGGGATAAGACAGACACCAGGTCAGTTGACAATATTTTGTTGCCAACTCAGTGACCATTTGAAGGAAAAATGAGGAAGTGCAACGCAGACAACATCATTCTACCAGTGAAGTACAGTGGTGGCAATATGGTGTTATGGGAGTGTCTTAATTGAACACATAATCTTGAGGGAATAAGATCTTGCGGAAATGTTGAGGGAACGTTTGAAAGCATGAGGGATCGACAGCTTGGGCAGAAATTGGTTTTCCAAATGAGCAACGATCCTGATAAGATAGTTACAAATGACTTGGTTTCATTAGGTAAAAAACAATTACCCAATTTCACAGCATTGTTTGATAACCAGGATCAAATCGGGAAGCATGTTGACTTGAAATCTGGCTGCAGGATTGGACCCAGCAGGCTTTTGAAAAAAGACGTTTGTTGTTAATTGGTATAATGCAGATAAACTGAGTCTGAGGCCCACAAGAAAATTTGTCGCCAGAGCTAATAAAATGCGACGCGTGGGAGAACGGCGGAGTTCAACCCAACATTCTGCATGAATGAGCCGTCATTCAAGCAAACTGCCTGCCGAAGGATCCCCACAACCGCCCGACCAAACAACGCCGCGAAATACAAACGAGGAGGACGTCAACCTCTGGACTTGAGGATCGTTTTCCAAAATGATGTAAAGCACCTTGAACGGCCTTCTTGTTGCTGAAACGTGCTTCACAACTAAACTCACTCGATTGATTGTTGTGGTAAATATCCAGTTTCAGCTGCGTTTGCGTTCCTCGGACTACGTGAATATTGTACCTTTTGTCATATTCCGTAGAGGAACTCGACAAACACGCCTCGTGCCGAGGTAAAAGGTGTGTTTACGTGTAATTACCAGCCAAACTGTAGAGCGTGGTTCACCCTTACGTTTGCCTTAATTGCTAGAGGGGTCTGTAATGAAATTCTAAAAATGACACGGTGGTACTGCCACCATTCCTCAAAACACTAATTAACCACAGTAAAAAAAAAAAAAGAAGGAAAAAAGTGCGTTCCATCTTGTTTCCATTAACTTGTCTCTTTTGTTCCTCTCTGCACACATTTCTCTCGTCTCACCAGCTCTGTTGTCTTTTGTTCACGGCGAGTCGGTGAGAGTGCTTCCGACGCCGGGCGCTCACAGATCTCATGCTCGGGCTTTATGTCTTAAAAGGAATCCGCGGCGATGGCGCGGCTGTTATTCTCCAGATGACGGTTGGCCTCGTCCCGGGGTGCTTTGTCGCGCCGCACGTGTGCAATTTTCACCGTTGTGTCAACGTGGACCCGACAAGGCAGCGGCCACACGAGCCAAACCGTATAAACAGCGCCGCTCGGCAATGTTTTACCAGCCAAAGACTGGATCCTTTGCACAGCTGAATAAAGGAAGGGGATGACAAACATTTTATTGTAAACCTCCCGATCCAAAAGCTCCGCTGCCAAACCAGGAAGGAGTGGTTACACTTACTCTTGGTTAATCTTGGCATAAAATTGGACTTTCTACACTAGTGTGTTGTTTTTAGCTCGAAGCTAAAAACGACAGAATTCTGATGTTTGGGTTGAAGAAACACACTCCTCCTCCGTTTCGATTCATCGCTGTCAATCAATAATAAGGTTTGCTGACGCTAACAGGGCAGCTTTTTCTATACTGGCGGGCCCCGAACCCGGTTCTTGAGGTCACACTTGGGTCAACAGCAAGGTGTTATAAAACTTGATGTTTTGCTGTGAAAGTATTTGAGTGATTTCAATCAGATGTGTTGAGGTTGGATCGCATCCGAGTACAGCTGCTCGGGAAAAACTCTGTGTTTGCTGTAGCACCACTTCACCAAGACTTCATGACAGCTCGATTTTTCTCACCAGTGTCTCGGTAACTCTCCCGATAAATGCAGTTTGATGGTTTATCCAGTCAGATCTTCTGAGTCTGGATCCATCCCTCACCCAGAAATGGTCGACTGCTCCATCCAGGTCAGAGGTCAGCCGGTGACTTCATTCTCTTTCAGTGCAGCCAACAAGAGGCCAAATTTCCATTACGAAGGTCCTTTTGTCTTTTGGTTAAAAACTGAATTAAAGTGAAAGATTTTCACACGATCTGCTTTGAAAAACAGTGCAGCGTACAGAAGTTATGTATATTTCACACCTTGAAATGAAAAAATATATGTATTTACGTCTCCATAATACGATGTTTGTTTATTAGTCTTCCATAAAAATTTTAAAAAAATCATTTTTTATGATTTTTCTAAAAAAAACTTTTTCTCAGTTCATGAACCACAGGGCTTTGGTATCTCAGTAATTTTGAAATGGCTTATTAAATTCATACACTAGACAATAAATTCCCTATAATGCAAAGGATAAATAGCTTAGAAAGACAAAACGTTGCATAAACCATCCCAGTGAACTTTATCACTTAATTCCAGTGGATTCGCTCGATGCCTCCAAACTTCATTCTAAACATAGGAGTGTGTTTAAAAACAGAAACTAAAAAAAACTGATGAGCTTTAATGTGTCTCCTCACTTCCTGTTTGAGAAATTCTATAACGGTAAAAATAGGACCTTTGTCGGGGAGTTTTTACGTACAAACTCCCGTAAAGCTTAAACCATTTTCTCCCTCGTCTTCATTTTAGGCTCCTCTGTCTTCATAAGACAATGCATTATTATCTCGAATTCTCGTCATAAAGAGAGTGACTTGAATGGGTTGCAGAGCATGAAACAGATAATTTTCCATTCATCCACATCTTCCCAAATGGGACTGAATTTAAGTTGGAGCTCAGTCAAGCTGATGAGGTTCATCCCACGATGCCGTCTCTTCAGGTGGAGGACCGACGTTGGGATTCGTTGGCAATTTAATTAAAATATGTAACTTTTAATTACCTAACTAATTAATTTAATAAGTGAAAATAGACTCAGAGTGATAAATTATTAAGGTGGCATTGTTCCTGCAGCGAGTCAGCCGCTTGCTCCTTGCTCGGTGTGTTTGATGTAAAGGCTTCATGCAGAAAATCTAAAGACATGAGGTTCTTTTTTTACTTTATTAAAAATAGATGCTAACACCAGCTAAATGCAGAAAACCTTTCCACATTTTGCTACAGTCGCAAACCTCATGGACTTTGTTGGGATTTTATTTGACAAACCAACACAAAGTGCAGAAATATGTGGCGTGCGTTTGCATTCAGCACATTTTACACCAGAACCTGTGAGGTTCTGTGCAACCAGATGTTTAGAGAACGTTAATGAAAAAGAAAAAAAAACAAAGCTGTAAACACAGGAGAGTTCAGACGTAACGTTATAGAGAAGTTAAAACTAGGCTTTTGTGATAAAACAAAATAAATATGGACATTTGACACGGCAACAGCTGATTTATCACCCGAACCAGATTTGCAGTTGTGAATGTTGCACAACTGCAAATTGCACCAATCTGGGAAAGGAGGGAATCGTTCGCCGAAAAACCTCGGCAGCCCCACAAAGATCCACAACCGAGGTGAGAGAATCCACTGACAGGAAAATTTATACTTGTCCCCTCCATAAATGTGTGTTGATTTTAGAAAGCTGCTGTGTTGAGAGAAAACCACAAAATGTGCTACGAGCCACACAGAGGAGACAACAGGCCTGTAGCATGAGGGCTCTCAGCTGAGGTCAAAATGAAAATGTTCTTCAAGGAAAAAGCCCAACGTGTGGCGGAAAATTTCACCCTGCACACGCCGACGCCATCCGGCTTCACGCCTTGGAAAGACTTTCATTTGTGAGTGACGGTGAAGCTCATCGAGAACGTCGAGGATGTGAGCGGCTGTGTGGATTGAAGGGAATAAATTAGGACAAGAAAGGCGCCTAATAGAGCCAGAGCACCAAACACAAGAAGTAAAAACAAAACAAAATAAAACATGAAGCCGTGTTTTGGCATAGCTCAATCATAGTGCAGACCTCAGTCTAATAGAGCTTCAGTGGCAAGACTTGAAAACGGATGCTTGTAGATATTAGCTTGATTGAGCTCGAGGCGTTTGTCTGGGATAAATAAGCAATAATTTTCTCCCTGTTTGTGCAAAACTGGCAGAAAGCACCTCAAAAAACCTGCAGATGTGATTGCAACAAAAAAAACTAAACAAAAATAAACCAAAAAGAAAGATTCCTAGTGAGACCTGTGTCATGTTTCTTCTGTTGGAGATTGCAAAGCGCTACCTTGCAATCTCAGTAAAACGCGTTTAAGTTCACGCTTGTAATACATCAAAATGTGATAAGTAAATATATGTATACACACTTCCATTTCTTTTCCTCAAAAAAACAAAGCGAAACAGTCACACGGCAGCTGGGACAGAAGCCGCGCGATTGAAATAAAATCATGGTTCAACAATGGCCTCTTTACAACCATCTCCTGGAAGATAATCACAAATAACTAAGTGATTCACATTAAGAGCTTGGTTTAAATTGAAATTAATTATGCATCGGCAGTCCCAAATAAGATAGGAAGATTACATGCAGTCGTAAGCGCGGCGAGAGATAAGGGGAGAAGATTGGGAAGCTCATTGTATGCGGGTGGCGGCTGTGAAGCGGAACGTCAATATAAATTTGCAAAAAAATAAAATAAATAAATAAATAAATAAATATATGTGGAAAAAAAAACTAAATAGAGAAAACCTCAGCAGAGAGGAGTCACCTTGAGATCTGGTTGTTGGTGGGGTTGGAGGTGGATGGGGTGGGTGGAGTGGGGGGGATCAGAGGATGGAGCTTCAAGCTGAGACTGAGCAGATAATTACACATTTCCTGTCGGAAAGCGTTTAATTTTTGAAAGGAGATACGAGCAAAACCTCCCCCTTTCTTACCCATGCTTCTTCTCATTAATTCCATCTAAACGCAAAAAAAAATAAAAATAAAAATAATAATAATAAAAAAAAAATCCACACAACATCAAGCATGTTTCCTCCCTCTGGTAAACATCAATCCGTGATTAAATATCAGAGCAATAAAACATCAAGCAGGAACGCAGCCGAAATTAGGGCCCGTAGTGCCGTTCGCAGCATCTTCCAGGTTGGGAAGTTAATCACCTCCCAAACACGAGTCTCTGTTTCTCCCCGACGCTCCGGTACAGGATTAACAGCAGGCCGGCTGCGTGCGCCTTTAATTAATGCAGATTTCTCTGGGTCGTCCGGCGGCAGCGGTTGGAGATAATTGTGTTGTGGTTATCACCGGCTTCAGGTGCTCGTCCTTCAACATTGCTTGAAACGACCAGCTCATCTGTTCTTTGTTTTGTTCAGGGGTTTTTTTTCCCCCTCCTCTCCCGTCGGAACATGACTTGGCATTTTCCAAACACTCGAGACATGTGGGATTTTGTCGAGGGAACATGAAAGAAAGACAATTGGTTTGAAGCGATAGGAGTGATTAGGTAAACACAAGTCCTTCAGACTCAGGTCATTTATTTAAAAAAAAAAAATGCTGCGATTTCTACATTTGAAATCAACCGGACATGGCATGACCAGTCCAATGATTAGTAATAATCACTCGAGTAGTTCCAGGTGTTTGCTAATTGCTGCTGGCTAGTCTGGAGGGGCGGAACAGGGGAGTTGTGAGGGAGAGCGGCTCAGGCGTCGGCTCAGGAACTCCATCTCCGAGGAGGAGCTTGTGTCTACGAAGGCGGAGCTAAGTCCGCCCTGGTGTTTTGAGTGGCTGATTGGTTGCCACGGGAGATTTAAAGGATTTCTCAAACATGCATGAAAGAATCCGAGCAACACTCCAGGTATGTTTTTGATGAGGGAATAACAGAATAACATCACAAAAAGTTGATTTTACACAACGCCGTCCTTCAGTGATTTTGACGGTGGCACTTTTTGCATCTTTAAGGTAAAACAAATCACCGACACATAAAGATTGAGTTTCTGTAACCTTCGCCTTCAACTGTCCGGTGTGGCGTGAAAAGTTTAGGCACGATCAGAAAAATTCCAATTCCTCTTACAGCATGCTTGACCGGGCGCTCAGAGCGTCATGGCAACGGGCTTCACCGGTGAGAAGCCGACGCGAGGCCACGCTCCCCTTTTGATTGACACACACCTGAAGACTGTTGCAAACCACCTGGACCTCAGCAGCACTCCCCAAAGGCAACTGGCCTTTTTTATTTTTCTGGTTTTTTTTATTTTTAAAAGCAGGGTGAAGCCTGCCACCACCGAGCAAAGATTGCTCCGGACAAGATTGAAGAAATGCCACAGAAACGTCAAGGTGACCCTGGAGAGTCCAGCCAAGTGTAACTATTGCTCTACCAGGATCAACAAATTGGTTCTCGTCCACCTGAGAAACAGATGTCGGCCACAGTCATAACTCGCCACCACTATTACCGGAAGGCACAACACACCTGTGACCGCAAGGACGGGGAGGTCAAATTTGATGAGTTAGGGGGTCCATTTGGACTCAAATCTTGCCCAGAAACGGGACAAGCTGCAGCATGATCTCCATCTACCGAGAGACGCTCGCAGACAGAAAACTGATAGTAATATTTTGGGGTTAAAGATCTTTTTTGTTTGTTTGTTTGTTTGGGTTTTTTTTGGCACCGGTACTGAGGCAGCTCCAGATTTATCAGAGGACATCTTTGTCTTTCTCGAGTGATTATCTGCTAGCTTTAGCTCTGGGCTAATAGCTTCCAAAGCTTTAATTTACCTCCCATGATGTCCTTCTTTTTGCTGATTCATCTTCAGCTTTTCAGCAACCCTACAGCTTAAAACCCTGGACATTAAAACTGGTCATATTTCTATACACCCAGACAAAACAAGTGTGAAACACTGGTGCTTCTGTGTCAAACACGTCTTTTAAAAATAGGACAGTTAAAGCTGGAAAACGAAAAGGTCTGTCTGTGTTTTCAAGAAGAGTCTCTCGTGAAGAAATTTCCAAACGAATAATTATTGCGTTGTATTTCACCAGTCGAGGTTTCGCTGCGACGAAAGGCAAAAGCGCACAGATTGTCTTGTTCTGGTGAGTAAAAAGGCATTTCAGCTGTTCTCAGAATAAAACCAACAAAGGTTTGACGATCTGTCAACATTTATTCTTCTTCCATAACTTATTGCTGAGAGGAAGGAAAACTAGAGAACTAGTGTTTTATGTTTTTACCAAACAGCGGGGACGTTGAGTCAGACCTGGCTGCATTTTGCCTTTGTTCACTCGCTATTTATTCCTGCTACATTTAATTGTACCTCAGCCAAGCCAAGTGGTACATGCCATCAATCTTAATCAATTAATTAGTCAGCTAAACAGGCCGCGCTCAGACATTCGTCCACTCTTAATTTCCCCATTGTGCTAATTACACTTAAACATGTCATTCCAAATTAAAATTGAACATTCAAATAGGATTAGTAATATTAATCTGAAACATCACACGCTGGCTGTGTCTAGACAGCCACCAACAGGAAAACGCAGCTGCTTTTATTATTACTATTATTAATTCAGATTACACCAGTGCTGTTAGCAGCAGCCCTGCAATGAAGCAACAATTGAATAAATAAATAGTTGCACTCTTTGCGGCGACATGTGAACTTTGGATTTAACTCTTTTGCCCCTCCTGTGGATCTGGAGGCAAGAACAATGTGACTGTTGGCGTCAGGAGCAATTAATTTATTCTTCTGAACTATTTCTTTGTCATTTTGAGCGAATTTAGACAAGTAGCCGTTACTTGTCGCTGCGTCACTTGAATGGCTTGTTCTCCTTTCTGCAACCACAAAAAGAGCATAAAAAGAAAAAAAAAAGGGAAAAAAAAGCATAAATTGTGAAAATAATTCAGTTATATAAACAAATTATACCTCAAATTGAGTTCTGAGCCCCCAAAAAAATTGTATTACCATGTGGACACATTTTGAAACAAAAGCGTGCAAAAGCGTTTTTGGTATGAAACGAAGTCGTGCAAGTGTTTTAACCTGCTATTTTCACCATGTTACCCACACAAACAGTTTTCAGACCTGAAGGACTCCTGGAGTCCTGCACTCTGTGTTTGGGTTTCCTTGGTTCTCTCTCTCTCTCAGACGACAGTCTCTCTCGGACGTCTTCTCTTGTTTTGTCTTCCTGGTCCATCTCTCCGCTCTAAGGGTGTCGACTTTAAACAAAGTTCAACATGTGCTTTCCCCCCTCCCTTCGTCAGCAGAGTCGGCTTTTGTGGTCATTATTTCAACTACATTAAAAACGCGGCACCGTTATTTTCTCCGCAATGCCACTTCGTGACACAGAGCCTGATGTAAGTGCTTCACTCGTCTGGGTTGTTTTACTTCTCACTGAAATCAAGCGCGAATTTCACTTCAGCAGAAACGTTAATAGCAGAATTGATGAGAATGACGTTGACATGTTTACAGATTATTTTAGCCGCTGATGATTTTTTTCTCTCCCCTCACTGTCCCCAAAAATAAATGTCTCCAAAAGTTTGATTGTTTAACTTTTTTTTTAGTATATAGATGATGCTTCTGCAGCTAAAGATACATTTATTTTTTAATAACTAGAGCTACATGTAACATTGTGTTAAGCAAAAAATAAAAAATAAAATAAAAATAAAAATAATAATAATAATAATAATAAAAATACAAATCTCAAGTCATTGTGATTCAGAGGGAGTCGGTCTTTGTGCAGCTATTTAATACTCCTCCATAGAAGCATTACAGTCAAATCATTGTGTGAATAAGGGAGAAAAGTGGCTGGTTTTTGAAGGTTAGACTACTCCCATTAAAGTTTGAATAATGTTATTGACCTTTACCTGGAACGGATCACTTAAAAGTAATGGGAAACGGCGGTACTGACAGAATTATGATGACAGAATAGCTTATGGTTATGAATTAGGTCTTGTTCCCCAAAACGCCTATCAATTTGTCAAATCACCGGCATCCAGTGTTCAGCTGGAAACTTTAACAGGGCCCCTGAGCCTGTGGGTGTCAGTCATCGTGTCGTTTAAAACGTTCCTCGCCTCTGTCTGTGCCACAACGAGCTTGTCAGTCACCGATGGGAGCCCAGATTGCTGCCGCCGCTGCCATTCACCGACGTCCAATCGACAGCGGTACAATATTTTTCCCTGCATGTCAAAAGCTCTCTCTCCCTTGTTTTTTTTCTTTCTTTTTTTGGTTGTAAATTTGTCGAGCACCAGGAGGGCAGAGTGAAGCGAAAAGGTCCAACCTAATGCTTTTTACCCTGTTAAACAAGCAAAGTGAATTTGACAACAAACGCGAGGCAAAACGTTCCTCAAAAAGACTCAAGACTCCATCACGGCGTCCCGCTCAAGCTCTTCGCTCCCTTGATGGCGAATAATTTAGCCGCGCGCCAGCCGAGCGGCCGAATGGTTCATTCGAGGGCTTGCGTCGTTTGAAACGAAGCTGTCGGGGCTCGACCGGCGAAGGGAAGAAGCAGGTGGCGAAAAGGCGGCCAAATGCAAAACTCGTTCAAGATGGCGGTCGTTTTATTAAAGTGGTGAAAGTCAAGAGTAAAACGATTTCAATCCAGATATTTGGGAAAACAAGGCTGGAAGGAAGTTTATTGGAGGTGAAAATGATCAGCTGCAGGGAGATCAGAGAATCTGTAACAACGACAAGACGGCAGCGGATGATGACAGGAGCCAGAAGTTGGTTAAGTCGGTGCAACACTGAGGATTAGAGCGTTTTAATTATTAGACATTAGATTCCTAACAAGAGCTCTTCTGCATATATTTTTGTGCCATTATTTAAAGGGTTGGGGTTTATCACTTTAGCCCGACGTTTTGTGCTTCACGTCATGTTTTCATGCTATTCCATCATCACAAAGTGCTGCTCTGATTCATTCAGGCATGTTTGAGGGACCCCTGAATCTCCCACAGCAACCATCCGAAGGTGCCTAAACACTTGCTTATATTGTTAACAGATCAAGGGATTTTTTTAAATTGTGTTTTAATTCTACAAGTTTGGCAGCAACCAGGCCTGCATGCATTAGAGAAATTAAACTGAGCTGTCTCAACTGTAGAGTTCATTCATAATGTAGCAAATATCACAAGGCCACGCTTGGTTTGGAAAGGTTTTGCTTTCACTTAGTAAATGAAATCATTTGAAAACAGCTTTATAAAACCTCTTTCTTCATGTTATCTTTGATATTAAAAAGTTGTTAACTTAAAAGATGGAAGTGTGAGATGGAAATCAAGCTCTGCACGGAGCCCGGCTCTGGTTCTGCTGGGGGTTTCTTCCTGTTAAAGGGGAGTCCGTCCTCGAGCGTCCTCGGTGTGAGGGATTGCCGTAAAGTCATCAACTTTCTCGCCTGCTACATTTTTTCAAAACCACCTCGAGTAATTAACTGAGCATTCTGTGCAGTGTTAGAACCAGGGGAATGTATGAGATATTGAACTAAAATATTTTTTGTTTTTTGTTTTTTGTAAAGCGTCTTGAAACAAATTTTGTTGTGAATTGGAGATGTGTAAATAAACAAGTGAATCGAAATTAAAATCACTAGATCAGTTATTTGCAGGAAAACTTCCTATAAATAAAATGATCTTCATCATTATGTTGAACAGACGACATCATTTTGCCTTTACCTTTTCTGCATTGATAACATAAAATTGAACAAACCTTTCCGAACAGTTTGGTTCGAATGAGACTATGGGGAATAAAAGCGACGTTAGGAAAGTGAAGATCTGCTCGCGTTTTTAAAATTCAGCCGTGAATTTTAGTGCAATTCGATTCCTAAGCGATCACGAGTGGAGGCGTTGTTTTGAACAAATGACAGCTGCACGCCGTTTCAAACATTGATATCTTTTTATTAAGACAAGTACTCTTCAGATTTTTTTTTTTTTCTTTTGTAAAAATGTTGGCATGAACCAATACAAAATATTTATGGTCAAATGAAAACAAAAACAAAACAAAAAGAAAAACCATCCTCTTCACAACACAAAAAAAAACAACAACGAAAAACAAGAAAACAAACAAACAAAAGAAATATATAAAACTTCACTTGGGAACAAAAAAATAATAATTCAATTCAAGATTCAACAACCTAAACAACCAATCTAGGGGTTTAAAAACGATCAGCTCCCCCCCGCCCCCCGGTCTCTTCTCTCCTTCCTCTTCCTCCCTCCCCAGGCTTTAAAACCACGAGTTTCATCCAGACACCCAAGAGGTTACAGATCATTCATAAAACTTCATGTCACAGTAAACACACCATCTTCTAAATAAGAAAAGCGATGCACGATGCAGACAGATGCCGGAGGGCTGTGAGAATATCCTAGGGTCACTAACTGGCCCGCACCGCGCGGGCAGAGCGCCGACGGTGGGGGAAGTGTCGAGAACATCGTCGTGGTTTCGTTTACACCGACTGTACATCGTTTTCAGCTGCTTAACGAATCTAGTTTTCCTTGTGAACTAGGCCTATGCAAAATAATATTTAACATTTACCGTAACAGTGCACCATATTAAACACAGAAACATGTACAACTGAGAGGAACATGTACATCTTGTGATTTTCGTTACGTCTTCCGATACCTGTGGTACTACGGCGTATATATATACATATATGTATATATATATCTATATATATATACTCGGGGCTTAAAATTTGCAATCTACCTGAGATGCAAAAAAAATAAAAATAAAAAATAACACAACTATAGTAACACTCATGAACCTGAGAGAGTGAAGGAAAAAATATATACTACACATCATGTAAGAAATATAAATGAAAAATTGGATTAAAATGACCCCCCCCCCCCTCTCCTACCACTGCCTTTCTCAAAGTTAATCCATCAAAAGCGACAGTTACCATTTAAGATAAATATCAAAGCCCAGAATAACATTTGTCATGCGCATAGCTGTTTCCATGACACCGCAACTCCACAATCCAGAAACAACGACAAAAAGAGAGAGATATATTAATTTGTTTTTACTCTAGCTTATTATCTAGCCTTTAGCGCTGGAGTCCTCTCTGAAAGCCGCTTAGCCTTCACCCAGGAAATATTCAAATAAATAGCAAACGCAGTAAAGGCGACTAAATACTTAAGGCCAAATTGAATTTTGCTCTTATAAATATCGGCCCCACTGCACACACACACACACACAAAAAAATGATAATAAAAAAAATCACCAAAAATGATCTCGACATATTTTACTTTAAAAAATGAATGAATCTGATTTATCATTTAGATCCAAAAACCAGGATATGAGTTGATAGTGCATGAACAGACAACTTGGCTGAGTATCGGCCTGAAAGTTAGAAAGGACAGATATATGTACAAGCTAAGAGTATGATCCTAACCATATGCCTCGAGATCAGAAGGCACTACAATATGTCCTTCACTTTATTCTTTAGTTATTTTTATTTTGTTTGATTATCATACGTATCAAGAGGTCTGTTTAAGGCAGTGGTTATTCGTTTTTATCTGGTCTTTTTTTTTTTCCTTACTCATCTTGTTTTTGTTGTTGTTGTTGTTGTTCTTCTTCTTCTTCAGGCAATACAATAAAGTGTCCTGCTAATTGCCAAACAAGTTTTGCTCTTCTAGCTGTGAGCCGGAGAGGCGTAGAATGTATAAAGTTCACACTGTCTGATTGGGGTTGGCGAAAAGGAGAGATAAATTGTAGCACTGTGCCATTTCTCTGCCACGGTTGGAGGCTACAAGATGACAGGGGGAAAAAATAAAAAGACAAATAAAAAATAAAGAACTAAAATCGGAGCTTCCCCAAGTGAAGTCTTTTGGCCTTAGACGTTATCAAAGAAAGCCCAAAGATAAAGTATTTGCACAGAGGAAAATTTAACACTCATACTTGCAGTGACTGAAAGACCTTTTAAGTCGGAAACCGACAGGAACAACGGCATAAGAAACAAAAAATGGGTCGGCAAGGACTTCAAAGCCAAACACTCGTGTGGTAGTTTTTGTGTTTTTATTTAATTGAAAGTGACATCGGTTTTGTTTTCTTCCAACAGATAAGGAGGGACATTTTGTGGAGACGACTTTCCAGCTTTGTTTGTGGATTGTGCACAAAGACTCGTTATATTTGGTGCCATTCGTCTGCATGGAATGGAAAGATGAAGATGGGGGACATTTTAAGCTAGCAAAGAACTGCCAGCTGTCTGTTTTCGCATGACGTAATACTTGGTGAAGTCGGATTTTATAAGCTGACAAAGATAAATGATGTTTCAGAGTGTAGGCGAGTTAGCTCAACAGCTAATTTAGCTCAGGTATTCAGATAGCCAGCATGCTATACGGTAGCGGCTAGCTTGTCACCAGATCGCATCACACACTTGGCGTTAGCGTGTAGCCTAGCACCAGATGTGTCCCATCTGGTAATGTGGATGGATAGTGGATGGATAGTTAAGCAGCTTATTGACTTTAGTTAGCTAATTTGATGGCTGAATTAGCTGCAAAGCTAATTTGATTAAAATAGCTAATCTGTTCAATAGGTCAAACACAGCTAACTAGCTAAATCAGTTTAGCTAGTTCAGTTTAATTAGCTAAAGAGACGATCTAGAAAACTACCAAACTGGGTTCCTATTATTATTATTTTTATTGTTATTATTTATTATTATTAGCTAAGCAGATGTTCAGGTTGTGCAGTTAATTTACTCCTTTGACTTTTTAACTAAATTAGGTAGAATCAATGTACTTAAACTAGCTAGCTGATTTACTGAATTTTCTTCTTAGCTAATTTAGACAAATATCCTAATTTGCTACTTAAAACAGGTAGCTACTTGTTAGGGCTAATTAGAATAATCTTGCTAAAGTGTTTCAGGTCCAGTATACACACCTTGATACTACTAAATATTACAGTGTCAGTCTCTAACAGCAAAGTGTCTTTCCATTAATCTTAACCGTTTCACTATCTGTTGTTTCATACATATTTCTTTGTCAACATCAGACAAAAACACGAAAATGAAAGAAACTGAACAACCTTTGCCTCACTGTCACGGCACATTAGTGTTGCTTAGAAGATAACTATCTTCCAGAAATGTTTTTGAGAAGATGCAGTCTGCTGCGGCATTAATGCAGCTGACAAATGCCTCTGTGAACTAAACCTGACAGATTCCAGGATGAGTATTAAATAAAGTTTCGGGAGGAAAATTTTAAAGAACACAACCAACAATTGACTCATGACGTAGGAGATGAAAGGTTTAACAAATGGAAACACATGATGTCGTATGACAAACTCGATTAGTTTCTCAAAATGGAGGCCGATCCGATCCCAAGCATTGGTCTGGTTTTTGCACTCAGTTGTTCATGTTCTCGCCTTACTATACTTTACGTCGAATGCGTGAAAGGAGCCGAGCGGGAGGATTAAATGTCGTGAAGAAAGGTTTGCAGTCAACAGCTGTCTTTTAGTGGAAAACAAAAATCGTTCAGCTGTATCCTGCAAAGTTGGCAGTTCGAGTATTTGTCGAGATGGTCGCGAAACGCCCAAATGTTCCTCATGCTAGCTCCAACAGGAAACTACAAGTAGAAGAGCTTCAAAGGGACAGCGGCGACGCAGAAACAGTTGCACAGCGACTGAATTTACCGCTCTGGGTCACTAACCCAAAGGATTTCATTCCCTTTTTTTGTGGAACGTCCAGATAGATGTATGTTACATACGTGGCATTTCTTTGAACGTTAATTTAGTGGAGATAGGCAGTGTACAACTCAAATCTGGCTGTAAAGAAATGCAAGTATTAGATCAAAACTCTGTATTGGCAAATACTTCATCTTAATTAACCCTGGGGACAAAAAAAGAAAAAAAAAAAAAAGATTAAAAACATCCCTTTATAGAAACAACATGGCATCGACTGCAGGTACGGATGGAATTGGGTGCCACTGACTTTCATCGAATAAATCTGATGAAAATAGTGAGACATTTCAGAAACGGTAGCTACTCAAGACGCTTCAGGAATGTGGTTAAAAAAAAAAGTTCTGCGTTTTGTTAGGGATTGGTTGCATCTCGCAACTCGATTTTAAACCCCATATGTATAAGTGACTCTTACTTACTCCTGTGGCAAATACATTCAAAGAAAGGCATGACTACTCAAAATGGTTATGCAAGTAATCAACAGTGAGTCTGAATTTGAAGGGGGGGGTTGTGTGCGTGCGTGTGTGTGTGCGTGTGTGTGTGTGTGTGTGTGTGTGTGTGTGTGTGTGCAGGTAATCGTCAGTACCAATCAGACCTGCATCTAAATGTGATGAACTTGGGAGGCACCACAGAACTTTGACGATACTGGGTTTCGTTTAATAAGCAACTGGAGAGAAAGAGAGAAAAAAATAGAAAGTGAAGTGTGAGTGAGCTGGCCTCTCATATATCTGGTTACATGAGCTAAAAGCTAGTTGTAGCACACACTGACAAACACCAGACCCCTTTCTATCTCCTCTGAAAGCCAAACGCAACAAAGGATCAAGTAGAGCACATGGAGAAAGAATCCAATCCAACAAGCATGTGAATAGAAACCAACGAACCGACAAAAGAAATAGAACAAGGCACAAAATTTTCTGTAAAATAATTATACTGTACAGTATAGGACCCGGCAGTCCAAGGAAGGGTCGGACATAGAACGCCTCTTCTTCCCACGCGGCGATGCCATTCCTACTTCCCTCCTCCTCCTCTCCCCTTCTTCTTTTACCCCTAACCCAAGCCGTCCTACTACCCCATCAACGCTGGACGCAGTGCTCCCACCGCGTCCCCAACCATCACTTCAGGCCCGTCTGATTTAGATGTAGTACTCCTTCTTCTCGTCTGTGTTGTTGTGGCCCCCCTCTGCGTTGATGATTGCCGTGTCGGCGTCGGCCGCATCGTCCGCTCCCTTGGCTTCATGCGTGAAGTAAGTTCCTGGGAAAAGCAAGAAAAGGGTGGGGGGACACAAACGAATTAGCGCCCGGCGCGCTCCGCCTCGCCACCTTTTCTCTTCAACTCTGCTGCACTCCATTTTCAAATAAAGCACTTAAACTCTCAACAATGTGTCCGCGAGCAGAGGGCTGGCGCTTTTTACCTTTGTGTCTGGCAAAGTACCGGCCGAGCACAATGAGCGCGCAGAGGATCGCAAACATCACGACGGCGACCACTCCACCGATGACGGCATGGTCGATTTTCTGCGGCGCCCCCTCGCTGGCTTTGGGGTCTTGGCAAAAACAAACAAACAAAAAAAACAAACAATAAAGCAAAAGCACAATAACCAAAAGTTAATATCGTGGTTATAAAAACTCTCAGCTTGAGAACTGTGGTAAAAGTGCAGCCCACACACACGTGGTTTTCACCAGAGTGCCAAGCCAAACTTAGAGCGAGCAAACCAGGGGATAGAAATATTCTGAACATACACAGCTGCTTTCACACCACTTGGCACCTCTGGTAAAGATGTGTGAAAGGCCTTTAAGTTATATAATGTCTTACTGCAGGAGCGCAGTAAACCTTATGAAAACCTGTCCTGTAGAAAACGTTTGGGCTCAACAATCTAAAGAGATCATGTAAACAAGTGGTCAAAATTTGTGAAAAGTTCTGTAAAAACTGTTTTCTTACAAAGTTACATAAAGAAGAGTGGCGCCAGTAGATGTGTTCAAAATGTTTTCGATGGCACTAAACGTCCGGCTGAACTGTCAGATTTAAAGTTCGATTAAGTTCGATATTTTGCTTGATGAATTTATTTTTTATTGTTTTTTTCCCCCCTCCACAAATGAATTTGAAGGGTTCTTGTTAAGAAGAGTCATGCGGGTCTCAATTCATAATTGATTAAAAGAAATACTTTTTTCATCCTTCTGTTCTTAGAAAAATCTTTCACCCTTAAAGGAGAATTATATGTACAAAACAAAAGGATTTTTAATTGTACAATTATTTCTGTTGCTTAGGCAAATTCAAATGTACAATCAGAACGAGCTGCTGTCGCGTCGTACTGCTGAACTCCAGTTTCTTTAACTTTTTTTTTTTTTTTTTACTTTTGCCTTTAGACATTTCCCTGGAATGAGCGGCGCTGAAAATATTAAGGCAGTCATTCCACCATGAAAACGGCAGACACTGCCTGCAATTTTGGCGAGAATTCACACACTGTAAGATGCGCTCTGATTTAAGGGCCCATTTCTGGAAGTTATAGAGCTCAATCATGAGAAAGAGACACACGTCTGAAGATAAATTGGAGGCCGGCATCCGCCCCCTCCTCTGCCCCCAGATACCGACTGCCTCAGGTGTCGGCGAGTATCGCTGTCCGGCACTTAGCCAGATTTATCCGTGCGCCGCTCGACATACAAGGCGAAACTCCGAAGCCCTTAAATTTCCAGTCTCAGAATAGTTCAGAGGCATTTATCAATAGTCTATATCTGTGCACATTGGGACTGATTGAGGAGTGATGGGCGAGGGGGGAATGGCCGCACTGTTCTTTCTTGCTGCATGAGAGAGCAGCTCAATTTTCCATCAGTCTCCCCAGTCATGCTCTGGACTTGAATGATTTTGATAAAAGACGAGCTGAGGGTGGAGGATTTCTCGACGCGACGAAAAGGCGTAATAAGTCGACTTGACGGCTCTGAGACGTGGCAGTCACATCTCAACCTGGAGTGGGGGGGGGGAAGAAGAAAAAAAAGTTGAGAAAGGAAAGAAAAGCACCTCATTCGGTGACTCGGCTCGTCAGTAATTAATAGGAAAAGTTCAGTTTCAGCCGAGCTAAAATGGATTCATCTTCAACAAGGAGGCCACGGCTGTTGCGCGTCGAGGCCCGTATGAGGCGCAGTTTGTTTACTGTATCAAGGATGTCAGGATAGCACAGCTCTCTTCTCCCCCCCCCCCCACACACACATGCACACATACCCCGGAGGAGACGAAACGGCCCGTGCTCCATGCTAATGAACATGCTCCTGCTAAATGGCCTGTGCACCATCCTGTCTCATCTTCCCTCCATGTTTTTTTTTTTTTTTCTTCTTCTTCTTCTTTTCCTTCCCAGCCTCCTGCCCTCACCTTGCTCACCCCCTGTCTTTTCGCTTGACACATCCCGGAGGAAACACGCGGAGGTCTTGGCTGCCTCGGCGCATCGAGGGAGAGTTTGATTTAACAAGTAGGGGAGGGGAGGGGGGGAAAAAATTAAATAAATAAATAAAAAAATTCATCTGGAGTCAGCAGCAAAGACACTATCACGAAAAATGTCAGGGAATAACTTAAAATCCCCTAACGGCAGCAGTATCAACGGCCACGGTTGGCTGCGTTTTCATGTTGCCCGCATTAGGCACACTGCTGAACGCTGGTTTCCTGTTCATCGGTTCTGTATTTACCACCGGGGTGAGCGGACAAAACATGACCCCTGAAAATCCGATGCGGGCGCGTGCCACAAACGTCTAATTCTTTTCCCCGTTCTCGCGACGTCCGACTTTGTTGTGAAGGGAATCGCAGAGCGTGCCAGAAGCACGGGTTGCATGCGGGCTGGAAGATGATTTCAAAGGTAAAGGTCAGCAGTGATGAGGAGTGCTAACTCAGCGTTTGTGCGCTCCTATGTGGAAATACTCACTGTTGCATAGAGGTGTTGTTATGTTGTTGATCACACAGAAAATTTAGGAGTGTAAGTCATGTCAAAGAAAAACTATCATCTGTAGAATTAGCTGGAAAGATCATAAAATACTAGTATATAAGTGCATATTTATACGTACTTATTGCATATAATCAGACATAAATACATCAAAATCTGCATTTTGACTAAATTTCAAGCGCTTAAATCATTTTCCGACAAAAAAATAATAATGTTTTGCATTGCAATGATTTTAGCAGGACGTTACCAAATCTATGAACGATGAGGTTTCACTGTTGCAGCTCCGTCTGAAAGTAAACATAAAAATTGAAATGACGACTGAAAAAAAGAGTGGCCACTGCCGCTCCAAAGATCAACTGATGAATTTCCCTGCAGTGAGACAGAAAGCATATTTCTATTCTCTGTGTAAAATTAAAAGAAGACATTTTGAGGGCCACGATGTTGTGGTGCAGCTACACCGTCGCAACCGATTGCCTTTATGTGGAGAAACGTGAGACCTGGATAACCAGAGCACGGCTCACTGATATGAAATCAGCAACTGACACGACGGCTGGGAGAAAAATGCCAACATAAATACAGATAATTTTGGATATCCTAACTTAGCCAATTAGGACATGTTAAGTTGGACTTAACATCTGATGATGTGAAAAAAAAAATGGTTTAAAAATCAGAGATTTTTAAATGAAAAATTTTAAAATTTTCAAATCTCTGATTTGAATTGTAAACAAGCATAAAACACAGCTAGTTAATTAGTGGTTAGCCTGCTAAGACTGATCTGTTTCTCTAAAATGAGGCTGTTCAGACAGCGACCCGCTACTAGTAAGATACTGACTACTGATACCACCTGGAAGAACCCGCCTTCAGTCACTGCGAACCATGCGTGAAGTTTAGATGGACGTGTTCCAACGAGACAGAAGGTTTTTAACTGATAACATGTAAGTGAGGGATTTTTTTTTACTCTAATTATTATTATTGGAGGATGTCTCATAAACAAAATAATCTCTGTAAGCCTTCGCGGCTGAGCAATTCCAATTTACAACGGCGACGTACCAGTGACAGCCTTAAAAGCCATAGTTTCTGTACGGCGGGCGTCTGGAAGATCGCCAAGCGAGACGCCGCGTGAACGACGGCGCAACTTTTCCCAGGCTTTTATTGGGTTGAGTGGGAAAGACAAAGCTCTCTTTTTGACTTTTTATTTTTGTGTTGAGAAAAATTTGTTTATTGAGATTGTTTCATAAATTTGTCAAGAGAAAGTTGTAATTCATTTTTTATCATAAAAATTTGTGTCGAAATTCCTCATTTATTATAAACGAACACATTATATGTTCTTTTTTATCATTTATCAAACAGGAATGCCAAAAAGGGTTATTAAGTTTCAGATAATCCTATTTAGATTATCTTACAGATTATTTTTACATGTCAGAAAACTGTGAAATTGTGATATTTTTCTTCACAATTATCTAACGTCAAAACTTTAAGGTGTGGGTCTTACACCTCGTTCGGGCATGTTTGAGAACTCCTCAAGTCTCCCGTTGCAACCATTCAGCAACCCTCCCCCACTCAGCTCCTCCAGACTAGTGGCAGCAGCAATTAGCAAGCACCTGCTGAGATCGGCTGTGAATGTCATCAACGGAGAAGCGTGGCTGTGACGACGTGCTCTTAAAGAGACGGAGACGGATTTCTTTTAAGCTATTTTTTTATATTTATTGCATTTTCATAACAACGGAAGGTAACAGGTACTTCACTGTGACAT
The DNA here is from genome assembly GCA_922788865.1 of Poeciliopsis turneri. Taxonomy (NCBI): domain Eukaryota; kingdom Metazoa; phylum Chordata; class Actinopteri; order Cyprinodontiformes; family Poeciliidae; genus Poeciliopsis; species Poeciliopsis turneri. Next base: position 638,584 of record CAKLNU010001078.1, read on the forward strand.
AAAATGTGCTGAAAAATACATATTACCCCCTTCAAGAGTCTCAGCATATCTATACAAGTGACTCAATCTATTAAACAAGCAAACTCTAGAAAGTTGTTCTATTTTCAGTTGAGCTCTGACATTTAATGAAGAGCATTATTGAAAAGTTAATTTATTTAAGTAACTTGATTCACCAAAAAACATTAAAAGCCAATACTAATACTAATAATGTTTTCAAGTCGTTATAGCCTTTACATTTGCTAATTATGATTATCTTCTGCTTCCAGCTAAGAAAAACATGACTGGAGTATTGCATCTGAAAAGCAAAAAAGGAAACATTTTGAGTACTAAATGAAACACATGTTTGATGCCCGCTTCAAGGTTCTTACTTTCAAGAAGTCGCGTCAGCAGAAGGCATATTTTAATTGATTGAATTTGGTTTGAGTTTTGCTCTTTTACTTTGATCAGGGATCTTGGCGCTAACAGTCCAAATTAGCGGCTTAGCTGCTTGTTGGAAAAGCATTTTGGAATCATGTCAATCTGACAAATAAATCCCCAAAGTTGGCCTTTTACATATTTTACATGTTGCCTTCTACGCGAATGTATACTTAGCGACCCATGTCACTATGATTCATCCAAACGGAAAGGGTTTTGGGAGACACATCATTAGGTTTCTCGGGGTAAACGTTGTCTTCGCCTCTCACTTTTCACACACACTGTCGCGTTTCAACAGTGTCTTCTCAGGGCCAGTGTTTAAAACAGTTATTTAGCTCACAGCCAGCAGATATATTATCGCAGTCACAATCAAATCAAGCCCTAACCAAATTAGTACCCTGTGCATAGTCCTTTATTATGATTACTGTCATTTATCCTTCTTCCTGTGTGGATCGGTTTGTCACTTGGCGCTCTAACAAATCCAGGATTAAGTTCCCCTGCAGCCCGCCGAACTGTTTTTGCATCTATAACAACAGAAGGTGCTCGGAGTGGGAAGAAAATCTCCAAATGAGAGACGGTATCATTACGGCAGCCTTTTGTGGCCTCGCACTTGAATCAAGTAGAATTTGATTATGTCTATAATGCGTCTGGCTGCTGTCCACATCCCCGGTGCAGCTCTTTCTCCTTCTCTCTCTGTCTCTCTCTCTCTCTTCCCCTCCTCTCAGTCTCCATCGCTGTGCTAGCGGCTCGATCAGAGAGCACTGACATGCCCACACCGGCGTCCTGACAGGATGCGGGCGACCGTGGGGATTTATGGGAGAATAAAGAGGATTTGCAACTGACGCCTGTGTCTGCGCGGCCGGGAGATCTGCTCAACGCTCAAGTCCCACTGTCACATGCTTTACAGTCGCACCTTTTCCATCTCCGCGCCGGAATGACTAATTGCCGCTCTGGTCAGTAACAGAGCATCCTATTAGCGGGCCCGCTGTCAGCGACGAGATCAGACCGCCGAGGCTCTCCCCAGGTTTATTACGGGGGCGAATCATTTCAGCTCTCCTCTCTCTTATCCTTTTGTTTTTCAGCTAATGCTGCACCACCCAACCTTCTCGCGGGAAAGTCGCACGGCTTCACGTCCCTTGAACTTTCCCAACGTCGAACCTTTAATCGAATTTTATGTGACAGACCAACAGGAGTAAAATGTGAAAAGGAAGCGCTCAAGGTAGACGAAGGCGCTTGCAAACATTACTATTTCAAAACCAAGCCGCTGAACAAGTGACATGTTAGCCGCACAAGGACGACTATTCAGCGAAGCCTCACAGCAGTTTAAAAATGCTTCTTCTTCTTTCCCCCCCCCGTTACAAAGTAGATAATTTAAAGTCATCTAATCTCTTCCTTTTCGAACGTGCGTCTAATTGACCCATTCATCCCAACCTTTTTCTAAGAAAGACTCGTTCCTATCAGGAACAACTGCAATGCTCCCCCCAAGGACACTTCCACACTACCACAGGTGAAAGTCAGTGCAAAGGCTCGATCACTTATTGCATTCAAAAAGTTCATTATGACAGCCAAGGAAGTGATTCGATATATAAACATAATGACATTCGACGGAAGTGAGGTCTCTGAAAATGTGGATGTGAACTTGAACTGCTCCAGTGTGTCTTTCTTACAAATTAAAAAAAAGCAAGAACTTTTTTTTCTTCTTTTTAACCAAGAAAATACCAAGGTAAGGAACTAGCTTGGCAAATAATAATAATAATAATAAGAAATATCAGCTCTTTTCTTGAAGTTGGACATGGTACAGGTGTTATAAAACTATTCTTTACAAAAAGGGGGAGAAAAATGAGGTCACAAAAACTTTCTATGTTCAACCCTGTGGTAAAATGTGGGGGGGAAAAATGATCTGGATAAGCTTTTTTATCTCTGTAAAAAACACACACACACACACACACACACACACACACTGGTGAGAATAAAATGCTTGTTTTAACTTAGGGAGATTTCACTGCGAATTGTCTGGAGACCAATTAGAATAAAGTATGCTCTTCCATTAAAAGCTGAATAAATAATGGAAATAAATTGTCTCAGAACATTGGGATGACTGAAAAATCAGGAGAGGGAGGAAAAAATGGGGACAATAAAACTAATTACAATTTCTAAAACAGTGATGATGATGGTGAAAAACACATAAAAGTACAACAAAAAAGTCAAGTTTATCTGGTATTTTGAACACTAAATAATCTCGTAACACAACTAAACACTTGTTTGTGCAGGTAATACACTATATTACTTAGCAGGTGCCACACTGAAAAAGTTATTATGGCGATTAAACAGCCAAGCATCCAACCAATAAACTCCAGTGGAAACCTCAGGTCAGAGAGAGAAAAAAAGAAAAGAGTTAACCACAGCCTGTGCATTCCTGAAATACCATCACAAGACGGTTTTGGTCTGAGCATAAGCACATTTTGTCGAGAGGAGTCATGAGAATGACCCTGAAATCATTTATGTTTCTCTGCACGCCTTGTGAAAGTTACGAGGATCCGCAAAAACCCCTCACGGCTTAGCCAAAACAGCAACGAAATTTATATAGCCGCTCACAGATTAGGTCCGCAGGGCGAGCCGAGGAGGCCCGGGTAAAATTCATGTCTACTTTGTTAGCTGGCAAAGCTCTTACAGGCAGTTAATAAAAGCAGTGGGTGATGTGTAAATTCAGACGTTCGCAATGGGGAACGGTTCACTTGAGACTCTTGAAGTGCAGTCTTTGGGATTTTTTTTTAAGAAAGGAAAAAAGAGTTACTTGGTTATTATGCTGCGCAGTGGAATAGAAACAGAGCAAAGAAAAAAAAAAATCAGTCACCATAAATGCTCTTCATTTAAAAAAAGAAAGAAAATGCTCTTTATTCATAAATATGATCATCTTTCAGTGTAAAATTTTAAAAAATCTGTAACTTTTGGGTGAAACCGTAAAAGTTCAGTTTTCAAATGACACTTTTGCTGATTAAAGGAGAAGAGGTGAGCTACAGTCTCGTGAATTAACTAACCTGATTTCATTTTCATCACCCAGGCTGCGTATTTGCCAGAAATCGGTTAAGTAGAACCTGAGGACATAAAGCGACGCACCCAGATGTAAAAAAAAAAAAAAAAAAAACAGACTGAAAAACAAACGCTTCCCAACGATTGGTCTACAAAGGGTCAGACAGCCATTTGTAACGCTGTGGGACTCCAACGCACCACAGAGACGGTCATTATCCTCAAACGGCCAAAACATTCAACAACGGCAGGCCTTCCCAGAAGTGGCCAACCTACCAAAATTACCCCAAAGCGCGTCGACGAGCCAGTCAAAAGAGTCCGAAGCAGACCCAAACAACATCTAGAGCCGAGAAGGTTGACCTGTTGATCTGTTCAGGTTAACTTTCAAGATCCAACAACAGAAGCAAGAAACTGGGCAAAGAAAAGGCCTGGGGAAAACCACTGCCAAAGGGAATATTACAGCAATCCACAATCACTTCAGAAAATTATTATTACTGAATTTTTTTTAAAATAAAACATGTCCTATTTGTTTGCACTGTCCTCTCCTCTTGTCAATCACATCATTTAAAGAAAATCTCTTGTTCATTTGAATAAGAAAATCAAATCATGACCCTGAAAATCTGAATCAAACTGAATCACTGGGTGCTGAAAGATTTGCATCTCTGCCACAAATTCAGTTCTCTAGCATGGTGCCTGGAAGGAGAAAGTCCAGCCATCAGATTTGAAATACTCCCCTGTGAACGTCTCAAAAACATACAAAAGTAACACTACAGGAAAGAAATGTTGGTTATAAAGCTTCCTATTCGAGGTCTGGACTTCAATTGCACTGAGATGGCAGCAATTGGAGGCACTACTTGTTATTTGGATTAAGCAACAATTGATTTGATTTCCACAGAGGGCCAGGTTTGTTTGGAGAGCCTTATTTTCCTCCCTTAACAAATGAAATCTTCTCTTGAAAGCTACATTTTTACTTTCACTAAAAAGGGTTTGCTTAGCTGAAACAATAAAGTGCATCCAAGAAGCACGAAATCTATCAGTAAAAAATGCATTTTTACAAGCCCACTTTGGTTTTTGCTTAGCCATTTTAAGCAAGTCAAATATGAGAAAGAAGAAAAAAAAACAAAAACAAAGCAATAGGAGAATACGAAATAAAAGCAAGTTCATCTAAAGGGGCGACAGACACTTTCTGTGGGTCGGATTAATCCGCCGAGGTCCAACAGCAGCACGATCCGCAGAAACGGGTGTTCTCAATCAAGTCAACAACACAGAGTCTTTACCCTCCTCTGGCTCTCCTCAACGCCTCGGGTTTACTGGAGGCTTACCGAGGATATGATGTCCCTGCTTTGGATCATCTGTGAGCATCTGAGGAGCTCAAGCATTATCACGACAAACTCTCTGCTCCACATCCCCGGTTATACCCCCCCCAATACCCGGACGAAACGCAAAGGAAACCGGGGCCTGCCGGTACTTGTTTCGACGTCGCCCCCCCATCTCGGATCTGTTTGCGTGGAGACGCTAAAAATCGTTTAAGTGACCCGGATCGGCGGCCGAGCTTTAAACACACCGGCGCCATCTCTGACTTGAGACAACGTCGAAAGCGAGGAGCTTTTCAGACTCCTTTGAATGTTTGGCGGCGACACGTGTCGAGACACGAGGCCTGAAAACTTTCAAACACATGAAAGAAATGTTCCTTTTAAAACAGTGACTCGTCTCTCCCCAGTGGTCTACCCGCCCACGCACACGCTCTCTGCATCTAGGAAGACTCCGAGCGACCTGATGATATAATTTCCAGCGAAACTTTCCCGAACATGAAACAACAAACGCAGAAGACAAACCGCTGTGAGTTTCCGCGCTTTGTTATGACATTTGCTCTTTCATTGCACAAGACAATATTAGGCTCTGGCACTGACACTTATGAAGTCACAACTAAAGGAGAAAATTGGAGGCAAGATATAAATATAGCGACTTGAATCGAATTTCAGAAAAACAAACAAATTTCCCTATAAGAACTATGAAGAAGAAAAAAAAAACAAAACCAAACTCTAACAAGCCAGTTCAATGTTTTTCACTCTACAGTGGGAAAGTGTCGCCCTTTTCTTTTTTTTATTTCTTCATGTGTACTAACAGTGGGAGGTGACGTTTTGTTTGTTCAGCCAAAGCTAAAAGAAAAAAAAAAAAAAACAATAACAAATAAGCAAGATGAAAACAATAAAGAAAAAAAAGTGAATTAAATATTGGGAAAACGCGTATCAAATCTCAAGCATGAAATTAAAAATCTGGCTTATTTATGTTTATATTTATATTTACTTATGCTATCATGTGATAGTTATTTCTTTTTAATCCCCATTATTTTTGAGATGACATTTCAAAAGCCCATAAAGGTCATTATTTCCCCCAATTGGCCAAATGATTGTCATCTGAACTACTCAGAAGGTCAATCAGGCATTCAGCATCCTGAGGTGAGCAAATCCCTGGTTTGGTAGTTTTAAGGTAGTTTGTAGTAGGTTGCCATGGCAGTAGAGCTGACCCATCCCAGCCCCCGTAACTACGTTATTGTTATTATTTCTATAACTTTTCGTTGTTGCAAAATCTGATATTCCACTCATACATGTTTTACTGATGTGCGGTTTACGTGGTTTACCTTACTGACATGCTATTAGCTCATGCTTATTTTTTCTTTTTCCTTTTTGATTGGTTGCCAAATTTAGCACTCATGAAAAAGACTTAAAAGTGTCCAGTAGCCCGATTATGGAGGACTCTGGTGCAAAAACAAAAAACAAACAAACAAACAAAAAGCTGCTAAAAAGGAAGTTCAAATCGGAAACATTTGTGTGCTAAAAATCTATCCGTTGTGTCCTTGGCGTAGATTTGGTCAACTTGCAGTTACTTTTATTGTTCTTCCTCGTGTCGCGTCCTCCTGTTAGGGGTTGCCATGGAGATGTGGCACAAGCACTCACATTGCTTGTGCAACATCGTGATCAAGATAAAGAATTTTGCCAATGGACTCTATGGGTGCAGGTGTCCAAACACTCACCACATGCAACTCAAAGTTTTTTATCAAGTCTTCTGAAACAGAGACACAGCATCAAAGATAAAAAATTGGCAACTTCTTTTATAACATTGCCTTAAATATTTTTAGGGCAACACTAAATTTGGACGAACAGACACTGGCTTTAAAATCAGGATCTCTGGGAAGAACAGCTCCTCAGTGGTGGCGTGTTTATTCCAACAAAGCCATATTTACTCATTAGCAGGACAGAAATGCTGCACTGTGGCGTTATGCTAATTAAGGTAGTGCAGAGCAATCTACCACAAGCTAGCTCAGAACTGCCCTGCGACAAGAGAGTATTTAGGAGAGCAGCGAACTGCAAGGAAGCTCAATTACAGCCTCCCAGCATGTTTCACATAAATCACGCTAAATCCTCTTTGGGGCCCGTCTTCTTGGAATGTTTTAGCACAAAACGGAGACGGCAGCATCACGGTGACTCAAACGGAGAAACGGAGAGGGGGCTTATGGAAAACTGCAGCGTAATGTAACAGATGTGCAAAGCAGCGTCCCGTCTGACTCCCAGAGAGAGTCGGTAAGCTGACTGAGGCTTTAACCCTTAGAGGACGATGGCTGATCCGCGCCGCTTCAGATTTGCCATTTGTCACAGAGGAGAGGCAGGTCTGAAGGAGAAACCAGAGGGACAAAAGTTGCTTCATTTTCAAGAGAGATTTACCTGCCGCTATTTTTATCCAACGCACAAAAATAGAGCTAAAATGTCAGCTTTTTTTGTTTTTTTTGATCAACTGAAAGTGTAAATGAATGTTATCTAGAGAGTGGCCTCATTAGAATGCGTTTGCCTTTCATCTCGTCTCGCTCCTGATTTTTTTTTTTTTTTCAAAACTTATTATTGGTTGCCTTGGATTGTCATTTATTTATTTTTCAAAACTAAATGAATTGCAGAGTGCCCACGACAAAAGAAAAATTGCCATATCTTTAAAGCAGCTATTGATAAACCGATCTATTCTTTAAAGACATTTTTTTTTGTATTAAAATGTCACATTCTGGCATATCCAAATGTCAACTCCCAAGGTTGCCTCACCATCTGTCTAGCCTTAACAGCGCTTTTGAAATAATAGCCTTAAAAAAGTATAAATAAAAATGAAAATGACGGTTTGCACTGGAAAACACTTTTGTTTTTTTCGCAGCAGAGGTAAATGAAAGCGTAAGAAAACGACGCGAGAGGTTGCCACGCCGTTACCGTGGCAAAATAAGCCACTTCCCCGTCTGTCTGCAGGAAAACAGTTATTGAAAATGTGACTGGCGTTTGTAGAGGGGATGTAACGGGCCTTACAATGTGACGGATGGGTCCAGTTGAGATATATAGCTGCAGATATCGATAAGATAACACGGCGGCAAAGCAGCGTCGCAAATTTTCCCTCTGCTCAAACGCACCTGAGATGGCTGTGACAGGCGTCTGCGACTGTCACCTATCAACTCTGCCATCTAATTTAAACTGGCCAGCCGCCGTCTCCCTTCCACTGTAGGTACAAGCCCTTGTTCTCTTTTTTTGCCCCCATCACACATGCGTGTAAAATCTCTCTTTCTCTCACAAAACACACACACACACACACCACACAAACACACACACACTTGTTTTGTTGAGAGGGACAGTAGTGGGGAAATACAGTACCTTGCGTGTTGTCTGGGTTGGTGGTGGGTGTGGGGATAGTAGTGGGAGCATCTAGATGAAAAGAGTGGGAAAAAAAAAATAAAGAACATGTATAAGAAATAAAGACAAGAGCAAAGAAAGAGACAAAGTCACCGAAGATGAGAAGCTGCACTACTTTTTTTTTTTTTGAAAAAACGAAAAACATCCCAACATGCACATGTTGAAGCTACCGTGTGAGCTGAAAGTACATGTTAGTAGGTGTGAGGAGGCATTTGCAAACGATAGGTTCAGGGTTTTTTTTTTTGTTTGTTTTCTTTCACCCCACAAGTTTTTAAAGAATAAAAGTGTCAGATGTCAGCGGAGAGGGACAAACTCCAAAATGCTGTCGACCACTGCATAACGTCTCTCCATCTTTTCTTTTGTTTGTTTTCGCATTCGTTGGTGGAGAGCTTGGCACACGACGTCCATGGAAACTGTTTTTAAGACGTCGGAAAATACGTTTGCAAATGACATTGAATAAATGAATCAACACTGAAAAAAAAATCAATCAGTAGCTGTGTTTTTAGAAAACATTCTTGAAAACATTGAATTGTCTCTGGTCTATATCTATCGCGACTATGTTTTGTTTTTGTTTTGTTTTACATTGCACTAATGAATTGCTTACAGTTATTAACCTCACCTGTGTTTGCTTTAAATCAATTTCCTTTTTTTAATTGGATTAAAAAAAGGCAGCTGGAAATCTTTTTTTTTTCTGTCTTTTTCTCATTAAAAAAACATGTAAATAAATAAATAACCCAATAACAGTGAATGAAATGAGCCGACCCTTTCAGAAGGAATCCTTCAAGAACTTTAAACTTTTTCCATGTCAATTTAAAACCACCATTTTGTTTTACTGTATTATTAACAAATTTGTTTGCTAAATAAATAAATCACTGACGCTTTTAATAGCCTAGCTTAATAAAAACATTGCGAACGCTTAGATTTCCAAATTTGTTGGTGCCTTTACAAACACCTTGGCATCTGACATTTGCTTTCAAACAGACTTGGGGTTTAACAAAAAAAAAAAAAAAGACTTATAAACCCATTTTTGAAGCAGCAATAGCTAACATCAGCGAGGAACTGATGTTAGCATAAAGCTACAGCGGCTAACACTACACCCTGTTAGCCGTCTGTTTACGTTTTCATGCCAACAGAAGTCGAGGCTTAAAATAAAGAAATGAATGAAAGAACTTTTGTGTTTTCTGAACTAAAAGTCCTTGTAAAGCATAAATATCTCACTGTGAAGACCTTTGGCGTGTTGAATAGGCACATTTACTGGTCATTCTACATTCAAACAAAGACCAAACACAATATTCCCACCTAAAACACTGTCCTCTCTGCTCCTCACGCCACGTATCAGAGCCGCCGCTAAACTCGCGCCAAAATACTCAGGCAGACAAAATGGAGGCCAGTTCAGGTACACAACCATACTAAGGAGGACTGAAAGCCCGCCTCATCAAGGGGAATTATTTTGCCAGGCTGTGGTGCAGGGCGGGTAGGGGGGGAAGATAGCCCGGCCCCTTGCTGAGGGAGAACTGCAGCAAGGGAAATTGGCTGGCTGTTTCCATGCCTTTACTGTCTGCACTCCATCAAAAGACAGCAGTGGGGGACCACACACTCCCAAACTAATGATAAAACATCAAGGACAGCATAATGTTGCCGCCAGGGATGGAGTGTATAGCAGAGGTGGTGCCGATCGTGGTAGGGGGGTATCAGCGGCAGGTTCTCCTCTGACAGTGTTTGAAGAGAGGGGTGGGCTAGATTTCCTTCCCTATGACCGAAGGCAGTGCGATAGCTGAAATGTCAGCGTGTGGAGGAGAGCTGGGTGGGGGTGGGGGCGAAATTGGCCATTCAGGGATGAGGGTCTTCACAAAGCCCGGGATGGGATGTGGCACGTATAATATCCAGGCGAACACGAATTCTCCATGGGCAATTTCCAGGCTGGATGACTCCGGGCTCGGCTTTATGAGGGTTGAAATATGAGTGTGTTTTGGAGATGCCATATTTTCAGGGAGCATTTGTATCAGTGAACAGTTTGATATGAGAAAATGTAACCATAAAGTGAAACAATGTTTGAGAAATTGTTTATCCACGCCTGCTTAAATCTGCCTGCCAACATGACGGCAGGGGGTAGAGAGGGGGGGTGGGAGGATGTTTTGCTTGTTTTTGTGTTGTCTGCTTATTTCTTCTTGCTTAAAAGTTGCTTTTCCATAAGGCGTCGCGGCAGCGTTCTGCAAAACACGGAGAAAAGTCTGGAATTTCAAAGGACTCCAGTGGCCCCGTTGCTTTTCTCTCTTTCTTTCTTTGCTTCTCCCTTTCTTCCTGTCTTTCTTTTCGTTTTAAAGTGATCCCTACTAACAGGCTCCACCTGTAGTGTTTTGACCCGTCGCTGCAATTTGTTGAAGCTTTAAGTCACATTAATGTTAGCAAGAAATTTAGAAAATTAGGCAGAATTTTACATTTTAACTACAGCTGCACTACCAGCTTCCCAGAGACCGACTCTTTCAGCTATTCCTCTGTGACAGCTCAGCAGTCTGGATTGAAATTCTCCCTGAAAATTAACCTTCCAGTGTTTCTATAGCATCTCATTTGAATTCAGGCCCGTACTTTGACTGTGCCACCCGAACTCAACAATAATGCTTTGCTCTTGTCTAACATGTATATTTCAGGTTGTCGGTTTGTCGGACGGTTAAAATTCGCCCCTCGTTTCAAGTCTTTTGCGGCGTCTTCAGTCTTCCCATCACCTCTGACGGGTTTCTCATGATGCAACCACAGTTGTGTTTCACAGTGTGGATCCTTAGTTCCTAGGGTATCCAATGTCGGGAGTTTTTTTTTTTTTGCTATAATAAAGAGTTCTGCATGTAGGTCAAAGGTCTAACCAGAGTGTCTTCTTCTACATGTTTCATGTGTTTTGCGAACATAGCTTGTGTCAAACTGGAAATGGGGCTCCCTGTTATAATGGTTAACTTTGCTGCCACCTAAAGGTCTCCCGTTGACAGCATTTCCTCCAGAGTTTAATTGAGCGTATTTGATATTTCTGGTGGTTGATGCTCTGCCTATCGGTTTAGAAAGACCTCCAAGTCTTGGAAGGTTTGTAGTTGAGGCTCAATTTCGCTTAATTAGATTTTATAAATGTAGGATTTCAGGAAAAAAAAAAAAAAAAAAACTTCCTCAATCGCTCTACTTCTTCCTCTTCCTCTGTGTTTATTGGCAAACATTGAGCCGGTGCGCTGCCGCCACCGTCTGGCATGGAGTGTGGACCAGAACACACTCCACACAAATGAACAACTCTGTTCATTTGAGATAATTCAACATCAAACAAACATTGAACTCAAGAGGTGGTTTTACGCAAACATTTAAAAAAAAAAAAAAAAAAAGAAGCATCTTTGCGAGACAATGAAGCGAGATACATCGAATGATTGTTTTATTATTTTTTTTTATGTGGGAAGCGTTGACAGTGAATAAGAAGTTCATTTCGCAAAGACACGGTTTTCCAACAGGCCCTCATGAGACCGAAGAGACCTCTGAGTCCCGTCCGCTCATGTTATGTCAAACCGCAGACAAACCCCAAATTTCCAGGGGCTCCAGTGTCTTTGACTCTGCATCCGTTGAGGATTTATAGGTCAAAAAGTCAATTGGAAGCTGAAGTGGGGTGGTAAAAGGATTGGTGGTGTGTGTGGGTTATATATCGTCGGGCTGCTGCTGCCCCAGAGAGAGCGAGAGAGAGAAAAAAGGTTTTCGCTCTGGCCACTTCTCTCACAAGCCAAACGCCAGCCGGGGGCCACAATTTAAAGGCCGTCTCAGACAGACCCTCGCGGAGAAACAGCGTGAGAAGCCTCTCTCTCTCTCTGAGCCCCTTTCGACCGGCCGCACACAATGCGGCGCTTTGCACAATGGGACTTGATTTGACGTGGATTTACATCAGCCTCCCTCCTGTCCGGCCTGTCGCGCAGTTGAAAGGTCATTAGTTGTTATAAAACAGGACGAGCCTGAAGGAGCAGAGCAGGTAGAGGGCGGCAGGAGGAGCGAAAATAAAACCGATGAGCGATTCGGCAGCTCTGGATCAAAGCTACCTGTGTGAGAGAGAGGAGGTTGAGCTTTTGCTTTTTTTGTGTGATAGAAGTGGTATCGCTTTATTTGGAGCTTGTGCAGCACGCTGGAAAAATTCATTTGCGGTTTTTACTGAGAATATCGAGCAAATTTTTACGTCAGATGACGACAACCGGACTGCACAAAATGCAGGGGTTTTTTTAAATAAAGAATTTTGCTTTTACAGGAAAAAATGCTTTGCAAATCAACGTGACTCCATGAAAAAGCAACTAAGTGGTCGGTAGGGCGACAGCAACAATCGTCATTGAAGGAAGAAATCATTTTCTTTCTTCAAATTAAGCCACACTGGCAGGTTTTCTAGCATAAACAACCTTTTTAAGGTCATGCAAAAGCATCTTAATTCTAATCAAGCCCAGACTTTGACTAGGCCATTCACAAACGTTTGTTTTTAAAAGTCATTCGGACGTGGATGAGCAGGTGCAGGTGTGTTACGGATCATTGTCATGCTATATAACCCAGTTGTTACATTGACATTCTTCTTCCAGGTCCTCTGGTCAAGAGAACATTTCATGTTTCCATCCACAGCTGCGTTTCCATTACAAATGTGTGCAAAACTTTGTCAATATTCTGGTAATTCGCCGTCTTTTCAGGCATAAAAGTGACCCGTGCGATGCGAAGAAGAGGTTACCATTGTAGTTTTATAAAATACACTTATTGGAAACTGTGAGGTTTTTCCTTCCCAAATTGGCGTTTCTCCATTAACCAAGGTTTTTTATTTTTTATTTTTCCAATGTGCAGATTCATGTGATGAATAGAAACGCTGTTAATGAGGGCAAGTTGTCCTGGTCCAGAAGCAGCTAACAGTCACACGACCAACAACCGAGTTTCAATCCGGTTCTGATGTGACTTTATGGAACAGGATGCTCTATTTCCAGCACATTCTACTTTTGCCTCGTCAGGAAGTTTTCACAAACGTTTCAGGGACCATCTCTCCCACCGGTTTTCACTCGTCTTGTTTTTGCTATGTTGGACCAAAAGCCCTCCGACATTCTTTCTTGTGATCTCTAAGTTGACTCATCCATGCGTTCTTGGAGTAGCTTTTTCACGTGAAGCCCTTCTGGGAAGATTATGCTGAATGTTTTCTCTGTCTGTGGATAAAGGCTCTCACTGTGGTTCACTGGAATCCCGGAGCATTATGAATGGCTTTGTAACGATCTCAAAGACTGATGGATGGCAACGACTTTGTTTCCCATCTGTTCCTGAATTTCTTTAAATTGGGAAATGACCCATTTTTTAATCAGTGGTCAGTGGACAGTGGTTGTCTTAGCAAGATATCAAAAATAAATTTAATTTGAAATCTTTAACTGTGACAAAAAACAGGTTAAACCAAAACAAATCCCTGGATGACACAGCAAAAAAGTGCACAAAACCCTAAAACAATGAAAGCATGCTTGGTTTTCTTACACTTCCTGGTTACATCAAGACTGTGGTGACATGAATTTGGTCTGTTTCAGAACCTGTGTTAATTTAATTCCCTAAAACTCCCTAATTCTGGGATTGAATAATTATAAAAACTGGATTTTTCTTTTAGAAAAACTTTGCCGGCTTTGGAAGCTGAACACGGCTCAAACGGAAAGGGGGAGGAAGCGGGGTAAAAAAATAACTGCACAAGGTTATAGCGCTAAGACCAATCAATGTTGCAGGAACACACACTAATTAAGCTACTGTAGCAGGCTTGATTAGTCTGGGACAACAAATTCTCACATGGACCACAACGCGATTTTCGTCTGGCATTAAATCCTCCAGAAAGAGGAGTGGGAGTCGCGGCTGCAATTATATGCAGTTTTGAGCACCTTTTTATCAATCTCCTGTGTCTCATTACAGAGAGCCGAGGTCAGAGAGCCTCTAAAGCTCACACACCAGAGAAAATCTGTTTAATGGAAATTGGTAAAATATGTGGATACAAAGTTACTAATTGAAGGGGTCATGGCCAAAGGCGCAAACGCTGATAACGGAGACACTCGACATTTTTTACTGCGTGAGCAGAGCACATTCGGTTCCCACTGCTTTTACTCATTCATGGGAGTATTGCAGAGGTAGCGGGAGGGGGAGAGCATGAATCAAATGATGCAAACATTAAACAACTGTGGACATTCATTATACACGGGTTTTTTCAGCGCTCGCAGGTAGTTTGATAAATCTGTCCGGGATGCGAGAACGCGACAGTGCTATTTTGCGGGTTTCTGTGATGGAGATCCAGAAGACGTGCAAACAGCAGCCTCTGCTTTACCCGGCTAATGGAAACGTGGCCCTTTCAGGGCGACGATGGAGCTGTGAGTGAGCTGTTTGGCAGCATATGTCGTCCCGTTGTTTGGAAGCGACCGTCGCGGGGTCTGCTGGGAACGAGCCGATGTCGTCATCGGCCTGGTGGAGCACATTGACCAACGGCCGAACGGAGCAGTGGAATACCTGTGCAGGGCCGCAATCCCGCTAACCGACGCGGTGCGAGCGCTCGGGCAGGTTGTGCTAATTGGTTTCATTGGCTGCAGCTTTTGAAAGTGTGAGCATGACATTCAGAGTGGGGGGAGAGTGGGGCTGCAAGCGTGTGATGCTTCAAGATGTTAGCACAGATTTCACCCTCTGAGCCTTTCCACTTTTTATTGATTTATTTTGCTCCCAACTTAGAAGTGGAAACTTTAATCTGTTGCAGCCGGTGGAGTCTGCTGAGCTTCTCATGCGAACTACTGTTCAGTTGTGACCGGCATCATGAGGAGCGCTGTTGTGACGACGAGCTGAAGGCGGAGCTTCTTAAAGAGACATGGCATGGTGGCATGGTGTCAAATCGGAAAGTCAAGTTTCTCTTATGTCATGTTTTGAATATACTTCATTTTTGTAACAACTGGAGGCAACGTAGTTGCTTGGTCGTCCTACAAAAAAGACTTTGTGCTTGAAATAAACGTGACGCCGCCCCTTTAAGGCATGGAGGGCAGAAACAAGGAGGGCCAAGTAACATCTTTTATTAGAAGTATAAAAACCCCCAAGCGTAATTTGAATTCATTTCATAATTATGAATTTTTTGGAGTTGGTGTAAAAGCCAAACCTGTGTAGAGATGCTTTTGAACTATAAAATATTGAAACATTGACCAACATATTTGACCAAATGTACTTGACAAAATGGAATTGGTTTCTCAATTGGCGACTGTACATGTTGTTTTTATTACTTTTTATTTTCATGATTTTATGACGTGAAGCACTTTGAACTTGATTGATTGATTTATTATTTAAAGATGTCCTACAAGCCTTCAGCGATGCAACACAAGTAACCACGGGCTGAGCTGATATAAATATACTGATAATCACTGTAGTTCAAATAAAGTTTCTGTTGGGAATAATGTCTTTTCTTTCCTTTTTTTTTTTTTTTCCGGAGGCACTGAAATGATTTTGGCAAGGGCAAGCTTGAATCCCAGAGCCGTTCCATGCCATTCATTCCCCCGAGATTTGGATTAGTGAGATCCCGCTGTGCTCCGCCGTGACATTTCCTAAAACCTCACGCAACTGCAAACTCATGCCGTCAGTAACCCGCTTGCGAACCATTCAGGAGGCAACAACTTCACGAGTTTTCAAAAAGCCCCCAAACTCAACATCCTTCAAACCCTGAACATTTAAAATAGATGTATGTTATTATCCTCCAATGCAGACTCCTCAAATTCCTGACATTGACGGGATTTTCAATGTTCCCCCCCAAGACTTTTTGTCCTTCCAGTAAATTCCTATTACCAGTTTGCCTAACAGTTGCTGTTTTTATTTATTTTTTTATTTATTTTTTTGCTTTTTTATTTGTTGATGTAAAACCCAATTACAAAATGCATTTCTGTTTTGCAAATGGACATTTTCAGCAACCTCCCTAAACACTGGCTTATGAGTCAGACAATAAAATGTTATACTGGTTGCTTTTGACGAAGAGATTACAGCTGTCAGCGAGAACTGATGAACACGCCGACTGAATAACAATTAAAGCTATTTCAGACACGGCACAAAACCCCCCCGCTTTTGGACAAATAAATAAATAAAAATCCCACGAAATGCTTGTTGTCAGCTTCCTGAGGACCATGTTGGTGTGGCGAGCAGTTCTGATCGAAACGTGCAAGGAGGTTATGGGCTGTGGGGAATAATTTGAATCGTTATCCAGCTGAGAGACCCAATAAAGGCTGATTTTCCACGCCTGGGTTTTAAAGGAGTTTGTGGTGTTGTGCGTCACGCAGTTCCCAAAACTTTTCAGGGGACAAACAGTCGAGCGGCGTCACAGATCCCGTGCCACGTCTAAGAAGTGGGCAAAATCCGTCCTTTGCGTTGACGTTCCAAACCAGGCTTTTCCCTGCCGCCTCTTCCAAGCCGCCAGTTGGCATGGAGACAGGATTTAGTGAGCGTTACGGAAGTGTTCAGTGTGCCGTTCTCTCGGCTTCGCAGTTCAACATCTCGTACTGCGCCGTTTTCATTTAATGTTACGCGTCGTTTAGTTTTAGCTGGTCTTATTTGTGTTTTTTGGTCATCGTGTTTATGATATTTTTGAATGAGCTGCTTTTGATTTCCTTTAACAACTGTTCAGTGATCCTTTTTCCTGCCCTCACTAATTGTGTGATCCAGCAGATCCTGTTGTTTTCACTCTAAACGGTGGATTTTTCTGCGTTGAGATTTTGCTGCAGCAATACATTTTTACACATCCCTACAGGATATTGGTCTGGTTTTCTATCAGAAAAAGGTTTAAAAAATGCTAATTGTGACACAATATTTGCATATATTTTAATGCTCACATGAGTTTCAGGATTTAAATAAATAACAGAAAATTAAGGTGCTGATGTTGATTAAAAAATTAACAGTAAATAAAAGACGCATCTTTGTCTCTATTAACCTTAAGGATGGGGTGTCCAAAGCGTGGCCTGGGGGCCATTTGTGGCCCTGGCAACGACTTTGTGTGGCCTCCGCACAAAATTAAAGAATTCAGTGCTTTGAATGGTTTTAGATTTGATCCGTCCAGCACAGACGGCTGAAGCAGATGCAAACTTTTCATTTTTAATCAGGCTGTGTGACATAATTTTAGTGCAATGGGAAACGTTACTGCCTTTCATAACCAAGCTCTTATCATAAATAGAACCACGTCATTTCATTTCTTCACATTTCTACGCCCGAATCAGCTTTTATTTAATTTACTGAACTTGGCTAAATATAGAGACAGTTTTGAAAGAAAGTGACGCATCACAGAATAAATTTGTTTCAAAAGAATTTGAAAACTAAAGGAACATCGTTTTAACAAAAAACCTTTTAAGTTTCAGATCTACAGTGAATGACATGCCTTTTCTACAAAACCGACCACGTCATTAACTTGGTTTTATTTATTGATTGTAGTTTTATATCTTTTCGCCTTAAAGGACTTTTGACTCATCCATTTTAGCCATGTGATAAAAGGTTTGGACACTTTCAGGTCTAGTGTTAGTGTATGTCAAGGTGCCATTTTCTTAAAAACTCATATTTCTGTTAGGACCAGGAATAATGTCTGATATACTTTCTATAAGATCAAATCTATCCTGTAACAGATTCAATTAAAAGAATATCTTCTTATCCAATGAGTCCCTACTGCTACATTTAGATGGACGTTTGACATATTAAAGCTAAAAACATTCTAGTCTAAAATCGAAGCTCCTAGTTTTGTGAAAGACATTTTTCATATTAATCTTTTGTAGCATGTTCTTGCAAATTAGTTGTAATTCTGACGCGCCTTTTAAAGATGATTGAATTTGTCTCCCACAACGGCTGCTAAATAAATGGAGGTGAAAGTGAAAATCAGTTTTGTCACTTTTACTGGAGTTCAAAATCTTTCCCAACTTTTTCTTTTTTTTTCTTTTTCTTTTTTTTTTTTTTTGGAGTCTAAACATCAGATAAATTTTCATCGCCGGTACCAGGTACTGTCACTGGCACAGAACGGTTTTGGCACATTGGCAGAAACTTGGGAGAAAAATGCAAAACAGCACGACGCTCCGCGGAGAGAAAAAACTAAACTCGCCAACAACGGGCTGCAGCTGCTGGAAATTTTTTATTTATTTTTCCCCCACTGATCACCATACACTGCTGCCAGCCAGCAAAAAACAACAACAAAAAAAAAAAACCCAGGAAATCAAGGTCCAAGAAATGAGTGCGTGTCACGTCAGAGCGTCCCCCCCTTCTTTTCTTTCTCTTTTTTTTTTTTTGTTTTTTTTTTTGAGATTTTAAAAACTTCAGACAATCACCTCCTGTTGTTCGCTCCCCTCTGGGAATTCAAGAGCAGAGATTCTTGGCGGCTGTCGAAAAACTTTTGTTGCACTCGGAGGAAAATCAAACGTCGCTCGTGCAAAAACTGATCAAGTAGATCCTCCCAAGATCACAGTAATTGTTCCAGTGATTAATTGGTTGGGTTTTAAATGGGCTTTTGTAGTTGTGTGCTGAAAAACACAAACAAAATCAGCAAAAAAAAACAAAAAACAGTAATAATAATAATTAAAAAAAAACCCAACATGCACACAGCTGTGAAAATGATGACAGTCATGTTAGGATAAAAGAGAAAATGAGGCCTAAATGAAGAGAGGTGAGCCAATTGTTAGCTCATTGAAATTCATGCCTCTGGAGAGACGGCCTCCGTGTTGCCCTTTAAAAGTTATCTGTGGAACAAAAACTAAGTCAACAAAAAAATAAGCGTGTCATTCATGACCGTACTAAATCCCCGGCCATCATTTGCGCTAATTAGTGTTTATTACAGTTAATGATGATGATTGTTCAGCTTCAGAAAATGTGAATATTATTTGACACCGTTCACAGTGGTTATGAGAAGAAGAGTTATGTTACACAACCAAACGGTAGACTCCTAACGGGGTTGTGTGTCGTTGCTAAAACAGATAATAGAAAAAAAGCAAAGTATATTAATGGAAAGTTTAGTGGAAGCAAAAGGTGTGGTAGAAAAAGGGGCACTGAAACAGGGACAATCGCAGTTTTGATAGAACTGTGAAGCAATCAGAAAATTAAAACAAAAAATCTGAGAAACTGAAAATGTCTATAGGAATGCCCTGACCAGGGCCTCTAATTTTTTTTAGAGAGAAAAAAAAATCTACTTCTATTTATTTTGTATGTATGTCTTTCTGTATTCATTAAAAAAAGATGACTTTGTATGCCTTTTTATGAAATGACTATGGTTTCTCTCTGGGGCTGTGGGCCCCTCTGGCTCCCCTCTTCAGGACACCACTGATGCGAAGTTCATTCCAAAGTTTAGGGCGATTCACAGCGGTGTGGAAAGCCACCACTCAGTTATCGGACATAGATTATGACTCTTGCATTTCTTGCACTCCTGAATCAGAAACGTCAGGAAAACAAAAAAACAAAAACCAAACATGTTGGTCCATGCTCCAAAGTCCTCGGTCCAGATGGCAGAAAGAAGAAATTTGAATTTTGTTTGGAAACCGAGGTTTCCCATTCTGGAGGAAGAGTGTACAAACCACAGAGTGCAAGTTGAGCCATGAGCTGGGGGAGTAATGCTTTTATAATCTGCTGTTATAGATCCACTGATTTATCAAAATTCTACTTTTGTTTTTTTTCACATAAACAAGCCAACAGTGGCTCAGACAAGAAACTCTTTTGCCAGTTCCACAGGAAGTTTTTCACAAAGGATTATACACAGCAGTAAAAAAATAAATAAATGTAACAGTAATTGCAGCTGGGGTAGGAGGTAGGGCATCAGTCTGCATTAGCTGTCTCTAGATGAGGAAGGAATGGCTTCCAAGCACTTTGAAAAGTCCTCAAATGTTTTTTATTTTGGGATCATAGCTTTTCCATCTGTGTTAATGACATCATGTCCACGATCCACATCTGAAAGGAGGATTTCCATTCCTTTAAGAAAATGTTTTTCATCAACTTGTTAAAACTGCTGTTATATCACGACAGCACAACAGGAAACAGAAGAGATCGACCAAACAACCAATCAGAGCCAAGAGGCGGGTCTTAGTGCTGTCAATCAATCTTGTGTACTCTCTACTGAATGTGACAGCGGCAGAGAAAAAACCTACCGTTACAAGAAAACTGTTCATCTGCCGTCATCGGTGGCTATGCTAACTAGCCTAATTGTTCACTATAGTCTGCTAGCGAAAGCAGCGCCGCAAGAGATTGTGACTGGTGGAAGAGTTTGATTTTTTCACAGATTATCTGTCTCGTATCAAACTCGACTTGGTGACGGTTTCACCGAATGTGTAAAAAAACTAGGAACAATAATCATATATACATACTGCAGTTTTAACACAGAAAGGTCCTTAAATGTCCATGATATGCCAAAAAATGGCTGATCCTGGATCAGGCTCAAATGACCTTTTATAAGCTTTAGCATATCAGTGGCGCCACATGCTGATCACGTCTGTGCCATGCTGCACTAATGCAGCCATTCTTGCAAAAAGAGAGCCTTGCACTGAGCGCATTAACTGTGCAGCGCCTGAGCATGCTTTCAAATAAGCTGTTTCCTGCATTAAAAAAAATAGTCCTGTTTTTCTTGGTCTGTCCAGGAAAAACTATCCATGATAGTTTACTGCTGTGCACCTATGCAGGTTAATGAAATAACAAGAATCTGCACAACATTTTAATTAAAAGTTTGAAAAAAACTTAATTGCCGAAAAGCATCGCCGCTGTCGGCAGGAAAAATATTTTCCTTATTAAAAGCAACAAATAGGAACAGCAATGACTTTGTTTTTTTTTTTACATTTTGCAAAATGGAAAAAAAAGAAGAAAAAACGACCAAACTGCCCAAAGGAAAATTATTTAAAAAAAATAATAAAAAATTATAACAATCCAAATGGTAATAAACAAACCATTACAGGTGCACAGTCATATTAATTATTATAAAGCTCCAGAGGGGAGCGTGTGAACTCTGATTAATTGCCAGGAGTCGTGTTTCTGGGGCCTGAAAAGTTTCAGACTTCAGTGGTGCTTGGAAGCCGGCGAACAGGCGCTCTCCATATTTCCGTATAAATTTGACCTGTCCACGTCTCGCCCTCCCTCCAGCGCCGCTAACTGCAGAGCATATGGCACGACATGCTGTTTTGGTGCAGCAGTTCCACTTGGTTTATTTGCTGCCCTTCTGTTGACGTCGAAAAAACCCCCCCCAAAAAAACTCACATTCGAGTTTTCTTCCGTTCCGTGTCTGTCTGTTTCTTTTTTTTTTCCTTCTTTTTATATAGATTCAAGAATCAAGCTGGCGTTCTTCAAACCAGCACAGGCAAAAAAAAAAAAAATCTATCATCTTAGTTCCTGCTCCGCATACAGAAGCTGATGTTGCCGTATCAAGGATAATTTTTGCACCTTTAGTCCAAAAGCTATATTTGTGACAGTACTGCAAGAAAACCTAATGGAGTCTGCTGAAAGACTGTGAAAAAAAATTCACCTTCAGAGTTATTATTCTAATAACTTGAATAAACATTCAGGCAGGTAAACTACAGGATCGTTTTGATCAAAACATAACTTTGCGTTAGAATGGCCTAGTCAAAGTCAAGACTAGAATTGAAGAGCAAAACTGATGCGCATAGATGCTCTTTGTGTAATATTTCAGAGTTTTACTAGGAATGAACAAACATGAGATGATTTTTTTCCCACCACCTAAGGAGGGTTGGATGATAAATCAGTCACAATGTTTTTCGCAATCAGTAAGTGATCAACAGATAAACACCTGAAAGAAAATTCAACATTCACCAAACTCTGGTCTCTGCACAGCATTCTGGGAGATGTAGGCAGAGGTCAGGCTTCAGCTGCTCAACCTGTCAGGGCCAAAGTCGGTGACTTCAGCTCACTCACTCTTTGGTCACCTAGCAACGTCCGGTCGAGTCGGTAAATAATTACGTCTTTAATGCAAAGTTGCAGTAAATGTTGCATTTAACGTGCATTAAAAGGGTCAACTTTGCATTATTCAATAAATAATGACACTTTCAAAGCGTTAAAATTGTCTTTTTCTACCAAATGACACTTCATGACAAAGTCAAACATTATCGATATTGACTGATACATTTTTCAGCCTGTGTCGTCCAGCCATACACTTGAGTTATGCATCAATGTGTTGGTATGTTAAATAAAAATCCCATTAAAATGCATAAAAGTGGTCGCCACTTGTTGCAGCATTAAAAAGAAAAAACTTTTACGAATACCGCTCCAATTTTGAAAAGGTTCGCTTTCTGTGAGTTTATTTTTATCTTTCCACCGTTTTACTTTTTAAAAAACACAAAAAGAAGCAAAAAACAAAAGAACGTTTGATGCATGGAGTCTTTTCACGAATGCCTGTCGTTTGGTGATCATTTCCAGAACAATAAAGTCGTTCAGGCCCGGCACTGACGTGAGCAGCGTTACAGAGCGTCCCACGCACGAGGAAGCCAACGATCCGGTGCGACCGTGAGCTGTGACGTACCGTACACGTGCAGGACGTAGTCGTCGTAGGCCTCGCCCACGGCGTTCGACGCCACGCAGCGGTAGGTGCCGTTGTACGACTTGTTCAGGTTCTCGATCAAGAGATCGGAGCCGGTGACCACGGCGTGCGGCGGCACGTCTTCGTCCACCCTGAGCCAGTTGATCTGATGGGGGCTAGAAAGCACAAATGCCACATGCATCACTCAGACGCTGTCTATCCCATGCTAGAAATCCGAAATAAAGGTCAGATCTGAAATCGACGGCGGAGGGCGGGGTGGCTAATGGCGTATCGCATGCTAACAACTGGTTTAATGGTACAATGAAATGGAAAGGTTAAGAGGATGTTTGGAGAGAGATGGGTACACCGAGTAAACAGCAATCTCCAGTGCTTAAGCTCATCCGCGCGTGTGTGTGTGTGCGTGTGAAAAACAACTCACTGTGGTTTTCCCTCAGCGATACATGTCAAATCAAGATTGTCGCCCTCTCTTGTTAACCCATCAGGATATGTCACCACGATCTTCACCTCGGGTTTATCTGAAAATAAAACAACAAAAAAAACAGCAAATAACATCTCAAAACAAAGCAAAAAGTGTACGTAACAAATTTCTATTTTCTCCTCACTCCCAAGAAAAATACGATTGGTCTCTCGAGTGAACTTTGGAGTGAAATTCACACCGAAATGAAACAAAAAAAAAAAGGATAACTCAGCTACGAGTGAAACACAGACGATGATAAAATTATTGTTCTATGTTCTCATTACACATCCAGTCAGTTTGCCGTGTCTTACAGCAAAATGTGTGTGTGTATGTGTGCGTGAGTGTGTGTGTGTGTGTGTTTTTTCCCCCTGACTCTCTTATCTCTAGACGCAAAAGATTACCAAAATGTCAAGCGGTTACAGTCAACCTTTCTCTTTTTCCTTAAAAGGTCAGACAAAACAGTTATCTACCTTAAAAAAAAAATTAATATTCGACAGAGACTACAAAAGACTAGTCTAACCTTTCTTTGATGCTTAACAGTGGTAGGCAGCTTGTTTTACCTCTTTAATCAATGAGTCAGACAAAAAAAGAAAAGAAAAAAAAAACACGTAAAAATCATCAAAAAGCAATTTTGTTTTCACCTGAAATTAATGTATGCTATTAGATAAGGCAGCAGTTTACATAAAAACCGAATTTTAATTAAATTCCAAAGATTTAATTAAAGCTATGATTTAATGGTAAGAGCATATGCTGAGCTTTTAAGGGCACATTATGGGTATTAAGAAGGAACTGCACTTTATGCTTAAATTTAGGCATTACAATGGAGCTCAGCTTTTTACATTAGAGACAGACAAGATTATATATATATATATATATATATATATAAAAGGCTGTCATAGCAATTTGTGGTACTCCCTGTGATTACTGGAGGTAATCACAAAAGACAACTTTAAAACTTTTTGAGCTTTTTACAAATACGTCGGCGAGACAAAATATCTTGAGGCTTCCTCAATTCATATAACGCAGGAAGTGGTGAACAGCAAAAAAATGATCCAATAAAGTCACATTTCTATATATTTGTTGATAACCTCTAGCATGTTACAGTAGAAGTAGTAACACCAGTCAAACCTTCAGGTTTTGGAGTTCAAAAGGATCGGCAGTCTGTTGTCATGACGACGAACCACAACTCATTCGATTATCCTTAATGTATATCAACCTTAATGTATATCAACCACAAATTCAATTGTCTAACTGCCCTAGCAGGGTAAAGCATGTGTCTTATTGGATTTTTTGAAACATTCTTCCAACACATTTGTGAGGTCAGACACTAATGTTGGACGAGGTCTCTCCTCTACTTGATTTCTGTGGTGTTCAATCGGGTTGAGAGCAGAACAGTCAAGTCGATCCACACCGATCTTGCTCATAAATGTCCTTGAACACTCAATAAAATCTCCCTTCCTGAACCTCTCTACGCTTACGACAAAGATTTATCAAAGATTCCGATAAATAAAAATAAATCTGTTCAGATCTTTTCATTCTGTCCAAGCTGTTGTTTATGTTTGGGCTCTTGAAATTTGAAAATGCTTCATGTTGGTCTCACTCGTTAAAAGTCACAGCTTTCGTTTTCGTGTCGTCGACGAGTCGGCAGACAAAGCACTTAGCAGACCTCTGTGGTTTTTGGTTTTGTTCTTCCTCAGACTGAGCATAAAGACTTCAGATAATTTTATTTACCAGAGCCATAATGCAGAGGGCGACCGTTCAATCTGAACTGATTATTTTCTGTTAGAAAAACCTGCTGTACGCAGACTGACACAAGTTAGACCAATTCTGCCTTTTTACAAAATGTTACGCAACACAGTTGATTGGTCTGCGGTGAAAAGATTAGTCCATAATTAACATGTTAAAAGATTTGCATACATTAACGGAGTCGCAGCTTCAGTCTATCGCGTTTTGGTGACAATAATGCAGAGTTACTGTTGTGGCCTAAAAATAGAAAAGCTATATAGCTGTTTCATGCTTGTATGCCAAAGACAAAAATGATTATAAACCATAATTATTCTGCGCAGCTTTGCTTAAAAGTTTAAGTACAATGAACAGGAAGCCTTGAATTTATAGTTGATTTTCCCCCCCAAACACGGAGAATAAAATCAAACTCTGTACGTTTCCCTCAATAATCCGAATTAAAGACTAAACTTAAAATATCACGTTTTCTGGTAAAGACTCTGCTTTTCAACATAGTTCAAATGAACTATCTGAACACACAGCATAGCATGAAGATGTTTTTGACACAGAATGACCCTGTCTCGAATATCTCTGTGCTGCTTTTTGTCGCCTTGGTTGTTAAAACCTTTCTTTTGTTTCATAGTTTCTGTTTTCCAATACTTTTAGATTAAACCTTTAAAGCACAGGAACAGCCCTCTGGAGTCCAAGCGTGAGACTAGGCCTCAGTTCGGAGGTGGCCCTTAAAAAAGAAAAAGAAGAAGAAGGAAAAAAAAAAAAACATGCATTTCTGGGTCACTTACAGAGCACTTCCAAGTGTCTTTGAGCCAGAAGGTCCTTTACAGCTGGATGGTCAACGATGCAGTCCACCGGCACTCCATCATCCTCCTTGGTGACAGAAAACCTCACCCGGCTGGTGACGGTAAACATCCTGTCATACGTCTCCTCCACTGTTGTTTCAGCTGGAAAAAGCCGCCGCACACAGAAGAGGAAATAAAAGTGACTGGCCGAGAAAAGAAAAAAAACAAAAAGAAGTTCAAAATCAAATCTCCAATCCCCCCAGCAGCCACAGCAGCAGCAGACGCAGCTGGTAATGGGCAAATAGTCATAGCTATTAAGAGCATATTACCTGTCAAAGTGAAGTACTTTAAGATGGCATTTACATTTAATTTACGATTCAGTGATGCGGTAGCCCGGACGAGACTTCAGAGGATTCAGACGAGCCCCGAGGCCTTCGATTCTGACGCGGGAGCGGCCGGGTCATATCGGGTCCGATAATGAACGCTGCAGGCTGCAGCATTGTTGGGGCGAACCCCGCAGTAATCTGCTGCCCACTCGGCCCGGGGCTGTCAGAGGGGCATTCATTTAGAGAGCATTACAATGCCAGAGGGGCATCGCATTAGCCGCAGCGCTGAGTGTGATGGTTTACCCACACTTAATGAAGTGAGGAAATAATTACAGGCCGACGTTGACCCCGCAGCACACTTCCATTTCAGCCTCGTCACCGGGGAGATGCCGGCCGGGACCTGTGGCGGGGTTGAGTGGGGGGTAAAACCCCCCATCTTGTTCCACAGCCGATGATCGCCAACACACACATATGTGGCCCCTTTGACGGATATTAACCCTGCCGTAATACACACCCGGCCCCGTGAAGGACCCTGCCCGGCATAAAATGTAAAGCGCCGGGAGCAGCGAGAGGCCACCGCGCTCGCAAGGCATTAAATTTGACGACTCTGTCGACTGCAGGCGAGAGAACACGCCGTTCGGAAAGCAGGCTTGGCGGAGTCATAACTGTAAACAAATCTTTTATGTCCCCCTCCCAAAATTTTTTTTTTTTTCAAGTGAACAAAGACATTACAGAAGCATGAAGCACATACTCTACCGCAGTCATAAAATGTTTGTGTTATTTCATGTTTTATTGCTCTGGTTGTTAAACGTAGCAGTCTGAACGGGAGCATTATTTAAGAAAACTGCTTTGACCAGGCTGCAATCAGCACAGCTGATAGCACTGAGTCCGAACACACACACAACGCTGCTGTTTTAAAGCACAGTCTCACATTTTAACACCATCAAAAACATACCAGTGTTGCCTTGATTCTTTCATGCCTCTTTGAGAAATCCTTGAATCTCCCGTGGCAACCATGCAAAACGCCCGGGTGGGCCTAGCCCCGCCTTTGAGAAGGACGCTCCTCCTGGGAGCTGCATTTTCCAAGTTTCTGAGCTTCCGCCTCACTCAGCTCCTTCAGACTAGCCAGAAGCAATTAGCAAGCACTGTGTTTGCTATCTGCTGAGCTCATTATACAAGCTCCTGCTCAGTGAAACACTGGTAGAGGGTTAAATGAAGGAGCCATGTTGTGATGACTTTCTGAAGGCGGAGATTCAGAAGGAGCAGGAGTTTCTTAAAGAGACAGAGGCCCAATTTCAAGGTGTTAAATTACAAGTCAAATTTCCTTTTAAGTCATATTTCATATGCACAACATTTTTATAGCAACTGGAGGTAACATAGTTAGTTGATTGTGCTAAAAGGATGGAAAATACATAGTACTCCCCCTTTAAATAAATCCAGCCCAACCAACTGCCTTTAGATGTCATTTATCTCGTAAAGAGAAGGAAAACTGTGCACTCCTCGAATCTAGATTTAACAGGCGAGTGGGAAGAAGAAAGCCATTCACTGGAGAAAAGTCCTATGAAGTGCAGCTTACAGCTTAGCGCCGGCTAGATAGGGGTCACAGCAAACACGTGGAAAAGGGTTTTCTGATCAGATGCAAACAAAATGGAAATTTGTGGCTTACATGCAAACAGATCAAAGCTGATGGGAAGCTAGATGGGGCTAAATGTAGGGCAGTGCTGAAAGAAAAACCCATTAGATGCTGCAAAAGACAACGACCTAAACGGTGACCCACCGCCTCCCCAAAAGACTTGCAGCTGCTGTAGCGGCAAACGCTGGTTCCACAAACTACAAGGTGCTGTTTTTCTTTCTTCTCCTGATTCTTTCTTGACCATGGCAATTGCAAACAGGAAAAACTTCGGAAGTCCCCAATCCTCAAGCCAGTCACCTTCTATCAATTAACGGCGTCGCCCCAAACCCTGGGCGAAGGAGAAGCGGCGCGGATCGGGTCAGAGAAGGACTTGAATCTGAATGCAGAGGGAGATTTTGAAGTTGCAGCAGAGATGTCAAATCAAACGCTTTCGTGAGCATCGAGCAACTGATCAATCCCAGAGCAATCAAGCATGGCCGCCTTCTCAGGGTGACATTTTCTTTCACTCAGACTCTAACCCGAGTCGTCTGGCTGCCAACACGCCGCCGGGGCCCTGTCCGTGATCGAGATGTCTGGAGACGGCTGAGGCGAGCGCGACTCCAGCGCCGGTAATAAATACGATACCAGAATTAAACTCGCCACACCCACCGAGAGGAAATGAGAGAATATTGTGTCAGTGTATCAGTGGAGCCGGAGTTTTAAAGGAAGGTTGGAAAGTTAGTTAATGCTAAACTTGAGTGAACTGGCTCCAGACGAGACAAAAGACCAACAGAGGTCAAAGAGACACAATAAGTTTCACACTTTATGAATATTAAATGTGAAAGAACATGTTGGAAGAATAAATACTTTCCAGCAGCACTGCAAAAACATAAAATCTTTTTTTTTTTTTTTTTTTGGTGTAAATATCTTAATATATTAGAAAAAGACAAAACTAACTTACAAATAACTTTTCAGAAAGATACAGGAGCTTGTTTTAAGTCAGTAATTCCTCAAAATTGACAACACTATTAATAATTTGATTATACGCCGACATCTATACCAGGATAAGAAAAAAATGTGATGAAAGCTCAGCCAGGCTGCAAGATGTTCTCAGGTTAACATTCAGTGACTGTGCTTGAATCAGCTTCTGATTGGGTCCCAGAGAGGTCTTCCTCAGTAAGTTTAAAATGTCAGCAAGCTCATTTAAGACAAGAGGAGCGGGTCAACCTCAAGTTTGGTGTATTTATTCCAAAAATATGACTCCACAAGGTCAGATACGAAACCTCGCCATGACTCTTTGAATTAAAATTGACCTGGAACTTTTTTAATCAAGGTTCTTCTTCTTTTATTTCTCTCCTTTTGATAACTTGAGAATTTTTACTGAATACTAATTGTCGAGTTAGTCGAAACTCTTTTACGGCTCAATCTGAAATTGCAGGTTTTTGAAGCTTTAGTTAGATTTTTTGTTGATTTTTTTTTTTTACACAGTTTCTTGAATACTGTTACCCTTGATCACAAGGACAAGAAACAATTAAACGCCACTGTCTAATCCCATTTCTTCCCACCTTTAACAATAGCAGCATCAGATAAATGGTTTAGTCTTAATCAGTTATTGTACTGGGCCTCCAGTTCTGCACTTCTTCCTTCCCGGTGAACAGCGCCGCTGCTTCTCAATGAAATATAATATTTGAGTACTAAATATGGATGCGTGCGATTATGCAAACCAAAGCGAGAGTCGCATGTTTACATTTTCTATTTACACGTCTGAGAGTCTGCGCGCCTCAGTAAACAAGAGACACACACAATAGTCATGTGAGAATGATTCTTTTAGTGCAGGGGTCACCAACACGTTGCCCGCGGGCACCCGGTCGCCCGCAGGGACCTTTTCAGTCGCCCGCGGAGCTACTCCTAAAAATAGCCATTATTATTAGGGAGCACTACCAAAAAATAATTTAATTAAATGTTTTTTCATTGAAGTAATAACGTTTGACGTTTATATTTAGAGTACAAACGAGGAAAATGACAAAAACGTTTAGAATAAATTGCTTTATGCATAAAATTCTTTCCTGCTATTAAAGTTCAGAACTGCGCGCAGGCGCCTGCAGGAAACTATCGGAGCGCAGCAGCTGCTGCAGCTGCTGCAGCTGCACTCTGCGTACCGTCACATTTTCCTTTAAGTAAAGAAAGAAAAGAATAACTTCTGGAGTTTTTATTATTTAACTCTATTCACAAAACTGTGAAGAAAAAATAAATAAATTGTGCCAAACATCTTATTCGTAGCGCGCATCGCAACACCTGAACCTGGGAACCAGCACCGTGCTTTCCATGAACCACATGGAGAGGCTTCACTTCATGTCTTTATTATTTAGCATCGTCTGGGAAAAAAAGTCCGCTGCTCTTGTTTAGGCTTGTGCTGATTTTTGCGCATTGGAGAGGTGCTTGTGCTCTTGCAGGTCAGGTGTCAGACCTTTATTTTTCCACATCTGCTGGTGTCAGCCAGCGGGTGACCCGTCAGCTGTTCGGTTTGCGAAACCACGAGAAAAGCGAATAAACCAGCGACCCGCCAGAACCGTGCAGACTGTCAGAAGCTCAGGCTGATTGTAGAACAACGGGAGGTTCAAACCCAACTCGTTCATTTTTAGCTTGCAGAAAAACGCAAATCCGTGAAATAAACAAAAGCAAACTGACCAATAAGACTTGGGCTTTGGGGTTCCCCGCATCAGACTGACACCGCTGTGTGTGTATAATATCTTTTGACACAAAAGATATTTTATTTTCCACAATTTTGCTAATAGAACAAATAGTTAGATAATAAAACTATAACTCTTCTTTTTTATTTAAAGGAAAATTTACTGCAACAATCCATCAGTTTGCTTTTGTTTATTTCAGTCACTTGTGGCCAGTTTAGAATCACAGAGAAAAACTCCAAAAGGGAATCAAAGTTAAAACTCTGTGAGCTAAAAACCTCTGATCACATAATAGCAATTAACCATAGCTGGCATGGTAAATTATTACTGATAACTGTAATGGTCCTGACATTAATATGATCAGGCAGTATTATATAGAGTATAGTATTATATAGAATATATATATATATATATATATATATATATATATATATATAAAGACTGTATCAAACAAGTGCCCTTCGTGTTGCTCTGTACCCATGAAGTTGCTCCCAGTCTCAAAAAGGTTGGTGACCCCTGTTTTAGTGTTTAGAGTCATAAAAAGGAGTGAAGTGTATTGCTGGCTGCTCGCATTGTTAATTGTAGAAAGAAAACCCTAATTTTTTTGGTACTTACAACAAACCGGATGCACTTTTTTACCCTCCTTAATGTCTTCAAGGAGGGTTAGAACATACACACACACACCCCCACCCCCACACCCACACCCACAAACACACGTTGCATTGGTGGCTTGTATAGGGGTCTTCTTATATGTGCCAGATGATGGTGCTGTGGGTGGTGATGTGTCTGTTGTTGAAGTGCAGGAAGATGGAGCTGGGGTGCGACTTCACCATTTTGCGAGGTGTAGTATTGAGAAATTGAAACCAAATCGATCCGACTCTGTACTGAGTAAGCTGAAAAGTAAATACACTTACTTCTTAAGAACTTCTTGTGTGATTCTTTATGTCTGGTGCTGCTGTTACGCCTGAGTTTCCCCTTTGCGGGTCAGTAAAGCCCGTTTCTACTCTTATTCTGTTCCACTTTCCGTTTCAGTTATGTAGTTGAAGGCAAACGACATTCTGAATAATTATAGTGAGGAACAGATGATGCTGCTTATGCAGCTGCTTTGCTGCAAGTGTTTTATGTCAAAAAAGAAATGTCACTCAATCAGTGCCAGTCACTGTTATTCAGGATGAAAGAAATGAAACACTGAAGTTAAATGAACAACGCACAAAAAAAAGAAATGCTTCAAAAATATCTTTCTGTATAAATACATTTTAATTAGAAGCTTGGTTATATTCTAACTTACATCAAATTTAAAAAATAAAATAAAATCAGCCTAATCGAGGTCAGTTTGGTCAATTTGTTTCTTTGCTAGCATCAAAGCTACCCTGCTAGCTAAGGGCTCCAGTCAGCCTGGGCTTATAAAGCCTGCAGCAAGTCTCCTGTGGAGTTTGGGTATGTGTGGGGACTAATGAATTGTTTAGCACATCCTTAATAACAAGCAATTTGTGATTTGCAATTGTTATGCGATGTTTAAAATTTTTTATAATTAGCATAGTTTTGGGTTTCTGGTATATCCCCAAACTAGACCAGAAAAAAATACCATAAATACATCACTCTGTGTAAGTATTTTTTCTATTAAATCTTGATTACATTATAAGTGAATAGGATACATCACATGTAAAAAAAAAAAAAAAAAATTAAAAAATTGGTTTATTCGTGGTCAATTTGGTCAAATCGTGTCGTTGCTAGCATTAAAGCTACCCTGCTAGCTAGCAGCTCCGGTCAGTCAGGCCTGCAAGCAAGTCTGCTGTGGAGTCCGAATACGTGCAGGGACTAATGAATTGTGTAGTAATAACAAGTGATTTGTGTTTTCCTGGGGTACAAGAGGACGTGACTTTGCGGCCCGCTTTATGTATCCACTGCCACTGTGGATTAGCCCTGCTCAGCATGTCAGTGGCATTTTGCTGATCTAACCATCCTGTTGTCTCGCCCTCCCCAACACAACCCTCTACAACTCATAAACAGAAATTGACTTTGACTCCTGTAGGGAACACTGGAGGCACAGATGGCATTTAGCTTCAGATTTGCTCTTGTCTAAATATTTCATCTCTCAACAAGCCCGATGTATCCTCTCCATTCTAATACATATATAATTTGACAACAAGCTCAGACGCTCGCCCCGCACAATGCGGCTAATACGGGCCTCGCCGTTGCCGTACAATAAGTTTATAATGAATAATTGATAACACCTAATCATAACTGAGAGGTAATAAGATTTTTTTTTTTGTCTCCCGCCACTCTCCGATTTTATACCGCCTTTTTTTCCCCCCTGCAGGCAACAGAAGGCGCCGAAATGAAGATAAAATGTGTAAATGAAGCTTGTTTACCCTGAGCGGCTGCTTGGAAGCGAGTGGGAAAGACTTAAGAGTTGAATTCTGCTTTTGAGACATATTCCATCAGCCAGTCGAGGTGTAGCGAAAATGTTTCCGGTAAATATTTAAGCAATTTTTAAACCCAAACATTGCTCTCTGAAATGAAAACCGCGAGGCAAAGCTGAATTTGAGCAGGAGTGCCTTCGATACGACAGACGGGATGATCTTCACGTGTACGTACCCCAGTCAGCATCATCAGTACACAGCGCGTTTGTAGAAAAGCTCCTCCAGAGAGACCAGGAGGACGTGAAGCTGACCAAGGGAGGCTGCTGTTCCACCAACCTGTCAGGTCGTCCTCCCCCTTCATCCATCTGATGGAGGCGGCCGGCTTGCTGCCAATGGATATGCAGGTGAGCTCCGTCTCGTTCCCCTCGCTGACCACGTCCTCTCGGCTCTCGATGATCGGGCTGCCTGGCGGGACTGACCACACAAACGTCCAGACAGACGTGATCAGGCCAACGCTTGTACACACATTTTTTTTTTTTCTCCAGTCAGGCAAGAAACGATTAATCGGATCAGTCGCGGTGAATCGATTGCTGAGCTAATCGTCAACTAATTCAGCGTTCAATTAGTCGTCAACCAGGGGTTCGCACTCTTCAAGAACACAAACTCTTACAAAGTACTTTTGATTTAGTTTATAGTGCAAAAATCTCAGTTCACTTAAAATGAAAAAAAAATTATGTTGATTTTAAGGAGCATGATTTAGGCAAAGATTTACTAAATAGTCATGAAAAACTAGTGGTTATATTGGCAGATTATTTCACCATTTGAAAATGTCTTGCCATAAGTTAAATTATCTGCCAATGGAACAAGTATGTATATTAAAATATTAAACAGTTATTTACTTAAAACAGGTTCCTGAATCTTGCTGAATTTAGTTCAAGTGTATCAAGATATTTGCGCTAGAAATTAGACAAAAACACATTGAGATGTTGTGCTTTTGCAGTGCAGAATAAAAAAAAAAAAAGAAAAAGGTCATTTTCTGAAAAAAAAACCCAACACATTCAGAGCAGTAGGTTAATTAAAGCCGTAAAATATAGATTTGCATTTAATATGAAAACACCCTTATCTGTAAAGTCTGACAAAAATCTCAACAAGCGGCACAGTTTAGCTTCATCCGATTCAAATTCCCTTAAGGAATAGCACATTTTAAGCAATAAAATGTTCTAAAAATATAGATATAAAGGTCAACAAAGAATTTGTTACAAATATTTTTAAACTGTGGCCAGATTTTAGCCAGACTTGGGAAAAAAAAGTTTTTTCACTGAAATTTCTGACACAATTACTTATTCAGACTGAATCCTTTGTACATCTTTGTGAAACGACAGCATTAAGATGCAAAAACAAGGCTTTTCTGCACTTCACACTGCCAACAGTTGCGTGTGGGTGGCGAAGCAAGAAGATAAACACGATGTTGCCCTGTGGACACGGGTCACTGCGCCTGTCCAGAACTACTACAGTTTCTCCTGTAAAAAAATGGAGGATAACATCTGTTGTAATTAATGTGATCAAGATCGATCGGTGCGGCAATCAGAAAACACTATTTTGGAATTTCTGTTGGCTTTGCTGTCGTTTTTTTTCTCCTCTTTTTCAGAAACAAGAGAAACATACAGGGTATTTTGTCACCACTGCAACTGGAGTGTTTCTTTTGCAGGAATTACAATTCCTGAAATGCCATGGCGGGATCCTGTTTAACCTTCTGACTTTCACTGAAAGCCAGGCAAATTTTTCTTCTTTTTTTAAAAATTTATTTTATTTTTTTTTAAATATTTTACCTGAAATATGAAACGTGTTGCTGGAAAACTGATAGAAAACTTCCAGAACGATCATTTGAGGTTTTTTTTTTTTTTTGAACAGATATGATGCTTGCATCGAATATGTATTTTCATTCCTTTAGTCATTTTTTTAATAGAAAATATATATTTTTAAAAGAAACTACGAAATATTGGTTGAACTCGTCGTTGAAATATGCATCTTTATATGTTGTAATAATAAGCACGTGTTGATGATCAGAAATTGTAGTTTTTACATCTTAAAACCTGACCATTTTGAATGAGCAACAAAAGCAACTTAATAAGTAAAGCAGTATTTTTGAATGGAAATCAATTCAATTTTAAGATGAGCTGTTTCACCTCATATATGCAAAGCTAGTACTTTTCTAAGATTAAAAAAAACAAAACCTTTTTGCTGCCAAACGTTTTAATGACTAGAGCTGGATTCCAAAACTTCTGCGTGTTGAAGTGAGTAACAGTGGAGCCCTAAACTGGAGAGAAAAATAATCAAATTAGTTGCCTAAAAGCCAAGGAATACTAAATTAAAATAGTTAAGTACATTACGTCTCAAACACAGCGGCTCCTATGCATACTCACTGCATGAGACACCAGTGTGGACATTTTAAATTTTACACCAGACATTATCAACCAGCCAGTAAACTAAGACCATAAAGTCTGATCCGAGGAATCCATATGTGAACTCTTTGGATGGCGTTTCACATAACATGTCTGGTCCGAAAGTGAAGCTCGAAGGTGAAAATCGCACGTTGGCTGTCGTATGGTAATGGTAAACTACTTCGTTGTTTACAATGGTAAACGATGAAATAAGGGATAAATTGATAAGAATCTGAACAAGTAAGAGAAAAGTCTCAAACAAACTGCCATTGAAACTTTTTCATTGGTTTGAGAGATTCAATTCAATTCAGAAATACTTTATCGAGTCTTTCTAATTTATTTCACCAATACCTTCATGCTTTAAACAGTAATATTAAAATGAAACATACATAGGTTCTGCTAAGCCACGTCTGTCAGATTAAAAGTACTTCTTGAAAATGATTCATTTAAAGTATCATGAATGTTTAAACTTCCACAACGTTGACATTGCTTGATGCTTATTGCACCCACTGTTAGATAAACTGTTTTGTTCCATTTAACTGGACGTCCTAATTATTTTTCCAAGACTGTAAGTCATCTCAAGATCCTCCATCTGGTGTTTCTTGACCTCTGGTGGAGTCAGGACGCCAACCTCGAGGTTCGCAGGATCAGCCAACTTGCTTTTGCATACTTGTCTGAAGATCGGGTCAGAGCTGGAAAACTGAGGCAGAAACTAAAAATGTTGCACCCACACATTGTGGGCTGTGCTAAAACGAGCCCATTTTTGTGCGTAGAACTCATGTTAAAACCGGTCCGATGCTGAACTGCGACACATCTGGAGGGTTATACAAACATTGAAACAATAATACAATAAATCACGCACAGTATTAATCATGCAGTTTCTCTTACTAAGGCATTGCCAAAAGGTTTTAAGGCACCGTCAAACAACCCTATGTAATTGCAACC
This sequence comes from Poeciliopsis turneri, assembly GCA_922788865.1. Taxonomy (NCBI): domain Eukaryota; kingdom Metazoa; phylum Chordata; class Actinopteri; order Cyprinodontiformes; family Poeciliidae; genus Poeciliopsis; species Poeciliopsis turneri. Next base: position 674,596 of record CAKLNU010001078.1, read on the forward strand.
TTTGTTGACTCGGATGTAAACACTGAATCGGGCCCAATTCCCGACCCGCCTTGTATTAGTCATCACAGATAACTTCACGAACTTCACATACTTGAAAGCAAAACGTCACTTGGTGGAGGGTTAAGGGCTGGAGGTGGGTGCTTATTTCAAGAATTCTTGAATGCAACCCCCGTGATTCGGAAAAGAAGAAGAAGAAGACGAAAAAAAAGGGGGCTAGGTTTCAGTCGTACAACGGGAGTAATTACTTTTAAGTGCTTTTAATTCCTTTCAATCCCCCAGGATGTCTGCATGTATAATAAAGCTTAACTAAAGTAATTTCTCTCCAAAGCATCAAAGTGTGGCACAGCTGACTCTCAATGGGAAATCGTTGGGAGCAGCCAAGTCAACATTCACCGGGATTCACAGAGTCAACACAGCTGCCAAACCAACGCGGTCTGAGCCATCAGTTTCAGCATCTGCTCCTTTTTCGTTATGCTGTTGAGCACCGCGAGAGCCTAATTGGCTGACATTTTGTTTTAGTTGCTTAAGATAACAAGATCAGAGATAACTATTATTTCATATTCACCACTCACAATGGAGCGACTCACAACGAGAGTGTGGGTTTTTCTTCTTCTTCTTCTTCTTTTTTTTTTTCTCCCTCTTTCTTCTTCACACCTGATGTGCGTCCTCACACCTTACCCAGGACGGTGATGTCTGCGTAGGCTTCCTGAGGAGGATCTGTGTAGAGCTGGCACACGTAGCGTCCCTCGTCGGAGAGCGATACGTTGGACAGAGACACCCGGAGTTCGTTGTCAGAGAAATTCACCAGCTGGAACCGGCTGTCCTTGAGAGCTGTTGGGGATACAGAGTGCAGGGACACAAGTGTGAGATGCGCGGGGTGAGACGAAAGAAAACAGGGGGCAGGGGGGAGGACGAGAGAGAGGGACGAGAGGGATGAAGGATGACGAACGAGGCTCTATCAGGAAATCAGAGGGAAGTGTGGGGAGGAGGGAGGCAGAGCGCTGCCCTTTATGCGGGGCTTTCTCCTTAATTGAGTAAAAGAAAAGTGAGTTTTGGAACGATTTCTTCCGAGTTGATTTATAAAGTATCTTTACAGTCCACAGAGCACTCGCAAAGAAAGGAAGGCGCGAGGAGTGTTCATGAAGAGTCCTAACAAGCTGAGAAAGTCTTAAAACGGGGCCGAGGCCGGTCACGGATGGCCGCGTCGGGCTCACACACAGTCCTCTGAAAGGAGAGAGGCATTCAAACATACATAATGAATTAAATCACAGAGAGGAAGCACAGACGCCCGAAAGTCCAAATCAAAAAGCAGCCGGGAATCTCTGCACTAAATGCCTCTGCGGATTGTTCTGGGCTTCTTATCTTTCGACGTCGTCGTCGAACTTCGTCTCGCTCCGACTTCCTTAGACTCGCCGTTTTTTTCGTTTTGGGTCGGCGCTCGTCCCCGAGAGCTCCTTTACATAAACAGCCTGGGCTGATTTGATTGGGGAGGCCTTTTGATGCCTTGACCTGCCTCCTTTATCAAGTCCTCTCCGCATCTGTCGAGCTAACGAACGCCACTCGGCCCCCGTTTGAAGCGCGGGGAGAGTTTATTATTCCCTTCAGGCTGCACACTTTGCATTACGATCATTACTTGAGGTCTCCGGGTGACGTCGATATGAAACCTTATTCCCCCAATATTATCTCAAGGCTCTTTGGAAGCCTTAAAAGGAGCTGCGCTTTGAGAGGCAAGAGCATCTGCTGCAGAGGGAAACACTCCAGGTCTGAAATGATGAGTGCAGATTGCAGCATATGACTGTGACGTTTAAGAGGTTGATTGCTTAGATAAGAGCACCGATAGATACAGTTCCTGTGCATGCATTCATTAAGTGCATACATGTGATGCTGACTGTGGGGTGCTAGTGATTTATTAGTATCTTTCATTTTCAGTCAGTCTTTTTCAAATACAAAAGCTGGATGCGGAGGTTTCTATGTATTGTGTATTTTGTCTAATCCTCACAATCAGGCTACATACAAAGCACTTCAATAGCAGTATTGTCTTATTGTTTGCAGGTTCGACAAATTATGAAACAGTATCTTGGAAGTCTCCTAGAAAATTGTCCCAAGGATGACAAATCGAAGATACAAACGTATCAGTGCATGCAATATATTCTCCGATGCAATTTTAAAAAATGAGCTCACAAAAGATCATTATTTGTCTGATTTGTTCTACCCATATTTGAGGTTGAGAAGTTGTTTGTAGCTTTCGCAAAGAATTTCATTGGTGGCTGTCATCTGAAAACGTTGTTATTTTAATTTAAATTTAGCTGAGGCAGAAAAATGTTGGATTTTTTTTCCTGTTTGGGATGTATTTTATTTAAAGATGTCAATTTGTTGAAAGGGCAGAATTATGTTCATTCCAAACACGGAGTCATTTTATAGTACGATCAGACGGATCGTGCTATAAAATGGTAGCTATGCTACCTGCAGTTGTTACAAAACCTTTGTAACAATATTATCAAACATAACTTGAAAGAGACGCAGCACTTAGAAATTGGTTCCCTGTCGCTTTAAAAATCTGCTGCTCTTTGCAGCAGAACTTTCTGAATGTAATACCAGCTTACGCTTGAACTTTGTGACATTAACCTCTCTGCACGCTTTGACCACTTCATCTTCCTGTTTGCAAATGTCAGTATTTTCATTTGTTGCGCTGAATACTTGTTAAGACTGTTGAACCGCTCGTTGTGTAGTCCAACACAACAAGCGGTAGGTCACTGGAAGCAATTGCAACAAGTCTAAAGAAATACTTTAAAAGACCTTCAGAGGAATTAATCAAAGATATCTTTCAAAGGTCAAAGGAAGTTCTTTCAAAGTGAGATGAATACAATTTCTGTGCTTTCCAAGATTATCACAGGCCTTTACATATTTCACCAATAGTATTCAAGGTCAGCCCTCCAGATCCGGTCTACGGTAAGGGTAAATAAATATGATATGGTAGTGAGAATTTGTTTGTTCACGCAATAATAGAGATTCAGCACAATCAGAACTGCTACGTCTGTCCTGATTTCTAAGTTGGTGCTTAAAATGAAATCCGCTGTATGATCGGTTTTCTACCATAGCCTGCCTTCCACCCTCAATATAACACCCCCCCCCCCCCCCCTCCCCCCCCCCAAAAAAAAAAAACAGCCATAACTGTTTAGAAATTGAGCTAACCTGCAGGGCTTTGAATGCTGAACATCACATTTGTTTGCAAAGTACCACTTTTTAAATATTAAGCCTTTGTAACACAAAACCCGGAAACCTCCCGGAAGGGGGGGAAATGCGGCCGCGTTGCCGTCCACCTTCACTGATAAAAGACTCATTTTTTTCATTCCGGCTGACAACCGCTGCCGAATTACATGTCATTTTGGATATATCTGGAGGAATAAACGTTTCACCCTAACAAGGCGAGCTCGGCTCCGACCGACCCGTGACATAATTTATCTTTATTTGCTGCAGCAGGAATTTGTTAAAAAAAAACAAAAAACGGAGCCCTCCTCTGTGACTGTAAAGCCGATACTCTGCTGTTGTTTGTGTCTTATTCCGAGGCGACTACTTGGCTTGTCAGCTCCCGGTGTGTCTCTGTGTCACTGCTGTTTGCCTTCTCGCGCACAAAGATCTGCCACTGTGTCAGGGCAGCCATGATGACAGGTAACAATGCCACCGGCTTGGAGGGTACAGAGCAGGGTGGGTGGACGGGGGGAGGAGGGCTGGTTTGTGCAGAACTGGCGGTCCTTTAGGAGACGGGGGCCTAGAATAGCATCGTCGACGGGGGGAGTTCGCCAGACCCCATTACGAGAAGTACAAATACGCAACAGAAACCCAATAACACTTAATCCGCCCGTCGCAAAGTCTGACATATATTCACATCCAACGGTGGATAAACAACACAGTTTGTTTTTTTTTCTTCTTTCTTTTTTTTTTTTTTTTTTGTTATTGACGAAGGAGATGTATTGACTTTGGCAGAGAAAATGACATGTTTGCAGGCTCACATGGCGCCGCTCAATATAGAACAAAGAGGGAAAGGTTGTCCTAACCTCCTGGCAAGACTTCTGTAACTGTACAGACTCATCATTGATCAGCGGGCACGATGAGCCTCCTGATTATTGTTTCTTTTAATCTTTGCCGTCTGAGTAAATAGGAGCACAGCCCCCGATCTATACTTTCATAACACTCCTCTCTCTCTCGATCTCTCTCTCTCTGCTCTTTCACATTTTTTTCTTGTTTTGTTTTGTGGGTGTTTTACACAAATGTGACAAAGACGTGTGCTCAGACTCCCCTGGCGAGAGAACCGAACGCACGCCTGGCTACCTGGGCCTGCGAAATAACAGCTGGGAAGCAATATAGATCGAGATGAACGGTAGCTCTCGTTCACCTTCAAGCCTGGCTTGGATCCAAGGCGCTACGTGAAAAAAAAAAATGCGAGACAGAAAAAAATCTCAGTTTAAAGCATAAGTATCCCACATGCTCTTGTATAATCATAAAGCCCAACATCCTTATCTAAGAGATTATTGTAAAAACAAACAACAAAAAAAATGACAAGGATACGACAGTATTTCCATTACATAAGCGCTGTGAATTATCTCTTAATAATCTCGCAGCATTCGAAGCTTAATGACTTGTGTAAAAGAGCCAGAGAGTCAAGGACAGATGGAATCATGTTTGCACACCAAATCCAAGCGAAAGCCGCAGCTGATCTTGTCGTCGTGTCTGACACCTTTGCTGTGGTAAAACCACAACAGATCCTTCGGTACCAGGATGCTCTGATGGTTGTACAGTAACCCACCTGTTTAGAGATGACTTTAATTAGTGGCAAATGGAACGCCGCGCAACATGTTCTGTCTGCATTCATCTGCTGATTTTGATGACAAGATGTGATGTTTATTGCTCGTTTCATAATTGATCACTGTTCTGTTTTTATGGCAGAAATCCCTTTGGACTGCCTCGTTGCTGAAATGTACTTTTCAAATGAGCCTGACTTAATGTTCCTCTTGTGTAAAAAAAAAACAAAAACAGAAGTAGTCAAAGGAGCCAAGTCCATAGTCCAACGTATTTCAAATGTGTGTCACTGGATGAGTCGTTACACAGCTGCCACAGATGTTGCAATAATACAATAACGCTCAATAATATTGCCTGCTTGTAATGCAGACACTTTGACTGCAATAATTAGGATCCACTCGCCTCAGCATGCTGTATGCTTGAAGTATTATACTTTCTGATTAGCTCCAATAAACGATTAAGTGACAATTTATTTTCCACAATAAATATTTAAAATTCATTTTCTGACGATCCTTAAATGTGGAGAAACGAATAAAACAAGAAAAGACATGACAAGCTTTTATCTTCACAAAACAGTTCAATCCGTGTAACACATATTTTAACCCACCCAATAAATGTGGCAAGTTAGCAAACAGGGTGACGGTAGCTTTAAAAAAAAAACAATCCATGTACAATTTAAGTAGGACAGCTGTGTGATACAGAAAGAAGCTCAAACATTTCCTGTGTTTAGAGGCAGAGAAAAAAAAAAAAGAGTAATTGAAACTGTGACAAGTAGGGCTGAACAAGGACCCCGACTCGTCTCGTCTCGAGGCTTTTGCACATCCTTTCAACAGAGGTCCCAATAATTGCAGAGTGCTGCGCGCGTGTGTGTTCTTTAATAGCGGTTAATTGCTTTTGTCATAAAGCATAATAGTTTAAAATACTTGTGACATTTTGTGTTGCCACATTTGGGAAAGCAGCAGCAGCTGACTCATTTTCTGTATGCCACCTAATACATTAAGACAAATCAGCTTGGTTATGTTTAATTGTAGGTGATAAATGTTAATTTAAGGGTGAGACGACATAAATTGCTGCATCCTCGTCCGACACGTTGTCCGTGGTTATGAGCGATAACTGGCAACAATTTCCAGTTTAATTACTGGTAATAGAATTAAAATTGATCACATGTGCAAAACTAAAGTAAGATCTGACATTTTAAAGATATTTTGCAGCCAGAAAGCTAAAAAAACAAAAGTATTCCCATCTAATAATTAGCAACTGATATTCAAAGAAGAAAATTAGCCCCATTAATTTTCTACAATCCTATTGTAGAAAATTGATGTATACCACAGACTCTATTACTTGGTATGAGACAGAACTATGGGATTTTAAAAAATGACAGTTTGGTTTGCAGAAATATTTCACATAAATGTGTGCCTGCTTTTTGGTAACTCAGAAAAGGGACAGAGTGACCGCTCTGTCTCACTCCAAAGATTCGCCTTCACAGGACATGTAGATTAGCTCGATCAAAGTACATGTGTGAAGACACAAACTGCTCAAAGTGCTGTTTTTCTCCAGGAGAGCAATCCAAAGTTGAAGGAAAAGGACACAATAATTTGCACAAAGGTGACAATACAGAAATATTTTTGGTCCAAAAATATTTGTACCTTTCAACTGTGAAGTCGACGTTGGAGAGCAAAAGCCAACGGGAGTTGTGTAATTGTAAATTTTGTGAACTTTCACAAAAACAAAGCAGCAGTTATCACTTCAAATTCTTAAGTGCACGAGCACAAATTGTATTCTTTGAGTCGCACTTTGAAAAACATCCCACACTGACAGTTTAGCCCCGAAATGATTGCAAACAAATGGTGCAAAAACAAATCCACATACCTGTGTCAGAAAAAAAGAAACAAATAACTTGTGAATGTTTGTTCGTCACTCAGACACAAAACTACTGATACACCTTCACAGATTCTTCAGCGCGGATCACAGATTTCGTTCTACGAGTCGCAAAGTATGAAAGGCTCGTAAAAACCTTTTTTTTTTTGTAATTATATTTTTTCTCACACTAAGTCCGGTACATTTCGATGCCAAACTCAGTATAACAAGCCAGAAATAATTTCCATTCTGATGATTCCTATTTTTTGAAGGGTATTATGTCGTACAGAAACTTTATAATCCATTTTATCTATGGTTTCGGCTTCAAGTGCCTTTCCTTTTTATTTTGGTTTCATTTATTGTTTTTGTCTTGCAGTTCCGATGTTGAGGTCTCTACAAAATTAACGCTTATAGGTCTTTGAGAGGGGAAACTTGCATGATCATGACATTAACAATATAATACTTTAAAATTGTCTCAAAACAACAATATCATCGATAATCGCAATAATTATTGGGCAATTTATCATCCAGCAAAATTTGCTATTGTTTTACAGAACGGGAAGGCCTCTTGGAGCCACAAAAGTAGAGTGAAACAACGTAGAATTTAGTTTCAGAAGCTAAAGAATATTTCTATTCTATTCTATTCTATTCTATTCTATTCTATTCTATTCTATTCTATGTATTTGCGATTGAAATGTGATTAATTGATGAGTTAACTTCAGACCCTGCAATCAACTTAGTATTATTATTGTTCGAGTCCCACTACCGTTAAAACTGTAAATGCCCTGTTCCTGTATAATGCTTTACCAAAGCTTAAACGCTCTCTAATAAAACATGGATTCTTTACGAAAAGAAAAGTGAGACTTTCGGCTGCTTCCATTCACAGCCGTTTTCAGCACCTGGCGTCTCGCTAGTAAGAAGTACCCTGGTGGTCTGAATGTGTATTAGCGTCATAATGCTGGCCAGAACTGGAGCAGAAAGCACTAATTTGTCACTGCGGTGAATTACAGGTGAAATGGAGATCATTTTTGAATCCCTGGAGGAGACGCTAGCCTGCCAGATCTCCAAACTGCTGATCTGTCCTGACTTTCTCCTCCTCACCGAGTAAATTACCATGTAAATCTTTACCTCATGCACTCACTCTGGAGTTGGAGGTTTAACCACGACCGCTGTCATCTCGCATGGGCCTCGTGTCATACATCTGTGCTCGGATTTTGTGTTTGTTATGTAACGTCACCGCTCTGGCAGATTTAGCTTCATGCTAGGGTGCATCTTTTTTACATACGTCCCGCCGTTGTGGAAATAAAAGCACTGCGAAGTACAAAACCGAACACAGTCAAAAAGCAAAAGATGTAAAACAAAATGTTTAGAAAAGGCAGATACGTGTTTTTTAATCCTGCTTTAGTAAACTCCGATGCACAAGAGGAGTGCAGAACAGTGAGACAATGTGTTATGTTTGTTATGGTCCCAACGCAGCTGCCTGTAAACTTTGTCTCATTTTTCCCCCCTGTCTCAGTCCCAAAAATTAGCTCTGAAAGGTAACACTAAGAAGGAACAGAGATTCCTCACAGCTGTCAGAAAAACTAAGAAAACAAGAAACTCTTTGAGAAAAAATACATTAAATAACTTCCCCCCCTCCACCTAAAGTTCTGAAAGAAATATTCCTGGTTTGAGGCAGAAATCAAACCTGTGTAGGCCGACGGAATTGGAGAAAATTGGATTTCCACTCACTCCATCCCTTTTGTTGTGGCAAACAATATTTCTCTCAGTTACAGTAAAAAGGGGCATGACTGTGCATTTTAAGAAACTCTGGGAATCGCAAATGTGAATCTGCGTTTCAGGCGGTTGAGGAGGGGCAGGCGGGGAGGGACCAGGGCGGTGTGCAGCTGCACTCACGTCTCAGATCTCTGAAGTAGATGGTCTGTCGGTTCGGGTTCAGCAGCTGGATGACGGAGTCGTCGTTGTTCCTCACTCGGCAGCTAATGGTAGCCGTCTCTCCCTCGATCACCGACACGTTGTCAGTCGCCAGGTTCTGGCTGTCAACTAGAAAAACCACAAACACGCAAAGAGAGAACTCTTAAAGTGGCAGTACCGTGTGTTTATGCCATTTCATAGCAGAGTCAAGTAACCTTCAATTGTTATAAAAATGCTAAATATATCAAATACAACTTCAAAGAAATATTACTTTGTTACTCAACGCCTTAGAATTGGGCCTCAGTCTGTTTAAAAACTCCAGCTCCTCCCGAAACCTCACCTTCAGGAAGTCATCGCAACATGGCTCCTTTATTTTAACCACGTTTTTACCAGCGTGTCACTGAGAAGTAACTCATACAATGAAGTCAGCTGATGTACAGTTCCACCAGGTGGTAGCTAACTGCTGCTGGCTAGTCTGAAGGAGTTGCTTGGAAACCGCAGCTCGGAGATGAACGGCTGCCCCGCGAGATTACTGGATTTCTCAAACTTGCATGAAAGAATCAAAGGAAAACTACAGTTATGTTTTTTGATGAAGGAATAACATAACATATAGTATTAAAAAACAACAACCTGATTTTACACAGCACTGCGGCTTTAACAAAACTTTTCTGAGCGGATGTCTCGAGTCTATTAAATACTTAGACGCTGTTTTATTTTATTTTTTCCTTTTGCTCCATGTCAACAGACGGGAGCAAAGCTATGTGAAGAGGCTGTGTAGATTGTCAGTTTGCAGCCATGTCTAATCCTTTTAATATAAGAGCCATGTGCAGTGTTTGTCACTATTGATCTCCCCCCACAGCTCAGAGTAGGCCCTGCGAACGAATGCCAGATGGGCTGTAAGCTCTGCTGCCCACAAAGATGCCGGGAGAGGAGAAGGATATGAAGGGAAAAGAAAAGAAAAAAAAAGGAACAATGAACAAGTTTAAGGAAAGTGGAAACCCAGCAGATACGGGCGGAGCGGTTGGAGGTGAGAAAGATGGAGTAGAGTCAAATCGAGAAGGGTGAGAGGAGGAGTCGGATGGCGTTTCTAGTTTTTTTGTTTTTTTTTACTCTCCATCTGAGGCCGGTGTGTGCTCAGTGGTTTTGTTCCCCGTCTGCAGGAAATACAAGCATCTGACTCACTGTCTGTACGCCGGCCATTGTTGACCCCCCACTCCCTCCGTTCCTCCCTGATGAGACTTTGGACCTTGTCATCATAACTTACACCGTACTAAGTCCCAACACACACCACACACACGCCCACGCACACGCACACACACACACACACACAAAATGCCTGGCTTTGTTTCCTCACCCTGTCTTCAGAAAGAAAGAAGAAGGAGGAAGTCAAAAGTCACCTTGTGCTATATTTATTTGGCAGGAGCCAAAAAAAAAAAAAAAAAAAACATAAAGGAAACACGTTTAATGCCTCAGATTCACACCAGCGGAGAAGCAACACTCCTGGTCTCAACCCCCCCGAATCCTAAAAAAAATTTAAAAAAGGAGAAACATCAAAAGCACATTTGCATGCCTGAGTTGTCAGACACCTCTATTGCATTCTGACATTTACAAAGTGGAGAGCGGGGTGGGGGGGAGAAAGAAATGCCTGCGTTTTCCGATAGCGATAATGGGAATAGACAGCCAAACTAACATGATTCAAAATGAACTCTGCAAACGCGGCGAGCAATAAGAAATTAACCTCCTGTGGAGAAAAGCTCCTCAGACCTGTCTGATGCAATGAACTACCCATTTTATTCCACTCCTCTGCCACCCCTCAGGTTCAGGACAAAAGAAGGGTAATAGGTACAAAAAAAAACAAAAAACAAAAAAGAAACAATTAGGAGTCAGAGGACACAATGTAGGCAATTAAAAGTTTATTGTGGCCTCATAATGGGCTTTAATTCGTTTCTGCTAAACACTCGTTTCATACATCGGGTTTCGTTTAATCAATTCATTTCGAACTGCGTCGTTTTAAAAAAAGGGTCCAGGCTTGATTTTCGGTCAGAGATAAGGTCAGAGATCTAGAACGACAAATGGAAAATTATTTAAATTTGCTTTCAATTTGCGAGCAAAAACAAAAGGTCACCTTCTGGCGACAGTTATTTCTTTGTGACGCCCAGGATGTGCTGATTCGCTCCGTAAAGCTTAAGCAGGACTAATTTGGTAAGAAGTTTCACCTTAAGCTTGATCAGCTTAATGACTTGTCAGGCATCTTCAAAGAAAATAATAAAATAAAAAATAAAAAACAAGCAACAAAAAAACATAAATAGAGAAAATAAAGATATAATGCAAAGAGGAACTGTTTGAGGATAAACCAACACAGTGCTGTCCCCCACCTGTTGCTGTGTTACCTCCTAATCAGCTAAGTAAAAAAATATAAACTCACAATTTTCACATAGAAGGAAATAAGCATTTTGTTTAAATTGCTGACTTTGGATTCATTTTATTTGTTTTAAATATCTGAAATTTGGCCGAACTTTTGACATGAATGTTTTCCTGTCTTATCCTTCATTTCCTCTTGATCTGATGTATTTATTCACTTTCTCCTTTCACTCCACTCCGTTATTTTTATTTCATTTTTATTTTTTATTTTAACGCAGTTGTGGGGTTAAAACCTAAAACTGCTGCTGCGCAAGTTACTCAACATGCTGATGCTAGGTAACCAAAACTACTATCATTGAACGGCATTAGCTCCAGTTCACACTCCAGACCAGGTGGTGGTGGTATTGCACACTTTCAGTGTTTTTTTTTTTTTTTTTATGCGCCATAAAAAGAAGAAAAGCCACGAAGCCAGAGAAGATAACAGATGCTTTTCAAATTCGCCATTTTAACTCGCGTAATATTGAATTAAAAGTAGAGACGGCCTTGATAATAGTCAGTGGTTTTGGTAAATCCAAGCTGGTAAAACCGTAGTCCGGGTTAGAAGAACCCATGGAAATGAAATGTGGGTCACACGTTAGAAGCTAAGGCTGCTAACGCGTTGCTAGCTGGTGGTAAGTTTGCTCCAAATGCTAATTATCTTAGTTTAATTATTAGCAGTGCAGTAAAGATATAAGCAAACTTACGTAGGTTTCAGAAATAATTATTATCAATTTTATTGTGACTTTTATGATTATTAGTCATTCAGCTTCGTATAACTGCATGTTTGTTGCGACCCAACATGCTTTTCTTCATAAACTTAACCTGGCTTTGATTAAGCTCAGTATGCAAAGAGACGTTGATATTGTGAGGCTGTTGTTATAAGTCGTTCATCATTGTTTTCATCTTTGGCATATTTTTGCAGTCTAAGCAAATGAAGATGAAAGAGGAAGGCAGGGATTAGAAAACCTGGAGACTTTCCTGTCTCAGGAGGTTCACCAACCAGGATGAACCTCCACATCGGCTTTTTTTTTTGTTTTTTGTTAAACTGAGCAGATGGCTACATTTTTAACAGCAAAAACTGGTGTTACCATCACGAAGTGCTTAATAAACATGGTTTCATTTGAAAATAACTGGACAGAATTTTTTCCCCTTGTTAATCTACCATATCTCTTTCATGCATTTTATTTGTTGTTAGCTTTCAGGGCCCTGAAAGCTGTGATGACGGACTGGTGACCTGTCCAGAGTGAACCCCGCCACTCCTCTGATGACTGCTGCAGATGGGCCCCATCCTCCCTGTAGCACTGCAGTGTGTATGAAGCATATAATGTACAAAGTAGCAAAGCAGAATAATTAAAGACATGAAGTAACTAAAAAGTTATTTCATTAGCAATTATAATAAACCAGAAGTGTATTTGGAGCATCCTGTAATCGGACTACTAATATATAAAATATGTAATGCCAATATACTTAAAATACATTCTGAGTATATTTTAAATTTAATTCAATCACAAAAATAGTCCACTCAAAATATACTAATCAAGCAGGTTTTTATTACATAAAAAGCAAAATACTTAAAGTACACTAAATGTAACTTAAGTTGTCCAAAAAAAAGTGTGAGGGAGTACACTTAGTACACTTTAAATTGTGTACACACTGTATCCAAAACACTAATAAATATGAAAAAAAAAAACATGATTAAGATTCATATTTACAATTGAGTGTATGTTAATACCACCAGCACACGCGTAAATCTTTCCAGTACTTGTGAAACACTTTTTTTTTTTTTTGAAAAAGGACGCGGTAATTTCAGCTTCGAAATCCCCGCGTCTCGTAATGAATACAGCAGAAGATGAGCCGGAAAGCAATATAAGAAAGAAGAAAAAAAAAAAAAAAAAGTAGTTTTGATGTCTATTTTATTTCATTTCATAAGAGCAATATATTTGGCAGTCAAAACAGCAACAGACCAGCCTCAAAGCAAGGTTACTCTGCTCCCAATCTGCTGGACTGAGAGACAGAGAACCAGGAGACAGAGAGAGAGAGAGAGAGAAAAAAAAAAGATAAATTCTCCATAAGGTTTTAGCAGCCCCCAAGCAAGGTTGGTACCCCTCCAACATCCCAGCCTCGGCTCATCTCCAATTCAAAACACACATAAATAACGTCGCTGTGATTAGCAATCCCATCAAAGTGAAAACAGGCCACTTTGTGGAACATGGAGGGTTTTCGCAATTGAAGTAAACATTTTCAATTGCCTCGGCATCCTGGTCATGATTGGGTGCAAATGAGGAGAGGCAGTCATTAATTCTCCGTGGTGGGTGGGGGGGGAGAGATGATGGTGGTGGTGGTGGGGGGAGAGGGGGGGGGGAGGGAGGGGGGGGGTAGTGGGCAGAGATAGAGCACAGATGACTGGCTGATAAATTCACACTCATTCCAGCAGCTGTCTGGGAGAGTAAAGTGCCTGTATCTCTACACATGGCTGCCCTCCTGTTCCCGCATCACAACATACTGAATGAAACAGTCTGAGGAAAATACAGACCTTCAAAAAGTCTGTGCACTCTCCGAGGGGATGTACAATCTGGCGAAAGGAGTCTGGCACAGAGGCGCGGCTCATCAGCCGTACTCAGAATGCAAAACGGCACCAGAACTCCAACCCCCCCCGTTCATCCCCGTCCCCAACACACACACACCCAAACCGTTCTCAGAGAAAAAAAGTTGACGAAATCTGGAAATTTTCAGTGGATTGGCTCCTCTATCAGAAATTCAGAGACCGGCACCTTTTGAATCGCGTTGGCTCGCTTCTTTGAACTTTTCTCTCTTGTTTTCACATCAAAAGACATGAAAGGCGGGCAGCAAAATGCGGGACATCCAGCGCCCTCTTCATACGCCCCCTGCCCCGCTCCAACGCCTCCATTTCTCTCCCATGAGTCGGCGCTCTCTGCGGCAGCGGTCGTGCTCTCTCAAGAAAAAAAAAAAAAACAGACGGGCGTTCACAACATAAAGTTTCTCATTCCTCTTCCTGTGACCCCGCCTCTTCTCAGCCGCGATGATGAAACGACATCTGAACGTGTTCACAGATGAGGAATTGGTCATTTGACCAAAAACACTCTTAGACGAACTCGACATTTACAGCAAGACAACTGCAAAAGAGGAACGTTAAGTTTTGGGGTTTTTTTTAAAAAAATGCTGCAAAAATTAAAAGTTCGGTTTCAGTGTCACATAATTATTGTGTGCCACTTCAAATCATGGCTTGAAACTCGTGTCGCAATTTAATCAAGCAGAAATAAATATTTGAAAATCACTTTGATTTTGATTTTAATTTCCAGAGAAAACTTTCTTTTTTCTATTTCCAAATTTCATATCGTATTTAACCAAACTTGCTCCTGTGTAATAATAATTAAAAGTGCACTTCTTTTTTTAAAATTCCTCACAAATCTGACAAAAATTCTTGCGTAGTAGTTTTTTTTCCATTATTGTATGAAAGTAACACATTTTTCTTCTAATTGCAGACCAAAGTCAAATGTCTGACCAAATACAAATGCCAGTAATTTTACAAAACACAACTTTCAACTATACTGTACGCATGAATGTTGTCTCAGCACAGAAAAAGGCAGCAATTAGTTACTCTGCCTTTTTATAACATCGAAAAGCCTTATTTTATCTCAACTCGTGTTAATATCTGTCATTGATATTAAAATTTGTTTGATGACAAAGAAAAAGAAAGGGTTGGGGGGGGCACAAACTTTTTTTTTTCTTCTTTACAACACTGTAGCTGTATGTTAAAATCCAAATGTCAGTGGCTGTTACAGAACCGGGCCTGGCCGCCTGATTTATGGATTATTCTCACACTGCAGAACAAAAGCACCAATGTGGTTCTAGCCATTGATTTTACCTAGTGAAACTGGAAGTATAGGTCGAACTGCTGACTTTTGTCCACTGCGCTCAATGAGCCAGTGGGAGGTTTTACACGAAGAGTGTAAGTTCACATTTATGTTGTCAACCACAATCATTTGCCCCCCGTATTACCGATGGTGTTAAAAAGAGACTCTGACTACAAAAACGTCTGTCAGAATTCATCCATAACGACTGATTTAAACATTTACTTCACATTTAACATCAAAATCTTAAGTTTCCGCTTGCTTTTTATTCGTATCTCAGACATGAAACATTACAGAAAAGCCTTTTTCTCATCGTCTTTAGAACTAGAGCTACAGGAAGATATGATGACAGAAAGACTTCACCAAAACACTTTCTCTTCTCGAGTAAGCCCGTTTTATATATTTATATATATGTATAAAAAATGTTTAAACACTATCATACTTCAATATTTCTACCAAAGCTCTCTGTGTATAATGGTGAGTTTGGTAAACATGGATACTGTGAAAAACATACATGCTTCAAAACTACCTTTGTCTTTATTGCCCTCTGTAATATTGCAGTTTCTATGACATGAAGATATGGATCAATAAGGTAATAATAGTAATAATACTGTAGGATCGTCTATCTATGCAGGCTGCCACAGATGTCATTAAAATTTACCAGTGGTGTGAACTCCTCATGCCACAATATGCAAAAGCTCAGTTTGCCCTGAGGAAGAATCATTCACTTCAAATTACTATGTTATGGTTGTTAAGGTTCTGACGCATGAGGCAGTTTGACCTTTTTTTAAAAAAAATTGTTTTATTTTTTTAATTCAACTTGTAATTTCTGCCATAATTTGGGAAAGTTTGGACAAAACATTCAACTTTAATTCCCCGATTACTTATATGTAAAAACAAAAAAAAAAAAAAAAACAGTTCAGTACTAAAACTCACTGGAAACGCTACACCTGTTAAAACAGTATATTTAATAGGGGTGCATTTTAAATATTTAAACATCCAACTCTGAATGTCTATGTTTAGGTTTACTATGAATTCATTTGGAGATTTATTTTGAGATTAACATATTTCCATGTACAAATTATATTGTATTTACATTGAAGTGACTTGTAATATCACACGTCTTTATTTTTTTCATATATATATTCTGTAGAGCTTATGTTAATATTTGTATTTGCTAATATTTAACACTCTGGATGAAGTAGTTTGTTAACAAATAAGCAAATGAAGTTTATTCATATGCCCTCAAATGTTTTGTCTTACATATTATGTAAAGAGATCCTAACATAAATTTTAATAAATAAATAAATAAATAAACAATTGAGGACTGACAGCATCTTTGGTCAGAAATAATAGAATTCAATTGATATGGATGTTTGACTGTAAATAACCAGATCAAAATCTGAGTTTGCCACTTTCGAGCGCATCGCTTTTGTTCAAATCAGAAAAAAAAAATTAACTTCAGGACGAAGTTCAACCCGGGAGTTCAGGGCCAACATAATTCGATAAGAAGTAGTGGCTTCTGGAAAGCGGATGGCTCCAAAATCTAATCGCGAACCGGAGAGGCCATCAGCATTACTTACCCTGGGAAACGGAGTCATTTAGGTTCACTTTCCATTAAGCAGCGACGTGTAATTACGTGATGAATCACAGCTGTTTTTTCTGTTTCTTTTCAAACAAACAGCAGGACAGTGAAAAAAACATTCCCGATGCCGTAAGTGGTAACGATCGGCCAAGAATGCAAACGGAGCGGACGACTGGGTTAGAGGAGCGTTGCTGCTAGAATATTGAGAAGGAAAAAACAACAACAACAACAACAACAACTAAGAAACATGTGAGAGGAACTCAAACTAATTAATTACAAAGGTTGATTTTAAAGGAAGACAACAAATGCAAGGCTTTCTAAACCGTCTCGAAAATAAACACACAACATAAGCAGGCGTGTAAATATGGACAGATGAACAGACTGGGACGGACAGCCAATCAACAGACGCACAGAAGCAAGCGCTTCCAAATGAACAGCAGGTAGAAGGAAGAAGTAGTACCTGTCACGGTTTCAGCAGCTCCTGTGTTGTTGCAGCGCAGGCGAGGATGAGAGGAAGAGAGAAGAGAGAGTGAGAGAGAAAAAAAAAAAGAAAGGTTGTAAGCAGACAGCCTGCAAGCAAAGAGCCACATTTAATTCTTTTTTTTTTTTTTTCATAATTGAAGAAAAAGCATGTTGAAATCGATAAAAATCCAAGTCCCGTTATTGTGCAATTTTTCACCAATTAGAAAACACACAAAAAGAGTTCGGAGTGAGCCGGAGACCGTGTTTCATCTCGATATAATGAGCCACTTTCCCCGCTTTCTTCCAGAAATATAAACACAATGAACCTAAGGACTGATTTTTTTCTTTTGTTTTGTTTTTTTTTGTTATTTATTTCATTTTATTTTCGTTCCAAACCCCCCTCTCCCCCCACTTCCCCACCCTGCCTGCACTCATGTCCCTGATTGAGATTCCCAGCCACCCCTACCGCGGAGCAGCCACAGCCTGTAGACTCTCCCCTGGGGACCCGGCAGCGTATCCTGGAGAGAAGGGCACCCATTCGGAACGGTGCCCACCCAAACTGGCATCTCGCAGGGCATGGAAGACTGCCGTGTTCCCAAGTCCCTGCAGCATAGCTCAGGGCTCTGCCCCCTCGGGAGCAGCTCCATCATTCATCGCCTGCCATTCATGAAGACCCCCCCTCCCGGCCCCCGTCCCCTGCGAACCACCCACGCACGTCCAAACCCTTATATTTCACACGCGATGCTTTATTACGTTGACACTTCACACGAGACGTTAGCGGTTCTTGACTCAAGACTGTGAGCAATGGGAAGACGAGCTTAATGCGCGGTAGTATGTTGAAGCGGCTGCTCGTCTCACTTGTCACTGCAGGTATAATAAGGGTGTAAGGTATGACACGTGTCCTTGTTACGTCCTTTTGTGGGTTTTTTCGGTGTGTCAACAAAGTCCCTCTGGACTGAGGAAACTTGACAAATCCCACACAATGGAAAAGAAATTCAAAACATCGCCCCTGTGTCTGCTGCAATACTTCAGCGGATGAAGTATTGCCTTTCGTCAAGGTTCAAAGTTTGGGTAAAAACTTTACTCCTATTAAGCGATACAATGCGGGGCAAAAGTATTCGTATCCCTTGTTTCTTTGTGTATTGCGTTTTATTATCATTCCACCTGGTGTAATTTAAAGTAGAGCCAAACAGGACACATGGTTCTCAACATTTCATAGATGAAATACTGAGAAGTGCTGAAAAGTGAGTTCGGATCCAAGCCCCTTGAGTTTAATCCTTTTCGCTGCATTTACAGATATGGCTTTTGGGGGGACGTCTATGTTAGCTTTGTGGTGGCGCAGGGGTTAACCGCAGCCCTTCAACGTGTCTGTCGCAGGTTTGATTCCCAGCCTGGTGGCCTTTGTCGCATGTCTACCCCCGTCTTTTATTACACACTTTCCTGTCAATTCACAATCAAATAGAGGATAAAGTAAAACCTTTAAAAAAAAAAAAAAACTCTTGCTTTTAACTGTCCCACAACTGTATCTGTATTTTTTGGTCTCCATCAAACCGAATAGGCCTTCACTGAAGCATTGATACTGATATTTGCTTAAACGCAAATGGACCTTTGGTGTACTAGATTCCACTGAATTCTATTTAGAGAAATCAGTTTGGAGTCTGTGCACAGATAGGAACTAAAGATTTTTATTTGTGAACAAACGTTCACACCTAGCAATCCTCTTCCTTTGTCTTCACACTTTTCTTCACTACCTGGTGCTGATCTATCACATTAAATCATTGGGGTTTGCGGTTAAAGCATTGCAACTCAACATAATGAGGCCTGTGGGTGATCTAGGAAAAAGACACAGAGTGGTTGACAGTCCAAACTCGAGCCTGTCCCAGTCTCACCAGGCCTCGGGACAGCCCATAATGAGGCTTTTGAGCCGCTTTAATTGCCAGGTAATTATAATGTTGTAGCAACATTATGTAAATGACTCATTATCATCTTGTACGTGTGGTCTCTCTGCCCTCGTTTTATGCTACTCTGTCAGAAGTGTAACCCAGAAAAATGCATCACCCGGATACTGGGACACCTCATTGTTTAATCTTGTCAACGGAGACCTATGTCTAAACACAGGAGCTGGAGATGGAGTGGGGGACTCCATCTCTAACCCCTCGGTGATCCACTTCCTGCCAGTGGCCTCAAAGGGGGCTATTAATAGCGCTGGTGATGGTCGTGTTGGCCGCCTTCCCCCTTCCCCTCCTCTGTACCTGCAGCACATTAGGTAGACGTTATGAGGTGCCAGCTCGCCTGTGATTAGATGTCATGGCTGTCGCTCTGCTTAGCCAATACTGATAGACAGATTTCCAGAGGAACGCGCGTGTGACGGCATTGGAGCGAGCGAGCGAGCCCGCCGCTCCACTCCGTCAATCACGGCGGATGAAAGCAGGCGCGGCCAAGCCCTCCTCCAAACGATGACCGTCCTTGTCTCCTCACCTCCTCCTCTCCCTTCTATCCGAACGTCGCCCCGGCGCTCATCATCCGCCCCGCTCTGCACAATGACGGCGGCAAAGCAGCAGTTGTGTTGCATTTACCTGCTGGAGCCCGGCTCGATGCGGGCGTTTTGAAAAGGCCGGATCCTTGGCATTTGAGCGCCTCCGTTAAACCTGTAGCCATGCCAATGGATCCATAACAATGTGCGGTATTTTTGAGCTGCTGAGGCATGCTAAGATCTCAGGAGAGGAGATGTCGGTGGGGTAAGAGTGGCACCTTGCCTCTCTCTTTCTCTCCGTCGCTCTCCCTCCCTTCATGACTGCTGCTCAGTAGAAGCAGTGGGGTAACACTAATGAGGCAACATTTCTTCACAGTGCTGGAGTGATGCCTTTGAATTAAAGTTCCCTCTTTCAGGTAAAACATTCCCTCGCTTATTTATGCTCATGAACTGCAGCGTGTTGCATGTCATCCTGGTGTGCGATCGCGCCGCACAAGAGGACGGATGTTGCATTTGCTGGAGCTCTGTGTTGCTTCCCCTGTTGAGAAACACCCACATCGGTTACCTTCAAAACCGTGTTTGCGCACGTGGTTGGAGGAACGCGCAGTCTTGCTGCGGGTATCCCACTGTGTTTTCATTTAATTAGAAGGGATCAGAGGTGGGCTTTAAACCTTTTTTCCCCTCTTCAATCAGATCGAGACGTGAGCTCCCGCAGTGTGGACCTAATAAACACGGGCGACTTCAGAGGTCAGCTTGGTTTCACAAAGGAAACTGATCAAACCATCGCAGAACTACCCAACAAAAAAAAAAAAAAAAAAAAAACAAGAAGGAGGAGGAAAATAGTTTTCGGCACGTCAAGTAACTCCTTTTCGGTGCTAATCACTTTAAAGTTTACATTAAAATTGACACTTTTTTTTTTTTTCAAACAGACAAGAAGTAGAAGACTTTGAATTTGGACTAACCAAAAATAAATAAAATGATACTAAATTACTATTTCATGCAATTAGGAGTGAAAATCAGGCATTTAGCAAACCACAGCTTTAACAAGGATAAACATATTTCCATGTAAAAACTAAAAATGAGTTTTTGCTCTTAACTCAGCCATTTGAAACAACCCTGAATAAAAATCTCTGCATGTTGATTTTGCTTTGATTGTAAAGATCAGATGACCTCTCTCCAACTCTGTGTGACTTACATCAGGTGACCTCAAAACAAAATTAACATCACATTAGCAACTTATTGATTCTGCACTTTGAAACACTTTAAAAACTTAACATTATGCTCCTGTTCAAGTATTTTAAGGAAAGGGACAACTCAACTCAAATATATGAAATAAAATTATTTAAAAAGAAATAACTGGTAAGACAATGTAGGAGTTTTAATGAAGCAGACAGATTCGTTTTTATTTTGGAAATAATATTAATTTCAGTCATAAAGGACTTCACCCAGGCCCAGAAAAATTCAGTGGATACAACTTTGGACGAATAAAAACCGATGACAAATTAAACCGCGCCGTTTTTCTTTCCAAGAGAAGAAGAGGGGGAATACCGAGGGATTTATTTCCTCTGCTTCACTTAAGAATTAAGAAAAAAGCGGCCAAGTCCAGCTAATCAAATCCACTTGATTAACTGAGCATCACCTCGGTAAAAACAGGAGCTCTGATAATTTCCTGGCCTGGAGCTATAAAGTGTGCGTGTGCGTGCGTGTGTGTGCGTGTGTGTCTTTGCCCCAACGCTACGAAGGAAGAACATCAGGAACCATCTTCAAAAAAAAGTTGTTGCTACCAGTCATTCTAGAGATGGTGAAAAATCGAGTTTGAAATATCCACCATATGTACATCATTAACTTAAGCAGTTCTTTCTCTCGAGTTCATCGACATGTGCTTCTCGCTGCTTTTATTGATCAAAGCGTGACCTCGCAGGAAAAATGAAAAACAAGCCATCCTAACATCTGAAGCGCACGCAGCGCAGATAATTTATCCCCTGCACAACTCTCTTTAAGTCCTTATCAGTGTTATTCAGAGTTAATCATAAATATTGTGCCTCCAGGAAGATTTAGCAAAGCTTCACATGTCCATGTTTTGGCAGAATTACATACCGTGACAGCATACGCAGCATATGTTTGCCTTCTCGACTCTCGAGTGGGTGCTAGCTTCCTGAACTTGCGTCTTTTCAGTCTGGCTTTTTCGCTGATTTACGGCTGCTCTGATTCATTTTGTAAACCATAGGATGTTCTCATTTTCAAGCAATCAAATCGGATTTGTTTAGATGTCGTGAAGTTCTCAGAATGATGGGGCGTGTCGGTGATGTGGACATCAATAGCAGGCACAAACGAGAGTTTCTCTGCAAGTGTCTGCAGACGATTTCTTTTTGCGTCATTTCAAAAACATCTACTCTTCATGGTAACATACTAGGACACTAACACAACAACAGAAAGGCTTTCGACCTTTCTGTCATATAAAAACCAATGTGCTCTGTACAATATACGCTACAGGGAATTTTAGCCATTCTGAGACCTTTGAAGCTTTCATGGTAATCGCCAAACAAAAAATAAAAGTAAGAGTTCCCAGCTTTTAAGTGGAGCTCAGAGCGAGGTCACATGTGAAGCACCCAGCAGCCTCGTTGCCAAAGATTGAATGAGGAACCACATAACACAGATCCATCTGGAGGTGGAAGTGAAGCATCTGATCTGACCAGCCACCGTAAACCCAAAGACCACCGAGCGAGCAGCATCAGCTGAACCCAACTATGGTTCATTTGCCTAGGAAGTCTGATTCATCCAGAAAGGCCTGTTCACAGTTCAGTATTTGCAGATTAAGGTATCTTTATTTTAAATTATTTGTAAAAATCAGCCTAATTGTAATTTTTTCCATAGAGCACATCCAAATTATTGCCTAGATGCAAATGCTTTTTGACATGCTACTGACTGGAGTTTCCAAAGTGGACAGTATAGAAGCACCATCCATTTTTCTTGCCATTGATCTGCTGAACTCACAAGAACGGTGGCAATAATTCGCTGTCCTCCAATGGCGTCCACAGCCACCAGAGTTAGGTCCAATAAAACCGTAGAACAACATTGTAAGCCTGGCGGGCCGCCAGGCTTTGCTTGCCACCCCACCAGGCTAAGCGTTGTTTATTTTAAAGAGTTGTTTTGTTTAATTTTGCCCAAAAGTAACAGTGACAGTAAAGACAAACTAAGCTAGATTTACAGTTGCTGCCTTGGCGTCCTGACCACCGAGCCTATAGGTGTTATGGGGGAAACCAGTGTGATGCACTGGGATATTCACTTTGTATTGTGCAGCCCACAAATCTTTGGGAAATTTTTTACACATTTCCTAGTGTTTTTGGTAAATGTGGACCAAAAACACAAAGGAATATTCCCGACATTATCCTGAATGGCATTTTTGAAGGAAAAAAAGGGGTGAAACCCATTACCACAAAAGATATACCCAAGAATGTTAATCGTGGTACTACTCTCTTATCTGCCTTTGTGGGACCTACTGCAGATAAGATAATAACTGATTACAATCTTTTTAACTGAATTTCACTTGAAAATCCCAGAGGTTCCCCCGTTTACGGTCCAGGAAGTTAAGAAGGTTCAATGAGCTAACGCCATCGGCGCGCACGTGCCGCTAAATCCAGGCTAAACAGGCAACAAGAGATCCAAACACACGCTCACCTGCGAACACAAGTGGGAATACTCAGATTAACTCTCCCCAGAGTCAATCAGGACATAATAATCAGGTAGGCTTACAGGAGACGCAAAGCATGTTTCTGCTCGATAAACTGGAACAAAAAG
Organism: Poeciliopsis turneri; assembly: GCA_922788865.1. Taxonomy (NCBI): domain Eukaryota; kingdom Metazoa; phylum Chordata; class Actinopteri; order Cyprinodontiformes; family Poeciliidae; genus Poeciliopsis; species Poeciliopsis turneri. The sequence goes on from CAKLNU010001078.1 coordinate 697,754, forward strand.
GAGATTTTACATACATCCCCTCAGAGGTGGGTAATTGCTTCCTGTTAATGTGATGCGCTTTGTCCGATGTCTGGCTTGAATGAGTGTGAAAGCCAGAGGGACATGCGCAGCTGAAGAGAGCCTTCATGTTGGGAGATTAAGGGGGAAATCCTTGAAAAATGCCAAAAAAAGAAAGAAAAAAGGTGGATATATTGAAATTGTTTTGGTGTCCCGGTTCCTTTTAGTTGATTGACTTTGAAAACGATAAGAGGGGTAGGATCATAAGTGTGTCGTTTGCTGTCTTGAGTTGATAAAAAACAACAACAAAAAAAAAGTTATTAACAACCTTTAGTGACATCAGTGCCACTGCTTAGGTCGCATTCATCTCTTCCAGTTGTGTGGAGGAAAAAAAAGGAAACGCTCTCGCACATTTCCGACGACTCACGCGATGCCAAGCTGCTGCTTTGCACGCTCTCACATGATAGGTGCCAAGCTCCACCTGACACTCAAAGTAAAACCGTTTTATTTATTTATTTTTTTTAAAAAAAAAAGAGCTGTCAGTGCTCGGGATTCGGCTTGGCACATTTATCACAAGGTAACGTGATGAAACAACACCCCTCCCCAACAGGCGAAACGTCTCAATCCAACGTAAAACGAGGTAGGAAGAACGTTAACGTGACACGCAATTAAGCGGCGCTGATTGTGACGAATGAAGTGACTTTAAAGGTCTATAAATCAGCAAGCAGCTGTTTTTTTTTTTTTTTTTGTGTGTTTTTTTTTTTTTTTTTGATGGGAAGTAAACAGAGTTTCCCTTTCTTCGTCGCAGGCTCAATAATCCACTCTGTTATGTTAACAAGACAGGCTGAGTGAGCGCGGACTAAAGTGCAGCGGCAGCAGCGCAGAGATTCCCGCTTAAATCCGAGGCAAAGCTTAACCTCTGGCGAAGTGACACATCACGCCTCATTCAGACGATCTATTTCAGGTGACTCTGCAACTTTCTCATGTCTCTCCCCCCTCAGAGGCAGAAGCCGACGTGAAATCCCCACAAAATACTCTTCTTTTTTTTTTTCTTCTTATTCATTTATTTGTTGCGGGTTTTTCTTCTTTTTCTCCCCCAACCCCCGTGTCCCCTCCCGACTCGGCCTCGGTTGTTGAAAGAAGGTTCAGGAGGGAGAGCTGGGGAGAAACCGATGCTGCGATTCAAGCGGGATCAAAACGATCACACAGTGTTTGGCATCAAAGACCCGCGATGAATTCTTGAGGGGAAGAGTCTCTGCTATTCTGGTGAAAAACTGCGATGCCTCGCCTATGGCGTGGGTCTCCTGCGTGGGAATTTCACAATACTCTCGAGGGGTTCTTGTGCGATTTATTTATTTATTTTTATTTTTTTTTTATTTTCGCACGTCTGCTAACATTTCTGCTCACAGCAGCTCCCCGTGCAAAAAGTATTCATACTCTTTAAACTTTCTACATTTGTCACATTATGACCAGGAAGGTTAACACATTTTTATGGTGGTCTTGTGAGATGGACAAACACCAAGGACTGAATAATTCTCAAAATGAAAGGGGGAAAAAATTGGTTTGTACCTTGCTGTGATACCCCAACATAAAAATTAAATGCATCCAGTTGCATTTAGACTTTAAATATGGAGGATGCAGATTGTGTGACTAAATGTCAGTATGAATCCAACGGATCTGTGTTGGAAATAAAATCAAAACAGCATTATGAAGACAAAAGAACATGTGGAAAGATGAGAAGTTTGATGAAGAGTTCGGTTGTAAAGCAGCACATGTTCATGTCAACAATGGAAGAAAACCTGTTGGCAATTGCAAAGGATTTTAGACTGGGGCACAATGAAACGGTTTAAAAGATATTTACTGTTTGAATGAGATAGTCAATAGTTTAGCAAACAAACATCCCCTTGTTCTATGTTCTGCGTCATACACAGCGTCTGGACCCTCAGATGGAGGTGTTGACTCTGATGAAGTTTTAAATTTTACCGCCTTGCTAATGTCTGGCCGTGATTTATGTAGCGTGCCAGCTAGACGCTATGAAGCTTGCCGGAAATTGCCTGCACTGTAAACAACCGTCCTCTATTGTGAACAGACAGATCCTAAGTCAAATGAGACGCCTTTGTTCACTTCCTCTGCTGCCATTACCAAACTACAGCCACGGTAGACTAAAATTCTAAAACGGCACAGAAAATAATGTTCAAAGTTTGAAAATCCAGCTCAGTGGGAGAAATCCCAGACGGAGCAGTAAAGGGAGATGAGAACTGAGCCGAATCAGATCTCATAATAAGCTCTAGTGGGTGTGGATTATGTGCGCCTGGAAAGATTCTACCGTTTTTGTCTTGATGAACTTTTGTTTATTGTCTTAGCATATCTTTGTTAAGACAATCAAGGACCACAACTGAGCAAAATTGGGAGGCAATAGCCAGGCTGATAGAGAATCTGTTATATCCAGATGTTTTTCATCTGCTCTGACTAACATTAACCTTTGGTGTAAAGAAGGAAGTGCAAACGTTTCAGTCTCCAGACATGCGAAGCTGGAAGAGACAGAGAAAAAACCCCCAAAACGAATGGCTTTGTACCAGCAATCGCATCAAAATTTGGTTCTACAAAATATCGACTCAGTGGGGCTGAATTCAAAGGGTGTGATTATGAGCGGCTTTGTGTTGGTCAATCACATGAAATCCCAATAAAACGCTTTGAAGTTTCGCTGTTGTGACGCCACAAAATGTGAAAGCGTCCATTTGGCACAATATCTGCTCCGTCACTGGGCGCAGAAATGCATGAGCATCCCTTTCACTGAGAGTTTGTGTGTGTGTGTGTGTGTGTATTTGTGGTTGTGTGGGGGTAATTAGGACATTAGAAGAAGCCTTTGACAGACTCGTCATCTCTGCAGCCTCCCCCAGTAGAGAGTAGGTGGTCGGTGGGGGTAAGTGGGGGTCCGGCAGGGTCAAGAGACAGCTGCTGCACCGCCGCTCACTGTCTGGAAGCTCTCAGAGAATATTAAACCGCAGCAGCGTCGGCCAACTTCCTCTCTCTCTCTCTCGCTCCCTCCATGGTTTATGGAACATACAAAGCCTTTCCACAGAGAGGTGGCGGCTAATTTATGCCAGTGTTATAAAAGTGCTATTGTTTTGTGTGTGTGTGTTTTTTTTTGTTTTTTTTTCCCCTAACCTGAAACACGAGAACATAAACAGAGACTGCAAACGAATGCTGAAATAAAAGCTGATGGCAATGAGGTAATTGAGGTTATTTTGTAATTCGGTGGATTTGCAGCTTAATGACTGTTGTTCTCATTTTACACGTTTTTTTTTTTTTTTTCCTTTTTTCTTCTCCTTCTTCCTCTTCATGATGATGAGGATGATGATGATAAATCTGTGTGATCATACACCTCCCGCGTGTTTGTCTCCAACGGAGAGAAACTCTATTATCACAATATGAGACGTATTAAGTGCATCCCCCAAGGCTGATGACCTTGGTAATGACACGCCATTAATTGTGCGGATGGATTATTATCTCCGGCAACAACAACGCGGCTTCCTTCCAGACCCGACTCTCCCCAAAAAACACCTGGGCCCGCTCTTCCGGGCCGCCTCCGCTCGCACGTCCATAATCACCTCTATCAGCCCAAAATGTTAACTGCATCCTGGGACACTAAGCACATCTATTTGTTTGCAGTTGTAATGTCTCCTCGCGCGCCTCAATCAGGCACCTGTCAGACACACACCTGCTACCTCCGACGCCGGGAGAGGAGGCAGAGGGAGGAAAGAAGGGGGCCTTTTGTTTCTCGCACAGAGTTTATAATCAGCAGCGTTGTTTCCAATCTTCCTCCGCCATTTTTCAATTTCCCATTTCCCTTTTCTCAGTCAAATCACTGCTATCAATCAGGTGCATGTTTGAGGAAGAGAGAGAGAGGCAGAGGGAGAGAGAGAGAGAGAGGAGGAAGGGGTAGGGGGGTATTTCCTTGATGGAACCATCTCCAGCCCCAGGCCTCATTAGTCAGACTGCAGGAGGAAATCTGAGTGTGTGTGCGTGGAAGTGAGTGTGTGTGATAAAAATGAATTCTGGAAGAGTGCTTCTGTCAATATGAGGCCATTTAGCATTTCCTATTCCATCCAAATGATGCACGGCGGACATTATGCTCTCTATTTGAGTTCTTCTAAATGGACACTCAGAGGCGAGTACGTTCTATTATATATTTTGCTCTTTTTTTCTTTCTTTTTTCATCCCTTTCTCTTTCTCCCTCCTCTCCGCTCGCCGACGTCTCCGAAATTTTCCACCAAAACAATTTCTGAAGCAGCCACGCCAACTTCTCCTCTGTCGCGGGCGGCAGTGGGATCGTCTCTAGGATAAAAAAAAAAAAAAAAGGGAAGGGAAGGCACTGACGTGGAGGTCGATACGAATCAAACCCCAACAGCTGCATAGGCACAAGCCGTATTGATTATGCTGACAAGGGGGGAGCTCCAAGTGCATCGACATGCTTGAAGAAGAGAGTCAACCGAGTCGCTTTGACGGCGCCGAGCACATCATCAAAGGAGATGTGGCCCCGAATCCTGTTGCTGCCGCCAATAAAGAGCAGCTGGCAAAGTCAACTTTTATGGCAACTTGGAATGTTTTTAATGCCGGCAATTTATAGACAACTTGACGTGAAAGCTTTAAGTTAGCAGATAACGGGACTAAGTCATTTGCAGAGAATTAAAATAGTAAAAAAGCTGCAGCCATTTACGCAACGACACCGAAACGTACGCGTTTCTTAAAATCAAACTTCTCTTTGCGATGTTATAGGTTTTGTGGAACCGTATGTAAATAGTAGAAAAGCGGTAGGACAAAAACTAAACTGTTAGCAGAGCAAGATGTTAGCTAGAAGCTGTTTTTTTTTTTTTTTTTCAAATCAAACCACAGCCACCTTTGCTTCATACAGAAATGATGAAATACTGTTAGATTTAAATAGCCAAGGACTTAAGTTTGTGAGTTTTCTGTGAAAGCCTCTACTGCTACGGATGATGTGACATTACTGCATGTTTATATTAGCACATGTGAGTTATCAACTAAAATAACAATAATGTATTCAAAGACATAGTTTTATGCATTTTCCAGGAATATACTGCCATTTTATTGCACAATCAAGTATCTATCTTACCTTCAGTTGTTATATAATTGCTGTATGTATCAAACATAACTTAAAAAAGAAATTGGACTTTCAATTTCCTACATGAAATTGGGTCTCTGTCTCTTTAAGAAGCTCCTGCTCGTTCAGAAAATCAGAAGTCTTATCAACATGGACCCTCTGATAACCCTTTTGCCAATCCAAGCCAACTTTATAGACAATGCTCCTCGTTACGCCATTTATGCCACTCACAACCGTTCTTGGGAGCAGTCCCAGCAGGTGTCTGCTAATGGGGAATGAGGAGGAGCTATGTAGAAATGGGCGGGGCTTTGTGGGAGCGAGCGCGAGCGATCTTCAATGGTTGCTGTAGGAGGTCCAAGGGTCCCTCAAACATGCATGAAAATACATCAAAGCAACACTTTAACATTGTGACATGATGCAAAGCTCAAAAAAGTCGATTTTACCTAATACCTGTGAGATCATGAACCTGTTTAACATCTGCAAAGGGCTCATTTCAGACCATATCCTGACCAAAATTACTACAAGCAGCACAGTGCACGGATCTGAATCAACCTGCTCAATCCGTCCCCGTTTTGCGGCTCATACAAACATGAGAACAGCATTAACAGCTTCCTAATTGCTCCTGGTCCGTCTCCAGAAATAATCCAGTATCCTGGCTGCAGTTCTCATAGCTTTCTGGCTGGGCCACATTCAACCTCCAATTGTCAACCTAAGGGAAGTGTTTGGCTGCCTCTGCTTCCCTTGCACGGGCAATTTTCTGTTTAGCTAGACGTTAAAAATGTTATTCTCCCTACAATTGAGAGAGGAATTTAAGACTCTTGATACAAAAACTGGGAAACAAACCCAAACGAGCTAGCATGAGCAGTCCAGATTTTCGCCAACTTGGCAATATGTTCAACGTTTGTTTCTGAGCGTATTGATTGGGGGGGGGGGAGGTTTGTTTGAAGTGGCCAGACAAAATGGCAACTATAGTAAATCCACAATGGCAGGGTAATATACGGCTTCAGCGCTTTCATTTATTCACAGTTTGACATTTCCTTCCTTCCACAGAGTGTGCTCTAACCGTGTGCCAATGGCCACATCAGTTAGACCGGGCCTCGCATGAATATTTAACATTAGAGCCCCGACTCGTCGCTCACAGAAAATGAATTATTTTTAGCGGGCTTTGCGGAGGCACCGTGAAAAACTCTCACTCCGGTGATGAATTGCCGGAGAGTTTATGTTGCATTAAGCAGGCAAAACAAATGGCTATCAATCATTTGAAGCCTTCCTCCGCGGTCGCCAGCCACGCATCTCCGCATTTAAAAACAATAAAAAATAATAAAAAATGTTTTCCCAGAGATTCGGTCGCCGTTCAAGCTGCCGGCATTGGGAGTGTAAAATAAAAGGGAGTCGGCATGGAGTTTGCCGTTTTCGTCGTCGCTTTCGGTCATTAACGGCGCTCGAGTATTTAGAGAAGAGGCAGAGTCATGCCACGCACCGAAACGAACGCAAAGCTTTTTGCCACTTTGTGCCACTTTGTGCCGCCTTTACCCGCGCATTTCTGTTTCCAGGTGCCCGTCGTGCCGGAGCGGCTCGCAGCTCTCGTATGCATCGATTGCTTTGTGGAGGCAACACACCAAGCTGATCATTCAGTCTGGCACATATTGTGAACAAGGATGCATTTCACAGGCCGCGAGATATAATGGGTGTCCTTGTCTGCAGAAGGCATTAGCGGTATCAGCTGTGATAATAAACCATTTCGAGGCGACGTAGGAGCGCTGGGGTCAAGCATAAAACTAGGAGCAATTAATCTTGTGCAGACTCGCGTGCATCTTGAGAGATTGGTTTTTGTTCACAGGACTTCAAAACCTGGAAAGCGTGGCCTCAGATCAAGTATATATATTGTATATCTATGTTTGTGAACAAACAGCACTTTCATCTAGCACCTATCTGGAGACATTTTCCTCTGGCGGAGGCCATCTTGCTTCCAGCCCAAGATTAGCTGCAGACGGCAACATTTACTCATTGGTTGGATGTCAGTCAGTAAGAATCGACATTTAGAGCATCAGTCAAAAAATGGGTCACGCAGAGGAAAACTAAAACGTACACAAGTCGCACCCGACGAGCCAAACCGTGAATAAAAGAGCCCCTAATGCCACAAGAGGAGCACTTTAAAAGCGCTGCGACCGGGAAGCGAGTCGACAAAAAAAAACCGGAGACGATCAAAACGAGTCATTAAGATCACTGATTTTCATAAACATGGCTTTAAACATGGTCTGCCACTAAATCTCTCAGCATCTACCTAAAAATAACAGCTTCTGTCACCAGCAGCTAAAGGTAGCGGCTCGTGTTGATCTGATGTTGACATATCTCTCTCCACCTCGCCGAGGATTGGTTGGAGGTCGCTCTCATTTTACTACAACTCCAAGATAGCGACTATCTAAGATAAACCTGCATTTCTCTCTCTCTCTCTCTCTGTTTTTTTTTGGGGGGGGAGAGTTTATCTGCACTGTCAACTGCACACTCTTGTCAGAATGTGAAGTTTAATTACACAAGTGCCTGATTAAATGTTTAATCAGAATCAAGTCAAGTATGATTCAGCGATTGTGTGACCTATTTTTAACCTCGACATTGTGGGAATACTGTTTTCCACAGCAGCTGCATTCCCTCTCATCCAAGATAACCACACACACACACACACACAAAGTAAACCTGCATTTTTGTCGTTGTTTCCATGGTAAAACTTTTAAAGTGAAGGTTTCAGGCAAATGTTGTGAGTGAACCATCAATTGGAATATCTGATTAAAATTATGCCGACATCAAGAAAGGTCTTAATGAGTCCTGGCACACCGCTGCCAAGACTGCAGGAGGAAAAAGACGCGAATGCTTCAAATGAAAACGGAAGAAAACGGGCAAAATTAAGAGCACTAAGATCCAGCCTACGGAGTGCCGTAAGGAGCAGTTCTTAAGGGTGATTAAATCAGTTCTTCATGCTTGCCTTACCTGCTCTGACTTGTATTTGATTGGATAAGCAATTATCCTTACATTGGTTAAATGCTGGGTAATTTAGCTCGCATAGCAATCACACAACCCTCTACCCTGCCAATCAAAGGCTAGGAAAAAAAAAAATACATGTCTGGAATCATGGAATAACTCAAATACAGAGGCGTGTCTCAACAGATTTGAGAAATAGCAAAAAGATCATTTTAGTAATTCAAAAAAAAAAAAAAAGTGAAGATTACATATAGAGTCGTTGGACATAAAGGGATGTACTCCAAGAGTTTCTTTCTATTGATTTGGTGATTACAGGTCATGAAGAAGCAAAATGAAGTTTCATCAAACATCTTAATTTGACGTTAAACTAAAACGGAAAATAACTTAAACCTAGAAATCTTTTTCATGGCGACGTCAAGCTGGTGCTTCGCAACCAGACAAAAATAAGAGCTAGTTGCCGATGAAGCCAGTTGCTCACTTTGTGCTGTGGCTTTGCAGACAAATAACGTTGCTCTGATTCAGATCCTTCGTCCTCTCACCCGATTTTCTGTTGCTAAGCCGTCCGTGAACAACCAGCTCGCCAGTTCCCTGTCGTGGCTCCACTTTGGTTTACGGCCAATGACTATCTGGTGAAGAGCCGTCGAGTCTGCAGTCTTCTAAACGATTGCGCAAGGCCACAACAGACATGTAATTAATGATCTAAAAGTCCCTATTTGATGGTGTTACGTTCAGCCTAATATCTACATACCTGTTTCAAAATGTTCTTCTGAATTACATGTCAAAACATATTTTATTAATGCTTAAAAAAAACAAAACCAATCTATTTTATGTAGATATTACAACGGCTGCAAACAGTAGTCTTGCAGTTTGGACTGCATTTGGTATAATATGGATTGTGATCTTCTGGTATTGAAACCTTTAGATATGAAGAAAATCATACCCAAAAAAAAAAACTTTAAAAAAAAAATTTATTCATATTAAAACTTAGCAAATGGAAATTTTGGCCACTCAAAGCTGACTTGAAATAGAAAAAGGATAATCATAATCACTGTCAGGATAAAATTTTTTTTAAAAGATCACCTGTATACTTTATTCAGATATCTGGTTTCAACTACATAACTGTGTTTTTTATGAATCAGTCGGCTATAGGTGTCTCTGTTTTTTGGGGGGGGGTTTTGAACTGAATTACTTAAATAAACATGATAATATCATTTTTTTTCCACACATATATATATATATATGCACAACCTTGAGATGGTGACACTCTCAGATTACATGACAGTTTCATTAAAGCAGATTACCGTGACCCTGAAGTTTTAATCTCCCAGATAAAGAGGGTCTTTCATGTCTCAGGAACATCCAGCCTGAGATGAGATTTTTTATTTTTTTTCTTACCCTTCAAATACAATCTGAATCGCTTCAACTGGTTAAACAGAAAGTGGCATGCTGAACGGAGCGGAGCGTGAGCCTGTCCACGCGGCCGCCGGGCGACTGTGGACACAAGATGGAGGGTGAGATATGTGTGAGTGGCCTGGCATCTGACTCCACGAGATAGTCCTGCTTACTTGGGGAGGAGGAGGAGGAGGTGATGGAGGTGGCTTTGCCTGTGTTCCCCCCCTCCTTCAGGTCAATATTTCATGGACTTGCGATACCGCTCAGATGACGGTGCGAGATGACAGAGCGTCGACGAGGAGGCGGCGGAGAGTTCATCCATTTGTTAAATGGGAGGGAGGCTGGCAGGAGCGGGAAGGAGGGAGAGCTACAGTACGCCTGAGAAATGTGTTAGTGGATGTTAATGTGAAAAGTCCCCAGATTGACTGAAGCTTGCGCTCATATGTGCATGCAAGACACAAGATCAGTTTTTCTACAACCTGAGCCCATTAAAGTCTGAGGAAGTGGCAGTACAGATGCATCTCTCTCTCTCTCTCTCTCTCTCTCTTGTTCTCTCTTTCTCTCTGTGAGCCCCAACATGAAACACAGGAAACAGCCTCTTTGATCATTACCTACCTGTCAGTCTGCCCTCCACAGGGACCGCCTGTTACAACTGATGATGTGCCGTACTGACAGGCCAGAAACACACATGCAAACTTAAACACATCAAGAAAGAGAAACCAGGGGAGAAAAAAAAAATAAAAATAATAATAAAAATTGCCACCGCTATGAATCTGACTCGTGTTTCGCTTTAAGACTCGTCCCTAAGGATGTATAACCATGACGACCGGTAAAGTCGAGGGAGGGGGGGCGGAGGGGGACAAAAAAAAAAAAAAAAAAAAAAAAGTAGGTTTATCATTTTATATTTGGATACCAATTAGCCTCGGCAACGGTGAGGCCCGCGCGCGCTGACGTTCAACACACCAGCCCGCGTGGTCGCCGAACGCGGAAGCGCACGCCAACGATAGCGGGACGTCGGGAAGCGGGAACGGACTCGTCCGACTTCATTTATTCGGCTCTCTCCGGCGGACGTCTTCCCCGACCCGCTGTGAATGTTGGCCGACTAATAGGAAGACATGACAGAAACACATAGACTGCAAGCTTCCTGAGTGAACGGCGACGCTCAAGCGGGCGAACCGCAGTCAGTAAACACATCCATCTTACTTTGTTCCTGCAGCAGCTGTTATGTAAAAAAAAAAAAAAAAAAAAGAAGCTTCTTTGCCTTTGTATGACACTACAAAGTAAATTTCCCTTATCCCTTTCAAATCTTTACAAACAGCCAAATGTATGATTTTCTTGGTTTAGCTAAAACTGATTACAAATGATGCACAGACTTAAAAATTCATCACAGTTTATGCTACGGTGATAAAAACAACAAAAAAGTATTTTTAAATTCAACAAAGGCTGATCAGATTTATCAAGATGACTCGATCATTGAAATAATCGTCCATCAATTCAGCGGTCGATTAATCGCTAACTGGACTAAAGAAAAGCCACTTTTCTTTAGTCAGAGCAGCAAATACGGCAAAACTGTTGAAAAATGCAAACATTTGGGATTGAAGATTTATTATCCAATTATCAATCAGCTAATAGAAATAGCCCTCCATTTATTCTCAGCCAAGCACACAACAGTCAAGATGCGGGAAATTAGAGTATTTGGCAGAAATGAAAAGGGAACTTTTTGCATCACACGAGTCACATGATCAACAACCTGGTGCTGCTGCTGCACAAACCACCAAGAAGAGAACAGGAAGTGGGAGGAGGATGACGGAGTGTCTTGTTTTTTAATGACTTATCGCGAGAACAAACGTATTCGCCCGCGACCTTAATTCCGTTTCTCGCTCAATAGAAACACCACAGTTGCACAATTCTGTTGTTTTTCTCTCGACATATCAGGAGAACGTCAACAAATTCTGTGTATTTGTAAGACAGAAACGCAGCTGGAATCAGTCCAGTGATGACATGAAAACATGACAACTGTCTCGCTAAACTTGTGGTTTTCAAAGCGGATGATCCTTCCTGATGCATTTAAAAAAAAAAAAAAACTATTTCAAAAGACTAATGCACGCATGTACATTTACATTACTCAATCCACAAATCGGCATCGCCATGGTGACGTGTGACACATCCCTGGGGGAAACCTGCTCAGCCCACTGTGTATTGATTGGCTGACAACACGCAGGTGGCAGTGGCGGGCGGGGGGTTGAGGGGAGGAGGTTCGCTGCCTAAATAGTGACAATGGAGTATTTATCTGTATTCAGTGTGTTACTGTGTGAAGCGACTGAGAGACAAGGAAAGGGAGATAAAAAGGAGTCGCACAGAAATATGACAATGTACACTTTTGTCGCTGGAACACAAGGAGCGGCTGGAATCACGGAGCTCGACAAATTTAATGAGACGTCGAAACATTTCCTCCTTCGTCAAAGAAAGAGAGAGAGGGGAAAAAAAAAGTTAGAAAAATGAAGTGCAGGTCTTCAGCAGGAATATCCAGTCTCTCCATTAGTGCTGATAACACGTTATCAGTGTTGTGACTCTCCATCTTTTCTCACTGCTGCTGTTTCTTCGCAGAATTCTCCAGAAAAAAAAGAAGAAAAAAAAAAAAACCCTCAGGCTGCTTGAGATTTTCATTTTCACATTCATTTTCATTCTCTCAGTACCAATTGAAAATTGATACTGCGAGCCACTAACACTGTGAAGAATGGAGCTTGAACTGTGCCACAGCTACACACTTTAATGTACTTTCCCGGGATTTTACGTCAACACGATCTGGTGTCCAGTGGAAAAGCGGAAGGAAAACTTTGCATGGTCTTCATTCCATTTTTTTTTTTGCAAATAAAATTTTTTTCAAAATTTGGAACGAGACAAGAGGAGCGGTGGATGACCCGATATTGAATTCCAACATTAATACTGCTGTTGCGGCCAATAACAGATGTTTACTGATATTATATAACTGGTTTGACAATCACACCACCATCCTTTGCTGCATCACTTTCACTGTCACATGACCAAGCTCCTCTCCCCCCCACTTCCAGAAACAAATGGCACCAAGGTGGAAATAAATATCGCTTCTTAATATCGGCTCAGTTTTATTTCGTTATTTTGATACCGATAACATTTCAAATATGACAAATATCGCCTCATAGCAATGTCAGTTCCAGTGTATTGCGTAAGTAATGAAATGAAACATGCATAAGAAGATGCTCTGATCATACAAGACCAACGGTACTTTTTTGGGGTCTACACTCATAACGCTCCAGTAGGAAGTCTTTAGATCACTTCTGATAGGTTCAACTTTAAAGCGTTTACATTCCACCAAAATGTTTCGTTTCAGTTTGGAAGTGGTACAAGCAGCGTCGTTTTTAAAAATGTTACCATTTGAAATGCCTATCAAAAGAGCTGGAGATGGGATTGCCTTGTGTGCTTGAGAATGGTCCAGTCAAAGGAGCTGGTTTGGAAAGACGAACGTGCACAGCCGGTCGGGAAGCCGCTTGCTGCAGAAATGCTGAGTACGTGTGCATGTCAAACAGAGTTGCATCTGTAGAAACAGAGGAACCAACCAGCCTTCTCTTTCCACATCAAAGTAATGTTTGTGGCCTGCCAAAGAATGAAGTGAAATATATGAAAACGTTTAAGCGATTTTCATGCTTTTGCAAAAATGAGCCTCTTCTCTATTTCCTGAATACATTTCTGTACCTGTTTTTTTTTATTATTATTTTAGAGAAGGATAAAGTGACATTAAATGAGAAAATAAAGCATATAGAGGGAATGTTAAAAGCCATTTGAAACACGTGTATGTTTTTTTTAAATTTTTTTTCCTCTAAATGAAACTAAAGTTAGGATCAATGCAAAAACAAAAAAATCTCACCAAGTATTTTTGGTCTAATTTCTGAGAACACTTGAAATAAGACAAAACTAACTTGAGCGACAGCTTGTTTTAAGTTAATAAATCCCTACTATTGATGAAAAAGTATTAATCCCATTGGTGGATTATTTCACTTATGAGAAAAAATGTCTTGGCGTGGAACCAGAACTTGTTAATATTATGCAGCTATCGATTTCAAAAAAGCTCTTATCTGTTGCTGACTTGAGTTAATTTTGTCTCATTTCAAGAGTTCTGAGATATCAGCACTAGAAACCAGGCGAAAATGACCCAGTAAGATTTCGTGTTTTTGCAGCGATGGGAGCGTCTGGGAATGATTTTTCAACCTCAAAGGCAGCCGATCGGTTTAAGAGCCGGGAGGGCGACGGAGGCCGGCGTCCGCCGCAAAGGTTGCGCTTCTGATTAATCAGAAGGTCTCCGATCAGAGGAAAGTCCAGTCCCTTGCACGAGTCCATCCTTTAATCCGCCATCTAAGCCTTTCACTATCTGCCTTCGCTGGATAAAGGACATCCAGATTTGTCTATCGATGATGAACGCTGGTGCTGAACTTGAAGCTCGAGCTGGAAATAAATCCAAATGCAGGATCATTAGGGAGGCGGGAGGCTCTGCTTGAAATATTACACCCGATGCTGGGCTTTCTGTTTTGTTACCCCCTCAACTTTTCCCCGTGGACATAGTCGAGTTTTTAATCAAATATTTTGTTTGTGCGAGCAAGACAAACAGAGAATCAAAAAAAATAAATAAATACAAAAAAACCTCAACTGTACTTCAGTGTATTTGAGTGGAAACAGGGGAGGCATTTCAAAGTCAGAGATCAGATAAAACTTTTATAACCGGCTCATTTAAAGCCGCGCTTACTGCTGGCGGTAAGGCCAGCTCCATACGGAGTCCAGACGCGTCGACTGACTTTTTTTTTTTTTTTATTTCTCCTTTTGCGTCAAAGAACGCCATGGGGCTCACAAAGGGGAAGCTGCTTAAAAATGCTGTCAGTGTTGTTTTCCTGCAACGCTTCGCTGCAGTCGGTCAGTGTTTTTAAAGGGGAATCTTCCGAGACTCCGCTCTATAAGCTTGTTAAGAGGAACATCAGCACCTTCATGATCAATCCGACAGTTTCTGGCGCCCTCATATTCTCCCCTGCCTTGTGCCAATCCCCCCGCCCCCTGCTGCTCTTCTCCTCTAAATGACGTGTCACTGCAGCTTTTCGCCGTCCGTAGGGTAAAAGTCGGGTCTTAACGGACGTCCAGACCGGATGCAGGTGCAGAAAAACAAAATGCACGGCAAACCGATTTCAATGTCTGCTCTCCTTCCAGGGGGTGAGGCTGACCCTATTCTCGGAGGTTTCCGCCGCCGTCCATCGCCGCGCTCACATTCGGCTTCCGCAATTTACGCACTTTGAGATGTAATAGCTTTCTGTCTCGGAAACGGCCAAGACACCCCCGTAACTACTCTTAGGTATTGCAATGCGGCACAATCGCCTCCGATAGCGATGGAAGGCGTCGTGGTGTCAATTTGAGGCTAACGTTTGAACCTCGTCCTGATTGGAGCGAGTCCATCGGTTGGGAACGTAGGCCGAGGGGAAGGACGCGTAGGACAAAAGCAAACATTTGGCAACGGCACCGTGCGGCTTCCAGCAGGGGCGTCGATGCGTTCCAACGTAATGTCATCTGTGTCATCAGAGGAACAGATCTCGCAGCACAACATCAAAGACTCCTCACCAAATAAACATACCAGAGGCCAACAGACTGACAGACTGTGCAACAGGATCTTGTTGCATTCGCACAGCTTCAGCAGCGCCGCAGCATGCTGCGTCTCCCCTTTAAGGCAGCAGATATGGTCGGTGCCCGTTTGATCACCTCGGGTTTGGGAAAAGATGCACGTTCTCTTAAAAAGTTCATCCCTGCAGCTGAAACAAAACTCAGCTGCTTTTTTTTTTTAGGGCAGGGGGGAAAGAGTGGGGAAGTGCATTACTCGTGCATTTGAGATGTCAATGTTTTCAAGAAAGGGGACAGACATGAATTGGCACAACAGTTTCACATCTAACCGTGAGACTGCGAATGCAAAAAGATGAACACGAGAGTTTCTGGTTAAATTTGAACAACTCATCAGTGAACTTGTACCTTTTTGTCCCCAAAGGAAAGGTGCTTTAGGACATCGCGATCATTTCGTTCTGGTAAAATGTTTAAAAACTTTACAATAAACTTCCATTTTTAATACGAGGTTTCATTTTTAAAGGGGCAGTGCTGTTTGTTTTCAAGGCACATAGTGTCACTTTACGTAATCAAGTTACTTTGTTACCTACAGCTGTTATAAACACCAGGAATGAAATGACTTGACTTTATAATTTAGCACCTTAAAATTGGGCCTCTGTCTCTTCAAGAGGTTCCTGCTCTTTCTGAAACTCATCACAACATCGCTCCTCTATTAAATCTTTAACACTGTTGTTTTTATTTTTTTATTTTATTTTTTTTTTTACCAGCGATGACCTGAGAAGCAGCTCGTATAATGAGCTCAGCAGATGCTCAGCACTGTTAGGTGTTTGCTAATTGCTGCTGGCTAGTCTGAAGGTGCTGAGTGGGGGAGATGTGGAGGAGTGGTGCTTGGAAACTACAAGGAGGAGCTTCATCGCCATAGGTCTGCTTTGATGCCTGAAAGAATCAAATCAACAATATCATTATGACATCATAAAAAGCTCAAAGTGGTCAATCTTGTTTTGATAACCTGCCGCTTTAATTTAAAAGGAACCTCGAAAGTTTCCACAAAAATCCTCACTTCCACTGGTAAAATAGTTTGCGAATCATCATCATAGCACCCCGACCTTGTGGTCATGAGTTGCTTTCTGCACCGGCAAGATTTGTAGAAAAATCAAAGACAAACAACTGAAAACACGTTTGTTTTTCACGCAGAGTAAACTTTCCGTGTGGTTCAACGCAAATCAGAACACAAAGCAAATCTTCCTTCGCCTTCTCAGTGGCCAGACCGACATCTTACCGAACATCGCCAGGTGCGTTTCCCAGGACCCTGAACCTTTTGGAGAGATTGTGCGAAGATAAAGGGTCAAAGATCTCTCTCTGGCATTTAGTCTAATACTGGAAAGGGCTAAACTCTGTGATTGGCAGAAGGCGGGTTATGCATGAGTAGGTAAGGAAAGGTTATAGTGCATTTCCCAGATAAAAATCCTGAAGTGTTCATCAGGGAGAGCATGAGCACCGAGACGCAATTAAAAGTATAAAAATATAAAAGAAAACTGAAGCACTATTATTTAAAACGATGATGAAAAGTAATAACTTAAGAGTTGAGCCGCAGGTGATTTGGTTAAACAGAGTCTACTTTTAAAATTTGATTTGTTTTTCTCCACTCGATAGATTGAAGTTGGATTTTTCTAAATTTCTTCATGTGAAAATATGAAACAGCAAAGAACAAAATATATTTATTTTAAAGGCATTTATTTTACACATCACAAAAGGGATGGCAGAAAATGTTTTAGCGCCAATGTTTTCTTATTCTTTTTGAAAAAAAAAGTCAGACCTGGCCGATCATAAAAAAAATTGCAGTTGATGTATCAACTCATATCGTGCAAGATGAACGAACGGACCTGCTGCCATGAGCTGCGTTTTCGTTACGGGACTTTGTCCTCATTCCGTCGAAACAATGCAATTTCGCAATCGCTGTGTTTCCATTAAATAAGAAACGCAACTAAAATCACAGGTGAATAAGATTGTGCACACGAAGACTCATTAATAAACAAGCCACGCCTTCATCCTTCAACTACTTCCTGTTGTTTTCGTCTCTGCGGTTTGCGGCAGCGTCCAGTTACAAGTCATGTGACTCATGTGATGCTTAGAAAAAACTGTTACCATTCCAGTTTTGCGAATAAAAGCAATTTTGATACGACCAAAGAAAAACCTCCTCCTCGTGCCCAAACTTTTTATTGAATAGCCAGAGATTTTGTCAAACAGCCCAACTACCCGGTCAATGGAAAGGCAGCTTTGGTCTGTAAGGCTTCAGTTTGGTTTGTGTTTCGTGGCTTTCGTATCCCGCTTCCCGAAACACCTGGTTTCAATCAGTCACTCAATCATCGCACCTGCCGTTCCCTTCGGTTGTCTTCTCCCTCGGCATGCAGTCGCCTTGTTGTCCGTTATTCGCTGCGTTCACGTCCTCGTTTCTGCCTGAGCTTGTAGTTGAGATCCACTCCGGTCTTCTTGTAACGCTCATTTTCACCTTCTGATGAGCTTCAATGCAAACGGGGGAACGTCTAGTCGGGGTGTTCGGTGCTTATCAATCGCACCTAAATAGAAACGGCACAACGACGCAACCCCGACACACGAGTCGAGATAACAGCAGTTATTACCTCTGCCAGATATAGTAATATTACCATTTAGACGTAGTGTTGCACAGTGATCTTTGCCGGGGGGAGGCAACAAAGAGAAGAGGGTCATAGCATAAATAGTCCACTAATCCATGACACAACACTGACACCTCAGAAGATTAGAGATGCCTCTCATTCTAAATCAGTTTTCTCTCTGCGTGCTCGGCCCCATTACTTGCTTTGTGGGGTACTGCCCTCAGGGCTGCGCTACCCACACAATGGTAGACGCCAAGCGGCAGAGGAAGAACACACGCAAGCACTCTTGTGAGCACCTTCAATCACACAGCCACGCCGAGCGAGATAAAGATGAATCGAAACGGATGATTGACGAGGAAAATTCTAGGAAGTCTTTAAAGGAGGGGAAGAAGAAAGGTTCAGGCGAGCTTGTAGAGCCGTCACAGCGGTGAGAACTTCTCATGA
Organism: Poeciliopsis turneri; assembly: GCA_922788865.1. Lineage (NCBI taxonomy): Eukaryota > Metazoa > Chordata > Actinopteri > Cyprinodontiformes > Poeciliidae > Poeciliopsis > Poeciliopsis turneri. The sequence goes on from CAKLNU010001078.1 coordinate 715,946, forward strand.
GTAACTGTTGAGGAGTTTCCTTTCTTTCAAATGGAAATGCAAACTTTTAAACCGCGCGCTCGACTGAGGCGCTAAGACAGCAGCAGGCACACTTGGAACTTTTAATGGCCAGACACTTGAGAATACCTGCGAAAGCGAAGGCGCGGTGGTGGGGAAGGAGCCGAGTGTGTGCACAGGGCATTGTTTGCCTTGGGCAGACAAAAGACAAGCCACCGGAGCGCCGGGATAAATATCCTGGTTTTGTCGCTTCTCTGTGCTGCTGTTTAGCATCCAGAAAAAGAAAAAAACACGACAGTAGAAGCAATCTGCATGTTCATCCTGTCATTACCACAGTTTGGTGTGAGCCAGCTTTCCCTTGAAAATATTTTTTTTTGTCATATGAAGGGAACTGATGTTCCTTAAAGCAGAGAGAGCAACTCTTCAGAAGATAACAAGAAGTCTAAATGAAATACAGCAAACGTGCTCTGTTTGATTCTTTTTGAAGCTTTCAATCTTTGGAAATGTTAGTCTGCATCAACTATAACTAGCATGATGACCATGATCATCTAGCTCAGGGGTGCCCACACTTGTTGAGACCAAGACCTACTTTTTTCTGCCAAAAGGCGGCTGAGATCTACCATCTCGACACAAAGGTATAAAAATTGTAAATGAAACTCTATTGACTTGAATGTTCAGAAACTACAGCGGCTGTGATGCGTCACAGCAAAGGTAAACGAAGGTGAAACAACCCCAACAATTCAAAAACCAATTCAAAATCACTCGTCCCTTTTTACTCTCTGTCTCTCTTTGTCGTTTTAGCACATCCGTTTCCGTGGTAACTGCCTGCACTCCATAAGCCGAGCAGAGATGAGGTTAAAAATATTCAGTCCGTTACAATATCAGGTTTTCAGGCTTGATATTTATTTCGCCATTATTAACAATCGCTTTCATGAATGCAGTGGTGGTTGAGTAGCTAATTTAAACTGTTGATCTGTTAGTCAGTCAATCTTCGAGTCGCATTTTATTTTTTTTTTTAATGAAATCTGAGGTTAGCTAAAATGCTAATGGTAGCCTAAATGCTAATTTTAGTAAAATGGCTAACACTTTGTAATCAGATGCTGGGAGCTGAAGGGTATTTTAAAAAATTTGAGCATCGTTTTTAGCTAAACGTATTTGGAAGTTGTGTATAAAAAAGCACAATTTTTTTTTTTGCTGTATTTAAAGGTTCTTGTTTATTCCAATAGGGCCACAATATGCATAAGAAGAGAAATATTTCATAAATTGTTGAAGATATAAGTATCAAAGCCATAGCATTCACAGCATTTACAAAATAATATTTCCCTTGATATGAATTGAGTTCTGCTCTAGCCCAGAGTAAATAATTGAACATTACAATGTAAAATGCAAAATATATATAGATATATTATGGTATGACTTATTAAAGAGAAGTGAGAATTATCTTGAACTGATCAAAGCTAAATTTTACCAAAATTAAGAGATTGGGCTCAAAAAATTGAAATGCAAATCTATAGTTTGCAAAAATCGGACTAATATGGTCTGGGTTGCTCTAATTCTGTTGTAGTTGCTGAAAACTAACACAACACCGAAACCTGCTTCTTTCTTTTCTTCAAACTTAAATGTGATCGAAAATACTTTCATAATTCACCATTCAGTTTAAATTAACACCTTCCCACTCCTCTTTTGTATTTAGGCAGAGAGGTACGGCGGCTTACTGCTGATTCTTCAAATTAAATTACTGGAGTTAGTTACAGGGACACCAAACACCTCACATACAACCTGGCAATAACAAAGGGCTTTATAATGAGGCAAAATAGAGGCTAAATGAATCCAAATCAGGAGGAGCCGCGGGACCGAGGGGGGAATGTGCACTGCGAACAATTAGCTAGTGCATCCAGCATACGAATCAGGTCTTGAGACATTCCACACACACACACACACACACACACTGTAAAGCTCATTACTGCTGCAAAACACACAATCAGTCTATCAAATCCGGTGACAAGAGAGGAGCTACGAGCAAACACCGTCTGGATCTGGCTGTCGTTCAGATTTCCCAACCTGCCGCGGTGCCCCGATCGCCCAGACACAACAACAACCTCGGTGTTGCGTTTTCACAAGTTGCGCTTCGTTCTCTTGCAAGACTTTTTCCCAAGACTTTTTTTTTCCAAGACTCTTTGAAGGATTCTGACTGTTGTGATGCTTTCATCTCCTCCCTCTTAAAAAGAAGTGGAGGTGGGGGGTAAAAGAGGGGGGGGGGGGGGACTCTTGAACGCAAAAACCTATGGTTATACATAAAAGGGTTGAGATATTTTAAAACTGACATCACTTCAAAGGGAATGAACACATTCAAAGAGTATCACAGGAAAAGAGATTCAAAGCCCGCTAGTCACCTGTAATCCACTGCTAATACCTGGTCCCTGAAACCCCATATTAGCATGCGCGCCACAAGCGCCGGGTTCAGTGTACGCACATGCACAGGGGCCTTAATATTCAACCGACAAAACAGATACATAAGAGTTTTCCTCAGTGATGTTTTGTAGTCACTTTGTTTGCATTGATTCAGAGTGCGGCAGAGATCTAGACACGCGCGCGGATTATCCTGCGAATACATCAGTGTCATCGCAGATCAGCCGCTGAACTACAGTGACAGGCTAGCCCGTTAGCCGACACCTAACCCCCCACCTGGCCGCCCTTCCTCCGTTGCCGTTCTTCTCGGTGTCTCGTTCTTTCATCACTCCACCTCTTTGACTTCGCTTCCTAAAGTCGTTGCAAGTTCAATGATAAAAAGGAAAAGCTTTAGAGAGGAAAAACAACCTTCTTCTTTTGAATAAAACAGGAAAGAAACTGTACCTTCAAAGGGTTTTATTTTATTTTATTTATTTTTTTGTTAAGGAACAGAAGCTTTTAGAAAATTTTAAACATAACCACTAAGTTATTTATGTAGCTCTAACAAGTATTTACGAGTTGTGGGTAATATCAAAGTACAGATGGGGGTTTTTTTGTCTGCAATTTGTTGAACAAAATGTAAACAATGCTCATTGTGACTGTCTAACAATTGTCTGTTTGATAGTAACAGTAATATGAATATATTGAGGAATCGGGTGAGCCACAATGCTATAAAGAAAAGGCGAAACTTCTATCAAGGTCTTGAATAAATTTTCATACACCTTTGATTTTTCTCATTCTGTCGGCTTTAGGTGACAGACCAACACGTGGCATTAGTTTGTATTTATTGAAGTTTGAAAAGTGCCACATTTTTGCTGCTAAAACCATTTTGGGGACCAGCTTTGTACATTTATAGACTTAATTTTATTTTATTTTTTTTACAACATAAGTTCAAAAGCGCAGTCTCCGTACCTCAGATCTATTATCACGTATCTCTGATGATGACAGCAAAGATGTTAATCTCTGCTCTCATTAAGAAAACAATAAAAGATTATGTTAAAAACTAAAATAATATCATACCATACTTGGGCATAAAACAGATAAGCAAAGGGGGAAAAAAAACACACAAAAAAACCCCCCAGCACATTTCACAACTTGCAGAAACAAGTCACATTAAGAATTTTTATACTAAGAAATTAACACTCTTATTATTTATTATCTATCTGTACAAAAAGCAGTAAATGAAACAAATTGACAACATCTAAGCATAACAGCTTCACAAAATGGTACAAAACTGAAGAATTTTCTTTTCAGGAGGAGGACGCCATAATCCTTTGATGACTATTTTTATTACTTGCAGTAGCCATTAGACAATTAAGCCATTAAAAAGTGAGATGACAAAAAGGGTTTACCCTCAACTAAAAGCATCACACTGGCCTGTTCTAGAGTTAAGAAAATAATAACTAAGAAGCTAAGAGAGAAGGAAAAACAGCCATGTGTTTCTACACACACACCCACGCACACACCCACACGCACACACACTTGTAGAAACAATCAAGGGAATCAGAAAAAGAGCATGACAGGGAGAAAAAAAACACAAAACCAGACCCTGACTATTCCAGCTTCTGAGATTCAAGAAAAAGAGATGAGTAAAAATATCATTTTTGGGGAAGCTAACAACCCACTTTCTGTTTTGAGCTCACGAGGTTTGGGGAATTGCTAACAATGTTATAAATAATCTGCTTTCAGTCTGCTTATCAAACTGCAGCCACAAAAAACAAACCAAAAAAAGACATTCTGCTTACAATACAATTGGAAAATAAAAGGTCATTCTCCAGTTTTGAAGCACCACAAGGCAGATCTGAGCCAAATGCTATAATTGGTCCAATTAGCGGCTAAAGGTGGCGATAGAGGCTCTGACAAAGACAGCGACTTTAGCATTGTTAGCAGCCAACAGTTAGCCTGTGGCAACATTCTAACAGAGCCTACAAAACATTCGGCTCTCGTCTGTCACTCTTTCACTGCTTCTTTTTTTTCCTAACAGGTATGCTAACTGCTGCTAAGTAACAGATGTGAACAGAGTGGGTGGTTTTTTTCCCCCCCCTGCTTTTTTAAACAAGTGTTGTCAGCAAGCTCAACAAGCAGACTTTATTAGCCAACTCCTGAAACTCGGTGAAGCTCCGGGACTATTAACAGGCTGTCAAACTTAAAGCACTGACGTTCGACAGCGTACTAGCAAACCGGCCACCCACATTAATAAAATGATGAAATAATATCGACCACAAAACACTGTATTTATAACAGATATCAACGTTTTTCCTTACACAATCCTAACAAATGTTTTTAATGTTGCAAAAAATAAACGGTTTCTCAATACTTGTTCATTTATTTATTTTTTCTATCTATTTGTATGCTTTGTTCTTTAAATTGCCATTTATATTATTTTTGGGTCTCAGGAAATGACTGAGGGATGAAGAGACTGATGTCTGGGTCTTTAGGGTCTGCGGTTCCTCTCCTGACCCCCCATTCTGTCTAATATCAAACTGCGCCACTGAATATCGCCGATACATTTTATTTTTTTAAAGTGAGTACTCCACAGTTTCTAAAAGATGAGCTAAATTCTAAGTTTGTTCTAAATCCTTGCCCCCCTCTATTTTTCTCGATCCGCCCCTGACGGGAGCCAAGGTTCAGTCTGTGGCCTTCAAAAATTTCATATCACCTGTAATAAAAGCACTAATGTGGATACTTTATTTAATTTGTTTTTCATGAACAACAAAGAAATATGAACACCATTGTCCAATGAAAAGAAATCCAAGGCATCAGGCAGAGCGAAAGTGTAAAACGAAGAACAGAAGGAGGTTGTGAGCGTTGGCCGGCGTGGCCTCGGCGCTGCTGCCACCGAAAGAGAACCTCACGTTCTGGCAGTCGCCCTCACGAGTTTCTGAAAAGAAAACGAACCAACTCTGTGTCGAAGCCGCTCAAATTTCTATTTCTGTTCAGTGGCTCTCTCAAACTGCTGCGTATTTAGTCTGCCACGAAAGGCAGATCCGAGTCCACTCGATGGAGAAAAAAAAAAAAGAAAAAAATTGTGAAACTGGTTTGTTTCTTGGCATTCTTCACCTTGAACCGAAACCCAGCAGATTGTGCAAAAAGACAAATGACTCAGAAACGGAGACGTGATGCCAAGACCAGTTTCTGTGAAGTTGCGGTGGATATTATGGACTCCGTGTCCACATAGCCTTGCAAAAGTATGAATTTCCCTCAACTTTTTCAATTTTTTTGCCATGTTACATCCACAAACTTCATTTTACATGATAATCAACACAAAATAGCGTATAATTAAACTGGAAGAAAAAGGGACACGACGAGTGAGATTTCCCAAACATGTGCTGTGAATATAAATGAAGAACCCTCTACTTAGACGCGCCTAGATCAATCCAGTTCAGTCACGTTCAGAAAAATACAAAATTGCCAAATGAAAGTCATAAGTAGAAGAAAAAGGTTTCATACAAATTGAACTTTCTGGAAAGCCAGGACGGCGTCCCAGCCTGCAGCAGCTGTTCCTGCCACGAAGCGTAAAGTTGGCAGCGTGAATTGTGTTCATGTGGGGGGATTTCCAGTGAAACTGGTCAGAGTTGACGGAAAAACGGATGCAACTAAAACACATAAGGGCCATCGTAGAAGAAAGCCTGCTAGAGTCTGCAAAACACTTGTGCCTGGGAAAGAGTTTCACCTTCCAAAAGGAGAACCGTCCTACATGCAGCCGGAGCGACGATGAAATGTTTCGATGGAAGTGAATCCAGTCTAAATTCTGTGATAACGTTCAAAATCAGGTTTATGGAAGCTCTCCAATCAATCTGACTGACCATTTGCAATTATGCAAATAATAAACAAAAACGGGTAAAAATGTTAAATCCATAGATGGACAAACTACCATGTTTTCTTTCGCTTTCACTTCGCAGTCACAAACGAGGTCGGTTCCGAAAACGTAGCGAAGTTTGTGTTTGGTAAAAGATGTGATAAAAGTTAAGAGGGGGTGAGTACTAATGCAAGGTGCTGCAAAGACTCTAAAAACAAGAAAATCAATCAATAAAAATAAAGCGCTTTAATTTCCTCAAAGGCAGCTACCACTGTTCTACGACGGGGAATTTGTATTCCGAACGCTTCAAAGCAAGTACAATCAGAATGCAGGAACTGTACTTTAAAACAAAACCCCCTTACACTCTCTTTTTTTTTTTTGCATTAGCGGCCCTTTAAGCCTCAAATATTCCGATTTCCATTCTATAAAAGACGCCTGCGCTGCCTTTGTTTTAAAGCAAAATAAACGTTGATGAATCGAAGGTGACAAATGAGAATGGTTTCCCAAAACCGAGCGCCGCAGGTGAAGGAGCTCCACCTCGGCCCGCCGATGATGATGATGATGATGTATGCCTTTGTCGGGTAAGGAAAAATAAAGCTGAGGGCTGCTAATCTCTCCACTCTGATTATCGCTGTCACTTTGGATTTGCCCGTTGCGTCCGTGCACATTTGCCAGTCAATTTCATAGCCTTAAACGTGATCTCGGGAGGGAATCGCTAAGGTCACGAAGGATCCATAAATAATCCCCAAGTCCGTGACTCTTCCACTAAGCATTCTTCAAAAGGGGGATCGATAGGATGTTGTGATTCAAACACAAAAAAACCTATTCTTTTGCTTATCAGCAAAGCTCTCTTGCAGCACTTTGCGGTGATCAATTATTAAAATCAACGTCGCGTGGCCCCCACGTGTCAACAAAAATGGGAAGTCAGATTTATTCCATAGGCTGGGGCTTCTGAGAGGTAATTCTTCACGGGAGCGGCCTTTAGCATTTCTTATTAAAATACATTATTGTTCTTGTAGATTTATTTATTCAATGTGATAGCTCATTAGTCAGATTAATCTAATGTACTCCCTTTCTTTCTACAAATGGCATGCCTTGCAAAGAGGCCCGCGTATAAATAAATGACGAGAAGTAAAGTTCAAGTCTTCTGCCTTTTTATTTATTTATTTTTTTTGCCGAGCCACTGGGTTTCATTAAGCATCTATTTTTAAGGATGGTAAATTTAACTTCACGTACTACTGCTGAACACACTTGGCATCAGCTTCAGTGTGTGAGAATGACTGAGGAACTAAAAATGAAGAGTCATTTTCATTGCGTTCCTGGTTGTGTTGGAGCTCATTTCAAGATCATTTAAAATTAGCATTTTGGGTGCATTATATACATAACATATATGTAACGTCTGCTGATTTAAAAGATTACTGACGCATCAACATTCAGACCACTCAGTTTTCATCTTATCCTTCAAAGTTTCAAGATTTAGACTTGAAAATCTCCAGTCTTTTTCCTTATCAGCTAATGCAGGGGTTTTCAAAGTATGAAAGGGTGAGCCCCCCTCCAAGGAGCACAATGCCTGCTGCGCCCCCCGTGCCGCCAATAATGAACCCACACACAAACAAATGCCACTACAAAACACCTTCTAATTGCTTTTATTTTAGAACAATCTCATCTTTTAAAATGACACTTTATCTGAATGAAATTTAACACATGAACATTTTCAAACATTTCCTCCCATTTTAATTATTTTATCAGGGCCTTTGTATGGCAAATACGAACCTTTTTTTCATTTTTCTAATGATAAGAACAACCCCAAAGTCATTTTTCAACCGTTTTCTCAAACAAACGTTACATCTGAGCTTCTGAGTTTAATGTTTGATACCAACAGTGTTTTCGCATCTTAACAAAAACATTTTGATCAGTTCTTTGGAACACATCTGTAAATGTTGCACATTTCCTTGAAATTAAAAAATAAATCAAAAACCTAAACAGTTGCAAAATTGTGGAGCTCTTTTTGTGGCTCATCTAAACAATTTATCTCGAGCTAAAAGAGCGAGCTGTATGAAAGAACGGAGGCAAAGGAAAAAACATTGACGCACGCTATGCGCACCCTTTCTTTTTCTATCACGGTCCTGAATCATGTGTAACTGATTTTATTTATGATTTTAACTAAATTGGCAACATGGCAACACATTGGCAACATTACTGTTCAGCTCACCTTAGTTTTAGTGGGAACAATGTGCTTGTGCTTTTGATGCGCAAATCCGGTTAATGCGGAGTTGCACTGTGGAGCGGTATAACCGCAGATCATCTTCAACCAGCAGCCTTGACCGGTATTTGCTTTTTATCATTGCGAGTGCAGAAAACCCACATTCGCAGAGATAGGTTGAAGTGAAGGAGATGAGCACGTTTACTAAAAATTTGTCCATTTTTCTCTCTCACATTAGTAGACAGCAAGCAGATAGCTTCTTCTTCGGTTTATTTTTTCCCTCGCACCGCGCCTCCCCTAATGTGCTCTGGCGCCCCCCAGGGGAGGCGCGCCTCACACTTTGAAAACCGCCGAGCTAATGATTTCAGTTCCTCCTCCACGTATTGACTCTGTTTTGAACTTGAATGGAGTTAGGAAGGTAGGTGTATATAAAACGCACCGCCTTGTGGGTTTGATGTCCATAATGGGGAACAGATATGCGGTTTCTGCAGACATCTCGTCAGGTTGATGTTTCTAAATCTACTTCATTTCCCAACTCTTTTTTTTCCCTTTTCTGTCACCCTTAAAGGTTTCCATTTATAAGATAAATGATCAATTAAAACCTCTGGAATTGTAAAGTTTTTGCATTCTGGGAGCTCTGGCAGTTTCAAGTGGTCCACCAGGTCGATGGTTTTCAGTGCTGGACTTAGTTTGTAGAGCAGAGCATTTCGTCTTTTCTCCTTTTTGGGCTCTTCCAGCCACGATTGGTCCAGAGCAGAGCAATTCTCCTGCGATCATTGGCTATTCATGTTTTCTGTGTCCTGAAGGTCAATGTTGACCGTTTTCTTTATGTCTATTAAAGGATAATGACGTCAAAATATGTACTACACATTATTGTATCTCGTGTTAGGTGTGTTAGGATTTTTAGTAACACTTTATTCGAATGACATGACGACGTCTTAAACATGACATAACACCTGAAGGTCTTCATGAAAACTTTGTCATGAAGTGTCACTGAATAAATGATGACACGTTTGATGCAAACTTGACACGTTTAACGAACGTTTAAGTCACATTTCAATGCAACTTTCCTCAAAAGTGTAATCATTTACCACATAATGCAAAGTTGACACTCTCAATGCAGCTTTGCATTGAAAATATCATTATTTGCAGAATGACACTTTATGACAACAGTTATGAACATTCATGACGACTCCTTCATGTTCATGACCGGTGTTGCGTTCATGACCGGGTCGTGTCCATGTTACACACACCCCTTCAAATGATTTTTTTTTTCTTGGGTTTTGAAGCAAAGCAGAACAGCTTATCAATTTCTATTACGTCCAAAACAGGAGAGATTAAGTTTTCCGTTGGCTGCTCAGTAGCGAAAATGCCGCCGTCAAAGATGGAATATGTTATAACTGTCTGTGCTTGAAGTGATCAAAAATAGCCAAATAATTAGCTGTTTGACTTTTACTCAACAGCTCAAACTAAGTAATTCAACTCTTAATCACAAACACTGGCTCAATAGGTTTTGTTATTGAACACAATAACAAGCAGGAGTCTTAATTACTTGTTTAGATTTGATCAACGTGAACACAATTACACAATATTAGGCGCCGTTTCTAATATCCAAATAAGTCTACGTTGCTGGTTTTGTTAAATGCTAAAAAAGGAGTTAGCGCATTTGCTTAACGTCACGCATTTCGCCATTTTCAGAGAGCAGCTCTGCCACAGTGTTGTGAAGCGGTTTGTTTTAAATCCCCCGCAGACTCGGTAAAGTCTGAAGCTCGCGTGGAACAATGTGCCGCAGACAAACCCACAAAAAGCAAACTTCATGCTCGCGCGCCGACTGATAAATTACTCAGCTCGAGCTTCAAGAGTCCTTCCATTGATTCTTACACTGTGCAGAAAAGAATGGAAAACAATAGCTGCCTGTAATCTTACGGGGAAGAAAATCATTAAACTGCAACCTAGGAGATGTAAAGCTAAATTGCTTTCACGTGGAAATGTCAAGCGTGGATGAATTTGTTGTTGTTGTTGTGCTTAAACATGCAAACGCACTGCTATGGTCCTTTATGTCCGCGTTCGCACTCCTCCCACCCGGACCACCTCCGCACATATTTTGTCTGGTGCAGAAAAAAAAAAAAAAACTCAACAAAAAAAAAAAAAAACACGCAACACCTCTGGACTGGAAGTGTTGGTGTGTGCAGGAGAACAGCAAACAGTTGGCAAATGTGTTGATTTTCGCACCTAGAAAGCATTGTTTTATTGTTTATGCAGGCGACCTACTCTGGACTGACCTTCTGGCGCCCAACATAAAGTAAAAAAAAAAAAAAACTCAACAATTGATCCCAGTCACACTGCTGTGAAATATAAAAGCTATATATATATATATATATATATATATATATATATATATATATATATATATGCTACTTATTTTTTGTTAAGCCACTGTTGAATGCTGGACAGAGCTCAGAAATACTTTTTAATTTCTGCTTCAAAATCCATTGAGTAACAGGAGCCTAAGAAAGACAGCTACAACGCTGACTCTGGTGTCTTAAGACAAAGTGGTGGCCAGTTTTTACACATGTTTCACACTTCTTCCTTCCACTAAACTTTCCGTGGATATGCTTTCATGCAACACAGATTACAGCCAGCTTCTTTAGCAACGGCCTTTTGTGGCTTAAAGTCCTTCTTATCTATTAAACAACTGTAAAGTCGAAAAGGCTTCTTCACTATTAAGTAGTCCATAATAAAAATGACTTTTACTTTTAGAAGCGATTTGATCAAAATGAACAAATAAAGGCTTGAAATATCACACTATGAGAATTTGATCTATTTATTGCATGAGTTTAACTTTCTACGTTGGATTACTTAGAATATTTTTGTAATTATATTCCAGCTAATGCAGATCCACCTATACATTTCACAAGAAAGTATTAAGAGCTTCTTTTAATCTGGTGCAAAGTGGGGCACACCTTCACCGTAGGGAAACACTTTATGTCTATTTAAGGATCCACTCCCAGCGGATTGTTTCCTAAAGTCCATGTTCTTTATAGAAAACTCCAAATGCCAACCTTCAATAAAGGAGAAAAAGAAAAAAGTACGGTGATGCATTTTTCTTTCTGCTATATCAGAAAGAAAAAAAAAGAAAAAAGAAGACAGCGATTACAGATAAACACTGTTTACAAAATGTTCTAATACTGGCTGCTGGAGATGATGCGATTCCAGTGTTTGATCACAGTCCTGAGGCAATTTTTCAAATCTATCTGCACTACAAAACAGTCTGATGGAAAACGCATTTGCTGTGCTCTGATTACAGATTATTACAACCCAATGAACAAACATTTGTCTTGTCAACATCTCCAGAATAAACTACTTCCTCCTGATTGTGATCCGATCTGTGTTTCACCTCGTGTCATTTTTCATGTCAGAAAAAGTTCCCGTCTTGTGAGGATTCCTCGTGAAGCGAGAGGGAGGCCTCTCTCAGGGCAACCCACGCCAGGCAGGGTCACAGGGAGAGTTTAACCACAGCATTTATCAGCATCTATGCGCCTGACAGAGGACCATTACTGCACGTCATCGAGTTCTGTCTTTGTCTTTACACATTTATCATGGACATTCTGGCCTCACAGAGTCTGTGCCAAAATGGGAAGCGACTATGTTTTCAATAAAATTGAGTTGTACATAACTGTCTTTGTTTTGGGGGAAAATGAGCCACCATGTTGCTTTTATCTTTTTTTTATCTGTCTACCTGTGCTGTCTAGCTGTCCATCTGTGCCAGATAGCCAGCTAGCACAGGTAGACAGCTAGCTAGATAACTAGCTAGCTAGCAAGCCAGTTAGCTAGCTATTTGTGTTAGCCAGCTAGCACAGATGGACAGCTAGCTGTAACACTAGCCAGAGCTAGATGGCTAGCTAAATAACTAGCTAGATAGATAGCTGCACTTCACAAAGTAGATGGCATAAGGAAAAAAACAAGATGTAGAAAAATGGAGGCAAATTCTTTAGACTTCTGTCAGAAAGTTAAATCATTCCTCCTGTTGTGTTTCATACATCCATAAAACTCTTAATGTTTTATTGTCTGTGAAACGCTTTGGGGGGAATCGCACTACTTTATGGTGCCGTAACGACATGGTAGTTTTGCGTCTCAAATTACTCTGACGATCTCGTAACGTTGTCCGTCTCGGCTGATGAACGCTGATGACCTCGGGATCAAATCTTTAAAACTTTATGCTCGGCTACATTATGTTTGCTGCTTTAAGCAAGTGCCGCAAATTAATAATCTGAAGTATATAGTCGTTTAAAAGGATGAAGGCAGTGACAATAACTTTCTGTATCACTTAGGGAAAAAAAAACCCTCTTTCTCTTAGTCGTCCCTTCATTGTCTGTGAAACAGCAAACATATTTCTGCGTGTTTGTTTGGAGCTGCGTCCATTTATTTGACTCAAGGGATTCTTTAATTTCATTTGATAACAGCTTTGATCAAATTACTAACAAATGTGAGTTGTGTGTGGACAAAAGATAGTATCATATCACGTCAAGTGCGGGGAAAAACAATGCATTATCATATTACAAAAACAATCTGGTGGGCTCGTGTGAAAGGAGATAAACAGTGCCACTGCCTGGACGATAACCCGTGTAAAACAACACACACCCCAGAGGAACGGTCTCATGCAAGCCGAGCGGAGGCTTAAACCTAAGAAATCAATTTATAAAGTTTTCCTGCTGGTGAATGAACCTCAGGATCACTCATCTGAATTGCAGAGTTGAACTAAGAGCTTCTCTATCTTCTCCCCAGTTCTGCAATCACAAGAGGGGCAGCTGTATTAATTATTAACACTCTTCCCACCACATGGATGCTTTTCTGAAATATCTATAAAAACAAATCATCAGCTCCCCTTCAATTATTTATGTGCGTATATTGAAAGTTCCATGATTGTGATTAATAATTGCTGAAAAATAAAACATATAGCTGTTTTAATGGGCGCAGAGGTGCTCCTAAAATGTTTAGGTCTTTGTCTTTTTCATTTTTTGCATTTCAACAACATATAGCTGCATCATTTTTAACATTTGATCAGCAATAATTTTACAACAAATTTATGTCAAATCATGTTTTTTTTTAGTTAATGTCAAGACATTTTGAATGATGTCAACTTTGTATCAAAAGTGTCAAGATTTACCAAATGACACTTAATGACAAGAGTCATAAATGTTCATGACAGGCGTTATGTCATGTTTATGATGACGTTCACGACCCTTCAAATAAAATATTACCGTAATTCCTTTTAAACTCTTCTGTTTTTTTTTGTTTTTATTAGATGTTACTGCCTGAGCCAGGCGTCATTTATTGTGCCTTTAGTTGCATAAAGTTGCCTAATGTGGCAGGACAGGAAATGTTACGAAGAAAAAAAAACGACGCTAACTGCAAAATTATTAAATAGAAAAACGACAGAAATATACATAAAAAATCCTGAGATTCCCGCACAGCTCCATGCATACTTCCTGCAGCCCGGCTGAATTTATTTGAATAAATCTAAATGAAAATATTTAGACTGGCCAGGTTTTTCTGACTTCTTTAAGTTCCCTTTGGGATCGATACAGTGTTGCTGAATTTGACCATCTCCGCGCTGAAGATGCTGCTGAGGCGTTGAATCCTCCCCATTTAGCTGAATGACAAACACTTCAGCAGTTCAAGTGCAGAGGGGTGTCGGGGGGGAGGGAAGCATGTGTTTTCCCACATTTCGCCCACTTGTAGCTTTTCTGAGTACTTTTTTTTGTTTTTTTTTCTTTCTTTCTTTTTTTGCAGCATCACCAGGCGAATTTCCAGCTTTGCCGACCATTTATCAACTTCTGTCTGGCTCCTGGTGGAAGGCAATTTACATTTTTGGAATGGACGACTTTTGCTGTTGATGGTTTTGGCAGAATTTCCTTCACATGCATGTTATTTACACCCCTTTAACCTTTCTATTTATCAGAGTGGATATGCCTGTGAAAAAGTACTTGTCCTCTTATGGACTTCTAGTGTTTTTGTCTCATTTAAAAACTTGAACTCACCAAATAAATTTCATCATAAGGACAGCCTGAGCAAAGTTAACTTGGCCCTCAAAAAATAAAATAAAATAAAAGCCACATGGCCTAACAACTGACATCAAACAATTATTTATAACTGGCAATTAATCTTCTACCAGATTTTGGTGTGTTTTAAGGTTTTTGTTCTGCTCAATTTTCTGATAGAAAATGTATCTTTAGCTAACTTTGTCTCATATTAGAGCTGGTTCAATAATTCAAAATATCAAATTGTGATTAAAATAGCAATAAATTAAGCTACACAGGCCAACTAATTACCAAACATGATTTTAGAGACCAACAAGTCTTTGAAATAGGACTAAAAAAAAGTCAAATGTACAGTATCTTAAAAATTACAATCACAGTTTAACCCCAGTGGTTGTGGGTTCCAATCCCAGCAGGGGCCAGAATCGGTTCCCTGTGCATGGATTGGTTCTCTCCTGGTACTCCAGCTGTCTTCCACCATCCAAAAAACACGAACATTAAGATTCTCAACAATCCTCAGAGACGGGCGACGGCTGGATATGTGTCCCCGTGGACACACACACACACACACACACGCACACACACACACACACACACACACACACATTGGATCAGCCGCCCCAACGGCCCCCTTGATCCCAACACGGAATGAGCAGGTATAGAAAACAGATGAATACCAAGTCCGGAGGCCGGGGCTGACATCTTTGATTCTTTGTCACATTCTTTTTGCGGAAATCTTAAGAAGATTTTCTGAGACCTAATGGCGTCCTGCTGAGAAAAAAGCAGGAGCTGGGGGTGGACGGATTAAGTCCCGCTGTTACTACATCCGTTGGGGGTGCTGTTGCAATGTGGGAGATTTTAATTGGGCCTGAAAATGTTTAGTTAGGTGGCAAAACTTTACATAGGAAATGCAGGGCGGATGGCGATGATGTTTCAGGTTGTACATTTTTAGAAACAAAGACTGACAGCTGCACAGGGTTAGGTACAGGGCATCCATGTCACTTACCCAGGAGCAAGTTTGTTTATTTCTTTTTTTCAGCAATAACAATACTGGAAGTCATAAAAATGCACTGGAAAGTGTCATGGATCATAAGTCTGAGGTTTACCAGACCGCCGGTCTTCAGCATACAAAGGCAAACTGCAAAATTACAGCTGATGCGTTTACTGTCAGTGGGATTTTTAATGTGAACAAAATGGCTCCCCACCCAGGGTTTCGCAATTCGATGGGCGTTATTTAAACACGTGACCTGTCAGTTGTTCCCTGAATGTGTTTTCTGTAGCTTAAAGGTGGGAATGTTGCTGCAGAGTGTAGCTTTTATAAAATAATTTTTTTTAGATAACTGTTAAAACTGTCAGCATGTCGTCACAGAATATTACAAAACTGATCACCTGTGAATAGATTGATCTCCTCCATGAGCGACTTTTGCCGTCTAAAGAAATGTACAGCTCCCGTCCAAAAACAGCCAATCAGAGTCAATGCTGTCAATCAAGCTTGTGTACTGCTCATGGAGGAACAACAACTCAGGTAAATCGTTTATCCGCCGTCAATGGGGTTGGCTATGCTAACTAGCATGAGAATTAATAACAGGCTCTGCTAGCCAGTTTCAACAAATATATAAAAAAACATTATAAAAGTTACCTACTATAGCTTTAAGAGGTGTTTCTACCTAATGTAAGGTTTCCAATTCCGCACCAAACTAGAGCTGTAGTTTCTCTGCATTTTTTTCCGCAATTATTTTTAATTTATTCGGAATAAATGTTCCTGCTCAAAACCGAATAAAGTATTTAGACTGGTCAGACATAAATGAAGTTACTAAAGAAATAACTTTTTTCTTTTTAATGATTCAATGTTTTTTGCAGGAAGAGATTTGTTGAGGGAACGTGTTTCGTATTGGGATGCGCGTTGGCTTCGCCCCGGGGCGTCTTTCATCCAGAAACCAAAACTGTTCCTTGACGACACACAGGGAGGTTTTTGCTTAAAATTAGCTTTCATTATCTTTTTTTTTTTTTTTTTAAATTTAGGCGAGAGTCTACTTTATAAATAAGCTGCAGTGAGTAAAACAAAAATAAACATAAGAGTTTCTAAACTCCTAAAAGCACTCTATTTATTTCTCTGTTTATTTGAAAAGTCCTATACTTTGGAAGTGGCGAAATCTTTAAATGAGAGAAAAATAACACGACACTGTAAAACCACAAGGCAAAACCAAGTTGGAGGATTCAGTTAAACAATAAACTTACGCCCGACGTCTGAATGCTCCATGAGCGACTTTTTTTTTTTTTCGTGAAAAGCCGGAGTCTCTTCTGATGGAGTGACAGAGGGGGGTAAGCGGCGTTTAAGACTCTGCAGCCACAGATATGCAGTTTAATACTCGCTTCTTGTGACTGTACCAAGATTTGCCCGTCCTGCCCCCCTCCCCCCATCCTCTCCTACTGGCTTTCTAATTCAATGTGTGACCTCTTGCCAGAAAGTTTTAAAAGTCTTCAGGCAAAGATCCAGCAGCTTTAAGTCTGGCCAGTGACAGATGAGCTTGCAGAGGCAGAAGCAAGGCAGCTTGCCCAGGGCAAACCACAGAGCTTTGGTCAGCCTGCAGGGGTGAACTTCTGTTACAGCAAGAGGAAGGAGAGCGCGAGTGGAGAGTATTTCATTCATTTCTTTATTTTTATTCCACAATATGGCACCGTCCTTTTTTTAAGGCCACCTCAGACTGCAGGACGCAGTCGGAGGTCGTCGCCACACGGGGGGAAGGTTTTTTTCTGGTGTCTGACTCCCAGACAACACATTTTGTAGGCAGCTGGGAAATGTACACTAATTTTTTTAATTAAAAAAACAAAAAAACAAATTTTTTTTTGTTTTTGTTGTTTGTTTTCCATGTACAATCAGCGGTCACCTGTGCAGACTAGTGCAACAAACACAGCACGAAAACGTGTTTCCTGCACAGGAAACACGTTTACAATTAACTTGTTGATCAGCGCAGTCAACAGGCCACATATTCAATGGTTAATGACACCAAAGGGAGACATTATATGTGCAACAACAAGACAAGCCATGCTACCCTCTGGTGTTACTAATTGCTACCACATATTTTTTGCGAGTTGCTGGAATGAGGCAGAGCTCATTTAGTAATTGGATATGCAAGCAAGAAAGGGAATAATAGATCTCAAGAAGTAAAAGGGCTGTTTTGCATATGAGGGGGAGCAGCTGCTTTGCATATTGCAAGGGTTACTCTTAAGTATGCTGGCCATTTTGTTTTCACTCATGAATGGGCTTTTATGTTTGTATTATGCATGACATGCATGAGGACACCTGTTTAATGATTAAGAGGCATTTTTAATTGCAAATGTTTTGAATCTGTGTTTGAAAGGGCTGCCTTGTGTTTCCCAGTGCGAGCCCCGAACACTTCACTGGTTTATTACATATAACCATTTAGCAACTTTACAAAAGACAGACGTGGAAAGAATATCTCTGTTTGGGGTCCAGTAACCGGGTCTAGTAGATTGTAGACACTCTACAATCTACTAGGGTCTCTACAATCTCTAGTATAGACTAGTCTAGTCTCTCTAGTAGAGACTAGACTACTAGTTTCTATTAGAGAAACTAGACTAGACTCTAGTCTAGTCTCTAGAGTCTAGTCTGTAGAGTCTGTAGAGACTAAAGACTAGACTAGTCACTCAGTAGAGACTAGTCTAGTCTCTAGACTCTAGAGTCTATTCTCTACTAGTCTCTACTAGAGACCACCACGTAACACACCACACTCTGCAGGACGTTGTAAGATTGTCATAAAGTTTAAATCGGGGCAAAAATTTAAAGAGTCTTTATGGGGAACACCAACATGCAGAAGCATTATCTGACAGACCCCCCCGCCCTCCGTCCGTCCCGCAGGCTGCGGCAAAGAAAGGTTGGCTTGGTGTAGATGACTCGTCTTGGGAAAAATTGGGAGCGTTAACACAAACTTGTTTCCAAATGCTGCTTCAGGAAAGTAAATGAGTATAACTTGTGAAGTAGAAAATGTGACAATTTTTTTTTTTAAAAAGCCATATTTGTAAAAATTATATCATTTGTTCTTTAACCAAAAATATGGAAATTAACCCTAAATACATTTTGTAATATTTTTAAGTGCTAACCAACGGCCAATTACATTAAATATTGGTGGTTTCTTTGTTTGTTTTTTTTTACCTATTCTAGTCTACAGAGTAGCATAAATGTAAAGAGTCATGCTATTGTTCTCTGCCTTGCTTTAAATGACGTGACTTTTCACATTTCTTCGTAAAACCTAAGTATTTATGAATGGCATGAGTTTGTCATTCGGACATCAGCCAGCGACAGGTGGGGGAGGGGCATCGAGTCTTCCTTTATTGTGCGTTTAAAAGGGCTTTTGAAGCAGTTACCGTATAACACGGTCCGACTTGCCGTACTGTACTCCGTCGGCGTCGCATTCAGCACCGATTAACAGCAGATCTCGCATTGTCTCGCCGCGGCGCCGCTTCCTCTCACACGGCCTCGTCTCTGAGCACCACTCTGTGTTGCTGCAGCCAAGTGCTGGACGGAGCCCGCCCTCGAGTTCTGCCATTATCAAGACACTCGATAAAACGCGAACAAAGAGCACATTATGAAGCTAACGGGGGGACAGCTGGCGCAATCTGAGCAGAGAAACAAGCAGAGATGTCAAGACGGTCACTCTGAGTCGCCGCCAAGAGCCACAATATGGTTCAGAGAAATTGCACCGCGCGGATGATTTACTTTTCTGCGAAACAAAACGACTCTCCAAGTCTCTCGCATGAGCACAATGGCGAGTTCTCCGCATGGCTCCCATAACAGCGAGAACAAAACGGGAAAAGAAAAAAAAAAGAACAGTGCGTGTTCCTCCCGCAAGTTTTAGCTCGTTGTCAGTTCTGCTTGGCCTGCGTATTTTTATTTATTTATTTATTTGCTTTTTGAATCGCCAGCCTCAGAGAAGAGACGATGCGTAATCACCTTGAACTTCACCTGCAACCCGAGTGTTTGAGCAAACCCACGTCTCACAGCCATAACATCTCATTTGAAACGAAACCGATGTTTAGAGATGGTAAACACGACTGGAGTTTATCCTGATTATGGATCATGGTCATGACCGCTGCGTTACTCCGCGCCACGGAGAGACGCGGCCTCTGGTGAATGCTTAAAGGAGCGCTTTGCTGAATAACTGTCAAAAATACATGCGTTTCCTGTGTCTTGTTAAAAAAAAAAAAAGAAAAGTCAAGGTTTTCCTCCGGTGCATCCCTGAGCAGAGATCAGGCTCTGCTTTCTGCGGTTTCCCGCTGATCCACAGAGAGGCGAAAAAATAAACAAGCAAGAGGTCATCGCTCTATCACGCTCGATCGCAGGTGTCCAGGGGGGAAAAAAAACCGCAGCTCAAGGTCAATTATTGACAGTAATGGATCATAAGTGTGTGAACGACTTTTGTGATATAATTTTACGGTTGATGATCTCCCACCGTCCCCGCCCGGACCGGACCGTACCGGAGTAAGGGCCGCAGAAAGTTGCTGAATAAATTCCGAGTAGCTCTCGCCGTCCTGTTGGTTGTTTCTTTAACTTTATCTTTTTGAGCCAGCAGGGCCAATTTTCGGAGCTGGCCCCGCAGCAGTCAGCGGTGAGAGCCTGCAGCGCTGACTGCACATTTGTCATAATTGTCTGCAGGCTAAGCCCACAAAAACAGTAGTTACAGTTGTGCTGGTTTTCTGTTTGACAAGTAAGCACATTGTGTGTGTGTGTGTGCGTGTGTGTGTGTGAGTGGACACACCCAACACTTACTCGAAGAATTGAGTTGTGATTTTGCTGAGGAATCTAAAGTTAACTCCAATTTCCACGTCTCTGTGACCGACGGAGAGATGTGTAATATCTCCAGTTGCGTCACACAGACTGTCATTCATCACATTAAGTGACCTCTGGCCAGTGCCCTCAGCCACGACCACGGAGCCTGGGTATGATGGATGCTTTATTAGAGACCTTTATTAGTGTACTTTAGCCAGGAGATAAACTTTGTAATTAATGTCTCGATTTGAGTATATCTCATTTATTTCAATCGGATAAAGGTGACTCTTCCAGCCGACCGGAGAACAATGGCCGTCGGAGGAGACAGGCGCTTGGCAGCGGAGCGGAGCCCAGGAATGCTGGAGAACAATCCCGTCATCCATCATGGTGCGTAGGGAGTCGGCCAGCTCCGCTCGTCGCAGGGAGACTAGCGGAGAAGCAGCTCGGTGCGTCGGGGAATGGCAGAGCGTCGCCGCTTTGCAGGACGCGAGCGAAACCCCAAACTTCACATCGACCGGTTTAAAAGTCTCACGGCACAACGACTGTCGTTTGTTTTGTTTTCTTTGTTACTTAAGTAATACACTTATGCCACTAAGCCTTAAAGCTGGGGTATGTAACACTTTTATATTTAATTTTTTATTTTTTTTGTATTTGCTAAAACTGTTGCTACAGATAAATTGAAAATAAATAAAATAAATTGAACACCTTTGCTTTAGGGCTCCCAGTGCTAATTGCAGACATATGCCTCAATCAGAAGCAACCAATCAGAGCCAAGAGGAGGGTCTTAGCGCTGTCAGTCATGCTTGTCTGCTCTTTGCTCTGCTACAGCTTTTCCCCATCCCCAGAGCCTAGTTAGCATGGCCACCCATTATGGCAGGTAAATGGTTTTCCTATAAAGGTAGGTTGTTTATCTACCTGCAGTACATCTAGCATCACATACATGAACATGACTGACAGCGCTAAGACCCTCCTCCTGGCTATGATTGGCTGTTTTTGACGGAGAGCGTCTTCAGATTGCAGTAGTAGCACAGGAAGGAGTTAGAGGAGCTTTATTTATTTTTACAAATGATCTTTCTCATACTGTACTGCCATGACATGGTGACAGCTTTAACAAATGTGGAGAAAAAAAACAACAAACAAACAAAAAACACTTTTATAAAAGTTGCATCTTCCAGCTTTGAGGAAACCAGAGAACAAACACGTTAAATTCAGAAGTATTACAAGTGTTTATGGTTTATACAGTTTTTGTTGTTGTTTTTTTTTCACCATATTTCCACTCTGCTCTTTATAAAGTACCATAAGTAAAACATCTTGATATTAGCTGGTTAATTAGAGGCTGTGTTTGGCTTCTATGCAGACATGATGCCCTTTGCTCGCCAGCTGTGTTTTTAAAACAAAGTGAGCTTAATAGTCCTAAAAGGTCTTCTTTTAGTTCCCACTCCAGAACTGACTGCAGCCATAGCCTTTGGAAATCTTGGGATACCTTCACAGAGGGTACCTTTTACTTATTTATTTTTTTGCAACCTTGAGCCGTCGCTGTTTTGCAAGGGCATTGAAGGTGGTGCGTTCGTGTGCTTGTCCAGATCTTGTAATTCATAAATTACCCTTAGCGGATTCAATGTCAGCTGATGGGATGGACTGATGCAGCCAAGACTCTGTCGGTGTAATTTTAGTCTGTTAGCAGCAATGTTGTCCAGAAGATAAAATACAAACAAACGCCCTGTAAAATAGTTTCATCAGTCATTAATCAAGGTGGTACGATTGGAATACCCGAGTATGGAGGGGTTATTATTCTGCCCATGTTGCTGCAAACTTACTGAATCGACAGTGAGTTTGAGACAGTGACACAACAGGTAATGGGACAATGAGTGATGATAAATTCACAGAACCTTATGTCATGAAACCCAACTTATCCTTTTAAAAAGCATGACTGACAATTTATTTGCAAAAAGAAATATTTCCAAACAGATGAATTTGTCTGTCCTGCACGCAAACGAGTTGCATTTTTCAGCCAGCTTAGCTGTGATGTGCAGCCAAAGGTGGGGAAGGGTCATGGACGCAATCCTCTACTCTCCATTCTGCTGCCGAACTCTTCCCTGGCATCTCACTAAAGCTGTGGTACACGACACTTTTTATTTTGCATATTTGTTGAAGCTGTCGCTTTATCTTGACAGAATGGTGTGGGGGAAATAATCTGTGGGACACAAAAATCAAGCTCCCCTACTTTCTCCCAGTGCTAAGTGGAAACAACCAATAAGAGCCAGGAGGTGAATGCTAAGGCTAGTTAGCATGGCAACTAGCCTTAGCAGTAAGTCGCTTTTCCTCCGTCAGCACATCGAGCAGCATTGATTGACAGCACTAAGACCCTCCTCCTGGCTCTGATTGGTTGTTTTTGGTAGGGAGCTGTAAATTTCTTCAGATGGCGATTGATTGATCATCTGCCTCATAACATGACATAGTGACAATTTCAACAAATATGTGAAAAAAACACATCCTTCATAAAAAACTATTGTGAGGCATAGAAATGTTTTCCTGGTTTTAGAACTGTAAAGTTTTTAAAACACTAACACACATTGCTACTCTTGCCTACTTAAAATAGACCAAAGCAGGGGGACGGGGTGAGGGGGCGTGTTCACCGTTTCACCCAAATGCCTCAAGCTCGAGTGTCATACGGTTTCAGTCGTCGTAGCAGCCGTCGGTTCCAGTATGCTCCGGTGGCGTGCTGCTTGCGTTGTGCGGTTCAGCGGTTACCCACGCATCATTAAAAGCGGAGCTGATAACTGACATAATGATGAGAGCTGCCCCAGCTCCGTCGAGCTGCCCTCCATGATGATGGCAGTGGTAATTTTCCTCTTAGACTGGCCACTCCTGTTTACTTAACCTTTACACAGTCCTCATTAACTCACCATCACCAGCAACTATGTAGGGTTGCCAAGGGCAAACACAATGGGCAGATGGAGCTGGGCTGTGACCATCACTTAGCTGGACCGAGGCCACTCTGCTGTCCTGCTGGACCCGACTCACTCACTCTGGATCTTAACATGTCATTACAGTGCATTATTTCTGCTGCAAGCTACGCGGCCGGCAATAACTAGTTTTTCACGAGCGTTGCTTCTCATTTAGGGAGGAGCACAGACCAGAACCAGCAGGGTGCTGAAGGGGAAAAAAAAAAAAAAAAAAAAAACAGAAAAAAATGTCACACTTTTTCTCTCTGCTGCAAACACACTCTTGGCAGTTTTTTTTTTCCTCCTCCTCTCTCCCTCCCTCCTTTCGTCTAAAAACAACTTTAGTTTAGCTCCATGAGGGAGGACAAAATGCAAACCCAGCAGCGAGGGTAATGGGATATAGAGTCATTCATTCTGATGGCAGTTCATAGTCTATGGCCAAATGACATCTTGGAACAGCGCCACACTGATGCAGAAGCACCTTGAGAAATTGCAGCCATTATTAATTCAGAGTAGGACAGCGATGTGATTCTACACCTCTGTACAAGCACACACACAAAATGAAATCCTGCTGAACATCGTTGAAAACATCCTGAAAGAAAAAGTTTTTAAATCATCCTCACTTCCACGGTGAGGATGATTTTTTCTTTTTAAGTCAAACATGCATATACTGTATGTAAAACAGGATTATTATTTATTTGTTTATTTCGTTTTGGTGTTAAACGGAACCGGACGTAACTTGGACCTTTGTTTTGCTCATTTTGTTTCAGATGTGTCCTTCTGCGATCGCGTGCAAAGAGTGAAGAGCCAGCGCCCGTTAGCTCAGTTTTTATCTACGTCCACCGGCGACTTGTGAAAGACGCTTCAATCCAAGTGGAGAAAATGAAAACAAATCTGAAATGTTAATTCACACGCAGTTTGGAGTTCCGCTTTGCTATTTAAATCAGATTAGCGCCAGGAGTCTCGTGTTTTACCGAGTAGGAAGTCTTTGATTACCTGAGTTTCTGTACTTTGCTTCCAGTCGATAGTGAGTTTAACAATGGAAAAGAACAAGACCGAGAACAAGACAAGAAGCAAACGCTGTTCAATAATAAACACCTTTAACCACAAATGAAATATAAAGCTGCCCATAGAGACCACCTAAAGGATCTAAGGTGTGAAGTTTTGTCTTAGCTTTTCAAACCACATAAGATGGTACCAATTGTCAAACACAGTGGCGGCACTGATGTGATGAGGGCCGGGTGCGCTGCGTAAAAACAAAACAAAAAAACTTCATCTTCACCTCAAGTCAACGACTAAATAACTCAAATTTGGACCCAGTCAGACAATCGACTGAAATCCAGATCAATACTCATTTTGGAGGAGATAAGGCAAGTCAGCATCCAGGTCCTGAAATGACCTCGGCTTCAACCCCGTTAGAAATTTATGGACTCCGCTTAAAAGCTGAGTCCAGGCAGGAAAACAGGTCCATTAAAATAAGCTCTCCCTGCTGTTTCAAGTGTCCAAATATCCGGCCGGGAATGCCGGAACGTGCCGTTGGCCACAAAAGACGTACGGCTGGAGTTCAACTCCAGAAGAGCGGCAGCATTGCTGGGCCTCGACGTACGTATTTTAGCCTGAGTGAGGAATTTGACCCACGTGATCAGGAAAGCCGCTGTAAATCCAAACGCGCGACAAGCTATTGTTTTTTGGGGGTTTTTTTACGACCCGTTGAAATTGGCTGTTGTGGAATCAGCGCGTCTCAAGAGAATGAAGTCGAAATGTATAATTACGACCTCGGAGCGGCACATCAGCCACTTTGACGACCTGTTTCTGTAAAAAACATTATATATTCTCAGTACCTCCAGAAATAAAGACATATGGTCTAAAATCTATCTAAGCCTAACTAATGTTTTTCTTCGGCTACAAGGTGTTCTCTTGCATTTATCCTAAATCCTTTTGTTTTGTAACTTTTGCCACTTTGTGCAGTGTTTTGATATGCTGGTTGTCACTAGTTCTTCCACATTCAACCCTGTCTTCCTGCAAACACATGGCAGAAGGCGTGAGATTTAAACACACGAGCCACAAATTACTGTTCATTCACATAGATATATCACCCTGATCAGTGGCTGCATGCTCAGGATGGTAGCAGAGATTAAAGTGTCAAAACTAAAGTAAAAGTGAGGGTGCTTAACCATTTCACTAAAAAGTTTGGGTGTTAACACAAACCCCAGCTTTACTATGACATTCATGACAAACGATGTGAACCTCTGAATGTAACTTACTTCAGGCGACTTAGCGTTTTTGAAACCTTGGAAGAATTTGCCCAGATCAGGTCCGAACGCAGCATGAGGACTTTTCTGGTGTTTGTGTTCTGTACACTGAGGCAGAATATAAAATGCTCTGAGCTTCTTAATTATTAAGCGAGAGAAGCGAGCGCATCTGGAATTTCTGCAGCTGAAAAAAAAAAAAAAAAAGTTCTTCTTCAGGGATATTTAATAAAAAACCGTCTTATTGTATCATTTGGGTGTTTTCCTTGCACCCCGTGTCTAAAACCCCTTAAACTCCATTTTGCTTGTTTTTTTTTAAACGAAGCCCACATGACTTGGGCTTAGAGCCGCAGAGCTGCTCGCAGAGATTTAAGTACCTGCTTCTAGCTTACATCCCAGTCGACCAGTCAAAGCAGATGGCCAGTAATGTCAACACATGCAGGAGCTTCCTCTCCTAAGCCCGACTCGGTCTCTGTTGGGTCCCCCTAGTTTGTTTTTTAAACTCCCACCAAAGGTCACGTCTGCCGTGTTAGAGTAAACAAGAGGCCGATTATACCAGCATGTTTTGTCTCCGTAACACTCTCGGTGGGACACGGACTGCTCTGTTTGGTTTAAGTGGGCCTGCCTCCAATCAGCTAAATCAACAGTAGCCGTTTGGAACCGAAGCGGGAGTGACAGGTGAAGCGTCGCACCGTCTGCTTTCGCCTTCCCGTGTTATCAGCTCCCGGGGCTGTGAAAGGCAGGACTTGAGTCACTCTCCTGTCAATAGTGAAGCAACCCAGAGGGACACACAGGAAATCCATTAGCCTAGTTCCGCTGTTTGACATGCTCCGAGTGAACAGCACCTATCCTGACACACCACCATGACTGGATTACCAAGTGAAACCCGGGGCACCGCGGCGGGATAAATACCAGAATCGCCCCGGCGGGCTGTTAAGAACGGGAAGGGAAACGGTCGTCTTCGCTGCTGGTGTTTTCTCATGCAGAAACGTTCAGCTGCTCCTGCTGGATTTAACTTGTTGGTAAACTTTGAAACACCTCTGCCCGCTCGGCCCAATGCTGCACGGTTGCGACCAACGCCGACGGTTTTCATATCCGTAACGTCGAAATAGACGATGAAGACATGTTTTCAGGCTGATGATCCCGACGTGCAGGAATAACAGGTGCTGTGAACGACGTGTTGCGTTCCTGTTCTGCTCCAAAATGTCTTTAAGACTGCGGGATGTCATTTTTTATTAGAAAAACGTTTTTATGTGTTTGCTAAAACTATCTGTCTGTTGTGACTGTGTGACAGATAATGTGTGAGCAGATCAAACTGCTCCACCTCCTCCCAGTGATACTGCTGCTGCCTGGAGAAATCAGAAATCAACCAATCACAGCCAGGATGACAGTATTAGCGCTGTCAATCAACCTCAGACACGCGCTGCTCAATGTGCTAATTACGGAGAAACAATTGATCTTTTTGGAAAAAGTATTTATCTGCTTTTAGCCATGCTAACTAGACTTAGCATCAGCTGTAGAAATAATTACTAAATAGAAATAATTACCCTGACCCTACATAAAATCCTCCGATTCTGATCTCCTGGCAATTTGCTTGCTTCTTAAACGAGGCAGTGATTTCACATTTGTTCTCCTGAAATCAAAATATCCTGTTCACGTTTCGTCAGAAAGGAACCCGTTTATTCTGATCTCCGTTTGCTTTTCCATTTTTATGTCCTGGTCATTTGACCCTAAAAGTTTCCCTTTCTAATAATTAGATAATCGTCCCGACCCCCTTCCCATCGCTCGTTGCTTAAATTCAATCACCTCATTATCCCAACAGTATTTAAGCTTATTTGCTACCCAGGTAATTATTTGTCAGTGGCTTCCAGTTTAATCCATTTTTGTTTTTTGTTTTTTGTTGTTGTTGATGATTGCCTTCATTACTTTTAATCACTTCATTAGCTTTTCTCTTTGGACTTTTGAGTTCTTGCCGGTTTTGTGGGTTTCGGTGCCATTAAGTTCACGCAGCGGCTGCTGCCTCCGCGTTATCTCCGACCCGTGAGCTGTAACTCTGGACTTGGACTCGTCCCTCCCACCTTTTCCAAGCCCTGCGACGGTTGAGGCCAGGCCTGAAAGCAGCCAAAACTCTTCCCTGACACTTTTCCCAGCCATAATGTAGAGACAGTGCTCACTTAATAGCCCATTGGAATGTGAGAGATGAAGGCTGGTGACTTTGAAGCCATCTGGTGACCTCCCCAGAGCAACTAAAGAGACATTTCTCCAGTGGCAGCTGTAATATAGCACCTCTGCCTGTATTATTGGCCATCTCAATGCAGGTGTCCTTCAGCCCCATTTAGGTCACTCTCTCCAGTGCGTTGTACAAATAAAATTACGCGCAGATTGCAATGCAACCGCCATTTCTCGACCGGCCAAATTGCTATGAGGCCGGGAGAAATTGAAAAAGCTGGCAAGGGCTCAGCTACCTGACAGTGACTGTGACTATGATGAAGTATCCTCCCGTTACCACCGGTGACTTTGCCAAATATCTGAGATCTCCACAGTCTTCACCCCATGCTCTGGACCTGCAGGGTTTCATAAACAGGGAAGAGCCACTGCCAATATTTCTAGAAGAAACACCCACAGACCAGCCTGTAGGATCATGGCTCTCTAAATATCTTCCTGCCAGGGGGGGTTTGATTCATTTTCATGTTCCGTTTTAGCTCTTTGTTTGATTTATTTATTTATTTTTTTGGCTTTGGGATAAAGCTCTTCCTCGGGTTTCAGCAGCTTGGACATTTCCGAAATAATGGACAGGAATCCATACGCTATGAAACGCAACAAACAAGCTGAGCTTGAGAATCAGATTGTTAAAAGTTGCCGCTGAAATACAGCAAACGCATCGCTGGCTGTAACGCCGTCACAGGAGCCGCTATATGTACGGCGCGCGATCTGAAACGTGAGCGCTCTTTGTGCGGCACTTTGATATTTAATGCTGTAATTTACTCGGCAGAGTCACACGGGGAGGCCCAAGGTTGTGGAGCGGACCGATTGCTGTGGCTGTCTGGTGAGCTGATGTTTGAAATGGACTCAAAAGACGGAGGCTGAAAGGGAGAAAGCGGGCTCAAGGTGTCTTTTTTTCCCATAATGAGCGAGGCGCTGATTGTAGGGGAGCTGCCAACGACTCAGCAGGTGTCGAAATGCTATGCATGAAAGAACCAGTGTAGTCAATGCATAGAGGACACCGAGTCGTTTGCAGGGGTAAGCAGTGAATTAAGATTTACTCGCTTTACTTGCCTTGGAGAAAGTATCTCTTTTTTCCATACATTTTTTAAAATATATTTTGGCACATTATAATCACACAATTCAAAGTGTTGTACGTAATAGAGCAGGTCCTGATTTTGTGTGGCTGTCGAGTGAAATTCAAGAATAATACAAATTGAACCAACACAGGACAGGTGGCTGACGCAGGTGGAAACTTTGTTTTTTTATTTATAATGGAGAAATTGAAATCTTCGTTGAATTGTTAGTATTTATCTTGAAATATAACCACGTTTCACTTTTGCAATTTTTTGCAAGGACAACATCCAGACAGTTCCAGAGGCAGAGTGACCTAAATCCTGTTTTTATTGCTCCAAACTGACTTAACGTTTTTTTTGCTTTGTCCTTAATTAGTTTTGTGCAAACTCTTTTTCTTTCAATTCTTTGTTTTGATAGGGAAACTCTGCAAAAACCTTATGTTTTGGCTGTATAATAGATTACACATCTCATTCCAACAACAACAAAAATCTAATTAATTTGTTTAATTACACTGTTGCATTGTTTAGTAGGTTAAAAAAAGTGTTACACTATGAATTTGTGACTTGACAGTTTGGGCCCATGTTGCAAAAATGTTGGACATCCCTGTGAGAGAGCAACACAACGTCGTAGATCATTGCGGAGTGGGAAATGAAGTGACAAATGGTTTTCAAGCAATTTTCATCAACAAATCTGAAAAAATGATTGAAAAATATTTTAGGTGGCGCTCCACAAAATTCAGAAGAGCAACTCATGGCCCAGACAAGGGGAAAAGGTGAGTCCATTGCTGTGGTCGAGGTCCCCAAGGTAGTTAAAACGTTCCCCAGATGTGAACAAGATTCATCCTAAGATGCTGAAGGACGTTGGGGAGTTGCAGTAGTTTTGGTTTTTGGTTCCAGTCTTTAAGAAAAGGCAGGTAGGTAGTGGGTACACTACTTTCAAGAAATCACAATCCTCAGACTTGTGTGTAAAGCTTACTTTGCTTACGGTGGAGCTCGACCAGTTGCTGATGTCTGGATTTGTGAAGAGCGCAGTGGTTTTGTCCTGGTGGTGGCACTTGGACCAGATTTCTACCCTTGAAGTGGTCGCTGGAGTTGAGTTATGTTCCCCAGACGCGTTTTGTGGACCTGAAGAGGGCTTATCGCTCTGTCCCTTAAGATACGTTTGTCAAAGTTTGTGACACCTGGGTTGCCTGGTGCTTGTATGAAAATAGCGATGTCCCCAAACCCGCCACAAAGTCAAGTCTGTTCCCAGTGAGAGCTGGACCCTGCTACTGCTGCCCTTTGTCCCCAATCCTCTTTGTGCTATTCATGGAAAGGATGAATGATTGTCGAATGGAGTGGGATAATGTGAATGCTCCAGCGTGAGCCAGAAAGCTAAGCTATTCATTTACCAATCTGTCTATGTGCCATTTCTCACTCATTGGCAAAGGCAAGATCCTAAACACAAGCCCCCCTCACCGCCATGCTGTGGAACGTCCCACTCTCTCTCACACGTGGGGTGAAGAGTCCGTCACCCAGTAGGAGCTGCAGCGTTCCCAAACCGAACGAAAGAAGTCAGTTGACCTAGAGCCCGGAAAGGTGAATGGCCTGTGCTTGTTTAGCGTTTCATCAAAAGCACTTTACACTACGTCCAGTCACACACACACGCACACACACACACACACACACACACACATTCTCATGGTGACGGTGGCCTGAATAGTAGCCACAGTGGCCATCGTTCCAGCCTCCAACCTTCCTTTGGACGCTTTCTGGGCCAATCAGAGAGTGAAGAGACTCTGGGACAAACCCAAAATACCACAGAGGAACAACGTATCATTGCTCGACCGGGAATACTAGCAAGTGTTTCTGTGGAAAGAAAAAGCTTCATAAAAACTCTTCAACAGTTAAGGTTTTAATTTTCATATCAGTATGAAAATGAATACGTTTCTGTTTTGCCACTCTCTTCAATCTAATTCAGTGCTTCTCGACTGCGGCCCTCATGGCCGACTGCCCCGGATGTTTGAGGCGCTTCCCCGTTGCCACACACCTGACTGGAAAGAGTGTGTGACGCGGCCATTTCAATCAGGTGTTCTGGATCACAGACACGTCCAAACTATGCAGGGCAGCGATCCGCGGGAACTGGAACTGAGAGACAATTAAACCCGCACGCGCTGATTAAGACCTTCCCGCTATTCTCTTAATGCATCTGGCTTCTTTAAAATGCAATTTATATCTGCCTACGCTGGTTCAGTTTTACTGTAGGGCCCTTTTAATCGCTTTGTGAATGAAATAAATTAGCTTTACCTTGCCTTTAAGCAACAGCATATGCATGCCAAACAATGAAACGCCACACTTTCATTGGCTCTCGCACACACAATCAGAAGAGTTGAGCTAAGTGCCAGAGACAGGTTATGACAGGAGTAAAGTGGTTATCTGAGATAAGAAACGTCTATCCTTCAACTGAAAATCCTATTTCTCTCTGTAAATTTTTATCTGTGGGTAGCACCTGTTGCAACAGCAAGTCAGCTGGATACAGACACATGAGCTGCATTTTTTTCCTGTCAATATCTTTCGGGGGAAATGAAGCTTCCTCATATATGGCAGCACATAAGAAAAAAAATAAATCTCCCTTTGATGTGCAAATTTGGGCAAAGTCACACGGCGACTGCAAACACCGTGTCGCACACGGCACAACTTCAACGGTGGAGCTCGGTCTCCTTCGGCATCAGAACAAGGAGGTCATTTATTCTAATCGCCATAATTATATTTATCCAAATAAGCAGAAAATCCAGCAGGTCCGTTCGGCTGCCGGCGATCACGTCAAACCTCCGTCTACAGCAGCCTGTAGTTAAGGTGGGAAGCCTGTGTTTACGTGGTTTCAGGGGGAGGCGAGGCCCTGAAGCCCCGCGCGGCGTGGAAACCCGGACCATTTATCTTTCGCTTTGTGAGGATGCGTCTGACCTTGGTGCCCCGAGGAAATGTTGATAAAGCGTTTTACCTCCGAATCATGGATCACAGCATTAGCTCCGCGCCGGCACTTTTGTTGCCCCGCGTCTCAGCCGACGCCGCCGAGCGCGGGGAGGGGAGAGACGGAGGCGCACACGTGGAGGCTTGAAATGGGATTTTTTTTGTTTTTTTTTGCTGTGACCACAGGCGAGGTGATGTAACATCTATAAAGATGTTAAAAGAGTCAACGCGGCTTGGTTTTGTTACGTCTGAACAACTGCTTTTCTTCCCAGGCTGCTGAGATCTGCTACAGATGACAGAGGAAAGATGAATAAGCGCCTATATGAAATGGTCAGAGACTAGTTTTCTTCATGTTGCTGTTTTTATGTGCCTGTTAAAGGGGCGGTACGTAACTTTTATAGCATTTTACATATTTGTTGAAACTGTGATGTGTTTACAAAAATGCTATGTACATTTGCATTAAGCCCAAAATGGCCACTGCGTTTAAAAACTTACATTCGTTATGTGATTTAGGCGAAAACACCCAAACAGGGTGCAGTGGGCTACTTTAATACTACTTGTGAATTGTGTTTTCTTTTTTTATTATTATTTTAATGCAGCTGTCATCTTAAACATATTAAAAAGTTCACAAAAGGTCAACTAGACCCCTTCACATAACTTAAATCAAATAAAAATAGCAGTTTGTGCTGTGACCACAAACATTTAGTTTAATGCGAAACATTTAGTTTTTGATGCTTTCATTTGAAGCGCAGAAATGTCATAAATGCAATAAAAAAGATGTTGTTGTGGCTTTTTTCTTAAAATAAGTATCAGTGAACCTTTGGATTACCTTGATGCCTAATAGATCTTAATTTTACAGAGTGACAAACTAACAGCACCGTTGACTAATTTCGCTGATCCTAAAGACATTTGGTTGCACTGGATTTTGTTTAGGAATTTCGGGGTTAACAGAGGCCACACTTTTTATTTCTAATATAAGCTTTAAGTTAGACTATCACAAAGAATCCCAAATAGGACTTTGGCGTTATTTTGGTAACGGATGTCGCTCTGTTATTTGCCAAAGGTTTTGAAAGCGCTTCTGCCACCCCGTTGCGTTGTTCAAGGACAAAAAAATTAATAAATAAATAAAAAAATCTATGTAGTTTACTAAGTTTCTACAAAAGGAAATCGTTTTCATTTCATATTCCACCGTTATTGATTAAAGGTCCGGCATGTCCAGTGCCAGGTTTTCCGCTGTGCAGAGGCCGGAGTCGTCTGCAGTCAAGCTGGGATTTACACATTAGTCCCAATAACAACGATAAAGTTAACTTGCCCTCCGACAAAACTACAAAAAGTCACATTATATGTTGCTATCATATGAAGAATGTATTCAAATAATAATTTTTTTTAATAATATTTAAAGATTTAAATATTTAAAGATTTAATAATCTTTCAAGCCCATAGGTCCTGAAAGATTATTAGGCCTGAGCAGCTAAGCGCTGCGAAGGCCTATTGTTTTTGTACTGTTTATTATTATTTT
The DNA here is from genome assembly GCA_922788865.1 of Poeciliopsis turneri. NCBI lineage: Eukaryota > Metazoa > Chordata > Actinopteri > Cyprinodontiformes > Poeciliidae > Poeciliopsis > Poeciliopsis turneri. The sequence continues at coordinate 749,159 of CAKLNU010001078.1, forward strand.
TCTTCCCACCTCTTTGGGGGGCTTTTTGGGGGCCTTATCATATTCAAAAACTCACCAAACTTGGGGGAAGCATAAAGGGAGTTTAAAAATTGTGATTTTTAAGGTCAACACAAAAATCACACAAGAAATGGCTCTACAGCGCCACCTAGAAATTTTCAAAGGACCCTTTCCTATTCACTTACTTCATCGTAGAGACATGAAATTTGGTACACTTGTAGAGCTCCCCAAGACGCTCAAAATTTACAATTAATGTCATAGTGAAAGTATCACAGAAAGTCGGCCATTTTGGATTGACTCTCCGATTTTGACCCCATTTTTGCCGTTTACAGCCTTCGCATTTGATCGAACTCGTCCTAGGGATTTCTATTGATCGGCTTCAAACTCGGTGAGTCTGTTCATAAGGCATGTCCCATCTAAAGTTATCAAAACGATGAGTTTTTGACTATGTTGAAAGGGGGTTAGCAGGGGTCAAAGTCCACCGACTCGCCATAAAAACAAACTGTTATATCTCCTACACAGAAACTCACAGAGGCACCAAAGTTATTGTGATTGATCATCATCGGGTCTCCTACAATACCCAATGGTTGAATGATGACATCACTTAGGCCACGCCCCCTGAGAACAGGAAGTGTCATGTTTTACTGTGAACGGTCGCTATCTGACCCCTTTAACCTCATCAACATGAAACTGTTCCCAGAGACAGAAGACATGTTGGTGTGTTGAGGATTCCAACCCTGACCAGCTTCGATGAAGCAGGTGGGTGTGGCGGCGTGGCGAAGTGACCTGTAACGCCATAGCCATACGTTTGGCTCTAAATTCCACAGTTTCGGGCCGAGCTGTTCCAAACTCACTAGGATAGATCCTCATTCACTCCCCGACAGGAATCCTTCACAACATTTGGTGGCCGTGGGCCTAATTTTTTGTATAGCGCCCCCTAGAAAACTTTAAATGATCAGCCCCAAGCCATGCTTTAACCTACAATTATGAAACTCGGTACACATGTGTATCTTTTCAGGACGTACAAAAAAGTCTCTTGGAGCCATGGTCTAAACCCCACAGAAAGTCGACTATTTTGGTAAAAGACGTAATTTTCTCTTCAACATTAATGCAGCCCTGAAAATATAATTTATGAAGGCCATCTTAACATAATAATTATTTAAATGTACATAGTTATGTGTTTTGGTTTGTTCCAATAATTTTTACACTAAAAATATTGATTATTCTTGGTTAAAATAATAAGTAGTGATTGATCAGCTGTCACTGTTTAGAAACTATTTCCGTAATTCGCCACTTGGGGTCAGTGTTACTCCACCAATGAAACAACGCTCTTTCGGCACACGGATAAAGATGATGAATAACTATATGAGTATTTCGACAGTAGGGGTCAGTGTTACTCCACCAATGACAAACATCGACGGGCGGACGACCGTGAAAACTGTGGGAGAGCGTCTGCCGTAATTGGTGCTAAATGCACCAATCTGCACCACATTTTTTGTGCGTCGTCAGGGATTGCCGCCGAACGCATCGATGTGTACCGCCTGGTGAACAGACACGGAAACTGCGCAACGGCTTCTGCGTTGGCACGTGGGTGCGTTGCTGGAATCTGCGTAACAGCTTCCGCGGTGCCGTGCGGGCGGAGGTGCTGTAAACTGCGTGAGAGCTTCTGTGGCGGCTGGCGGTTGCTAGTACCCCGCGGTGACAAATAGGCCGGAGCGGCGCTTGGCTGCGACGGCCGCCCGACGCCGCTTGCGGCTTTAATTGTTATTGATCTCCTTTTACAAGACTGTATTGTGTGTGCACATATATTATTTGGTGTATATGAGACCTAAATGGATCTTCCAGGACCTTGGGCATTTCAGACGCTGCTCACTGATGTGAAAAGTACTTGGTCTGAAAGGACAGCAACACCTTTAGATGGATCTTGTCCAGGTCACGGCTGTAGTTTTTAGTTCTCCTTAAGTTTTAATAACTTTTTTTTTTTTTTTCACGCCAGAGTCTCTCAAGCAGCTCTTCTTTCTTCTCATCACTCACTTTAAGTGGTGTGTACTATCGAGGTTCTGTATGATAGCCGTCCCCGCTTCACGCCGCCCTGTCTGATAGAAATCTTATTGCTGTCTGGTGTGAAAAGGAGAAATACAAGATAGAAAAGATGAGAACAAATGACTCAGAAATTATTTCAGCCAGATCAAATGATTCGAATAAAAAAAATATCTATAAATAGTGCCCAACACTTTCAATAACTAACTAGTAAAAAGCCTCAAAAATATGTAAATATGTATCTATTTATATATATATATATTCTGTTTTTTGCAGCAGAATTATCGCACAGTGACTTTTTGTTTTATTTTTTTCAAATCCAACCATTATTTACTTACTTATAATATACTTAGTTATTGTAAAAAAACACAAAATAATTGCTAAAACTCTCACGACTCCGATAAAATGAATCTGACTGGAGCCTTTTTTGTAAAGCACATTTTTTCTTTTTAAATTGACTCTAGTTTCTAAAGACTTTTAATCACTATTCCATGATACATTCGGATGTGAAATGGAGACTCGTTTCTCCTCCCCGGTTACATATTTCACAGAATGTCAGAACAGCTTTTATAATAAAAGACTCTATTTATGCACATCAGGTGGATATGGGCCTAAATATCTAGTCAATAAGATTTACGCGAAGCCACGAAAAGATTTATTATTGTAATCCACATTATTTGTAAGGTGGATTACAAAGAATCCACATTATGGCAACACAATAAACCTAGCTTAACCAAGCTAATAAACACTAAGCAACACAAAACTCATTGTTATTCCTCCTTCAGGTGTCTAATGTCACAACATACAACTCTGATCAATACAAAGAAATGCACTTGATGTTGAAAACATAACCACTGATACTGACTGCAGGCAGGACGCCGTTTGCATTTAAATCTAGACAAGAGTGCAGACTTGATGTTACAAATCTCAAAAATATTTCAGTTCTTAATTTAAAATGTGTCAAGACGAACAGGCTCTGACTGTCCTAACAGGAAGCTGTAATGTTCTCTGAGGAATTTGATTAGATTCAACTGCTGTGAGTTCAAACACACTATGAGACAGCGACGGGTTTCTCAGCATTGTACCGCAGTGATCCTACGTTTTCATAACATAAACGATAATGTTCGTCGTCTTGCGTATGTCGCAGGACTATAAGAATTATTGAAACCCTAAACCGGCCCTGGCAAATAATTTAAAAGAGTGTCACACTGGAAAGCAACAAGTGATCTAACAATTTACAATTTTAAACTCAACATCAGTCGTATGCCTTTCGGAAAAAAAAAGGAAGAAAGAAAATAATGTGCGATTGTTAGTCATTATCACGGCGTTGCATCACTTCAATATGATGAAATGTAAGTGTAACAAAAGGTAGAAAGGTTGCAGCTCAAACCAACATATCCTCAGGTGTGCAGAAACCTCTTTGCATTTACCCTCTGCTGAAATGGGGGTCATCATCAAACAGCGACTCGCCGCACTCCGGGTGTCGGGATCCGCACGTAATTTAATTTAGGGATCAATGCAGCGCAGAAAACAGCAGCTTAAAAGCCCAAATATGAGCACTGTAAGCTCCTGTCGCAGGAAGACGGGAGGTGTTTTTGGCACTTGATTACAATCCTGACACATTAAACAGTTCGAGGACTAGTTTTGTTAAACAAAAGATATATAAAAAATGAAAAAAAGAGAGAGAAACTCGTATGGAAATAGCCAAAGCTAAGCGAATGTTGCATCAGGGGCACAGACCCGGAGGCGAGCGCATGTCAACACAGCGAGGAAGGGTCTGGTAACTAGCAGTCATTTGCTATGTCATGAAGATTTTCACTGAGATTTGACAGGTGGAGGGAAGCCCACTTGGTAGCAAACAAAACTGATGTGACAAGACGACCCATCTGAGTTGTCAACAGAGCTGAACTGCTGTGGTACCGGCGTCGTGCTCAGGAACCGGTTCTGAGATCCAGAGGAATCTGTTAAGTTTTTCTGCTTTAGGATCGAGTCGTAGGTTCAATGAAGGCTTTTACGCCAGAGTCACAAACAAGAAGAAGAACGACAAAATGCGAGACGTGTGGTCTGTGGAAAAAAGAAAAACAACAACAACAACAACAACAAAACAAAAAAAAGAGGCCGGCCTTTAACAGTGCAGGGAAGCTTTTTGTGTAAGTGCTCAACAATTTCATACTTTGGTGCTCAAAGTAATGCAGAGAGAGAGTTTAGGGAAGTTCAGAAGCTGCTTTTTCTTTTTTTTCCCTTTGGTTATTTATTATTATTTTTTTTTTCATTATCTTTTTGCCTTTGTTCAATGCAACACAGATTTCTGTGGTTTTAACAGATAAACCTTGGACGGGGGCGCGTGGCTTTGGTCTCCGAGTGCCAAACCTTGAATAGGTGTGAGACAAAGTGTTTCAGTCTCTGTTCATACTTGCCGCTAGATATATTTTTGATTTATTTCATGGTTCTGCAGTAGGCCGTGATGCTCTCATTTAAACATTGCCGTTGCAACTTTGCTTCGCTCGTTGTCCCGGGTTTGTTTGTGCTAGTATTATGGTGCAGCCTACATCTAAAAGTACACTAAACTTAAAGCATTTGGTAAATACGAATGTTTCTTTTGGTCGAAGCCACATTTCTGTTAGACTGTTTGGTTTTCCTTTTATTCACCACGGATGCTGCACCCTGAGCAGGTGTATGGGCGGGGCCGGCCCAGCATTTCCTGTTTAAATGACATCACCAATTGCATCACTGGGTTCTACCAAATGGAGGGGTTTCTTTATTGTATCGCATTTGGCTTTCTTTAAAGTAACATTTTAAGTATTTAATGTTTGTGTTGACTATTTAGTTAGTTGGATGAGTTTGTAAATTGTATTATTAATAACTTTCCACCTGTTTTTTGTTTTTTTTTACCATTTGACCACACTACCTCACAAGGCAAGGTGAAGCTATACCCTCTGTGGTACTATAGGAATGTATGAGCTCTTTCACAGACTACATGCATATATATATATATATATATATATATATATATATATATATATATATATATATATTCAAACAGAACAGTGTTGTTACATTAATTGAATTTTTAAAAAATATTTCACATTGAAAAACCAGAAGCATCTGTTTGCAGGAGGGCATGGGGCTGACAGTCAGGGAAATGTGCAGTTCTGTGCACAAACACTTTCAGTCGTGTTGTCTTGGGGTCGACCTTATATGTTGGCCTTTATTGTTTATTGTTTTAATCAACATCTGACTTGCATTTCCCAGCCTGGTGTTCACTAAAGCCAACACTAGGCTGACTTTAGTGAAACACTGGGCAATAAAAACACCTTCTCAGCTGTTAGCTTCCATTGTTTCACTGCGTCTTACATCTGTGACTTTACACACCCACTTTATATATTTGCGAAACCCTGCTTTTGAAATGAATTCCCTTTTCTTTTTATCTTAATTTTTACTCTATCTCCGATTGCAGCCATGGGTTTTTTGCGACTGTAACCCTATGCTGCTCTTTCCCTTCAGTTTTCTATAGCTCCTTCCCTTATTGCAGTGAACACCTGTGTAGGAGCCTGTAGTCTGTCTGTTTCTTTAAAATGTTGACCGACCTGACATCAGCCTCTCTGCCTCTAAGCCGCGACTCCTGTAGCACTAGAAGATCATGTATTTCATTGAAAAATCCTGACCATGCCAATAATCCTCCAAACTCCGTGCTCTAAACCTTAAATCCTTCAGAGAGGATCCTCTTCAAACCCTCACGTCTTGTCCTTTCTTTCGCTCTCTCCCCCACCCAGTTTGACTTTCTTGTGCTGACGTTTACAGTACAGCGTCCCTTTGCGAGAGGTCTGGTGCGGCTCGTTCCATCTGCCCTTCCCGGCTCCATCTGTTGAACTCTGCACATCTCTGTAGGGTTTGTTACCTTTCTGTGTGTGTGTGTGTGCACGCGCCCTCCTGATAGGAAAACGTCTCAAACTCCAGCAGTCATTATCTCTCCAAGTCAGCGAGCTATTCTTTGGAGGAAATCCTCAAACTCATGGGTAAATAAATAAATCCCAGGTTTTGACCTTCCTTATCAAACTCTGCCTCCACCTTAAAGCAGAAGGAGGTCACCGTGCCACCGGAGTACAATATTACCGGAGCACTTCTCCGAATTTTTGAGTTTTTTTAGCCTCTCTTCATTCATGATCTCTTTCATACATTTGCTGTCACATCGCTGCTTTTGGATTTATCCAGCAACCCCGCCACCTACAATAAGCCCTCACCCCCCCGCCTCTGTCTTGTGGGTTGCAGCGCTTCTACACCTTGGAAGTAAAATGAGAGCATTAGTCATATTGCCAAAAGCAACATCTGTTTAAAGTGACAAAGTGATTCTTGCCCACTGGGAGGAAAGATGGAAGCAATCATAAAGTCGGAGAGCAGCTCGGGGAGGTTGAGCGGGGCAACTTTAACCGCGCAGGCTGGATTCAATTGCTGAATTTTAGTTCGGCTCTGTGTTGACAGCTAATGTTGCTTTTTTTTTTTTTATTTCTTTTCACTGGGGTTTGGCTTTATAAACCCAGAAAAACCTGTCAGGATCGGCACGCTTGATTTACAGAGGTTAGGCCTTTCATTTTTAGAATGTCACCGGCTTTTAATGCCTTTCTGGTAACCTGAAACATGCGCTTGGGCTGCTCCACAACCAGAGAACCACCGGAGCTGCGTCATTATTTTCATCCAAAAGGCCTGCTTTCTGATATGCCATTTGATGGGACCTTTGATATGTTCTGATATTCCGAGCCAATTTGTCTTTCTCTGCAGACCAAGGCCTTAGGACAAATACTTCATGTTAATGTAGGCAACTGTGTCCATTGTTGCTTATTATGGGAGGGTGCATTGGTAATTTCAGACTGTAAACAACTTCAGGATTCATAAGATGCACATAGCCTTTCGAAAGTATCCATGTCCTTTGAACATTTCCAATGTTTTCATGTTACAACGGGAAATGTATTTTAGTTCAACGTATTTTATTGCATTTCTACATGATAGACCGACATAAAGTAATGCATTACTGTGAAGTGGAAGGAAAAGGTTGTTTTGTTTCCCCTCCTGCAAATCAAAATCTGAAGAGAAACAAAAAAATCTTTGAATCTGGTGTAGATCTGTATTCAGGGCAGGTTTATGGATACCTTTGCAGAGGAAATAAAAGAAATATGGTAGGTTTTATTTTTGATGGAACCTGAGACAACAGAAGAAAAGAAAAACAAAAAACCAAGTAGTGCTAGCAATAGGGTTTTTAGTTATAAATATTAGCTTTGGACTGACGAGTTACCGGACACCAAGCAACGTATTTGGTCAGTCGATGGCTAAAGCTCAAAAACAGCTCACAAAAAAGATGATTCCATAAAAGGTTTTGACTTTACCCAACATCCTTATTTCATATTTCCATGTTTCTTGAATGTTATGAACTACAAATTGAAGTGACAATAACGAAATAAATAACAAATGTCCAAAGGAGTGTCTAAGCTTAAGTAGTATTTCAACGGAGCTTGTTTTCTAAACAATAACATTATGTTACTTGTGTGTTTGAACAATAACAATATTTGTTGTTAATCTGTTGCTAAGAGATGAGCGCGTTTTCTGGTAACCAAGCGCCACAAAGTAAACATCTGATTTTTACTCCTGTGTTGAAATGTCTCCTTTAAAATGTTTTTACCACAAGTGACAAAGAAAATATTTTCACTTTTCGGCAAAAAATTCACCATCTGCACAGTTCTTAAGTAGTCAGTAGTATAAGATGAGTAGTCTTTTAAAAGACCAGAAGAAATCTTTTGTTTTATGAACAATAACGATATTTGTTGTTAGTTGGTTGCTTAGAGACGAGCGTATTTTCTGGGAACGAAGTGCACCTTGAAGTAAACTTTTGCAAAAATTACCAACTGTAAATTTCTTGTATCTAAGCAGATAAGCAGTGTTTCAAAAGAGCTTGTTTTCTAAACAATAACATGTGTTATTAATGTGGCGTGAAGAGATGAATGCATTTTCTGGTAACGAAGTGACACGAAGTAAACGCCTGATTTTTACTTTTGGCCAAATTGACCAACTACGTATGTCTTATGTCTAATCAGTGGTTCAAATGCTTTCCAAAAAAAATACATATCATGAATGTTGTGTTAGGAAATGAGCGATATTTCTGGTAACGAACAACGACAAAGTCAAAATCAGATTTTTTACTTTTGTGTTGAATGTTTGTTTTATAATATATTTACCACCAGTAACGAAGAAAATATCTTCACTTTTCATCTAAATTCATCAGCTGCACAATTCCTGTTAGGTTGTATGAGATAAGCAGTATATCAACAGAGCCCAAGAAATGTATTTTGAACAATAACAATATTTCTTGTTCACCTGTTGCTAAGAGACGAGCGTGTTTTCTGGTAACGAAGTGACACGAAGTAAACGTCTAATTTTTAGTTTTGCTAAATTGACCAACTAAATATTGTATTTTCCAGACTATAAGTTGTTCCAGAGTATAAGTTGCACCAACCATAAAATGCATAATAAAGAAGAAAAAGACATATATAAGTCGCATGGGGAATATAAGTCACATATTAGAGGGAAATTTATTTGATAAAATCCAACTCCAAAACCAAACACATCATCTTGAAAGGCAATAAAAATAGAATAGAGGCAACAACAGGCTGACTAATCGGGTACGCTAACGTTACGTGACGAACAACGAACTGAGAACATTCTTGGTAAGTTAGCATAACATATTAAAGAGTTATTCAGATAACTATAGGATAAATAACATGCTAAGAAGTTTACCAAACCATCCATGTCTCCAAATCACTAAATGCAAAAAAATCTTCATCCTTGGTGTCACTTTTAAACAATTTCGCTAACTCCAAAGGTAGAATAACAGAGGCCTAGAAGGCGCCCTCTTGTGGTTTAGTGTGAAAATAACATGTGACATGATATAATGATGTATTAATTTCCACACATAAGTCGCTCCGGAGTAGAAGTCGCTTCCCCGGCCAAACTATGAAAAAAACTGACTTATAGTCCGGAAAATACAGTATGTCTTACATCTATTCAGTGTTTCAAAAGAACTTATGTTTTCCAAAGAAATACGTGTCATTAATTTGGTGTTAGGAAACGAGCGTGTTTCATGTTTAACCAACAGCGACAGAGTAAAAATCTAGATTTTTTTTTCTGTAGTGTTGATTGTATGTTTTATAATATATTTACCACCAATAACAAAGAAAACATTTGAATTTTTCTGCTAAATTCACCAGCTGCACCATTCCTGTTAGGTTGTATGAGATAAGCAGTATATCAAAAGACCCCAAGAAATGTAAATTGAACAATAACAATATTTCTTGTTCACCTGTTGCTAAGAGACGAGCGAGTTTTCTGGTAACCAAGCGCCACAAAGTAAACATCTGATTTTTACTCTTGTGTTGAAACGTCTCCTTTAAAATATTTTCACTTTTCGGCAAAAATTCACCATCTGCACAGTTCTTAAGTAGTCAGTAGTATAAGATGAGTAGTATTTTAAAAGACCAGAAGAAATCTTTTGTTTTATGAACAATAACGATATTTGTTGTTAGTTGGTTGCTAAGAGACGAGCGTGTTTTCTGGGAACGTAGTGAGACGAAGTAAACGTCTGATTCTTGCTTTTGCAAAATTTACCAACTGTAAATTTCTTGCGTCTAAGCAGATAAGCAGTGTTTAAAAAGAGGTTTTCTAAACAATAACATTAATTTGGTGTTAGGAAATGAGCACATTTTGTGGTAACAAACTGCCACGAAGTAAAAATCTCACTTTCACTGTACTGTTGAATGTCTGCTTATAATATATTTCCCACCAATAACAGAAAATACATTTCCACTTTTCTGCAAAATTCGGCAACTGCACAATTCTTAAATTGTAACTAGTATAAGATGAGTAGTATTTCGAAAGAGAAGAAATCCTATGTTTTATGAACAATAACAATATTTGTTATTTGGTTGCTAAGAGACAAGCGTGTCTCCTAGCAAACAAAGTGCCACGAAGTAAACATCTGATTTTTATTTTTGCAAATTTTACCAACTGTAAATTTCTTGCGTCTAAGCAGATCTTAAAGTATTAAAACCCACCTCTTCTCCATCACAACTATTTCTTCCTATTTGTCACAATATACCTACATTTTGCTCTCAGATTCTTAATTAATCCAGTCCGTCCAATAATCTGCTTACAATAGCCATAAAAGTAAATTCAGTGGTATTAACAACAATAATAATGATAATATTGACAACCACAACAAAACATATCAGGACAATTTCTTGTATTTCGTGTAGGCCATTCATGCAGATGGTTGAATTATTTAATGTTTGGACGTTTCTTCAATTCCACAGTCAATCTGTTTCATAGTTTCACACCACAGAAACAAACAAACAAACAAAAAAGAATCTTATACTTGTTGTTCTGATCTCTCGATCTTTGAATTTACGTTTCCCACTGGATAAACCGATCAGCCGACAGATGGGAGGTTTCGGACGTGGCACACAATAGTTGTCAAACACAAAGGCTGCAGTCAGGGTAACGAGTTCCAGTTCATTTTTCAACGAGTTAAGAGGACAATTACAACAACAAAGTCCTTGGAAACAAAGTACGAAAAAGTGAACTTCCACGCAGTGCGGTGAACACGCGCCACAACTTTAGGGGGCAGCCGCAGTCTAACACGTCTAGATTGTTCCCACTTTTTTTTTGTGCTGTTTTTCTGGGGGTCAGACGGAGGCAGGGAGCTGGAAGTGCATTATTGAGATGCTGATATGCGAGGCCATTAGGAGCAATTAAAATGTCCGGCACTTATCCTGCTGTTCTCTTGCTGTTTTGGACGGTGGACGAGCTCAGTGGTGGAGCTGGGAGCAGGAAGCCGGCATTAGCGCCATGCAGTGCAGCAGCACTCTGATTTACAGTTCCCAGAGCCGCTGATTGAGGAGAGCATTACGTCACAGCTGATAGATCAGAGAGCCTTACAGCAGAGCGGAGCTCCATCTACTGCTGCTGACAGTAGCTTTAGTGCTGACAAGCAGTGGAAATTGATTTATAAAAAAATAAAAAAATAAAAAAACATATACTCCATGCCTCTATGCGCTCTGACACGGGGGAGGGAAAGCGCTTGCAGCCAGAGAAAACACATACGTACACACACTGACTGAATACTGGAGGAAGCCATAATTCTTGGGGCGAGGAAACAAACGCATTCAATAAAACCCGTGAGGACTTTATTGTAGTAACAGCCAGATCTGGGCAAAGCGCAGATACTCCAATAAAAAAAAGCTTACTGGGAAAATAAAAAACACAGAGTGGAGCGGAGAACGGGCTAAGCTGTCAATCTGCATGTTTTCCTGTTAGTTATTGTGTCTGTTATTTCTTCCTGGGAGGCAGTTACTGCCGCCTCAGCACCGCTTTCCAACGGCCGGCAAGGTTATGAGACCCGGAGACTCTGAGCTGCCGGTTCAACTCGTCTCCCGCACACTGGATCTTGAGCTGCGATGTCTCTGTTTAAGTCAGTCAGCGGTTTTCTCTTATATTCAAAACGCCGCTTGTCTTGTCACCTGTTGATGCGTTTTGCATTTGCCCAGTTAAATATTTATTACTGTTTTTTTTTCTACTTTTCACTTATGGATCATTTTCCAACTCAGTCTGCTTGAGCTTCAGGATGTATAAAAAAACAATCTGATAAGGTAGGATTCTCTGGCAGAGAACAGCATTTTGCAGCCATTTAGGTCCTGAAACAGCAAAATGGCCTAAAACCATTTTAACATAAATGAATGAATGAATCAGTTAGTTACAGAAGACTTGATTCCATCAATGAAAACTGTGAAATGTTTTTTTTTTTTGTACTATGAACTACACAGAAACTAATAAAAACACAGGTCAAGCAATAATTAGTCCTTGGTTAGGCCAGTAAAATTGAACCAGATAATAATAATAATCAGTAATTCATAATTTAACATCAACCCAATTATATTTTCACATAGATTCAGACTGATTTGGATCCCCACCACCTCTTAACACATTCAATTCTCATTTGAAAACTGCTTGTTGTGTTTACTCAAGTTATCGTCGTCTGATATTAATTATCCGTTCGATTCTCTGAAACTTTCCGGCGTGTCGTAGTTTGTAAGGAGCCGGATACATTTTCACAGCTCTGTAGGTCGTTCCTTTTGAGACGTGTGAGCATTCGTAACTCCGGCGAGACGGAGTCGGACCGAGAGGCAGCACAACGGATCTGATTCATTAACATTCGTAGGCAGACGTCCTACATCCAGGGTTGTGTGTTTTAACTGCGACTACCCAAGAGACTGGAACTGAGAATTAGCTCTAGGACAAAAACAAAAAAAAACAACAAAAAAAAAAACTGTTCCATCAGATGAAATTGAGACTTCTGGTAAATAATTGCATCTTCACAGAACAAAATATAAAAAAAAAAAAAAACAATGTTTGTTTTTGACACTGATCTACAGTGAGTCTTTATTTGAAGAAGCAAAAACAGAAGATAATAATGATGAACATTTCAGACTTGTGTTGGAACGAAGCCTAAAAATAAAAACATATGGAAAGCTTCAAAAAGACTTGCATCACCCAGGAATGTGTTTAGGGATTTATTTAAAACTGTAACCTACAACATCTGAAAGTTGGATTTTGGAGGCAGAATTTGGCTCCAGTGATTAAGAAGAAATTTACATTTTAGACTTTAATCAACTTAAACAATATTTAAAAGGCATTTCCGCTCGGTCGCTGATCGCTGCTGACATATTAGACATTTCCAACTGATATCACATAGTGGCGCATTAATCGAGGGCCTGATGTGAGCCTGATTTCTTTTCATTCGTAATGCGCCGTGTGTGTTTATCCTGAAAAATTAAAAGGGCCGGCCAAATAAAAAAAAAATAAATAAAAAACCCCAGCAACAACAGAACCGACGGATGTGCTGCAGGCCCTGCATACCAACCGCTTATCAACACAAATGCTAATGTGACCTTTAATATTAGAAACAAAATTATGAATGAGATTCAAATTCAATAGCTGGCAGACATGAAGCATATCCTCTATATCCATGAAAGCGGACCTACAGCTCCCGAAGTGTGAGCGGAGTAGGTTAATTGAAGTTAGCCTTTCGTTGAAATACGAATAGGAAGCTGGATGAACAAAAGGAGACGAATGGAGATGAGTTATAACACGAGTTCCAGCTCAGATATTTCTACTTCATTAGTGGGAATGTCGGGGGGGAAATGTTGCTGAGTGTGCCGGATGCTGTAAGGTTGCTTCTGCTCGCCAGTAACGAGAGGAACGTCGGAACAGCGTCAGATGAGTTTGTTTTGTTTGGGGTTCAGTAGGAGGGATTCGGTTCAATCCGTAAAGAATAGAAACTACTGTATGAGTATGTGCAGCTGGAAATTACTAAGAAATGTTAATTTTGGAAAATGGTAAAAAAAACAAAAAAAAACAAATGCGTGTTTTGAGTTCACAAGCATCACTGGGTCACTTTGGAAACCTTTTTTTTAAATTTAATTTTCCAACTTGCACTTTTTCCCCCATTTTTATTTTTCTGAATTCCATTTTTTTCAATTTTAACCATATTTATTAGCCCCCAAAACTGTGTGATTACAGTCTAAATAAATAAAAAAAATGAATTAGTAGATAGATAGAGGTCAACAATTGCTGTATAACAGTATAAAAGACTGGTGTAGTTCAACAAAACTGGTTTTACAAGGTGATACAAAGTGTTTCCCCTTCAGCAATATTATGCGCAAGTTATCACATTGACATAAATAAATAAAACAAGAAAATGTAACTATATTTTGAAAGTGTTTAAATTTTGAAAAAAACAAAAAAAACAAATGCAGTTTTCATATTGAAATTTAGCAAATTGAACCAAGAGTTAATATTTTAATGTATTTTCTACTTCTTTGTGTGGCTCACAGCTGAATAGCACATCTATGTTTTCACTTCCACAGGAGAAAGTTGTAGATATGCTTAAAGTATCAACAGGTAACCCGGCAGCAGAGGATCTCGGTGGCCGGGATTAAAAGTGCAACAAATTTCACGAGCTCGTCAAAATGCTCTCCGCGCATATTTAATCTGCAGGTCATCGGCGGGACGACGCTGGGATGAAAGCCTGGCCACAGGGTCACAAGTTAGCATGTCGACTCTTAAGCGCCTTTTCCTTTTTTCCTGCCATTATTCAGCTTTGTGCCTCTGTGATTACAGATCAAAAGTCTGAATCTTCAGTCGACTGTGAATGGACGTGCGTCTCAGAGACGGAAAGAACCTGCATCTAATCGACGCGCCGCGTGCGCGTTTGCTCATTAATCCTCTTGCATGTTGCCTGTTTATTTAGCAAAAGTAGGGGCAGTAATTTAGAAAAGCCTGAACGCCCACCACTAAATCACTGCAAAGTCGGTTATGAGTTGTCCTTTGTTTATGCGACGTGATTGTGTTTGTGTGTATCATCAATGGGAGCCTAAGGCCATAAATTACTTTAAAACAATTAGTTAAAAGCAGTGGCAAGAGTGACTAAGATTAGTGGAATGGACTCGGAGGAAAGGTCAAGCAATGTTTATTTACACGGGACGGAAAAGGGCTCTGCAGCGCAGATCAGCAAAAAAAAACGAAAATAAAATCCTTGAGTCATTCATAATTTTTTGTTGGACATATTTCTGGCGCATTAAAACTAGACCGACGAGAAACACATTCTCTCCACCAGGAGAAACGAGGGCTGGTGAGAGAGTAGCAGAAGAAACTTCACCAATTAACACTGAATACGGTTAACATGTCTAATTTCAAAAATGTGCTGCTAACCAGACGTGAGACTCTTGTTATAATCTTGACTGGAGTCACTGCCACACCAACTCACTATTTTTTTTCTAATTCGTCACCGAATCACGCAAAAAAACACAAAACCTCCAAGTATTTTTGTCTTCTAATTTCTGGTGCAAATGTCATAGCACACTCAGAATGAGACAAAACTAACTTATAAGTAACTTTTTAGCAAGGCATAGGAGCTTGTTTTAAGTCAGTAATTCCTTAATATTGATTAAAAAAAAAAACAACTTATTCCACTGGCAGATTAATTTCACTTATGAAACAGGAAAACTTGTTGCTGTAAGTAAAATAGTCTGCCAGTAAAACTGGAAATTTCCCATCAATGTAGAAGGAAACGTCTACTCCTGTTGAAAAGTGACTTGTACGTTAGTTTTGCCTTATTTCCAGATATTTACACGACTATAAATATTTGGTGAGATTTTGTGGGTTTGAAGTGACATCCGATGAATCACTTCTCAAAACTCATTTTTATTCGTTGGCTTTTATCCATCCATCCATCCATTTTCCATCACCCTTCTCCCTAACGGGGTCGGGAGTTGCTGGTGCCTATCTCCAGCTGCGTTCCGGGCGAGAGGCGGGGTTCACCCTGGACAGATCGCCAGTCTGTCGCAGGGCAACACAGAGACAAACAGGACAAACAACCATGCACACACACACTCACACCTAGGGAGAATTTGGGAAGGCCAATTAACCTGACAGTCATGTTTTTGGACTGTGGGAGGAAGCCGGAGAACCCGGAGAGAACCCACGCATGCACAGGGAGAACATGCAAACTCCGTGCAGAAAGACCCCAAGCCGGGAATCGAACCCAGGACCTTCTTGCTGCAAGGCAACAGCGCTACCCACTGCGCCACTGTGCAGCTCGTTGGCTTTTAATTGAAGCAATTTTTGATATTCTGTTTTTATCTATTTGTGCAACTGTTGTTCCTGTACAGCACTTTGGTGCAGTTCTATACCTGTTTTTAAAGTGCTATATAAATAAATTTGACATTGACATTGTGGTTTGCAAACGTTAAAAAAACAGAGCAGCTATTGAGAGACGCTCCCTTCGCCCTGCAGTTTCATGCCTGTGTACTTCTGGTTGTTTTATGGCTGGTTGTTTCATCCAGGTGCAAAGCCAAGCCGTCTGCTGTCTTTGCACAGGTTATGCATCATTTGGCTCCTGCCGATTGTCGCTTCAGAAAAGCGTCTTTCGGTGACATCTACCAGCATTGGGTCGCTCATATATCCAAAATGGGTCCAAGTCCCATTTTTGTGGGACTTAATCCCACAAAAACGGTAAATAAAACAAAATGATTGCCTTGAAAATAAATTGTGCTGCAGAAGTCAACATTTTTATGATTATTTATCCCTAAACATAAGCTGCTTAATTTCTGTTGCACAGGCAGCCTAAGATATTCTGCTCGTTGCTTTTCCAACCCGTTTTTTTTTTTTTTTAATACATGAATTATTCAAATTGATATGCATGCATTACCTTAAAAAGAGATCATTAGTTTCCCACACAGTTACACTCTGTGGTATTAGTCATCAGAAATGTTTCAAAACAGCTACATTTGTCCGTTTTTTTTAAAGCAAGGTAATTAAATGCCTATTGCCACGACGCAGCAACAGGTGGTGGAGGGGCGACGCTGCGGAAACGCAGCAAACACTAACAGTTCGAGTTGTGAAACTTTTCGGTCGATGTTGCTGTCGGCTCTTCTGAAGGGCAAAAGAAACAAAGCAACTCTGACCTTCAGATTTCTTTTGTTTCACATCTATTGCTGCACTTCGATCCCCCGTCGTGTGAAACGTCGACCTCCGGGTCGTTTCAACGCGTTCCCAAAGCGCGTCGTGTTTTCGAGCAAGCCGGGACGCCGCTACCCTCAAGCGAGCAGAAACTGGCTCGTTCAAATCCCCCCTTTTCAAACCACAATGAAAACTTTTATTAACCAGTCTTCTCACGCCGAGACGCACAAACGCAGAGGCCTCCCGCGAAGCCCGAAGAGGAGCGGCAGCGGTAGCTGGATGTCTTGGAAGGAGCCGGTCACGTTTCCAATTAGCCTGCACAGCTGCGGAGGGGCAATTTCGGTTAATCAGATGTTGGAACACAAAGACTGTCTGATAAGGATTATTTCTGAAATGTTTCGATGACGACACACTGCGTGCGATGTGCATTTGCGCCGCGCTACGTGCTTATTAACAGTAATCTATAGGCTTCCTGAGGGGCCGCTGGAGCCGGGCGGCTCATTTAAACATATGGCTCCCTGGCAGAGAGGAATCAGAGGGGAGCACTTTGCCATAACAACCACCCTGAACCCGCAACTGACAGTTATGTAAGGAGATAATCTCCCCAGCTGTACGTATCCGCACGTAAAGCGCAACTGCCGGGCTTGCGAGGTTCCTGTCTCTTGTCTTTTTTTTTCCTGTTTTTTTTGCCTTAAGCAAACTATTTTTCCATCCCCGTCCAGGTTGGAGGCGGTGATGAGCCCTACCTTCCAGATTGAGGTGAGAGAGGGGCTGGTCTCCTGCCTCCAGCGCCATCTGCTCCAGAAAGGACACTTTTAGACATGCTGAATAGACAATACAGCGCTGGCGAACGCAGGTGGTGATTATCAGAGCGATTACATCATCAATAGAGACAGGAGGGAAGGATGACTTAGTCTTTTTGGAGATGATGGGCTGAATGCGGGTAATGAAACGGGGCACCAAACTTTACTTTGGTAGAAAAATCTGGAGATTTCTGGAGGGATTTAGTGAGAAGAAGCAAAACCTTCTGAAGTGTGTGAAGCCAATATAGTGTGATTAACAAAAATAGAAAAAGAAAGAGGAAGGTTGGATGGTCAAGGTTGGATGAGGGTTAAACTCATCGTCACCGACTCCAAACTCGTCAAACTCGTCAAACTCACACCTTCAGGTTCATAATTTCTCCCACGTTTTTCAGAAAAAAAAGTTCATCTCTTACTTTAATGCATATCTGAAACTGATTCATAGCTACAAAAGAAAAAAGAAAAAAAAAAGTGCAATACATGACCAGCAACAAAATCTACAGAAAGTTGAAACTTTCTTTGAAGATAAGATCCTTGGAAGTGCGACTTGATGAAGCCCGAGACGTTCTGAGAGTTGCACCGGAGGTCAGAGCTGGTTTCTAAATGCGCTGGAGACGACCGACAACCAACGATGAGGACGAACATCACGTTTCTTTAGAACCTCTGCAGGTTTCTGCGCGAAAGCGTCACTTCGTGTTCGGTCCAATCCATTGTGTCCAATGATGAGCTCACAACTTTTGAGAGTTTAGTTTGTAGGTGTAATTTTAGATACTATGAAGTGTTTTGCATTCGTCAGTGTTGGATATTTCTTATTGGATATTTAATGACTTACTTGTATTTATGTTTTATGGAACAGATGCGTGACTGAACACAAAATATTTTGCTTTCAAAATCCCATTTTGTCAATGCAGTTATGTCAGATTTCATTAATTTATGATGTTGTTAGGTGTGTAAAATGTTTTTTTTTAAATTGATCGGTAAGTAACTTAATGAAATTCTCCGTGATAATATGATAACAATCAGAGGAAACTACAATAAGGTATCAAAAAATTATTAACAAATGGAATATCAATGTTATATTACATCAAATAGCAAAAAAAAAACAATCTAGTTGTTTTTTGACCCAATGTACAAAGAAAGCAGCCATCTCTCCTCGCTCTTGCTTGACATCACTTGAACGTCGCCTCTCAACATCCGTCTGCCTACATCTTCACATCTTCAGCGATAAGTCGCCGAGCCGCCCTGTAACAACTATTAATATCGCAGGTTTCCGAAGAGGTCGTGAAAACGCATCGTCTGATCCAGATCGCTCAGACCCTTTGAGTGAGACGGTGTTTTTTTTTTTTTTTTTTTACTTTTCCTCCTCCTGGAGAGACGCTGGAGCAGAAATGGAGAAACATCCCGCTCTACCTGGTGCAAATAAATCAATTCCTGTGTTGCTTTTCCAGTTTCTGTTCTGAGATGCTCTTTTAAGTGGATTATCTCCCCCCCTCACACCTCCTTCCACCAAACAAATATGTAACCACATTTCTGCTTGTACGAAATGCAGCTGCGCAGAAAAAACCCCATTACAGCCCTTTTACAATGCCGCCTCTAGGCTCATGTAAAAGGGCCACACCTTGACATTTTGCTGTAACTTTACAAGGCAGTTATTAGAATTTGCCTAAACATAAAAAAAAAAAATTAAAAAAAAGTTTTTATCGCCTTGGTTTTTTTAGTGCCGTCCTTTTAATTCTGATTTGTTGAAAAGAATCAAATCCACAGGATGTGTTTGATGCTCCTTCCTCCAGGACTCTGACAGAGAAAAAACGGCTTTCAAGCTATTAGATCAGAGCAGCGGGCCAACCTTTTGAACCCTCGAGTGAGAGAAACTCCAGTTAAGAGGGAAGGGAGGGGGGCTGCGGTAAGTGGGATCCGTGGTGGGAGTTTCCGTACCAGTGGGCTCGTCTTACAGCCTCCCCTGACGGACGCCGCCGATGTCCCCCAGGGTCCAGATGGGATTCAGTGGTCAGCTCGGTGACAGCTGGTGAAGGGCCCGATCAGGCCTCATGCATAATGGAGCCTCAAAGACCGCGGCGCGCAGCGAGACCGCCGCACTGATGTGGAAGCGGCTCCGTCTCCGTGTCAGGACCGGAGGGCTCGCTGGAATTTCAAGCGCCGCTAAGAAGGTCTACGCCCCGCTAGCGGGGAGTGACTTCGATTTTATTCAACTTTTTTACTCCGTCTGTCGGACGGTCCGCTATTTTTATTTTTCATCTGAAGCGTGTTTGATTTCCATTTTGGGCTTGGTGGCTGCGGCATGGTGCCATGTGGTCACAGCAGAGCCGAAGCCAGATGTTAACGTATATAGGCCCTGTCGCAATGAGGAATAATTATTCAGTAATAACATTGTCCTGTGATTAAGAAATACCAAAACTTTTCTTTATTTTTTTTTGCAACTCCTCACACACACACACATACATCCACACGAGACCAGATTGGTTCCCATTCCCAAACGAAAGGACAAAAAAAATACTCTTGATGCCGTTTTTCTGTCTCTTTGCGTGACAGCAGCTAAAGAGAAATCGACAACAAGCGGGTCGAGGCTTTAGAGAAGCCGGGCGGCCAGAAATGGGTCGACAGTGCGTCTCTGAAAACGGTCCCCACTTCATTCACTGAATTTGTTCCAAGAAGCTCTTGAGCAAATGCGGGCATTCATCTTACAACATTTTATCTGAACTTTTTTTTTTTTTTGATGAGACTCCAAAAAAGCAGAAGGCTCTTCCATTAAGGAAATTTCTGTTCGGCGGAACATTTGCAACACTCCAGAGTCTGATTAACATTTTGAAGTCAAACAGAGGCTTTAATTTGTCTTGACAGGAAGCCGGCGCCGAAAACTTTGCAGTCTTCCTAAAGCCGCCGCTGATTAGCTTGTCAGCTGATTGCTGTGACGTCTCGTCACGCAGCAAATTCGGACGGTCAGACGTAACGTCTTCACAGCTTCAGCAAAGCAGCTACGGCCTAAAAAAGCTGTGCCAATGTCATAAGTGGTCTGCAACGTAAAGAGGGCGTTGTCATACGTGCCAAAATTGCTCTTTTTTTTTTTCTTTAAGCCATATTGAGTGTAAAATGTAGCTCTATGAAGCAAAACAAAAATCTCTTATTTGATGCAAAAATGTGTAAAATCTGTAATAAGTAGGGCAAATCTGAAGCATCAGATATTTTAGTAGGGGTCTAAAAATACCTCACATATTACAGAATGAGGGGTTGGGAAGCAAACATTTTCATTTCACACATCAGAATAACATTAGCAAATACCTAAAGGCTTGAAAGTGTAATATACGTACTGTTTTTATGTTCCCTCCCTCCAGAAAAAAGAGGGAGAGAGAGAATAGCCCACTGTTTAGCAGATAAAAGCTCCACTTTGTCCACCCAGCAAGTTGCTAACATTGTCCCTCTGCCATCAGCTGCTGGGCAGATGGTGCAGAGTGCATTTATCAGAGCTTTTTACCTGAAAACAGCAGCTGCGGAAAACAAGCGCGGCAGCCAGAACAAGAAAGTTGCATCCATAAAACCAAGAGAGCAAAGTGAAAGACTCGGAAAGGCAGCGGAGAGCCTGAGAGTGAACTACAAAGACACGGTATTGATTACGGCAACTTCAAGGTTTCCCAAAATACACGGCAGGCAGCGGGAGGAGAAACCGCCGGCTGTTTCATCTTATCGAACTTTCATCTGTGTACCGGTGATGCAAAAAGTATTCGCTCCCTGGCAGACTTCTTCTCTCGTTTGTTTTTCTGTCACAAATCAAAAATCGAACGTTGGACTGGGGTGATAAAATATAAAAGAACAGTGACTCGCCACGCAGTCAATGCTGGCCTGACTGCTGCTGGACTGAAGGAATCATTTGCAGAGATTTCTTTCCTGCGTTACAACAGGAAGTTGGCTGATAAAATCGTAACAATCAAACATGGCGAAGATGCCTTTACTTTCTTTAAGATCTGGGTCGTTGTCGATGGAGTCAACATTTCTGCTCACTAGCAAAAGAGTCCAGGTTCAACAGCAGGACCGGGATTCAAACTACATCACCACGTCCAGCTCTGAATGATTAAAAAAAAAAAAAAAAACACTCAAAGACGGCTAATTTAAAGTCCAGATCGAAATGGCATAGTACAACGTTGCACAAACTGTGCCGCTCTGATTTTATTGAAAAAAAAACTTTTTTAAATGTACAAATAAGGCAAATAAGTTGGTGATTTCTGTATTTGTCAGAGATTAGTCACAATCTTTGACTTTAACGTCTGAAACTTTAAATGTGACAAAAAAAAAACGAAAGGTCTAAACCGATGTTTATCCTTCATCCTGATGAATTTCTTATCACAACAAGAGTTTGGATTTATCGTTGTTACGATAAATTCCAATGAATGACGTTTAAAATCCCCCGAAACGTCGTGGCGATCGCTGAGTTTACCGTTTCCTCCATTGTTCCTTCAGTGAGATTATGAATAAACATCAGTGAATTTGAAAATATGATCAAACGCAGTTGCAGTGCGCAGCTCACTGATGAAAGCTCCCACGTCTTCATGTGACTGCTGTCATGACAAAGTGCATTACAGACAGGAATGTTTCTCCCGGGGCAGTTTTTGTGTTTGTGGGGCTACAATTGCTGCGACACACAGATTTTATCATCACAATACTGTGAACCTGAGGCCCGCATCGCCTCGCTCTAACGTAATCCATTACATGCAGCAACGCTTCACTGTGTAACAATGTAATAAAACTGGGCTACAAAACGTAATAAAGCATAATTGAAACGCTACACATTACAAAACAATCAGTGCGAAACGTAACGCAATTTGCGATTCTTTCTGCCGCAAATTACGATTACGACAAGATGCGGTAATGTATCGCATTGTGTTAAAAAACTCAATGTCTTTATTCTTATACTTCTAGTAACGATCATGTCGTAGATACTACACGCATTTAGACTGAAACTTTGGTCAATAAATTATGAACCTTTGGCCATTTAGTTGCCAAAACCCTCGAAGTTAAAAGCAAAACGATTCAACATGTGCTCAGGATTTGATTTCATTTTGCATCATTACATTTTAAAATCTGATTTTATTACATTATTACATGATGTACATGGGACAGTTTCCTTAAGCTGCTGCACATACCGGTATTTTTCATTTAATAACATATTTTTGCTTATTTTTTAAGTCACAAGGAATTCGAGGTTTGATCTCGATTCAAAACTTTCTTTCCCCTTCAGAACGATTCACTGATTCACAGTATTCATATTTTTCTTTTTCTGTTTTGAGAGCGCAACCTAAATCCACATCCTCTGAGCGTCAGCCGTCTCGTCCCCCCCTAGCCTTCGCTCTCCGACGCGTCGAAGAGACTGAGCGACCGGCCGGCAGCTCTTCTGTTGTCAGCGGATACGCCGCAGTACATCACCTCAATCAGTTATCCCAGCCCTCGCACAGGCAGCCACCGCGGCTGGCGACCCGACCCCCTCAGCAGCAGGAAAGTGCTTACCTAAGAGAAAAAGACAGAGAGGACATTAAATCAGGGAGCATAATATTCTAGTGAGCGCCGGGCTCGCTTTCACAGATTAGCCAATCTCTCCTCTGCACGGCAGACGGCCATGGAGTTTTAACCCTCTCTAGCTTCGATTGAAATGAAGAAGTGGAGGGGGGAGAGATTATCCCACATATTCTGCTGCTCAGCGTTTTCTTTGAGCTTTTTTTTTTTTTTTTTTTTCCTAATGCAGGCTGCAATCTCTTGTTTCGCTTCTTCGTGGAGCTCGGCTGTCCCGTGTGTGTCTTAATATTCACGGGGCGAACGCCTGAGCTGGTGGGGTGCAGGGGGGAGTGGGGGTGCAGGGGGGGACTTGGAGAACAAACCCAGCAGGTTGTGAAGGTTTTCTGTGCTCCAGGAGGAACTGAGCCCCACATTCAGCCCGCGGCCCCCGTGTGAAGTGTTTTCCACTTGGCCCGATCAAAAGACAAGGTTGTCTTTCCAGCGCCGGATGTTACATCACACAGCTCGATTCACCGCGCTCCCTCGTCCATTTCTCTGCCTATTTGTACCCATTGAAGTCCCCGGGACTGCGTCACCGGCCGCTCCGCCGTGCCAGGCAAGGGCTCTCAGAGAGGGCCGGCGGACAACAAAGAGGAGGGAATGCTGCAGCGCCGTCCAGGGAGAGTGAATGGAGATGCGCGTCTGTGTGAAGGTCTTCCGTGATCCCGAGCAATCAATTAAGAAGAGCCTGAGCCGCCATAAATCAACTGCATGTGTGTGTGTGAGGGTGTTTCACACACACACACAAAAAGGGAAACATTTCTTGAGGTTTTTTGGTCAGAAGGTGCCAGAAGTGAAAGGGTTTTTGCTCCCCCACCCCAACCTGTTGCTGCACACTTGTTGTCAGCTGGCTTAAAGGGGCAGTACGTAGTATGTGTTTTCCAGGCACATAGAGGTGTTTTATAGCGTAATCGAGTAGCTACGTTAACTTCAGGTAAAAAAAATGCTACATATATCAAATATAACTTAAAAGAATCTTGTAATTTAATGTCCTGAAATTGGGCATCTGAGAAGCAGCTCCCATTATGTTTTTGATAAAGGAGTAACATTACAGCACAATGTAAAGCTTAAGAAAGTCAATATTACACAATCCTGCCTCTTTAAAGAATATTTATATAGTGAAGTTTTTGCATTCATCCTAATTTTGGAGTAGCCAAAACCACAAACATTGACGCACTTTTTCTCAAAAGCAAATCTAACTTGTCAAATAAAAACTAAAACAATCAGCCCAAAAAAATTCAGAAACTTGGGAATGTTGATGTTTTGTATCGACGGTGATTTGCAGATTCAATTTCCACTAAAATTGGAATATCTTGTTAATTCTTGTAAAACCAAAATAGTTTAATTTGTTATTGAGCAGATAAAATGAAAATGTAAAAAACTGTGCCAAAAGTTGATTTTAGAAATGTTAGGACATTTTAATTTTTACATTTTTTTTTTTACAATCTTGGTGCTTTCAAGCCTACATGTCTGGTCCTCGAGGGAAAAAAGTTTGAACATCACTCGATTAAAACTTTCAAGGGCACTCTGAGTGTTCAGAAAAGTGCTATTGAATTTCACTCCGTTAAGAAATTAGACTTTTTAGAAATATTTCCAGGTGTGAAAACAGCTATGTTGTTGACTCTGAACAGCATCACCCATCTCTGGTTTTAATCTGATGCTATTTAAAGCTATAGCTGCAAGACATGAGCAGCATGCCTGTTAAAGTGGCCAGCTGCAGACATGATGCAACCTGAGCAAATATACTCCCAGTTTCACTCTGTACAATACAGAACAGCTCAGACATATCAAATTATACACAATTCATTAGAAACTGCTGCTACATTTAGATATGTTTTGATCTTTGTGCTATATTTCTATTCACATCAAAATATTAAAATAAAAATGTTGTAGATACATGTGATAATCCAGACATTGTTATTTATACAACTGTAGATAAGAATAAAAGCAAATACAGGAAGTGGTTCATCTTTTATTGTCTTTATTTTATTTTTGTGTAAACTACATCAAAGAAGCCCTGTGACAGACTGGCGACCTGTCCAGGGTGAACCCCGCCTCTCGCCCGGAACGCAGCTGGAGATAGGCACCAGCAACTCCCGACCCCGTTAGGGAGAAGGGTGACGGAAAATGGATGGATGGATGGATACATCAAAGAACCTGCGATAGCTTTTACTCACAGCCATCAAAATCAGAATGTTCCACTGTGTGAGTCTTATCCGGTTTTATAATATTTCCACAGCTAATTTTGTGTTAATTTTGATCGATTATTTGAAAAGATTTGAAACCCGCTTTAAAAATTTGATTTTGCATTTACGGGCGTGAGCGCAAAGGTTCCGGCCGGAACCTTCGTTTCCGGCTGTTTCCAGCACGCCCTTAAATCTGACGCACAAGCAGCACTTGCAATTCCTGTTGGGCTGGAAAAGACTGTTATTGTGTGCAAGTAGCTTACCCATCACTGCAGCTATCCAGCACAGACGTCTCTAACGCCGGTGTTAGAGACGGCGTTAGAGACGTCTCTAACGGACTACAATACGGACTACAGTCCTTATTTCTAAAATGGTCATTTTTCGAAGACGTTCCATGGATGATCAGAGGTTCCTCAAACACTTGACAGCTGAATAAATCTAATTTCTTTGCACCAATCTGATGGCTGAATGACCTAAATAACAGATGGAAGTCAATAAACATTTTTGTTGTTGAGCTCATACAGAAACTAAACAGCAAGAAAAGGTCTATGAATTAAAAATGTTGCTTATTTTGGGGATTTTTTTCGCTATAATGTAAATAATTAATTGCAGCCCCTCCCTCTGCCCCCCCCCTCTCCCCCAACTGACTCGAATAAAATTTTAAATCGAGCCTCACCGCTAATTATTATCATATAGTACCAATAGCAGGGGTCATTTCTATCCAGTCAACATAAATGCGTATGATGAGAGGAACCAGACGAGCTTTAGTCCAAAAAGAAAAAACCCTTTTCTACTGCAGAGCCGCAGCCAGTGACTCCTTTCTCCTACACACAAACATGCCGTGACGTCACCTCTGTTCCTACCATAAATAATTAACATCCACTCACCACAGAATGGCTCCTTAAGGCTCCATTACTGCTCCGATAAATTAATGAACGCTTTAGTAATTTAAAGGATATAATGTATGAATCAGAGTTTTTTTTTTTTTGTTTTTTTTAATCTGAAATGTGAATCCTGGGACAACTTGTCTATTTTTAATCCATCTTGTAAAGAAAAAAATCCTACGTATATTCATATGTGAGGTGATACACGGTAGTGTCAGTGGTATTATTTTGGTTTATTTGGCTTGGATGTGTTTGTTTGTTTGTTTGAAATAATCTGGGGGATTTTACTGCTGGTGGATTTAATAAATTCCTGTAACCTTCAGAGAAAAGGCAATGTTTGCTTTACTGCAGATATCTTATTGTACAGGAGGAGGCATTTTCAATTCAGCTGAAAATATTTCAATCCTGCCAATTGTAGCTCTTAATGCAAAATCTGCATTAATAAGTCCACAGCTACTGTGCGCTAACAATATTTTTGTCTAAATAGTATTTTACACACATCCTCTCCGTACACAGCGTGTGTTTGTGTAGCCAAACTATTTACTCGGTTGTGCTCTGCGTGATTTTGTTTGTCTCATCAGTCACTCCTTGCACTTTTTGTGTCTGCCGTTGCTTTTCAGAAGCCGTTTTTTGCTCTTTGCTCACACCTGTTCTCAATTACTAATTAGCACACCTGCTGCATCGTCTTCAGCTCCTTCTGCTCGGTTCCGAACGGCTTTCAGACAACCTTCGTCAGGTTCCTCGTCTCTTAATGGTTTTTCTTTTTTTTTTCCTGTTGGGGTTCAGATTGTTGACGCGTTCTGCCGCACCTTGCTTTCTACGTCTCCCCGCCTGACAAAACTCACATTTCGGTTTCATTCACGCGACTCGAAAAGGAAAGTTGCTCGTGGGATGACTTCTCCAGGTGCATCTCGATAAATTACACGCTCATAGAAAAGCGCATTTACACAAGACCCATGAGAGGCGATGATTAATACGGAAATGTTACAATATGGCCAAACAAAATCATGGGGGAAAACTTTTCCGGTCAATGAAAACCCCAAAAATTGAAGTCAAACTATATACTAGAGTGATTGATCCAACCACAATCATGTAAAGTTTATTGGAAGGAAAATGTAGAAAAATATAACGCACAAACAGCAGGGACAACATCTGACATTTCTGCTAAAAAACATAAATAT
Source organism: Poeciliopsis turneri (assembly GCA_922788865.1). Classification (NCBI taxonomy): domain Eukaryota; kingdom Metazoa; phylum Chordata; class Actinopteri; order Cyprinodontiformes; family Poeciliidae; genus Poeciliopsis; species Poeciliopsis turneri. The sequence continues at coordinate 776,365 of CAKLNU010001078.1, forward strand.
TTTTATTTATCTAATTTGACATTCTAATTTTCCAAGATACATAATTTTGGATTCCCTTTACTTGTAAGCCAAATATTAAAATTGCAACAACAACAACAAAAAAACAAATAAATAAAACCTTTAATTATTTAATCTCTATAAAATTACATTTCTGAGATTACTGGCAAGAAATATTGCACTTTTACACAATATTTAGTTTTTTTGAGTACCTGTGTGTACGGGCAAAAATACGAGGTCACCTATCGTGTTTTTCAAACAGCTAACATCAGAAATACAGATGAAATACTAATTTTACTAATATTACATTTGTAAAATTTGAATATTTACTAATGTAATATTCAAATTTTCTTATGAAATAAGTGTTTAGGTTTTCACACTTAACCATTAAGATCTAAAGGAAAACAACGCTTAATCCCGATTAAATAGCAATATGTGTATGAAAGCAGATGCTGTGATGAATTAACTCTTCAATGATATCCAAGCTTATTTACATCCACCTGCTTTAAATGAGACACAACAGTAAAAATAATCCAACACTTTTTTTACTTCAAAATGTCATTTTTGTTACTTAAGTATCTAGATTTTTTTTTTTTTTTATAGTTATTGAATCATAAAAAAATCGCCCAGACGTAAAGTTGGTGACTGAAACCACGATGAAAACGACAACAAACCTATAAAAAGGCATTAATTTATGAAATCTATGAAATATTTTAACCACATTAAAACATTCCTTTGAATGGAGTTAACAACTGGCTCATCTCAGGAATCCTACACTTTTTTTTTTCTTCTTCTTTTATTTTTTCCATCTGACTGGAGCTGGCAGGTGCTGCTAAGAAGTTATTCTCTCCGTATTGGCAGAGCTGTGACAGCCAGTAAAGCAGCAGCATGGAGATCGACCCATGCAGACAGGAGAGCCCACACAAAAGCCTGGGAGACCAAAAACACACATCCTCCAGACTGCTACTGATAATCAGTCAAAATGCGGGGCGTGGGTCAATGGCTGGGAGGAGTTTAAAGTCGTCCACCTGGGTGGCTCTCCGTCTGTGGGAGCTGACAGTTCAATAGAATCAGCAGAAGCCTCTCTGAGCTGAGTGAAGACGGATGATCTCCAGGTCGAGCAACCTCTCGGGTTTTTAGTTGCCCTGTAAATAATTTGCCAAACATCCAGCGCATTCTGCTGGCGATAGACGCAGTGTCCGGTCCGAGTCTTTCTGCTTTTCCCCCGGCGGCCTCGGCGAAACCACGCGACAAAAAGAGACGCGCGCACGCCTTTGTTTCAGCCTTGAGAAGCCGTGCGTCCAAAGGTCGTTCGCAGCTTTACAAATATGCAAGCCAAACCCGAACTATCGAGCAAGGACACAACCTGAATGAAGTTACATGAATGCCGACAGAGAGGTCATTCAACCACGTCCACTGCAAAAAAATACACAAATAGATACTACAATAATAAGAGATAGAAAGAGATTGAGGAAGGAATGTAGAATTAGATTTGCATGGGCTTCGGGTTGACGTGTTTTCATGAAATGGAAATAAATTCCTGAGTTTTTATGTGTTTGTAGCTTTAAAAAATTTGTGGATGCTGTGAAGTTTGTTACATTTAGTGAACAAATGACAAATCTGATTGGTTATTCTTTGACGTGGCAATAACCGGTCAGAACCAATCAAGCAAACAGTGATGGATTCGTTTCCTGGTCATTCGACTTAAAATTTTGAACATATAGAAACGATTTAATGCTTTCTGTAATGTTTAAACATGAAGATGCTAGTTCATGTGACGCATAAGCAAAGCGAAAAAGTTCTTCAAAAATAGTGAGCCATCAGCTAGCAATAGCTAACCACTGTAGCCACTGTAGCTAAGCATGGTTAGCGAGACTTAACCGTGCTAATAACTAAACTTAGTGGCTAAACATAACTTAAAATGTCAATTCTGTCAACTTTAGTGAATTTGTCATTGCTCTGGGATATTCTTAAAACATTTCTAATATCAAAAATGGCATTGTTTATTTATATTGGAAGAACATTTTCTTTTTTCTTTTTTCTTTTTAAGGAGACTGGAAACAGCCACTAAATTTTCAATCTCCACAATATATTTCCGTAGATATTTTCACATCTCCGTGATTTCAGTCCATTTCAAGAATCCAATCAGCTCCTGTCGCAGGATTTTGGATCATTTCAATATTTGGTAAAGAGCAATGCAATCAGCTTGGCTTTCGGGAGGTGACAGTTTCATTGTTTAGGTAATTTATGCAACGCGCAACATGACTATTCAATTAAAGAGCAACGGCTTGTCAGCTAAGACTATTGATTAGAAATAAATCAACTGGCTAATTGATTAACCTCAAATCTAAAGTAATTACCTAATCACTGTGGGCGACACCCCTGGATGCGTAATGGCCGTTCTCTTCTCAAAGTTACATATTTACCATCTAATCAATACGATGCATCAGGGCGAGCGAGAACACGGGGCGGTGAATCTGCATTTTGGACGAACGGAAAAGCTCTGAGTAAAAAAAAAAAGAAGAAAAAAAAAAAGGTGCTTGTTTGAATGTTTCCTCAGGCTGTGTTATGCAAAACATGCCACTGAATCCCGTCGATACTGCCCTCCGTTTTGAACCGAAGACTTTGAGCTTGCCCAGGATTGTCAATCCATAGCAACACACTCACAATTTGCTTCTGTCTTACAAACAAATACACTAACAAAGAATGGGGGGCTATGGGGGGGAAAGCAACAATACAAAGCTACATAATTTTGCAGAGGGAGGGGGGAAAAAAAGGGGGCGCCGAGGCAACACGGAGCGGCACAGCCGAGATGGCACTTGTGGGCATTTGCGCAGCGTTTTAGACCGGCGAAGCAGCTTCATTATTTCTGAAGGTTTCTCTTTCCAAGAAGCCACAGCTCTCTCCCCGGAGGATCACATCAGTGTCAAGTCATCATCTGTGACAGCAAAACTGCTGCTGCTGCTGCTGCTTTCCGCCTGCTGAAGACAGCAAAACACACCTCGCAGTAAACACGCGGGGAGCGACGGGGCGCCCTGCGGTTTCAGCTCCAATGCTTAACGTCTTCCCCGCGACCGAGTCCAACCGCATCAATTATCAATTACATTTAATGGCGGAGGAGAAATTGAATTAAAACAGAGTCATGGTTGACCAGAGGATACGGGGGAGATATTGTTCTTGGCAGCCGCGTTCTATTCATTCATCATTGACGTAAAGGTAATGGGACTTCAGAGCCGCGCTAATGACCAACGACAGCCTCTCTGTAAAATAGATGAAAGGTGTGCCATTATGGGGTGGACTCATGAGAGGAGAGGCCATGCAGCTAATGACTCATTAGAGACATCTATAGCCAGACAGGCTGAGAGCCAAAAGGCCAGGAGTCCTTTTTAAAGACTCAATACCCCAGCTGACACTAATTGTAGCAGTCAGGATAGCATGGATTTTCACTGCAGATAATAGCACTCTGCTCCCCTGACACATCTTGGGCTGTTACCCACAACACTGGTGGTGCCCAGGTCCGCTAACACGGCTAGCTGGCGCACAAAGCGGCGAGCGCTTGACGCCGTAATGGCGGCTCTAAATCTGATATCGCCCCGGCGAACCGAGAGCAGGAGGGGAGGGGCCGACGTTTCCAGCAGGAAAACAAAAGGACTCCTGAAAGGGCAAGACTGACTGTTGTTCATATTGCAAGACTTATGTTAGTGTAATTGTATCACTAGTTGTTATTCATGTCTAATTTCTGAAGTGCTTTTTAGATGTGGACTAATTGGGACTGAAATCACTTCCCCAGTGATGTTTAGATAATTAACCTTCATCAGATTAGTAATGCATGATTGAATGTGAATAATAATACTACTAATAACGGGGTTTTGGCTAAAGTGTTTTTTTTTTTAGTATTTACACACAGTCTTGAATGGTAGTGTGTACATTTTCTTAATTTCCAATACTGTTATTTGCCCAGTTGAAACCAGATATTTAAATAAGCCATGTGAAATGAGTAAAAACGTCGCCATGAAATGAAATGTAGCTTTTCCTGTATAGGTTAGTCAGGTTTGGCTAAATTGTAAATGCAAACATAACGCTGATTTCTCTTATTTTTCTTAAATTCAGCATTTCTAAGTCATTTTGATCGATCGTGCTTTCTGAACCGTGTAGGTTTTGCCAAATGTTCCAGGTGTTCTTCAACACTGCTGGAACGTCACAACATCGACTTTCAAATTTGACTTTGTGACCAAGTTTGGTGGCGTGCTTGGCATTAAGATCTACTGGTGCCAAAGATTCGACTTCCTGGCTGATGTTTTGAAGTTCTTTTTTAATATCTCCACATATTCTCCTTTTCTTCGTGTCGCTGTTCACTTGGCGCGGTGCACCGGTCCCTCCTGCGGCAAAACACCCCCACAACAACATGCTGTACTCTGGTGGTTTTCAGGCTTGTGAGACTCTTTCTTTTTCTTCAAATGTTTATACAACCACGAGGAATTTTATACTTCAAAACTCCTTATTAAAAACGAAAATAATCTTCCACTAGAATGGGACGGGATGTTTTCTCATGCGCTGCTGCTAGTAAACACATGAATTTATGTTATATTTAAAACTGTAATGTTAGAAACGGCGAGCCAAATACCATCATCAAAATCATCAAGAGAGGTAACTATCAAATATCGAATGAAGACAATAATTAATCAGCGGTTCCAGTTATTGATCAAAGGCAGCGATAAACAAACGGAGAATGGCCGTTCTTTGAAGGACCTCAGCGTTTCAGCTGTTTTGCAGTTTTCTGGAAGTTTGTTCCGGATTAGTGAAAACCGAACCAGAACACCTGAGAGGTCTGGAGGGCTGATCCAACAACAATAGATCTTTAACGCCTTTTGGCGCCAAGCCGATCAGTGATTAATAAACTAACAGAAGCATTTTAAAGTCTATTCCCCCAAGCCACTCTTTAAGGCACATGCAGCATGATATTGCTTTCAGGATGACTGGGAGGAATGGGACAAACCCTGTCCCTCATTGAGTTCAAACTGGGCTCACTGATCAAATACAGGATGATTGCGTCTTTTAACGGATGTGTGTGGCAATCCCCGGGAGCGGAGACTCCAACATTAGTGAAAATGCCACTGAGAGTAATTTTCGAAATTCCTGTTGCATCATTCAAACCCGCCGCAAATCACCCGCAGTTTGGACCGAGGCGAAGTGGGATGTTATATGGCCCCAGTCATACAAGCCCCCGTCACTGTGCTAATGTGATTCGGCTCCAAAAACAGTCAAAGGAAATGAGAAAAGCTCCTCTTTCTCACCTTTGCCAGACTTAGAAATGATACACAAGGGGCTTTACACCGCTAGCGAGAGCGGGGAAACGAAAAGATTGTGAAAAAATCTTTCCGTGATGCATTGACATGAGAGGAAGAGAGACGGGGTTCAGGGACCGCAGCAGCAGGGGTGACGTTCGTGATGCTGGATTTAAATGTTGGAATAAAAACTGCGGAGGGGAAGCAAGATTGGAGGCAGTTTTCTATTCTTCAAATGAAAAACGGATCGACAGCAAGCTGGATACCCAGAAAAAAACCCTCTGATTGAAGACATCGGGGATATCAGTTTCCCATAACACCTGTAGTGTTCACTATTGATTATTTGTTAAACAACTCCCCTAAATGCAGGGAAAATGTCCAGTTGAGGGGAAGTAAAAAAAAAAAAATAAAAAAGACATTCGCAGGAAGCCATTATGAATCTCGACGGCTTGGACTGTGCTGTACTCGTGTTTTGATTTCTCATTTCTAACATAGTTTCCATTAACCTTCAGAGCAGAGAGAGTCGGGCCTGCAGGCTATATGAAATAAGCTCCTAAACAAGACAAATTATTTATAATTCTTCATGTTCTGTTGGTATGCTTGTTCATGGAAGAAAAAAAATACAACACACACACAACCACATACATATATATATATATATCTATATATATATATATATATATATATATAGATATATATATATATATTTGTGACGTGTGATGAGGTTCATGGCTGGTGAGGTATTAACTTAATCAAAATCATAAGACCCCTGCATGTTATTGTTGACATACGTTTATTTCATTGAAGGGCAAAAACACTGTACTTCCACATGCCATCTATAGCCGCCCTGCCTTGGTAGAATAATTCCTTTAACTCAATGAAACTTGGAAATATAGATATTATTATTTTAGTGCTGCACAGGAAAAGGGAAACTGTTGAAGTACAACTCAAAACCACCTTTTCCTCTCTCTCTGTATCAGCCCAGCTACATGTAGACTGGCTGCATGTAGCCTCCCTTATTCACTGTATCGCTAGCTCCTTGTTACCGTCTCTTGCTCTGCAGACGCAGAGTCACAATGTCTGGGATCGTGAGCGCCCCCTGCCACGAGACGAGAAAACTGCCTGCCCCGCCTCAGATCCGTTCTCTGCCGTTTCTGATCGAACACGAAACACGTTGGTGACGACAAACACAGATGAGCTAGATTATGGAAAATCAGTTCATATATTGAATTTTTTTAACCATTTTAGACAGGAGGAGTGGCTCTCATCGAGTGGCAGCCAGTGCAGTTAGTGAGAGATTGATCAATCGGCTCGCTGCTGCTTCACCAGCTTTTGTTTCTAAGCATTTGAATGGGAAAATGCAAAAATTCAGCAATTTTGAAGAAAAAATAATCAAAATTATATCTAGAGTATTACACAATTACAAATGTTATACATAACATTCATTATTCACTGGTTTGATTTTAACTCATGCATAACAAAACAAAACCAAGGCAATCATTAGTAGTTTTTTTTTTAAAGAATCCAACCTTTTTATCCATTTTAATGTTTGTAGAGTAAGAGCTGATATTAGCTCATGTAGAGCCTGCAGAGGGAAACTCAAAAGGTATGACGCTTGTAGATTGCCATCTGTGGTTTTAAAATAGTGTTTAGTGAGAAACGTCCTCATCACAACTGTTTGTGCTTTTTTTTGCGGGGAGAAATATTGACTCTGTATTCACATATTTAGCCGTCCAGGCTGAGGAAACTCCAGTAGTTTCTCCAAGATCTCATTAAAACGACTGTAAGAATGGGGTGATGCAACTTCTTAGAAAGCTTGGTTTACCCAGATACCAGTGACTAACCCCACATTTCCATTAAAATCTGTTTTGTATTCGATTTTCATCTAAAATATTGCATGTTTTGAGATGGTATTCTTTTTTGTAACTTATTCTTTATTGATTTTACATTGTATTAAAATAGAAAACACACAACACATTCAACTAATCGCCTGATAACATCCTTTATATCTACTATTTGCTTATACAAATGGTCAAATTTGTCCATTTTTTCTGTCCATTTGTGTAGTTTTAACCTGTTAGTCAGTTTCTCCATTAGAAATATTTCTTCCACTATTGTGGTCCTTTTGTCTCTTCGATGGTGTTTCCACTCCCCTGCAGTCCTTCACTGTTGCTTTCTTGGCGCCATATTAAGGAATTATTGACTTAAAATAAGCTCCTACTACATCTGGCTGAAAAGTTACTTGTAGTTTTGTCTTATTTCAATTGCACTAAGATATTTTCACTAAAAACTAAACCAAATAAACTGGTTTCCACATGTTCTGCTGCTTTATATCCTCATTTTTTAGACTGAATCGTTTAATCGTGACTGAATCGATTGCGTCTTTGTCCACGTTTGTCGGTGCTCTGTATAATGCTGTATTTCTAAGATCGATACGCCTTTTTTTTATATATGTAATCTGTGTCACTTCGCTCTCTTCTTTGTCTGATAAAATATGGTGTTTTCATAAAAGGCTTTCCTAGTATAACGCAGAACCATCTCGGTGGGAGGAAACATCCATAACTACTGGCTTTAAAAGGCCACAGGACCAACAAACCTTTTAAAAGACTAGAAGAGGTGTAAGCCGAGATACAAAGGTCAATCTAATATGGACTTCCCTAACGATTGTTTCTCTCTTTGACTAATTCCCAGGGGCAAAAAACACGAGAGAGAGAGAGAGAAAGAGAGAAAGAGAGAAAGAGAGGGGAAAAGATTCCCTCGGCTCTTCTCTGCCACCTCGATCACCGGGAATTCAACTCGGGCGAGATTTTCGCCCACCTTTAAAGTGCTCTTCAACTAACCTTAAATGACTCTTAAAGGTAATGTTCACAATTTTCATAAATATTTAAAGATATACCCGTGGAACGATAACGGGGGTGGAGGAAGTCCTGGCTCATGCCGGCTATTACGAGGCTAATCTAGCCTCCCTATGGGAATTTCTAGATTTAATTTAGGCATTTGGGGATGATGCTTGGCGGCGACAGGGGCCATCCATCTTCTCTTAACAGTCCTAATCTTTATAGAGGCTCCAGACTTCAGGTAGTGCGCGTGATGGATAGCACCTCTGGCTGAAGACAGTCCATTAGAAGAAAGAGAATACCAGAAAGCAAAAAGCCCGGCTCCGCCGTCTTGAGTTCAATACGGCGGTAGTAATAGCAGCTCTGTTTACTGCCCTGCAAAGGAATAAAAAGATACACTGTTTTGGTACAAATGTCCGACCCAGTTAACCACTCGGGAGCCCTCATAGTTTCAGGTTAGCGAACCCTAACCAGGCAGAAAGTCTCGGCGACTGCAGCCTGACCCCGGCGTTGGGAGCGTTACGCACAGGCAGAATTAGGAGCAACTGGTGGCGGCTTGAAAGCATCCGCTTTATTTCAAAGCTTCAATCCAAAGCGGAGTTTAGAAAAAAAAAAAGATAAAATCTAAGACGTGTTCTTACATGTATCCCTGAAATAGCAAAACAAACCTTTCAGCTCTGACTGACTGAGCTCTTGATACAGTCCACTGATTGACAGTGGGTGACAGCCCAGACACTGTTTGATATCAGATGAAGTTTAAAACTTCACTGTTTTTATGAAGACTGTCTGAAACAAGCTGCGTGTTTGGAGTTTCAAAAGGGTGAGTGGGTGTCAAAAAAAAAAAAAAAAAAAAAAAAGAAGACGACGGGAAATCTGCCTGCAGGACCAAACCTTTAAGGTTTAAGACGTATGGTATCTTTGTGTCTGCGATAAATTTGACAGAGCATCATTTTCTCCTGTGCTTCAGAGGACACACTGCGGTTTCTGAAGTTGCTACAAAGTCAAAACAACACAAACAGAACCTTTGCACTTTGAGACCACTACGCTTAAATGCTTGATTCATTCGGTTGAGCCTTTTGGATTTGTTGTAATGTTGCACTCACAGTTCATAGTGATATTATCTCGTGTCCCCGTTATCTGCATGGATTCAGTGAACTCTGGAGGAGGGAGGCTTCTTTTAAAAACAGCAAATTCTGCTGATTGGCTTAGTAAATAAAGACAAGCGTCCAAACCTGCTGCGTAGCTGCTAGCTTCGCTTGCACATCACTAGCGCCAATCTCCAAACCTCAACAGAACTATGAACAACCACAGCTGTAAAAGATTCTTAGCTTTTAAGCGCTGATATCAACTTTGGGTGATTGCAACATTTACACCGGGTTTTACTGCTATTCTAAAACAAAGACAAAATTATTTAACATTGACACGTTAAGCTGGTACCAGTTCATGTCTACTACTTGCACAACAGGTGTGCTCACTCTCTCCATTGTTAGAAAATCTTCCCTTATTCTTAAAGGAACAACAATCACTGCATGTTAAGGTGTTTCCACACCTGATAGACCAGTAGACTCGGTTTGATTGGGGAGCCTTACCTCTGCATTACTGAAATGGCATTTTATGACATGAGTTTGTGACAATGGGCTACTAGAATCTATATATACAAGCAAATCTGAATCCGTTGGACGTCTGAAAACGTCTGTAAGCAGAGAAGCGAAGTGTAAATGGAGGAGAAAATTTACAATACAGAGCCTGCTACTTTACCAACTACCTCATCATATCGTTTTGTAGAGTTTGGTGTGTTGTTATAATGAAATGTAAGACGCTGTCAGTTTGTATGAGCTCAGCTCGTTACGCGCTCTGGGGAAGAGCCAGGTTGAGAAGTGAATTACGTCTTTGAAGGGAATTGATTTAATTTTGAATTCGCACAAACCATCTAGCCGAAGAGAGAAGACAAAGACTGGAGTTAACTTCCTCATTCCGCTCCTAATTAGTCTGCAATAAAAGCCGCTCTGAGTGCAGGTCAGAGAAGAGAGCGCTGGTACCGTGATCCTGTTGTGTTTCTGCTCAAAAAATGTCAAGGACCTTGTAACAAAGCCTCCAAAAACATGTAAGGAAACCAAAACGCGACCCCCGCTGACCCCGGCGCTGGCCACCTCGGCTCAACTTTTCTCAACTTGGACGCCGACCTTTGCGTAGGAATAACCTTGTGCGCTGTCAAGATGGTGCTCTGGAAAAGGGGAGAATAAACAGAGAGGCAAACTTTGCTAATTAATCAGTTGAAGTGAAGATGATGTGTTCTACTCCCCCCATGATATCCAATTAAGAGCCGTGTTTATCACTGGCGCTCGGCAGTGGAGCTTTTTACAGGTACCTACTGCTGCTGCCACCACTTTTATCTGTGCAGACAGCAGGACACCAGTTCAAAACAAACACACGGATGATATATATATATATATATATATATGGAGTAAAGGAAATAAAAAAAAAAAGTGTTGTTCGTATTTGCAAAGAGATGTTTTTCACCGAGTCATTTTGAGCGAACACGCACAGCAACAACAACAACAACAACAAAAAAGCCCTGCACTCTTTATCACACATTCGTTTTGTTTTGTATCAAGCCAAAGTGCATTTCCACCGAGTAAATAAAGGGAAGATAAAATGCAGTAATCCATCACAAATCATTTCAGGCCTCCCATCATCTCTCACAGCATGGTCGCCTGCCTTAGCTTTAATTAAGTTATTTGGGAACTGAAGAAATAAAAATAAAGAGAAAAGACGGAAGAGAGAGAGCGAGAGAGAGAGAGAGGGAGGGAGACGAGTGTGTGAAGTGTGCGGAGTTTCTATGGAGACCTGAAGCTTCTGGCTTGATCCCAATAATTTGTTTTTGGATGTTTTCATGTTGTTGTTTTTCCCCCCCCTCCTCTTAAACTAGTTTCTTTACTTTAACTCTCTCTCTCTCTGTCTCTTCGCTCAGGCGCACATTCCACATGTCACCTCACAATTTGAGACTTAAAATAACAACTGGCATATTTTAAATTTCACACTCCAGAGTCACAGCCAGGATGAAATCGGGGGGTTTTTTCAACTAAAATTTTCGAGAGTTTAAAACCAAAGTTTCGATTCGGATGAAGTTTTGTTTTGATGACCAAAACTAATTTTAACGCAGCTGAAAGGACTGCTCCGCAGAATGTCACACAAAATGACTTTCAATGCAGGAAACCAGAATCCATGTTATCCCACAGCCCCAGCAGAAATGAAATACTTTTTGGATGGTTTATAGTTTTGTTTTCCAGTTTCATCAGACTGGGATCTGGTGGAGTTTTCTTCGTGTTAAAACGGAGACGTTCCTTCCCACTGTGACCACGAGCTTGCTCAGTACAGAAAATAAATCTGCAGCATAAACTCAGTTCAGATGCATTCAACTGCACCAAAGAAAGCGAACGGAGCCCCAAATTAAGTAATAAAAAGAGGTAATCAGTTATATGTGATCCTATTAAGTTAATCAAATTTACCGATATGTAGTTTTCTACTTTTACTTTTCATTTTGTATTAGTTCATCCAGAGAAACTCCTCTTAGTTTATAAATTGTGGAGTGTTTTTTGTTTTTCCTTTTGGTTTCTTGTTTCTTGTATTTCCTCTAGTTGGTGTAAAACACGTTGAATTGCCTTGTTGCTGAAAATGTGCTATATTAAAAAAAAGACTTTACCTTGCCTTACTTTATTTACATTTGCTTAACATGACAGTTAAGCAAAGTGCACAATGTGCACCGATACTTTTGGATGGTTTATAGTTTTGTTTTCCAGTTTCATCAGACCGGGATCTGGTGGGTGCGCAGTGTTTCGGTGCGCAGTGTGTCGGTGCGCAGTGTGTCGGTGCGCAGTGTGTCGTGCGCAGTGTGTCGGTGGACGTCATTCACGTGAACGGCCCACTTTCGGATCCCACTGTCGAAACAGCCTCAACTGATGGACGGGAAAATGCAAGGTTCTGGGAAAAGTACGATCCGGAGGGAAAACATTCTGGGTCACATAGTCAAAAGGGACACGTAATAACGTGAAGTCCAAGGTTTTTGAATAGCTTGCCTTTAATAGATTAATAAACCCGAGCTACACTTTGGCACACACTACGTCCTTGTCTCTGAAAGAACGTTTTACTCTCTGGGGGAAAAGCCGTCACATGGAAGGATGGTCTTTAATTTTCTACATGTTGACTATGGATAAGGTCAGAAGATACATATTTAAAGAGGACACCGTGTGCTTTTTTTTTTTTTTTCTCATCTAACATGTTACGTTTCCATTGAAAATGTAATTTATAAAACCTAAAAGTTTTTAACTTAGCTTCTTTCAAACACCTCGCCAGTAGCCAAGGCTCTTAAAGTCATGATGTGTTGTTTATCTTCTGCCTCCACACAGGCTGATTGGGCCAAACTGACACAAAGAATAACGCTCTAATTCGAACAATAGGCTTCTCAATTAATGTGCATTGTCCTTCTGCAAATGAATAAACAAACAAGCAATCAGAGCAGAGGAAAGAGTGAACTGATGAGTTTCTGCAACAATATACCCGTTTGAATCCACGGTTATTTTTAGTTTACCTCCAAAAAACCTTTGCTTTCAAAATGAGTAAAGGAGCATCGTTTTCACACAGAAACAGAATAAAAATAGTCTTCCAGTGTTGATCTCTGACACTCCTTTGATCATTTTTGAAAAAAAAAAAAAAATCTAATGAAATGAGTAACCAATTTATTAATAAAGGCAGTAAAAAAAGTCAATAAATTAAAAACCTTACAGATGCATAAAATAAAATTGTATGTGGCGGTATTTGTTTATTGCTTGTTTTCTTTTGCGAAGCACTATGAAATGTCTAATTACTTGAAATATACTTTGCATATAAATCTGATATGTGCATATCCTACTGTACCGTTTCATAACTAATGGTAAGATATTAACCGTTAATTTTATTTGAATGAATTTAGAGAGAAAATGAGGTTTTCAAAGTCTGTGGCACATTCTAAAGAGGTAACATGGAGGGCTTATCGCCTTTCTGTTGCAGAAAAAAAAAAAGGCATGTAAACAATCAAGTTCAATTTCACAGTTAAGTGCATCACAAATCAAACAAAAAGTTAAAACTATGCATAAAGGCTGATGTAACTTCCATAAGACACTTAAATATATTTCGCATACAAGCCTACAAAACTAGTTTCCACCCTTTAAATGTAGCAAAATGTTCCTAGTGGCTGTTATCATTTTATTGGAGACGAATTTCAATAACAGCTGAAATGAACCGAAAATCCCAAAGGAAACATTCAATTCCAGCTTGTTGTCAGTGAGTTCCAGTTTTGCATTAGTCATTCTGTTACTTGTTGCTGTTGCAAAACATTCAATCTGTACAATCTTGTGTTTAAGAAAATCACTTGATCAGAGTGTCCAATTAGACAAGATTTTAAACATTTTCACTGCAGACCGAACCAAGCAAAAGAGGATGAAACCCATTTGTAGAGGAAAAGCAATAATAATAATAATAATAATAATAATAATAATAATAATAATTCCAGGCTGAACCAGGGTGTTACTGAAGGGATGGTGTAAACTCGGGCCTTCAAAAAACCAAAACCGTCCAAACAAAATTCAATTTGCTTTCTAAGCAGAAACTGCTCCCACACATTGTTTTCCAAGGTAATCGGCAGTCAGAAATAGTGCATTGTACATCTGGAGTTTGCAGCAGATATTCTGTGGGGTTTCCCTGCCTCAGTCGGCTCCTCAGTGATTTCCAGATCAAGGCTCTTCGGAGGCCACGCCATCTGTTGTCGGAGCACTTAATCTTCCAGAGGTGGAAGTTGGTTCATTACGACTCTGGCTTTATGTTTGGCATTGTGCAACGTTGCGGCTGATTAACTAATGCTTCAGCACCATTGAACCCAACAGCTGAGCCTTTGCAACCAGAGTAAAAGAAAAAAAAAACTAGTTGTAACTTCAGTGTATGTGAGAACCAGGATTTTGCCAAGCTGGTATTTGTTGGAAGAATGGAGGGTTCCACTCTGTCTAGGAAGACGCAAAGGCCAAAAAGACAAAGGATGGTTGCCACGGCAACAAGACAAGTTTACTGTACTAGAGGGGTAAGAGCTCCAGGTCAGCAAAGAAAAAGCTACAGTAGCTATATGCAACAAAATATCACATTTATTGGAGGGAAAGCACTGAAAGGAGTTGGTGTGCATATTTCGTCCTGTTCGATTCAGAGTTCACCGTCATGACGACCAAAGAAATTCCCGACACCATGCGGGTAATTATTAAATTAGAATTATTAAAGTATGGTTGGGTATTAAAGCAATATATCAAGCTTTGAGAACCGCATGAAGCGCCGTTTAACCCATGATCACAAAAAAAAAAATAAATAAATACAAATAAAAACAAAGAAGGTGTGGTGGACCAAGAGATGATCATCCACCTGAACTGACAACCTGGACTGAAGCATCATTAATTCGAGAGGTTTCACAGATCTACAGCTCATGTGGAAGAATCTGTTAGCAGGATAACTACTGACTCTGCCTTCGCCAAATCCTGGCCTTTTCGGAGGAGCAGCAACAAAAGCCACCGGAAGTTCCACTTGTGGTTACCTTGAGTGATGTTGGTGACACTCCAACCATAAGAAGGATCTCCTGTCTGATGAGGCCAACAGAATTACTATGTGCAGCAGAGAACCAGAGGTGGGTAGCGTACGCCACATAAATAAGAGTAGAACTACGAACACATGGTTTTACTCAAGTGAACAGCAGTCATCCAAGAAATGACTCAAGTAGGAGTAAAACAGAAAAAGTAACTGATCACTTAATATTTAAAAAAATACATCAGATGGATCTAAATATAAAGTTATATGGAAATGTTGGTGCATTAAGAGCCGATGTGAAAAATAATTCATACAAATAACAAAATCAGGCAATACTTAAATATTTTTCTAAATAGGTTTATTCAATGTAAAACTTATGAAGCAAACAGAAAGTGGAGGTGCGTGTCTATAACCGGTGAATTTTTGATTGAAACAAGCCAAGTGTCTGTTATTGTTGTTCTTTACTCAAGTAAGAGCAACAACACTTTGTAATCAAGTTGCTCAAGAAAAACTACAAAGTATGGATTAGTAAAAAAAAAATTTTTTTGGTAAATATAACTGAGTAAATGAGTCAGCATCCAACTCTGCAGAAAACTAGCATACAACCCAACATTGATGACACCACAGTGAAAGTTAGCAGTGTTACCAGCGTTTCTTCAGCAAAGACGAACTACTCAGTGCCGATTGAGCGGAAAGGAGCGACCGAACACAAGACGAACCTAAAAAGCTGAGAAGCTCCAAGAGACATTGTGACTGGTTGGAGGTTCTCCTTCCTGCAGGAGAACAATAATATATCTACAACCAGAGTTACAATGTAATGGTTCAGCTCAAACTGTGACAATGCAATACAACGTTCAACTCCAGGCAAAAGTTATTTAAGGTTGACTGAGGCTAACAAAGCAATAGCATGAGCTACAATGCAGAGAACAACGGGTAATAATTCAGTCTCAGTGAAGCTGTTGCTCCAAATGGTTCGCAGTTGTAAATGCAGGCCACACTCTTCAGATTACATAATGTCCCTATAATCTGTTCACCTCACAATTCGAATCTACTTTTGTGTTAATCCAGCAAATGAAATTCCAATGAAATACAAAGAGTTTTACGGCCGTGACATTACAAAATGTTGAAATGTCGAAGGGGTTACGGAGTTTATTACGCGTTAGTTTGATATTGCTGGTTTCGACTACAACAGAAAGCTTTAATGTGCTCCTCGACGAGCACATTAAAATGCAAAAAAAAAAAAAAAACTCAACCCATTTTGTATCTGAAAGATATCTGCAAACCGTTGTTTCCACTGATGATAATGAGTGGGAGTGCTGGCAGATGAGATTGTAGAAGTAAGACAAAGCAGAATGAGGGATCCTCTCATGGGAGGAGGAACCTTGGCTTGTAGCTCCATCCATTGTCTCCTGGGCCTTTATTTTCCTCTTCTTCAACAGAGGGATAATCTGCTTCAAATGACACCATATTGTTGATAGCAGAGAGGCTCATTGTCCCCCTTTCATGTCCCTGATAAAAGACACAAAGAGCTACTGTTCCAGCCACTGGGACTGAGAGGTGAGTACCATTACACTTCCTCATCTCCATAAAGCCCCACCACCACCTCCAGCACCTCCACCCTCCTCCTATTCATCCATTTACCTCTCAGGACGCGGGGCCGCACCGGAGGAAGGAGCGGTCGAGTGCAGAAAGCTGCCTCTCCTCGGCCCGGCACCCGGCGCAGGCTGATGTGCTGAGTAGTGACAGTCAGCAGATTTGCTTTGTTGTGCACTTTCATTTAGGCAACAAGGGGCTGTTTTCGTTAAGTGCATCTCGCTGGGATGAAAGAATCGGAGCTGGCAAAGGCAGGCAGCGTTAGTTTTACTCCATCACTTTGAAATTCCAGCAATAACCATCTGTCTAACTCACTGCGGAGATCCGGGCAAGCACGACCGGGGACAGATTACTCATTTCCGCTCTTAAAGTAAACACACATTGGGAATTTTATTTTTTATTTATTTATTTTTTTTCTCCCTCCTGAGCCACTGGCGAGGCAGGTTTATCGTGATTGAGTCCTAATGTTACGTAATGATCCTTTAATGTCGAGACGATCCACTGGCAGCTCTTGAACCATATTCAGAGGGTGAGGTAATGCAATTTAACCGGAGCAGTATTCAATTACTGACAAATTACTCTGAATCTGATTAAGGAGACAGTTGTAGTCCAGCTTAGAAAAGGTTAATGAAAAGTTGCGCAGCAGCCAATCAGATGATCGCGTGATAAACATGGGGATCACTCATAGGTCCCTCTATGCTAAACAATTCAATGCTAAACGACTCAAAGAGGACGTTTTAAGATAATGGGTTATTTGTTTTAATGAATTATGCCAACAAAGGTACGACTGGACTATTTTTGTAAAGTTTTGTGGGAAGCTGTTTTGCCATAAAAGCAGAACAGAGCAGATTGAGAAATTAGCTCAGTGAGCTAGCGTAGCTAACCGCTATGCTAGCCGTCGTCACACATGTTTTCTTTCCGACTTGTAAGCCGTGTGTTCAGTTCTGACTGTCACAAAAGATGTCCCTCAAGGTTCTGAGTTAGACCCAAGACTTTTTGCAATTTACCACTGTAAAAATGACAATTTACAACAAGAAAACTTTGCAATTTGCAAGTGTAAATTGTGAGGTACATCATCTCCTAATCTCTATGCCGATGACACAGTTTTCTGCTGTCACGCAAACAGATGTGGCTTGGCTTTAGACTACAGGTTACATTTGATATTTAGTCATAGTTTTTCCATCTCAAATAGATACTGAAAACTGCAAAAAAAGAAAAAAGCTTCAGGTCTGTAGTTTTCAAATACAACCTCCTTGCTCTTTTGGACTTTTCAGCATCATTCTGTCTGAAACACAGAACACATTTCCTCCTGAACATCATGAAGGCTGAACACATGAACATATCACCGAGCGTCTGGATGAGCCATGCCTGCAGAGTCTGGGTCATGATTTTAAAGTTTGAAGTGTTGCCTTAACACTGCGGTATGGCGTTTCTAGAACGAAACCTGAATTTCTGAATAAGCCCCTCCCCCTTTCAGCCTCTCTGCTGATCTTTCTGAGTTTTGTGTTTCATATTCTGGAGTCAGGACATAACAAATATGTAACAAAATATATATTTTTAAAAAACTTACCTACTGAAGCTTTAAACGCAGCCACAAGTGTGCTGAAAATTAACTTGTGAGCAACTTAGAAGATTTCAAAACCCTGACACCAATGTCCTTCGGTCTTTTATCAAAGTGTTTAAAGGCATATATGTAGGCGCTTAGTAAAGTGAAAAAAAAAAAAATCTCAAATGAATCTCTTCTGTTTCTTTGTTTATTCTGAGATTTTTCAAGTAGGACTACTTTTGGTAATCAGTGAGAAAATGAGCGTCTTTAGTAAAGACCTCAATTTGTGCAGCGCCGGTAAATATTCGGTTTCAACCGTCTGCGCTTTCGTCATTATGTGCTGGGATTTTGTTTGCGTCTTTTCTGAAAAATATATATATTTGAAAAATGCATTTCAAAAAGTCTAAGTATAACAGAAAGAACCCCATCCATGACTCGTCAAGTCAATGCTCGTCTTTACATTTCCTGGACTTTGAGGTTGATAACCTCTGGATTTCTGCCACAGTTTCTGGAACGATAGCCTCCGAACTCATTATTCTTGTTCCTGGAAGTGAGAGAGCGAGCAAAAATATGCAACCACTTGCTGAATGAAATGTTTTGGAGTCCCCCACCCATTTTATTTTATTTTTTTTTTATGTTATGCAAAGTCGGTATGGAAAACAGTTTGAAAATAGTTCAGCGCCTCAGTCGTGCATCACAGTCAAATGGTTCGGCATTCGCAAGAGAGGCTGAAGTCTGAAACCTGACAGTCGTCCAATTCACACATCCACTGACCTGGCTGTCCACCTCGACCACACACACACACACACACACACACACACCCTCTTCTCCTATAAACACACACGTACAGAGAAAAAATAATGTGTGTGTGCAAAATAAAACCCTCAAAAAAAAAAAAAAAGAAATAAATGGAAGGCAAAAGCTTTTGTGGGCTCTGAAGTGACGGAGGGTGGTGGGGGGTTACTGACCCTCGCTTGGCCATCTTCATTAAAGTCTCTCACAGAGCAAAATTGACTGTAGGTCAGTGGAGCAAGGCTAACCGCCACTCCACACACGAGATCCAAAGGACTGCGCGGAAACATTCACACGTCCCCATATTTGTTTATCAAGAAACAAAGACTGTCACAGTCTATTCTCACACCATAAAAAGGTCACATTCACAGGTGCAACGGTGGTTTAATTGCACTTTTCATACAGTTTTGAGCCTCAATAGAGGCTGGAAATGTACGATAAAAAAAAAAAAAAAGAAAAGAAGTAAAGCTCAGAGCGATTGTTTTGTTTTACTCCCCGGAATATATTTGTCGTAATCGTTGGCATTCAAATTACACATTATATTTTTTCCAGCTGATATGCTTTATACATATAATCATCAGGAGGGGAGAGAAAAGGGTAGAGATTTCAACTGGCAAACAATGATTATTTTATTCATAATAATCCAGAGGAGAGAAATGGGGCAGAATATCAAACGAGCGGGATGGAGGGGGCGGGGGGGTCAGGAGAACTTAAAAAGCCCGAGGAGCCGGACAGATCCGCTGCACCGCTGTAAATAAATGGAGGAAAAAAACAATATATATCTATAGATATATATCTATAGATATATATAGACATATAGATATGCATTTGCTTTTTGTTAATTAAAAGGATGAAACGAGAGAGAGGAAAGTCGAATGCAGACCTGGATAATAAGGTAATGTTATCGAGATCAATTTCCCATATTATCGTAACAAGGGAAAAAAAAAGAAAGAGGAAAGTCTTTTTGCCAATGCCGTGTTTCACACCATTCATGTGTAAATGAATCATCACACATTTTGCAAAAATATGTCTCTGCGTGAGTTCCTTAGCACTTGACAGAGCACTGAATAAATACAGTACGCTGTATTTATACAGTATTATATATATATATATATATATATATATATATATATATATATATATATATATATATGTATATATAAACTCTCTGGTAGCACAAAAGCACCCCTGCAGTTAGCTCACAAATTATTTATACGCGAGGATTTTGTCATGTTTCCTGCTGACGAGAATGTTTTCACAAATTTCTCTGGATTTTTTCTTTTTATGATTTCTTTTTTTTTCTTCTAGCATGGACGAGTCGCCGTCGCTCAAAATCCTCCACCGTGACTGAATTAAAACAATTCTGGAAAATAAATAAATAAATAATGGGACAAAATTTCCAAATTGTCATTGCCAGTTATGATACATGTTTGATTGGATTTTTTTACTTTTATAAAAACTGGCTGAAAAAAATGGACTCTGACAAAATAATGAGAACATTTCGAGGGGAGCGTTTTCAAAGGGACGAATCCTCTATTATTTTTTTTTTAACACTGTTTACCATATTCCAGGGTGAAAAGTTAACAGACGGTTTATTTCAGGTTTTTAAAGCTGGGGGCTGACTCATAACTTTGACAGTGTCTTTTGTCAAACTTTAAACAGTGTCTCTTAACAGCTTCTGCCAGAGTCCAGGCCTTATACAGCCTGGTGGACTGGCACTAATTTCTTCTTCTTTTTTCTCTTAACTGCAGCACAATTGCCCAAGTAGGCAAGCAGAGTAAAAAAAAAAAAAAAAAAAAGTGGCATAAACCTCTGAAGGGTGACTGCTGCCTTTTAACATAAAAATACCAAAGATCATTTTTGCCCAAATGTAAAAAAAAAAAAAGTCATTTCCCATTTATATCTTTAGTGACACTGTTTTTATAGGACAGACTGGTTAGCTTTAACTACTTGTCTAATATTAGCTTATTGAAATTGAAGAGGTGTTTCTAAACTTTTTATCAAATATGAACTTTTTCTGCAGCAAATATGACTCACATGCAATTACTAACCTAATAAAAATGAATCAAAAGCCAACAGGGATTGGTAATAGGCAGTATAAATGGAAAGGTCTATTTTCATTGGTGTTTGGAGCACAAAACTAGCACATAGTTGAGTTATTTTATTTTTTATTTTTTTAAAAGCTAATTTTATTGTCTCCAGTCAAAAGAGAAAATGTACTAGAAATACACAGAGTTAAATTTCTTGTTGGGAATCTGATGTGTCTCATATATCCCCACTTATCTGTTCCTGGTTCAGTTCCCTGAATGTATTCGCGACTCTGTACACTCTTCTAATAAAGTCCACTAGAGCCACAATTTAAAAAAACCTTAAAAATAAAAAAATAAAAAAATGTTGGTTGATATTTGAAGGAAAAAAATGCTCATTTTGTTCCTGAAAACATTTTTTTTTCTCCGTTAATGTAACCTTATGTTTCATAAACATTTTTAAAACCTCTTTATAAGGATTACAACCTGAATAAATTCTCAGAAATGTCAGATTCTTGCATTTTACAATATAGATTTAAGACAGGCACAAGATGTGGTTTAGTTTTCATGCTACGTCCCAATAAAGAAAAAATTCCCAACAAACTCAAATATCCATTCCTATTTAACGTGCTACTTTGGGAATCTTTATAGGTACGAATTAACTTTCCGCAAAATATAAGTTTGCTATGTAATGGAATGAAGTTAAATAATCCCAGAATAATGCAGAATCTTTAAATAATAATTAAAAAATGATTTATCCGGTGCGTTTTTATGAAGAAATTTTAGTTGAAAGGGTTTCCAATTAAACCTACTGCTATGTTAGTAACTATCCAACCACATCCACAAATATATATAAATTTCACAAGAAACAATATTAATATCTCTTCCTTCTCTTTATTGTTGATACTGCTTTAATAATAGCATAAATAATTTATATTTTTAGCTTTTTTTTTTTTAGAATGTGGATTCATGTAAAATGTTAATAATTGGCATTCATTGAGTTTATTCATGTTGTGGCAATCAATGGACACTGTCACAACTCATAATCTGAAAACACTGTACAGGACAAAGAGCTCCAGATTTATTCAAAACAAGAAAATGTGATCAAATTGAAATAAATGACATTCATTTTTACTACATCTTGTAGAAATAATCAATAACTGGTGCTATTTAAAGACGAACTGAGATAAAATGTTTGTAAAACATATTTTTATTTGTTCCCCACATTTTATTGCTTTTATCTCCACGTAATTCTACAATACTTCCGCTCTAAAGCTACAGCAGCGAAAGCGTTAGCCGCCATAGCGTCAGCACAGGCGCCCCGCATGCAGGGTCTAATCCGCCATTTGATTCCCGACCTTTGAACCTTTCCCGCAGCTCTGTCCCCTCATTGTCTCTCTGCTCATTTCCTGTCAGGTTATTATAAATAAAGGCCTCTAATACCACAAAAAAAAAAAAAAAAAAGACACAATTGTGACCAAAAATGAAGAAAAAAAAAAAAGATGACAAGCAAAAGTTTTCAATTAGCGCGTCAGAGTAAAACGACGCGACAGCGAGCCGATCGCGTCGCTTTCACAGCAAATCTGAGTGATCTGCACCGTGCCCGGTCCAAACGTTCTATGGACTCTATTCAGGGACGCATTTATGTCATTATTCAATCTGCATCTGCGTACTGTAAAGATATGCGGCAAATCCAATTGATACAGTCCCGGCACCTGTCTGTACAATGGGGCCGCTGTCACGCCGGTCATTCGGGCTCATGACAGCGGCGCAGCACATGTGGAGTAGCTGATGGTTCAGTTCCATCAAGCTTCCCGGTGAGCCGCGACAGCCCAAAGCTCGACCCCCCTCCAAGTGGAAAACACCACTTATTCATACAGGCTTTCCCCACTGTGACCTGTCAAAATGGCAGCCGTATAAAAACACACACACACAAAAAAAACAGGGTCACCGATGCTGTGGTGTTGTGCTGATGGGTTTTGGTCCCGGTTTCGTGTTTGCTTTTTTGTCGATAAGTTTGAAATCTACACAGATTAACAAAATAAATAAATAAATCTCATTGGAAACCAAAAAAAAAAAAAAAAAAACTACAGGTGATCCAAATGATCTGGGCTCTTTTCTTAAATATATAACAAAGAACCTGACCTCATTCTGCCAGGTCTTAAACGAGGAACGGTCCGTATCGGTCCTGACCCGATACGTCCACCGGCAGCGCAGGCCCCAACCAAGAGCCTCCTGCAAGAGCCTCAAAGCTGCTGGTGGTTTGAAACGGTCGCAATTTTTAAGCAGCGTCAAACAATTTTTAACCTGCTTAATCTGAAAACACCTGCTTGCAAAGTGATTTGTCCGGTTTCGCCAGACACGACACGGATCGGCTGAGAAATGGTAAACATGTTACCGATTTCATGTCTAACATTGTCCCCTGCTGGGTCCTGTCGTCTGCGGTTGTTCTGGCAACTGAGAGCAACAAATCAGGATTGAGATAGTCCGCGGTTTCAAAGAAATGAGTGACAGCTTTATAATGCAGAGAAAATGTATATGATGTGTCGTGTTGTCTGGGGGTTTTTTTTTTAGCAGAATGAAGACGTGTTCTCAGATTAAGCTTTTTCTTGTTTTTTTCCCTACACAGAGACGATTTTTTAAAAAAATATATCTTTGCTAAACATTTTTAGATTTCACCAACATAAATAATT
Source organism: Poeciliopsis turneri (assembly GCA_922788865.1). Taxonomy (NCBI): domain Eukaryota; kingdom Metazoa; phylum Chordata; class Actinopteri; order Cyprinodontiformes; family Poeciliidae; genus Poeciliopsis; species Poeciliopsis turneri. The sequence continues at coordinate 799,732 of CAKLNU010001078.1, forward strand.
CACTTGGCGCCTGCAAAAACACACACACACACACACACACACACACGCACACAGACACACACACACACACACACAAAAAAAAAAAATCTAAAGGGACAACTGGAATAAATTGAATAAAATTATATAATTGGAATGATATTGAGGAGCCAGGATTGCGTCATCCTGCGCTTGATTTGTATTTTTGATGAACAAATCAAAAATATTTAAACCACTAGGCACATTTATTGAGTGAACCATTAAATAATTAATCAGAAACATAATTGAATGATTGAAAAAAAAAAAGTAAAAAAAATAAATAAAATAATAATAATAATTACACGAGGGCCTGTTGAGAAAAACACCCCACAGGCTGAAGATTAAAAGTTTAATACCTGCAGTGAATATTTTTACAGCCCGGTGATAATAAAAAGAAAAAAAAAAAAAAAGATTTTGTCTGATGAAAAGCCGAAGGAAGGCTTTTCCCCCCGTCCGCCTCAACGTCGCTCCCTCAATGACAGTTAAATTATATTTATGAAGAGAGAGCAGACGTCGTGTTTATGAAGCATATGCTCGCACTTCTGCGCCATTCCTGTCCAGACATAAATCATCAGATCTGGTCTTATTTAATTTCATAACACGGAGGGGGCGTGAGGAAGAAAGCGTTTAAAATTAGCAGAAAAAAAAAAAAAAAAAGAAAAAGTCTGTAAGGAAAAAAAGAAACAAAAAACTGGATCCTGTATGGAGGACCTGGGAAGAGCTTTAGGTGGAGCGTTTGAAATGAAAGCTTGAGGCTCAGCGTGTGGCTCAGCGTGAGGCGCGGCGTGATGGGTGAGCTCTGACGTGGGAATAAATTGATCTTTCTGGTCTCTCTCAGAAATAAATATCTCGAAACTCTTCCTGAACCCTCGTCTAAACGCCTGACAGCCGAGGCTGACGGAACGGAAATGCAGGAAACTCTTTATTACCTTTTCACTTCAAAGTGAAAAAAATAAAATAAAATAAAAATGAAGAAATAGTTTAATTTGAGTGATTTCTGGCCGGAATAAATGCAAACGTGTCAGAAAAGTTTCGGAGTTCGTTATCCACGTCTTCAATCATCGCGCCATGAAAAGGCCCGTTTCTCTGGAGCGCCGTGGAAGTAAATCCGGAGTGTGTCGATCGGAGCCGACCCAGATTTTAATCTCAAATCGAGTCCGCCATTTTATTCTCTTTTGTAATCTGCATTCCACAGCAGGAGCTAAATTCAGTGTCAATTAATGGTTGATAAAAGCGACACCGGTCTATTAAAACAAGCTGTTGACACGAGCGTCACATGTTTAGACGCAAGGAGCAGAAAATATTAATATCAAGCTATGAAGATTTCTGTAAACACACACTGTTAGATAAATATTTAATCATCAGTCCAATGGCGTCCAGTGACAGCCGGAAAGGGAAGAGAGCAGCAGGTTGTGAGAAAAAATAAAAATAAATAAAAAAATAAAACATTGAAGACTCAGTTAAAAAAAATTAACAAAAGAAGTTAAATCATAACTCAGTACAATTTTCTACTGATTATACATGAAAACAGACAAGTTTGTAAGTTTTATGAGCAACTACGTAAAATGTGTTTACATGAAGAGCAAACTATTTTTCTTTTTCTCATTTCATTGTTTAGGTTTCATATGAACAAGAGAAAACATGGAGATGGTTTACGTTCTCTCTTTGAAGCCGAGTTCTGTCTTTATGGAAAATGAAGGAAAAAAATAGAAAGTGGTCGACTTCAAAGAACTGCTAAAATTAAGGCTGTATATTTAAACACGTGGCTCGGTTCTATACGATTGCTGGCCAAAGTTATTAAGAGCCGCTCTGCAGGGCTTAAAGGGCCACATGTGGCTCCAGAGCCGCAGGTTGCGGACCCCTGGTGTCGACAGCGTAGCAACACGGATGACACATCGAATTTCATTTCTTTCTTTTCTTTGCTTTTTCTCCTTTCGGATAAGTTGAAGAGTGGGGACACTTAATTCTTGCATTTTGAATATATCAACCTTTCTCATAGTAATTTGATTGAATTTATTAAATGTATTATATAAATATATATATAAAAAGGAAAAAAATATTTTAGCTTTGAAATAATCCATTATTGCAGGAGTTATTCCCCCTAATTGATTTGGAGGCAATGGGTTTGCTGATTTGCTGTGTACTATGAATAAATTAAAACTACTTTTACTCATCCTATTAATAAGGAAATGCAGACTCATTATTCAGTCTTTAATAAATACCGCTAATGGTAACACTCCACGAACATAACGCCACAAGATGGAGCTGCATTTATTTCTTCTTCTATTTTTATATAAAATATGATTCCCTGGAGGATATATTATTACTGTGATATGGGTTTGTGCCACAATAATAAAGTTTTATAATTAAAATGTACATATAACTAAATAAAAATGTTATGCAAAAGAAGTCATTTGGTGGTTTTTGCTTATAACACAAAAAATCACTACTGTAATTGCAACTCACAACGATCCTCAGCTCTGCTTTTATTTTATTTTGGGGATTTGTGTGTGTGTGTGTGTGTGTGTGTGTGTGTGTGTGTGTGTGTGTGTGTGTGTGTGCGCGTGTGTGTGCGTGTGCGTGTGCGTGTGTGTGTGTTGCTAGAGGTTTTCATCCAAGGAGATCAGACAGTAAAATGGACAAAGAGAGAAAAGAGGAAGACATGCAGCAAAGGTCTCCAGGTCTTTTATCTGCTACTGGTGCAGCAGATGAAAATGAGCTGGAATGAAGCTGCTGCCGTGTTTGAGTTGAACGTTTTCATGAGCCCAGAAAAACAACAGCAAAAGCAATTAAAATGGTGCTATTATGAGACATAGTATGGAAAATATATTATTTTTATTTTCATCATATAAAAATTCCCTTCTCACCCACCGCGGGTGGTTCTTATCCTCTGAGCTCGGGTCCTCTACCAGAGGCCTGGGAGCTTGAGGGTCCTGCGCAGTATCTTGGCTGTGCCAAGGACTGCACATTTCTGGACTGAGATGTCTGATGTTGTTCCTGGGATCTGTTGTAGCCACTGCTCCAGTTTGGGGGTGACTGCCCCGAGGGCCCCGATGACCACAGGCACCACTGTGGTCTTCACCTTCCAGGCCCTCTCCAGTTCCTCCCTGAGGCCCTGGTATTTCTCCAGTTTCTCGTGCTCCTTTTTTCCTGATGTTGCAATCGCTTGGTATTGCTACATCTACCACAACGGCTTTCCTCTGTTGTTTATCCACTATGACAATGTCTGGTTGGTTCGCCATTACCATTCTGTCTGTCTGGATCTGGAAGTCCCACAGGATCTTAGCTCTGGCATTCTCCACCACCTTTGGGGGTGTTTCCCACTGATCTCGGGGTTTCCAGTCCATAATCTGCACAGATGTTTCTGTACACTATGCCTGCCACTTGGTTATGTCGTTCCATGTATGCTTTCCCTGCCAGTATCTTGCACCCTGCTGTTATGTGCTGGACTGTCTCAGGGGCCTCCTTACACAACCTACACCTTGGGTCTTGTCTGGTGTGGTAGATCTGGGCCTCTATTGCTCTGGTGTTTAGGGCCTGTTCCTGGGCGGCCATGATGAGGGCCTCTGTGCTGTCCTTGAGCCCAGCTTTTTCCAGCCATTGGTAGGATTTACTGATATCAGCCACTTGGTTATTTGCTGGTGGTACATCCCATGTAGGGGGCTTGTCCTCCCATGATGGTATCTCTGGCACTTCAACCTCCGTTCCCTGTTGTCTGAGACATTCACTGAGCACATTGTCTGTTGAGGCTTTGTCTCTGATGTATTTATGGATCTTAGTTGTTTCGTCCTGGACAGTGGTTCTCACACTCACTAGTCCTCTGCCTCCTTCTTTGCGGCTCGTGTACAGTCTCAGGGTGCTGGATTTGGGATGGAACCCTCCATGCATTGTTAGTAGCTTTCTAGTCTTAATATCTGTGGCTTTTATCTCCTCCTTTGGCCAGCTAATTATTCCAGCAGGGTATCTGATTACTGGCAGGGCATAGCTGTTTATCGCACGGATTTTGTTCTTGCCATTGAGCTGGCTTCTCAGGACTTGCCTTATTCGTTGGAGGTATTTAGCTGTGGCTCCTTTCCTTGTGGCCTCATCCCCTGAGGTTGCCATTTGCTTGTGGTATACCTAGGTACTTGTAACTGTCCTCTATGTCTGCTATTGTTCCTTCTGGGAGTGAGACCCCTTCTGTGCGGATCACCTTCCCCCTCTTTGTAATCAGCCGACCACACTTCTCTAGTCCGAATGACATCCCAATGTCTGTGCTGTAGATCCTGGTGGTGTGGATCAGTGAGTCGATGTCTCGCTCACTCTTGGCGTGCAGCTTGATGTCATCCATGTAGAGAAGGTGACTGATGTTGGCCCCATTTTTGAGTCGGTATCCGTAGCCAGTCTTGTTGATAATTTGGCTGAGGGGGTTCAGGCCTATGCAGAACAGTAAGCGGGGGACAGAGCATCTCCTTGGTATATGCCACATTTGATGGACACTTGTGCAAGTGGTTTGCAGTTGGCTTCAAGGGTGGTTTTCCACAGCCTCAGTGAGTTTGCAATGAAGGCTCTCAGAGTCCTGTTGATGTTATACATCTCTAAGCATTCAATGATCCAAGTATGCGGCATTGAGTCATAGGCTTTCTTGTAATCAATCCAAGCCATGCACAGGTTGGTGTGTCGGGTTTTTGCAGTCTCGGGCAACTGTGCGGTCTACGACGAGTTGGTGTTTGGCTCCTCTGCTATTTACACCGATACCTTTCTGTGCCATGCTCATGTGCTTATCCATGTGTTTGCTTATCTTGGCCGCTATGATGCCTGACATGAGCTTCCAGGTTGTGGAGAGGCAGGTTATTGGTCGGTAGTTGGGTGGGACTGGACCCTTTGATGGATCCTTCTGGATTAGGATTGTCCGCCCTTCAGTTAACCATTCAGGGTGAGTCCCACTTTGTAGCAGCTGGTTCATTTGACCTGCCAGTCGCTCATGGAGGGCAGTGAGTTTCTTTAGCCAGTAGGCATGGATCATGTCAGGCCCTGGTGCTGTCCAGTTTTTCTGAGACTCTTTCTTGGACATCTGTCACAGTGATGGTTACCGGGGCTTGCTCAGGGAGGTTGCTATGGTCCTCTCGTAGAGAGATCAACCACTGTGCATTGCTGTTGTGGGACGCCATTGAAATCAGTCTAAAATCAATTGTGTGCAGACTAATAATGTCTCACAATAACACATGCAGTTTTACTAATATTTTCAACAATAATGTTTCACCATGTAATCAATCGCCACATTCAACACTTTAATTTCAGTTGCAATAAATCCAGCTAGTAAAGGCAAACCAGTTTAGTTTTGGACAAACGTTGGTCCTGCTGCATTGCTACGCCTTTCAGCAGCAGAGTTCCAGCGTCGATGTCCATGTTTGAACCTGCTCCCCTTTAATTCGGTCTAATTATCTTGGGTTGTTGTGTTTTTCTTTCTTCCAAAAAAATCTCCCTCAGACTTGCTTTGAGTTGATGAAGAAACAAATTGTTTTTGAAAATGAATTAATGCATGTCAAATCCGAGAAGGTGAGCCTTTCAAATTTAGGGCCCTCAAAATCCTCCCACCCACTAACGCTGACAGGAGAGCGACTTGGATCGCACCACAAAGCAAACGAGGCTGCTGCCAGAAAATAAACCTGGATCTCTTCAGAAGTATTTAGCCACACTTCAGCAGTTTTTTGTTTTTTTTTAAATAAACTTTTATTTTCAGCTTATCCAGATCGTACTGTCAGATTTTTTTTTCACTGCCTCAACATGACAAATCCTGGCAGCCTCCGTCTGAAGACACATTTTGGGTTAAAATAGGTCAGAATGAGCACAAAAAAAAGAAGAAAGAAAACACAAAAAACCCCGTCCCGTCGGGGTAGAAAAAGAGTTTCTAGCAAGGAATCACAAAAAAAAAAAAAAAAAAAAAAACATTTTTGACCACCCCAGAACAGACTCATTAAAAACAAAATGTTCGCATGAGCAAAGCAGACTTGGCTGAGATAGAAGTAAATGGTCACACCGGTGAACAAGAGCCTCCATTTAGTTAAAAAGAAGAAGAAGAAGAAGAGTGGGCACACCTGGAGGCAGCTCTGGATCTCCAACAACCGCAGCATCAAAGTGGCAAATAAAACAGACTTGTAAATCACAGCCACAGAAGTTCCTCTTGAGCATCAACATTTCCTTAGAAGGCTGCCTCATTTATTTTTCTGCCATGCATATTTAACAGTCGCTCTCGCTTGGGAGAAGCAGGGCCACTTGATGAAACTTGCTCCATGAATTCATCAGCTGTCAGAAAACATGACAGCCAAATATTTCTGTGTCAGGAACACATTAGGATAACAAAAATATAAAAAAAAAAAAAAAGAAAGAAAGAAAAACTGAGGACAGTGTAAGGGGAAAAAAAGGGAGGGTTTGGGGGGAGAGGAAGGGAGGGAGGGAGGGAGGGGTCACGGTTATGATTAACCAGTCAAAGCACGATGCGGCGGAAACAAGCAAATATTAAATAGGCGAATCGTCTCGTCTTTACGAAGTCATTCAGATAAGACAAACGACTTTGTCGCGAAAAACGACTTGTTTTCTCTTGATCTTTGACGATTTGTCAGCACAGGAATCAACTCTGGTCTGGTGCCAACATGGGAAGACTGAGCAGCTTCATACACAGTTTTCATTTGACACTGCTACACTTCCTCCCAACTTCTTTTAAATGTATTTTCAGTCCTTTTTCAGGTCCAAAATTATCCAAAGACTTTACAACAGATGTGTCTAAAGAAGGTAGACCTTAAAGCTGAAGTGTGTAACTTTATTTATTTTATTTTTTTTTTAAGTTTTGCGTTCAGATTTTTCATCGTGTTATATGAAACAGGCAATCTGTGGAAATAAAAAAAATCAGTATCCAACTAATGCCATCAGCAGAAAGGTACCTCTACTGGTCAGAAACAACCAATCAGGTTCTTGGTGCTGCCAATCATGCCAGTGTACACGCTGCTAAAATGCTAAACAACTTACTGTTACAGAAAAACTCTTTGTCTGCTGTCATTGGTGGCGACGCTAACTAGCATTAGCAAAACACATCAGATTCTGTTGTGCAGCCTAGCAGACGCGCATGATTGACAGCGCTAAGCCTCGCCTCTCGGCTCTGATTGATCCGAGCCGTGCGTTTCTGCAGATGGCAGAGGGACCTCAGGGAGGAGCCAGAGGAGCTTGAGTTTTTCACACACTATCTGTCTGATATTATACTAGTTACAGTTTTAAGAAATGTGAAAAATAATGTGTTTTTAACTTTCATTTCTATTCCAGAACAAAGGAAAAACAGCAAAAATAATAACAACAAAAAAAGGAAGAAAAAAGAAAAAAAAAAGAGAGAAAAACTTGGCAGACTAGCTTGAAAGCCCAAGTTCAAAGGAGTACGGACTTGCGGCGCGTTGCATCATGTAGAGGGCACACCACCAAGCCATCTGAACACGAGCTCTTCCTAGACAAACCTGCTGCAGAGCCTGAGCAACAAAACAACGCAAAGATCGCTTTCGTTCCCTATTACATAAACAAACAGCAACAACAAAAAGAGTCATCTCCTTAGTGTTATTTTGCGAGGCATTAAAAGAGATGCAGAGAAATCTTATTTACTTCAGGGTCACTGCTTCAAGTGTCGGCACAATCATCAGCAGCACGGAGAGATTTGCTTATGCTAAAGCTGCGAACAGGAAAAAAGAAACAACAACAATGTAAAAAAATAAAAAATTAAAAAAAATAAATACATAAAGAATCTCCAGAACCGCCGCTGTGAGGTTCCGAGGATTTACGTGGCTGCATCCATAAAGGTCTAATTTAGCTTGTTTTTCTAAGCGGGAGCTGCAGGAACACACCCACCGACTGCCACATGACCTCCGCAAAGCACTAAAACACAGGGTGTTTTCCCTCTCGGCCAGCCATAATCATACGCTGCTATTTATGTTCCGGCAGCTGGTGGGTGGCTGTGCGCAAAAAGTCACTCAATCTGCCTCCCTTTTATTTTGCCCCCTGAATCTTGCGAGGCGCCATAAAGTTCAGCTGGATGCAAAATGCCTCCGCTGGTTGAGATGTAAATGCCTCTCGCAAGTCGACTGATGGCTTCAGAGAAGCTGCTCCGCTGCACATGCGAAAAATCTTTATTGTGCAAATGGCTGCTACCCCCTTTTTCTTTTTTTTTTTTGCTGTAGTTCAGGTGGAGCTTGATGTTTCCTGCTCTGTTGCTGCTGCTTGATGATACAGTTCTCAACATTTTCTCTTTTTTTTTACATAATGTAAAGGAAAAATGTTAAAAAAATTTTTATTTATTTATTTATTTATTACACTTTTACCAAAATCAATGCCCAAGATTTCAAGATTGTGTGCAGATGGGCGAGTTTTATTTTTCAGCTGAAAGACACAAGCCATAAACACAATCTTGTTTATGGACTGATAAAAATCTTCATTTTTATCAGTGAACTGGAAGAGCAGCTACAAAAACACCAGCGTGTTTTTGGTCTACTTTGTAGCGCAAATATATTAGTATACTTGAAATAAGACAAAAAAAACTCACTTACAGAAAAGTTTTCAGCAAGATATCGAAGTTGGGTTTAAGTCAATGATTGCTGGTGAAAAAGTGTTAGCTCCACTGGTACATTAATATCTTGCTATAAGTTACATAATCTGCCTTTGGAACAAGAACTTTTTTTAAATTAATATTAGGGAATTATCAACTTAAAAAAAAGCTCTTATGTCCTGCTGAAAAGTTGTCTGTAAGTCAGTCTCATCTTATTTCAAGTGTACGAAGATATTTGCAACAGAAACTAGACCAGAAATACTTTGTTAGATTTTGTGTTTGGGCTTGGCTGTTGCAGTAGCTTGGCTATTCTTGCCCCATAGAGGGCGCTGTTACTAAATGCTGGCAGACATATTTCCGAAATGGTCGTCACAGACTAAATACCGTCATTTCAGCGGTTCGATGCTGGAACGTTAACATGGGAGGACATTTCTGTTTCTGTCACAGCCTTCATTAATCTGATTTTTAACACTGAATTCTGTCACTTTCTGGCGAATGGGTTGTTGTTGCCGCTTTAAGATCTTCAGGGTTTCCCTCAAAAAGCTAGCTAAGCTCATTGGTCACTGAGCGACCCTCCATGTTTTTGAGTTGAAAAATGCTTCAATTCAACAAGATATTTGATAATATGAGTATGAGATATTGGAAGATGCTATTGACAAAACCTAAACACCAACTATGACGTCTTGAAAAAGACAAACAAACAAACATACGATTTAATAAATATGCATTTTTTTGCACTTTGGTTTTTTCATCCTGATTAATATGTCCAAAACCTTTAGCCCGATGGGGGTGCAAGTGCAGCCTGGCGACCCGCCAGGCTTGTAATACACTGGTGGGAGCCCTGCTGTTCTGGTTTAAAATGTATGTGAAATTTCACTTCATTTCTAAAGTGGTTTTCATGCTGATGCATCCATTCATCATTTAATCATTCAAATGTAAGGATCTTGTGCAAAAAATTAATCCATGAACATCCTGATTTGTAATCCAGTGGTAGTTTTGACTATGTGTGATTCTTGGTGCCAACGCTGTCAACACAGTGTCTGCACTGGCTTGTCAGTGAAGACAACAAGTGGATTGGTCTCAACAGACTTCCATAAAATAAATAAGAAATATTGGGGGTAATATAACGTCACAACAGAGAATTATTAAACGTTTAAGCGATTTTCCATGATTTGGGAGGCAGGGGGTTTGAAAGCGGGGGGTTTTTTTTGGGATTCCAAAAATGTCCTTGTTTAAACATCATCACCATGTTTTCCCTCCTCAGGGTTTTGTTTGTTCTCTGCTGCTAAACGTAGCGTCACACAACAGAAGGAGAAGAGGACGACGACACACCGGCGCACGATTAAAAGTCGGATATACTTTCTTAAGGCGTTAAATGCCTCATGCAATCAGAGGTGAAATTAGCACTTTGTTGGTTATTAAATCCCGTGGAGGCATTCATCTGATGATGCTGCTCCTTACCTCTGTCACACCTCAAACTACAAATTAATTGGGTTTAAATGCAAAAATAGTTGCACCTCATTTTTCCCTCATGAGAGATGTTTTGTATGTATATATGGGTGTGGATACATGTATAAAAACACACACGCACACGCACACAGACACACACACACACACACACACAGGTGATCCAAGTCACACACACACAGGTGATCCAAGTCCTATGGCTCAGACCTTCCTGTAACCTACGCATGTCCATGATTTATTTACTCAGAAGGCTGAAGAAATACTGAGCAACTTCAGTGCAAATAAATAATTGTGAGAGATATTTATGGCGTCAGAGCATATAGATTCTGTGGGAATAAATGATAACAGCATCATGTGCGTGTGGTAAGACACACGCACATGTGTTACCGAGGCGTTTTTTTCTTTCCGTTGGCAGTAGATATAAACCCGTTCTCATGGTTTTACTCTTTGTTTCCACGTGCTTCTCCTATTCCCCAACTGGGAGCCGTGGAGACTTTCTTTTATTTATTTTGTTTATTAGTTTTGTCTTCACGTCCGTCCACTGGCTCTCGCCCAGCCTCGTTTGTCACAGTTTAAGCCGTTTATTGCAGTCGATGCTGGAAGTGGTTTAAACGGGTACATAATTTCTTGTAGCTATTCCCTAACCCGCGAAGAAGGATTCAGACACGTCTCGATGTGTGTTTTTTTTTTGTTTTTTTTTCGTATTTTTAGGACCGGCCGAGTCGGCGACCTGCGGCTCCGGAGCCGCGAGTGGCTTTTTGGACCCCTCCACGGTTTCCTCTTAATGACTTGTTGGCGAAGAATGATTAAGTGCCACCTAATGAATGCAGATTTTAGCATTAGTTAGTTTTTTTTTTTTTTTCATTGAATAATTGCATTTCATTTTAAAGGAGAAAAGCACCGGCGATGTTTGTTTGAATCCGTTTTCTTCTCATTGGACGGGAAACTTGCACGGTGTTTCCCACGAACGTCAACGCACTCCTTTTTGCAAAGGTTTCGCTTTTCATTGTTTCAAAACCTAACGGCATAAATAAAATAGCTTCTTTTGTAGGTAAGGGTCAATTATTCAAAACCTAGTCGAACATTTGAGGAGCTAGATGAGTTTTGTTCGGCTTGACTGACAGCAAACATGGATTGATAAAGATGGAGACCTTCAGGGTAAGAAAAAATGATCCCTTTGTTTCATTTATGCAACAGAAAACAATGTAAATACTTAATTAATAACAAAAATAATTGACAACTTGTGAATTTGTAGAATAAGAAACTTCATAATGGGGATTCTACTAAATATTTGCCCTCATCTTCCAGAGACAGTTGGATTTTCTCATTACGTTAACATGGTGCTGCAAAACACTGTATATATTTACAGCTACATACACACTATTATCACGGTAAATGTGGTGGTCAATGTATGCTCCATGAATGATGAGCAGTCATGTGTTTAATATGTTTTATCTTCAAAAATATACAAACTATGTATGTTTTAATAAACTTCTAAAAATAGATCAAAATCACACCAGCAATGCTTCTTTCACCATGTTGTACCATTTTATCTGTTTATATTCCTGACCCATTGACCTGAACTGATTCCCAAGCACAGTTGCAGTGAGCTATTCTGCTGCCCAGTCCGCTTGACCAGCGACCACATTACGGGTCCGGCGCGGTCAACAGGAACTGCCGGGCAGGTGGTTTCATCACACAAACTCCACACAGGCCGCTCGATAAGCCGCCGTTAAACATTTTTCAAGGTAAAGCAAACAGCCTCTCGAAGTTCAATATTGATTCTCAGCTACCGCAGTCCTCAAAATAAACTAGACGGGGCGTCAAGAGCTCCTCAGTCAAAGTTTCGTTTGCGGGGCCTGAGCCGCGAGGGGAGCTGGCAACAATGTTTTAACGGCTAACGTAAAATGATATTTAAATAAACGCAACCACACACACACACACACACACAACACACACAACATAGTAAGGGTTGAGAAAAAAATTCAAATGGGTAACCTTAATTAACTGAAGCTGCTCCGCTCTAAGTCTGAACCACCTGGATGTCAAACAGGGAGCACAGCTGGCCCTTCTGCACTCTGTGAGGACTGACGGCGAGTGTGTGCACGTGTGTTTCATGACACGTAAGCGGAAAACAATTAAAAACTGGTTTCCGCTGGTTTTTGAAATGACAAAAATGTTATGAAAATAGAATTTTGCGTGCAAATTAGACAGCTTGCAAATGTACAAAAGGGAATTACAATCGCAGATGTTTCTGCTCTGAGCATTATAAGATATATATCTATATATATATATATATCTATCTATATATGTATATAGATAGATATATATATATATGTGGAAGTGAGAGGATGGTAGAAATGGCTGGTATATTTCTTTGTAGGCGTTTAAATTATCTCTGTTTATAGTCTAAATCACTTCTTTTTCAGAGAAACTGTTTTTGAATTATATTCAGCCCACATATCCACATATTACCTTGCTGAGTGGATAAACAATAAGAAGCTATGCGATAATATGGCTCTGAGTTTCCTAGTTCAAAAGTGATAGTTGTACAGAAATGCATTCAAAAAATGGAGTTTGACCTCCATTACTGCTACTACTGTGATCAACATTATTATTATTATTTAATTTTTTTCACTGCGAAATAACCTGTTTATTAAATAATCACATTGAACTTCCTGGTGTGACTTCGGCACGGCAGCCCAGAAAGGCGTCCTACTTATCAGCTTCTTCGGAAAATAATTAAAGAATAAGATAAATTTAGGGCAGACACCAGGATTTAAAAAGCGCCCTTCCTCAACATCAGCTTTCATCGTGTGCAGAAAGAGAAAAGTGGCTTAAAGGACTGCTAAGACACCATTTAAGTTTTTTTTTTTTTTTTTTTTTCTCTTCTCTTTTTAAGGTCATGCTGTTTGATCGGCGGGGCTGAGCAGCCCTGGCGACAGATGTGAGCGGGTCGCGTACGCTTTGCCCGCGCTGACGTGCGAGCCGGAAAATTGGGCCGGGAATATTCATGCGTGCGTCCTTGCAGAGAATCCCGGGGAGTATCTCTCTTTCGTGACCATCGGCCGACCCTTCCCGTAACACACGTGGGCAAACCGCCACACCATACTGTAAAAATGCTACCAGATGGCCTCCATATCCTCTTACCGCTTGACTCTGTGGTTACGGGTTAACTCGGTGACGCCCACTCCAAGCATGTTTGATTTTTTTTTTTTTTTTGGACTTTTGGGCGCAGGCTAAAAAGCTACCCCACTCACACACATGCACAACGGAGATTTCTATTTACACAAGGGCTCAGGTAGAAAATACGTCTCATATCCATCACATAAACTATAACACATTTTGACCATAAAAGAAAAACAATTCGAGGTATAGCCGTTTCTGACTCAGTAGCTGTTGTTGGGGTTGTTTTAATTGCAGATTGTATTTTTCCTATTTTCACGCTGTTATGTAGATCGATTGAACTCGCCGCGCGTGTTTGTGTCTTCATGCCGTGTTAGAAGTGGCTTCAAATCTCCTGCTAATCCAAAATTAGCATTTCCAACCTCTGCAGCTCAGCCAGGCTGCACATCAAAATGTGTAATGTGGGTTGTGTGGTTATGTCGGAGGGAAGGGGCAGGGAGACGTGTCACATAGGCAGCCTACAAAAAGGAGAAAAGAAAAAAGGCTGCTCTCTAACACCGAGATTCAGACTCCGCAAAAGATTAATTGAGTCTTAAATGACAAAAATGAACCCCGATCTAAAGCGAAGACATAGAACAGAGGTAGGGAAGAATTAAAAAGAGAACGCGAACTCACACTGTGCCAAAGGCCACTGGCAAGAGATGAACTTTTAAAAGGAAAACAAAAACTACAGAATCCTGTCTAATACTTCAGCGAACCACTCAGTATCCATATGATTCTCTGCTCAAGACGAATTCCTGACCCTTCTATATTGATATGTACAAGCAGATTTAAATTCAATGATGGAAACTGACTAGAAAAAAAAAAAAAGAACTCACTGCAGCGTCTCTGTCAGAAAACATAAGTGTGCTGCTGTTTAGGAATGAACTCTTAAAACTCACCATGTCATGCTGACGCTTGTTGAAAAAAAAAGGAAAGAAAGAGATTAAAAAAAAATCAAACTCTGCCATTGTGCATCAAATATTAACAGCAATTTAATGTGGATCCAAGCTGTGAAAATGTTTCCCCATTTCCAAGTCCAATTTGTGTTTGAATTCGAGTGAAGATGCTCAAACCGATAACTGAGAAGTCGTCATTATCGTTCGGTAAATGGAGCCTTTTTTTTTTTTCTTTTTTTTTTATGTGAAAGGTTTTAAGGTTTGGCAAGTAATTTATTATTTTTTGTTTTAGCACATTAGAATTTTGTGGTTGCCAATTTAGAGCATCAAAAAGACACTAAAAGCAAACAAAAGCGAGCATTTTATATGCACTGAAAACCCGTGTTTACATCTGAGAGGCGGACAGTCATCTTTCTCAATTTTCACTCCTTCGACAAGTCATAACATCTGGATCGTCTACCCATGACATGACCCTTACTCTCCTTGATCTTCGTGGAACCTGTCTGCGTCCTAATTTCGTCTCCAAACTCTGGTTAATGATGTACTCCAGGAGTTCATTTACACCGGTGTTTTTGTGGTTTTTTTTAGATGACAGAAAAGACAAAAGCAGTACTGGAGTGGTCCACTACTGAAACACGAAAACGGCTACAGAGATTCCCTGGTTTCGGCAATTTCTACCGCCCGTTGTCTAGGTAATTACAATCAGAGAGCTGAACCTCTCACGCTGCTCACATCCACCAGAGTTACCTCCATCTGGACCAGGAAGGGCAAGTCTTCTGTTAGCAAAAAAAGAAAATTCACCCAAGAACCCGTCCTCATGCAACACATTTGAAAAAAAATGTTTTGATCAGAAGTCATTGAGCTAGGATGAGAGGGTTTCATAGGCTGAATCAAAGTCAGTGCACTTCATACAACTGCAACATGCGATCAAGAACCAGATGCTACTACTGACGGAGAAGAAGAAGAAGCAGACAGGAAGTGGTCACACTTTTCAATGAATTGTCACATGAACGAACTTACTGATGTGGGATTTTAAGCGTGTCTTGTAATGAAAAAACTGCAACTGCAAAGTTGTGTTTTGTGGACATTTGACATGGACAGATTTTACTGTCATTCAGCGACATTTTGATCAAAATTATTTTAGCAGATTTTAGCAGAATTTCGACAAAGTTTTGCTCACATTTAACATGGAAAGCAAGAGACTCTCTGTTGACTGCTATGGACAATCCTATGCATTGAAAATTATACAAAAGTGGCAGATGAGATGGATGTTTTTTGGTGCTCATGTCCATCCACTTTCTCATGCCGCCCTGAGCAACTGCCCAGATGGCCCGTATCAAAAACCACCTTAGCACTAATCGAATGATTTGTAAGGAAGGACGATTCTTACTATTGTATAGAAAACTTTCCATTTAAAAATTACGTACCCCTTTCCACAATTAAAATGTCAAAATGACAAACTTGAGTCTGTAATTTTAACACCATAAATTGTAAAAATGTTCAAATACTTGGAATTTGATTACCAGAAAAGATACAACTTGCAAAACAAAAAGCATTTATTTTAACTCAGACCAAATCATTTATGCTGTGGAAATGCTTGATTGAACTACTTCTAATGATTTGTCATTTGCCCCTATTAAGTTTTAATAATTTTCTCACAAACAAACACTGACAGCAACGTATGTCGAGCAGAGCATCTCGGGAGAAAAAAAAAACAAACAAAAAAAAAACACAACACAGGGGCTGCTTTTTCAATAATGCACTTAGCGCTGCATTTTAAAACTGGAGCGAGGAGAAAGGATGTCAGAATAAACAAAACAAATTAGATCTAATTGTATCTAAAATTAGATTACTGCAAGACACGAGGATTTGTAATGCTGAGTGAGGCAGAGGATGAAAGCGTAAATCAAGTCAAGATCACTGAGAGGTTGAGTGGCAAAGCTCTCCAAAGCTTTACTGTTTTAGGCAAAGAATATAAAAAAAAGAAAAAAAAGAAAAAGAAAGAAAAATCCCCCACCTCAAGGTTACAAGCAGCCAAGCTTTGTGCAGCAAATGAAATACTCAAGGAAGACATAAGTCTCATTAAGGCCCATAAAGGACATTCCTAATAAAATCCTCAGCCTGACATGCAAGAGCTCTCCAGTGATGGCTGATTAATTGCCGGTGCAAATGAAAGCATGAGAGAGTGAGCTGGGGCTCTGTGGCTGTAATTTATCCTCTCCTGTCCTGTCTTGTCCCTGCAGCCGGGGGAGATGGCCGAGGAAGACAGGAGACGGAGAGTGGGCGGCTCGTTTGGACGGGAAGGAGGACGGAGGAAGAGAGGGAGAGGAGTGGGGTGAGCAGGGTATCCACTTCATATTATGTGGAGGAAAACACGTTTAGGTGGTCGGCGAGATCATTTGTTTCGATTGTTTTCCGCTATAACAACCAACACCTGTGTGTGTGTGTGTGTGTGTGCATGTGTGTGTGTGCGTGTGCGTGTGTGTGTGTGCGTTGACATCTGGGTGTTTGAATTGGAGGGCAGGAGGGAGAGAAACCCTCGCAGCAGGTCGGGGCGATAACAACGGCGGCAACGTGGTCTCCGAAGAAATATGGTGTCAGCGACGATGACCCAAAATATATTCTCAGCAGTCGTACATCAAGTAAAAAGATGGGGCTACTTTATGGCGGCCCGCGTCGTGATCCATCAATAATGATAATCATAATAAAAAATAAAATGCTCGTCGATTCGCGGTCCTTCCCTTTCGTCGTCAGATCCCCATTCGTGATTTATAGAACGGCGCCGACGTCAGGACAGCGCACTTGTCAGACATATGGCTAATGACTGAGAGATTATTTCCATAAAATACTTTGCCCCGTTCGCCTTTGATCTGCTCCGAACGAGACCAAAGTGGATTAATCAGCGCCGAGGATGGCTTTATGTATGTGGGTGATGTATGTGGGGGTGGCAGCGGGAAGAAGAGGTCGCAAGACTGAACCGGGGGATCCAAGGACAATCTGGGCCAGGATAATGCCCAGCCGAGATCAGACACGCCTGGCCCCTGACGAGAAAACGTGGGTGTGGCAAGAAAAGATCAAAGGGAGAGGGGCTTAAAGACAAAAGCAGAAGAATATGAAGAGGAAACAAAAGTACGATATCAAAGACACTTTCAAAAGAGTTGGGAATCCTGCCCCACTGATGTTTATCAAAGAAGTGAAAGGTCTTTACCGAAAGGGATTGGAAGCTAATAAAAATCTAGCATCACTCAACTTTTTAGTGCCAGCACCAAATTCACACAGCCAACTTCTGTCCTGGTTTCCCCCTTCTGACAATCTTAAATTTTGTTCGTTTTATAGATTACTTATTTATGTTGCGTACAAAAACATAGATCAAAACGACCTGAAGCCTGCATCACTGTGTCCATAACCACAGCCGATCTGCGACACTCGCCCCTAGAGGGACCTTTAACTGTTGATTAAAATCAAAGATCAACAGTAAATGCAATAACATGTTGATAAGGAGACATTAAAAAAACACATCTGAAACTACGGAATCAAAACAGTGACGATATTTAAGAATGAGTACAGTTCCGGTTCATTTTTGGCCATTTCTTAAGCCTTGAAATGAATATTTTAATGTCTGTTATGCTCTTAAAATGAGATGGAAATGAGTTTCAAAGCTTACAACTAGTAATGTAGAAGGTTGTCTATCCAAAAGTATTGGATAATGGTATTTTAGTTATGATTTGTGGTGCTCTGAGTGACTCTATAGCTGTTCTGCCTCTCAACAAATGTATGAAAACCCCAAACACTATTTGGCACTACTAGAGTAAAAAGGGGCTGAATACAAGTTCAAAATTTAAAAATAAGCCAATTTTTCTTCTATGCCTCACCAATGTGCCAGTGTTTGATGGTATACACTTGGAAGTTTTTGATTGTTATGTGGTAAAATGGAAATAAGTTCAAGGCACTGTATTTAATCACCCAAATGTTTTAAATATTTAGCACCACATTTAAAAATGAGTCTTATTACCCTCCGATTTCTCCTTCTGGGTGCCTTCCCGCTGCTTTCTAATAATGTTCTACGTCTATTAAAGAAGGCTCACAAATGCAAAAATCTAATGTGCCAGAAATGAGCAAAAACATTAGTAATTTTGAAAACATTCTTCAAGGAGAAGTAAATTTGTTAGGGCCCATTATTCCCCAAACACTGCATTCATTTACATGTGCTGCTGGAGCTGGAATGCTACGGTACGACAGAAGACACATCTTCGACGTAATGAAGGGAAACGTAAGGTTCAACACTTGATCCGAACGGTGAGGTAAAAAACAATAAAAAAAAGAAAAAAAGAAACTCGACGTGGGTTAATGGTTATGCTCCATTAACCCGCGTTTTGAAAATCAACGACTTTTACCGGTACACAGAAATACGAAAAATGTTCAATCTTTTATTCCCTCCCCCATGCTGAATCGAAAACCAAAAAGAAGAGGCTTTTAGCTCATATTTATATGTCTGCCGGATCATAATTATATCTTCTACATTCATGCATAGTCGCCATACTCCAGTCTGCCACAAAGTGCTGAGAATAATCACACACTCTCAAAACGAGTGTCCGCACAGTCTTTTTCTGTGTCTGTCTAAGTAGAGAGCGTATGCAACCTTTGTTTTAAATCGCGCTGATGTCCTCTGTGGCCGCTTCAAGAACTACTAGACGAAAAATCACAAAGAGCTGAAAAAGAACATGGAGGAACATCAAGTGAAGGCGCCGTCTCTCTGTTATTTGCACATTTCGAATGCTGACCTTTTAAGTTTTTGGACTTTTCCATCTCAACTATTCACAGGCAGCATGACAATTAAAACTAAATGTCATTAGTGAGAGTAAAGCTGAGAGCTAATTAAATGTGGTGGCCCCCTTTGTTTGAGAGAAATGACTTTCTTATAACTTCCTTCCAAATCGCCAAATGTCTTTGTATTTCGTACGCACAGCAATCATTGGCTGCGTTTCTATTACAAATTGTCAATATTGCGCTAACGTCATAAAGCTGATTTTTGCAATAATGGTGCTTCCATTAAACAGGGAAAGCAATTAAAATAAATATGTTTGCTCATGCGATAAGTCACTAAAAAATATGAGGCGTCATCGTGCTCCACCTACTTCCTGTCGTCTTGTGCAAATGGCGGCATCATGTTGTTGGTCATGTGACCATTGTTTTTTTTTTAACCAAATTTGCTAACATTTGTGTGCATTAGGTGTAAACAGCCTACCTCTGTATTTAAATTTTCATATATTGTTATGCTTTCTGTTCAGCTCTGACTTTTTAAAAAGGAATCACTTTTGCACATAAATGGTAGAAATATGCATCAATAAGGAAAAAGAATCCCTTTTTTTTTTTTTGCATGCTTACTTTGTTTTGAGATCATTTGGGCCCAAAAGTCAACATGTAATAAATTCAACAACAAAGAATGATGCAACAGTGAAAACATTTCCCCAGGTTCAACAATCCTCAGACTTAAATTAAATCTTTGTGTTCATTTTCTTTTGTTGCATAATTTGCTTGGTAATAGGAACATATTTTTATTTGATGAGAGAAAGTGACACCAACTACGAAGGTTTTGGATGCAACAGTTTGAAGAAAAAAAAAAGATAATATTATCATTAGACGTCTAGGGAACAGCCTCTGGAAGCTGTTTCTTTTTCCACAAATGAAGACAGGACTTCATTATAATGCAAACTGCACAGAATCTAAATTACTTTCCACTTTCACTGAGGCATGTAAAACGTTCACACCTGAAGCCTGAAAACCGACGCAAATGTATAAAATCTGAGATTCCACAGTTTCACGAGAGCAAATTGTCAAATTTTATCTTTGCCCATTTCTGCATCAGCTATCAAAACAGAAACACACACCAAAAAAAGTGGCACCGGATTTACCAAATTAATTAATGTGCTCATAAATTCTGCCCGTCTTGCAGTGCCATTATGTCAGTAATTAGGCTTGTGAATGTGACGCTGCTGTGATCTGATCAACAGCTTGGAGAGGCTAATTTACACAAAAGGCTCTTCCCTTTGGCCTAACTGTGATCAATAGTAAATTTGCATAGGCTGTGGATGCAGAGACAGCCGAGCATTGGGTGGAGAGACGGAAGCATCGCCCCTCTTTCAGAGACTCGAGTCTTAACAAGCTGCTGCTTCGAGATGTCTGAAACTATGAAACATTCACTGAACCAGCTGGTCCAAAACCCAGAAAAATAAGTAAATAAATAACGATCTGGGGTGTGGTATGGTGCAGTGCTTGGCTCAAAGTGTTGCTTGACTCTCAACAGCATGGAGGTGAAAGCTTAATAACAGGAAACAGAAGCATACCAAAAAAAAAAAAAAGAAAGAAAGTGCTACTGCTGAAACAAGCAAAGGCTTGCTGCCAGAGTCATTGTCACTTTGCGCTGGCAGTGTGTGTGTGCGTGTGTGTGTGTGTGTGTGTGTGTGCGTGTGCGTGTGTGTATGCGTGCGTGTGTGTGTGTGTGCTGTGGCTCTAACAGGTGATATATCATGTGAACCATCATGCGGCCGGCCCAAAGTGATGATGATTTAAAAGGCCCGGCGAGAGGAGACGGCTCGTCTGAAAGCATTGTTTCGCCGCGTCCGACGCCACTGATGTGCGGCGCCTTCCGGAGAGTCACCTTCAAGTGCGACAAAACGCTTGACGGCTCTCATAAACACCGATCGTAATTATGATCCGGCCCGCGAAACAAACCTCCCCATTTTCTTCCAGAACCACTTTGGACGAGAAGCGAAATGCCTCGCCGGGCGTTTTTTTGTTTTGCATATCTTTTCTGACCGATGTGTCATTGTGATGGTCTAATACTCCGCAATTATGCTATTGCGGGCGCCTGATAGCTAAGGCTTTCACGGGCCGGTGACGGCGCTGTGCAGAAGAGGAAGGAAGATGCGCGGCAAATTGTGCGTCGAGAAACGTGACGAATATACAAAAAAAAAAAAAGACAATCTTTGCGTATTGAGGAAATCATTAAATATAATTATGCGGAAGAATCAGGGGGGAAAGAAAAAAATACAAAACATGTCAGCCATTATGCTAATCCTTTGTTTACAAGGAATTTATTATTCCCAACATTGCGTGTTACATTGGTGCAAGGTGACAACATTTCCCTAACAGTGTCATGTTTACAATATGTTTGACAGACAGCAGCCCTCCTGAATGCCAAACATCTGTCAGTCAACATTTCATCAGCCGAGGGCTCAATGTGTCATACAGGTAACCATAAAGGCTCCCTGTGCGGTTCCTCAACACAGCCTGCGCCGCTAATCATCCACTAATCCACAGAGAGACAACAAACGTAGCTTTTTTTGTTGTTGTTGTTGTTATTGTTGTTGTTGCTGGGTTTGTTTCTTAAGTCCAGATGAGTTGTGTTTATTTCTAAGGATCATAAATGGACGGGTTAAAAATAGACTCATCAAGTCTTGTGGCTTTACTTTCCGTCCTGCTTTTGACGCAGAGGTGTCAAAACCAGAGACGACCGTGTTGGGACCGATTTCACATTCTGAGTCACAGACGTCCTCTCGTGTTCCTCATTCGCAGTTCCTCCACGTAACTTTATGCACGTCGCTTGGCTGAAGGTAAGAATACCCGACCAGCCCCGTCCTCCGAACTCACGATTTGCAACTTAAACAGTGATTACGTCTCTTTGTGCATTCACACCTAATATGGTTCATTCATATTCGTTGAGTTCTCATTTCTTTAAAGTCAATTACTTTTTTTTTCTAAGTCCACTTGCAATCTTTGACTCTTTGTATCTTAATTTTGCTCCTTCTTGTTGGTATTTCATCCTTTCCAATTTCAGCTTCATACCTGCACGCATGTATTAAACCATGTTGTTCATATTTGACTTGATATCATCAGCTAAAACTTTGTTTGACACTCCTACTTCCATTTATATTTGTTCTGGTCCCTGAAACCGACAGGGACCGGGGTTTTTGACTTGTTATTAGTCATGAGTGTATGACTAATAACACTCCAAGAGATTCAAAACATTGGTTCTCACATTTATTTTTGTAATAAGTTCAACCTTGGTTCAAACTAAAAGCTGCAGTCACACTTTCTTCTGTCTGCCATACGTAAAAACCCTGCTTAAGTTTGCAGAAATGAAACGACGCTTAAAAATATAAAACAATTTTTTTAAAAAGTGTCACATGAAGAATGTGTTACATATGTTGTGAATTTAAAGGAATAAAGTCCTTTTCTTCCCGCTATTTTCTTTTCGTGTTAAATGCTGAAAGTTCAACTGTACAAGTTTTTACGTGACCCCAAGTGGTCAGGAATCTATTGGTGGAATTTTTTTTTTGCACCAAATTCATGGAACAATTGATTGTCTGGGAATGAAATATGAGTGGCTCACCCACCAAACTTATCGGTCATTATCCAAAAAAAATCCAAAAGTAGGAAAAGAGGAAAGTTTCCCTTGGCGTTTTAAGCATCCTGCATTTGTCTCCACTGTTTCCACAGTGGAGACAAAGCATCTGCATAGTGTTGCATCAGCCTATAACTGTGTCCTTCATCATAATTGAGTAGTAAATGCGATACAGTATGTGAGAGCTGTGGTGCAAAAATTATATACCGCTTTGTTTATTCGCCGATCACATTATTGAAGCCAAAGTGTTAAATGCATAACAAGGTGACGCTGCTATGGATAATAATTACTTTGAGGACCAATCTTATTGTCATCCAGGCTCATTCTTTTGGTTTTTGTGCTCCAAAAGACAGAAAAGAGACACCACACAGTAAAAAAATATAAAAAAATCAATTGTGACACGCTGGTAATTACCTCCTTCTCAGCTCTGTGAAGTCGCAGCTAAATTCCATTTTGATCCTCTCCTCCCCAAAACCCTAATGATAAAGTGTGACTGAGATTAAGGGTACAGTTTTGACCTTAGCCAAGGCACAGCTAAATACCGCCTAAATCATTTTTTACACGTGCGTCAGTCCGCGTGCACGCTCCAACCTTGGGATTGGACACGGGGATGAAAAATACACGATTCCCGTTCTCCCACACGCAACGAACAAGAGGCCGCGAACGAATGCGAGCATCTCTCAACACGCCGACCCGAACCACAGCCTTGACAGCAGTCCCCGAGAAGACAACTCCTTCTGAGTCACGACTTTGTTCTCCTCCCCCACTCAAATTTTCAACCGCAACAAATGAAGAGTGGACTCAAAAAAATTTCCCTCTTAATGACAACTCATTTCAAAACCTGTCCCTTTTTTTTTTGCACTGCTCGTAAAACACGAATAAACGGAGCGAGAGGACCGTATCGAGCGCCTAAAAAACGAAACTTCTTGAGAGATTAATAACTTTCCAGAAGCAGGGCCATTTATACCTTTTGACAGCCCTTAAGTCTGCTGGTATGTGAACCAGAATAATCCACGTCGCGTAGTTCCCGCCTTTTTATTCATGCACGGATCGGGGAAAAGCGCTCTTTTTTTTTTTTTGCTTCGCTACCGCTACACATGCTGCCCCTGCCCTGGCTAACTACAACATCCGCTTGCCTGTTCAAGCGAAAACGTTATGCTAAGCAGTCGCTTAGAATGAGGCCGTAACAAAAGTAAAGAATGATTAATATCTCTGTGTGCTGCAGATGCAGATGCGGGACGTCTCCGGCTGCATTTTGCATCTGGAGGTGAGCAGCAGTTTCTGGGAAACATTTCTAACAGTCACAGTGGAGCATGCGGGATGAAATAATAAAAAATAACTAAATAAAGATTAACCGGTTCTATATACAGTTTAGGCTCTGTGCGAGTACACCGGGTTCAAAGCTAATCTTGCATCAATGAACAAGAGGTTAATAACAAAACTGAGCATGATAATTGTCAGAAAGGCTCCACGTGGTTTTGGAAGCAATTTTCTCCTGTCTCTCTCAAGAGGGGGCTGGCATGTTAAGCTTTTAATTGTGACTTTACCACTGTGATTTTGTTTTGTTTTTTTCTACCACGTGCAGAAGTGGTAAAAAATCCTGCCGTTGCTTTTTTTAACCGTAGGGTTTTGTGGAGAGGTTATTAGCTGGCATTATATGCCCTGCAGTTAGAGACAGATTTAGGAGCGTGTGAGCCGCTGGGCGAAAGCCAAAATTGGTGTCTTAGCCACAGAAGAATTGTCGTTTACTATAGCTTTGAAACGACAGTCAACCACAAACCGATTCAAACCGCTGGTCAGACCCGACTCCAGGCTTCTGTCTGTCTGTCTGTCTGTCTTTATTTATTTATTTGAGATAATTTGCAGAACTTGTACCTGCATGGGATTTTATAAACAGTTTGTCTAAGATACGACTAAGACATGGAACAATAACAAAAGAGTGAAATAACAGAAGGTGATATGAATGAAAAAATGAAACTTTATTTTGAACGTGGTAGTGGTATAAAATCACGCACCAGAACAAGGAATGCAAACGACATATTTTTGTTCCACAGTAATCTTAACATCCTCAAAAAGGAGTCAGAAGAAGTAAGAAACTTATGAACTCCTGCCCCATAAACTCACAAACTTTTCAGATGGGCCCTCATTAATAAATCCAATCAAAAATGAAAATAATTCATTCATCTGGGTTTACATATGTCCAAATACATACATCCATACCCACACAAACACATTAGTGCTAACTCTCATCCAAATTTTTAAGTCTGACCTTTTATATTTCCTTTTAAATTGTACTAAATTTTGACTTTGTTTTAATTCGTCATTTAACTGGTTCTATAACTTTACCCCATGAACTGAAACACAAAGGCTCTTTCTGGCCTCTTCTCTTTCAGAAAACATGTTCTCTATGTGCTCAGGCAGCACTTTTTTAGATGCCTTACACATAATTTGAGCAATTTTAAATTCCACCAGCTCTTCAAATTTAAGACTTGTAGCTTTTAAGAATGATGCATATGAAGCGATTTCATATATCTACAATAATATGCCTGTGTAACCTTATAAATGAAATAACCATGCTGTTTATTCATGCAAAATTAACTATGATGATACAGTTAAGTGCACATGAGTAATTATAGCGAGATTAGCATGAACCTCGGATCGTATGTTGCAGAAATCAAAGAAAGTAATGTTTCCGATATATTCAAACCATTCCTTTATAATCCAAAGAAAAACATATATTTTGGAGTGATTGTGAAAACCCGGTCCTGACACCTGCCAGCATTACAGAGAATGCAGAAATATGACGACTTCCACAGCCTTTCAAAGCTGGTCTTCAGCTTAAGAGATTAGAGTTGAGTCTCTTCCCCAGACCAAATGATGGAAAAATGCTGGTAAACTGATTTCTAATGAAAGCGACCTTTACAAGCACAATTTAGTTTCAGCAACATTACTTTGAAGGTTAAAAGCAACTGGCTTTTTTTTTTTTTTAGCACTCTCTGACATGGAAGGGCATTATTGTTGGGGTGGGTGATATGGACTACGGGACAATTGTGGTAACAATAAAAGTGATGATAATAACCATTTATTACGTAGGTAACTGCTGTGTGTCACAGCAATCCCAGCCCCACAAACACAAATCGAGCTCTTAGAAAAACATTCCCATTCGTAGCACGCTTCTTCAGGCCACCGGTCGCACGGCGAAGAGCGATTTGTGTCACTCAGTAGCTGTGACTTAATCAAAGTTTCGAATGTCCTGATGTTTGTTGAGCGTCTCATTGCAAAAGCAGCAGAGAAAATAGTAAAACTAATAACAATACGGACAGTTTAAGCATCAATAACTGGAATTGATCACAAATCAAAATTCTTATCACGATAAGAAATTTCTCACGATAAACGATATTTATTTATAGACATTTTTCCAGGGCCTTACCAATAAAATGTGTTTATTTTTTTATCTGATAAATACAGATCGTTTAAACAATCCTAACTGGGTGCACATTTCTTTGATTCTCAGTTATTTTTAATTAACGCGTGGTATTTGTTTTATCGTGTTGTAGATTTTTATTCTGTGTTCCTAGTTTTGTCTCGTGTCAGTCTGCATTCGTCTATTTGTCACATAATATGCTAAAACAGTGTCACTGTGAATAAAATAATAACTGCTCTTCGATACGTCCACTTCGACACGTCGAAGATTAACACAAATGAGAAATTTGATCCCAGGGTCAAATCAAGCTGCTGATCGGTGCATGTGTGAACAAACGGCACATAAAACAAAAAGAAAATCCCAATCAAAAACTTTAAAACTGAAACCGTCTGCCGCCTGTTTTCCAATCTCCTCATTCTGACATGTAATTTTCTGTTAGTGAGGAAACGGAGCGTTGTTGAAAACTGTACATAATGGCTTTGATGTACACGTTTGCAGCTGTCTGAGGTCCTCTGGGCTTTAACAGGCTCTAACTGCGGAGAAGACCGGGTTGCTGCAACACATTTTGTTATTCAAGAAGCAATTTCCTTGCTCCTAATAATGACTTAAACCTTCTTTTATTTCTCTTCTGCATCTGGCACATAATACATTATTCACAACATTCTGATGCTGTTAACATAGAAAAAAGAGAGGGAACATCAGACAGGGAAAAGGCTGCTGTCTCACTTCAGAGTCAGAAGACAATGTTTGTGCATCAAAGACTTTTTGGATTTCAGTTCTTTTCTCGTGAGTTAAAACTTTGACCCCCTCCTCCTAACATCAGCGCTTTCACCGGAAGCGGCAGAAAATAAAACTTTCTTATGATTCAAATCATTCTAACTTCTTTCTTCAAATGGGACATTGTGACGGATTATGCAGTGTCAACCTTCGGCGCGCTCGACGCATTTGAATAAATGTAGATTTGAGACTTTACCGAAAGATGAGGCCAACGTGTCAAGAGTGACACACAACCGAATGCAAATACCCCGAAACGCTTTGAAGCCGCCGCTTTTCCACGATCCGGATTCCGACGGCGGGCGAAGTCTGCCGCCGGGGGTTCTCGTTTAATTTATTCGGCTTCGTTGCGGCGTCGCACCGACAGGCGCCAATAAAGGTAATGGTGATTTATCCGAGCCCCGACATCCATTGTTACAAGCCGTCTTCATTACTGCGAGTTTATTTTTTCTTTCTTTTTTTTTTATTTTCCGTTTTGACACTACATCATTAGAAATTCAATAAAAAAAGAATTCTAAACGTGGAGAGGTTCCTGCTAAATTGGCCTGAACGAACAATATCAAACAGGCAGAGGGAATAAAACAGCCATTTGCACACAGAGTGAGAAACAATCAGCATAAACCTTTAGAAGATGTGACATTTGGGCACGACTGGCGAAATGAAATCATGTACAACAATCCTATTACACATGTATGCCATTTGACAAGCCTTAAGTCTACTGATATCTGAACCAGAATAATCCACGTAGCTCAGGTCCGGCCTATTTATTCATGCACAGATTGTGATTCCGGGCTCAGAAAATCAGCTTTGGCTTCATGGCGTTCTCTTATTTTTTTTATTTTTTTTGTTTTCTTTTCCGTTACACACACACGTATGCGGACGCACGCGTGCACACTCCCCCCGTACCCGCGCTGACTATGCTATCTCCCTGTCTGTTCAAGCAAAACTTTATGCTAAGTAAATCATTTACATGTCCTGTGCAGCCTATCTACATTTTCCAATAAAACCCCCCAAATTGATGGATGTCATCTTAGTGCTCACAGGCAATAACTCCCGCTGCTTCAAAATAACAATATATTTAGGGTTTTACGAGGTCTAGACGCGCTATTCTTTTTAATGACATCCCCTAGGCCGGCGCCATTTACATTTATTGATATCTCTTTCTAGACTGGCGCGGCTTCCGTCTTCCTCGGAGGTTCGCAGTGCGGAGTTAAGTCGGACTTATGCGAAAGAGGCAAACTTTTTTTCCACAAGCAGAGCGGGGCTTTTAAAAAAATTTTAAACATGCAGCTCATTTTCCTGCTTGGATGAAGAATTCTGCTGAGATTTCACGCCTTTTATTGTGTTTTAAAATTTATAAAAGAAGAAGAAAAAGAAGAAGAAGAAAAAAAAAGGCGAGTTTGTGGGTGAGAAATAATAATTCAACGCTTTAAGAGGGGATTTGTGTGCTTTTTAAAAACACCGTTTGACACACAAATGACTTTGTTGCAGGTCAATATCACCGTGGACGAAAACATAAACACACTGCGGCACGTCTGAAGACGGACACGTTTTCCGTCTGCATGTAGCCTAAAGGACCCCGACATCAGTTTCTTGTCACGAACCACGAGGTCCTGCATGATTACAGCATCTGCAATTAATATATGAAGAGGACCTTCAGTAGTGAGATGTCTGTCTGTGCTTCTTTCTGAAGTGGACAGGCTTCTCCAGCCTTCCAGAACATGGAAACAGGCTGGAATTAGACCCAAGCTATCATCATATATTACCAAAGAGAGAGTGTTTGGAGCTGGTTACAATCAAGGTTAATCACACGAGGCCCTCTCATCTCTTAAAAGCATTGCCCTCCCTGCTGCAAAGTACCATTTGGCAACGTGAGGAGAGTTCGGAGAAGTTCCTCCCCGCCCTCACCCTCCTCCGCCTCCCAGGAGGAAATCCACTGCAGGCTCCGGAAAGAGTCGCCGGTGACAGGCATACGGCGAGCGAGATAGACTGCCCAAAGCCAAAAAGCCTGCACGTTTTAAAGCGCAAATGTCAAGCAGTGACCAGATATGCAGTTTTAAATAATGACATTCCGAGGCCCAATCAGGGAAATTGCCGGATATTTCCCAAAGGGTTCAAGCGAAGGCTACGGAGTGAAAGCTACGGGGTGTTTCCAATTTTCCCTAAAAGGTTTTAATTGCAAGCACTGTGTTGCTGGTAAATTTATTTTATTTTTTTAAACCAAATGTCATGCAGGAACAGTTCACCTGACTCCTTGTAACAGTTCAGGATGCAGGTTAATGCTAAACCTTTAGCTCATAGCTCATTGTGAAAGGGGCTGCGCGCTAGCTTCGCTTCTATAATTCTGAACAAATCCGGCTTTAATTGTGAAGTTAATTTCAAAAGACCACCAAAACACTATTAAACACCCTTATACTGTGTGAATTAAATGTATTGACCTTGTTCAGCTGGTCCTTTATGAGGTAAGTCAAGGAGCTAAATTTGCTCAGAACCAGCAGAGTGAATGCTAAATATGCCCTGAAAAATGAAATGTACCTGACACTGTATTTGTTGTATACAGCTGAAATAACAGGCAAGGATTTTATATTTGACTAAAACTAGCAATATATGTGATTGAAAAATTGTTAACTGAGATTAATAAAGACGGTATTTACTGGGGAGAAAATCTTAACTAACAGGAACTTTATGGTGCGTCGCTAAAGCTCACTAAAACCTACTGAAATTGTAGATGCACTGTCTTTTATTTTTGTGTTTCTGGGTTTATTTATTAGCCTTTCCAATTGATGTGAAACTGATATATTTTCTATGAACGGCATGTCCTGTTGACATCTATGTAAAAACAATCACAACAAAATACTTTCACAAATCCACTCCTAAAAGAAGCAACCAAAGTATGAAAAAACTGGAATTATTACCATAATTAATACAATCTAAACTAAAAGTGAACAATATTTAACTCATAGAAACTAATAAAAATTACCAAACAAAGCCAGTTATCTCAGTTTGTGTTTAGTCTTTACCAACAGCTTCAACTTATTGATGATGGTTTTTAATACATTAAACGTTGAATTTAACAAAACTACTGTTCAGGAGAAGACAACTCAGTGCAAAAATGTTCTTTGGGACTTCCTTACAATTAAAGTGAAGACGCCTGGTTTCTGGTTGCAGTTCAGCATTGCATTCCATCGTGGAACCTCTAATTTTTGCATTTGGTAAATCTTCCTTCATTCTTCTTCCAAATCCGAGAGAGTCTCTTGAGCTATCAATTTACAATACAAGTTTCTGGTTTCTGACAGAGTCATTATCAAAGAGCATGTGCTGAGGTTTTAACACTCACTCCAGTTTTCCTCGTGCGTTAAAGGGTCTAAGAGCCTTAGAGTTGCCTTGTATTGATAATGAATCCCACCCGCTCCAGTGAGCTTGTTTGGGATTAATGCGCTTCTTGTGTAATTGTGGAATATCTGGGGCTGGATGAGTGGGGGTCAACTGGAAGGCCTTTCAGATTGATCTGATTACATTTGACAGCAAGTGATAGTCTTGGTTTCAAATAGGGGCGTAGTAAAACTTGTTGTTTTAATGTAGCAAATTTGGGTATACCTATATACACGTTTTTGGCAGGGAACTTAATACTTACACTGCATTGCATTTCAACAATAAAATCATACTCTTTGCTCCACTGCATTTCTCTAAAGGCTCTTCTGTCGGCAGTGTCTGCGTCCATTTTGTTCCACCACACAGAGTAAAACGACACACTGCGCCGCTTTGCAGTAGGTGGCGATATGCCGCTCTAAACCAGTTGCGAGAAGAAGAGGCTTTATTTTTGTCCCCATCGCGTTGCCTTATAGATTGTGATGTAAATGTACAACACATGAAAATGAACGTCTAGAAAAATATGACTAATAATGCATTATTATTGATTATCTGCATGATCTGTGCAATTTAGCAGAAAAATTCCCCAATTGTTCTCGACTAATAAAAACAAAAACCTCTGAATTTTAAGTAGTATTTTTGAAAGTACATATTCCAGCAGTTTAAGTTAAATATCAGTTTGAAAGCAATACTTTGACCAGTTGGATCAATATTTTCTATCTCAAGTAATTAGACAGACATTTTTACTAAAGTGCACCGTATTCGGAGAATCTCTTCCCCTCCATGCTTGTTTTGAGTGACGCTGGTTCCTTAATAAATGTTAATGCGCAGTAAGAAGTGCTGGAACATTATTTTACTGCCTTGTAGAAACATGTTTAGAAAATAATGTTGGAAAATGAATGACTCCCAGGCTTCTAAAAATGTGTAATAACATTTTTCCCTCAGGATCCGAGGCTATACACACAAACACACACCTGCATTTATAAGTAATATTCCTCACAAGACATTTTAATAATTATAAAAGGTTTCTATTTTTTTTTTCTACTCAGTCTTTCCATTTTCCACCTAAATCACTATTAAGTATTCAATTAGATTTGGTTGACTTTACACGCAGCCGAGTCGCTGCTGCCAAACTTGGAATGAAAATGTGTTTATCGCTGCATAAACTGACAATCCCAGTAACGATCCCGTTTATGACAAACAAATAATCATCCTGTTTATGAGCCGCAGCACCTCAAGAAAAATAAAGCTGCAAACTTTTTTTGGGGGGGGGAGTTTGTGCGCTCCCATTAAATAGTTCACAGACAGAAAATAGCTGTGCTGCAACGGCGCACGCGGCTTCTTTACCTCCAGCTATTAGGCTGACAGCTCTTGACGAGCGCCGGTCCGACGCTGGAACATATGAGGAAAGAAATCCATACTTGGTCCATGCTCAATTTGGAGAGACGGAGCAAAGTTATCTTTCTGGTCGAAAAGGTTCAGTGTGGACGAGCTGTGTCTACAAACGAAATGCTAACGAAAGCAGGACGGCTGGTGTGCGTTAGCCTCTGAAGGATTGAGTTAAAAAAATAATATTCAAGAACATATTTTATTTGTAAAGAGTAGCTGCACACTAATGAGTTTTCGCATATCACGACAACTCCAGTGCATGAAAGACAACTGATTGCCAGATTTTAC
Organism: Poeciliopsis turneri; assembly: GCA_922788865.1. Lineage (NCBI taxonomy): Eukaryota > Metazoa > Chordata > Actinopteri > Cyprinodontiformes > Poeciliidae > Poeciliopsis > Poeciliopsis turneri. The sequence continues at coordinate 831,486 of CAKLNU010001078.1, forward strand.
AGCAAGCAATTACATTTATAGACAATCCTTGCAAAACAAGGCCCGACTGCATACAACAGCAATAAGTGTGACGAAGGTAGCGCCTCACTTGTTTTTGTGGTTATGGTGTATATTTGCTTTGCAGATGAAGATGAAGTTCATAACAAAGAGTTATGGGATATATACCATATTACCCTCTAAGAGGAGTGAAAGAAACATGTACGAGAAAATTTTCATTAAACATTTTTTTTGTACCATCTTGAGCTCCATTGTTTTCGCTGTGATGCAAATATCATTGCAGTTGATCACAAGATGAAATGATCTGAAAATGGATCAAACGACTCCTGCTGTGTCAGCAAGCTCAAGCATTCTGCATGCTGAAGTGAGTGAATCTCGGTAAGCACAAACTGATTGTGTGAATGGTAGGTGTGTAGCAAAAACAAAATCGATTCACATGAAAAAATTGCAATTCTTATTTACGACCTTTAAGAATCGATATAAAATGTGCCAAAATAGATACCGGCAGGCAACCTTCATTTTGTAGCTAGGCAGGACGTTTTGATGTTCTGGTTCTGGAGCATGCGACTGCAAGGAAAGCACCAAAACTGGAGGTTGCAGATATTCAACTGCTCCCGTATTTAGTAATAGCATCACTTTGGTAAATGATTCCCACCCCGAGTGAACAATGTAGCATGAGATTGAGAGATGCTATTATTACATCTTCCTTGCAATATCAGCAGATAATTTACATATTGTTCATATTAGTTAGATAAACGTAAGGCGTCTGTACGCCACTGTATCAGACATTTAGTAAGGCAATAACTGTCTTATTTACTGAAAAATACAATATAAAGAAAAAGATCACAGTAGTTGATAAGTTTTGTGTAATCTAAAAAAGAAAATGTCTCTTTGTCACTAAATTAAAACTAAAATACTCAAAAGTTCTGCTATTAAATCAAATGTTCACAAAGGGAAAGAAGGGCTTAGTTTTAGAGTCTAGAAGATTTGCAAGAATCACAACTTCAGCATGAGAGTAAATAAAAACACATCACACTTTGCATATTACATGTGTGTTGTTTTCTTTTTACATGATAATAATGTAAACCATTGAAAATATGATCGTTAATGCGCAATTTTGATGTAAGTCAAAACTTTTTTAGCAATATACTAACATTAAGTAAAGATGGTATTCACTTCTTCATAACTAACAAGTGAAGAACCACAACATTTTTTAGTCGCAATAGGTGTGACATAATAATAAATCAAATATCATTGTTACTGTACATTAAATATAATTACATTTTTCATCTACCATCATGTTGACACTGTCAGGGGGAAAAAAATGATAAGAAATTCAGCTAAATACTAGAATATATTCTAAAAACATTGATGGAGTCTCCATCGAAAGCGAGCTCCTTTCAGCTCCACGTGCATTTTGGCAGCAAGTTGCAAAGGATTATTAATAGAGGGACCATAAAATGCTTTCAAGAGGAGGCAAAACAAACACAAAAAAAACAACAACATTGCGTTACGATAAAGGGAGGGGAGGGATACAAACTGCCGACTCCATTAAGGCCCACTGCTCGTTAAAGAAGACTCAACACCTCTTTTAGACCCCACTGGGGAAAACCGAAACCAGAAAAATACGTTGGAGCTGAGTTGGAGGAGAAAAATACATAAGCCTAATACAAACTCATTATACGAAGAGGCGATAGACGCTTTGCAGTTAAATGTCTTTAAGGGCTTTTGTTTGTCTTTTAAATCATAATTAGTGTGTTTATCGTAAGCTGCGCCACCGAACGTGTGGAGATAACGAAAAGCAGCCGTTTCATTTCTGTATTGTTTTAAAGCTTTGGCGTGTTTGCAATTTAGCTTTTATTTTACAGCCAAAACACACACAAAAAAAAAGAGAGAGAGAGAGAGAGAGAGAGTCATAAAGAAGAAATAAACACTGTTTAAGTAGCACTTTGGATCCTAATGGAGGACTTTCAAACCACTATCCCCTGTTTAGGGACAAATCTGAGTGACTTTCCTTTTTCATTATTTTTTTCACACACCGGTGGAGAAAGTCGTATAAAGTGAGGCAAACTCCCCGTCTGTGCAGAGCCAGCTAGCAGCTAACTAAAGACTGTATATAGGCAATGAGGTGCAGCTATTTCTTCTACACATAACATGTTTTTGAGGGCCCCTGTAAACATGTCAGTGCTTTGTAGGCCATGCTAATCAGCATCCAGAAAGTGTTATAAAGTCATGGTTAGAAGAAAGTATAGCCTCTCTTAATTCTAGGGTTTCATGTCTGACGTCATAAAAACGAAAAGAGTTTGAATCTCGCCCTCGAGAGCACAAAAATAACCAGCATTTTTAAAATGCCATTCTTTTCTAAACATAAATTAAGCAGAAACGGAAAAGTTGAGAAAACACTAATTACAGTCTGAGGTTTTATAGCTTGTCTCACCGTCTTTAGCAGTAATAAGGCAGTCACTGTTTCCTGTACCTCTCTGTCAGTACTTAACATCACATTATGTGAATAACGTGCAATAAGTAGAATGACAGGCTTTACACAGGGATTTGGTTTTTCAGGATCGAGACACTAACATGTTCATTTTGATATGTATTTTTTTTCATTACATAAACGCTAACATGTTTCTGGTACACCCATAAATCTGTCATAAACAACAATAACGGATGAGCAAACAAAATACTTGTTATTATTGTTATTCACCTCCTTTTTCTTTACAATTGTCTTTTGTTCCAGCTAAAGAGAAAATCCAGCACTTCAGCACAAAAATAAAAAAATAAAAATCCTTGTGGGGTCCTGACTCTGGAACCTTGCAGTCATCCAAGTCAACCACGATCTCCTCCATACGCCAAAGCATTCAAAGGTCAAATGTGAAACTAATGTGAGCTGAAGCTTTGCCAAAATATGGTCATGCAAGCAACAAAATGGAGCTTTAAAACAAGGAGCTAAAAGTTGCACAAGATACAAATAGTTTATCTTTTTGTTACTGGAAATTTGAAATCATAAAGGTACGCTTAGTTTTCACACAACTTTTCTTTCCTTGGTTTTTGGTTCGGACATAACAGCATTTAAGTAACTGATCCCGGTAACAACAAAATGGGAGTCCAATTCAGTTTCTGATGCAAACTGGTGAAAAGTCATCAACGTCAGGAAGCCGCCCGATTGCGTCGAGTCTTCGGCTCCACAGCAGTCCCTTCTGAATCCCACCGAAGGCTTCGGTACGTGGAAAAACCTAAAGCAAATTGCGTTGTACTTTCTTCTCACAACCACAATTACACCCAGAAGCCCGTGAAATAAAAAAAGTTATGAAACATTATAAATCATCCTCGGAATAAGACATTTAATCTTAATGCATTAATAGAGCGCGAGAGTGAGTAGAAATGGAAGAAAGCTTGCGAAAGTAATTAGGCACCTGGATATAATTGATGATCTGAGATGATTTCGAAATCTGCCGAGATGAAGAAAAATCATCTCTCTGTGACCCGCTTTTTTTTTTTTTTTTTTCTTTTTCCCCCTTTTGTTTTATTTTTGTTTGAATATTAACCGGGGGGTCGGGGAGGGACGACTGTTTTGTATTCCCCTGCACTCCAGAGCGTCTAAATACTCCGCAGGTTGTTAGCAGACAGACAGACAGACAGACAGACAGACAGACAGTTATTTGGGAGCCGATTCATCAAGCTCATATTTCCTCTCAAATACATTTACCTGTCATCTTAGATGTAAACAATGTGACTTTGACTTTCCCTCCCTCAGCCCCTCCGCCACCACCACCCTTTCCATTAGCTCTATTGCCTCGCATGTCTCCCTGCGCTGCAATGACTCAAGTATGAGAAGTAATCAATAGGCCTCCGGTTTGGGTGAATGAGCCTCAGTGCTTGGTTTGCACAGTCTTGATCAGGCTGACAATGACAGATTACAGTGCGGTGTGCGAGAGTAATTAAGATGGGTCTATCTTTGCGCCGATAGCTGAAGAACGCCACGGCCCCCCCCCCTCTACCTCCACCACCCGGAGCAGCCAGCACCAACATGTCAAGCAGCGGCTCACTTCTCAGTAAACAAGCATCAGAATCTGGCAGGATTCACCTTGACATGGGCTCCACTCTACAACCGTGTGGATTCTTCAAAATCTTTGAAAAATATATATTTTACAGCAGCAAGACCGGCAAAGAGACGCAACATCAGAACGGACGAAAGTGGCTCAAAACGTACTAGAGTTCAGAGCCTCACTATGATTCAGCAACCTGGGCTAGGACTTTTATGTATTGTCATGAAGCTGCTGCAATCTTCTGTGTGATGAAGTAGGGCTATTTTTAGTTTTGGACGTTCTCATTCTCCTAATGTTACGACTTCATTCCGGTAGTTTTAAGACTTTATTCTCGTATTATTTTGAATCTTCTTGTCGTATAACCTCAAATCAGACGAGATTTAAACGTGTTACTAAGCGGAGGAAAAGAAACCAACAACTATAACTGAATTCTTGGAGCATTATGACTTTATTTTTGCAAAAATAATAACATTAATAAATAAATAAATAGCAGCCTGACCAACAAATTTTGTCATAGAGCTGAAATGAATTCAAAGTCCCAATAAATATGAGCTTTTGTCAAACAAGATGGCGGCCTTTGACGTGCAAACACCCCTGAAAAATTAAACCAGACATTTGATTTATCAGTAAAACAGACTGTCGTGTAGCAACACCAATATAAACATATCTAATAGTCTGGAGAATGTGTCGGCATGGCGACTATTAGTCATGCTCAAAGAAAACATAAAGAAAAGTTTGTCATTTGTTGCAAGTCATGTCAGAAACACATCGAATCTTCACACTTTCTACTCAATCTGATGTAGCTTGAGCTGTTGTGAATGGAAGAACAGGGTAAAAAAACACAAAGTCTGTTTCTGGATGCGAGAGCCTGGTGGAGACATGCTTGAACAGACTTGGTGTAATTAGAACCAAAGACGAGTCTACAACGACTCCAGGATGCCTGAAAACACACTTTCACACTTTTGAGCTTCGTAGTTGTAGGAAAAAAAAGAACATTTCAAAAGTATTTCCTTTCCACTTTATGGTAACGTGCTACTCTGTGTGCTGCTGATGAAAACACACTGACGTTTGTGGTTGTAATGTGACTAAATGTAAAAGAATAAATAAATAAAGAACAGTTCAGAGTGAGTAGTTCTCTAAGGCACAGCAATGCAGACTAATTATGTGCTATTTCCTCACTTTAACAAAGTACTTAAGCATTTAACAAATACACCTTATGACTAGTGAAAGTTCAAAGAGCGCGGCTCACTGTCAGGATGCAAAGACGACGCTACGAGCTCCAGCTAAGCTCTCGCCGATGACAGAAATGGGAGCAGCGCTAAATTATTTGTCTAATTCAAGCCTGCGCAGAACATGACCACATTAGTCATAAAGGCAAACGATTCCTCCGATAGATTCCTGCTCTTTTAAGTCTCAGAAGTCGTTATCATCATCGTCAGTGCCGAAGCAACAGAGTGTGCATTCCAGCGTTTATTTTTTCTCCCACACACGGTTATTTGGCAAGCACTCAGGCAAATCAACGGCTTCAAAAGTGTAGTTTTTGACCCATTCACTTATTGATTCCTCCTACTTTACTTTTTTTTTTTTAACAATTCAAGACGGGTAAAATCTCATCAGGGGAATTTGTTCAGTCTCCACCCGTCTTGGATTCAAACGCTGCCTTGGCGCAAACAGCGAGAAGGACGACCGTGGGCTTTCCACCGGGGTTACGATGCTGTCAGTTCAATGGCATCTGTATGGTAGGATAAAAATGTCGACCGTGCAGAGGCAAGAGGATATTTTGTGAATTTAATACAGAAAGTAGAAATTCAAAGTTTCCACACAAGAAAAATATCCTTCAAAATCTACATTTGGTTCCAGTTCGATCCATTTCCCTTTTACACACCGACTGATTGGGTGAGTTTCTCATAATCGTGATTAGCTGACTGCTATTTTTTAAAAATAAAATTCAGACAAACTGCTAATTTTGCCGAACCAAATTGGATGGGCAATTATTACAAATAAGAAGACATCGTGGAACAGAATTAATAATAGTTGTTTTGTTGTGGTTTTCAAAAAAAGGTCTTTTTCAATATTTGTTGTACACATTCATTTGGAGGCTATGCAAATGAAGGTCATTTCACCCTTTGACATTTCAAAGTTTTGGTCTTCCGGTCATCAACCACAGAAATATGTTAACACTTGAAAAGAGAACAGATTTTTTTATTATTATTATTATTATTATTATTTATCTTTTGAAATGAGCAAATTGCCTATGAAAATAGATAAACTGAAACATAATGATTATAGAAAATATGAAAAGGTTTGCTGAAATAAAATGGGACAAAAATCAGTTGGTGAGTGAAATGACCTGGAACCCTGATTGGATATCAAAACTTAAAGAAAAAAAGAAAAGAAAATGAGCAAAAATCAAATAAACTTGAAGAAGTGCATACTCTAATTAATGTAGGTCATAGAAACATAAAACACTTGAAAGTGTTGCTTATTTTTTGTTGGTTGGGAATTAAGGCGGCACAGTACAAACATATAATTGCCATCTCAATATCAATCGACTCAATATTTATGTCTCAAAAAAAGTATTTGAGATGCGCTTGTTGTTGGCTTACGTAGTCAAAGTGAAAGGAACTGACCCTTGGCCTGCTAATAAGATGTTCAGTCTGTCGGGTTCAGTAACAGGTGACAATGGCCACAACAGAGAAAGTCATTCAGGGGCTTGACGGCACACATTATAAAGACGGGAGAGAAGAAAGTGGGGATTTACAGCCTCTGAAATGGACTTTTTGCCTCTTAACAACTAGAATAATTCTCTCATACAGCACAGACCGACTGTGATAAGAACATATCAGCTGACTCTAAATCTGTCACTCCTTATTTCATCCTCAAATCAGTGATATGAACCTTATTGATCATGTTCATTTGGAATAGGCTGTCAGCCATCTTGCCCCTTTCTTTTGTTCGTTAAAAAGGAGCAAAGATATGTTTGACTGTAACCACACTTTTAAACCAAAAATAGGCCTTACTATCCTATATTGAGCTCAATATTTAGCAGAGAATAACATAAGTTATTCAAGTTAATTAAAAAAAAAAGCTAGTAATATTAGTTTTAACTTCAGTGTGAAAACCAATATCTCAACATATTAATTTTACAGTCACAAGGAAAGGAAGAAAGTCACGCGCTTGTTGTTTATGGCGGATATGCAGATGCGCAAACAAGTCTATTTTAACCACAAAGAAAATTGCATTGCATAAATAAATCTTCGAAACGCGCAGAATTCATTTTAGGGATATTGCTCATATGAAAAACCCGGACTTTCTGTTTTCCCGGCCCCCGTTTTACCGAATGCTTCCTCCCCGTTTTTTTTGTTGTTTTCCTTTAGATTTGTGAGTTCCTTCCAGCTGGCGTCCCTCGGTGTGTTGTCAAATAAAATCACAGAAAACATTAGGGGGTCTTTTTCGGGGGCAACGCCGAAAAAAGCAACACAGCAACTTGGAGGGACCCGACTATTGTAATGTTGTCCCCGAAACTGGCTGTGTCCTGCTGTGTAAGGGAATAATATTTCATTCATGCCTGCATAAATGCATTTGCAAACAGCACCCGGGCGAGAACGAAAGCGACTGATTGTTCGGGACGGTGTAAAGTAACAACAGGCCTGTCCTCCAACGTCCGACCGCACATAAGCGGGACTTTTATATGTAATTTTTTTTTTTTTTCTTTTTCATATTTTCACTCTTATCACAGGAATAAAATGTGCCAGCTGCAAGCAGACCGTGTTTCTATTAGCAGCCTTAGATTTATTGATTGCTGCACTGTTTGCATTCTGTCGATGCTTTGGCTCCGTACAGTAGCGCTGCATTATTTCCACTGTGTACCACTGTGCACTGTGGTTATTTTATCAGGCTCAAATGTGTCCCTACAAGCCCAGGAGAACACAAACACACACACACACACACACACACACACACACACACACACACACGCACGCAAAGTAACAGTGGCTCCTCTCCTTGTTGCCTGACAGATCTGTTGCACAAAGAAAAGCTCCTGTTTGGACTCCTGAGTAACCCACTATGAGACCACACCGGACGTACTGGATAGCAGTTGTCCAAAGATGGAACGAGTAGATATTGTATTGACAAATCTCCTCTGTGTCATTTCTCTTTTTGTGTGTGTGTGGTACAAAAGACAAAACTCTCCTTTTTGAAAGCCAAACACTGCAGCTGCTGATCAGTGAACCAGAACCCTTTTCGTTTTGATTCAAGCAGTGGATTACCGAGAGCTCAATAACTAAAGATCCCCCCTTCGTTCTCACACGGCCCTCTCTTCTCTCTATTGATCACCCTTTATTTAGCCATAACATTGCGAGTTCTTGTCAACCACTGTCAAGGGTTGTTGTTCGGTTGGACCTCTCAAAATGAGAGGTCCAGCAACCAACATAAAGGATCATTTCACCTAATATTTTCAAACCGGTTGCCTTTAGTGGAAATCGGACGACGACACGCAATGCCGGGAGAACGTATTCTAAAACCAATTTGAGCACACTTTCAAAAATGTACCCAAATATCCCGTAACGCCAGTGAAAACCCACTTGCCTTCTTATGCAGTTTTTCTCTGACCGTAAAGGGCCATTGACAGCAGCTACAAATAACCCATACCATGGCAACAATTCCCCTTCCAGCACGACGACGACTTGAAGCACAGCCAAGACAACAAAGGAGTGGATTTAGGCGCAGTCTGTGAACACACTGGATTGGCCCGGTTCAGAGCCTGGACTTAAATTCAAGTAAATATCACTGGAAGTACCGAAATAAAAACCAAAAGTGGCTGTGTATGACACCGTCGATCCAACCTGGATAAGCTTGAGAGACGGTGCGGAGCAGAATGGTTTAAAATGCCCAAAAGCGGGTGTGCCAAGCTTGTTGAGTCATGCCCAAGAAGACTGCTGCCAAAAGAGCTTCAGCAGAAATATTCAGATAGATTATTGGATTAACAGGATTTTGGCAATCACAAAAAAAACTTGCAGATATTTCAAAGAGCATGTCTTAGCCTCGTCATTGCTGGGTACTTTGCATGGATGTTTGAAAGTAAATAATCAATCTTTTACAGATCAGGTTTGTCCAATGTGACAAAAAGAAGAGGGGAGCAAAAATGAAGGTGTGTTGAGCGGTTTCTGGTATTTATCTGTCTGCTTTAAGCGTATTTAACTGATTCCCCCTTTGGTCTGAATTATGCAATTTTGAACGCTTTAATGCTTTGATGACTCCCATAATCTAATGTTTTCTTAGAATCAAATCTCAGATATCACAGACAACACATGGTTGAGTGCACACATTTTCTGAGGCGATCCTGTGGGACGACAAGCGCAACTTTTGATCGAGCGAAATAATTCCTCGACTTCCAACAAAAGTCATCAAAAGAATAAAACGTTGCATACCTCATTTTAACCAAGAGCAGAGGCATAAAACCAAGTAATCTCTTATTTTTAGGTGATTTATAGATGCAGGCCATAACTGTTAATATGTGAACTTTGTCAATAACACAGTGTTGCATCACTCAATCAGTCAAAGAAAGATCTCCCTCTCGCATATAGCCCATTTTTCTTTTTTCTTTTTTTTTTTTTGCTTAATAGAAAAAGGTTTACTCAAGAATTGGGCCAATTTTGAAATTCCTCCATTTTCTGACAGATTCTCTGCCATAGAAACTAGCTTTTTGTCACTTGACACTTTTTGTCCTGGCATGTGTTCAGCTTTTATTTTTTCTTTGAATAATAGAAAATGAAAAATTGTGATCAGCCAGGAAAGGACAGGATTGGTGATTCAGTCCAAAAGCAAAAATCTCAATCACGTCAACTTTGTCCCAACTCTTCTCGTCCACTTTTGCTGGATGAAACAACGGCATTTTCTTCACTGCTCCAGCAAACAAGCTCTAATAAATCTCAAACTGGCTACTCAAGAGCAAACACACGAGCACTTAGGGGAGATGGAGGTGTTTCAGTTTGGTGTTAGTGACTAAAGTAAAAACAAAACACACACACAAAAAAAAATTGCTAATGGAAAGTGAATGTTTGACTCGGACTCATCAGAACGACAGAAACACGACTCCAAATGCATGACGATGATGACGTTGCTTGGAAACTGCTGCATGTGAGCAGCAACCAGCAGCAGCAGATCATTTTGACCAATTAGACGAAACAGAAGAATTTCATTGTTTCATTGTTACTTTGTGCCAAAAACTTGCACACTGGAAACTTGGAGGAAACAAACAAAAAAAAAGCTTTACAGAAACTTACTTTGGTACAACGTGTTCTAATAATCTCTGTGGTCAAAAACGTGATTTAATTTCTTTCTTTAGTTGAAGTAATAGTTTTTTTCTTTTCTAACAAAGTCTTTAACACTGTCTGGGTAACAGTGAGCGCAGTCGTTAAATGCGAGGACAACCTAAAGAAAAAGCTTTTTGTTTCTCGACATGCAAGCAGATTGGGATCCAAAAACAAATTACTACCTACAAGCAACATTCAAACATTTAAAACAACAAAGAATATATATTGTCACATTTTCTGAAATAATGGAAAAAGTCTTTTTTTTCTTTTTTGGGGGGATGGGGCAAAAAAATGATGTAGCCACAAAAACAAAAATAAATTTGGGCAAAAAAAAAACTTTTCAGAAGGTGATAATGTTACTTTTTGCATTACAAAAATAATAGGTAATGTTAATTACCTATTTACTGATGTATGGGAGCATGAATGTTTGCGACTATAGAGCAGAGCGTTGTGGGTCCTACATAAATTATTAAGTCCATTTACTATTTAAAGAAAAACCATAATCCCTTTTCCCTCTTTTATTTCCCATTCACATTTAGCTCTCTTTTATCTCATATCGGACCTATTTAAACACCACTTGTGGATGCGACGTCGAGCTCAGCTTGAATGTAGCTTTTTGTCCTACTCCCGGCTAATGCATACGAATGTAATTGGCGATTTGCAAGTCGGTGCGTTTTGCTTTTTGCTCTCACCCGCCAATAACGTATAAGGGAGAGGCAGTAAAACGACGGGAGGGTTTAATGGTGTCAAAACCCGAACCTCATCCGCCGCTCGTGAAAAAGCGGTTATTGGCATCTGGACGTTACGTGTGTGTGTGCGTGTGTGTGTGTGTGTGTGTGTGTGTGTGCGTGAGTGGGCCGCAACACATACCGGGACCAACATGTCATGGTCTGACCACTGTTTTTTTTGTTTTTTGTTTTTTTTTTAGAGTAACTTCATAATGGCGAATATTATTTTTCGTGTGTTGCTGGTCAGGGTGGATATGTGCCCGTTGGAGTTTTTCATTTGGAAAAGTGCTGCGCTGTGAGCCTTAATGATGGCTTGTAATTGCTCCATCACCCATACTAATGTGCACTCTCTGTCCCTTTTCAAAACAAAATTATTGCATTTCCATTTTTTCTTTTTTTTTTTTCCCTCTCGCTTTTTTTTTTTTTTTTTTGCTCCCCCTCCTTTTCTCCGTGCGGGCCTGATTGTCGGTGTCTAAACATCGCAGCCAATAGAGTGAAGTCTCTCAGATCCACAGAACAGAGAGAACAATGTCATATTCATAAGCAGAGACATCAGCTCTCCTCCTCATTACCACAGCACTGTGAATGGGAGCTTCTGTCCCCACGACCATAAAAGAACCTGTCATCTGTCTCTTTCCCCTAATTGACTGTTTACTACATTTCGACACAGACAGACAGATTTTTGATCATCCTCAGTTTTGTCCTTCTGTGTGGCACTGCGGCACAAATGGAAATGTCCTCTGACTTCTTTTTTTTTCCCTTTTCATATTTTTTTTCTCTCCTTTTTTTTTTGCATTAACTGCAAGACTCGCAGTAATAGCATGTTTGGCGCTGTATTCGGCGACCTTGACAAAACAACATGACACAGTATTGACACAAAGGTCCCACTATCTAGTATGTGGAAAGGAAGAAGGAAAAGAGAAAAAAAAAAACCTTGTGCCCAGCAGCATCCAGGGTAACATGTTTTTTTTTTTTTTTTTAAATGAGACTGAAGTATTTCAGAAATTGAAAGGAAGGTAAAGAGATTTTTTTTGAACACAAACGTTGAGAGATGTTTCTTTCCCCAGTGTCAGATGTTGCATCGAATGACTGCATACGACACTGGACTCTAAAACGGTGGGATGAAAAATAAAAAAATCAGCATGTTGGTTTTAAGCTGCCTCCAACAACCTTTTTGTTGTTGTTGTTGTTGTTGCTTTTTTCACTAAACAAAACCGAACATCACACAAAGATCGACTAAGAAAAAAAAAAAAAGTTTTCAAGCGATGATTCAGTTTACTGGGCAAAACAACGACACAATCCAACCGAGGCGAAGTTCAATCAGCAGGTCTTTTTGCTCCATTGCTATTTTTTTTACAATGAAATACGACCGCAGTCAAACTTATGTGAAAGTTGTACGACCCCAAAGCGATCCGTACGTCACACAGCAGCACATTGTTTATGGAAAGCCACCTTTAGTGGTGGGATTGTGATGGGATGGACGGCTCGTTCAGAAATGTCATCACTCGACATCATCATCCATGCCTCACATAAAAGACATAAAATTCTCATAAACTGTGACGTGACTCTTCCGACTGCGAACCGTTTGCAAACAATCTGATCTTCATCCAAATTAGTAATACATGTGAAAGTGGCACAAATCAGTTTGGGTTTTTTTACGTTGAAAGAAATTGGGATTAAACCTTGTCCTATAGATAGTCTATAGGACAAAAAAAAAACAAAAGAAAATCAGATTTGGATCACATTTTTCTGCTCTGTCAACATAATGTTAGTCCTGTGTGAAAAAAATCTTTTCAAATGGAGAATTAACTTTGATTAACCGACTGTTTCACCAGTCACACCATGACACAATCTGGAGAAATTATTTACAAAGAACCTGTTTGACAGCGTGAAGTGGGCTTATATTTGAAAAAAGCAACACGTCACTCCTTTCATGAATTGCTGATGACATTTATCAGTCTTGAAAGAGTTACACAGCCACTTCTAAGATGGGAGCCTTTAAATACAGACCAGTGGCAAACCTCCCCAGGAGTGACAGGTCTACCAAGATTACATAACTCATCCAAAAGGTCACCAAAAAAAACAAAACAAGAAAAAAACCAGAACAAAATCTAAAAAAGCTTGCCTTTTAAGTTTCATTTCCACATGCCAGTGTTCATGGTTCAACAGTAAGAGAAAGCCTGGCAAAACTTGCATTAATTGAAGGGCTCCCTGTGCAAAAATAACACAGAAAGCCTGTTCTCGTATTTGCCAAAAGACATCGTTTTGATCCACAGACTGCCAGAGAACAATTTCTCTTGATTTAAGAGGCAAAAGTGGACCTTTTTGTACGGCGAGCACGCGGTTAGTTTCATGTGGCATAAGAGAGCGTTTCCAGCCGTCCGTTTGTGATTTTTATCTTCATGTGGAATTGGGTGATCCAAAGGACACTGGTCACTGCCAGTTATCACAAACACTTGGTGGCGTTTGTAGCTCAACCAGTTGCTAGTGTCTGGCAACTGGTTGCCAGACCCCAGTTGCCAGACCCGGGCAACTGGTTGCCAGACCAGTTGCCCGGGTGGGCAATCCTCGCCGGATTGCCCGATTGGGCAATCCGGCGAGGATCACTTTTTAAATCTGAAAACCCATGAGCAACTGAATTCATCATCATTTGACAACTGCATTCTGTATTTACTTGAGTCATCACTGTCTGATAATAAACCGAGTTTCATGATCTAAAACACTTAGATTTGACAAAAAAACAAAAAAAACAAAACAAAGCAAAAACAGAAGGAACCTGGAGGCAAAGACGTATTACCTGTGGTATATGTGCTTTTACAAGCTTAGTGAAAAAGAGTGTAAAGTTTGAAAGCAGGCACACACACACACACACACACAGGCACACACACGAGTCAGAAAAGGCATTTTACAGCTAAGAACATGGATTTAACAGTTTTTCGGGAGAAGTCAGAGCCGATGGAGTGGAACTGCACACCCCCGAGGTGCATAACCTGCACCGCTTTCTTTGTTAACGCCACTACAAGTGGCAAAACTCCTTACATGCCTCAGCTGCCAGTGTCGCACCAGCCGCTCACTTCGAGCGCCGATTAGCTGCCACCGCATAAAATAGTGCCATGCATTACCCAACAATTAGACGGAGGCTTATTAGGCACAGCTTAATGTAAATTTAATGAGCAATAAATCCGATTTCTTTAAATAGAAGAGTATATTATTGTTACAAATGATGTACAATGGTGATCTCATAGTGCAGGCGATGAAATACTCCACATATCAACGGGCCATTAAGTGCACTATTAAATCTACCGTGCGCTCTTCTATAAGTGCTTTTTCATATGGACGGTGGGAAGGAAAAAAAAAAAAAGCCATTTTAGAAAATGCACTACTATGTGGAGATGAGATTTGAAACACTCTGGATTGATTGATTGTAGATAGATTGGTAGGAAACTACCAATCTATTAATAATCAATTACCCTAACTCTTCAGTTGTCAGTTTTGTTGGTGAAATTTCAGTTCATGTTGATACTTTTAAAGAAACTGTCATATTTCACTACTGGGAATGATGGAGGTAAATAATGATACTAAAATGCTAAAATGTCATACTTTGACTTCTTATTTACTATTTTTCAGATTTTATTTTTATTGTTATATTTTTTCCAGATCCATGTTTAGGTTATTATTATTGAACTGAAACAGTACAGAGTCCAAACCCTAATTAAAGTACAATAACTCTGACCAAGCTCCTGCTGGTAAATGTCTCTAATTGGAGTTCAATACATGTGTTTTCTAATACCAGACTGTCTGGGTGAAAAACATCCACACCGTGGGCACGAACTGATTCACAGTCAGTACGAACCGAGAACATAGAGAACATCAAGACCAAACGTCTGTATGAGCAGACCATACACACCACCTGGACGTACTCCCATTCACACCCTGCCCTCTGGTCGAAGACATTTTAGCTTAAGACAGAACAACTCCACCCCACTAGACCCTGTATCCCTGTTTTCAATTTCCTTTGGCGAACATTTAGCCAATTTGCGTCATTGTCTATGTCCCATCACAAAGCTCAAAACAAATCAGGCAACATTTGGATGTTTGCTTGGTTGCAAATTAAAAATCACTTTCAGCAAACAATCTGAGAACTAGATGGTTATTGTAGCAGAACTTCATATTAATATGGCTCAAACTAATTCAGACTCTTCTCTGGTTCTAAGTGGGTTAACCTTCCTGCAAACCTGACCATTAATTCATGTGCCAAGGTTTTAGTCGTTCTTCATGTTATCTTCTTATATCCCAAGCTTTCTTGATGTTTTTTTTTTTTAGGTGGTTTTGATCATTATTTCTTGAGACTTACAGAAGACCTGACAAAAGTTTTCCTCTGCCTTCTCTTATTATCTGGCATCACATCATTATCATTCCTTCACGTAAGCAACAGACCGGCTCTGTTAGGTTCGGTAAGCCACTTAGCTATGATAGGTCCAGGTCCAATTTTGCCACCAATTATCATTTCACACAAATGTGTCTCCGTTCCGTCCCAACCTGCTTCCATTTTCTACCTTTGTGACCAAAGTCTGTTCCACAGGCAATTTGCCAAATTCGATTTTAAGTGACCCCTGACCGCAATCCAGAGGTTAGAAACACTGGGGAAAAACCCAGAAAACTCTTTTCATGAACATTTGGAAGAAAAAAACATTAGGGTGAGAAAAATATCCAAGCAGGTAAAAGTGTGTGTGAAGTACTTTCAAAGGTCCTAAATCAAACATATTTTCATTGTTTATTGTTTTGATCTTCATTTAGGCTCATTTGAAAGATGAGAGATTATGACCCCTAATCAATCCAAAATATCTCTGAAAAGCTTCCCCACATTGAAAAAAACTAAAAGATCAGTTCTTTTCTTGTACAGGAAATGTTTCCCAAATATAGACGCGCACGAAAAGACCAACCTGCAAAAAGAGTAAATAGCAAGGGGCAAAATCACCAGCTGCAGTTTAAATTAAATAGGTCGAGCCAGTGCCAAGTAATTTGTAAGTTTGGCAAATAATCTGAGAACTTTAAGCGACAGCACAGCTGCAGATGAGCAATGAAACTGCATGGTAATATACATCAAACCCTACATTTCCCAACTGATGCTGAAACTGTGCAAAAGAGTTTAAGTCATACTAAATATCTCCATGTTTTTTTCTACTAACCCAGATTATATAACTATTTTTTAAAAGTGGTTTTTATTCATATTTGTAGATGCTTCCTAATTGTAATTGTATTTTTTTTTTTTGCCACATTTTCATTTTTTTTTTTTTTGTTCATACCTCTACCAGCTCCAGCAGACTTTCTTTTAAAATAAATATTTTCATTGCTTTTGTCTGTTAGGCCCTAAACTCTGACCTAAAATTACCATGGATCCTCAAAACTCCAGAGAACCAAAGTTGGGTCAACAAATACTTGATAGTTTTAATCAGTTTGAATTTTGTTTCCAATTGTTTTAGCTGAGTCTCTGAAAAACATTAAGCGTAGCACAGCTTAATACGAATAGCATTGCAGCATCAAAATGATTATTCTAAAAGAGCTGTTTGAACTAAACTGAAGAGTGATGCATCACTCAAGTCATCTATTGAATTTTTATTGGATTTATACATATTTCTTCTTTATTTGTCTTATTTAAGGAACTAAACAGCAAAGTCCATAAGAACGAAAACAACTTTGAACCCTTGACAACCTACAAACCAAGAATTTGCTTTGACTTCCTGTCCTTTAAGATCACCTTTGCTCTGGTTTGTCTCTTCGGGACTAAACCCTGCAGACGAGAAGCTTCTCCCCTCGTCCTGAGTGACCACGCTGATGTTAGCCTGTTTCCAACAACACAAGACTTCCTTGGGACTCCGTAAAACTATCTTGCTCCCTGAAATGCCAACTTAGGCTACGTTTAGACAAGATTGCTGTCTGGAAACTTCTGGCATTTTCAGATGTATTAGGAAAAAGTTCCACTTTTATACAACAATGTCATGACACCTTGAATCAGCTGGAATCGTCATGCCAGGCCACTGTATGGCGCTGTAGCGTGCATGTCGTTGAAACGTGCATGTGCATTTGACCCTTAACTTCCACCTTATATAGGAAACAGGAACCCATCTCCGATTAACCGAATGCTGATGTAACACATTTCTTATCAGAAGTTGAGAAAAGCTGAACCGGTTAAGAAGCAAACACAACATGATGCTATGTGCCATTGTTTTTCTTGTTATCTGCGTGTGCGTGCGTACAATAAACCCTACAGCCGTATTGCGGCGTTCACTCTGAGACCCGGTTTCAAACAGTGCCGGTGTCAGAGACTCTCATTATGGAAGATGTAAACAACCAGCAGGATCGCCGCAGAAATATCCACTGACAGCCGTCTCTGTGCAAGCAGCGCCTTAATGCTGCATTATGAAACTTTTATAAAAATAAAGAAGATTTTTCTCATATTTATTGAAATTGTCATCATGTCGTGGCAGTATAGTACGAGACAAAGACCTCCACCCCCCTAAGCTACTATTACTGTCTGAAGAAATGCACCGCTCCCAATCAAAATCAACCAATCAGAGCCAGGAGGAGGGTCTTAGAGCTGTCAATCAATGCTGCTCTATGTGCAACTCCCCATTCCAGGAAAACTGTTTATCCACCATCATCATTTGCCACGATAACTCACATTAGGATTGGTGGCAGGCTATGTTTTGGTGAAGCAGCTGTAGGAAAAAACAAGGGGGAAAGGGTCAGCACGAGCTTGATTGACAGCGCCAAGACCCTCCTCCTGGTTGTGATTGGTTGTTTCTGACTGAGCGGTGTACTTCTGCAGTTAGTAGTACGAGCAATGGGAGAAGGCAGATGATCTTTTTCACAGATTATCTGTCTTATCCCATCACAACATGAACGTAGTTTTAACAAGAATGTAAAAAAAAAAAAAACACAAACATATTGATTGATAAAAGTTACAAACTGCAGTTTTAAGTCTAAATCCTGACCCGTTTCTGGTTTAGAAGCATTTAATGTTTTAGACATTTGGATTTTCGTGTTGCTCAGCGCATCTCCGCTTTCACCAACTCAATGACCTTATCTCCGATGTACAACTAAAATATGGATGAAAGGCATGGAAGCACATCCCGCAGGCACCAACATCCACCACGGCCACAGGACAATCATAAAACACAGGGGAAACTTGTATAATAACAGAGGAAGAAAAAAAAAAAAGAGAAACAACCACCCACCAGAATACAAATATACAAAACACAAATTGAGGGCAGAGCGGCACGCTGTGAGCAGATTTCAGCAGTGTCTGTTTCAAAGCCAAACCCCACCGTAGGCAGCCTGAGCCGAACATTGTCAATCACTCACCGGGTCAGACGCCAACTGGCATCCAAGAGCTCTGTAACAGCTGTATGTTTCCTTTTGTTTCTCTGAGATCCTGTCCTTCAGCGGCGCCTCGAGGCTTCATGACAGCTCGTATTGATCCACTTCACCATCACTCAGTCCTGACGAATGGCTTTAAACTGGCAATAAGTGGGATCATTGAACCCTCTGAAATTCAACCATCTGATGCGCTACAACAGGCAGGGGCCCCGGGAGACACGGAGGAGAGACACACTGCTAAACAGATTCCTCTGTTGTAATGCAAAAAGTCCCTTTTTTCCGCTCTTCTCTTTTTTTCCATTTTTTTTCATAACGGGGACGCTCAGCCGTGGCAGCTCTTTAGCTTTATGACTGCCAGCGTTCGGAGAAGGAGCCGTGTTCTCGTTTGATAAGTGGGACCAGGCGTGGGTTGGTTTGTGGGGTTCTCACGATTCGGCAACCTTGAAAGCGAAAATGACGCAGCGTCGCCGTTTTTTTTTTTTTTTTCCCTTCGCCTTTGAATGAAACTGCATAACATGATCTAACTGCTTTTATTTAACACAGAAAAAGTACAAATGAACCCAGCTGTAGCTAAAATAACTACCTGTTAAGTTTATTTTTGATGTTCATTCATAGAGCAAAGCTAAAATTTTGATTTGGCAGAAGTTTTCACGGTGCATTTCGTACACAATACTGCAACTTTTGACATTCTCCTCTTTACAGACTAACACAAGTGCAACAAACTGAGACCAGCTGGTTAATTAGTCAAGCTATTTGCTCTGGTAGCCGCTCTGCAGCCGGGCGCTTCAAAGACATTTCGCTTATTGCTTCCCATCAGCAGTTAAAAAAAAAGGAATAATGCACGTTTTGTGGCAAAACTCTTGATGAGATGCCACAAAAATCAGTGTCCGCATTTCTCTGCACGCAGAAATATTCCCAAACAGTGAAATGTGCGTTCCTTGTAATTAGGGCTGAAGCAGTTAATCGGATTAGTCGTAATGAATCGACTATTGAGATAAACGTGGACCGTTTTAGTAATCGATTAATTGTCAGCTGGAGTACACAGTCAAACACAGGCAATTTGCTGAAAAGAAAACAACACATTCAGAGCAGTAGTTAAGCCAAAACTGTACATAAAAACATGTACATTTTGCATTTACGATACAATATGCATTGTCAGTGAACGTGTTGTACCCAGAAATCCTTGACTGGAATAGTTTTAGCTTCACCTGGCCTCAGACCTGCACTCTATCAATGTCGAGGTCTAGCAGAAATGGCTGAGCTTTTCACATGTTGATGCTATAAGTTTTTTTTGTTTGTTTTTTTTGCTGCAGTTGCATCCTTTGCAACAACTAATCAAGCATCCGCTGGAAAAAATGCCACAGCACATGCCACACAGCTCTCTCCCTTATTGCATGAAATAAAATGCTTCTTATTTTAAAATAAGAATTGAATTATTTGTTTATTTGTATGCTTCTAATATTGCATAAAAAGGCTGAAGTGATTAAATGAAACAAAATAAAATAGGCACAATGTGCGAATGTTTTTCTCCAATTAATCGATTAATCATCTGATGATCGACAGAATAGTGGATCACCAAAATAATTGTTAGTTGCAGCCCTACTAGTAAGCGATGGCAACATGAGACATGTTCAGCTGGCCTTATTTCAGCCAGCTGATGCACAATGTGCAGCAAGAAGTTGGGGAAAGGAAAAACTGCTAAGCCACTTCAACGTGTTTAATACTGGACTTTAAGCCATAAGAAATGGGAGGTTTAATAAGTAAAACAGCAAACTTACGGAAATAACCAGCAAAGAACAATGAAAACCAGCAACTTTATGTCCTGAGGTGAGAGAGGAGAGTTACAATGAATGCAGGTGAGTTTATCAGGGGCGATTATGAACAGCTGTGGAAGAAAGCGACGCAGACGGACTGAGCGAAGGAGAATAATTAGCACAGAGGAAGCCAAGCCAAGCACAAAGAACCGACAAACCAAGGAGAGAAAGGCTAACACCAATCGAGGAGAAACAAATCCAAATGCACAGAGAACAGAACATAAGTCCAAACCAGAAAATACCAAACACAATGAAACGAGCTAATATGCCAACAACTTTCCATCTATGATGAACACGGAGAAGTCAACTAAATGCAGAAAAACCTTTTGAACGTGAATAAAGAACTAAGAAATGATCAACCTCTGAAAGCTTGACATGCCTTGATGAAACAGACCTATGCCTGTCAGGGAGCTATTACCTTTCCTTCATTTTCATCTTAATTCACAAAGTTCCAACACATGAGTCTGGGACTTCTTTTCCATTCATAACATAAAGACGTGTGTATTTAGATGAATAACAATTACAAAACGTAAGTGCTTTCAAAAGGCCGAATTTTTCAAAGAGCATTTCATATCTATTATTAATTACCACAAGCAACAAAACCATGAGGTTCAGATGAGAAAAACACAAACCAACACGGCCCCCTACACAAACCATCCCCGTGATAAAACACAATGGCGTCAGTATAATGCTGTGGGAATGTTGGAAGGTGCAACACTGAGCATCCATCAGGGACGTCCAGCCCACAGGGCCCTGCATGTTTTAGAGGCGCTCCTGCTAAAATACAGCAGATTTAAAGAACCACTTATTTGATTCAGGGGTGCTGAACCAGTGAAACATCTAAAACATAGGATATTCGTTGTTGAGGACTGACTTTGGATACCGTGGCCTACTCAAAGTCTAAGTCGAAAAACCTTGCAGGCTCTTTTCGTCCAATACGACTGAACCTGAGCTAATCTGCTAAGAAGAACTGCCAAAACTGTCAGTCTCTAGGTCAAATCCGGCAGAGAAATTACCCGAGAAGCAAAAGTAATCCTCCCAAAAGCGTCGACTTGACTACTATTGACTGTTTATTAAACCCGAGGTTAGCTTAAAAAAATAAATAAATAAAAATGTACCAATAAAATAACGGCTGCTGTACTACTCCATATGTCACACAGCTCTCTCCCTGTATTTGGGCTTGGAGGTTATTCCTCACTCAGTATGCATTATTTTACTCAGCTAAGAGGTTAATTAAATTAATGTGACAAGGAGACGTTGCTGTAAATGTCATTCAGCTGCTATTCAGCATGGCGCATAATACATCCAGCAGCTGTGAAATGAAAGCCTTGTAACCAATGAACTGCAAAGCGGAAAAAAATAAATAAATAAACGTGTCTAAAAAATTCTTTAATAAGTCATTTTGGGAGCAATCACCACATACACACACACACATGGTTTCTGCAGACCTGTTGATGTGTGTGCTGCAGATTGCACTGCTCTACACAACACTGTTATTATGGACCAGAACCAAAGTATAACCCCTGTCACCCCAACTGTTGCTTAACACCCTGAAGGGGTGGCACGTCCATCCCTACCTGGTGAAGTGTCTGCAAAAAAATAAAAAAAATAAAAAATAAAAAAATAATAATCTAACGCAACTCTGATGCAATTGTAATGCACTTTTTTTTTTTTTCTTTAAAAATCCATCTAGGCTCGTTGCATTTGCTTTATTAAACCGACATGGCAGATGTTCACTTAAAGCCTCGTCGGCTGACTGGAGAGAAGAAAGTGCGGACAACGCGCTCGCATGTATCCGGGGCTGCAGCTGCTGCCAGAGGATACACTAAGCTGCAATGCGTGTTTTTTTTTTCTTCTTCTTCTTCCCCCCCTTCTTCTTCTTCTTCTTCTTCTTCTCTCCCCTCTCCTCTAAAGCGCACCTGAAGCGCAGAGCCCGAGAGAGAGAGAGAGAGAGAGAGTGAGAGAGAGAGCGAGCTGAAGGGGTGAAGCGCGAGGAGGAGTTGTGTGTCTTTGAGGATGCGGTACTGGAACCGGAGCCGCGTGCTCCCCGGTAACGCTCCGGAAACCCATCGCCACACTCGATTGAGTAAACGCACCGTTTGTTCACGACTCACACTTTATCTCCGCTTCTTACTTTTCCTTTTTCTTTCTTTCTTTTTTTTTTTTTTTTTTTTTTTCCTACGGCAACTCCTGGAGCCTTCGGCAGTTAAGAAATGAAAAATAAAAATACGACACAAGTTTTTTTTTTTTTTAAACAAACTAGTAAGTGATGCTGAGATTCAAAGGGGGGGGAAAGCTCGTGCGCACCAATAACTTCTCTCCCCCCACTCAACCCCCCTCCTCCGTTTTATATTATTCTTCTTATTTTTTATTTTTTTTTTTGGTTCGGTTCATTGGTTGCTGTGAACGAGCAAGTCTCCGTCACAAGGCGGCGAAAGAAGGCACTAATGATGAAAAACAACTCACCTTTGTGAAGAAACGCCGCTGAAATCATGAAAACAGAGAAAGAAATAGCGAGAGATCCGCTCCCCGTGATCGCCATGTTGGATACCTGCTTGAGACTGGCGGCGCTAAATCACCTAGAGACGGCCATGGGATGGAAATGTAGACACACGAGGGGCGGAGAGAGAGAGAGGGGGAGAGAGAGAAAGATAGAGAGAGCGAAAGAGAGAGAGAGAAGAGAGAGAGAAGAGGAGGCGGTGGGGGTGGGGGGGGGCATAGAGGGGCTGCTTGCTATTGCATTGGAGCTGCGTTTGGTTGCAATGACACCTCGGCTGGTGTAGAAATAATACAGCGCTTCCTCGTGAGACTTTTAAAATGTTTAGGGCTGTGTTATTGCCTCCTCAGACTGCCAGCTAAGACATACTGTAATTCCCAGTGGGAGAATTGAGGGAAATATAAACGTGATTCCATGGGAAGCGTGAAATGCCAAGCAGCGCTGTGAGGTGAATTCACCACAGAGGACCGCAGATACTTTATGCTTGCATTATAGTAATTGTCTTTTATGGCGTTTTTATATATATATATATATATATACAGTAGATATATATATATCTTGCTGTTTATTCACATGTGGTAAACCGAACTATGCTCACTTGGCTGGGCTGTACTTGTTTATAGCCGCAGTGCAAAAAGAAAAGAAACGAAAAGTAAATAAAATAAAATCATGTGCTAAAACTGCATTTGATTAGTGCTCATTTTACACAGGAAATGAGCGCACATTTAGTGGAACTGTTTTATTTTTTCTTTTCTTTCAGTTCTAAAACAGATTTTCAGAATAATTACACGCAGCGATATGGGTCAGAAAGGTCACGGCTAAAGAGCTGGCCGTGCATGTGATCCAAAGACGTTCATGGAAAGTTTAGTGGAAGAAAAACATAGGGATGGTGCAAAATTGAAAAAAAAAATAATAAATTAATAAATAAAAAGAGTACCATTCTAGCAACTATGCAGCGAAGCTCATGGAACAGCTTTGGAGAAACATATAATATATATGATCAAAAAGTAAATTTATTTCAACAATTCAAATCAAAAAGTGAACGCATGATGATGTGTAGGCTTGTAACATGTCAGGCATTTCTGTTCATTTTGATGACGATGGTTTACAGCCAATTGAAATAAACAACTCAGTTTATCTAAAATTTATACTACATTAGATAATTAACCTTATAAAACATTTATTATCGATATATTACACTATCTAGTCCTGAGGAAGACTACTAACAAGACTGTTGTTTAGCAGTAGGGATTGTTATTGCTAAAGAAGATTGCTGTTCCCAGAGTGTTGTATCCAAGTACCTTTCTGGACAGTTTAGTGGAAGGAAAAAGTGGATGGAAACGGTGCAGTTTTTCATCCCAGCTCATTTACGTCTTGCGAACGTCTCCCAATCCTTGAATGGGCTTTGCTTCGCAATCCTCACAAGGCTGCGGTCATTCCTGCTGCCCTGTGCATCTTTCCCTACGTCATGTTTTCCTTCCACTCAACTTTCCTCTTCTGCTCTCCCTGTGGAAAGGCGAGCTGACTGCTGGGCAAGTCGGTCGTCCTCCCCACGACCAGAGCAAAACGCTTTCTATAAATATTTCAGTATGTGTGAGTTTTACGTTTTGAAATGAATTGTCTAAATAAATTATATTTTTGTGATATTCAAATGTTTCTGTACATGCTTATGAGGAGTCTTTAACAAGACAGCTGAGACTTCCTTTTCTAAACGTAATCCCTGAAAAGCAACACGTAAACAGCTCTATGAATTGCTGAAATCCATCAAGATATTATTATACGAAAGGCATTATAATTCTGCCACTGTGTAGATTTTCGAGCTTAAATTGAGCAGAAAACAAAACATTATTTTTAATACTTATAAGCTATGTTCTGTAAACCTCTAGTGAGGATTAATGTTGCTGCTTTCAAGTTGCAATAGAGCTAGAAATCTAAATGATCAAATAGATTCACTTCTAATTTGATGTACATCAGTGTGAGTGTGGGGAAGAACAGATTTTGAGACAACAAATGTGAATCTGAACTGTCTCATGTGAAACCAGCTGCGCTTTGACCGATCTTCTCATTTCTGGTTTGAACAAGGGAATTATATTCAGAGAATTTTTAGTCGGAAAAATGCCGATGACTTGTGACGACTGTTGGCATTTATAAGCTCATGCTTCACCTCTCACTCTCTGTCAGGATGTCCATCATTTATTTATATTAGGATTTTCAGCTTTCTATTTTTTTTTTGTTTGTTTTTTTTTTTTTTCGATCACCAGATATTTCATCCACACCTCAGGCAAAATAAAAAATAAAAAAGATAAGGGAATTCGCAGTAAGATTGGGAGAAAATCAGGTTCTGCAATCATTTTCTTCCTGCTCGATGTCTACTCAAATAGCGCCCCCTTGTCCTTGAACCGAGTATTGCGCCTCGTAGGATGGGGGGGGGAACATCACACCAGTATGAAATGCTCCAGAAAAATCACACAATCTCAATAAAATATTTCGAGATTATGAATAACTCTCTGCCCCACCGGCCCCCCGGTGCGTTTTTTCTGAGCTTATATTACGTCTCCGAATGTCTCAACTTATTCTCACCTGGAGTACAGGACGACTATATTGTGAGGATTGCAGGAGCCACAGAGAGCCATGCATGACAACGTTGAATCTCATTTCCCCTTTTCATTGTGTCAAAACAGCACAAAGGCTGCTAATTGCACAATCTATTCTCTGAGGCTGCGTGTCAGTCCTCATTCCATGGATGAGTAGATAGCATTTAGAACTTCGCTCTAATGCTGCAGCCGCCCGTATCACTACAGATTGAATTCCACACATCAAATTTATTTCAGATGTTATTATCTGTGGCAGCCTGCCAGTTCTGCCTGCCACTCACACAATGTCTCCGCAAGGTGTTTTCTCCTCGCAGCAGTGGCCAAAATGCTGTATTTTCTGACAGCACATAGCACCAGTGGGCAACCCCTCTCTCTCTCTCTCTCTCTCTCTCTGTCTCTCTCCCTCTCTGTGTCTGTGTCTCTGCAGAGTGCACCTGGTGGAGAAGTGCTTCAATAAGTCAAAAATGTCATTCTCTTTTTGTGTGTGTGGGACTTTCTTTTTCTCTTCTTCTTCTTCTTCTTCTGCAGGTTTGTGATAATTTAATTTGGCGTTTGCTTGATGGTTCACTTCACCTGTGGCTCACCGCCTCTAACCCACCCCCAACTTCTGCTTTCACCCCTTGTCTTTCTATCTCTTTCAGCTTTTTCTGTGACTCATTCCACTACCGAGTGGCATTTCCTTCTTCTTTTCTATTTTTTTGTTTTGTTTTTTGGGCTCGCAAGGATAGATTGGTTTTGTAGGTTTCCCCAGAAACCCAGTGTTTCTCGGATGAATAATGGATGGGAACGGATCGGATCATGACCGAACTCCTTCATCTGGATCTTCTGCTGTAATGGCCGCCTGTATAGACGGCCCCTGTTGTATTCGTGACAACGCCTGGGGTGGGGGGCACACTTTTGAGACGGGGGGGAGGGGGACCATAAGAGGATATGCGGTCTTCAAAGAGTTAAGAAGCATAGTTTTTTTTTTTTTCTTTTCTTTTTTTTTTAGGAGATCTTGGGTATGAGTGCATGCTCGGAATTGCGATGGTGATATTTAATAGGGGCAGCCGTGAGCATTTTCTATTTAAATTAGTCCAGAAACGGGTAATAAAAGATTTTCGCCTGCCGCCGCTTCCCCGTTAATGTTTGATTAGAAATGCAATGCTTTTAAATTAAGATTTCTTCCCCCACCCCAATTCCCACCCGCACCCCTACCATCCCCCCTCGGTATGAAATCAATCAAATTAACGGAAATTGAATTATTTGAGATGGTAATCTATTTAGGCAAACCATTCACCATGAAAATGTTTTCCTCCTGTTTTGAAAGGAAGAATAATTGAATCAGACCCTCGTAAGTGACCCCCAGTGGCTGAAACAGAGCAAGGCGTATTGGAATGAAATCTAGGTTCACCCCCAACCCCCCAAGAAGAACTCTGAACACATATCTCAACATAAACCTGCAAAGTAACACTGATTTTTACTCTACTACAATATACACACTTGCAAAAATATTTACATCCCTTGATGTTTTTCACCATGCAACCAAACGACAACATGATTAGCGGAGGTGGGGAGGAAGGGGGTGAATTTGTCTTTACAAATAAAGATAGAAGAAATTGGCATGTGCTCATCTTTACTCTGATGTCCCTAAATGAAATCTGCCATTCCCACCATGAAACACAGCAGCAGGACGGCAAATACAAAGCAATTTGGATCGGAAATTTTCTGTTTTGAAACGGCCTAATCAAAGTCCTGAAATAAAACTCCATCAAGAA
This sequence comes from Poeciliopsis turneri, assembly GCA_922788865.1. Classification (NCBI taxonomy): domain Eukaryota; kingdom Metazoa; phylum Chordata; class Actinopteri; order Cyprinodontiformes; family Poeciliidae; genus Poeciliopsis; species Poeciliopsis turneri. The sequence continues at coordinate 858,616 of CAKLNU010001078.1, forward strand.
CACGTGGAGAGATTTAAAAACAGATGCGCTTGACAATCTGACCAAACTTGAGCTGTTTGCAGAAGTAGACAAAATGTCAGGTTTCTCTGAACACTGGGGGCCACCTGGGGGCCCCAGGATCCCATCTGGAAAAATGTTGGCTAAGCCGTCATGTTCATGTCATGGACATACATAGTCTTCTCGAGACATACATGTAAAACATGACAGATAAGTATTAACCACATGGTGAATATTATATATAAATACTAAACTACATAACTAGATTTTATTGTATTATTATTATTATTATTCCGGGGGGTTTTGAATTTATACTGACCTGCTCTGCCCACCTGTATGAAATTTTTCAGGGGGCGCCAGACGCCACTTTCTACAACTCTGTGCAGCTTGTAGAGATTTAGTCCAAAATATTTGCAGTTGTAGTTGCAGCAAATTATTATCAAAGTAATAAAAAAAGACCAAAAATCACTGTGGTCACATCAGAAACACTGTTCATCACAGCGAACACACCCTCCCCAACTGTGAGACATGGTGGTGGCAGTATCATGATGTTGGTGTGCTTTACTTACCCATACCTACTGTTTTTAGTGCTTTTGGTATTTTATCAGTTTTAAGCTACATTGTTTCATTTTGAGTTTTTTTTATATGTATATTTTTTTTTTTATCTCCTTGCATTCCGCACTTTGAAAGTTTTGCTTTCAGCACCTCATAAAGTTATTATTACTTATCAGTGGCTGGAGAAGCGAGTCAAAGGAAGAGAGTCGTCTCCACACCTCGATGTTGCAAATACGTTTCCAGGCGAAGATGATAGACTTCAGAAAGCAGTGGAACTTGATTTAATTTTGGCGCATCAGAGTATTTGGGATTAAACAGCAAATCACACTGCTCTCCTCAAATTTTCATTTGTAAAACATTTGATTCCCTTCCTCTTCAGAATACTCCACTTTGTGTTGGTCTTTCACGTTTAGAGTCCAGTCGGTTTTGCGTCTGCAACACGACAAAACAACAACAGGTATGAACACTTCGGTAAGGCACCGTACAACCTCGTGGCGCACATAACCTAACAGGACAGCGAGCGTCTAGCGATGAACGCAGAAATGTGTTTTTGTTTCCAGCAACGCATCACAATTCACATTATCACAGCAGCGTTTGTGGAGGACGGCATTCCTGCAGTCTCTTTTTATTTTCCTTCCGCAGTAAATTACCACAGGAAATGATACTCCAAATATGCCGCCACAGGTCATCAATTCTTCATGCCTCCGAGGGACGGAAACATGTGCACTCAGCTGGTCCTCCTGTCTTGTTTCTTGTCACGTTTACGTACACGCATGTGGGGAACGCTTGTAAAAAAAAATAAATAAGAAAAAATACGGCTCCATGTTGTCGGAGGAGCAATCTTTAATTCTTGGATGCATTAAAGTTAATGATTAGACATTAGCATTAAGCCTCTAAACCTCACACAGCTCAGAAAGCAAACCCACTTGAACGAGTGCTCGTTCATTTATTTTTTATTTTCCTTTGGAAGTTTTGTTTTGGTTTTTTTTCTTCAAATCATAAGAATTGATCACACACGAGAGCGATCGACATTATCCTCCCGCCACCCCAAAACATGAACACAGGCAAACACCGTAATTGGTGCGCCACATGCTGCACCTATTAGCAGCCGGTCCCATGCACATGTCTCACGCGGCGACACGCCGATGCTTAATGGTAAGAAATTTGTCAAGGAATAGTGTGTGTGTGTGTGTGTGTGTCTCGAGTGGTCTGGAGAGGCCTGAGCTCGACTTTCCCGTCTCTATATGTGCTGAAGAGAAATATTGTTTCAGTCTCCCACCGTTTGTACCAGTCTGAACTCTGAGGGACTGATGGGGCCCTGCACTCGGCATTTCTTTTTCGCCACTTCGCTTCCTCTTGAGAGTCGAAATGATCTATTAGCCCAAGTGGTCTAATAAATTCATTGCATAACTCCAGAGTATTTTCTATTTAAGTTCTGGATGCTGGCACAGAGTCTGACCGGAAGAGTCACCTTCCCCAATTTAGAAAGTACTGTGCTGACTTTTATGTTTTACTGGCAGAAAGTTAGGATATTTTTATATAGTTATATATATAAATATATACCAAAACCTGTGCAGTGAATGTGTCCTCTATTTCATACGGCAATATTTGAAGAGACATCGTTTGATCATAACAGTTTGCAATCCAAATCAATAATTTGAAATGGGTGAAATTATCGATCTGGTTCAAGCAAACAGAACGATACAAAAAAAAAAAAGAAAAAAAAATGTCTTAATGATGTCTAATGATTTTTTTTTCAGTACTGAACGATTGATTGAGGTGAAGCCATCGAACTACTACCAGTTGATTGGCAAATAAATAAGACAACAGGACTTGGTGTTTGGTCCTGTCTCAAATGGAAACATTTGATGCAAGATAAGAAGCTTGAAATATTTGCAAATCTGAAAAGAAAGAACGGTTGGAACATTGCTTTATTACAGAACTGATGCTACACAAGCTTTGGCAAACAAATGCATTATACTACCAAATTCATATTGTGCTTAAAGCAGGTTGTTTTAGCTTTTTTAAGGTAAAAAACCCTAAACATTTAGACATCTTATGTAAAGATCTGTAAGATGCTGTCACAACAGGTTGTTTGATGTGTATTCATTCTGCAGGGAATATTATATGAACTTGGTAACGAACACAATTTTATGTATAATAGGAAAACAAACAAACAAGCAAAAAAAACAAAACAAAAAACGCAACATGAGCTTTTGCATGACTGTAAATCTATGGGTGGTTGGGGTTGAGAAAGGAGCAAGTTTTGTGCCACCGAAGTGTTGGTGTGTTCGCTCGGGTACAATTATCAGCACAGCTGGAGACGGCAGGCTCGAAATGCTGGCGTACAGTAGAATGATCATCATAATGCAAATCCAGGATCATTAGCATCAAACTGTCCATGTCTATTTCTGCCAGGAGCCAAATGGCCGTGGCCACCCACTGTTAATGAAGAATACCATGCCTATAATTTTCCACATTAAAGTCAAAGTCAAACTGATGACATAACACCAGTAATGATGTTATATTAATAGAGATGTATGGAAGCCATGTTTCACCATCAAACCTCGCAGCCGGGCAAATAAATGTACACGTGGGACGAGTTTTAGGAACGGGGCATCCGAGTAAGTCGAGCTATTGCGAAGACATTACAGGATCTTGATAATTGAATCGCATGTGGATTTGCAGATTAATTACTGGAGAGAATCCTTTATCCTGGACTTAATCACTACTAAATATTTTTGGGAAAGGATTTCTCGTATGTCTGTTGGTGACATTTCCTCTTGTAGGAGAGAATCGGCAAGCGAAGTGGACTGCGAGCCGTCACGGTGCCTTGTAAAAAGCAGGCATGCCGCATTAACATTTCATCACAGAACAGAAAGAAACCTCAACAGGTTTTCAAAACGCTGCGTAACTGTGACGCTGGAGAGATCCACAGTTTATGTGGAAGGGTTTGTTAACAGAGACACTGTTATTTGTGGAATTTACAGATCCCACCTTTATGGAAGGGTCACCACAGGAATACCCATTGACAAAAGCAGCGAAAAAATTCAACTTTGGTATAGCCTTGATCCAAAATGCTGGTGGAAAACTAGCTGAAGGAATCATGGGAAACACAGCGACCATCGCCATCTCCAAATCAGTTTACACATAAAGAAACACAAAAGTATGTTTGTTTCTGGCGCTCCGTATTTGTTGGGCCTCTTTTTGCATAAATTATCAATCAGGTTTATATGTATAGCGTTTTTCAGCGACAAGAAAGTTCAAAGTACATAAAAACACACAAAAAAACACTGTGCTTTGGTGGCGTAGGAGTTTAGCACAGCCCATGTTTGGAAGCCTTAGTCCTCGACACGACCGTCGCAGGTTCTATTCCAGGAAGACATTTGCCGCATGTCTTGCCCTCTTCTCCTTCCCCTCTTTCCTGTCAGGCTACTTTCAAAGAAGGGCCACCAGAGCCCACAAAAACCTTGGAAAAAGGAAATAAAATAAAATAAATACAGCCACAGAACACACAGTCAACAACTGGAGTGTTACATTTTGTCACGTGTTGCACATCAGAATGTTGATTAATGTTTCACTTAATAGTGTTTCACAAGCAGATGGGGTTTTAGTCTAGATATTTTGTCCCAAATTTGTGGTGCATAGAAGGTAAACTGCCGCATCAGTGTGGCATGGCATCAGCCTGTGGTTCTCCTGACGTGAGATTTTACGCCCAGGTTGCTCCAACAGTGGCCTTCATGTTATCTGCCTTGTTGGCTTTAGTGTCTCTAACCTTCCTCTTTGCAATACTTCACAGATTCACCTGGAGGCTCAAATCAGGTGAGTCTCTACCTGATTTGCACAGTAACCTCATGGTTATTAAACCATCTTCTGGTACCTTTGGCAGAGGGGATAGGAGCCAGATTGAAATCAGCATCTTTATAGAACTTGTTAGCAGAAGGAAGCGCTGCACAGTTTTCCTGGAAGGTGTTGGACTTCAATAGTGGACCAACGCCAGCAGTAGACCTGGCACCACAAACCGCCAGCAGCAGCATCTCAATTACAAAGACGCTCAAATCTTTTGTCTTTCTTCAGATAATGTCGAAAAAGCACCATTGTGGTGTCTCCATTGTGTGAGAAACGAAATTTAAATCACACGCAAATGAGCTCGTTCACGCAACATGTCATTGAAAGTCAATGAAAGTCACATATGCACACTTTTTTCCTTCCTTTCAACTTTCTGCTAATATGCCACAACTTCCACAGTGTACACATTTTCTGAAACACTAAATTTTGTCTGATCAAAATTACAACAATGGAAGGTTTGAAATATTTTCCTATGTGCGTAATTTTTATTACTGCTTATTACTATGAGTTTTAGTAATAATTCATGAAATTTAATTCATAAATACAGCCGCAGAACATTTTATATATCTTCACAGACATTCTCCATCATGTGTGAGTGAGTTTGTCTTTGTCACAAACCCCCAGAAGACTTGCAAATCCACTACAATATGTCAAAACGTACTATGCGAAAACGTTCAAAAGGTGCAAAAACCTTTCCCAGGCATTCTTACAAATCGGAGTCAGAGTGCGTTTTGCTCAAACGTGCGCCGCAGTTTAAAAAAAAAAAAATTAAATCACAAAACAAGCCAACTGGGATGTCACAGAACCCAACAGGATATTTTAACCTTCACACGGCAGACAGCAGTCGTCTGTAATCCTACTGGATGCACAAATTAGTTTTTAACACTCCGGTTTCACACATCAAACTCATTTTTTATTTATTTATTTATTTCAATTACAGCAATAAAAGAGATAAGCGTATAGCTTAGAAACACTTTTACCAACAGTTTTGGATTGAAGGGCTGTCAAACTTGCTTCTTTTTTTTTTTCCTCCCAGTACAAAACCAAATGCACAGAAACAGACTGCAACCTCCAAGTGAGTGAGAAAGAAACAGTATTCAGTGTGAGCCATTATGCTGAGAGTGTTCTTTTTTTTCCCTTTTTCTGTGAAACCACACCGAAAATTAGATTTTACTGCTCGAACATGTAGCGGCATTATGCTTTCACCTGCAGAGATCCTATCTGCCGGTTTATTCACTCCACTGCGCCTTTTCTTATAGATTTCATTGACGGCCGTTGAAGCGGTGACTGTTTGACCCCACAGATTACACCAGAGCTTTCAGACTCTCCCCCTCCGGCGAATCTCACCGCCTTGATTAAAGTGACGCAAGAGTTTTCAATTGGCAGCTGATTTATTTATTTATTTTTTTTTTTTTTTTTGGGCTCTTCCGTAAGCAAGTCTTATGGAAACATGAGAATGGGCTTTAATTAGATGGTTTAATTAGATAGTTAGTGGCCTGTAAACTGTTAGCCGGGCTTTACGGCGCCCCTATTTGTATGTTAATTTGCATTGTTACGACGATACAACACCACGTTTGTCTTGTGCTGTCTGGGATGCCGAGCGCTTCCTCAGGGAGCCGAGATCGCTGATTGAGATTCGAAATTAAATTAAACACTATTTTTCATGGCATTTTTCTGACCACAAGTTCGAGGTTTGTTTTTGTTGTTGTTGTTGTTTCTCTAATATGATATACAGATTTATGATGACGTTTCCGGACTCCGAAAAATCATCTATATAAACGTTTGCGTCAAACGTTTATATAGTTATCATTGGGGTGGATGTCATTACATCGCGGCTTTAATTATCCATTTGAATTGCATGATGACGCTCACGACATCTCTGAGACGTTTCACCAATTCCTTGCACACGGTTGATTGTTTCTAATCTGCGTGTGAACCGCTCCAGTACGCAAACGTTGAAATCCGATATTTTGAAAGTGAAATTTAAGTTTAAAAATCAGCTTCCCTATTTTCGGTCTGTTGGGATCGTTGAAGCTTTTTTCTGACTGTCAGATGCTGTAATGATTGGAGAGAGTTTTTTTTTTTAAATTTTCTTCCAATTCAGCATTTGTCTTAACTGCTCGAATCAAAAAGCGTCAATCCCAGCGTTTTTATCCTTTTATTGTTGATGCATAAATGATGAAACTGAACGACATTTAGCTTCATACAAAGAACCGAAACGTTCCTGTCTTGTCAATTTGGCCAACTGCTAAACAACATAAAACATAATTGTCGAGCTTGAAGATGTTGATTTCGAAGTTGTTCAGCAAAAAAAAAAAAAAACATTGTAAAATTAGCTTTCTCCCTTTGTTCCGCAAACATTAAAAGTCTTTGTTCAGAACATAATAGTTTGGTTCAGATGGCTGGAACAATGTGTCAGTTCATGAAAGAGGACATGAATTATCTGGAATGGATAGAAAGGGGCTATAAACAAGCCTCTGGAAAGTCAAAGTTAACTTATGAGGACCTGGTATGAAATTGGCGACTTTTAAGGGGGAATAAAGATAAAACGCCACAGACCTCCTCATAAGAAACAGATCCGCTCTGTTCCTTCAGACCAGAGCGCGAGGCATGAGAATCAGCCTGGGGAAATCCAACGAAACACTTTCCAGGTTGGTCCGAGTTTTGACGCGACAGATATGAAAGTGTCAATATGTTGCTGTTGGCCGGGAGACGAAACACGATATTGTCACAAACGGTACGACAAGGCGAGGCTAGAATAGGAGAGGCGAGGTCAGCCTAGCCTAGCAAGACAAGGCCAGGCAACAGTTGCTATCCGTCTGCAATGCCGTAAGGCTCAAAATGATCTGGTAGAAAACTTTTTGGTGGAAGGAACTTATGTAGGTGGAAACATGACTGAGAGACAGACGGAAATGATCACACACAGGTGAATAGCATGAGTAGGAAACACAGGGTGCTACATCACCACAGCGGTTAAATATCTCACCAGAATTACACCAAAGGCCAATGGCTAAAGTACAACTTGCTCAGAAGCCTTTCATTAATCCAAACATCACTGGCGGCATCAACACGCATCACACCCAGGATTACTGTCTGCTTACTTGCTGCTGCAAAATGAGGAATTGTAATTCCTCTCCTGCACAACCGTCGAGCAGCAAAACGGCCGGCAACGTTTTTCTACATGATCCCCGTCTTTCAGGATAAGCTAACGAAGAGGCGGCCCCCAGTGGAACGCCTCCGACATCCCCTCCAAGCGACCGCGAGTCACCTCTCAGATCAGCTTTGCACAGGAGACGCAGCTCGTCAGGCAACAGCCTCGGCACCACAGATTACCTTTCCCTCCCCTGTGCTTACCAAGTTCCGTTATTTAATGAACGAGCGGGGAGTGCGGGATGAGAGTCTTTATGAAAACAGACAGAATTTCATCAGGTGTGAAAAGCAGTGTTTTAGCCAGGCCTAATTGGGTTTCATATTTTTATTTCTCTCTCTCTTTCTCTCTCTCGCTCTCCAATTTTTATTCAGTGGGTATGGAGAGTTCATTAAGGAAGTCTTAAAAGAGTTGCATGAAATAAAAACTTTCCTCGATTCGTTTGGGCTTCAATTTAAATGTATATATCTGTAAATTTTCCTACAGAACAATTTCAATTTACTCCACATACCTATATTATCAATAATATTGGTTTACTAAGAATAATCCTAACATTATAATTCAAATTATTTTGAGCCAATTTAACTCTAGGGCCATGGACTTCTCATATCTGGGTGTCCTAATTTATTCCTTACCAAAAACTGCATTTTTCCAAATAGATTGTTTATGAAAAGATCAAATTTAGGTCAAAGTGATGCATTGTTTTTTTTGTTTTTTTGCTTTATTATAACATCAACGCCGAACGCCTTTACCGGCTCATTTTAGAGACTTTACACTTTCCCTGCCATTAATGACAAGAGCTTTGTTGGATTTATGTGAAGTGCAGTTTTCAAATGCAGAAAATATCATAAACCATATTTCTGAAGAAAAAGAAATGTCACTCAAAGACTCGTTCCCTGCTATTTCTGCTGGAACAGTAGACCTTTAGACAGCTCTCAAACGACTCTTCCAATACACCTCAAGGACGCACATCTTCAGCTAAAACAACAATATTGTCCGCTATATGTACAAAATACTCCCCGCACACTCTGTGGGGCCTTGGAATGAAGCCTCATCAATGAGGTCGAGGTCAGTGAAATAAATGAACTCCATCCGCTCACAGCGTCGCGGCTCAAAGCCACGTGCAGCAGGAGTTCACGGCGAGGCGCAGAGGCGCGCGCTGCCGCAGTGTTTCTGCAGGGCTGCAAACAGAGAGTCTATTTCTAAAAGAGGTTTTCCGTGGACACGCCGTGGACACGCCGTCTCCACTGTGTCATTACGGGTGGAGGGGCCAGCGCAGAGGCTGGTGACACAGTGCAAGAGGGGATTCAAGGGAAGAATGGGCAGAAAATTGAAGGTTACGATACAAAACCGTCACACGCTTCTTTTGCACGTGTGTATATGTAAAGAGAAGGGAAACTTGTTTTGCTCAGCCCCTGTTTTGAAGAACGCCTTGATCTTGACGAGTCGGCAACGTAAAATCTGCAGCCGGTCTCTAATTATTGCTCAGAGGGTCGATCGACCGAACAGAAAATCGTTGTGAATTAAAAACGGGCCACGCTGGGGGATGAACCACATTATGATTTCCCAATGTAGCTGGCTTCATTGACACATATTATTCAAATTACATGCAGAGGGGGAGTGGGGTGGTTTCTGTTAGACATCGACCTTAATTATATATATAAAAAAAAAAACCCTTCATTAACAACATGCGCTGTCCTGGTATGTCGGCCTTGTGCTGTTGTCATCTGCAGAAACGTGTTTTGTGGCACATCCGATTAAAATCGGGTCAAAAATAATCCATTTAGACTGGATAGGCTTCCATGGATTTACCGTCGACTGCTTGTTTTGAGGAAGGATGAAATGCAGCTTTTACCCTTTTCATTATATTGCAAAAATGCAAAAGTTATGGTGCTGATGGAAAAAAAATAAATAAATACATTTGCAAAGCTGAATGTCCAGGCTTATGCCACCATCATAAATATCACTTTTCCTCCCGTCAGCCCATAAATATGAAGCAACTCAGTAGCTAAAGGGTGTAAATATAAGAGTAATAATAGCTTTTCAGCTTTAAGTGTTTTCATCTTAGTTTGATACAAAAAGTCAACAAAAAAAAAAAAAAAAATCAATCACTCATACCCAAAAGGAGGTTTCTAAAGCGGCTTCAAAGTCCGGCTTTTAAAGCACACGTAAAATTGTGTTTGGTTTTATTGCTCAAAATCACCCGGTGCACAGCTGCAGTCTCAAAAGAGTAGCTTCCTTCCCAAAACATTTACTCGAGGAAAACGAATAACTCTGAGTAAACACCGGGGTAAGGAGGCCATCTGAATTTAGATTGGAAACCATGCTGGCCTCTGCGCCTCTCCCATCCCTTTCTCATCCTCAGACTGCCCTTAAGCTACTGCCTCAAACCTGACCTTTGATTTGATGTCTTCCACCTCGATGTCCAGTGGACGGCCTTTGAAGGAAGAAGCATACATTTGTGCAGGCGCAGTCAGACACAGACTTACCCTGCGCTTTGTAAATTGTCTGCTGAGTCTCACTTTTTAAAAGAAATTTAACGCGTAGTTTCCCTCCACCCATAACGTCGGCTGATTTTAATTTGCTGAATTGCCGGTGTCGTGCGTTTGCGTCTCCGACAGAGCAGGTTTTGTTCATGCGGCGGTGCTCACAAGTTTGTTTGTGTTCTCAGCTGCGTTGAACGTGAGCTATTGCAGGCTGACGGTGCCTCTTTTCACTCGGGATATTTCCCGCGGGGTCACTGATCAAAACTTCTTTTCAAGAAGCCGAACTCGCACACCTCAATAGTAAAACCTGACGCTGTTTTTGTCAAAGAGCAGGAAAATTGTTCCTTATCAGCAAAGTTTTAATTTTAAAAAACTGTGCAAAACAAAACAAACAAAAAAACATTTTCATTTGGAGTTCCTCAAGGTTCCGATATAGGGTCACTTTTTTATACATATACACCTTACCTCAAATTACACTACATTACTTATCTTTGAGGATTACATGCACGTTTATTTTCTGTGTAAAACATGAACACAGTCACTTGCAGTGATGAAATCAACACAACTTATAACACACAAAATGCAGCGTATACTTGTATTTTTTTTTAGCTCATAGGATGCAGCTAATCCAAAACTATTTTTGATTTACCCACAAACATGTGGCATGTCAAGATGCCGATCAGACGTCATGATCTCAGCGCAGGTGACGTAATAAAAGTCAAGTGAAGTTTATTTGCATAGCACATTTCAGCAACAAGGCAGCTCAAAGTGCTTTAATTACATCACAGAAACACCAAAAATGCAAAGTCTTAGAACACACAGGAACCAACTGAAGCGTTAATAAAAGTCTCTGTTGCTTTCCAGTGGATACCGCCCCTTTAAATCTTCGGGATTTCCTCAGTTTGCCAGGACTCCCAACTTCCTTCCTGGTGAATTTCATCACACAGCACAATCCCACAGACGTCGCAGATTTTGAGACGTGCTGACCGCAGGAATGTCCACCGCATCTGTTTCCCTTGAATTCAAAGTGCAGTTCTTTACCATAAGCCGTCTCATAGGATTTGGCGGTACATCCAGCCGGGCTCACAACAATAGATCTCCATATCCAGAATGTTTGCCTCCAAAGTCATCTGAGACCGGCCGCCCACAAAGCTACCGCAGCAATCCGTTTGTGACTCCTGCACAAAACCGTCAGAAACTGTCTCCGGGGAGCTCGTCTGCACGCTCGGCGTCCTCACCGGCGTCTCGACCTGACTGCAGGCCGTCATCGTAACCGCCTCGAATGGGCAAACGCTCACATTCGATGACGTCTGGCACATTGAAGAGGTGTCACTCTTCACGGATGAGTCACGTTTTGTTTTTTGTTTTTTTTTTACTGTTCAGGCAAGGTGGCAGACGGCGCGTGTCCAGTAACTGGTGGGTTGATGGTTTGAATCCCTGCTTGCATGACAGCCATGCCTCTGGAGACAACGTACTTTACCATCCGCACGGGAATGAAAGGCAGAGTGACTGAACCTGGAGTCTTCGGACTTGACGCAGGGTTACATATATTCTAGAGGCGGATGGCCTTTTTTCATTTTAAGAATTATATGACTGTGTTTTGTGTTTCAGTCCCAATCGGTGCAGCCCGGACACCCCCACAAAGGCCATAGAAATGCTACATAAACAGAGCTGGCTTGGCTTGACTTACCTGATTAATTTAGATACTTGTCTTATTATTTGGTTTGATTGAGTTCTTAAACGAGACGGTAAACTTCCCTTCATGACAAGTCATCTGAAACTGAATTTAATCTATTTTAATTTGAAACTTTTTGCATGTCGTTTAACAGCCAGAAGAAATAAATGCAAATAAACTGACTTTTTATGGCCCAAAAATGTGAAAAGTTTTTTTAATCACTAATAAAAAAGTTATCAATAGGACATAAAGAAATGTCTATTGAACACCGAAATTAACTTCTTCAAAACGTGCTTCGTTTCAGTATTTATTAGCTCTCCTGCATAAAAAAGAAAAACATTCACTGTTCCCCTCCCCCCAGTTTCTTCTTTATTTTAATGGCGTGGAGAGGAGAGTTGTGTGAGTGCATCAAAATTGCTGCTTTCAGAGACACAGCACTTCTGAGGAAGTTACGAGGAAATTTCACAGTCTTAAAACTCCCTCAGTATGTGTGGGTTAGAGGAGATTTAGTAAGAGCTGCCTGTGAGACAGACCACAGGGCTTCACCCCATATTAAAGTATGACTGAACCAAATGGGGCTCTGTGGGCACGTGGCCACAGAGGGCACCAGTGGCAAGAATGATTTCTGGAAAAACTTTCACCCGAAAAACTCCAGTGTGTTCGATTACAGTTCTGCAGATATGGGAAAAAGTGAACAAAAGGTCCTATGGGAGCGGTGTAATGTGTTTGGCGGGGACATGGCACCATTTTATGGCACAATCAAGCAACTTTGTTACCTTCAGCATCCATCCATCCATCCATCCATCCATTTTCCGTCACCCTTCTCCCTAACGGGGTCGGGAGTTGCTGGTGCCTATCTCCAGCTGCGTTCCGGGCGAGAGGCGGGGTTCACCCTGGACAGGCCCAGTCTGTTGCAGTGTTACCTTCAGCAGTAAATTAAAATGCTGCATATGTCAAACATAAATGTAAAAAAAATTAATTTGCAATTTGACGCCTTAAAATTGGCCTCTGCCTCTTTAAGAAGCTCCTCCAAGATGCCATTTACAACCATTTTTGGTTCTACAGTCACTTTAGGGTCATGGTTTGATTACATCCCAAATAAATTAAACAATCCTTCGTCAACTATGTCGGTGAGCCGTAGTTTCATATTTTACCAACACCACTCAGGTTTGCTTATGAGTCCAGGAGGGATTCAGAGTAGAGCCGCTGCTACTTCACGTCGAGAGGAGCCAGTTGAGGTGGCTTGGGCATCTGGTCAGGATGCCTCCTGGACGCCTCCCTGGTGAGGAGTTCTGGGCACGTCCCACCGGGAGGAGCTCCTGGGGAAGACCCAGGGTCTATGTTTCTCGGCTGGCCTGGGAACCCCTTGGGATTCCCCCAGAAGACCTGGACGAAGTGGCTGGGGAGAGGAAAGTCTGGGCTTCCTTGGATGGATGGATGGATGGATGGATGGATGGATGGATGGATGGATGGACGGACGGACGGACGGACGGACGGATGGACGGACGGACAAAATATCCCACATGCCATTATAACCCCATCAGCGATCTGTGCTGGAGTCAAGACTTGTCGATTCAGCCAATTTTCATTGTCAATATGGAATTGTCTAATTACTGAAACCCTGTAAAAACACCTAATTCTGTTTTTAGGTGTCAGAATTGGTGCCCTTCCACATTGGCAACCGGCGAGGTCTTCTCTCTGTTGAGTGGGTTAGAGTTAGTGATGTTTTGCATACCTTGTTTATGAAGAGCGGTTACTTGAGCAACCTTTGTTTTTCTGTCATCTCTAAGACACCCTGCCTCCTTTGACAGTTTCGCTTTTTCAGATCTCTCGATGTCAAATGCTAAGAAATAAAAGCAAATAGTTTTCTGCAAAGCAGAGTGAGGTTTGAGTCTTGACAGTACTTTCCATGTATGGCATCCAGTCTCACTGGTTTGGTATTTGGTGCTTTACCACACAGTTTGAGTTATTTTTTTAATGATTTATTTTTTGATTTATTTTTTTTAGCATTTTTCAGTAGTTCTTTGTATCTTGTTCTGAAGATTATTCTACTCAGCATGGCAATTCTGAATCCATAATGCAAGCAGGTATCAATAATCAAAGAAACAACCTGTAAAAGACAAGAATGCAGGTTTTTAGACCAAACCAGTCAGTATGTCCAGACAAAATAAAAAAATAAAAAAAACCCAATCCATTTGTTTCTTAATCCTGGGCTAAAAAGAAATAAATTATAATAATAATAAAACTAAAACATTCAAGTCCGACATCGTGAAGGAGATGCTGAAAATCCTTGCTTGGTTTTTTTCTCCTACTTTCGGGGCTCTGCATCTTTCTGGTTCGACAAAAGAGAGAATCGGCCCAGCACTGTAATCTACAGAGGAGTCAGAAAATGCAATTAAATTAAATATGCCTTTCTCCCTCAAGTGGAACCTAATAAAACTCATTACTGTTGCCAACACACCATCGATGAACGCTCAGCTCGGGGATGCATTCTGCTGTTTATTCCCTCCGTGTCTGACAACAGGTCAGTGTTGCGGGCATGGATGACTGGTTTGCCATTTACTTAAAAACTGCCACAGAACTTGCCTAAAAAAATAAAAAATAAAAAAAAATAAAAAAAATTCTGCTACTTGTTTGTCCGTGTGTTTTATATGGAACCATCAATGATCAGAAAGTGAGAGACTCAATCTTAAGTGGGGTGAAGTACAGTCGGTTGCAGAAGAATATCCAGAACGCTGGTATACATTTTGTACAAATGTCAGTCTCAAATGCCACGTTGTTATTCTGAAAGGGTTGATATTCCTCCCCAGACACCCACCAAAAGCTCTCAAGCTTTCAGAGGTATTTGTGAACACCTTCACTTTACTTCGACGTATCGCAATTTATTTCATGACTGAGGCTGTTTGTTTCTTTTCAGTCCACGTATGAAAAAAAAAAAACGTTTCGGCGAAATAACCCTGAGGAAAAATGCCTATTCGAATGAGTCACGCAAGCTTTTACATCCCAACAGGTCACAATGTTGTTTTAAATATAAAAGAGTAGGTTTAAAAAAAACAACAACAACAAAAAAACCCCCGACATATCTACAGTTCCAGTTAGAACAACCCACACTGTCGTAAGAATTACTGAAATTTGAAGGTTGTACGTTGGTGGTGGTTCTGAGAGCCTCACCTTGACTCCTCCAGATATCCTCCCTGTCATTGTGCTCAATTTTAGTCTGACGCTAAAACTCACCTCCAGAAGGCAGCTGGTGTGTCTATGTGACAAGTTTCAAATTTTAGTCCAGTTTTAAAATGTTTTTTGTTTTTTTTTGAGAGGGTTACGTTGTTCTCGGTCAACGCCCGGCGCTCACGCCTACGTTTGGATAAAGCTGTCGGTGTGTTTGTAACTAAATGACCCTGAACACGCTGAAGACATCAGCATCAGCTTCAACAATAACTTTGACTCGATATTCTTTCTATTAGGCCTCGAGAATCTTGAGTGCCGTCTGCAGGTTCTAGCATGCCGACACCATTTATTCCCGCAAGTTTTTCTTTTTCGCTTCTGGAAGCTCTAAGAAGCATATTTTGGCTCTGGGCAGGCAATTTAAGTTTCAGGAATAAAATAGTAGTGCTAATTTCACGTAGCTAGGGAGACTGGCCACATGTCTGTCTCTTTACTTCCTGCCTGTACCACTGGAGGAAAATGTCTGACGCAAACCCGTGCAGGAGGAAGTGAGTAAAATACTGTAACAAACGACTATAGCTAAAACATCCTACGTTCTTCAAAGAGTCTTCTGTTGATATGTAGGG
Organism: Poeciliopsis turneri; assembly: GCA_922788865.1. NCBI lineage: Eukaryota > Metazoa > Chordata > Actinopteri > Cyprinodontiformes > Poeciliidae > Poeciliopsis > Poeciliopsis turneri. The sequence goes on from CAKLNU010001078.1 coordinate 874,117, forward strand.
AGGATTTTGTCCTTGTATGCATATTTTAATCATGAGCTTACCACATAGCGCTATGCTAGGTGTCACGTGTCTGGCTGTTTAGTCGATTCATCGTGTTTTCTCCACACGGCGTCAAACCGTCAGATGTTTCAGGTTTTTTAAAGAGATCTTTTAAGGTGCTCCACACCGCAGATTGTGCCAGGAAGCCCACCAACTTAAATAAGCTCCTTCGGTTCTGCTAAGAAAAGTGCTCAGATATCAAGACAAAATGATGCCAGATGTCTACAACAAGTGTGTGGTAGACGTTACTCTCGTTAAGAGACTTTCACTTAGCTATAATAAAGTAGGCTGGGCATAGATCTGAGCATGTTGAGTCGGCGTGGATTAAATTCACAGGGTCAACAAGATTCGCGATTCCAAATCAATCATTAAAAGCCCTGAAATGAGCGAACATCAATGCCCTTGAAGAATAGATGTACGTTTCTGACCGGAAGATAAATTTGCCGCTGTGGATCCAGTTTCTGGTTTTTATGTTTAGCTTGGCAAATTGGCTGCGGGTTCGTTTTTAACCCTCCAGACAAAAACATGATACAGATCTTCTCATCCGCCTCTTGGCAGGGAAGCAAATAAAACCATATCAAACCAGAGGTCGCAGGGGAAAGAGGTCGGTGACCTTCTTGTCATTTAGATACTATTTCTTTATCCACATCCATCGCTTAAGAAATTGTGGTATGTTTTATATACCGTGCTGACAGATGGAGGGAAAAAGTGCAATAAAAGTACACCGTTTTAATGCAGTCATCTTTCTATAAAATGTTGCAGTAGGGAGTCATGGGTTTCTTTACATTGATATATAATGCAATTAAGGTACTGGGATGTTATAACACAACTCAATGCCAGCAAATGTCTTAAACCATGAAACTTTAAGGTGCAGTATTGAGAAAGTTGGAGTATTCACAGTAAAGGCAAGTAGGGAATTAACACAAATATCAGTTTCTTTTCCTTACTTTCTTCTGTTACGATTAATATTATTACTAGTAGTTTATTACTATGTAACTATCATTGTCATTCGTTTTTTAAATTTATTTTATTATTACTTCTTTTGCTGGTTATTGTAACGCAGTAAAGAATTTTTAGTGTGTATGTTGGCAATGAGTCGGTCATTATTCTGATGCTATATGTCCGGTAGTCATTATTACTACTATTACTACTATAATTATCATTATTATTATTATAGTAGTAGTAGTAGTAGTATCACTATTATGGGTCAGTAGATTTTCTTGTGTGATGAGAATCAGTTTGTAATCATTTGTTTATGTGACGTAATTTATTTCCTGGATCTTCAGCATCTGAATACCCCAACATGGTTTCATTCACAAACTTCCAATCATTACTGAATCTGTAAGCGATGTTCTTCATTATACCGAGATACAGGGAGGGATTGAATATGTGTTGACTTATTCCTGCAGCCTTTCAAACCCAAAAGTAGCGGTAAGCTAATCATCTTCTTCTTGGTTATGCATACACCCATTTCAAATATGCATAAAAAAAACCAAAACCAAAACGAAGTTATTCCGAGGGTTGAAACGCTGCATTCACCGCCGCTTCAGAACGGCTTTGCTCGATCATTCGTCCGTCACAAAAGGTGCTTATGACACACACGGCATATATCAATGTTGGATCTGACTGCCTGAACACCGGTTTATTAAAAAAGAAAAACACCTACGGTCCACCCAAAACCGCCCCCCCCCCCCCCAAAAAAACGTACCTTTCTATTCAACGGTCACATGCTGTTCATTAAGTCTCCCTTTTCATCCCTGTCATTCATATCACCCCCCTGACTGCAGCTCAGCTGGGGACACGAGTGATAAGACCACTGTGGTGGGTCTTTTCAATCCTTCATCCTTTATGCCAAGATTGTTTCCCAGATTACAACACAATCTGTATTAATCAGAAGAAGAAGAAAAAGAAAAAAGTATTCACAACAAGTCCGTACTCGCACATTGCAGCCTGTCATATTGTCTGGCTCTGGGTGTTGAAATGCCCGAGTGGGTCACCAAGGCAATTTGCTGCTGAAGTGTTTGCATGTTGCTGCGCTTGTTGGGGTCTTTTATTTCAAACAATTCATTCTGCAAACAGCGTGTCACAAATGTGGTATTGTGGGGTTGGAGGGGGTCCCGCAGACTGGGAAATCTACATGAAATAAGATGGTCAGTTCTTTTGTAGCATAGTCAACTAACTGGTAACTTCATATGTCAAATATGACTTCAAAGAAGTGACTTCCTAATTTAATGCCTTGAAAACTGGGCCTCTGTCTCTTTAAAAACTCCTCCTCTTCCTGAAACTTCGCCTTTGCTCATCTATTAACCCTTCGAGAACAATTTTACCGCCGTTGTACCGAGAAGTAGCTCCTGTAATGAGCTCAGCTGATTTGCAGCTCCACCAGCAGGCGTTTGCAAATTGCTATTGGCTAGTCTGGAGGAGCTGAGTGGGCATGACACCGAGGAAACCTGCTGTGTGAGGTGGAGGCTTGGAAGATGAAGGTCTTGAAGGCATATGTGCTCTGAGCGTTTTGTTTTTCTTTCTTCGTCTCACACTTTTTGGCCCCCAGTTGTTATTTTTAAATCCTGCTCATTGGATTGGTTGTGCTGCGGCTCATGCACACACACACGTCCGCGCTTGTTAATGCCAAGCGAGCCAAATGAATTGCTGGGGCCACTTTACAAACAATACGTGTTTAAAACGTTTGACTTAAGTAAAATGTCAAGTGTTTTCAAGTAAAGAGCTTCGAGTCGAGTCCCAAGTGGAAGTCAAAGTCAAGTCCGAGTCTCTGAGCATTTTCTCAAGTCAAGTCTTGATTTTAATGACTTGAGTCCAAGTCATGTGACTCGAGTCTATTATGAAAGGTTTTGGTCAATTTGTGGTTTTCTTATTGCAGCACGACACATGGCAGGTTCATACTTCCTATTTGTAATGACGTTCACAGATGCAGTTGACCTAAATAAATAAATAAATGATGCTTTTGAAATAAATTTAAAAGCATCACCTTTTGAAGTGTTGAACGGCGGCACCGGCCGAGACGACGAGTCGAAACTCGTCCGGTTTCTCTGCGTCTCACCTTGTGTTTTCCAGATATTTCCATCTGAAGCAAACAAATCAGCTGCTCTCTTATTTCAGCTTTCGTTGAAGAAGAAAAACAGATTTTTTTTCTTTCTTTTTTTTTTTTTTTTTGCAAATTTCAGTCCCCTGATTTTTTATTTATTTATTTTTTATCAAGAGCGTTCTTAATCAGTCAGAGCCTTTCAGAGACGCAGACCTCTTTCCCTGTCTGCGGCGACGCAACCCCGTTATTAAACCACGAAAGAAGAAATCAGCCATTTATTTAACTTTTGCATGATTTGGTTGAGAGATTATCATTGCCTACTTCTTGGAGGAACGGAGACACATTTGAAGCTTCTACTGTACTCTAACCCCACCCCAAAAAAAAAAATAAAAAAAATTTGAAAAAGTAATATATAAAATCAACAACGGGCTTCCCGATTTTTGAAGAAACATCAAATGTGTTTTTCACATCTCAAAGTCGCCTTTGTAAAGTTGGGAGCAGAAAGCCCCCCCACGTAATGAAGGCTTAAACAAATTCCTCAAGGTGCCACGCTTCCTTAACAAAGACGCAAGTCGCATATCCTCGCTTGCATTGCACAAAGAAAACATTGCATCATGCATTTATTTCCCACCGGCGACAAGTATCTGAATGTATGATGCCACAATGCGATAACACACTGCAATTAAGCGTTGTTGTCAGTCTCAGTTAGACACCTAGATTTGCAGTATATCTCCTTGTCACACTTTCCGGCGGCGGTAAACATGGCCGCTGCCGTCTAAACAGCTTTACGCGGCTTCACGCCGAGCGAGATGCGAAATAATGAAGCTTTGAATTTCGACGACACGCCGCACAAGACGTATTTGTAGCCGTTATGATTTTTTTTTTTTTTCCAAGTGTGTGTGCGTGTGTGTGTGTCTGCAGTTTAATAAAGGAGCTACAACAGGGAGATGGGCCCTTTTCTGCATTTCCTTTATTACGCCGCTGAGGGTGAACTTTCTTTGCAGCTTCATGAATCTAAAAGCGTCTTAAAACAAAACGTTGTTAGACAACCTCATGGTTTCACACTCTTGGAGAAAAGCGAGGCCAGCTGCGTCTGGCGTTGGTACATGTGCAGTTACGCGGCGTGGCCGGGTTCAGTTAGGTCGCAGATGAAGATGAAGGCCAACTTGTTATTCTTTGTCTAATGTGATATTTGGTAAAAGGGTGTTTTGTGTAACACTGAAGAAAAGAAGTGAATGCGAGTCATATACAGATCACAAACTCATGTTTCTCTTCAGTGTTTTTGTTGTTGTTGTGCATCACACAGGATTAAGTGCAGCTCCAGTGCTTCGCAAAAGTAGCCCTACCTAATTAAGTTGTCCGCAGTTTGTCACAACAAGCTGTAAAGGTGCAGTGTGTGACTTTGTAAACAATATGTGTTTATTACATATTTGTTAAATATATGCTGTCACCGTATCCCATGAGTTTTAATATGAGACAGATAATCGGAAAACTATCTATTTTACCTGCAGTCCTACCGCCATCTGCAGAAAGCTCACTCAGAAACTAATAATGAGAGACAGGAGGAAAAAAAGAAACTAGAATATTATTATTATTATTATTAAAAACAAAACAAAACATCACGGTAAAGTTGACAACTTTCAAAGAGAAAAGGTATGATTTTTTGGGGGGTACAGATGTACAAATTACATCTGCTTTACAGAAGTTAAGTTTTTAGGTATGAACCTAAAAACTTCCTTCCTTTTCATAATTATGTACTACTTAGTGATAAAACACTATAATATTTCAATACTCGCACGTTTGTAGTTGCAACATACCTAAATGTGAGAAGGGTAACAAGCATGAATGCAACGCTGCATTTGACCAAAAGTCCCACAAGTCCCAGTTTTGTCATTTTCTCCTCAGATTAACTCTTTTTGGCAGAGCTGACAGCCAGATAATATTCGTCTGTGGACAGGAAAACATTTTGGGGATCAATTCAGCAAAAACATTTTTCAACTAAAAGCATTGATTAGCTGGTAAAAGGTTGCTCTGCTTTTTTGGGGGGGGTTAGTTTTTTTTCACCTTTGAGATTAAAAATAAATAAATAAAAAAAATCTTATTAACCTAATGATGTCCATCAATTTTACAAACTTGGAGGAGCCAGAATTGAGATGTATATGTCCTGACTGCTTTAATTGTAGAAGTGGTGTGGAAAATCCACTCCCTGGATTGAAAGTTAATGGGCCAGGTGGATACATACAGGCAGCCAAGCCATCAGGATGTGTAATTAGTTAGAGCGCAGCATTTGCATTCCTGTTTCCTCTCTGTCGGAAAGGGATAAAACCGTGACATGAGGACATTTTACACTGTGAAATGGGAACAGAGCCAGGTATAAAAGAATCTAAATAAAGCAGGAGGGCTGGGTGGCTGGTATTGTTATGCAGTGTTTGTCTTGACTGATGCATCTTTATTGATTCAGTACAACAGCAGAACAAGGATTTTTATTGTTTACTGTATGTCCCAGATACTCTGAACATCTTAGGCTTTGTTTCTTTCCCACTGATAATAATGATGTTAATGACTGCGGTACAGAGTGTGCCGGTCGGCCTGCTTTGTCATCATTTGCCTGCACTGCGTTGGCACTGCTGAGTAGATTCTGTCACCTTTACAGAGCGGCAGGAACTCCACGCCTGAGTCTTATACTTATTTCACATGTAAGTGAAGAGAAAAAGAAAAAAAACAACAACAACAAAAAAAAACTTGGGACTTGACTCACACTTGAGATCTGGAAAGTCGCGGCTTGTTACACGAGTACTGCAGAATGACCAAATCTCTGAACGATTCTGCAAATGTTCCAACTCGAAATGAGACAAAGTGGAGTCAAATCCGATAAAGTGCACTGTTAGACGTTTTGAACGTGAGGAGATCAGATAGACGCATCCAGTCCTTCACAATAAAAGCACATCGTGTCGGTGTCATTCATAGACGTAACACAGAAATGGCGTCAACCCGTTTCTGCCACTCGCCTTTCAGCGTAAACGCATGTTAAGATTTCAGACGCGGTGCAATTCCCCCTGGTTGCTGCTTAAAGCTGCTGACATCTAACACTGAGGTTTGGGTTGGACTTGCCTACCAATGATTTAAGACTTGACTTGAGCTTCAACTTGTTAAAATATTGATCTACCAGTAAGAATAAAGTAATTTGCAACAGGGGAATGGAACAAGGCTGTGAAAGGCTTTGTTTTGTTCATGTTCTCAAAATGGAAGTCGGTTGGAACAAAATAACAAACCGGGGCAGGCAATTTCAAATTATTTTTGTTTGGTCTACTCTCAAAAGAGTGGCTCTAATTATGTTTTTCCCCAAAAAACATAATTAATAGAATGTATTTTCGATACTTTTTCAGTCCAACCCTAAACTGTACTTCCCCTAATCTATCCAGGAAAACTCCTGGGTCTTCATTCCTTACTCGATCGTGCTTTATTTCAGTGTTGTGCCGCATCATTAAACCTTCCTCAACAGAAATGCATGTTCATGCAAGTAGCATACAGATTACACACAGGTGGACAATAATATTCACGTTATCGATAGCATAGCCAGGTCGATTAACTGGAGGTACAGAACATAAACGTGACCAGAACTGATTGAAGCATTTCACTTCCATATGCTATATGCTACATGCTAACAACCAGTGGGCTGTCACCCAGTTGTTCAGTCCTAAATTGTTGGGCAATGCCGAAACACAACATCGGGATACGTTTTGTTTCCCAAATAGATTAAGGTTGTTTGGCTGGGGAGGAAGACTGGTTTATCCTCACTCCTTTCCCCACGTCTGCTTGGCATGGCCAGATACAACGAGAGAGTCTCCGTCAATTAATGTTGTTTTAAAGATGAAAAGCAAAGGCAGGGAAGGGTCAGAGAAGAAATGAGTGAGAGGCAAAAGTCTTTGTTCTTATTTTTCTCACTCAATCAATAGAAGCGCGGGGAGACAAATGAAAGTTCATTTCATTCCGTTTGAAGTTCATATTGTGGCTTTTGCCGTAAGCCTCTTTTAGACTTTGAAATGCGCGCGCACACACACACACATAAAAAAAAACCCCACAACGCTTAGTTTTGAAATTTAAAGGAGCAGGCATTTCCCCAATGTTTGAATTGGTTTACGAAAAAATCATTTAGTGTCTTGTGTGCCCATGATGGGGAAGGTGCAGTAATATCTGTTTTATTTTGTGTCTGGACTGTGTTTTGTCACTAAAAATACCCAATACATTCATTTAACTGTTTATTTTTAAGAAAGGTAACGCAATAACTGTTCAACAAGTGTCAGGCAAAGAATGGGAAAAGACGCTGTAAAAAAAAAAAAAAAAAAAAATTCTCATCTGCAATATTCCACTTTAATAATCTGCTTCCTTTGCCTCCAGGTATAGCTCTAAGTAAATTATGTTATTTTTTATAAAATATTCTATTCAATCACTTATTCTAAATAGCAAACAAAATAAATTCCTGTGGACGGTGTAAATCTGCTCTACAGCTCTGGAATATTACTTGGCACAACTGATGTAATTTTGAGAAATAACATCTACAGTCCCTCGCTATTTTAACCAAAAAAAGAACGAGTGAATTTTTTTCTTCTTCAAATTCATAAACTTACCCTCATCTCTACATGATAGATTTACTGTTTAAATTCTACAATTTGGATGAAACATTTTCAGTTTCCACAATCTGTCAGCAATCATTTTCTGGATGTTTTTTTTTTTTTTTTTTTGTGGGGGATGTTGTTCTAGTGTAACTGAGTCTGTGAACTCTAAATCTCATTTCAAACATGAAAGTAGTGGTTTTTTTTGGCTTTTCAAAATAAAATAGTTACCATGCAATAACCAATTATGACTTTGTAATTCAATATTCATAAATATTATATGCTACTGCATGTCTGAACATAGCAAAACAAGATATTACAGCATAACATTTTAGAGGTCAACATAATATTGTAGCACAGTAGTATACTAAAGCATTACAGAGGATATAGGAAAATAGCATAGCATTTCACATTAGATCAGATCATGTTTTATAGCTCACTGTTTAATATGAATGGGATTATTTAAATGGCAAATTCAGCTTCATTTGAAGCAAAATTTCAGCGTTACTTTGCAAGTGCAGTCGCCTAGACAACAACAGAATCCATCCATCCATCCATCCATCTTCTGCCGCTTATCCAGGGTCGGGTCGCGGGGGTAGCAGCTTTAGAAGGGAGGCCCAGACTTCCCTCTCCCCAGCCACTTCCTCCAGCTCCTCCGGGGGAATCCCGAGGCGTTCCTAAGCCAGCCGAGAGACGTAGTCCCTCCAGCGTGTCCTGGGTCTTCCCCGGGGCCTCCTCCTGGTGGGACGTGCCCGAAACACCTCACCAGGGAGGCGTCCAGGAGGAATCCAACAGAATCCAATCAATCTAAAAATAAAATCAACATATTACAGAACTTCACACATCTGCCACCATCCTTCAAGTTCATTTCTGTGCTAGGTCACCAGGAAATGGCCCAGATGTACTGGAGTAACTTGTTCGAGACAACACTAGTCACATAAACATCAAAATATTTCAAGAAAAGAAAAGAAAAAAACTTCCAAAAAGAAGATAATGGCTTTTATTTTACTATTGGACTTTGAACACTACCAGAAAACTTGAACGAGGCAGACACACACACACACACACACACACACACACACACACACACACGCACACACACACACACACACACACGCACACCACACACACACACACACACACACACACACACACAGTGAAAGCAGCACATCACTACATAGCTGTGGGCCTTCAAAGCAGCAGATTGCGCACACAAACAACTAGGAGCGGCTTTTCTCCCGGTCAAATAGTCTTATTACCTCATCTGCCGAAGTACACAACATCGTACACAAGACTCTCCGTGCAAACACTGATTGTTCCTTGTCTCATTTTCACACTTAGATGTCCTGCGGCGCTTCAATATTACAGGGGGCATTTGAGAGTGATTTGTTGGCTGAGATGAGCGCTCTGCATACGGCGCAGGGCTTAAAATGGGGTTCGAGTGTGTCAGACATCTCGAGCAAAATCCAAAGTGACAGGCGTCTTGAAAGACTGAAGATCTGATGCAAACTGTCACCGTGCGTCACGAGAGCCAGCGCGCGCTGAAGCCACTTTACAAGTTGCAGGACTTGTCTGCGGTGAAGATCTTGAAATCAGCCGGGCGCTGCAGCCGTTTATAAATAACGACAGTCCGAGACGAGCTGCTCCCTTTTTGTTTTCAGTGAATTTTCAGCTTCGATCAACATCTGTGTTTTTAACTCATTGCATGTAATTAACAGTGTAATTTTGCTGTCTTTTGGGGGTGTTGTAAGAATTTTTTGTCTTCCAGTTATTATAATCAAATTTGGCAGAGAACATCTGCAAGTATTTTAAATTTCAAAATGAGGATAGACTACATTATGTAAGACCAATCAGGACCATTTTCTCATTTTAAGTATTTGATTAATTGACTATTAAACGTGAGAACATTTCACGAAATAAAAAGCAAAAAAATAAAAACAACAAAAAACAAAACAAGGTTGCATTCATATTTTCACACTTTCAGATACATCAAACAACAACAATGGCATTTTCAGTCCAAATATCTGCAGCACTTTGCAGTGTTTGTCCTCCTCTCCAGCAGGAGGGCTGGGTTGGAGTCAGAGGCCACACAGTTGCTGTTGGTAGAAAATCTATTATTTGCCATTTTCCAAATTACACCTCTTTAATGGCACAAAAGTGATCCGCATTAGTTATTATTCTTCCTAATTGCCTTCCTATGCAGCCCACGCATGGCTCACACGAGCAAGGCGGAAAGAACTCTTGAGGAAGAGAGATGCTGCCCCCAGATGTTAAAGAGAGCAAATTACATGTAAAGTGTAATTTCGTGCACCTCTCTAACCCACCATTCCATATTTGCATGTCATAATATTTCTGGATCTGTAGATGGCAGCATATATCCAAAGTTTATTGACAACTTTTACCCTCGTTGGACTTTTCTTCATGCTTTCTGTGTTTCTCCTCTCGACCTTCTGTGGGTTGGAAGTTTGAAAGCTGACTGAAAACCAGGGAGCAGTGAACACAACTTAGGTCATTTAACTTTAAGGAACATTGTGGATTCTAAAATCTAAAAAAAAAATTAATAAATAATCCAATCCCGTCTTTGGAAGACTGTTTTTCCAGACAGTATTATTATTATTAGTAGTAGTATTAATAAGTTGTTGGCATAAAGTTCCAAGCAGCAACAGAAGTGGTACGTATTTCTTGATCTAACTGGATTCTTGTTAGAACTTTCTTGAGCTCTTTCACACTCCAGATTCTTCTTGGGTTCTGGTTTATGTCACCAGGGTGAAGCGTTGCCTCTTGTCCAAAGTACAGTTGTCCTCCTTTGTCCTCCACGATGATGACAGTCGTCTGGCATTCCACTATGACATCCCCAAGTTGCACGTAACGTCTGCTTGTCGTGACAGCGGGCCTGCAGTCCGAGTCGTGTTCTGGAAGTCCACTCAGAAGAATGAAATCTTTATGACGGCGAAGATCCGCACGGACCGGACAAGGCCTCTCCTCTCTTCGCTGTTACATGATGAATATGCATATGGTCTAGTGTGTGTGTGTGTATGCTGATGTGTGCGGTTACATGTGAGCTTTGTCAGACTCCCCCAGATTTCTGCCTTTACAGATTAATATCAGCGGTGCACAAAGGCGCTCTCTGTGTGCTCCGCAAGACAGACTCTGGGGACAATGAGCGGCCTGTGCGACGACGACGTCCCGCTCCGTAGGCGATCTGCTGTGCACTTCTTAATCCTGAGACCGCAGAAGGCGCAAACCCTCTGTGACGAAGAGGGGAACCGGAAGATGACGACACCACAGCGTCGTTCGGCAGCAGGGCCACGGCGGAGCTTTCCCGCCCCGCCCTGGCACTTCTCAGTGTCTGCGAGAGAGAGAGAGAGAGAGAGCGAGCACTTGTGAAGTTGAAGAAAGATTTGAAACGATTTTTTGTTCTTGTTCTCTCTCACATTTGAATTCAGCCCTATTTGTTCTGATGCTCCGGCAACAAAAACCGACTGGAACTGATTGAGCTGCGTAAACGCGAAATCCTACTTCGTTTGAAATGAGACAAAACGAACTTATAAGAAACTTTTCAGCAAGACACGGCGCTTGTTTTAAGTCAATAGTTCCTTAACATTGATCAAAAACAACTCCATGTTAAAAGTGATGTAATCTGCCAATGGAACTAGAACTTTTTCATCAATATTCAGGAATTATTTACTTAAAATAAGCTTCCTTATATTGCTGTTAAGTTGCTTGGAAGTTCTGAGTAACTGTCCAATAAAATGTCTGGAAGTACAATTTAAACAGTGTGATCGTTACCGGTTAGAAAGTGGGGCTGCAAACTCTGGCATTGTTGGTTTCTCCTATTTTTAGCCGTAGATTGCTGATCCACTTTTCGTCTCTTTTTTTCTGTAAGTTTTTAAAACGAACTCCCTTGTGACCGATGACCTACGAAACGCGAAAATAACATTCGTCTTTCTCTCTGCTGCAACGATTGGAACAACCGTACAGGACACAGACTTTAGGCATTTTGATGCTGGATCAACAGACGTGAACGGGGCTGCATTCACTTCTTGCCCTCCATCTGCATCCACGTCGGCGCTACGCCATCTGAAACCCACCAACACGGACAATCAGCCACGATTGTAACTCTAGAGGAGCTGCAAAGGTCAACAGTTCAGGTGGGAACATCTGTTGACGAGGAAGCTATTCGCTGGCCACCCTGCAAATCTAGCTTGTATGAATGAATGGGAAGAGTGACATTGTTTAAAAAGAAAAAAAACTCACGAGTAACTTTCTGGATCTTGATAAAACAACACCAAAAAAACAGAAAAGGAAAAAAAAGATTGGTGTTATTCCATCGCAGGGGTCAGACACCTCTGTCATCCAAAGACTCATTTTTACCGCATGTCTTGAACACACATTTGTAGAGTCGCAAAGTCACACCAGCCTTTGGAAACGTTTTTTGGAGGCGACAATGAAGGGGGTAGAAATCAAGAAACAGCAAATGCATTTATTTTTTGATTTCAGACAAGAAATAATTACATATAGCAAATATTTCGAATGCTGAATAAAAGAACTTTATGAAATCCAGAAATTTCTAGATTTTAGACAATAGATAAATAAACATAACAAATATCACAAATGCCAAAAAAAAATAACTTTCTTGAATTCTACATATGTGGAAAAAAAAACAAAACGTAAAAGGCATTTTTAGGACACGCTAATCCTAACCCTAACAAAAAAAAGAAAAGCTAACTTCATCGCTCCACTGGTTTTCTTCTGTTGTAGAAATTGCCGAGTCGTTCCAACGAGCCTCATTTTTTATTAGTTTTGCCCCAACGCCGCAGGATACAGACTCATGTCCTGCCACCTAAAATGAGAATCCGATATATTGTTTGTCATCCTACACATGTAGTGAAAAAGTTCAAGCGGTGTGAATACTTTTGTAAATGTAAGGCACTGTGGAATGCGTAGTCTTGCAACAGAACTTGACTGAGTTAACATTTCCACTCATTTTTCTGCTAAAAAAATAAAAAAAAAACTCAGCTTTTTGCTCTACTCTTTAATTAGAATCCTTTTTTTTTTTTAAGAAAGACTTTATTTTCTTCAATTAGTCCTGCATTCAGATACAATGATTTAGTAAAAAAAAAACAAAAAAAAACAAAACATCAATAACCAGTACAATCAAATAACTCTGTTGAACAATAACATCCAAACAATTCGGCGAGCTGAAGTTCCAAGGGATTTTTTTTTTTTCTCCACCATTCTATGGAATATTAAGCAGGTTACAGATGAAATAGAAACATGAGATATGAAATAAAAGGAAAAAACTTTCTCAGGTAATTTTTGCCTGCATCTTAACAGAGATATATGTTAAATGTACCTATAAGATATATATCTGTGTTTACATTTATCTTACTTACTACAATGTTAATTGCAAATATGTCATCAAAGGGTTCCATCTTTTCTTAAATAAATCAGTGGACATATTTAGTTTTGCTGTTATTTTCTCCATTGTATAAACGTTGAATTAGAATCCTTTTTGACAAGAATTCGTTTCGATCACAATCGTTTTTAATTTCTCACTCACTTAAGTAATTTGTGTTTGTTTCCGCTCGGAGGACTAATTGCCATTTGCACAATAACCACTTGCACATGGCTTGTTGGTAAAAAAAAATAAAAATAAATAAAAATAAATAAAAACTGATTAGCTAACAATGAGCAAAAACCATCACACACACCTCATAATTTGACTCCCAACAGATTGAGGTGACTCAAACAGCTGAAGGATGTTTGAGTCACTGCAATCAAAGTGATCCTTTGACGAAAAACAAACAAAAAAAATGTTATGTTGTGGCTATAATTCTGCAAGCCCTTAATATATAGATGTCTTCTAAATGGAGAAATTTTGTTTTGTAAGGAATTACAATCAGCAAATCGCCCAATCACGTTTGTGATTGGCACAAAGCTTGCCTACAGCACACTAGTATTTTTCAAGACATAACAACACTCTGAGCAGCAGGCTGGAAGATGACATGCGAGGAAGCAGGATGCTGTTAGAGAAGGACAAAACAGAAAAGAGAGAGAGAGAAAAACAACTCCCTGATGAAACCGGCAGCTTTTCTGTGAAGCAGAAAACCACAGAAAACCAAAAAAAAAAAAAAAAATAATAATAATAATAATAAGTAGACAGTTGAATGAGAAGCCTTGGAAAAGATCAAATGTGGAATTCCTTTATTTGGCAGTTCATTAAACGCGTCGCCTTTAAAATGAAAGGGTCGTTTTTGGTTTGTGTTGCGCAGCCGCCTCGCCTCCAGCAAAGCGTGACTGAAAGGCTGTTAAACGGAGCATAATGACTATGCAGAATCTGTTTGACGAGACGCCGTCTTGCACAGTATCGATTTGTGTCTGCACACCTTTACCTCCTGTTGAACAGCGCTCTGTTGTAACGCGCAGCAGCGCCCAGGCAGGCAGAACAGATGCCTTGCAAAGTTAAAGTGAGCAGCAAAGAGAGCGAAAATGGAGCAAATCTGCCAGGGCTCCTGATCTGACTGACACAAGATTTTTTCTTTTTTTTTTTTTTTGCAAAAAAACTCCTCTTCCCACATTTACTGGAGAGAGGAGAAGAAAATCTACAACCTGGAGCTTTGAAATAAATTGTCACAGAGTCTTGGAAACCCAAAGATGGTGCTTTTTTTCTGCAGATATATATGATTTGAAAACCGTTCCCATTTCTCCTCATTACTGTACGTGACGGCAAGACTGAGGTTCTTGTCACTGTTCCGGCCATATTTCAGCTGTTTAATTATTAGGCAAGTGTTATTTATTTATTTTTTTTCAGGTTCATAAAGATCAACACATGCCACTGAATCAACATACAGCACATTGTGTTACCTTGTTGCTGAAAACGTGCTGCATCAATAAAATGACCTTGCCTCCCTTTAAAAGTATAAGAGAGAAGATTCCCTGTCACAGATGTTATTATTAATTATGTGTATTCAATCAAAATAGGAAGCTGTGGAGAAAACATTGTTACAAACTTTGATGAAATCAAAGCAACAGCTGAGAAAATGGTTTCAGCTGCATGCACTTTCAGGGCTGACACAATCAGATTAATCGCAATTAACTGATGTCTGAAAGGATGCTTAACTAATTTAGTGATAGATTAATTGTCAAACTGGGATATGAAAACCCTCAGGCAGCAGCGATTAAACCAAAACAGCACAAAAAAAAAACTATATGCATTTAGCATTTAAAATGAAATATCTTCCTCGTTTGTAGAGATGTGCTGTCCAAAACTCCTCAAGCAGCATAGTTTGAGCTTCGCTCGGTTCAAAATCTGTTAAAAACAAACTCTTGTTAGGCGTGTTTTGCGAAGCAGTTATTAGCAGGTTAATCAACAGATTGCATGAATGGTAAGTCAAGTAGGAAAGGTTGAATTTTTCACATGCTAATCTTGAAAGTATTTGTTTTTGGCTGCAGGTGCATCCTTTGACCAAGTGTACACTGAAAAGCATTATTATTATTTGCCATTTAAAAATGTAATTGAATAGTTCATTTACATTTTCTCATCAATTTTTAGTGTATGAAATAAGCTCAAGCGATTTGATAAGGAAAAAAAAAGGTGCAGAAAGTGGAAAATGAATTTTCTTTTTTTTGGGCAAAATAGTTGATAGACAATTCTGTACTACGAATATAAACGTTAGCTGAAGCCTTTTTTACGTTATAGGAGTCTTTACTGATGACTTTGCTGGACAACAAATATTTCTTACATCAAAATTTTCCCTCTAAATATACGTAAAAAAAAACAAAAACGGTAACTGTTGGAGCAATAACAACCCTAAAAAATTACAACCTACTCAGAAGATGCTAAATAGCGCCCACGAAGCCGTGCCATCAAGTAATCATGGCTTCCTTGTTTCTCTCGTTAGTTGCACTGTCACCCGCTGAATATGTCGCACTTGCTCTATTCTCTGCGCCGTCGACCTCTGCTTTTCTCCCATGACCCAGAAAACAATGTTCACATCAGTGCTGTATGAGGCCCTGCGCTCCAGCAGTGGAGGAGGTAATAGAGGCTATTTTAAAACATTCAGCGGAGGATGATCATGCAAACCTCCGCTGGATGTATGAAATGTAGACCAGACTGAAGAAATAGTCGTGTGTAGATGCAGGAATGGACGGGTAGCTGTAGCATCGATGGACGCAGCGAAGTAGGCCACGTGTTGACATGCATGTGTGTGTGCTACATAAGTATTCGGGGCGCTAATAAGTGTAAGAGAAATCAAAAAAGTGGAAAAAAGACACAAAATGCATCCCAGTGTACAAACATATGGATTTGTAAGGAAATGAAGCTTCATTTTCTAGATGTGGCTTGCTAGAACTGCTGATATGAACCAGTTTCGACCAGAGATATTATGCCTGAGTAGAACCTGTTATGTTTTTAGTTGAGATCTAGAGAGTTGACCACGTAAAAGATGATAAGTATCAAAATCAAGGATAAGATCACACCTGGTTGTGCAGGAGTATTGATAAATTAGAGTGTCACTGAAAAAATGTGCTTAGTTTTGCATTCTTGAATTATTATTATGTATATTATGTAAAATGTGCTTTTTTGAAACTTGCATCTTGTTGTAAAGTAATTTCCCGATCAAAAACGTAGCTAGAGTGTTGCCTTGATTCACTGAGAAATCCTTTAATCTCCCATGGCAACCGTTCAACTGTTAATGCTCCTGCTCCGATTCCCTCTCTCAATTCCTTCAGACTAGCCAGCAGCAATCAGCAAACACCTGGTGGAACCTGAGCTGATCATACAGGCTACTTCTCAGTGAAATGCCAGTAAAAAAAAATAAAATAGAAGCTGTTTAAGGGTTAATAGTTTTTAAAGAGACAGAGGCCCAATTTCAGGTCGTGAAATTACAAAGTAACATTTCTTTTAAGTCATATTTGACATATACAGCCTTTTCAGAAAAACTGAAGGTAACACAGTTACATGATTGTGCTATAAAATGGTTTTTGTGTTAATCGTTTTCAGTTGGGTCGAATGCTGTTTTTGCCCAACATCGCTCCTACTCCTTATCCGTGAAAGCTAACCTCGTTTGGTTCAAGTGAGGCTTGCGACGCTTTGGGTTATTCTGGGTCCTCCAGGATTATTTGTTGATTTTTTAAAATTTCTTTTTCTGGAGAAATTCTGGTAGGTTGGCAATTGTTGTGAAGGTTGTCATGCTTTCTCAATTTGTAGATATTGGCTTTCACTGCAGTTCACTGGAGTTTAAAAGCCATAGAAACGGTGGTGTAAACATTTCCAGACTGAAACATGTCAATGGGTGTGTTTTCCCGTCTGCTTTTGAATTCTTGAATAACTGGGATAAATGATGTTTGAAATATTTTAATCTGCTTCCTGCTGGCATTTAGGTAATTTTTTTTTGTTTGTTTGCAAGGTCTGGTAGTTAGGGTTAGGAATTCATTCATGAGAAGTGTAATTCATGTAGAAATTTTTGATTAATCATTATTTTTCCCATTTGAAAACTAACTTGTATTTACTCTGGTTATAGTTGACTGATGTTAAACCTTATTTTACCATCTGACACATTTAACCGTGTCAAAAACTTTTTAAAAAAATAGAAGAAATATGTAGGATGAAAAGCACTTTCACCCAAGACCTAAGACTGCTTAATAAATATTTTTTTGTGGAACAAAATTTTGACAAATGGCTGTTTTCTCGCAGAAAATGAAACATTGCAACTTAACCCAACACTGCTGAACTGCAGGGCGGATTTCTCAGAGGGAGAGGCAGTTTTCTTCTTCATTTTTTCCTCAGACAAACAGGAAGTGACACATCCAGATGGACTTTTCATACAGAATTTAGCTGACCAGACCTAGGAGATCCCACAGTGCTGAATAATTCAATACGATTTGGATTCACACATCATTCCAAAAACTTCAGTGATCCTCTAAGAGAAACATTTTTTTTTTAAAGAATTAGCTAACAGCATCCTTCACAATGACAAGAAAAGAAAATGTTCAATCAAAAATGGCTTTCTTATGCGTTTTAAGTTCAGTGTGTGCTAAATAAAACAGGACTGTACGTCGGGCCTGCGGGGGGGTTTCAAAATAAATTCATTTTTCCGTCTGTGAGGTGCAAACGTCGGTCAAGACTTCACCCCTTCACGCAATACAAGGGTTAACCTTTTTTTCTTTCTACTGCTTTAAGTTCAACGTTAGTAAAAATGAACAAACAAACAAAAAAAAGATGTCTGGAGCCACACTGCATGTGGTGGGACATTTGGAGAGCATTTCTGTGCAAAGATGGGCTGAGGCAAATAGGTGAGATTTCATCCACGATGCATTCTCACCCAGCCCACAGATTGGTTTGGGTTTATCAGAGTTTGAGCCATTGGCTCTTTTTTTTTCCTTTTTTTTTTCTGTAGCCCAGCAGTGCAAATAAAAAAAAGAAATAAAAATAAACCGCCCTCTCAGGGTGTCCAAATGTTACAGTGTGATTTAGTCCTGCTGTGCAGCCGCTGCAGACACACTTCTCTCTTACTTCTGTTTCTTCACTCAATTTCCACCCTGAGAAAGTCTGCCGCAAGAGACGTCCTTAGGTCAATGGCTGGAGGAGAGGGGTCTGGGAAGTATGTGAGTGAAAGTGGTGGCGTAAAACATTCTAATGTGGAAAATTGCTCTGGTTTGGCTGAGTACAATTCAGTGACTATAAAATCCGGTGAGTTATGAATGTCTTCTTTTCTCCCCTTTTAAAAAACAGAATACTTAAGATTGTTTTTCTCCGTTGTGCATCTGTAGGCATTTACAAAGCATCTCGCAATCCCATCAAACCTGAAAATAGTTTAGATGAAGCAATACTTTTTTTTTTCACAATTCATGCCTGCTTTTTGGTACTCTAAATACACGGCAGGTCATTTGCTTTGGCCTGAGTTGATCTAAGTGGTTTAGATACTTCTGATTGACTAACATGAAATCCAGAACGCCATCTCAAGTATCAGGCAATTTCCACAGTTATTAAAATTGGACAATAACAGTCTGAAAGAAGACTTTGCTTTTTTTGTAATATGTCTCAACTTCCACTCCAATCTACCCAAATGCAAGGGTTAGAATTTGGCTTTTACATAAATGCATTGATCCACCCAGCTTCAGGCTGTTGATGATAGTGAGGTGGGGAGCTCTGGGGAAGGGGATATTTTCTTGGCACTTTTTTGGTCATTTTGTGCCAAATGAGGATCATTTAAAAGCCACTGTGTACCCCTGGTTCTATATTTCTGGTACAAATTCAATATTGCTTCCAAATGTTAGTGTTTACATAAATTGGATATAATGTATGCTAGATATAGAATACCTTTATTTCTAATAAATGACACTTGTAGGTAAGAATCCAGTATTAGCGTCTATGTTGCAAAAGAAAAATTCACGTATATTTAAAATAACAGATCACTCAAACATTTAGAATGGGATTATAAGCATCCCAATTTATAGTATTACTGATGTGTAACGGGCAAAGTGAATTATTATTGCAATGAGTGGGGATTCCCCATCCTCCTCCCCCTCCTCCTCCTCCTCATCACCACAACGCCCATCTTTGAGCCCAGCGCACTATTTAGCAGCGGCAGATTCTCCTCTCCGCCCGCGCGGAGTGATTCGCGGATGTGAGAAGGCTCCACTTGTCAGTCAGACTTTGAACTGTGCACTGGCGCTCATCACTGCTTATCTCTGACCGCCGCTTGTCATCAAAGACGCCGGCCACTGACACTTAAAATCGACGAGCACAGATGTAAAGATTAGGATGAACAGTTCCTAAGCGAGAGAGAGAGAGAGAGTGCGAGCGAGAGAGGAGGAAAAGAAAAGAAAAAAAAGCAAAGGGAAGCCCGGAGAGCATCACCGTACGGGAGCAGAGCGGGGATTAAACGTTCGCTACGCCGTTTAACGTTCACGTTGCTCGGGAGTTGAGATGGTCCAGACCAGGAATGTTTTATTAGCCTTGCTTCTTGTGGGCAGCACAGGTAAGAATCTTTAACATGCTATTTTTTACGTGTTTATTTTTTTTTTATTATTATTATTTTTTATTTTAGTTTATTTTGAATACTCCGTCCCATTCTTTTCATTTGTGGTCCAGGACTCTTTTCTGTAGCAGGTGTGACGGTGCTGCGACTGCTGCTAATTAGCTTCCCGGCGAGCCGCGTGTCCAGTAAAGACAGCTTGCTGGCTAATGTCTTTTTTTTTTTTTTCTCGCTGTTGTTGTTGCTATTTGCACGTTCTCTCAAACAAACATACAGTGGCGCACGCGCACTCGCTCTCGGGGCCACAACTCAGCTGGTTGCCATAAAAACCGCTGCTGCTCCTCGCGCGGCACAACCTCTGCGCTGACTTTGCGTTATTGGCCGCGGTAAATAAATGAGGCTGCGGTGGGATTTGAAGTCGTGTACGAGCGCGGGTGTTCGTGGCGAAGTGTGACTCAGGGATTATTGGGGTTTTGTGCTGGTGAGAGTCGTGTCTACGTGGGCCGCTGCGCTCTCTTCTCAGATGGGACGTGTTTGTTGTTGACGGGAGAGTGATGCTGGGGCTCCTGCGTGCGTGCGTGCGTGCGTGTGTGTGTGTGTGTGTGGACACAAACACAAGTGCGTGCAAACGAACTCGCTAAGAACACAGTGTCACTAATTCTTAAGGATACAAATTGTGCAAAAAAATATATATTTATGTGTGTGTGAGTGAGTAATAAATGGAGACAAAACGTGTTTTGACGTGCACCTGTCCGTTTGCAGTATGATGATGACGTCCTGGAGGTGGGGCTTGCAATGCACATGAACATCAAGGGTCTGTCAGGGGCAGACGTGGGTTACACACGATGCACGGCAAGCACAACTTCCACTCTGAATCATCTGTTATGTAATCTGATGCCACGATGCAGGCTTTGAAATGAGACCCTCTAAGTTGTTAAACGTGCCCTTACGTAAGTCTAATTGAGGGAGTTTGTGTGAAATTACATTTTAATGACATTTTGCACGCCCTCTTTTGATTAACGCTGGTGATCTTTTCTCTCTCTCTCTCTCTCTCTCCTGTTTTTTTCTGAAGTGTGTGTGTGTGTAGTGCTTATGTTAGAAGTAGTGCTCTTAGCTACACCAGGCTCAGGATTTTCCGTGGGTTAGCCTTTTAATCCTTCATGTACAATCCGGGGTATTCCTCGGGCTAGAGAGGAAAACGCAGTGGGAGTGGAGCTCTCTCTCTCTCTCTCTCTCTGCATTGTCATGATAACACAGCCCTGATTGCATATTTTTTGTTTTTTTTTTGGTACAATATCAAGAAAAACAAAAATGACACTGCAAGAACCTCTGGAGCATCACCGTGCACATTTATGTAAATGGGCCTGACTCTCATAGTTGTTATTTTGAAAACTATTTAGAACCAATTAAACTCAAACCACGCGCCTTGGAAACCCACGCAGTAATTTGCTGACGACTTGTGAATATAGAGGAAAACTTCATTTTTCAAGGGGAAATTTGCTGGGATGTAGAAAAAAATGTTTACCTTTGAAGATTTAGCTCTCTCTTTGAAAGGAAGCGTGGTCAAACTAAAAGAAATTATCTCTGGTGCTATAAATGGCTTAGAAATGTGCTATTATGCAAGAATTTGGTATTTATTGATGCACATCAGCTAATAATAATGCAGTTATTATTCAAAAACCTGTTTTTTTACGTTTTAGTTACATTTCTAAAAGGATAAGTCACTCAAAACGAGTATTGATTAAAAAAAGAGAATTAACCTGTTTTTATTAATTTATTACATTCAATTTTTGCTAGAATGATTTATATTCTTAATAAATCAACAGAAAAAGCTTTTTCTTATTGCAATCAAGCTCTTTTGCTAACTGGTGACCAGTTTTTAACATTTCCACTTGAATTTTAACAATTTATTCTTGGTGATTAGACACAAACGTTTAATGTAGAAAGGTCTGCTTGCTATCACCATAATCTTTAGCTCCTTTCACAGATTCTCTATCAGATTATTTAATTTCTCTTTGAGATCAACAAAGTATTTTTCAAGTTGAATTCAAGTCTGGCCTTTGGCTGAGTCGCTCTAAGACAACGTTACTACTTTCAGACAGAAGAAACACGTTTATCAAATTGAAAGACAATACTTTGGTCCCAAATCTACTGGGGGTATGAATAGTTCTGGAATTTTTATGTTTGTCAGTTAGGAAATCTGTTAAAAAGTAGATTTACAAATCAAAACAGTGTTTTTAGTACCTTTAACACAGACATTTTCATTCCACGTCAAACCATTTATGTTGCTTCTGTGTTTTTCACGGTTGCCATTCTGAGGTGATTCAAAGTCCAAAAAAAACAACAACAAACACCCCACCCCAAGAAAATCCTTCATTTGTTCTCACAGCAATATATTATTATATATTGGTTTGGAATATCCTACATTCCAAACCATGTTTGGCAGAGTGAATTATCAGTGTATGATAATCCAGATCAGGTTTAATTTGTGTAAACATTTTAAAATCACAGTGGGGAGAATCAAATGCAGTCTAAATCTGTCAAAAATCATGAGAGCAGCTAAATTCACTTGGTTCAACTTGGGACACACACTCAAATATATGTGGCCATTATTGTAATAGTAATAAAAATGGCAAAAAAAAGGATATATAAATGTATGCTCATTATCAAGTAGGTTTTTTTAATACACCAAAGGAGTTGTTCCATGAAGCAACAGACCCTAATTGTTAAAAAAAAAAAAAAAATAAAAAAAAATATATATATATATATATATATATACAATTCATAACTGATTTTTAAAAAAATAAGTTGATATTTTAAATAATGTTCACATGGTAACCATTCCAAACAATGCAGATTTTGAGAATTCGTGGATGATCATCATAATAAATCTCAAAATAATTCCTAGTTATAGGGAATGTTTGTCTGTGTCATATTTTGTTTCGACCTGTGTGCCGACACAGACAGTTCAAGCACAAATGAAAGACAACCTTTTCTTTCTTTTTTTTTTTTTTTTGAAGGTCTTGTGTCACCCCTAACAGAAAGGCACTCTGTCAAAAATGATCACAAATCAAGAGCTGTGAATGAGTGTTTAGGGGAGAGACATTAATTAGTGGAAAATTGCACAACGTAAAGTCGACACAGCATTAAAATTACTAACCAATTATTTAACATGTTGCGGTGTCCAATAGTGTGAATATTTGAAATCTTCACTTTTCTTGAAATCCTAAAATAAAATGCTATCCTAGAATACTTTGAGAGAAACCTGATTTAATAATTTCCCTAATGACAAAACTTTTTATTGAAGTGCTTCCTTCCTACCTTGTGTCTTTGCATAAACCTGAATGTCGAATCCAATTAAATCCAGCAATAGTTGCATTTATGTTAGAAACAGTCATTGCTAACGACATGTATGGCTGTAAGTTGAATGTAAATTAAATAAAATCCTCATCTTTAAACTGCCAGTTGTAGGGCAGGACTGCTAGCAGCATTAATGACTGAACTGAGATTCAGGAAGGATTAACCCTCTTTCTGTTTCCCTGTCCTGTAATTGATCGTCTTCCAACAGATAACCGTAAACGCTGGGTCCATTTTCAAAGACGAATTACAGCCGGAGAGAATGAAGCCAGACTAGATAAGAGATTAGTTCTAAACGTCTTTAAATCGTGGGACGTCTCTGCGTCTCACCATATGGCACCTTTTGAATAGGAGAAAGCGGCTTTGTGCTTTACAGTAGGGTTGGTTCCCTGAGGCTGTCTTACATCATCAGTCATGTGGAAATTATGACGTAGCTCGGTGCTGCTCTGCTTCCAAAGCAAGATGGAAGCAGGCTGACTTAGGAAAGCTCCAGTCCTCCTTACGACTGACTTTAGCTTTGTGAGGACGGGAGCCAGCGCTGCTATAAGCAACGGCTGCGAGTCTAGCAGCTCCAATTTGATAAAAAAAACAAAACAATGATTTCCGACGAGCATGCACAGAGGCAAAAATAAACTAGATTCTCCCATAAAGCAAGCAGCAGAGCATTTACTTAATCGTTCTGATTTAACTGTTTGTCCCTGGCAAAATCTATTTGCTTTTCTATTAAATAATTATCCTCTTTGGAATAATTTACTTCTGCTCCCACCAACTGCAACTTCCTTCTTACCTTAACATGAAAATGTTAAGTTACTGCAGTTAAGCCTGTCGCAATAAGCAATTAATCAGTCAGGTGATAAATTAAAATGAACTTGATAATTTCCATTGTGACAGGGCAATTTTGTTTAGAGCAACATCAGAATCCTGTTATTTCCAGTTTTGCTTGTTTTTTCTTTTGTTGTTGTTTTATTTCCATTTTATTTATGTAGTTAGTGCGGTTGAGGGAGTGATTACCTCTTTACTAACTCTGCAACAAAAATGTCGCTTTGTTTTTCAGCAAACTTTACAAAACTAAAGAAATTTGTGCCTTCTAATGTCAAACACAACTCTGTAAAATTTAATAAAAAGCTTGCAGCTGTAGAAAGCCTATTAGAGAAATCAAACCAAAAGTAAAATATTGTAGTTTCAACTCAGTTGTTTTTTCCATCTTAACAAAAGGAATAACATAAAGGCGACTGGACCAGAAGATCTAACCAGCTGCCTTAGGCATTTGTTTTATGTGGTAGGTCAATGGAGTACTCGAAAAATAAATGCACATTTAATAATGATTTCGTATATTTATGGTTAAGGTATCCTTGTCTTTAACAAATTAGTCCACATTCAGGCAATGATTTCTGCCAAACCTGTAGAATGAATCACTGAAATTGAACACTGACGTCACAAAGTAGGCTAATCTGTAAGACTTTGGATGCTTAGAGATGGCAAATCTCAGTTCGAGACATTATCCACAAGTCAAAAAAAGGTGAGCCTTCCAAACAGTAGATGATCTACCGGTTTATCAAATTTACGCTAAGAACGTGTTGACGACTCATTCATGCAGTCATACAAAAGACCTGAACAACTTCTAAAGCCAGCCTCACTTGCTTCAGTTAAAGTCAGTGGACAAACATGGCGTTCATTGTAGCAGGAAAAAAAGGTAACCAAAAAAAATAAAAAAAATACTAGTTTAAAAAAAAAACAACTCAGTTATTCATAAGACATTTAGGAAACTGCTAAGAGACTTTTTTGAATGTTTGATAAAAAACCTTGTTGCTAGGGAGGATGGCAGAATCAATTGTTACATTTAGGAAGCAATTACTTTTTCACAGCTCTGTAGGTCACTAATCTCAGGTGTGGACAGTGAAATTCACCCAACTGGCTAAAGGTGTTATTTGCAAGCAGAGTTTGAATGCATCGCATATGATGATAGCCGACCAATCAGCCCTTCGCAATTGCCTTATTGCACACATTCATATCACAACTATATTGTTCAGCTGTAGTTAAGATTTCTAAAGCTAGTACTAAATTATTACTTTTTACATTACTAAAACTAAAACCGCTCCCAAAAGACATGAAAACAACAAAGACTTTCGTCAGGAATAAGGAAGAATGAGAGTGGGGGAGGCTGGGAATCATTCTGTTCAGGACATGAGTCTTTGGGTGATGGCGACCGGAACAGACAGATCCAGGTCTGAGAGAGTTCAGAGGAGATTTGTTGCCTCGGGACAATAAATAGATGACTTTACATGTGCGCGTGACCCCATGTGGCACCGCACGAGGAACATACACATCGTCTCCTTAGGGTTTTCCTGGCAGAGGGGAGATAGACCGGGGGATTAGCAGTTGTTTGTAAATGTTTAGCCTCTGTGGCGGTGGTGTCCTTAAGTCCAACCTTTGAGGTTCATATCAGGGATTAATATTAATGAGTTTTAATTCATGAGTATAGAATAGATTAAGTGCAGCACAGAATAAGAAGTACATGGGAGAGAATGTGTGTGATTAATGAAAACCTGCTTCTTTGCTAAAGAATGCAATCCTTATATCACACTCCTCCTGCTTTTCTTTTCATTGGAAACCCAGTAAGATTTTGTCCCTGTCATGAAATTAGAGCTATGCATCTTAGTCCGTTATCAAAGGAACCCATGGAAGGCACACCCTGCGAATACACAATCCCTTTGGGCACTAAATCTTAGTTAGGGTTGCACATCTTTTGGTATTAAAAGGCTTTTCTCTGCTTTAGAGCTGGACAATACAAAGCAATGGAAAGCTGTAGACTGCTAATGTTTCCTTCACTTCTTTGCTGTCTCAGGCACTAATTCAATCTGTTTTGGTCAAGTAGCAATTAAAAATTATACGGTTAGTGGACAGCTTGAGGTAAAATTGGCACTGGCCCCCATGTAGATTTCTCTAATTTGCTACCTCTTGTTTACATTATATACAAAGTGCAGCAGTCAAGAAATGCTTTGTGTCGGAGATGTTTAATAACCTTTTAGTAAACTTATCAGGCTTTTCTTGGCTAACCAGCTCAATTTGACATTGTAGTTACTTTCACAATTTTTCACACCCCTAAGTGCTTTTCCAATGAAAAGCCTTTGGGATTATGCGTCATCTAGCTTTTTCCTTTTTTTTATTAGCAAAAGAGCTAGAGTACATTTAGAAACAGCACTTTTTGTCACAGATATTCAATCAGATCTCACTAATTTAAACCAAAACATGAATGTTTTCATCTAAACTATTTTACTGTTGCTCTTGCTGCATCTTTAAAGTTGTTATTCGGTTCAAAGGCTAACTGACTTAGTATTAGCTACGGAGTAAGTGGAGGTGAAGGACTGAAGTCACTTAGCGCCTGTTCTTCTTGTATGATGCACAAACAGATAAACATCTGTATATTAAATAGTTTCACGTTTACAACTTGACACCCTATTTACGAGATGTGTCTCATCTTTGGCACGTAAAGCCACATTTGACAGTTGAATTAATTGTAGAAAAATCTCATTGGTTTATTTGAATGGAGCCAGGAGTCAGGTTGCAGTTTAAAAAAGATTTGCAGTTGTGGTTTTGGCGAGCCTTAAGAAAAAATTCAAGGCCAGGATTTTGTAAATTTCATACCAACACCGGTCTGAGTATCACAATACAACTGTTTGGGTTTTGGGTGGTATTTTTCAATCCGTTGAATCTTTTCTATTCCCTATCAGATTTTTTAAAAAAACTTTTATGTCCCAATATTTGCTGCAGAATGGCTAATCAAGGACATAGTCCTCTGGCTAGCCAATTTTACAAATCTGGCATCTTTATTTCTTTCAGCAATTTTGTAGTCCAAGGTCAAGAATGCCAATGCCACAAATGAATAGGCCAAAATGCTCGTTTATTGGGCGTATCAACCCACAAATTGTATTTTAGACAATTACCTGTGTGTTCATAAGACATCCTAGCCATTGTTTTAGTAACAGTATCATGCTTTCTGCTTTTGGTAGAGCATTTTTAGCTCCTTGATCACATGTTTTGGATAGATCATTACATAAACAGTTTGTCATTGTTTTCCCATTTTTGTCTTGTGGAACACATGATCCAAATGCATTTACTGATGTTCTTGACATCACCTTTAGCTAATACTAGAGCTGTAACTATTCCTCAAATGAGTCGAGTACCTCGATTATTAACATTTCTTGAGGCAAATTATCTGCCTCGAAGTTTCGTTAATTTATGTTTTTGCTTTATAACGCACTGTGTTCCAGCTGGCTGATTATGTTGCGCAACAATCTTACTTCCACCTGTTGATGAATGCTAAGTGCTAGCAGTATAACATGTCCAATTTTCAAGTTCAGTCATAAGAAGTATGCTAGTCTTTGGATACTGCCTTGTCATGGCTCAGCATCTGCCCAGATTAAAAGTGAAAATATCTATTTAGAAAAAATGTATGCTTTGTCACATCGACAAAAAGCCTGTACTACATAACGTTTTCATTTCCTGGCATTTGTGGTCGGTGGATGCGCAGCGAGTTTTACTCAGTATATTATTTTACTCAAACATAATGCACAGTTAAAATGGAACCTGTTATTGAATCAAGTTTGCTCATTTGCTAATGCAATTACCTGCATTCTGCCTCAGCTGTTTTCTAATTTTAAAAGCTCCAGAGACCATGCAGAAATTCCACAGTGGTGCACATCATCTCCTCTCACATCTTTCTTTATTTCCTGTATGGCAGTGGTTTCATTAAAAGGGACTCTTGTTGAACATTTATTAACTTCTGCTGTCGCTGTAGAGCCGGAGACTTTTGTTTGCCACCATTCTCTGATTCAGTTGGTTCCTTTCACTCTTCCATGTGTAGCTAGTTTCCTGGTAACATTTTAATTTCTGTATGTTTGATTAATCTATGTCTTACGGTTTTCATATTTCATAAAACCATCTGGATACAATCCCTATATCACAGCAACAGGTTTGAGGGGGCTACCTCTTCATTATCCATTGCTAAGGACTGAACAACTTCAACCATTTCAGCGCGGCTGTTTTCTTTGCCGCTCCTGTTTGCCGGCCCTTTGTGTAAATGCGCGGAGCGCTCACAAAATGTATTTGCTTTTCTCTCAAAGCCATTCACTTGCAAATAAAGACTAATTTCCTATTTTTTTCCAATGGCTATTATAAACTGAGAGCACCTTCCTGGGCTCCTTGTAGACTAAACTGAGTCATCACTGCCTTGTCTGTGGACCAAGTGACCCTTAAAAGAAGAGGTGAGCCCATGGTCGTGCCACTGTCTGCAATAGAGAGAAGTGCATCCCGGTTTTACAAGTGATACAGATGAGCCTTATCAGCTGAAGCTCACAGTATTTCCCAGCTCAAAGTATGTCTGACTTAAGAAAATGGTGTCTTATCTTTCTGTAATAGAGCAGCATGCTGTTGGCAATGACATAGCGCTCATTTTCTTTTGTGTAGTATGAAGGGAAGCAGCATGCCTCCCTTCATGCATGCACATCATGGAGCATTCATTATTGAAACACTATAGGACGCATCACTATGCATAGAGAAGAGGGACATTTGGATTGTTATGCCTCGGACATTTTTATGTACTCCATAAAATGTGGCAAACTATCTAATATTACAGTTCTCTACAGATTTAGCGATTGCCTGGGAACTTGGAGATGGTTTTGTTTCACACAGTGATAATGTATATTAAAATGATCTTCAAAGTGTTCTAAGCATTCAGAGATAAATTGGGCATAATTGTGCAATTCAGCCCTTTTAATTTGAGCTAAAATAGAAACTATTTTAGCAATTAAAAGTTCTGTTCTCTGAGTGGCTTTTCACTCAAAGGCCTTGCATCTAAAATCTCTGAACAAATTGGAGGATGACTGCTAATTTTTCATCCAGAAAATGAACAACAATTAATAGGATAAATAAATGACAGTGATGAGATTCAAATCATATGTCTTATGCAAAAAAGGACCTGTAAAGGACCATTCAGAAAAAAACCTACATCTGGGATGCAAGTAAAGTTACAGTTTGACTTTAACAAGATGTGTAAGTTCAATATGCACAATATTAATATTTTTCCTGTTACAGAATGCAATTTTATATTTATAATTCTGACATTATGACTCCAGATCAAGTTGATTTTTTCATGAATAATTGATAGGGATTTATATCAGTAAACTAAACACAAGTAATCCAGTTTGTAATATTACATTAGTTACCTACCTAATATTGCAATTAATTCAACAGCAGCTAGTCAAATGGACAATGCCTATAGGAAAATATCATCATAGCTAAAAGCAACTTTCCAAAGCTGAGTAAAATGGACATAGATTTACTCAGTCCTGAGCATCGGCTGTCTTAAACAAAGTCTTCTCCCATGAAAAAATTGGTAGAAAATCTCTGGGTTAAATTGTTGGTTTGTGGTCATTTGAGGTTACAAATTCACCAACCACCAATTTACCACTTTCCTGAGATAGCCTACCACAAATTTCGAGCAGCATCAGAAAGTTTCTTGGGAAATTGTGCATCGTTACTGTTGCTGCAAGACATATCTGAAAATTGTCTTTTTGTCTCTTGTCAGAAGTGTTTACACATCTGTCTCATTTTCCTGATACTCTCCACTCTCTGTTCAGAATCCACAGAGTTTGAGTGAGCGATCACACCAAAAACTTGCCGTCTATCGATCGTTGGACCGATGTCACTGTTTGTTCTGTTTGACGAGATTATGCTGTAGCAACAAGCTGTGAGGTCTGGTATCTTGTGTTATGCAGTGTGAAGAGTTTCTAGTTAGATTTTTGAAAGGTCCACCTGCGGGTGTTACACCTAAAAGCTGCAAGCAAGCTGCTAAAGGGTTGAAATGCAAGTTGCCAACCCAGCCATTAGGTTTTAGGAAGGGAAATTGCTGATACACTTTATAGTTCTCTATGCATTGACCCTGTCGAGTTCCTGTCTACTCCTAATCTTAGCATGGCATATCTGGCTTATTGGTCACTGACTCATTGCGAGCACCCAGTTCTTCCATTGAAGTCTTTACTTTGTTTCTTGTTTCTGCCTATCTGGGTCATGATCTATTTTAAAAGAGGTCAGATATCCAAGATTATTTTAACAGCTTTTCCTCATGAAAAAATGGAAACCCTAACAGGATAACAAGACATAGTTTTTCATAACACAGAATAAACAAGAACATTTCAAGCCAGTGATTATTTTTCAGGGTAACTGGAGTGAAATTAAATCCAAAGAAATATTATTGTATTTGCATTTATTTATTTATTTATTTATTTATTTATTTATTTATTTCAAATGGTTTTACTGCTTTAACCTGGTTGGTCAAAATATTTGGATACTCCACTTTTAACAGTCGTCTGTTCTTCTAAAGGTTGCTCCATATGCCTCTCAGCTCATCTCCTGGAAAGCTATTTTTGAAGTGGCACTTAAGGGATGCTATTCTGTAGAAATTAAAATGAAATTGTATTATGTTTTTGTCTCTGATTACTGGGTAATTCATTCTTCCCAAGTGTTGGGAAGAAACGACGCCCACTTGTTCTCTCAGGTCAGAGATCTATTGAAGTTTCATCGCTCAATGGAATTCATATTTTGCTATGTGCTATTCCGCTGACTTGCCTCACAATATCTGGCAGCTCGTCAACATTCTTGTCAAATACTGCAAATTGGATCTGCAATGTTAAGAGATAATTATATTTCAAGTCAAATATGAAATGGGGGGGCGGAGTGTGTGTTTGAAGCGTACTGTTCAGTGTACTTTGAATGTCTCTTTGAATGCCAGGGAAATTATTTAAAATTATTTTGATAGGAGGATAACGAAGCCAAAATTGTGTCAAAAGAAAAGAAGACTGTGACTTAAGTAGTGCATTCAAAGTCATTTTGGAAAGAATTGGGTTATTTATAACAATCTAATTAGATCACTTTAATAAGACACGATCTCCAGGGAAGAGTTGCCAGTTCCATTTTTTCCATCCAACATTCAGGATCCACTTTGAAATGGTAACAGTGATTATTGCATGCATTTGATTTTGTGTCAGAAGTATTTTTTTATGTGAATGGACTTAGCTAACTGAACCCAATTGTCTCCTTTCTTCCTTTTTTTTCCATTTTTTGAGTACACATATTACATTGAAAATAATAAAAACTCGGTAATGATTTCCTTAATCTTTTTTTTTTTTAAATTACTATAAATGTGTCTTCCTGTTGAAATGGTGTAACACCATCCATAATTTGTAATCATAGTAACGATTAAAAAAAAGGCTTTCATTTTTTATTCTGTTTTTGTCGCAGTAACTTCACCCTCCAGAGAAAAAAAAGCGCTGCAGTTCTCCAGCTGTGACTTTTTTCTGACAACAGCAACTTTTTTATTTATTTTTCTTTACCGTCCTCCTCACTGTGTGTAGTGGCAAAATAAATGTAGGTCCTATTCCCACCTTAGTTTTTAACTCTTCCAGTTTTATTACTCTGACAAGATATTGGCAATTTTATTTAAGGAGCTGTTTTCCTGTTGCAGTTTCCTGACTTAGACATTCAACCCACATCTGCCTTATCATGCCACATTACTGGGTCTCAATGTTTCATCTTATGGGTATTTAAAGACAGACCATTAGTAAATAAAGCCCCACATTACCTTCCTCCGCATTTAATGCTAGCTTACACAATTTTATCACCACATAAACCAACCTGTTGAAAAACTCAGCTACTTGAGTGCCACACTTATCATACTCCACACATACTGCACAAACTTTCTTGATCATCAGCTGTCTGATTAGCTCAGTTAATAAATTTTTGATGGAAATCTTGGATCAGTTAAATTTGATCTAAAGAAGGTCAGTTGTTTCTTTATGGACAAAAATAAAAATAAAGACTATGATGTCAGAAAAGTAAAGTAACTGGTCACAATATGGCAGGACATTGTGAGTTCACAAACAAAACACATGGTACAGTACTTCATGTTCCATAAGGTGTCTTTCATTTCCTCATGATGAGATCTACATACAAAGTCTTTTGAAATGCAAGCATACACAGCAATACACAGTGGTGTGCTCCCTTCCTGATTTCCTATATTTTTCCCGCTTTAATGTCTCAGAAAGCAAGACAACTTAAACATTAGTCAGACACAACACAAGTAAACATAAAATGCAGCTTATAAATACGAAAAAAATCCAAACCTACATGGCCTTGTGTGAAAAAGTGATTTTTTTTTTCTTCCAGTGTGAGATGATGTCACAGCATAGAAGGCTTTTTTTATGCAATTTTTCAAATGCTATTTCACCTCTATAGTGGTTAGCCTTCTCGAGACCCACAATCTTTTTTAGAGAGAACTATTCACATCATTCACCAGTTGTGTAAAAATAAAGTAAAAAATCCCTGGAGAATACTGTGCAAAATCATTACCACTAGTAGATTGATTTGCTTTCAGTGGAAGGAATTAATATTTTGAAATTGCATCTTAAATCTCTTAACATCTACAAGGGATGTTTGTGTCGGGCTCTCAAAAGACATCAACACGTTCTGCTGCTGGAGTCTCTGGTTGATGCATTTTTCTACAGAACATAACTGCAAATTAAATACAACCATGTTTTAAAGGCATCAAATGCTGTTACCATTATAGTTTCTAAAATCAATATAGGCATTAAAATGTAGTGTTATTTTTGCTACAAAAAATTGTGTGCCATAAGTAAAACACTTTACATTGTTATTATTTTTATGATTGACCTGGGGGGAACATGCTATTTAAGCTTCTATGCTCGTTACTGTGACTTAGCAGGGGCTTTGTATTTCATGAATCCTTTCTTGAGATTGATTCAGGTTGTTACTTTTAACAAGGCGGATAAATTTGTTTATTCACATTTGTTTAATATCTACAAATTTGGGAGCTCTTATATTCAATAAGAATTGTTATTTCATAGTACAGAATTTCAGATTCTTTCGGCATATTTATCAGTCACACACTGATCACTTGACTTGAATTCATTTAGATTGTGATCTCAATTTTTGTTTTCAATCACAGGCAAGACACGCTGAAATATTTCAATGACTCTCTAAATTTAGTATGAACTTTGTAGCAGGCTGATAATTTTGACACAGGGCAGCCTAAAATCTTAACATCCACTGTGACCTTTGTTATTTGGACAGCACACAAAGGCCTCTGGCGATTGATCCACATGAATAATGAATAAGTAATTAAGGAAATTACACCATCTCCCTGACATTTGCCTCATCACTGCTTGCTCTCTTGTGACATTAGCATTTTTTTCCCCTAATTTCTTTTAACTGTAACCTCTAACCAAAGAAGTAATTTTATGAAGTTTACTGATTATTTTTACTGAAGCACTTAGAAATCGACTGTTGATGGAATTCCACTGATTTTCAGCTTAATTCCTTTCAGACGCAAAATTTCAAAAGCTTTTCTCTTTTTCTGATTATTAAACATTCATGTGAACAATTAGGGCACTGAAATTGAGTGAATACAACTCAAAGCTATGTATTTTTGCTGTTAGGGAAGTGCTTAAAAAGTCAGAGGAAGGTTAGATGAGCAACAAGTTATTATAAAGGCAATATTAAGCTAATAACAGTCAAATCAAATGTGATAGCGGGAAAAATGGGACGTGGTCTTTTACAAAAGGCAAAAGAGAAATCCTACGACCATGAACATTTGATGCTATTGCATTTTTGTTTACATCTTGTGAAGAAAAAGGTTGCGCTCAGTGTCTTGTTTAGTGGTTCTTGGTGCAGTGCCACCACAGGTGAGAGAGAACATTTTTGTTAAAAGGTTTAATTTGTTTGATACAGTGCAGTGTGAAAGTGAACCGCGCTAATTGAAACTGTCACAATTTTGGTCCCTAATCTAAGCAAGTCTACCAGATTATCAGGTAAAAAAAATCACCCATTAACATCTGATCATCTTGGAATATTCTGGATTTAGAAGAACTTTTTGGAAATCTCACAGTAAAGTTAAAGATCCACATTTCTAGGGAATACAGAGACAGTGCTTTCTGTTTAAAACTGCCTTGAGGAGACAAAATAATTGTACAAAAACTCCAGAATGTCTTTGTCTTTTTTAAAAAATCATTGTGAAACCTATTGTACTTTGACTGATTTCCCACAAACAGTCAAACATCAGCTCAGCTTTCCAATCTCATGTTAATAATCTGTCACTTATGTACTTTGTTGGAACATTTTGATCATTTTTAGCAGGTAACTTAAGGTTGTGTGTTTTTGTAAGGCAGATAGCATACGGCCCGGGGAATATTATATTACAGTAATGGTGAATGTAGCCTCTCACTCTCAAATGTGAGGGTTGATTATTCTCAGTGAAATTTGAAATGGATCTGACCGTGGCATCTTTACTGAGTCCAGCTGCTCGCCAGCTGACGGGGACCAGAATGTAAGTGAGACGTGAAAAATCGCGGCCCTCCATTGCTTATGTAATGATGTGTTATGTGCATATAAATATGAACTCTAACCACATAAATGCAGCTCAAAAGTAAGTCGGTACAATCAAATTAACCTCCCAAAAGCACACAGATACACCATGACACCACAGTTAAATTCTGCTCTATAATCAAAGCGAAAATTGATCATTATAAAAATTACTTTTTCACCATATTGCCCAGCCCCAGACGAAACACATTTAATTGATCTACTGCAGACTCCATTCCTTGTTTCACGCAGACGCCATAACTAATCAGCTGTAGCCAGTGACGTTTGGGCGTGGAAGCAAGCAATCTCCAGAGGCTAGAAGAACCAATTTAGGGTGTATTTTTCTTATTTAGGCCTGTGGATTCCTAACATTAATCGGCTGTATCATCAAAAGCTGCACTGGGTACTTAGTGGAATTCATGAACCTGGCACACTCGCCGGTTTGAGCAGGAGGTATAGCTGAAGTATCCATCGAAGAGGCAGAGGTACTACAGTTAGCTCCACATTGCTGGAGTGGATGTGATGGATGAGATTCGTTCTGAAAGCCTGTAGGCTGTTTGGGTATTGCTGGGCTCGGTAACAGCTCGCCGAGAACAAGAAAAAAAGAAAGAAAAGAAAAACACCTGCATGACTCAATTTCTTGAGTGTTGTTTTAAAATGCTAAAGCCTCTGGATATTGCAGCAGCTGCCTTGGAAAGTAAGATACAAATTAAATTGTCAGATGAAGCTGACTTTTTACCCTTTTAGATAATTCACAATGCGGTCTTTTAGCAGCACTGTATTCATATGATTTTGAGCTACACACAATTACAGTCTGTTTTTAATTAACTTAGCTATTTTACTTTCTTTCTTTTTTTTTTATTTTACAGAGGACAGATGCTCTACAAAAGTAAAAACGAGACAATGCAGAAAGCAATGCAACTTCAATTAAGATTTGTCTTTTGCATGTTGACATCTTATATTGCTCAGCGGCCATTAACCTAAAGCTAAATTCATGTCGGCCAACGATTACCATCATGGAATGAAATTAAAGCTTATCTTGAAACCCTTTGGTTTAGTGATGAAAATCAATTGTGGGCTATTGTTGAACCGCAGATTGAGCTCTCTGTGAAACACTTGACAAGCTTTTAATCAATGCACAGTGTGAGGAGGAGCAAGCCACGCTTTTCTGATGTTATAAATGCTTCTCACATTTTCAACTTTACCCTTTAACTTTGGAGTAGATGCTGGCAGTGGTAATTAGAAATTAAACGAATGAAGACGTGAGCTGAAAACATTGTGTCGACAATTTATAGTGGCATAATTAGAGAAAGGAGGAATGTTATTGTACATTTTTGGTTGGCTGTCTCTGGAGAGGAGAGTGCTTTTCCGTCTGTCACGTTGACATGGTGATCCCATTCCCCTCTCTAAAGCTGTCTGGTGAATTTCAATAAGTTGAAGTAAAAAGTAAATTAAATTTATTCAGGTAATTCAATTTGTAAACTGAACCTCAGATTCATCACACAATGCTGGAGTGATATATTTCAAGCATTTTTTCCCCTGTTCATTACCATGATTACTTCTTATATCTAAATCCATAACTCATAGTCCAACTTATTAAGAAATGGGATATTACATAGCACTAATAAAACAAAGTTAGATATCGAACAGTCGACGCACAGTCATGCTGTATGGGTTTGGGACTTTAGTATTTGTGCACACATTTCATTCAAGGGCAAAGACCACCTGAGACACATGCTTCAGTGTGCGTCACGTGAAGATTTCCCCTTCCATCATGCATTCTCTGGTTTGCTTTTATGAAACGACAGCCTATTCTGCGAACAACTTTTCAATATCCATCCAGGAACTATAAGCCATTTGCCCAACTTATTTTTTATTGGACTTATTTGGTGAAGAATCATGCAAATGTACATAGGTCGTCAAAGCGTCAGGTAATTGTTCCTCAAAAGTATTTATGTCCTTTGCAGATACAAGAACCACATAGTGGAAGCAAACTTGTTGAAAGAAATGTCAACAATGCTGTCAGAGTGCATTTCCGCACAGAGCACAACAACAAACTTTAGACCAAGAACAAGACTTTGCACAGACCTTTGTCGAAATGGTTTGATACAGGCCTGATAACCTCTGTCCAATGTTGCGTGATGCAGTATCTGGCAACTGTGGCAGAGTACTAAGAGTATGACGGTCCAGTACATGATCTTACTTTTCATTTGGCTGAAATTCCTATATTGTCTTTTTGGGTTTTTTAAATTGGTCTTTTGCTATATCCATTTTTTGGGGGAAATGAATTTTGTTTTTCCTTTAGCTTTAATCCATAGTCATCAAAATGAACAGAAATAAACACTTGAAATATGTAACTCTAGGTAAAAAAAACAAACAAACAAAAAAACAATATAATTTCAAAGTTTTACATTATGAATCAAATTACTGAAACTTTTTAACAATATAATTTATGATGATTTATCTTTATAGATGGGAGAAGTACAATTACATTTTTAACAAGAGCTTGAAATGATTGCTAATCTTTTACTATTTAGAGCATAGTGAGCCTGCTTCCTATACCAGGAGAAATTATTGTATTTGTTATCATCTAGACATATTTTTTTATATGTATTACGTCCTGTCAGTTTTCCTACATATACTCATTAAGGAGACATTGCTTTGGAGAATTTATTTATGGTTTTGCAAGTATTCCTTTTCTGTATAAAGAGCGAGCCATTTGTCGATGATAATTATCCAAGTGTACGTAACCAATGTGACCAAAAAGGGGTTTTATTACAGAGAAAGTATTTTCATAAAAGTTTAGCAGCTCATAGTTGTAATATTCAGATGCAGTTATGTGGTGAACCAAAGTATAAGTGATCCCTGATGAATTTAAAGTATTGAACTTGGTGTTGATGCTCACTAATTTTCTTCATTTTTGTGTCAAATGTCACAGCAGAATATTTACAGTTAGCACTCATCAGCTTATTTTTAGGGTATACTTTGTTTGTGTCATGTTTTATCTTCCACTCCACTTAGACTAAATATGATACAACACAGAAATCTAAAAAAAAAAGCAAATGGCATTTTGTTTGCGTCGGAATTTGATTAATATTTGAAAGAACAATGACACATGGTGCCATTTATTTGAACCTAGCCTCTCTGAATCCACTGTAAATTTGGCATCAAGCTGCTCGTCTGTCATGATCTATTTTACCATGGCTTTCATACCCCCCTGAAGGAGCTCCATGGAGTATGACTCATTGACTTCAGCTGCCTGAAAGCCATCTTGCTTTCTTTGCCAGCAGCCCGGATGTGTCATGAGCCCTATTGTCCGGCTTTTCAACATTAATGCCATAAAAACCAAAAGAAGATGACAAGGCCTGTGAAGCAAATGGAACTATCTTTACTAATCAAGTAAGAAGCAGCTCACTGTCTCGCAAGCTGTCTGCACAGTTCACATTTTTTTTATTCAACGAATAAAAAACCAAAATGCAGATAAAGTAAGACAGGAAATATCATGTTTCTATGCTTTAGTTTATATGCAGGGCCATGCAGAAAAAAAAAGAGGCAAAACTTTGATGTATTTTTTTGGGGTTTTGGAAGGAAGGAGAACAATTTATGGTTTTCAAATGTAATTTTAAACCAACATATGAAAGGCGTCTTTGATTCAGCCGAGCTGAGTTAATATTTTGTGACCCTTTTGTTGCAATTGCAATAGCAAACCTTTTGGGATACATCTCAATCATCTTTGCAGGTTTAAAGACAGATTTTAGTTCCTGAATATGTCACATTCAGTCACAAAGGATGGAGAACATCTGTGAAGAGCAATTTTTAAGACTTGAACCAGATTCTCCATTGGAAGGTGAACCTTTGCCCCATTTTCAAACGTTTCACACCCTCTTACAGGTTTTCCTCTACTATTGCCCTTTATTCGGTTCCTTCCTTCATTCCATTAACTCTGACTAGATTCTGTCGCCAAACTTCAAAGTCAACTTCTTGGAACTTTCTTTAAAAAAGTGGCTTTTTTCTCATCTCTCTTTAATGAAATAACTCAGCCTTTATGCAGGATGTGTTGTATGAAATCCATCTATGTTTCATTGAAGTGAAAAGAAGTGGAAACTTTAAAATAGTACTGGTCTGAGAGGCATTATTTTAATTTTACTTTGTATTGTTTAGTTAAAATAAAAAATTATTAAAATAGGCAGTTTAAAGGGACTTACAATTCAAGACGATTTTATTTAAATGTCAGGATTTACATAATAACAAATTTCATTTGGTTTTAAATATGACTTTCACAGAAAAAGGAAAATGAAGGTGAATAAGGTAAAAAAACAAACAAACAAACAACAACAAAAATCTTGCCAGGATTTTGCATGTTTAATTAAACATCTGCACAGGTTACTCACAATGACGAATATGTGACTGTGCAGCATGTTTTCAGAAAACTGTAAAAATCTACCTTATTCTCGGTGGCATTCTGGTGAATTGTGTACCTACTCCCGCTGGAGGTTCTTTTACAACAACCATCATTAACAGAGAGAGACGGGGGTGGGTGTGGGGGGGACGTGTCTTTGAAGGACTGTTCTCTACCTTATGAAAGCACATGGCTGCTTTGTCTGCCTCAGTGGCTACAGCAACACACAGAACACACTCAGACTGAACAGGATCAGGGAGGATTTAAACCACCATGCTGGAACATTCGGCATGCTTGACATCAAACATTGCATATGTAGTCAATGGCAATGCATTAGGGCTGCGTAATCTATCGCTAATTTATTGTAATTGCAATATTCACATCACAAAGGACTATTTGCGGTGACACAATTCTTGACTTCTATATTTGACGTATTGTGAACTTGCATTTTTCATGCTTAAGCTATATTTGGCCAATTGGGCAGAGTCTCACAGCAGTGGGTGCTCAAAGTGGACAGAAGTGACGTTGCCCAAAATGATAAAGGTCACAGAGTGAAAGCACAGATGAAAAAGAGAAGAAAGACACAACTGGGGATATATTGCAAGTGATATCACCATAGCAGTACATATGACTCTCCAGTGTTGGTGAATATATTCACACAATGTTTGGGCATAAAATAGGTGAGAGTTAGCTTTGATATGGGTGGATGATATGGGTGGAAAACGTATCACAATATAATCGATTCATATCAGATGATACTGATAATTATCAATATTGATAATTATTGATCCATATTTTGTTCTAAATATCTGAAATACTGCCAAACATTCCTGTTTTATCCACGTCTTTTTTATTTTTTTATTTTTTATTTTCAGTCATTATGAGGCATAGTGGCGAAACCTGAAGATGCGCTGTAACTCAATAGTTTGTCGCTAGGTAACCAAAGAGCGAGTGAGTAAGTTGGTGCTGCTGAGCTAGATTAGCTAGCTCTAAGAAGTTAAGCAGCTAAAGTCTTTCCTCTGTTTGCATATCCCAGAATGCCGTGCAGTTCTGGATCAGAGTTGACGGATGTATATATTGAATATTCTCTGAGATGTATTATCTGTTGATACTGATCAAATGTCTATTGCAATGTATATTGTTACTGATATGTTGTCCAACCTTAAGTTCTTGATATAATTTACATTACGCTTCCCGATTTTATACGGAAAAAGGATGAATGCCACATGCAATCATGTTTTCACAGGGGCTTTTCTCACAAAAATAGCAATAACTTGATTCAGATTTTTTTACTCAAACTAAACTAATAATTGAGTATGGAACTAATACATTCTGCTTACAATACATTGTAATTAAACATCCAATTAAAGGGGGAGGTTTTTCCAACTGCGCCCCATTTGTTACATAGAAATACTGTAGCAAAAATATAATAGAGAACTCAGTCTAAATTTGACAGAAAATCCTTTCAGACCATAACAAGCTCTTTCACCTGGCTGATTGACGGGAAACATGACACTGACAAGAGTACCGTCATGCCATCCAACAAAAAGGAAAATGTTGCATGTCAAAAGATGGTGATGCCTTCCTGGCTAATGTTGCTAAAATTGGGAACTCGTGCAAAC
Source organism: Poeciliopsis turneri (assembly GCA_922788865.1). NCBI lineage: Eukaryota > Metazoa > Chordata > Actinopteri > Cyprinodontiformes > Poeciliidae > Poeciliopsis > Poeciliopsis turneri. The sequence goes on from CAKLNU010001078.1 coordinate 914,604, forward strand.
AAAACGGACAGAGGAGAATGTCAAAGCGTCATGTCGGGGAAACTAGAAACAATATGCCTCGATACTAGGGAGTAAACAATAAAAGAAACGGGGGGGAAAAAATGACTTAATGAGAAGGGAAAAAGTGGATTGAAGTAAATGGGATTTGCAAGTCATTAACAATCAAGCAGAGCAAATGAAAGGTGTGAACGTGAATGATTGAAAAAAAAATTGGTGATGAATTCACATACGGTAGCCCCAGTATGAAACGTAATTGTAACTTTCTGAAGAAAATAAATTAATTTAAAGAATTATTCTTGAGTAATGCGGTTTGCATGTCATGTAAAAAGACAATGTGTTATGGCATGGCAGTGATTAAAATCATGATAAATGCACCAGTGTGGGCACATTTTTTATTCTGTTTAAGATAATTATCCATGCATTCTCTACAATGCACTAAAAATACGCATTTAATTAGTTAATATATTTAGTCAATAATTTAGAGCAATTGTGACATTAAAAAGCTGGTCTAATGGAGATGAACTGTTTGATTTCTGTGATTACTAGAAATAAAAATGTAAAACTTGAGACATTTAATGGTAATGGATCTCTACTTTCTGCAACCTTCTTACAATGCTTTGCCTATATTGCTTTCTGATTGCTTTTTATCCCCAAATTACTACAACCAAAACAGTTGTTTTTTAAAATAGAACACCTATCATATTGATAAGAAAAAAATATACATTTTTCATGTCTGCTGGACTTCAGTATTTGTTGAAATAAACACTTTAATACCTTTGAAAAAAACCCAACAACAACTATCCGCCCTTGTTTTCAACATTAATTTTTTGGGGAACTTAATTAAATTCTTAGCTTAGAGGAAGGTTGTGATGAAATCAGTTTTGTAATTTGAAATTGCGAGTTGAGGCCTCTTTACTTTTGCCCTTGCATTGCTTTGGGTTCCAGATATTATCTAATGACAGGGTGACACGTTTTCCGACAGTTCCAGCACAGTTGTTTGGCCTATGGCACTTATTGTAAAGTTGCCGGTCCCAAAGTGATCTCATTTACACAAGATGACAGCTGCAGCCCTAAACAAGTGGGGAAGTATGTAGCATCTAAATAAACTCTGTGCTTACTTACAGCGAATAGCCGGGCTACGGTCCTCTGATATTAATCTGTTTACATGCACTTTTGCTTGGCTGTGACCGTCAAATTTTGTGCCAACAGCAAGATTACCATCCATTTCCCAAGTAGATTATACATTCAGTGCTATCAATATAATGGGCCATATTTTTCAAACTGTGCAGCAACCTGTGATTCCTACATGCATGTATTTTTTTCTCTGCCTTGGAAATTCAGATCTAGTGCACAGTTGGGAAATATATGGACATAAAACAGATGGAATAAATTAGAGAACGTATAACAACAAAGTTTGAACATCTTGACCAAAAGTGGCTTTCCTGAATGAGGTCACATTTTTTGCTGTTCCTCTGATCATTTCATTCCTGGAGTTCACCTCGCATAATTTAAAACGAAACTCAATTGAGGGTCAATTGAGTTTCTGTCTGAGTTTTCCTCAGATGTGAGTTTTCCTCAGATGTGAAAGTTATACTCTCTGTTCTGCTTCAGACTTGATAAAATAGATTTTAGTCAAGCTCAACCCTTTGTAGGCATCTACCGTAAGTATTTTGTGCTAAGCTACTAAAAATAATTGACATTGTCATTTGACTGACTTTGTGCTAATAAGCATAATACTTTGTGCTGTATCATTTAGCTTCAAAATTCATCTTCTCCAATGTATGTTAGTCCAGACGATGATGTGGCTGCAACTGGTGATCCTCCTTTTTTTTTTTTTTCCCTTCGCCTCTCTTTGGGAACTCTAGCCCTAAGAAATAGTGATGCAATCTCTCTGGAGGCTAGTCTTGTCCCAGTGTCTATTTTTACTGTCCAGTCCCTGATTGGCCAGCAAGGTGTGTGTGCGTGTTAGTGTGTGTGGAAGCTCATGTTTATGTCATAAGGTGTCCCTGTACCATCTGTTGCCTTTAGTAGAGCTGCTGTGAAACCTGGCCACGCCTTGCCAGTTGCTCTTCACAGAGAATGCAAAACACAACCTTGGGCTTTTCTTGTTCTTTTTATTTTTAATGCCAGCTATGGTTGGGTTATTTATTTTTTTTGTTATTAGGCCTATAATATAATCAAAAGTACAAAAGTGAGCACACTTTTTTCCAAGAGAAAAATGGTTCTTCTAGTGTTGCTCTGTTGAGTAGCGATACCTGTATGTGATATAAATATACAAAATGCATGTTAATGCTCACTATTTCTCATGTGTTTTCTGTATTGGATTTGTGAATAAATTAATACCTGCTCAAATGCCAACTGTAAACAAGAACAGATTTATCTGGCAGGTGTAGGTGGTTTATGACTCATTGCTTGTCTAGTCTATGAATTGAATATGACTTTGCTCTCGCACCAGAAGTGCTAAATTACTTGCTCACTCTTGCAGTCGGGACTTGACTAACTGAAACAGAAGATTACATGTTGTAAACTGAGCTCAACTTGTCATAACCTCCTCCTCCACATGCCACAAAAGAAAAAAAAAAAGTTTCACAAACCTCAAATTGTTTTAAAGAATCTCTGGTCAATGGAGAATCTTACATTTTAGGTGTAATCCCTGAAAGTATTTATTATTTTGAATTCAGAAGAAGTAAACTTAGAAGAAAATGTAAGAAAATTTGTGCCTGGCTGATCATTTCTTTGTTGTAACAAAGCTTCTCAGGAATACATTTAAACTAGTAGAGAGACTGTTTAATTTGTCTTTAAGAGATGCTGTTTTACGTTTGGAGGCAATGAGCATAATGCGCTTATTTAACTTTCCTGCTCAACCCACACCTACATTTGGTAGTGGGTTGGAGTGATAGTGATGCATCAAGGGATTGTGGGAAGTTTAACTACACAAGAGAAGTGATGGTGAAGTCTGCTTTTGTGAAATATATGTAACATCGGTAATTATCGGCTAGCAATATTAATATCACTTGTCCCCCTATCAACAAGACCTGAGCCAATTACAGCCAATTACTTATATGTTAACATAATGTGGTTCCTTTACTCTGCTCATTCCTGCACACTGCCGGTCAGGTGGCCGCAAGAAGTTTTCTACAGTTCTCCCTCGCTCCCAACCAAAATGACTGTTTGAAAACCTTTCCAAACATTTCCTGTCGTGAAAAGGTCCAGGTGTGTAACAGCGAAACTACAGCTGGCAAGCTCTGAGCAACATGTCTGTAAGGGAGAGAAGTGCAGTCTTAGTATTAGGTCAGACAATCCAACTTAATATTCAATCAAAGGCAGCGGATTAGACTCCCATTGTTATTCCGTAAGTGTACAAAGGCAGCAGCACATTGCAAAAACTATAGCTACATGCTGTCAGTCTTAAAGCACTCACCTTCATATCTTGGGTTTTTAACTTATACTTATTACATCTAACAAAGTCATTCTATACCAACCACATGGGAATCTTATACTACAAAGTCTTGCTACATCTAAGCCAATATGACTTAGCAACATTAGATGTGGCCTAAAATAAGGGAGATTGTAAATGTCATTAAATAATGCAAAGATGTGCCTGAAAAACCCTGTTTTGTTGTTTGTCAGAAAGCCTCTCAAGTATTTTTCCAAGCAAAGCTTGACATTCATTTTAAAGATTTTTATGTAAATGAGCACAAACCTTGTCCAAAAAATACTGCTCCCCCCACCCCCATTTTTCTAGTACAAGAAATAAAATATAGCAGTTTGGAGGGCTTTTAAGTAAATAAAAGCTCTTTACTTGTTGTATGAGAAGCATTAAGACCTTGTTCAGGTACATCAGGTATTTCACCGTCTCATTCTTAAGGACACCTACAATTGCATTCATGAAAGCTTTCATATTCTGCTGCATAGGCAACCCCTTCTCTAGATATGTAGCAATGAACATTTTAATAGCAATGTGGAGTTCAGACCAAGGGCATTTTGACGTGAATGGCTCTGAATCCAATTATAGACCTTTTGAAGAACAGCCACTCAACGTTTGGATCATGGAAGCAGATGAGCTTTTCTTTGCTGCCGTCTTTGAAGTTGTCACCTAATGGAAGGAAGGTTCTCGATTCAAACCCGGGTTCCTACATGGAAATGAGTTCTGCAGTTTCGTCAAAGAGACGCATGTTTAATTAGTTGGTGATTCTTAAATTGGCTCTAGGAGTTAGTATGGTCGTTTGTGTCGGTGTTGGCTTGTGTGATAAGCTGGCAGCCTATTCAGGGTGTATCCCTCCTCTCACCCAGTGAAAGCTGGGATGGAGTCCAGCCATGCTCCATCAGTGAACAGTTTCTCTTGGCTCTGCAGGATGGGAAAATTCATCTTCAAAAATTAGCAACATTCTGTAAGGTCCACAAGCCGATCGTATCAATCAGTGTTTCTTGTTTGGCGAGTATTGCAAACGCTGCTGTTTGCAATACAGGAAACAGAAATGTATGTTTTTTTTTTAGCCGTTTCCCATTCCTACGCCGATTCCCAACAGGACAGGCATTCCCATTAGTCATGTGGGCACTTCTGCTTCCTCCCTCTGATCAGAAGAGCAGTCGGTCCCATGGCACTGCCCGGTGGTTGCGCCGTCCCCGTAACTGTCTTAAGATGGATCGCATTCGGAGGGGCATATTCCTCAAGGGGACCCGAAAGAGCATGTGCAAATTGGGATAAGGCAGTCAAGGTTCTTTGTCATGCATAAATGGCCCCTTGTACTGTGATCATAGGCTTTCCTCTGATGGTTAACATGCGGGCAGATTTTCAGCTAAGAGATGCACTGCAGCTATACATCAGGGAGAGGAATTGGACTGAAGGCACGTCAGGAGGAACAGTGTTGTTGAAGGGGATGAGAAATAGGCCTTATAGGTTCTATAGGAAGGGAGAAACATCGGTGTCTCTGTTTGTGAGACTGAAGAAGAAGCTAACTTGTTGGAAGCAGAAGGGCACCCCCCTCACAGGCATTTTAAGTTGTTGTCTTGGCTTTTATTCACCTCTTTTTCAAATTACAATTGAACACTAGGATCAATATACAGTTTGGGCTGCAGGCTTGAAATTCTACATCTAAGATACAGAACACAGCTTTCTAAAGCATTGCTTATTTTCACTTTATGCTTATCACTGTTATATAAAAAAAATCAATAACAAAATAAGTAGTTAAGATTTTAAATAAAAGTAATATTTAAATTTTTCTTTGCAGATCAATATATAGGGTATTTAAACCTTCTGTAGTTTTGTCACATTTCAGCTGCAAAACCTAAAAGGGTACAATTTCTTAAGTGAAAATCACAGTTTATCACAATGCTAAAATTTTTGAAACAATTCAGATATTATGAGGAATATTCAATGCTATATACTGTAATGAATCATTCCAAGCATATGATTCTTTATGACATGAAAAAAAGTAACCAAGCATAACAATATGTTGACTCAGTTTGTGCAAAATTAACCAATGTGAATTGAGCACTTATTAAAAACATTTTTAAATATCACTTTCATGCATTATACTTAAGAATGGTAACAATTAAGCCATTGTGCCATAAGTGTTTGCATCCTTGATAGAAGTAACTTGGTTTTAGATGTGCAAGTAGCTGGACAACAGCATAAACAAGGGACTGATCCATGCAAACGTATTCAGGACCAGCCCTATTCAGTTTCTGTATTTTCTGGTCATTTTTGCATCATATATCCTTTGATCAGTGTCATGCAGTAGGAGTGTTTTTCTTCAGCAAAGGCTGGGAAGACCGTCAGAATGAACGGGTGCCGAAGAGAGTTGAGCTTAATACAGGAGAGTCATGGAAGAAAACATGTTTGAAACTGGAAAAGACACGAAACAGGTATGATGGTTCACCTTTCAGCAAGACAACAACTAACATACGGTGGCAGCTGCAGTTTAGATCAAGGCGTATTCAAGTGTTAGGCTCAGTTAAAGGCTCCAATTGAGAATCTGCGGCAAGATTTGAAAAGTGGTTTTTAGCCAGATTTTAACCTCAATATGTGCAAAGCTGGTAAAGACGTTTGAGTGAACAGTGACGTTATTGCTGTGAAAGGTAGTTCTACAAAGTATTTTTTTAGAGGGTCAGAATGACACCCTTTGTCACATTTTTGGAGAGATTTTTCTTTTTCAATTTTGTCTATCACATAAAATTGGAAAAAGTACAAGTTTATAACTGTAACAGGCTTGACACAAGAACTAATGAACTTCATCAGTGAAACGTGAGTTTTTTGCTACTTGGCGTAATCCCAATACATGGGACGACTTGCGACAGTGTTAAACCTTGAGGTAACACATCATTTGACAGGTTGTGAATTCCTGACACCGTCATAAACATGACATAACACCTGTCATGAACATGAGTAAGTCTTCATTAATATTTGTGACTGTTGTCAAAGTGTCATTCGGTGAATCATGAAAATTTTAATACAAAGTTGACATTATTCAAAATGTCTTTGTTATGACAACTTGACATTAACCAAGAAATCATGGTGTGACATACATTTGTTATAAACATATTACTGATTAAACTTTAAAAAACATGTAGCTTTATGTTATTAAAACTAAATAACAGTGATAAATATTCATGAAGACTTACTCATGTTCATGACTAGGTGTTGTGTCATATTTATGACGTTGTCATGGCAGTCTTATCACAACCCATCAAATAAAGTGTTACCAAACGTGAAACACTTTTCAACTTTCTTGTGTCAAGTTGCTTGGCGTTGCTTGGCAAGCAGTTGTCACCTCAAGAGGGAGCAATGTCGAATCCTGTGTGTTACACCCTTAACAAGAAAAAGCATAAAAAATAAATACGTAGCATTCTTTTTGCTTAATTCCCTTTTTCTTGACTTCTAACACACACCCTCACTATTTTCAGTAATTTCTAAATGGTAGTTTAACTTACAACTGACAGCATAGCAAATCCTTGCCCTCCCCCAATAACCTGTTTAATCCAAAGCCAAGATTTTCTTTTGGGTTAAATTGGGTAATAGATGGAGACGGCGTGAGCAGAGGCGTAATAATCAGAGGACAGGAAAAGACTCGCAGAGGCATCATCATTTTGGCCTCCGTTGAGGCTGACCCTTGTTTATTTACAGGCGCTTGATACTTGGCAAGCAGCGTGGACTCTGTTAGCGCAGGAGGCGGGGCGTCCGATTATGATTGACTGCCGGTGGTGATGTCCAAATGCTCAGATGCAGCCAACTGTTTCCATGCCAGCAAGGGAGGCTAAATAGACAGTCAAGGCAAACAATGTTCAGTGTTTCTTTGGTTGCGGGAGAGGCTTGGGGGCCTGGCACCTGGGCACTCTTCCGTCTGTCAGCCTGCTCAAGCGATTGTCCTCAGCTTTGCAACATTGCTGATGGAGACGCTTATGCCACTTCTGATTTTCATTAGGGCTTTAATCCACCACGTGGTGTGTTCTAATCTCTAAGGAGTTTGCATTGTCCACCTTTGTTCCTGGACACCTCCAGAAGTGGCGGCACACCACCGTGGGCACCCTACACGGCATAATAAGCACTCGAGTCCTGCTCTGCCTCTTTGCCTTGCCCTTGCTCAGTCTGTCTGTCTATATCCGAAATGGTGCATTCCCTCCTATTGATCCTCTTCCTGGTGGAATCACAGGCAGGCTTATCCGGCTCGTCTCAGCGTGTCTGCTTTATGAATGGACACACAGAGAGAGCTGTGTGTGTGTGTGTGTGTGTGTGTGTGTGCCAGGCTTCGATTCTCACTGCAGTCTCAGGCATCTTGTGACTGAGTGGTCATTTTGGGTCCCTCTTTCCAGACTCCCTGACTTACTTTTTCCCAGGATTTTTTATTTATTTTCTTGCCTCATTGGGGTTGCAGTAATTATCATACATGTTTGAAAACCGGTCCAGTTTTGCTCAGCTTTGTCGCATCACACCCCACTTAATCTTAATTGCTACGTCGTCTGAAACAGAGTTTTGCAGGTTTCAAGAGAGTGTGTCGTGACTAGCGCCAACGGGGAAGTCACTGGAGGACCACTGTAGTGATTAATCTGGAAAAATAACCTTTCTGTGTGGAGGAGTGACAGACTGTGGTGATTCATTGTATTCACAGTGATGTTCACATTTCGGACATTGCTCTTGCCACATAGATTCATTTTTCTTGTTTATGGTTTCTATCCAGGATTTGAAAAGAAAAAAAATCCCCCAAAAAACAGAAATTTTCAGACTCCCCAGAAGTCAGCCCCGAGTGTCTTTCCATTTCACTGATTTGTATGCTTTTTTTTTGACATAGTGACAGATTGCTCACAGTCTATGCACAGGTTTTACGGCTCTGCTGGAGCCTTAATCTGGATGAAAAGCAACATGAATATTCAGATGCAGTTAATATTTCAATGCATTTGAAATAATACATCTTTTTGCCTTTAAAGACATATATATTTAACTTTCCTTGCTGAGGTCTCTAAATTGTATAGAAACTCGCAATGAGTTTTTCCATAATATTACCAATGCAGATAAGTTCTTTTCTGGAACATAAAATCAGTCATTGAGTCATTCCCAGTAAAACAGGAAGGCATTTATATTTATGGATGATTCTGTAGAATCTGTAAAGACATTTTCTGGAAATCTCTCACAACACTCTCAGATTAGATTGCTTTCTTGACAAAAAAATATATTTTAACTGGACTATCTCTTTATGGAGAAACGTGGTGTAGCATACATGTTCTGGTAAACCTGGAGCAGAAATTGCAACTGATTGAATGAAACCTTTGCGTTTAGAGTTACACATTTTTATTGTCATTCGCCACTGACTTCACTTTTACACAGACTTGGGTCTAGACAGCGTTTCCTTTCTGAATAATTGCTGTATGAATTTCCTCCCTATGAATTTGCATTGGAGCTGGAGACTTTATGACCACTTTTATTTTGAGTGCACATTGTGTCACGCATTAATGTCTGAAATCTGCATTTCAAAACAGAACGTCCTCACTCTTCAGCATCTCTGCCTCACTCATTGTTTTTTTTTTTTTTCTTTTCCACCTTATTGGATTTCTCAATTTCGGACTTAATAAGTAAATAAATAAATAAATGAATAAGTACTGTGAGCTACGAGCCCAAACTGAAAACACCAACTGAAAAACCCACTGTGCTTTTCATATGATGTTACAAGTCACAGTTGCTCTGTTTCATATGATTTTTACTCCTTTAGCACCCATCTCTCCAATATAATTGAAGTGTTATGGTGGCACAATGTCTGTATTTTATTCTGGTCTTGTTTTCTACCATCTAAACAGTGACTCATTACAGGAGTACACAGCATGGCATGATGGGTCACAGACTGCTCAGCTCTCTGCCTCTGTGGGCTTTTGTTGTGCGGCGGACAGCTGAGGCAGATGCTGAGGGGCACTCACACTAAATTGCCTGAACGAGGGCAAAATTCTGTTGAAGTGGAGTGCACCGCAGCTCATTGAGTCGCAGTTTATCTCCAGCGTGAAGAGGAAGAGAAATGCAGCTCACAGAATACCCATTACAGGCCGATCACTGTAGCTCATGTTTCGACTGCGGTTTGACTCTTTTTGCGTGCGGCTTAGATTTTTGTAGCTCCTGCATTGCTAAAGATCCGTATACATTTTGCATTCCTTTCAGTAGGAAAACGTGTTTGAGAGAAAAAATGTCTCGGAGCACATGCTGTTTACGCACAGCTGGATAAACTGAGCTGAATAACACTTCTAATTGAATTGGGTTTGGGAGTACAAGTAATGCATGATGATTAGAGAACAAAAAAACAACACTCCAAGGAAAGTAATATATAAACACAACAATTGTGATTTTAGGGATCAGATGGAAGTCATTCAAATTATTATTTCACATACTCATCCATTTTCTTTAAGTTCAAATATCCAAATAATGCCCACACATTAATGGAGAGAACAACTCCTGGATCTGTTTGGCTTTTCCAATGTTAATGCTCATCTAATTTGATTTCAAATGAAGTAGAAATCGGAGGTTGAGCAGCTATGCAGACATACTGAGTCTCAGAGTATGTGAAAATACCAACAATGTGTCCCTTTGAATAAATCATTTAGAGCAGCAGACCAGTTTTGACCTTGGATTCGGTGGTGTGGAGAGTAGTTAACTTTGTGTTTGAAGAAAGAAAATTTCTGCATGGTTTCTTCTAGTGAAATTCCTACTGTGCAGCAGTATTATTTTCCTCCATAATAACACCTGCTGTTTTGACTGGGGCTGCAGTTTCTTCAGCACATCTCACTTGATATAAATGGCTACTTTATGGCTTTTGACATTACAATCCTGACAAATGGATTTTATTAATAGTGTAACAAAAAGACTTACTATAGAAAAGAACAAGTCATTTGTCCTATAATATAAATTAGAAGTGACATTGTGAAAACAACCCCACAGCACATCAAACAGCACTAAGGAATGGAGTATCAATTATCATGACTTGAGGCCAAAGCAACAATTGGACATGCCTAGGAAACCAGCCTGCTTCTTAAGTCCATGGGATTAGCAACTACTTCTGTCCAGTGGGTGAGAAAAGTCCTGAAAGCTTCCATTACTACTTTGTGATTTGGACTCAGACACACACCACTGCATTGTGATTATAGATTTTGCATCAAACATAGTATTGTGTTGCCCGGATGAAGTAATTTTAACTGGACGGCTAGTCCATTCATATTCATTCACATACCTTACTATGTAGATTGCCAAAAACAACAAAAAAACCCCCCAACAGTCTCATATCTATGTTTATGTGTTGCATTCAAGTCAACTTGCAGCTGTAAATAATCAGTCGTGTTAGCCAGAAGGCAAAAATTAGCAGGAAGCAATGATGGTACATTCCCTGACCAGACAGACTGCTGGTAACATGTGAAACCCCGTTCTTGAGCAAAATCTAGTGAAAACAATGTGACTATCATAACCACGACTGAACGCTTAATCGGATGAAACATGATTAATCAATTTTTGGAATAATTTTCAACTAATTTAGTAATCAATCTCTAACTCAAAAAATGACAAATACTGAAAATATAACACTGTGAGTATTAATGAGTAGTAAACTGTGTTTTGAATTCAAGATGAAACCTTTGCATGTAACCAAAACGTGTATCCAAAACTCCTCAAGAGCAAGCTCTAGCTTCAGATTCTGTAAAAAAAAAAAAAAAAAAAAAAAATCTCCCGTTAAAGTCATTTTACCATTTAATTATTGTTAAAATCTTCTCTTGTCATTGAGGCTGAGAGGAAAAAGCAAGCGGTAAAAACGTAAACCCATCAAACGTGGTTAGGCATTGTTTTGCAGTAAAAAGGTGGTGCAAACAGAGGAGCAAGCAGAATGGAGTTGTGTGTGAATCACAGGTTTGCTGCAGCAAGATGATTTCCTCTAAAATAGAGGAAATCTAACACCACCCACAGTGCCTTTCGTTTGCACTGCAAGGACACTGTTGGATTGGATATTGTGGACAGAGGAACGTTTGCAGTTTCGTTGCATCCCAAGTTTAAAACTGATGAGGGTGGGATCTTTTTCTAAAATGTGAGACATTTGTTGATTCTGCAAACTTTAAGAACTTTGTTAGGAACATTTATTTTCTGCCACCACCGCACAGCGCCCCACATCAGAAACATATTTATTGTCAAAATGTCTGCCTGGCATTAAATAACCACTGTCTTGTGGTGTATTGTATCTCCGAGAAATGACGCGTTTAAATCTATCGTTAAATTATATCTGCATTAAATTATAAAATGACATGCAATGAAATGCTGAAAATGGCAAGCAAATCAGGACTGTAGCAAACTGTATACGATGGTATGTTTTGAGGAACCAAAAACGAAGTGACCCAAACGTAACATAAAAATCCTTACGCTTGAAACTTCAAACAATATCTTTCTCGAAAGTTCAACATGTTATATGTTGCAGGCCGCATTGAATGACCTGCCATTGCAAACTGACAAAAAAATAAAGCAACTAGACAAGCTGATGATGTAATTATTGTACTATGAAAACAGCAGTTTTTCTGATTGATCAGATATTTTTCAGACTTGATCTGTGCAGTGAGGCAGCCAACTATTATGGCTCTAACCTCTTATTATAATATGTGCTGCCTTATAATATTATATAAGCATCAGCATTACGTCAGCGATTTAAGTTCACAAAATGTAACAGTCCATTAAAATAAATCCCACTATCTGTAGCATGTGATAGCAGAATAGTGTAATTTCCAGATAAAGCTAATCACTATTTTATAAAAGTAATTTAAGCACATGAAATGCATTGTAAGCGACTTCAAATGGATGCCCCGAAACTATGATGCAGGATTAAGATTTAAGTTTAAATTCTACTCGGGCATTTTGGACTAAAAGCTTTGGAACACATCTAATTAGGTTCCAGTGAGTGTCACAACACCACCACTTCCTTTTTGGGTTGGTACATAACCGTTTCTTCTAAAGCCAATGCACAGAGATTATATATAAAGCTGCTGGCCATCTGGTATGGTCCTTGTGGTTTGAAAAAGAAAAAAAATTCACAACTAAAAAAAACACAACAGTAATGTACAGATGAAATGTCTAAAGCCTGGAAGATAGCTGCGCCTCCGCCTTGAGCTATAAAAAGGAAGGCAGACGCTGTGCATCAAAAAGTGCTACTCAACATCACGAGCGATAAAATCTTGATTCTGCTTAGAGGAGTCAATCCAAAGCGGTTTTTCCTGAATACGTGGAGTTTGCTGGTGCAGAAGTTGGGAGATCACACCATTCACTAGTCATTGTGATCAACTGAAACCATTTGCGATATTTTGACAGCCTCTTCAATGTAAATAGGCACTCCTCTCAGGCTGCACTGCTGCATCCAATCAGCCATATAAGAGAGTTGGGAGAGAGCAGAGGAAAGAAAGTAGTGATGTCAAAATAAGGGGAGAGAGGAGGGGAGCGGAGGGAGAGCTGGGGGTGGAGGGACATGTTTCCATAGCAACTAGTACAATTGAGTTTAACTGTGGTTGAGAGACATGAGCAGCAAGCAAATATTTACTTCTTCCTTAAAAGCTGAGAGTCCAGAATAGAAGTATTTTATTACATAAAAAAAAGAACTTGTTCGTGGGGACCTTAATGGTGAGTGTTTACAAAATTAAAAGGTTTGGGTTTGTGCCGTCTTTGTATTGATGTTAACAAAGAAGGAATACGTGTAAAGTCTTTTGTGTGCAGTGGACCAAAACACAGAATTTATGAGCCGGCCTCTGCTTCCGCAGGAGCCAAAGTGGTTTTTAAAAGAACTTGCACACATATCAGGGCTTCCCAAAGTTATTGGAGTTTGGACTGTCCAAGAATATTAAGTGCCGCCCATGTATATTCAGCAACTTATTTATATTACAATGAAATTTATGCCTGTGGTGTGACAAATTTGCCAACTAGAAACCACTTAAGCAACTTAAAAAAATAGAAATGCCATTTTACTGTATATCACAAATGAGTAACAATGTTCCTTTTTTATCAACTTTGACTTAAAAGTAATTTGACACCAAGAAATTGGGACTGTGTCTCTTTAAGAAGCACAGACTCTCTGCCTTCAGCCTGTTTTCACAACAATTTATGTCCATTAGGCTGTTTACTAAAGTCCTTAGGAACGTTGGACTGAGAAGTCAATTGTATGATAAGATTAGATGTAAGATAATATTAGATCTCCAAAGAAAATGCATTGTTAAAGAAGGTAGAACTTGTTTTAATAGCTAAAGTAATGATGAAACTGTTGGCAAATTAGAACAACCTAATTTGACGTGATTGATGTTGGAGTTGGTCAGTCAACACAGTTCACTATGTGACCGCGTCAACTTGGAAGGATATAAGCATAAATAAAGACATTTTTACCCTACTAGTAGAGAGCTTTTGCTGCATTACTATCTAAGTCTAATCCACATTTGTCCTTCTCTGGTTCAAAGAATTCCTCCTCCTTTGTGCGACTCTCATTAGAAGGAGGTTATTTTGCCTGAAGTGGTGGTAATACAGGAACCACCACAGAGACAGCAGCCAGTATAAGCAGTTCAGTCAGTGCAGGGTAAAAATCTGTTATCAGCTTTCACTGCCCCGTGAGTTTTTTAGTTGATTGGAAAGCAGATGGAAAAAAGAAAAATAAAATTTCAACTTTAATAACCACTTCTGTATAAAGTGTCGGATTTAATATGCAGAGCATAGTAAAATGAATGACTTTCAAACATGTCAAATCAAAAATGAAATAAATTAGCATTAAGGACAAAAAATGACGGTATAAAGTATGAAGTCTTATCTAATCACTGATATGAATGTCAAGACTACACCAGAAAAAGATTCTCGTGTCTGCAAAATAAACCTTAAAAAATAAAATGGAACAAATGATCCTGTTGAAAATCTTTCATGCAATGGTCAAAATCATTTAAAAACAAAATAAGGGACTATCGATTACAAGCTCTATGCCTCGATAGATTTAAATGGCAGCTTGATGTTTTTGTTATTGATCAGCCGACCTTTTGTCCCCGCTTTTGAAGCCTCACTTTTCTGTACTGAATCGTTTTTTTTTTTTGTGTATCCTCGCATGTCTGTGTAACAATAAATCAAATGAAAGTCTAGACAAATTACAGTTCATGTCCCGCAGTTATGCTGGGATTTTCTGTGCAACCACACAAGAGTCTGCAGATTATAAATATATAGATATACAGTCAGGAAAAAAAAATGCCTATAGAATGATTAGAATTGGATTGGATGCCATTAGTATTGGAGAAGCTAAGTCCTAGGCTGGTCTTCCACCTTTTTAGACATACTCTTTTCAAGATATGTAGGAAGTCATATATTATTATCTAACTCACAACTCTTGTCTCGTTCTTAACGGTAGAACATCTTTGGTAGCATGAAAAATTATTAAGGAAGAGATGGTACAAGAACTACTGATAGTCACTTTCTGTCTTTGAGGACATTATTTTTAATTTTCTCACAATTGCATCTGTGAATCTGCTTTAGGGCTGTTGTAAACTATTGCTTTGGTAAACGAGTAATATATAAATCATTCTGAAAATTAATTAAGTAACCAAATGAAAAAAATCTAATAAAATAAAATACTTGTGTCAGGTATAAATATTGGCCCAAATTTTCATGTCTGTGCGTCCCTGACTCTGACTTTTGTGTACATTAGAAAATTAAACTGTAACAACAGGTCATTTTTATGTCAACCTGGACATAAATTACACACACTTCTGAAATTATATCATATTTAATAATAAAAACAATAAAGCAGCAGTGTAACAAAGACACTTAAAATATAACAAAAATACTAATACAGTCTTTAGTAAGTTTAAACTCTAGTAGCAGCTCAGGGAGAAAGTCTAGCACTTAGCACTAATCAACAACTGAATTTCAGGAGCGAGAGTGTTGTGCAACACAAATAATTATCCGTCCGAAACACGTAGCGCTAAATAGTGAAACGTAATTTAATGAAGCTTCATGAAGCATAATTTGCATCGAGGGATTTTAAAAACCGAGTTGCTATAATCATTTGATGGAAGGTTACAGCCCTACTAAATGTTCATGCAATAAATTAGCCCATTTGTAACAGCTCTTTTGTTTCTATGGAGAATAACTGGCAATAAGGGTAAACATAAATGAATGGCTTGACAAAGTACTGTGTCAAATATTGCACCACAAAAAAACAAGAACTTTCCCAAGTTAACACTTGGATCTTGATGTTGACCAACAGGAGAGAAGCCCGCCCACTAACCTCCATTCCCCTAACTCTTTAAGGAGCTGCTGCAATAAAATGATTTAGATCCAAGTTTATTCGTGTGTTGTCACCGACTGTCAGCTGAATTTAGTTGCAGACGTCGGAGGCCATTCAAAGTTTGAAAATTTTCGGAGTTGTTTGAAAAACAACTCAACTCGAGTTGTTTTTCAAAGTTGTAACAAGACAAAATTTGAAAAAGTTCAAGGGATATGAATGATTCATCAGGGCACCGTAACCCGCTTCCACATTCTGCGTGTCAGAAACCTAGCTTGACTATTATTAGGCTGTCAGAGAAATGCAATAATATGTCACTTTCCCTGAGACACAGTGAAATAGAAATATAGTAAACTCATTGAAAGTCTGAATTTAAGGACCGTTTTTTTTTCTGCCTTGTGTTTCATCGTTCTAACTGCCACCCCACCACCCACCTCATCATTGTTGCACACCAAGTGCCTCTCCAAGCAAAAAACAACACTTAATGCACTCAGCAACTAAAGTAACCCTGTGCCCACCACATTGCAAAAAAAGAGCTACAGGCACCGAGTCAGCCTTCAAATCCCCCAGATTGCAATCTGATTGAGCATCTGTTGGATGTGCTGAAAGCCTGATCAACAGAAGCTCCACCCAATTACCCACAGGACCTAAAGAGGCTGTTGCCAGAGACACCGAGCACTCTCTGAGGTCCTCCTTCTGGGCCCCAGTGGGTCAGAGCTGTTTTTGCATATAGCATCAGGCAGTAGGTTATTTTATGTGACTTGTGCCATGTTGCTTGTGTTTTATTTAAAAATGTAATAAAAAAAAAAAAGCGTCATGTATCTTCAGTTACTCAGTGATTCTCACTTTCTGTGGGTTACAGTTTGTTTGAAGGACAGATCTGAAATCTGCTTATTTTACCTCGGCGATCGGCGAGCTCGGGTTTACGTCAAGCCCGCCGACGTGGCAGGCTGAATCTCTTTAAGTAGCTATGAATGTTTATGTGTGTGTTTCACACTTGCAGAACAGATAATAAGCATAATCCCACATGGCAAGTGAGCTGAATCGCGTCTTGGGCTGAGGCTTACTGCAACGCCCCAAAGTGTAGTCTGCAGCATCCGAGGTGTTCTGAGATAACCGCGAAGGCCAGAAGAGAAAACAAAACAGCAAGGCTCTGCATAAATTCTCGCCTGTATGCTAGCCCTTCTCTTTATATTTTATCTCCTACTTCTAAAATACCAGCATCGTTTTGTTTGGAACTTGCATTAAAGGGGCAACTTAAACTGGAAAGGTTGGGGTTTAGGGAAGGTGAGACTGTTTAAAGGTGCAGCGGCTGGATCTGGTGATTGCTTAAGCCCAAGGACATCAATGTACATCATTCTCATTCATGAAATAATCCTCCTGCCATCACCGTGTTTACACATAAGATGCTAACACTTTCATGCACGTGCAGGCACATGTGCATGCACATGTGCACTGGTATTTAGCACTGTAGTACAACGCCTTATGGCTATGCTAAAAAAAGAACGACTACAGTCTCTGAAAGGGGGAATGCATAACAAAGCCTGGAGTGAAGTGAGAATGGCAAACGAGTCAGTCATAGCTGGTCATAAGCCAATTAATAGGAAAGCATGCATTTGATTTTAAATTATACAAGATTTATCCAGTATAATGTGACATTTATATTCACCTTACAATTGAATTTAATAATCTTTAAGTCAGAAAAACAAAAGGCTTTTGTTCTTGACCTCCAGATACTTGAATTATTGACAACGCAAGCTGTCTCGTAAAGTCATGACAAGCCTGTGTCCAAACACGACATTGCCTGCAGCTACATTGACTGGGGAATCTAAAATAAAACGCCAGTGTGTGAGCCACATTGGCGGATCTAATTCCTCCCCTTTTGTTCCTGATAGAAGGCAGGAAAGAAAAAAAAATCATCTAGATTTCCTGCTGTTTTCTTCTTCACATTTCCCTTGCTGTTGTGCACAATTGGAGGACTATTTTGCTCTGCTCCTAAATTATCGAGCTTATTTCTTGTAATTAGGATTTTTAATTTGCAGCTCAGATTTGTAGCTGGCACTGCGAGCTCTGTCTGTCTTTGGGCTCCTGTCAGATCACAATAATATTCCGCGCTTGTAATTGGCAAGATTTTTAATCAATAATTTGGATTTAATTTTTTGAAAAATTGTTCTTTTTCCCTTAAAAATATTTATCTAAACTGTAAATGCATTCTCCCTCATAACACCTGTGCTTTGTAGTAGATCTAATGTATGGAATTATAGCCTGTTAAAGCAGGTTGATTTTAGATCTGGGACTCTTAGGGATTTTTGTTTCTAATCGTCCAAGAAATGCCAAGTTTAATTGCGGTTTTTCCAGAACTAGGTCACTCCTTTTTCCGCTTGAATTGTTTATTTTTCTCCAGGTCTCTCAGCCTCGTCTTCTGTAGAGGTGCCTTAACAATTTGGAAGCCTAACATGCGTTTGATTTTGCTACTTCTGGTTTGCATGCAAGTTTCATGAGCTCAAGGTTAGGTTTGCCAATTAGTGGGACATTGTGTCTCTCTTATGCTGTTCAGGCTCAGTTTCTTTTACCTAATTTTCATGTGCTTTCCTGGATTTTTGTACAAAAACATTCCATTGCTTAAAACACTCAAAATACAATAAACAAAAAGTTGTTGATTGGAATTCTCGAGACAGAGAAGTAATCTTGAATATCTTTCTACTCCAATAACAAATACAGATACTTAGTGGAGATTACGTTTTCACACAATAAAATCAAGCTTATTACATGTCTAGTTGTTGTGGTGTAAAAACTTTAACACCTTTTTAATATGAACTATAATCCGTTATGATTGAAAAATGCAAAACTTTCTAACTCATTTCCAATAATATGAAAAATACTTAATGCGTAATACCATTTTCGACAACAGTTTAGAAGTGTCACATTCAGGCTTTGTTAAACAGACCAGATAATAACACCTAGTCTACATGTTAACATCCTTTATAGGTGTGCAATTATTTGATGTTATTGTATTTGATTATCTTCCAAGTCTCAATGTATTATTTTATTTGTCAATTTGCTGTTGATAATGCATTTTATTACCAAGGGTCACCAAGGATTATTCTATGGCAAATGAAATTGTGTTTAAAACAGTGCAGTGACATTAAAGTGCTAATTTTAATTAATCAATAACAGATTTTCAAATGCATTAGCAAAATTAATCGTCCTTATTTTTTATGCAGAGATTCCAGTAACATGCATTTCTGGTATGAATGTAAGAGAAAAATATCAAGCAACAGTGTTGGACAATAACAATTCTGGTCCATTGTCAAATTGATTCAAAACAATTGATTTGATGGGAGAAGTTTTGCAGAATTTGCTGTATGTTTTGCAAAAATGAGTTTGTCTATCAGTGAAGCTATTCAAGCCTAAAATAGCATCTCAATGTTAAACATGTTGCAGGAGCATTAGTAGTCAGCATCCACAGTTCACATTACTTATAAAGGATTTTTTCAAAGTGTTATGAATGATCAATCAATTGAAAAT
Source organism: Poeciliopsis turneri (assembly GCA_922788865.1). Taxonomy (NCBI): domain Eukaryota; kingdom Metazoa; phylum Chordata; class Actinopteri; order Cyprinodontiformes; family Poeciliidae; genus Poeciliopsis; species Poeciliopsis turneri. Next base: position 933,872 of record CAKLNU010001078.1, read on the forward strand.
GGAATGGTATGAAAGCACTTTACACCAATCTGATAGTTGATATCAAGATATAGATATATCAAGAATTACAAATATTTGTTGAGCTCTATGACTATTCAATATTTCTGGTTATCTTGTATAATATTTAGTTTAGTGACCAACTCAAGCAGCAGGGTAAGCTGCTAGAGGTTCCTACATTTTCTGCTCCAATTGTCTGGCTTCATCGTCATTGTTAGCCACATTAGCCTGCAGTGCCCTTACAACTACACAGAGTAGTAACCAAGAGAGGCTCATTGGTTTGTTTTATTGCCCCACTATTTAAGAGCTGACCGATCCATCAGCTGATTTATGTTTTCCAATGTACGTTCGTTCCGCAGTGGATTTTTTAAGCGTTTTGTGATTATAAAGAGGTCCCGAACTTTGTAGCTGGGGAAGAAATTTCGATCGATAGAGCATTTTATGCCTGGATTGTGAGATTAGGTGACAAGATTGAAGCTTTTCCTTATACATAGGAACAAACATCGTTAATAACTGTTCAAAATACGAGTTAATATTGGACACAATCGTTCAGTCTTCTGCTTGAAGCTAAATGATGAAAAAGAACTTTATCTGTCAGCACAACAGTGAGCCAAAACATATCTGAGACAACAAAAGGATGAAGCAACAGAAGAAGCAACTTGTTAAAAAATGTAAAATTGATTTCCTGGTGTTTGTTTGAAGTTTCAATTTCTTTTTAACCATGAGCTCCAGATAATTTATTCCTTTTGACGTTTATTTGTACAGCATTGCTCACTGAGATCCAGCATCTCATTTACAAGAGAGACCTGTTTTGATAAAACCAAAAAATTAACACTGCAACAAAACAATAAATTTTGCTCAACTAAATATGCTGATAAAATATCAGCTAAAAAGAGCAAGATCCGTCTCAGTGTGCACAAAACACATTTTCTCTTTTCAGCTTTTTCCAGCACTTTGTGCTGCACTGATTTTAATCACACATAACCTTGAGTCTTCTTTATTGCACAGGAGATGTCCTCACAGTCTGATAGATTTGAAGTGTTTTTGCAGAACGGACAAAAAATGACCAAGTCAACATTTGCCATGCAAATAGACTCCTCAGAAAACTGAGTGCTTCAAGAAAACCATAATGTTTCAAATAAAGTGTTAGTTTAAGAGCATGCAAACTATATATATGCAACTATATTATCGTATTTTATTTTATTTTTTGCTTCCCAAAAGGTTTGTTATTCATTCAGATTCTTGTTCACATTACAGGTGGACTAATTCTGAGATTTCTATTCACTGTGTAACATTCTGTCATTTCTTAATGCATTTGCAAAATTTATTTTGAAACATAAAATGAAAATTTTTCTTCCTCCTTTCCTGTTTTGGACCTAGGCCAATGGGTTCATTAAATTTTTGAGCAGTTCTTCAGAGGTTTTTGCGGTCTAGTTAAATACAAAATGTTGGAGGATCTGGTGTGTCGCTTGTATTTCAAATGATCAGTCTGGCATATCGATTCCAAAATCAAGGTTTCTCCCGCAAAGTATTTCATTACAAGATGACAAAAGCTACTACTTTTTTTTTTTTTTTACCCAGAGCTCTTAGTTGGCAGAAATTGCAATGTTGTGGCTGAGCGGTTTGCATTCTACAGTCTACGTGTTGGGTTTCAAACAGATCGGCTACCAGAAGTTCACATGCGGATTAAATTTCCAGACCTCACAATTGCTTCTTGTAATTTGGCCATCCCCCCTGCTTTGAGAGAGAGATTCTAGTCTCTTTCAAGCGTTGAGCGGCAGGAGCTACAGTTCCCTTTAATATATGGAAAGTGAGCTGTTGGTTGGAGAGCAATTAGAAAACCTTCATAGGTCTTAGTGAAGAGGAAGCTTGGCTCTACCTTCATTTGGAGAGCCAATTAGTGTTTGGCTAACAGTGATTTAATTTGATAGACTCTCCGACTGTGCAGGTGTGAAGCTGTTTTTTTAAGCACTCAGCTCAATAAAGAGAAAAAACATTGAGTGATAGAGTGGGAAAACGATATAGGGTTCAGTTGTCGGAAAGCTCTGTGGAACTCTCGTCCCTCCGTCTGCAGTGTGACAACGGTTTTGCATGGCTGGTTCTGGAATGGAGCCGGGATTTTAGAGCCTTCTTTACTACTGTCTGAATTTATGACAGAAATTCAAATTGTTTCAGTTGAGTTATAAAATAAGAGCTCCTAAAGATTTTGATTTTCGCATTTTTTTAAATGTTATTTTAATTTTTTTTATCAATTTGGTCATTTGTATGCCGCAGTCGGGCTAGGGCCAGTTACCCGTAATTGCTGAAATTTTCCCCTCATAACATTCCCTACATTTTTGAAATCCCTTTAATTAGATGCCACAACTCTCTCCTCCAAGTTGACAACCGTCGCCCCCGCAGAGCCGGGTTTGTTGGAGGCTACCTCCACAATTTTGGAGCGGAGAAAATGAAATGGGCTTTCTGCAGTCCTGACCTCTAACCCATTAAGCACATTTGGGATCAGCTTGGCCAGACTAACCAACACAACCACATTGGCTGACTTGGGAGAAAGTCGTGTTGAAGATTGGGAAAGCCATATTACAGCGGTGTGTGACCAAAAAGGGGATCGGTATGAGTAGGCCGGCCAGGCTGTTGTGGTTGGCTAAAGTTGTCTTATGCAAAACAGAGTCCCCTGTGTATTAAATGAATATATTTTTAAATTGTCACTAATTCTTGTTTTCTAAACGTCAAGCATCCAATCCAATTAACGACACAAAACATGAATCAGTAGCAGAGTAAGTTGTTTGCCGTCGGCAATGAGGAATTTGGCAGGTTTTTTTATGGTTGCAACCCACATACTCCGCTCTACCACTCACCCACCAATACATTTTTCTTACAAACGTTGTGTCATCTGAGGGGAAATGAAAAGCATTCAGTGTCATATTATTTATTTTCAAAAAGCCTAGGTGTAACAAATAAATAAACCAACCAAGCAACAATTACTGTAGTTTTATTTCCCTAAGATTGTGTGTGGGGAGAGATGGATGGATGGATAGAAAGATGGATAGAGCCACTTAGAGGGCCACAGGTGTAAAAACGTCAAGTACCTCGGCATGAAAAAAAAATGGGTTGCCCCCTGGAGGTCAGTAAGTCCAAACTCAGTAATGTCAGAATACCACCTGTGCATAAAGTCTTATTGTGGAATTACCTCACTGCTACGCTTTTAGTGGTCAACGGGATTAAAGTAAAGTAGAATCGAAAGGGAATGACAACAGATTTGTCGTGAAATGCTTGATCATGAAGCAATTCACAAAGGTAGGCTAACTCTTGTGCAACAACAACAAAATAATATCAAATGAGGTTTTAATTTGACAGTAGTACTCTAAATGTCTGTGTTCTGCTTAATTGTGTAAGTTCTGCCTTTCTATCAAAACATAAGAAGAGTTCCTGATTGCTGTTTATTGTTGTTTATGGAATTATGTTGTTGATAAAAAGCACATGGCTAATCTGCTCATTGCTTTTTTTGTTATGCCTCCTATTATATACACACAGCATGTTTCTCTCTAAGGAATACAATTGGAACTAAACAAAAACAACACAAGACATTTCCCTCAGGGAGATGACACAGTAGCATGTTTCATTGAGTTTATGATGCATTCAGTGTCATTACGGAAGAAAATGTATTGAGTGCCATCTGCAGATAGGATTTCTCAAGACTTGGATCTGTACTGCAGGAATAGAAAGGATGGATTAGACATGATAATTATGGAATATTTAGTCAACGTAATAGTTGCGCTTTGTATTGTTTGTACTTTGTCAAAGTGAATAACAATCATGAAAAAAGAGTTTTGGATTACAACTGTTTTTTTTTTTTGTAAATTCAAACAAAGTATATGAAGGAGAAGGAGAAATACATCTGTAATTCTGTAATCAGCAACATTTCACCTGAATACCTGAGTTATTTGGTGTAGTTTCCATTTTGTCAAACACTTTGATTTTCCCTACCCACTTACTGCTAAATATATTTTTTCCCATTTCAGTAACATAAAGCCGTTGGTGTTTTCTTCAAGGAGATTGATGTGTTGGTTTTATATTCTGTCTCTCTGAACATTTAAGCATGCTGGGAAAATAATTCACTCTGGCTCAATTTAAAATAAAAAACAAAATTTGGGAAGATTGAGTATTTTATCAAAAATACGTTGTTACCTTGGAACTCGAGGGGTTTTCACTGAAAATGAATTGTAAGGTAAATTGATTCTTTTATAGTATAAGTCTTTTTCTTACACAGGTGCGCTAATGGAAGTGGAAGAACTCTTTCTTTTGTTTAATTTGAGCTTTTTTGCAGTTAATTCAGCTCGACTAACTCAATGACTGCTTGGATTCAATTAGATATGAATTCATCAATGAATGATGTAAAATTTTCAGTACTTGCAACCCAGCCATATTTAGGCCTCTGTTTGTAACGTGTGTCTTTCCAGGCAATAATTAAATGTGGATTTATAACGTGTTCTCTTCATAAGTTATACTTTTTAGGTAGTTGTCTTTAGGATCCCACTCACAAAATTGAGTTTTTTGGTCTTTTTCTTTTTTCTATTACTTCTTGTGCCATGTTTTTATATAATTTACTGTCAAATAAAGTTGATTGAAAATAATAGAAAACTGCTTGAGATCTGACTCAAATGAATTCTGCTGAAACTGTGCACCAGCTGCCAAATTGTGCAGTAAAATTAAAAAGTGTATGCCAATTATCCTTTATCTTTGACTGCCTTGGTTATTCAGACGGAGCCATCTTCTTTTGACATGCTTGAGGGAATTCATGTTACTTTATTAAAAAATACCAGTTTCTTCAGTTCCTCCATGTTCTTTTTTCCATTGATAAGTCATAACTTTGTGTCTTTTTGCCCTTACTTTGCATAATAAGGCCAGCTTGAAACTGCAACTTGAGTAAAATTTTGCTATTTGATATTTACGCATAATTTTTAGACAAAAAATTTGTACTTCTGCTTTATAATTGATTTTCACATGTATATTGTCTTTGTCTAGAACATGTATTATTTTGTTTTTCCTAAAAAAAACATACCTATTTGTCTAGGACAATATATATTATACCAATTAACATAGTATTGTTCTTCTGAGAATTGTGAAAAAATAATAAACATTTTTTTGTCATTCTACTTCTTACTGCCAAAACTAATCAAACAAGCTGATTTGATCTAATTAGTTGTCCTGTGTGTACCGGTATTCAGCCCACAGACATATTGCTCATAATTTACCAGCTGTAGTTTTAAAACAGAACTGCCGTAATGGAACTAATGTGAATTTTAATTTTTACAGCCTGACGTTCCCTTTTTCCAGACTGGATACATTTCCAAACAGCGTCATTTTTTTTTCTTTTTGTAAATGTTTCATAGCTTATTTGTTGCCTGCTGACAGCAGTGCCGAGAAAAACGTGGTGGAGGGGCAGACTTGCATTTCACTACATGCAGTACAGCTCAGCTGTAATAAATACATGCACCTATCTCAGTTTGAATGAATCTGGAAATTTGTAAAAGTGTGCAGCTACAACAAATTAAAAGTGACAAATAAAAATGACTGTAGTGATTATGGTTAGAAATAAAATATATTAATTTTATTACTCTTATTCAGTTAAGGGTCCTTCTGCTACAGCCCATAAGCAAATTAATTAACCGATTAAATTAATTATTTGTCAACGGACTGTGCACATAATTCAACGACAGACTTAACAGCTAAAGTTTTCATCACTGACAGTTGTCAAAGCCAGCCTAAAAATGAAAATGAAAATCACACATCACTTCAAAATACACAAGAAAATTATAAGAAACAGTGCAATTTATAAAACGACACAAAACAGCAATTTTTGCTTTAGACTTTCTCTGGATTTTGTCAGACAAATGCTAATGTCTGATTGGTTAACCCGCACAAGAACCAAAGTTCGGCTTTGAAAGATGATTGTTTTTGAAAATGATGTATTTGGTTAACTAGATATATCTTTTATGTACTTAATTGTTGGTAACTGTAGGTTATTGTTTATACTGTATTTTTTTGTGAATTGTGGCATTGTGGCGCACATCCTTTTTGAAATGATTTACAGTATCTCATGTTGCAAGTGGACATCATTTATTAAAGTAACTAAACATTTCTTTCCTCTTGACACATTGTGACAGAGCTGTTTTTCTTCTCCAGCTGCACCGGTTCCTTCTGTGTGTGTGTGGAACTGATTAATTGTGGTGATAACTTGATGTTATTTTTCTTGAAAGGACAGGGCTGCTGGCAGTGGAGAGGGAGGGATTGTTAGTCATGTTTTGGTAGCAGGTCTGCAAGGAGCCAAAATTGGTACAGTTATTGATGTGCACGGGCTTTGCACATTTTCATTTCTCTTTCAGTCTACAAAAAATAAGACCAAAAAATAAAAAATGAAAAAATAAGTATGAATGTAGCCTTGGATATGCAACCACTTCTGTATACAGGCAGTACGTGTTGTTACCACAAGAAAACTATGATCTTGAACAGTACAAGAACTCTCTATTTTGTATAAAAGACCTTATGTTTTACTTAGATTTAAAAAAACAACAACAACTGTATTTAAGATTTTTTAGTAGCTGATAACTGTTAAAGAGTTATCAGAATTACATTCAAATATATTTGTCCTCATTTAGATACACATATTTAATTAACAGTTTCCCTCAGTGTATTATAAGTCTGGCGGGCCACCAGGCTTTATTTGTGGCCCTGTCAGGCTAAGCATTTATTTTCATGTCTTTTTAAAATGTTTGCATTTTTTAAGACTATATAGTGACTGTTCAGGTATTAATCTTCCAATCTTTCAACAACATAATCATCAAGTGGTATTTTCAAATTTCCTGTCAACTTTAAACATTTGTTAACTCAAAAACACTACGGGCCCCGAAGCCCAACCACCGAGCTTAGCAAGTTTTCTGAGGGACACCTTGTTTAAAATCTAACAGGAACTTAAGAACTTTGTCATTATTGAAAGGCTTGAGAAGTGCTTTACGGATGTCATTTCCAATGGATACTGCAAATTGTTATGTCAGTAGTGACAAATATAAGTAGTCTTTAAATAATTTATGTGCGTTCTTTATTTCTGCTAATCATATTTTATATAATAGCTTGTAAATGACATAATTGTGTGACTTTCTTTGCATTTGTAGTTTCATTGGAGGTCCAGATCACACCTACTCATGGTGAGATTAGCCTTGGAGAATCCAAATTCTTCATGTGTGATGGTAAGTTACAGCATTCATTTGTTTTCTTTATGGTACTTCATTTAAATAACATTTCATTTTATATATTGGTTTTAACTTTGTGTGGAAGATAAAAAGGAAAAAAAAACAGTTTGTTTTGAAATTTGCGTCAATTAAAAATGAGTCGGCCTTACCCAAAGTACTTAAGATTCTTTATACTGAGAAGAAACAATTTACTGTAACCTTTAAATTTTGACTTTATTTGCTACTTGAAACTGAACAATTTTGACACTATCTTACTGTGTCTCAATTTCTGAGCTCAGCAGAATATTTTAATTTGATGTACTTAGTAAACAACAGCAGGTTATAAAAGGTACTGGAACGTAAAGTTGCACCAGGTCTTGCTCAGATGATATGCATTTTCAAATGTCTTTAAACCCCACTTGGGCATCTGGTGTTTCTTTTTTTATATATTGTAAGAACTTCAAAATGACAAAATATGTATTCTGTGACTCCACACTTTGCTTGTTGTGCCATTTTAAAATCTGTCAAAAATTTAAGAATTTCTAAGGCAAAGATTTGTAGCATCAAAGCAAACATCTCTAATCTTCATCTTAATCTTAAATGCATCTTTCAGTATGCTTTTGATTGAATTTGTTATATTAGAAAAATAGTTCTTAGTTTTGCATTTGGTATGTATTGATTGGGTTATACAAAATAGAAAAATTTAACTTGATGGGTTCTAATCATTTTAACTTGATTGGAACTAATCAAGTTAAAATCGTCTGATTCTGGCTTCTGGCCAGTTAACTGGAGAACCTCAGTGTTTCTCAGTCCCCAGGGACCACTGCCCCGCATGTTCTAGGCGTTTCCCTCCTGCCACACAGTCGACCTGAATAAATGGGTGATTAACATATTTCTCCAGCATTTGGTGGCATGCAGGGGTTAATGTTATCATTGGAATCAGATGTGCTGGAGCAGAGACATCTAAAATATGCTGATCTAGCAAGTTTAATACAAGTCTAGGTTAGGTAAGAGTATGGGACAAAAACAGTCTGGGCAAGGGAAACATTGGTCAGAGAAGTAGCCAAGGTGACCATGTTGATGTTGTAGGAGCTTCAGAGATCCACAGGAAAATCTTTGGACCTCACAAAGATTTGTGTCCAATCAGATTATAATTTTTTTGCGTGGTCATTCACACGCCTCAGTCAGATTTGTGTGTGAACAGCTTACAACCCCAAAGCCACCCAGATGTGCAGAAGAGCGTAGATGTCACACAGCATCGCATTGTTTACAGAAGGAATAATGGACGCCACTGTCAGTGGATCGATTTTAAAGTCATTCACTAGCGGGAGCCAAAAGTATTGTCACAAGACGAAAACAAAACAAAGGAAGTTGGTGAAAAGAAAGCACAGCTAATAAAAATGAAGCACTGCTAAATAAAAGAAAGTACAAATAATTTTGTGAAGCACTGACTACAACTTTTGTAGGGAAGTCTGTCTGGAAGTGTCATTGGATTGTGAAATGAAGAGCCTCACTGACAGACTTCTATCAGAATTTTCAGAGTCATAGTTATCAGCCACTCATTTACCATGTCTGGCTTCTTCAGGTGCAGAATTATGACACATCTCTAATGTCAATGAAGCTAAAGTCAAATAAGATGCAACATTACAGTTCAAACCACAGACACTTTCAATACTACTGGACAAATGTCCCATGTAGACACCATATATCAGCTAGAAATCTGATATGAGTCGTATTTACCTGCCAAGTAAACGTAGCTTTAGTATAGCACTATACAAGTCTGCATTCATTAAAGAGTGCTGGAAAAAAGTATTGCTAAAAGATAAGGCAATCTGTTCAAAGTTTGCATTCAAAGGACAATCCTGGAAGAAAACCTGCTTGAGGCAAAGAAAAAAAGACAAAAAACGAGTGAAATAAAGGATTACCTTCCAGCAGGGCACAGATCCTAAGCATACAGCCAGAGATACTTTGGAATAGTTTAGCTCTGAGCAGAATAATATGTCAAAGACTAGACCTAAAACCAAAAGGGAATCTGAAAATATATGTTCAGAGATACTCTCTACCTGAGCTGGAGCTATTTTGCAAATAGGAATTGTCAAACATTTCAGTCTCTACTGCAAAGGTAGAGAAATACTCTACAAGAGCTTAAACTGCAATGGCAGGTTGTTGTACAATGAAGTCAGAGTGGTTGTGTACAAATTTAGGACATGCTTTCAGGACTTTTGCCTCTACATTGTGTTGCATGGCTTAATGTTGGTGTGTTCCTAATAAAATACATTAAAGATTTTGGGTGTGACGTTAATGTGAAAAGACTCAAGGGGTATAAATTGTTCACCAAAGCGCTTTACATGATGCAATCATGATCAAATCATGCCAATCATCTCATTATTTAAATCCATTTAAAATTCAAAAAATACATCATCATCACAAACTTATTCCAGACACAAAAACGGTCCATAATAAAAAGATAAAAAACACAATAAGAAGTAAAAAAAAAAAAAATGATTCACCGGCTTTCAGTATGTCATCTGCTGGCATAATCTGATTCCTCTAGACTTGGAGTGAGCCCACTATTGCTGTCTCTTTTCTCATCTCCTGCTCGTCTTTCTGTGTACCTAGTTGTAGGCGTTGCCAAACACGTGGACTGGTATGGCCCGAGCGGGGAGCGGATAGCCCCGAACAGACCAGACTTGACTGTAACCCGCAACGATGAGTCATCTTCCACCCTCACATTTTATGAAGCCAAGACCGATAGCGCCGGGACGTACAAATGCGTCGCCACCAACGGAGACCAGCAAGCGGAGGCAACCGTTAAAGTGAAAATCTTTCGTAAGTGCTGTCCCCCTCTCTCCTTTCCTCCATGGCAGCCTGTAAAAACGCTAAATCATTCAAACACGCATGCAGGATGAAAAATAAAAGGAATGGGGTTTGTTGTATTTTATTGACTGCTCAAAGGCAACACATTATTCTTTTCGTTTTTTCAAGTAAGGGGTTTTTCCATCAGCTCAATAAAGTGTCGGAAGACCATTAAAGGGCTGTTTAATGATCCTGCCTGATATCTGGCTCTTCTGAGTAATGGTTTTTATTTTGCTTGAATGCCAAACATCAACAAATGTCCGTATGATAAAATCAGTTTACTCAGAACTTTTTTTGTCCTCTAGCTGTTTTAGCTATTTATTGTACATTGTTTTAAAAATGCACTTTTAAAGTATACAGTCCAATATTTTAAAAAAAATGCAGCTTCATAAATATTCATTTTGGCTTTGTCAATGCTGGGATGATTTAGAAAGTTGTGTTTTTTATTCAGGAAAACGTAAAGGTAAGCAGCCTTATAAAACTTGCACCTATTTCCTCACACCACCGCAGTCCCAAGAAAGTTTGTCATCAGTCTAAAGGTTAGCAGGAGAGGCAGCAGACTGCTGATGGATTACACTGTTACACCTGCAAAATACTAATAAAAGCAGCAAACCGATCTCAGAAACTTCTCTCCAAGAATCTCACTGATTTGGTCACAATTCCACTAAAAACCAGGTCATGTTTTTTGTCGTTTGCACTGACAAGCATTTGTATTTTGTAAGTAAGATATGTTTTGGATATTTTCAACACATCTTTGCAAAGCTTTGGTCATATAACTTGATAAATTTCTGATATACATCCAATTACGTCAGTACCACATTACCGTCGTTCTGCATTAGAAATGACGTACATGAGGTTTTTAATTCTGTCATTTGTAGTGGTCTAGATCTAAGTCCTGTTGTGTGCTGAAAAGGTCAGAGGCTAGTGGTTTATTCAGTCTTTTAAAGGGATGCTTCCAGCATTTCATACCTTTGTGATTTTCTATGCTTTAAACCCAATTTCTTTCTGGTACAAAATGGAGTCTTCCACAAGGGGAGGTTTTCAATGGATTATGCATCATTTTGTGCAGAACGTATTGGTGAAACTGCCAATTAACAAATTGTTAAAATATAGATTCCTCTGCATTCGATGAGTACTTCTAAAAATTTAATATTTAACACTGACGTAATTTGGCACTATACAAATAAAAGCTTATTTGATTTGACAGATAACAGTTTTATGCTCAAAGATTTTTATTTTGAAGTTCTGTTTCTGCTGCTTTAGCTCGGTTAGCCTTGGTTGTTTTTAAATGTGCTAATCAAGTAAATGTGTACAAAAAAATACCTTTGTACTTAAGTACAAAGGTGTGAAATGTTTTGTTTATGGGTACATTATTGAATTAGGAAGAGGTTAAATAGAGAATGAAAATGTGGAACTATTCTTATGACTTTTGCCCACATTTAAACCTCCAAGCTATCTGCCTCACTCTATGCCACAAAATGATCGGTATTTGTTCTTCACAAAAATTAGATCAAGAAAAAACACTAGCGTTCTCACCACACAAAACTTCTGAAGTTGGTATAAGAAAGTGTAAAATAATGTGCTAATCTAATCTTGCACAACACTTCACTTCTTAAGCTAAACTCCTCATTCAAAAAATTGCATGAAAGTTCTTCCGACCTCTCTGTGACAATCACTGCATTAGATGAAACAAATCCTTGAGTGTGATTGTGGTTTATGGGTTTCGTTGCAGAAAGAATAACCTTCACAAATGCACCGTCTCGCCAAGAGTTTACTGAAGGAGACAACGCAAATATCGTCTGTGATGTCACCAGCTCACCCCCACCCACAGTCTTTTGGAAATACAAAGGAGCCAAAATACAGATGGAGAAAGATGGTAAGGCTGTTTGTTCCTTATTACCAGCTGTTGGGGTCTTTGGATATTTAAATCATAAACTAGTCCTGTAATCCTTGTGATGCTTATGAGCTCGATTAGAATTTTTAATGGAGTCAATGACCAGAGGGGTCACCAGCAGGGGACAGCAGGGGGCCACAGCCCCCTCTTCGAAAACATTGGCTACCTCACTGGCCCCCCATGAGAATCATGTTTAGGTCATAGAAAGACACAGAAAGACACAGTGTTATTCTCTTCCATTAAGACATAAATGTAAAACTTAACAAATATAGCATGTATTAAATACAAACCAGGAATAATTATTTAATACATAAATAAAATATTTGTGTGCCAGATTTATGGGCATACCAGAAACGAGCAAAGATTCCAGCTGGATCCGTTTTATGTAAAAAAGAAAAAAAAAAGGTAAAAAGTTGATTGCGTCAAAATTTTTTATGTATATTAGTCAAAATTAAAAAAAACTAAAGCCCTAGCCCTATTATAACCTGTGTTGTGAAGTGAATCTATGCAATATTAAATATTATTATCATGCTACTTATAATGCATCCGTTCTGTTCTGCAGTGTGGTATAATTAGGGAAATCTCCCCAGCCTATACAGAGCTGTCAAAAGATAGGGAGAATTTCTGAAAGCGCATTCTGGCACCCAAAGAAAGGCTACCTAATTATATTTATGCAGATCTGCTGGTGTCACAAAGTTAAAATTGCTTGTGCACCACTGCTCATTTCTTTTTTCTCTGGGGTTTATCTGTGCTTTGAAAGAAAAAAAAAAAATAAATGAATTTTGTCTCGGGTTTGAAAATAAAATCCACTCTTCGTCTCATTCGACACTGGCAGTTCAATAACGTTAGTGTTGGTTTTGCTTACTAGGAAATAACACATGCTCGTGTGGGTTGCAACAGCAGTTTGGATTACAGTTTTGTGGTTCATATTTCATTTCAAAGTGAAACATTCCTGTTGCTTTGGGCATATTTCTATTTGCCTCCAGCTTTTTGGAGACGTGTAGGACATGTTAATAAAACTCTAACAAAATGGAAGTATCTATTCTGTTTAGACAGCAGCAATGTTTCACAGTTTGCAACTTTGAATCATAAAAAAACCTACATGTATTATGGTCTACAGTTGACTGGTTTTGATTAGATGTTGCTTGCAGATTCAAATAACCTGCAGATAATCTGAATTATTATTAACAGTGAAATGTGGAGCAGTTGGATGCAGTGAGGGGAGAAAACATCTGGCTTGTGCTGTACCTTGCAGAGGTTTCAGCAGCAATCATTGTTGTAAGCCTGTTTGAGCCTCTGTAAGCTGCCTTTTTGTTACAACACTACAGGTGGGCAGAATACAAGAGGATTGGAAAACCTTTGAAAAGGAATATCTGCACAGGCAATGTACATAGAGCTAAATCCACAAGTAAACATGTGCTCCTGCATGGCTTACACCACTGTCTATAAATATCTGCTTCACCTTAAAGATCACTGCTTATGTAATGTCCTAAATAAACGCTTCTTATGACATACCTTTAAAAAAAGGATGGGGGAAAAAAATGAAGTTTTTTTTTTTTTCTTTTAATTTTCACACAATGATTAAACTGAGAGTTATGTCTGTTAGAAAATGGTTCCTAAATAAAAGCAGACAATTATGTATATTTATAAAATCAGATTAACGTAAATTTTGTATTTCAATTGGAAGCAGGGCTGAAATAATTAATCGAATTAAACATGATTAATTGATTATTGAAATAATTTAGTGATGAATAGTTAACTGGAGTATGCAGACTTTAAAAAAGGCCATTTTCTGAAACCCCCCCCCCCCAGAATACTGCAATATTTCTGACGTTGCAGTATGTTGTAATTAAGCCAAAACTGTACTATATATTTGCATATAAATTGCATTTGAGATGGAAAACCTTATCTGTAAATATGTTTGGCCAAGAACTCCTTAAGTGGCACTTTTAATTTGAACTGGTTCAAATTCTGGAAAAAATAACTAAATTACCTTTTAAGCACCTTTTGCTATCCATTAATTAATCAAAAAATAAGTAATAATGAGCAGATTTAGTAGACAGTATTTGGTTTAGCTGCAGACGCATCCTTTGCTACATTTGATCAAAGATAGCCTCATGGAATGCTATGCTATTGCATTTTAAGCAATTAAATGTTTTATTATTTAATAAACACGCAGAAAGATTAGCTTATTTGCATATTTTAACGTATTTCTAATACTGTGTAAAAAAATAGTCTGAAAGAATGAAAAATCTGCTGAATGTATCCATTTTTTTTTTCTGATTAATTGATTAATCATTAGAATAACCAATAGATTAATAGCTAACTAAAATAATTGTTAGTCGCATCCCTGTTTCGATGGTACCAGAGTTTGGAGGAGTAGAGAGCAGCAGGTTTTGTGTTGAAGTCTATTATGAAGTTTCAGATACATCAAATACGCAGTTCAGCTTAGTCACAATGTAGATTTTCTCTGTGATTAAAGGGATCAACTTATTAGATAGTGACTAGTTAATTGTCCTTTATTAATTCGCCGAGTACAATTGACTGTTGTTTTTATGGTTTGTGTAAAAGACTTCTTTTTCCAAGCCAGTCTGCAAAAATGTGTTTGAAACATCTGAAAAATATATTAACAGGAAAAAGGAACCACCATCTTTCTTTTGTCTGTTTCTTGGATAGTTTATTTTTTATTTTTTATGTTTTTATTTGCTTTAATTATTTGGCATAAATTCTTCCTTAAACTTTGATCCAAAAGCCTGTAAGTTTTGTACAACAGGGCAGAGCTTTCAGGAAATAAAACATGGATTATTTAAATATTTTACAAATAAAGCTGTATTAATAATGTATTGCATTATTAATGTTGTGTGTGAATGCGTGCGTACGTGAACGGGTGGATGACTAGTTGTAGTGTAAAAGCGCTTCAGAGTGTTCTAGACTAGATAAAGCGCTATAGAAGTACAGACCATTTACCATTTAATATAGACAAGAGTTTCCCCATTTTTTTCCCCGCTCTTGCCATACAATGACAGCTCCAGACTGTAAACTTGTCAAAGTAACAAACATATGACTCTTTCATCCTCTTTTTCATTTCAGTTCGTTTCAAGGTGCTAAGCAACAATCACCTTCAAATCCGCGGCATAAAGAAGACCGATGAGGGCATGTACATGTGTGAGGCTCGCCTCATGGCCCGCGGCGAGATTGATCTGCGTCCCATCAGCGTTGTGGTGAATGGTTAGCGACCTCTTCACTTTGTTTCCTCGTCCTTTTTGTTCATGGTTTTGTGTGGCAGGTGTACCATGACGTACAGAGAAAGCAGTAGATACAGAAGGGGGGAACCACGTTGGGTGTCATTGTAGAGAGAGTTGCCTAGAGCAACAGCTTATCAAAGATGTTCTATGCTAATGATGCCTGTTTCCCGCAACTTCTGAGACACAGAACAAGACTAAAATTAGTGCTCTGAATGTGTCACAGTGACTGTTTCAGTCTCGGATTCTGCTATAGTTTTTTTTTTTTCTTACATGTACAACAACAGTCAAATGTTTAGAACTGCACACTCCTAATGGGTTCATACATCACATTCCACTCTTATTGGAAAGCCTGGTGAAGATGTGTGAAAATCTTTAAGGTTGTATTACTCTTGCACTGCAGTAGCATAGCGGTGAAAGCTGCAGACAAATCCAGAGTGTTGGGTTTCTTTTTTATCATATTTCAGCTCATCCCTAAGGTTTTCTACAGGATGGGCACTGTGAGGTAGCCCTGAAAGAAGGCTGATTTTGTGTTTAGTGAACCGTTTCTTTATTGATTTGGCCTGGTATTTTACTATCATTGTTCATAAAAACCAAATTATATTTCCCGTTCTCTTGTAGAGTCCACTACATTTTTATTTAGGTATTGAACTAGTTTCCTAGGGTCTTTGGGAAAGAAACATGTTTACATCATTAAAGTACAATACTCCAGTCAACATAGTGTAAACATTAAAAACTCATGCTTAAATTTGAGACGGTAGGACAGAAAAACCTTTTTTACTAGCATGTCTCCCAAACACCCAACTGACAGACTGTATCTATGAATTGATCTGCAGACTTTCCTGTAGTTCTCTTTTCCACTAGCCCCTTTACGGCACGGCTCGTCTCTGCTTAACCCCACTCTACAATTTGGGTGATTTTTTTATTACAATTGAGTGGCAGCAAAGTCTAAAAAGTAGCACAAAGTGATTTATACACAACGCAAACACAACTCAACAATGGGGGTCATGGGAGCTACAGGCAGAGAAGTACAAGAGCGCGTAAGAGTTACTCTTGTGACGCAATCCATGACTCCACCTGCTGGCCAATCAGTGACCGGCAGTCTTCTGACGTTGCGTTTTCAGCACCGACTTGGCTTGCTCGGAACACAGTGAAGAAGGTTTTAAAAAAAGGACCTGTTACCATGTAGCCATTACTAGTGGAAAACCTTTACAACTGAGAAAAGCGGTGTCAAACAGCATTGAGTAGGCTATAGGATATAGGTTGTCCAGCTATAAATGGGGGCAAGTTTAATGAAGTCATTTTTGAAAAGCCATTTTCTAATTAAGATTAGCACACATCTGCCGGTGAAACAGGAGGTTTTTTAGGCAATATGGTGATCAAATAAAAAAAAAACAATAAAAGCTCTATTTTCTGGACAAGAAGTCTCTTTGAAGTACAAGTTACACAAGTGGGAACCGGTGACAAGTTGAAAAGCAGCATGAGTTCCGCTTTTCAACAAACTCATGGAAACTGTTGACTTTGACTTGGAAGTCTGCCAGCAGTTTCCCGTATGTGAACATGTTCATCCGGATTTGTCCCTCTTGCTTTCAGCCTGCAATTAGACTTGCTTGTTAACATTAACTCCTTGGTTCATGGCTGTAAGTATGAATGAACATTTAATGCAGCAGTCAACACACCTGAATACAAGTCGTAGGACTAGCCAGACTATGACTTATAGACCGCTTTGGCTATAATTGAAAAAGGCTTCTTTACAATACCGCCAACGACTTACAAGGAAACTGTGGCACCAGCATAAAATGACAGTTATCATTAACATAACTGTCATTAAAGTTTGAAGTTTTAAAAAACTTATTCTATGCCACATTATACCGCTGCAATAAAAGATTTTTATTTCAGTGCTTTTTAAAGATCTTTACTGAGAGTGCTAATAAAAGTAATGTGTTTTATATTTTAATCTCTCTCTCTCTATCGATAACTTGTAAATGTCTCCATGTCTTTTTTTTTTTTTTTTTTTTTTTGTGTAACCATTTCTCTTTGTCTGTATTAGTGCTCCCAACCATCAGAATATGGCAGTCTGAAGTCAACGCCACAGCAGAGATTGCACAACCTGCCACTCTGACCTGTGCTGTTGATGGCTACCCTGAACCCATGGTGACCTGGATAAGGTAAATCTCTCCTACTCCTGGAGACATTTGCCAGATTTTTACACAATTCAGTTATTGCTGTTGTGAAAAGTAATTTTGAGACCTGAATCTTAAAGGGGTATAAATATTTGTGGTCTAGTCTGTATTTAATTAATCGGAAAACACCAGCAAATGCTTCTCGTTGCATAAGTAGACGCAGACACCTAGCGTTAGCTTTAGCAAAAGGTTTCTGTAATGTCATGGTTCTGTTCTAATGTTGACAAAAATTTGCAGTCTATTACATTTACAACTTATTACTTTGCTAATTAGTCCAAAACAAAAGTAAATTTTAGGTTGCAGTTATTTCTCAGGTTGCTCCCGGTTTGTACGCTTTGAATTGTTCATTTCACCAGGTGACAAAGCTGTGATTACTTTTTGTCAGCAGCATTAATATGTATGTTATATTTAAAGGCAATTCATGTAATAGTTTTAGACATTTTCCAATGAGCCAAAACAATTAAAAC
Organism: Poeciliopsis turneri; assembly: GCA_922788865.1. NCBI lineage: Eukaryota > Metazoa > Chordata > Actinopteri > Cyprinodontiformes > Poeciliidae > Poeciliopsis > Poeciliopsis turneri. Next base: position 951,737 of record CAKLNU010001078.1, read on the forward strand.
ATAATATAATCAGTCTGTCAAAATGTCAATACAGTTCAGTTAGACGTTTGTTGAATATTTATTGTAAAGTTGACAGAAAAAAAAAAAACAACATATATATGATTTATTCAAAGAACACCACACATCATTCCCACTGTGTGGTTTGGATCTAGGTTGCTACTTCGTTATGCCAGTTATTTAAAATGGTACCGGGCTGCTGATGCATAACACTGAAGTAAAAGCTGGCAGCAACAAACTAATGAGGCAGGGCTAATCAAAAATAATGAGCTGTGTGAATTGTACGTGTTCAAAAAAGGGATAAGTTGATATTATGAATACAAATATTTCTATACATATACATGTAAATAAACTTACATCTTACTTAAGACTTTCCCAAAAGTTCATCAAGTGGTTTGTGTGAGATTAGCATCATTTGAGATGCTAATTAAGCTTAAGATTCAGTGAAAACATTCTAGTTCCGTCAGATGTTTCCCATGTAGCAGAACTTCTCAATAAATGCAATATTAATCATTATTAGATCCCATTATTATATATAGCATAAATTGAATGACGTGTAACACTAACAATTCCACATTTGAGTTAAAGGCTGACTGAACATAAGCATGAAAATATTGTTCCTGTGTGCAAGACACTTCAGCTTATCAGTGATGTTCTGAAGACTTATTTATTCATTGCAATAGGAAACTTAATCACAGGGTAACAAAGGTAAACTGAAACCTGAGGAGCAGCTTGTCAACAATAGCCACATTATCTGTGTATCTGAATACAGCCATTGACAGGCTCCTGCTTTGTTAAACTGTTTCCATTCATCTTGTTTCCAAGACAGCAGATAATTGCAGACAATTTAGATACAGGGTCACAAAGTTTAAACAGCCAAAGAAATACTGTTAGACTTAGCTTTCTGGGTTTTATTGATAGATTCGGTTTATACTAGCTCTGTTCGAGAGGTTCGACATTTTATTAAATACTTCACTGAAAGACAAAACAAGCTTTCAGACACTGGCAAATAGAAGGTTAGAAAACAACGCTTCTTTTAGATTGCTAGTGTTTGGAACAAAGCATGTGTTCTCAGTTGTGACCAGATAGAAATTAAACCGACTTTTGAATACGGCTAACTGTATGCACCATGGATTAGATTGAAAACTGGCCTATTTATAAGCTGTTCATGTTGCACAGCTTAATTCAGAAAGTTTAATTCAGATAAATATTTTGGAGTCTTCATTTCTTTCATTATGTGCTTGGAGTGGTGTGCTATTCTGCTGAAAATCTGAGCTGCTAATTGAATGAGATGTTTTCAGCTCTGGGGAGAATCCAAACAAAGTGCTCCTGGTGTTTCGGCCAGTACTTTGCGCACCAAAACATTTGCACTTAAGCAAAGTAAATCAAAGACTTCTGATCAACTATCAACTCTGACATATGTTTATGTCATTTGGGAAATTACAACTTAATTTGAAGATTTGCAAGACAAAATTCATAAAGAGGATATAACAACTTTGACACATTTTCCTTTCCTGGCCGTTGCTCTTTAAAGTTATATTCATTATTCAGTCTGCCGATGGTTGTAGTTGTCAAAGTGAACAACATTCAGTCCATCATGGTCATGCCTCCAAATATTGAGCAGTTAAAGCTTCGTAGCGTGGCTTCCTTCGTGATCAAGCAGCTTCCTTACATACACCATGACCAGATATTAGCGTTTGGGTAAAATCTGATCCAATCATTTAAAACTTCAACTGTGTCCACGTCTCCAGCTAGCAGCTCCAATAGCCGAGGATCCAGACCCTCTGGATGAAGCAAAACGTAGAACAGGATATACCAGACCTAACAAACATTTAACAGTGCGTTTGTATTTGGGAATGATAATAGACAAAGAAGTGAAAACTTTGTTTCAAAACCCCAAAAACTCTGCCAGCGCTCAGGCCATGTGGAGTGATAAAATTATTATTAGCCACCTTTCACTCCTGAACAGATGACACTATAATTTCTGCTCCAGTTCTGACCTGCGCTGTTAGTCTGACGTGACCGGGCATCGACACTCCCTGTTCTCTCTACAGCTGGCACCAAATTAGCATACTATCTATTAAACGGTCATGCAGAGAATGTGTAAATGTATCTCTTCCACTCATCGTTTTGTTTCATTTGTTAATGTTTGCAGAACAGGACAGTAATTTAGATGGCAAAATCTTATATGTTTAACGTCACACATACCAAATGTGTCGAGAGTCAGTTTTGTCACAACATATGCTCTGAAAACTCCCTTTACGCTGATGCTTGATGGCAAAAGATGAAAATATGCAGCAGTCAGACACACACTTCTTTATTGGGCTGAAACACGGAAAGAAATTAGTCCCAGCTGAAGCTAATTATTACGAATACACATACAGGGTGATGGTTATTAGATAGCGGTTATTGATTGAATCTGCCTACATCGCCAGATGTCTTGTACTGACAACAAATAAAAAGTCAAAACCACTAAAAAAAGACATTCATGCTACTAAACAACACCCACGTCTCAGAAGCTGACTGTAAATGATCTCTGTATTTTGTTTTTTAAGTATATATTTTTGTTAAACATAAATAGTGCAGTAAGATTGCACTGGTTGGTATTTTAACCATATGGAGGTGGACTGACATATGTTAGCACATCTCAGCTTTACCTCGTCCACCTCTTAGATGCAGCTCGCTTTTGCCAAAAGCAGCATAGCAAAATAAAAAAAACAATATGACATGCCATCACCTTGATAAAAGGAAAAAAAAAAAAAAAAAAAAAAAAAAGAGGGGTCATGTGCCCGCTGTGACTAAATTCCCACAATCTTGCAATCCTGAAAGACACATTCAAAGGGCGAAAAACAACTCAGAAAGAGCTACCTTGTGCAATCTGACAAATCAAGGAAAGGCTTGAATTGATTTCACTTTGCGCAACATTACAGTGCGATGTGTGTTCAGGTAATGAAGCATTGTAGAGAGGAGTACCACAGCCCAAAGGATCCAAGCAGCACAATTCTTTAAGCTGCTCAGATAACACAAATTAAAGAGAGCTGCATATCATTTTTGGCTACATGCCTCAATTATGTGCAAGCTATTTCTCTCAAAGTATACTTCATTGCCAGCTGTTGAAGTGTGTGCGCTCCAGAGGAAACCTGCCATCTGTTAGACAAGGATGTTACTTCCTGCACAAACTAGACATAAAGTTTGATTCCTTTATTTGCTTGGAAAATTTAATTTGTTAGTAAAGGGCCTCAACTAACAAGACTGTGGTTTTAAACTACTGGGTGCATTTTGCGTTTCGATGTAGATCAAGTTTGTAGCTTCTTTTTAAACAGACGGTAGATGGAAAATGTGCTTTGGGAGCAAGTTGTAAAATGATCAAGGAACAGAATATATTGTTTAATATTTTCAGAGAGTCTGTGCCTGAGCTTTAGGTGGGCTGAAATGTCAACAGTAATCACTTGAATTTGTGACTATTTGCCAAGAGTGCTTGTGGAGCTCAACAACAAATAGATCCAGCCTACCACTTACTAGAGTTTGCTTCTCTTTTCATCGCTTTAGTTCATGTTCCAATTCATGCTTTTATTTTGCTTTTTAGCCGCTACTCTGATTGGTGAATGTTACTTTAACTCTGTTCTAGCAGAAAAGCGTCAAAGCCTCACATAAGAAAATCTGATATAACCTTTCAGAGAGGATATTTTTCACTATTTTATTTTTATATAGTTGGCAATGTTCTTTTTTTATATTTCATGTATTAAAGTGTCATAGTTAGGGGTTGTGAAGTTTTTTAGTATCCTATGCTATATGCTAAAACGTGATTTGGAAAACTGGATCACTTTTTCTTGTCAAATGCAGATGAAATTCACAAATAAGTGCGCTGTATGTATGCACTCAAAATGATAACAACACAGATAATGAAAATCTACGAAAAGGTTAGGTTGCTTGACATTTTCACTGCACTGCAATTCAGCTGGCTGATAAAAGCTATAACACTTTCCCATTGTTTACAGTAAACACTGACTGAGCTGTTTGGAAATGCTTCCTGTTTCAAATAAAATAACAAACAGCAAAGGTGTGGAAACTTCACTCATCAGTCTTAGACTGTTTTAAAACTAAAGCTGGTATGTTTTTTTTTTTTTTACATTTTTGTTGAGCAGCTGACTACAAGCCAGTGGCTCTTAAGTAGATAGTTTTCTAATTTAAAAGTCTGTATCAACCAAGGTTCCACCATCATCTATGTCTTGTATTATATTAGCAGCGGCAGCAGTGATTTTTAATTTTCAGTTTTAAATAAAAACAATTAGATCATGGCTTATGTTTCTGTTTTCAATTTTGGTTTAAATACCATGATACTGGGGTATTTTCTACATTTTTTTCCTTCACACCACACCCTAGCTAGTAGATGTAAACACCTCTCACTTCTCTAGCTAGAATAACATTTAACATCCTCATGATGCTCCCCTTTAGTCTTTGCAGAAAAATTTGATGGATGTCAAAATCTAGGCTACTCAGGCCACAACCCAGACAGTTATGAAAGACTCGTACTTCAGTCAGTCCGATTCCCCAGAAAATGGGTTCAGTGACCCAGACCAGCTTTCTTACTCCTGCTGAGAAGGATGGGCCCAGTGTTCTGAACCCCACCCAGGAGCTAACAGTCTTTAAAAACCACACTGACAACAGGCTGTTAAAGAAAGCCAATATTAATGGCCATAGAAATTTAAATGATTCTTTTTTTATTATTTTTTTTATTTACCATCTTATTAAAGCATCTGCATCCAATCAAAATGGAAGCTCCGTGTCGACTTCCTTTAGCTGCTAATTTACCAACAGTTCTCATTAGTAAATACAGCAAAGCTGAAATATGACTTGGATTCAGTGAAGAACCGACAATAAATTGGGATCAAAGTGTCAAACGGCTTGCAGAAGTAAAATGTGCTGCTGCACAAAAAGAACACATTCTGTGTGAGACGTTCAGCTTTCAGATCTTCTCTGTTCATCGCCACTTTTGTACTTTATCTCCTGACCTTCCTCACTTTGTTCCCTGGTGGGTTTAAGAACTACTACACACTTTCGACAGAGCACCGCAAAGAGGTCAGAAGAGTGGTGTTGGGATTGGCGGGCGTCAGTGTTTTAACACTTTGTGCGTTATCAACAGGAATGGAGTAGAACTCAGAGATGAGGAGAAGTACGACTTTAATGAAGATGGCTCCGAAATGACTATAATGGATGTAACCAAGCTGGACGAAGGAGAGTACATGTGCGTTGCCAAGAACAAGGCCGGGGAGAGCGAGAAGGAACTCAGTCTGAGAGTGTTTGGTAAGACAGATTGTTTTCTACAAAGTATGTGAACTAGTGACAGGATGAAAGGTTCCAAGTGAGTGGGAATTTTAAATTATAAACATATATAACCCACATATGAGCATGTATGTGTGGGGAGGAAGAACAATAGTATGGTTTATGTCTGTTTTAAGCCAGAAAAGAATAAGGTGTTGTTTTTGTGTGGGTTGCAGTGGGGATGAAACCGAAGGAATTAGAAAGAAAATCGAATGCGCTCTGCTGGAGTCTTGGAATGCATTCGGCTTTTGTTTATTTATGCCCATTAGCTTGTTCCTGTCTGTATTTTGTCCTGTCACAACTGGATTTTCAATTCTCGTCAGTTAAAATTTAGAGTGGGCTGGCTGCTGCAATTTATTTTCCCTAAACAGAAGACTTGGCGTCTGTAATTTCTTCAGAGCAAACAATTATCTCAAAATGATTCAAGACAGCAGTCAAATCTCTGTTTGCCTCATTATTTCAAAGATTTTTCTTTCTCTTCGCTCTCTTTGAAAGCAATGCTTGCTTTACATCAATGTGTGCAAAGCTGCAATCAAACGCTTCTTTTTGAGCATCCATGTTGCTTTTAAGTACAAATCCCAAATGTGGATTTACAGTCCTTGGTTTACTTTTAACTCAACAGGAGTCCTTTATTATTCAATGAAAACTTTCACAGTGTTTGATTTGATGATAATCCTTCATAAAATGCGGAGCCGTTATATAATACAGGCCACTATAATCTGTCTCAAATGTAAGCATGCATTACTGTATGTTCTCAACCTTTCTCGCGTTTCAACATTACGCCAAGTTAAAACTAAAAACTTCAATTTATGAGATGTCGTGTCACAGACAGATGCAAAGCATTGTACAGTTGGAGACATGATACAATGTTGTCAAATTGTATTTGTATTCAGCCCCTTTTTACTTTGTTACTCTTTAATAAAATCCACTGGAATCATCTGCCTTTATATGTCATCTAAAGACAAGAGCAATGATGGAAAAGTTTAGCTCAAAGCATGACTGCCCTTGTCTTAAATTATTATTAATTATTTTTCCACAAATGCATTCAATCTAGTATACTTTTTTTTTTTTTTAAGAATGGGCAAACAAGTATAAAACTGTTGAAGAGACAACTCCAAAGACTGTACTTGTGGCAAAAGCTGTTATTACAGCAAATGCACACAGTATTTTTCAGATTTTTCATTTATTAAAATCACTTATCAATTTTATTTCCCTTTACAATCCTATACCACTTTGTGTTGACCAATCCCACTGAAAGTCAATGGAGTTTGTGGTTGTAATGTGGAAAAGTGAAACAGTATATGCAAAGTTTAAGCCTCCGTTTCTGAAAACACAATTACTATATTGTAAACACTTAAAACTTTTACCGTCACAGAAAATTTAAAACTTTATCAAAGGATCTCTGTTTTTCTGTTTGTTTGGTTTTTTGGCCATCATGAATACATTTACTAGAGGCCTGGATTCGTTCTGAGTTTTATTGATGTGTTTAGAAGTAAGATTATGCTTCGCTGTATTCAGAATTCCAAACCAATAGCAAATGCAGAAAACCTTGCATTGCTTTGAAAGACTTGGTATTACTGTAATAAGACTGAATTTAAAATTGGAAATAAATCAGTTTGAGCTCCTACAGTCCCTGAATAAATACAATTAGACCTGAAGTAGCTCTTGGTTTGCATAATTTAACCATGATTCATTCTTTTTTTTTTTAATTGTCTGTTCTCTTAAGCAAAAGATTAAATGTTTTACTTAGAAGGATAATCCCATTTCCACTATTAAATGCAATAGTGTGGCTTTGTGCTGTATTTTCAGGGGCTCTGTACATTTAAATTCAGACATTTATTCCACTGCTGCACATGGAAAATAGCCAACTTATTTTGTTTACATTTTTCATCTACTATTTAATTCCTGCTTCCTACTATCAAGTGTATTTATTTATGCTGCAAACCACCCAGCTAAAACACGGGGGTGTTATTTCTCTCCAGTTAAACCGAAGATCACATACATAGTGAACCGGACCGCTTCAGAGACGGAAGAGCAGGTAACTGTGACTTGTGAAGCATCTGGAGACCCGACTCCAACCATCAGCTGGAGCTACGGTGAGCAAGTCTTCACCGAAGGAGACCAGGTAAAGTCAGATTTGATTTAACTTAAATCCACTATCATTTTAATAACTGAGCCAACAATTAAACATGGGGAAATAAAACATTTGGTTTATCTAGTCTAGTCTGTTTTGAATGTTTTAGTTTTGTGCTCATGAAGGTACATCCTATGGGTTTTCCAATGTGAACAGAATAATGAAAAATGCATGTTTACCGTCTTTAGCATACTTTATTTTTGATGGATTATGTAGAATCAGGACATTGAGCGGTAACCACCAGGGAGAAACGCAAACCTGTAGGCAACAGGTGTTTTCAGAAGAAGAATTGAGTACCTTTAGCCTACTTTCAAATGATGTATTGATTTGGTGCAGATGGGGGACTTAGAAATTCATTACCAGGCGCTTTCACTAGGTTTACATCTTGTTCACTGGGTTTTTAAATCTTTAATCAGTAGCTAGTTTTGAATGGCCCAGTGCATTGTTTGGTGAAACTCAGTGCCTTTATGATACCTGGCAAAAAAGTATTCATACCTCTTGAACATTATTTTGCATCACAAACTTTAATGTTTATAATTCAAACTTTATTTGATGTGATGGACCAACACAAAGCGGTGCATAATTGTGATATAGAAACATTATTTTGGAAGTTTACAAATAAGAATCTGTTGCTTTTGTATTTATCTGTCTATTCTAAATAATTTCATCTCGGTATTAATCCTGCTGTTACATGGCCATCTCAGAGGTTTGTTGGAGAATAATAGTGGACAAGAAGCATTGTAAAGACAAAGCAGCACTGCAGACAGGTCAGGGAGAAAGTTGTGGGGAAATTTACAGCAGGGTTATTTTGTAAATTAACAGCCTTAGCTTTGAAGATTGCACAAAGTTCTGTTCAGTCTCTGATTATGGCAAGAGTTTGGCTCAAACCTATCGAGACATGGCCATCCACCTATACTCATTGGCAGGGGAACAAGAATTTTAATTGGAGAAGCTGTGAAGAGCTTGTAAATAACTGTAGAAATCACCAGCTAAGGTGAGAGAATTTGTTGACAAGCACTCTGCAAATCTGGCCAAATCGGTGCAACAGAGACGTAAAGTAAATCATTGCTGAAAGGAAGCCATGAAAATGTCCAATTTGGAGTTGGCCAGAAGCCGGCATAACGTCAGAACTTTACTTTAGCAGGATCAGAAAGGTTAGTCAGAGTTGATGGTGAGAGAGGTGGAGCTAAATACAGGCCATATCTGGAGTAAAACCTATAAGAGGCTCAAAATGACTTGAAGATGGGGCAGAGGTTCATCATCATCCAATACGAAAAACCCATGGAATGGAATGCAATGGAAAAGTTCAAATAAAAACATTGTATTGTTAGAAGACTCTCCATGCCATCTAATTAAACTTGAGACTATTTATGGAGGTCCATAAAAAGTTATAGTCTTGATATGCAAAGCTGTTGAAGACATTCTCTGTAAGACCTGCAGCAAAATGAAGTTCCAGGAGGTTATGACTCAGGTGAATTGATTACAAACACACTTTTGACAACAGTGTTATTTTCCCAATAGTGTCATAACTGTGCACTGCTTTGTAATTCAACCAGAGTATGAATACTTCTGCAAGACTCTTTACATTTGAGACAAATGTCCCCCAGTTGCAGGAAAAACAATCTGCTGAACTCAATTATACCACTCCCCAAAGTAAGCATGTCAATTAACGCGATTGAAATTAGTTTCTTACGTGCGACAATGAGCACTTGACTCAGCATATGTGTGTTTTGTACTTTCAATCACTATTGCCATTGTGTGCTCATGTCAGTGATTGAAATACTTTTCAATTACGGAGCTACTGTATCGCCGGACATTCTGCCACCATATTTCAGACTCGTTTGCGAGAGCCAGCTTCTTAATCTTTCATCACATCCTGAATCTCCTGAATGTTTTCATCTGTAATATTTTCCACGTTATTACATGACTAAACCATCAAAAGCAGCGAATACCCCCATGGGGTATTCTCATACATCTATTGTCCACATGGCTTACTTCTTTCAAGGTGTTTGGTGAAACTCACTGCAGTCGAGAAATAAAGAAATAAATAAATGAAAAAAGGGGGTTATATGCTCCAGAGATATGCTTCAGTTCATAGAGTAATTTTGGAGCCGGTCCATTACATACGCTACATTTTCTCCCTACAGGCACATCTAAACAGGATCTATCAGGTATGAAATCCGCGTAGCACAGAAATGTCCCGGAGTAGTGTGTAAAAATATGTCTTCAGCGACAACAAAAACTCTACTGAAACCCAATCGACCTTCTTTGTTTCAAAACAAAACTCCCAGTTGCTTCTTGAAAATTTCCCCCTCCTCCTCAAAAACCTCCCCAAAGGGAATGATCTCATCAGGGTTCATGAAATTGATTTGACTGCTGCATGTTTTCCTAAATGTGGCCTGAAAACTTCACTGATCTTGTGATAGAAAGCACAGAGGGCTAGTTTCACAAGATCAAATGAAAATTTGTCAAGTAATATACTAAAAAACAAAAACAAGGGAAGACATCATTTCTGTGTTGCTTTCTTTTTGCTTGATCATTTTCAAACTTTCCATCACAGCATGAGGTTGCCTGGTCTCAAGCCGAGCTCGGTCTGTGTCGTTTTTCATAACAATGTAGATTGTCTTAACACAGATGTCGGTATCGCTTGGAAATCCTGATTTAAAGACGCTCCAATTAAAGTTTGTCTTTTAAAATATCAGCCCCTTACCCTCTGCAAACTTACTTTAAAAAATATTGGTTTTTTAATCATGAAATCTGGTCGCTTTATACCGTCCACACAAATGCAGCCACCTGTCAAGCCTGTTGGATATTTAAAAATACATACTTTGATCGGAGCCTTGCTCAGAAAGTGCAAAACACACTTCCACCATATGACGCACACCACGACGCACCTACACACCCCGCGCACATGGACGGGCCGCTGAGTAACGACTCATACCTCGGTCTTGTTTTCCCTACAGTCAGTCTCCGAGGAGGAGCATGTGTGGAGAACGCATCTCCCAGCTGGTGCATGTCCACGTCCTCAGCTGTCGCTGCTAGTTTGGCTTAGCTTTCCCATCGTCTCGCAGCGATAACGATAGCGAGGAGAGACTCATTACGGGCCGCGAATAATTCAGAGCTCGTGTCACAAAAAGCGATCGTTTCGGAAAGCCGTGCAGTCGCAGAGCTCTGCTAACAGTTTACTTTTTAAAAGTACAACGAGCGTCGCCCTGTCCGCCCGCGTCGGGCTTTCACATGACACATCAGCTGACAGCCAGCTGCGTGGTGGTGGCAGTGTGATTTGTGCTGTAGAGTACAGTATGCTTGGGCATCTCTTCACAGCTGTCTTTAAAAAAAAAAAAAAAATGATTAGCAGCCTTATTGAATTGCCTCTTCGTAGGTCTGATAAAACAAACTGTTCCTGTGGCGGGCTTTTGGCTGTACGAGGAAACGGCTGCTAATTGTTTCGCTGTCCTGTTCAGTTTGTCCGTCCGATGTGTCTGTCTGTAATGACCATACAACAGCTGCATTTCATCTGGGATCAGTGCGACAAATGTTCCAAATGCTATTTGGGGCGAGCATGATGAAGAGACAGTAAGCATGTTTTCATTACCATAATCGAGGTGAGATTTTTTTCATTTTGGTCAGAGAACCAGCAAAAATCCTGCGCTGTGTTTTCAGATGTGTGATGCTGATTAATAACCTGAATTAATTAGCAGTTAATCTGAAAGTGTGTTTAGTTCTTTGGCGCTCTCTCTCTCTAACTGGTCAGATGCTTTCATTTCTGGTGGAAGAGTTGAACATCATTAGCATTCCGATCTAGCAGTACTGCTTGTCAGAGATTATATTTTACATAGACATCTTGGTTAGTGAGCAGTTTTATACTTTTTTTTCTGTTCCAATGTCTGAAAACTCATGATTTTACAAAAACCTGACTGAATCCCATATTTTATACTGTAGATGTTGCACTTTTGTCTTGTCTGGTGGACACTTAGCAACTACTAAGTGTCCACAGTAAATCACAGTATTGAACAATAACGTCACCTCAAAGCTGTTTTTAATGTCTTTCACAATGTTGTTGTATTCTTTTCAGGTTTGAGTACAACAACATACAGGCACATCTGCATAAATCTGACAAATATTAAAAAGTATTTTAAGTGTTTTCTTCTCTTGATTTTAAGTAATTAGGTCTCAACTATATGTAGAAACTTATTTGAATTTGGAAAGTGTTGCACAAGGAACAGGAATAATCGCAAATCACATATAATAGTTAAGGCCATGTTTCATGGTTTTATTATTCTGCACTTTAATCTCCTTATTTCAATGTTTTAAAGTGCTTTTTATGAATGAAATGACAAGATTAATGAACTATGACAATATATCACTTTCTGCAATTAATCTAAATAATGTATAAGTTTCACTTTCTGAACTACTAAAATAAAATAACTATGATAATATTCGAGCTCATTGAGATGCGCCTGTAGACCATAATTATTCTTTTGCTTTGGCAGATTTAGATTTAGAGTATTATCTGTCCAAGAATTTTTCAACGTTTTGATGAAACTCAGTAATAATAAGGATTTGATTTCTTTAATTCCAAAGAATATATTTTAATTAATTTTTTGCACGGGCTCTAAATAATTTGGCATGCTGTTTTTTGAGCAAATGTGATTAAAAATGTAACACACTGCATTGTTTTAATGCAATTTCAACAGAATTCTCTCTCCTTTTCTTAGCAGAACAAAACGTCTTGGTTGAATGCCAATGGTTTATAACTAAATCTGCCAGAGTCGTGAATCATTTTGGGCTTTACCGTACCTAAAACCCGTGTAGACGCAGTTTGCTTTATTAATGACTAATTCAATAAACAAAATAACTCATTTGTCGCATATTTATTGGAAGACCTACCTCACATTTGCCTCCCCGAGTGAATGCAAATCTGACATGTAGTAAATGTGACACGTCGAGTCGCTTCCTTTTCTGCTTGGAATTCAAAGGTTACCGTAAGAAACCAGTGGTAACCCACTCGATATGAAGGCAAAAAAAAGCATCGTCCCACAGCCATTTAAGAAGAAGCACAGTGTGAGAATTGAGGATTACTGCTGTTCTGTTCACTGAATGAAAGAGGATAAAAGAACCATGTTAAAAAAAATAGAAAACCATGTGGACATGTGGGAGTTTACCAGCTTAGCCACATTTCAGAGCTCAATCAGAGCTTATCTGAGGATAGTTTTGCTTTTGTTTATGCTGCTATCAAAGTTAAGTGATAATATATTTAGTAAAAGCAATAAAAAAATAAAAACTTTAATCAACTTCACATGTAGTATTTGGGTCTTTGAAAGCTTTTGCTGCAAGTCGTATTAGATAAGTACGGCAGTTTAATAACGGAAAATGTAAATGGAGTTTTTATTCACGCTTTGTACATTATCTCCATAATGAATGTTTTGGCTTATTTGAATACATATTAAATATTTTTCCTTGATGCTGTGTTTTCAAGCTGTAATTATCAGAAAGCATTCTGGGTCATTAAAGCGGAAAGATGCAGGGAAATTGCAATATATATAAAACTTAAAAGCAAATAATAGCTATCAGTGTGAACGATTGGCACTGCTTTATGTCAGAAAATGTTATATATATATTTGTTTTTATTTTTTTGCAAAAGCAAGCTAAGCACTATGAAATAGTTCCTCTGGTTTTCAATTGCTTTTTGTCTTTTATTTTTTTATGCTAAAAAGACGAGTGAGGGGATTTTATCAGTAGTAAAATGTGTGAAGAAACTTGTTCTTTACGTTTGAGTGTTTCCAGCTGAAACAGAGGGCTAGACTGTTCCGGCTCCTCGTTATTAACATGCTAGGTCAGATGTGATGAGATGTGATGTAAGGGTGGCTGCAGCTCATTTTGTCCTAAAACAATAGAAATGTTCCAAGGCTCAGCATATATAAAAGGTTCAGGACAATGACAGAAAGCTTAATCAGATATTTAAACTAAAAAAAGCAAAAAAACAACACAGTCAAGGTTCTGTTAACGTGTCTAAATTATTTGCACAAGTCGCTGTTTTCTTTTTTCCCGCTGACATTACAGTTTGAGTCAGAACAGAAGGAGGATTATTGTTTGTGGAAGCGAGTAACAATGGGCTGGAGAAGAAAAAAAATATAAAAAACCCTGATAACACTCCTGGGTGCCAGCAGCACATTGTTCTTGGTGTTTCCTCCTTGAAGTGATTGCGGTAGGTGTCCTCTCTTCGTCCTTTTTTTTGTCTCAGATAAGCACCCGTCACCGACACGACGGTGGCTGCTCGTCAGCTCGCTTACCGCTTACGCCGACGGAGAGGCGACGATCCACGCCGTCGAGTCGCTCGTTTTAATTGGGCAACCGCTCTTTGGCGGCGCTCGGATAATACGCAGCCAAAACGCCAACCTTAATACTGAACGGTCAGCTTTGCATAAAACTCTGCTCATAAGTATTTACTGTCTTTACCTTGGCACTGAGAAAAGGCTGACGATTGTCAAGGATATTAAAGGAATTAGCTAATGTAAAGCCGGTCGACTTGAAACACGGCGTAAGTCTTTTAAAAGCCTTCTGCCAAAGCACTAATGATGATACAGAAGTGCTTTTAGATGTGAATATTGATGGTTTGATTCACTGTTTTGCCCCATTATTATTCCAGTAGATTGCTTCCATTTCCTCTTGCATTTTCTCGCCACTGCATCTGATGAAATAGCTGTTTATCACTCTGCTTGTTGCGTCTAAATAATGTTTTTTTTGTGTGTGTGTGTGTTCCTGCTTTGTAGGCATCGCATCTCATTGGCATGCTTAACATTTTCTCGTCAGCAACACCACAGAGCATGCTGTCCGCAAAGGTTTCTGTCTCGTGGAGTTCTTTCAGTGTTGTGATTTTAATTGGATGTAGCATGTTGTCTACACTTGTTCGAAAAGTCTGTGCTGTCTTTGGGACTTTATCCGCCGAGATGTGGTATAACTGTAATTTATTGGATGAATGTTCGAGAAGTGCGAAGACGCTGACGATCATGGAAAAATTTTACATTTGCAGAAACATGCAATTGTACACACAGCTGTAAAAAAAATTAACTTGGAGTCATAATTAGCATCTTGACAAAAGGCTCAGAGAATATTGGTTGCACATGTGACTGAATTACCTTTTCTGTTAGAAGCACTAGTGCTTAACATTTCATGTCTTTTCCCATGAAAAAAGATTGTTTATCTCTGTACTACAAGCAGAAATGACAAACTCCAGTTAAATCTCCCACCTGTCGACTCCACTAGCTCCACCTGCAGCTAACGCTAAGTCAGTTACCTTTCAGATAGATGCTTACAGTTTTCAGAAGGGTCTGGTTTGACAGTTTAACGCGTTGCCACTTTGTCAATTTCTTTGAGCTAATAGGATTGTTGTGAAATTCTGTCAAAAATGTTAATACCCCTCTTTTCTGGCTGAAGTGGCTCGAGGCCGTTTATGTTCTTTCTCTTTTTCTTCCTTCAGAGGAAAGATCTAAGGAATGTATTCCAGACAAATAGCTCTCAGAATCTTGCTAAAAATGATCAGTCTGAATACAGGGTGTTTTACATATTCCTGCTGCGGACCGGCGGCACCTTTATTGTGACAATGATAAATCAAAATTCTCATAATTTATCTCTATAAACGATAAATACCCACCACTAACATACAAAATCAAAGTAGTTTTGAATATGTTATGTTATACCCGTTTGCTTTTTATAGAGCAACACAAATGTATGTGGTCAATTAGTTGGGCAGTCGGCTTTCCGCCTTACCTCTGATTTCAATAGTGATGGATCACGTTGTTAGTTTTCACTCAACTTTCTCAAACTCATAAAAGGAGGTGAAAATTATATAATTTTTCAACCAGCTGACCGGCAGTGCACAGCAGCAGATGGGGTGGGGGCGCCACTACCCTTCTTCCCACACAGCAGTAGAAAACAATGGTCTGACATTGCCTTGAAAGCGTTAGAAATGATAGAAACAGCTTTACAGAGAATCTTTGAGCTTTGTAGCTGTTGAAAATATGTAAAATCCGTGCCAGATCTCAAAACAAATTAGCTTTTTGAACAATTGCATTTAATTTCCCAAAGACATGAGCATGCCAACTAAGCGTTGCTTCTTCAAAGTTGAAGAAAAACCCTGAAAGCAGCGTGGGTTATATTTCATTTTTAATTGTATCATTTACAAACAAAAAGTAAATATTTTGTTTAGTGGCTTGAATGCGTGACAAAGGGAGCTGTCATGCTTTTGTTTTTTGGAGAACAAAGCTTGTTTCCAGGGGAGAAAAATGCTACTTGCAGAACTCTTGCAGGCACCGATTTATTTTCTTCTAGACCTTCCAATAAAATTGCCTTTTTTTTTCAATCTTTCATCGCTTATTGAAAAGCTCAAAAGTGTTGTTCGGTGACTTCAATGATGAGCTTGCTAACTGGTGTGCCTTGCTGCAGAGAAGAGGCTTTTAACAAATAAAGACAGGACTAAAATGGATTGCGAGTCGATAATTGCTGTATCTCCTTTACCAAAGAAGACTGTCCTATCTCTGTTGTTGCCTTGTATTGAATCACATCCTCCTGATAAACCAAGGACCCTCTTATCTGGGAAAAATAGGCCTTTCATGATTCCAATAGACCTACCTTGTTTTGGTGTGCAAATGTCATAAATTTCACTAAATTCTCCAGAAAGAAAAAAGAACAAATAAAAAAAGACAGCAGCTGCAGGCTTTAACGAAATCAGATATTCAGACCAGGCACTTTGGATGCAAGGTAAATAATTGGGACATTTAATACTTGTATGCAATGTGCTGCATCCCATTCTTGAGAGGATGAGCATTACCTTCTAAGAATTGCTTTGCCTTCTGTCTGTTGTTTCTCTGTCCTCTGCAGGCATCATGGACTCGGCCTGAGCAGCACAAGGTATTCTAAATGCATGGCTTTTTCCTCCACCCATCCATCATTCACGTCAGGGAAGTCTAATTCAATTCCGAATGGATGCAGATCAAAATTCTTGATCAAATAAGGGTCAACGAGCGTATAAAACGCTGAGAATGATGCAGTAGAGAAAGTAGTGCTGGTGGAATTCTGTCCGTTTTGGCTTCACTTCTACCGTAACAATCGTTGCTTTGGAAAAGTATTTATGCACCTTCAATTCGCTCACGTTTTGAGTTGTTAGAATCACAATCTTTAGTGTGTTTTATCCAGACTTAATGTGATCAGCTTACACAGTGTAGGAAATAACTGGGATGCAATAGCAAAATTGTATGTGTGTTTGTTTGTTTTTTAATATATTGCTTAATGCCAAAAGAATGTAAGCAATATAATTTTTTATTTTTTATTTTTTTATATTACTTAAATATTGTGTTTAACAAAATACAATCCCTACCTAGTCACATATTGGTGGCAGTATCATGCTGTGGAGGTTGGGTTTTTTCCGACAATTAACTCGATTGGACTTAATGGCATGACGGCTAAAGCTAAAGCTAGCATGTGGAGTGTTATCACAGATATTCGTTAAAAATTAAAATAAAATTGAAATAAAATTATAAAATATTTGAACATTTCCCTATTATGACAATTTTGTGCTTTCCTAGATCTATCGTTTAAAATCACAATAAAATATAATTATGTTAGTGGTTTTAACATTGTAAAATGTGTGAAAGTTAAAGGGATGTGAATATTTTTGCGAGGCACCTTATATAGTGGTTATTTCTCTTTAAACCTGTGACTTTTTCTTCTCAAAAACAAATCCTCCACATAGTTTTGTTCAGATATATCTGATGAACCAAATTTTTTTTGCTTTTTATGTCAGAAATGGCATAATGGACATAATAAGACATTCATGATCCAGAGGTAACCTCTCTTCCACTTCTGTTCCTTTTCATGCAGCTGCTCCAAATGTACATCTTCCAAAATTACTGCCATCCTCATGTTGTATGTAGATCAGACGTTTTTGGGTTGAAAAAGTTTAAATGAACAAAGGACCTCCAGTCAATAAAATGTAAAAATTGGCTGAAGAAAAGAGCAGCCCTCTGACGCTTATTTCTCCCATCAAATATGTGTTCTCCATATGTGTGAAAATTAGTGAGAAAATCTCCGTCATTTCTGTGCCATCCGCAGCGTTGAGTGAAATGATCAGAACTGCTTCAGATTCATCTTCTCTTTTCGCTAAATGCGTCACTGATCCCCTACT
The DNA here is from genome assembly GCA_922788865.1 of Poeciliopsis turneri. NCBI lineage: Eukaryota > Metazoa > Chordata > Actinopteri > Cyprinodontiformes > Poeciliidae > Poeciliopsis > Poeciliopsis turneri. The sequence goes on from CAKLNU010001078.1 coordinate 969,373, forward strand.
TTATGTGCAATGCTGAATATTAAAAGTTACCACAGTTATTTATAATTTTACTTTGACATCAGCGCTGTACTTTCAGATCATTCTGCGTCCTGAAATAGGCTCGCTATTTTTACCTCCACAGATGTTTCAGATGAAGAGAATTTAGTATAGTCTTGGAAATCAAATATGTGTTCATGCTCAGAGTTTGCAAATAATGTCAATATTTTGTCAGGTCAAATGTTAATATCAATTTGACAGGTTTGACTTGTAGATATTTACAGGAACATGCTCTCCTCTGATGAGGGAGGGGGTTGCATCATTCTTCAGGTGTGTGTGAGCAGCGGTTGCCAACACTGTCAGAACACGTTTGCATCACCGATAAAAAGTTGTGCGAAAAGTGACTCAAGTTTTTATTTTTTCCCAGTGCAAAAATGAATGACTCACCCTGGCCATCTGGATCCGTAATTAGGCGGTTATTCTAAAAAGAATAAAACAACAGGAACCTCTTAAAAACCTGAAAAAATTCACCCCCAGTTACATAAGACTAAGAAAAACGATTTATTTCAGAGACAAATACAAATACAGCCCGACGAATTACACCAAGGGTATTAATTCGTATTAGTATTAATTATTTTTTAGATCTCTTAGTGAAATCTAAAAAAAAAAAAAGACATCCTGGTGGCCTTTTTGCAGCACATGTGGTTTCTAGTCATGAGCTCTCTGGATTTCATTAATGGATGAGGCAATAATAATTTTCACTTTCCGACATAATGATATGCTTTTTTAGTTCACCTGCGCTCTGAGTTGATCAGTGTGTGTCTCTCTGCAAGACATCCAATTACAAATCACACGGGAGGGAAGGCTTGGAAGCACTGGGAGAATACTGAGTGTGTTCGTTTAATAAGCTGTGCAGGTGGAAGGTACATTTGTATGCCAGCCTATTTTATATTTGATGAGACATGAGTTTAACTTGTCCTGTATGTAGTGTCAATTTTGTGCTCCAAGGTTCCTCAAAGTCGCTCTTTGGTTTGAGAAAAGAATTATTACTTGTCATACTCTGCTGTCAGTTTGACTTTATTAGTAAAGGATGCTGATGTCTATGTTTTTTCTCCTCCATCTGATTTAGATGAATCTGTTTTAAAAGCTTCTGCTTTTCGTACAACGTCTCAAGAATGTTATGTGAAACGTTCATTTGTTCCAGTTGTTAAAAATCAAGCAGTGGAACATGCACAGTAAAGATTTATTACACACGGTGATGTATTTTATTAATATTATAAGCCATATTAATACTGATTAATATGGCTTACAGCTCATGAAAACCAAAAATTATGCTTTTGCTTTTTTTTTTTTTTTTTTTTCTTTTTAATAAAATTAGATTGGAATATTGTGCAATTAATTAGTCTTAATTAAATGATTTTTCTTGCAAATATCCCAGAGATTCACAGTGAGCAAAATGTCCAAAGAGTAAGACAGTTGAAAAAAGATTCAGATTCCAATTAAACAAATGTTAATGGAAAATATTATGTACAATGTAAAGTGTTTCTTATATGGTTAATGGCTTTTTTTGCTTTAAAGTATTATGTATTTTCCAGGCACATTCTGCCATTTTATAGCACAACCAAGAAGCCATATACATATATCAAATACAGCTAAAAAATGTCACGTTGTACAAGGTTTCCCCCAGAAAACCTGCTAAGCCCGGTGCAATCATTCATTCTGCGTCCCGTCATGTTTTTGAGCTAAAAAATGTTTAGGGTTGATAGGAAATTTGAAAATATCACTTGATAATTATGTGTTACTGAAAGATTGGAAGATTAATATCTGAAAGCTAACTATAAAGCCTTAAAAAATGCAAACAATTTAAAAAGACTTAAAAAAAATTGCAATACTTAGCCTGGTGGTGGCACAAGTAAAGCCTGGTAGCCCGCCAGGCTGATAATACACTGAGAGAAACCCTGTTGTAATTTAATACTAGAATATTGGGCCTCTGTCTCTTTAAAAACTCCTGCTCCTTCTGAACTTTTGCCTTCAGGAAGTCATCACAACATCTCTCCTCTATTAACCCCTTAATGTTTTTAACAGCGTTGCAGTAAGATGTCGCACATAACGCTCCAGTTTTGTTCAACCTAAGCTCATACTGCCCCTTTCATTTTTTTAGTCAGTAGAACCACATATATCCTGCAACTTTCACTTAACATAAGACTTGGGATCATCTTGTCATTGAATTTTCTTAAATACAACAAATGTATTTGATGACAAAATTTTCCATATCATGTTGTTTCTGCTACCAATATGTAAGACATGTAAAAAATGTTTTATATTTTAAAATCTAAAGTGATAGGCAAATTTCTTTTCTAGACATCTATGTCCATTTAATTAAAATATTGCTTGTTTAGTTTATTTTTGGGATATTAACAAGGAAATAATAAGAACTGTTAAAGTTGTTAATCCTTTCAGTGAAAAAAGAACAGAAAAGAAAATCATATATTTGTGTCTTTCAACAGTATAATTTTGGCCCCTATGGCACTAAGGACTCTACAGCGTTAACTAACAGTTTTTTCTTCCACTAAACTTTCCACTAACAGTCTTTGTCACAGTACTTTGTGAACAGCCAGCTGCTTTAGCAATTATTTTTGTGGCACACCCTACTTGTATGGGTTTTGATTACCGTCTGCTTGACAACTGACAATTTAGAAGATATTGTATTGAGTATAACACAGCATTTTTATTAGTCGTTTTTTTTTTTTCATGTAATTCCAGATAAACTGAATGTTGGGTTTTTATGTGCTGTGAGATACAATTATCCAAATTAAAAGAAAATAAAATATGCCTTACTGTGTGTAATGAATCAGGTTTAGATTTATCAAAATAACAAAATTAGCTGAGATTTTTCAGAATTATCCCATTTACCAAAATGTTGATAAATATATAAAAACATTTTTGGGATCTCTCACACACTGTGCTTCTTTATAAATTACATCAGAGGCTTTAGTGCCCCCCCAAAAACCCCATTCATACCTAAAACTTTCTTTAAAGTAGGTGCTAATGCTTAGATGCAGTGTGGCATGTTGTATAAATCCAGCAATCGAAAACAGCACCACAGGGGTCGACAGAGATAGCTATCTGCACAGGGGTCAGAAGAAAAGGGTAGTGTGTGTTATGTAAGTGTCTCCCTGCTCCCGCTACCCTCTATGCATAATAAATGCCCTAGACATGCTTTGTGTGTTCAATTTGAATACAAACTAACACTGTTTCTCTTAAATGGCTTCCCAGCCTGGGCCCTAATTCAGTCTGTGTAAAAGCATTCTGCCATTGTTTTGTTTTCAATTTGGATCAAAGCCACGAAGGGAACCATAAGAGACTCTTAGATATTCAGGTCTAGCACCTTGTTAAAGGAACAGATGCATAATGTTATTGTATAAATGTGTGCGGAAAAAGAAAGTCAATTTATTTGGTTTTGGTAGATGTGGATCTGATTGTGTTCAGGATGTCATGTTTTAATTTGTTTTGTCTTTCAAATGAATAAAGCATTCAAATACTGGTGCAGAAGATAACTGAATGTTTCAGAAAAAATCTTTCACATGTGGATTCAAGAAGTTAACTTGGCTAAAATCTCCAAAAAAGCTACTGAAAAATTCAAGGTGGCCGCCATTTTACAAGATGGTCATTAGGGATCATGTGTTTTGTACTAAATGTACCTATGATCATCACAGATTACTTTTGTTAAATTATGCATAATTTGACCCATTGATCACTCATGTCTAGTAATAGTTTTTGTAATTTTTTAAGAGGGCCGCCATGGTTGTCATGGAAAATACATGATTGCACTAAAATAACCAAATAGATGGTGATTTTGGTGTCAAATCCCAACCTACACATTTTAAGCCATAGAAATCATCTTGATCTGCAGTTATCTTTTTCTGGTGGACATTTCTGGTGGTTATAATGTTGAGTATGAGATTGTATTAAAATCAGCAATAGTTATTGCCAGTGGTGGTCAAAAAGTTAGGTTCACTAACCATAAATTTACAAAACAGGAATCTTACTAACACTAAACCGCTAAGCACATTTTAACAAATTAGCAGAAGTCAGCACCAACCAAGACGATTGTCATTTTGTCACACATTGTCTCTGTCTGATTGATGACTGTGTGAGATTCACAAACAGCAAAATCCTCAATTACTGATTTTTCTTTATATTATCACTTTAAAGTTGCATGGATGAGAAAATATGATTTGACAAAGTTCATCCAAGTCATGAAAATGGGTAACAGTTGATAGCAATAATTTCCTGAAAAAGCTCAAAATGGTGGCCATCTTGAAAAATGGCCATCATCCTGAAATTCAAGTGGCTAATGGGACTTTCACAGTTGTATGCTACACGATAGCTCTTTGAAAGAAGAAACCTTATAGTCTGGTAGTTTTAGTACCAAATGATAAAAACAGTCACAACAACATCTGTGCTAGATGTGCGCATCTGATACTTCACAAATAATGTCAGCAAATTGGGAGATAAAGGAAAAATAGTTGGAAACGATGATGATGTAACAAATAAAAAAAATATGTCAGCCAATGTGTAAAAGTGCAAGCGTGGAGCAGCCTGTCTGCAGCTGTGCATCAGCATGTTTCACAAGTTAGTAGCTGCCATGTGAAAAGCTCTAGATGGTTCTTAATGCTGTCTTCCATCTATTATTTACCAGCTCTCCTGCCTCGTCATCAGCGTCCCCATGTTTCCATGTCTTTATCGAGCGCTGTTCACCTCCTTCCTTAAGTTAATGTCCACTCTCTTTAGTAAAGGCTGGCTTACGTTTCTTTTTCCATTTCAGGTTACAAACGTCTTTCTGCAAAACTATTCAACGTGACAATGCAATATAGCCATTAATGAAGTCCTATTGTTTTTTTTGTTTTTTTTCCGCCCCCCCTCATACCAAACCTTTTTCTGCTGCCATTTAGAGCCCAGATGGAAATGTAGTAGTGAGAAGCGATGCTCGCGTGTCCTCCCTCACTCTGAAGTATGTCAAGTATACAGATGCTGGTCAGTATCTCTGCACAGCTCGCAGTGCCATCGGAGAGGATGAACAGACCGCTTATCTGGAAGTCCGCTGTGAGTATTGCATTGTCTTAAGCTTATCTGGAAAATAAGTACGGTTCCTAAGGGTTAGGTTTAGGTGAACCTACAGTCACAATGGGCATGCATATTGTGGATGTTTTGGGCTTTTAATTATTTATTTGAGCCGTTGTTTTTCAAATTTGGCATGATTAGACAACATTCAACCCTAAGGAAAAAAAGTAAAGCATATGGAGAACAAATTTTAAACTATTGGGGAACCATCTGTAATTTACAGAGGGTGAAAATTCTGCATACAGGCTGACTAGTATGTGAGTACACGGTCCTTAGTATCCAACCCAACCCAAATCCGTAGGGAATGTGTCCGAGCCCAATCCAACCTGACTAATTAACTTTACTTATAGACGTATGCATAAATTTTTAAATTACAATTTTACTGCTTTTGTTTGTAGACCATTTAGACAAGCAGTGTTCCATTTATAGCTTGTGATTAACATCTTCCAGTTCCATATTGTCACTTGTTGGAACCTCAGGGTGAGTCAAGTTCAAATACTCAAGAGCAAATCATCTGGGATGTGTAATTTGCAGGATCCCATCTCCACTGCTGCTCAAACAGAGCAGGGCAGAGCTGTGTGTGTATGTGGTTTACTATGCTTGTTACAATCTGATTAACTTCTCCACCCTCCTTATTGTGTTTATTTCCTCCCTCAACAAGTTAAGCTATCTACTCTAGACTATAGGCAGATTAAAACAACTTCATATCGTTTGTTTTTCTCTGTGCAGTATGGATTGCAGGCAAGCAAATAACAATGACCCAACCCGGCCTGAACTTTTTGTCGCATTTGAGTTTGGCTCAGGCCATAAATCTAAACGCTATTCCTTAGTAAGTTCCACCTTGGCTGCAGCATTTTGTAGCTATCTCCAAGTTTCAAGGGGAACATAGAGTTTATTTCAATTGGTTATTATCCTGACTCAGACCCAGGATAACAACCACAGTCTACACACGTTCTTCAGGGTTGAGGTCAGGGTCATTGCAGAAGTCTAATGTCTGGAATCTGTATCCTTTCCTGCCAGTTTTGATTTTCATTTGGGATCATTATTCTATACTGATTTGTTAGAAAACCAAAGTGTGTCTAAGTTTCAACCAGGGAGCTGTTCATTTGGGTTGAAGAACTTGGAGGTACTCCTTGTTCTTCATTGCTCCATCCTATGACAATGCTGCCACCGCTGAGCTCAACATTTGGTACATAGCTCTTAGGTTTTAAAGCCTCAACTTGAAGGCCACAAACCTACTATCTAAGGAGTTCCTGTTTTGTAGAAAATCCTGACCCTTATACCTTTCATCTAAAAGGCGACAGTTTGCGTCAGATCGGCCATACTTTGGCTCAACTGGGTGTTGCGAAAGACTAGAATGGGATCCCAAATACTTATAAAAACTGAAACTAGAATAGAGGACGGAAGCCGAGGACCACACCCCAGTTTTAACCCTGTGAAATATTTTGGAGTATGCTTGAATGGGGCCTCTCTGCAGCAAACAAACCAACTAATTTAAATAAGTTCTGATTTAAATAAGTTCTGCTCAGAAATGTGGTGACATATAAATATTCACACTATAAAATTAAATAAATCATTAAAAGCCCCATAATGAATGTGTATGAACTTCCAACCAGAACTATACACAAGTTAAAGAATATTTTTAGTTGTTTGAAAGAGTTTTCTGAATCACTTTCTTAACTCCTAGATACACCTAAAATCCACGGAACAGTTGCGGTTTACACCTGGGAGGGAAACCCGGTCAACATCAGCTGCGAGGTCAAGGCTTTTCCCACAGATGTGTCAATTGTTTGGCTCAGAGATGGACTGCAGCTTCCAAACTCAAACACCACCAACATCAAAATCTTCAGAACTCCTTTATCCAGCTACCTACAGGTACTGACTTTAAAGTACACTTTGCAACTTAAACATACATAATGTATGCATAAAGTTTTTCCCATGTCCACAGACATATCCTGGACCCCCCATCACCTTGTGTCATCAAGATTTCATGAGCATAGACTAAGAAGTGAGGGGGGTTTTCTTCTACCCTCATTGTGGGGGGGAAAAAAATCCATGAATAATTCAGCAGCATCAAGGCTCACAGCAACACATGAAAATAGGCTATTCTGATGGGCAAACACAAAGGTCACCTTCATGGTGTTTGACACATAAGTTTGTTCATCTGTTTAGCCATGCTTCCCTTCATATGTTCACTGCTCTATTTTCTTCTCTCCTCCAGGTTACACCAGAGTCTGAAAACGATTTTGGAAGCTATAACTGCAGCGCCTCAAATGAGATGGGCACCGAGTCCAAGGAGTTCCTGCTCATTCAGGCCGGTCAGTGATCAGGCTGTGGTTTAAATCTCACTCTTATTTACAGCATTTGACCTTGACGTGTAATTGTATTAAAAATACATCTCAGCGGAGTATGTTGAATATTTCAGTAATAGATGTTAAATATTTACAGGATGTCCGGAGAGCCATAAAATGTCTTGACAAGTCTTAAGTGTGTATGTATGTGTGTGTGTGTGCGTGTGTGTGCGTGTGTGTGTGCGTGTGTGCGTGTGTGTGTGTGTGTGTGTGTGTGTGTGTGTGTGTGTGTGTGTGTGTAAAATTAAGACCTTAAAATGTCTTAAATTCATTAAAAAATGTGAGTAGGACTTTAATTTGTTAGTCACAAGTCTTAAATGTTGCCGAGGCAGGACTGTTTAGTGTAGTTTTCTTTTCTCATGGGACTTTTCTATTAGGGAAAAGTTTAATTTCCTCGGAAACATCTTCATTGAGTTCTGTGACTCGAGGCCATTGAGGCTACTGGTAACTGGCTGCTAAACTACCCTTGTAACAAACGTTGCAATTTTGGTCCAAATTCAAACAGTCTACCGGACTATCAGGTGTGAAAACACAGAGCAGTGCTTTAGATGTTATCTTGCTCTGGGCTGTAAAACAGATTTTACACTCCTTTTTAAAATATATATTGGCAATAAGAGCCAGCATAAGATTACACAAAGCAGCAGTGTTTGTTTAGATAGAAGATAAATTTAGATAAAAAGACATCAGCTCAACTATCAGAAACGGTTATCTTTGTCTTGTATCAAAGCCCTCGGTGCGGTGTAAAATAAAACTCACTGTGTTTTCACTTTGCATCTGCATAATTCAACTGAAGGCTTTGTTGAGAAAAGTACAAGTTAATAATGTTACACCTTCATATGAATGCATCCATCTTCATAAGATGAGAGGAAAAGAGAAAATCCAGGTTTTAAGCCACCATCTGAAGTGACTAGAGGAAAAAAAAGCAGCATTTTTCACTTCGGGCAGAAACCACAGTAATTACAGTATTCCTTTTTACTTCCCAGATCAAAGTGATGCAGGACAGAATGGAGCTCGATTTAGAGTGTAGGAATCCCGCAAAGCCACCAGAACTCGGATATTCAGTGTTTAACTGTTTCAATTAGTTAAACACTTTTAATAATGTAATTTTCCCCAAAATGGATCGAGAAGTGGTTGGTGAACAATGATTTTTTCATGCTGGGAAATTTAACAAAGGATGATTGAAAGTCAGAATGCATTTTCAGCCCCTTCTGCACCTCACAGCCGAGATGGTTTTTATAGGAAGGGTAAAATAAATCTTTATTTTACTAGCACCAGTATATTCCTGAACACTTACTGTTCATAGTTTAAATGTTTTCATACTTCTGAAACACAGAATTGTCTGTGAGCTAAAGAGTTTAAGTCCATATACAATTTTAATTTAAGCTCTGATAATGGTTTTTAGGTTGGTTTAATGCTTTCTTATTTTTATTTACAGTTTTGCTTTTATATTTTACATCAAACGACATGTTTTTATTTCGCTCCCCTGAGCTTCTTTCTCCAGGAACTTATATTTCTAGAGTTCTTGTGTGTATTTTTACACTGCTGTGTTGGACTGTGCTCTTTATGTAAATTAAGCCTAATTATCAGTCCTATGTGCTGATGCTTCCAACAGATAAATAATAAATCTGCGAGGCGCACTATGACCACGATTGCTCAACCCTCCATGCAAATGAGGTTTATTGTGTAAATACTAGCAGTTGTTTATGATAAAGAACAATTTAAATGTTGATTTAGTGGATATTAATCATTATGTCTAGATTAAAGAGTCATTACAGTTTTAGCCATTTGTGATCCAATGGCAGATTCATGGTGAAAAAAACCCCCAAAAAACACAAACACAAAATGTAATTCATTAAAATCGTTTAAATGTGGTGGGGCCAGCCCATGAAGTAATTTGTATACAAATATGTCATCTTAATAGATTATTATATTGTCCCAATTAAGAAATGTATGCTTACTTACTATTTTTACAATGATAATATGGATTATTTATTTTTTTATCCAGCATTTTCAAAATCTGCTTATGAAGTCTATCTACTGGCTTCAAAGCCTGGGGTCCAGCTCATCAAACTACAAGGCATAAGAGATAAAATTGTGGTGTCACTAATTCAATCTGGAGAGACTCAGAAAGAAAGAAAGAAAGAAAGAAAGCGATTAGAAAAGTTTATTGACATGCATGAATTAAGTCTTTGGCGCTCGGGCCCCGGCGAAGGACATCGAGCTGTGATTCGCGATCAGCTCGGATGAGCATTCCCGATGCTGGTAGGAATGTCATCCCCCGGGACCCGATACTGGTGGTTCAGTGAACGAAGAGAGCCAGGACAGTGGAGGTGGAGAAGGGGTGGAGGTGGGTTGAGTGCAGCAGCAAAGCGGAAGATGCCATGGATGGACGTCCTTATCAACTGGGGCATGGTCAGTGATTGGCCGTGACATGGCTTGATCCAGTGATGATAGGTCGTCAGTGACGCGGTAATTGGATGATGCAGGTGGGGCTAAAGAGTCTTCCGGTTTGAATTTACGCCGAGGCTTCATGTTTGAAAGTTCTTTTGACGGATTATTTCTAATGTCTCTAAACTTAAAAAGAAAATTTAATTTGATCTTTTCATTTTAAAAAAATTAAATTTTTAAATGAAAGTTGTGAATCCTTCATCATGTCTAGATATTTAAACTAAAGCTTCTGTATTGGTGTGGATGTTTGTTCAGCAACATTAATATTGGATCTAACTTTCTGCTTATTATCTAACTTTGAAAATAACATGCTGACTGACTAAATTTTCTTTTAGCCACTGACAAAGTGGCACCATTACTGACGACAGTTTCTTTTTTTTTATTTCACAGAGGTTCCATCATCGTTGGTCATTGATGAAGTGAGGCCTTTCTCCACCACCGCGCTCATCCAGTTTGGAGAGCCTGAATCAACTGGAGGCGTTCCCGTTCTCAAGTACAGAGCTGAGTGGAGGATGCAGGGCAGGAGCAGCTGGATGCAGAAAGTCTACGAGGTCCAAGACGGTAAACGCACACATAAAAACTAAACTGCAACATTGTGCAACATTCACGTAAATGTTCAACAAAACATTTAGTTTTTTTTCAATGAATGTTTGATAAAATCTTACTTTATTTTTTATGTTGTTTTTTTATGTCGATATAAAATGTCAGAAATATCAGTGCAAATGTAAAAATCGATATTCATACATTGCTTTGTATATAAATGCTAGATAAATTTTAAAAATGTAGGAACATTTTATGGTATTGTTCAACTGCCACCAAGTGAAAAAACATTGTTTCTTGGGCCAATATTACCATTAATTACAGTTAAAAATTTATATCTTAAATCAAATAAATTCAAATAAAACTGTAAATAGATTTGACATATGAAACTGGCATAAGTTCTTTATTTATCCTTTATTTAAATATTTACAAGGAATAAAATACACACATCTTTTAATGTTGGTCAGTGATTATGTATTGTACTTGTACATTTAAAACCATCCATAATTATTTCTGTAGAGTTTTAAATTACTTCAATTTTTATGGCTTATGGAATTATAAAACTGTACACATGTATATGATAATTGAATTATTCCTTACAGTTGTAATTAGACTATCGAGTTTGGAATTAATTATCAGACAAATTGTCTCTTTGTTGGATCATAGCACACTTGGCCATCAATAGAAACTGTGACGTTGACAAAATAATTGAACCGGCTGCTGTTCTTGTCTTCCTGTATGGCGAGTTTTGCTACATTTCTAAATGGATTAATCAGTTGTCTAAACATTGTTGAAGTGAAATGAGAATCCAGCTAATCAGCTAATTGCGTGTTCGCCGATTAATTATGCATGTATTGTTGGAACGGGAGGGAATTCGTTTATTGTTCCGCTCATCGAAATGATCAAGGTGCTCTCAACAGAAACCGTGCCGTCTCTGATATTGTAACAGACTTCGTCAACGAGGTGACGATCACGGGCCTGAAGCCGGAGAGCCGCTACGAGGTGAAGCTGTCGGCCATTAATGGCAAGGGCGAAGGAGAGAGCAGCCCCACGGAGCTGTTCAAGACCGAGCCTGTCCGTAAGTGCACAGTTGACAGCGCAGTGTGAAGCTTTTATCCTCCTCTTCATTTCTTTCATCACAAACATATTACCTGCAGAGGATTTCTATAAACACATTATCGGCTGGTTGCCGGAGATGTTTGGACAGTTTCACAAAAGCAGAGTGATTTCAGTCCTTTCTTTCTCCTTGCCAGATTTTGCTTCTCTATGGGGGAATGTTTCAATTCATGAAGCAGTTATTCTAAAAGCCATCTACAAATATTTTTTACTCTTATAATTACATGCCTATTTTGTTACAAAGTCTAGTTGGTTACAGCACTCTCATGTTAATTATATTGTAATTTACTGAAAAAATTAAAGGTTTAATTTCATTTTCCCTAATTGCATTGAGAAATTACAGAATCACCAACAGCATGATATGGATAAGAATGAGTCTTTTGCCATCATGACGGCTTTTACTCATCAGGACAAGGTGTACTAAAGTCAAACATTATGTTTTAGTATCTCAGTTCAAAAAGTGAAACTCCTAATTTATACAATTATCACACACAATAATATATTTCAAATGTGTATTTGTAGTCATCTAAATGTCTACAAATGCAACCTGTGGCTCTTTGGACCTTCCACAATCGCTCTCAATATCTTTGGCTGAAAATTAAATGACGGTTATTTAAAAATAAACCATAGAAGATTTCTACCTAAAATTATTATGTGTGACACTTGTGGCTCTAAATAAGTTTTACTTGGCTGGCCTGAGAGGAATAATGACTCTTTAGGATGTAAAGGTCACAGACTCCTGGGATAGAACAATAAAACAAAGTGTTTTTTAATCCTTTTTATTTTTCAGCCAACATATTAATGAGAAAATCTGCTGATTTATTGCTTGTCCAGCAGCCAGTCAATGACACCCTCCACAGAAAAGATGAGCTACAAACACTCCTTGCTAAAGAAGCTAGCCTGTCCTCAATACCAAAAGCACTAGTACCAATATTCCCTTTGAGAACCTATGAAGGTTCCCAAACGGAAGAAAATCAGAGACAACAGTCAACAGAAACATCAATGAGAGCAGCTTGGGCTTCTTTAGCACCTCAGATGTCCAACAGGCTGATCCACTCCACCTTCCTTTGATGTAGTAATTTATGCAAAAAAAGCCCTGACTGCATATTGAGTGCACACACTGGACTGTACATGCACTTAAAGGGGAAGTATTGTATTTTTGCTGTGCACATAGTGCTTTTTTATAGCACAAATCAAGTAACTATCTTAACTAGAGCTGCCGCTACACACTAATCTCACGATACTCGATATTCTGCTCACAATACGATGTATAGCATATTCAGCAAACCGTACAATTCCATACATTTTTAAGATTTTCTGAAAGATTTTAGGACAGTGTTTTGGTGACATTTGTGACTTCCATAGACTTGGATTAAATTCATTGAACTGATGGCATAATACTGGTTTAATAAATGTTTTTATTATACATTTATTATAGATTTACTTTATTTAAATGTTAATTGGTTGCTTTGCGTATTTAGTTATGGAGAAAAGGAATCTTTTTTTTCATATTCATTGTTATTAGAAAATGTAATTTGTTTCATTTCATTATTTAATTAATTGTAACAGGTTGTTTTATTACATGTCATTTTCACTGTACACGTGCAAGTTGGAACACAAAGAATTTGAGTAGGATTTAATGTATCAATAAGCTTTGAAATTGGGCCTCTATCGCTTTAAAACCTCCTTTCTGAAATCTCTGCCTTGAAGAAGTCATCACACCACTCCTCTATTAACCGTTTAACAACATTTTTACCAGCGTTGCTCTGAGAAGTAGCTCATATGATGAACTCAGCTGATCCGCAGTAATACCAGGTGTTAGCTAATTGCTGCTGGCTAGTCTGAAGGAGCCAGTTGCTAATTGCTGAAGGAGCCTCTCTTTTCTGAGGCTACTCTGTGGTAGCCTCAGAGAGAGTTACTCTCTGAGGCGGAACTGCAGCTCTAACATGGAGCTGTGGCTGCAAGGCATTTTGCACAGCTGAGTGGTTGCCAAGGGCGATTAAAGGATTTCTCAAACATGCATGAAGAGAAAAAATTGAGGGACCAACATTATGTCGTGACATAATACTCAAAAAAGTCGATTTTACATAATATTGCCCCTTTAGGGAATAAACACTTATTTATAATTAGTTTTCCGATAAACTGTTTTCAATAATTATTTGCCATAATCATCAGGATAAAGAGAACTAAAAATAATCTTCAAAAAGAGTTTTTAAAACTGTTACAGTATGTAATAAATGCTTGATATGAGTTTCACTTTATGAATTGAAGAAATTAACTTACGTAAAATTTCAGTATATTGATTTGGACCAGCGTCGCCTCTGAATCCTGTGGTCACAGTTGGATCTTTGGAGCCTCTTCACTTGTTTGAGACTTTTAGGTCGACTGTGTCACGGCTGATGCTGTAGGAGCTGCGACTGGTCCCCCAAAAATGGCTTGAAACGTAACAAATGTGAAAAGTAATCCGGTGCTAATGTATTTTTCAACTCAAATTTGCATTGTGTAATCAGCAATCCACTTATCTGATCACTATCTTTTCATAATGCACTGAATCCTGATCTCATGGTTTAGTGTTTAGTGCCCTCTGTTGGTTGTGTGTTTATAAAGCAGAGCCTCCCATGATGACTTACATTTCTAATTTTTAATGGCTAATTTTTGTATCCATTGTTCATTTTTCTCTGTTGTCCTCAGCGCCCATTAAGAAGAGTAAGTGATTCATCTGTTGTAGATATAGGTTTAGTTTTAGCTCTGGTTAACATTAATGGAAAAGCTTAAAGATGTAGCAATAAGGTGAAACACTTTTTCTTGTTTTAGCCATATTTTCAGTCTCTGCAAATTAGAACCACTGTTTTAAAAAAAATGTCAATAATTGTAACTCTTCTTAAAAGTAATCACTTTCTTTGTTTTCTAAACAATAGTTCTTACACAGCACCAGAAATTAAACTTCCCAGATTCTTCATTCAAGAGATTTTTTTAATCGAGGTTCAGATGGTCATTTGTGTAGAAAACTGATTTTGATTGTTCTCTTGTCTTACGTCTCCAGATGACCTTTTTAATTTTTTCACAGACGGAACAGGTTTGTTCTGTAGCAGCGATAATAGAAGCCCTTAGTGCTGTAGCTGTTTTTGTCTTACGGGATAACCTAGTCACCCCCACTGATTAGAAACATTTCTAGCATCGTGAAGGCATTGCAAAACCTGATAAGTTCCTCCTGCATTCGTGACCTCGCATGCCCCGATTTTCACTGCAAACTCCTCTGTGAACAGATTTATTTTTATTATTATTTCACTTTCATCCCATGAGTTTCAATCTGATACACACAAATATGAATAATAATGTAATTCTGGGTTTGGAGCTTGTAAAAAAAATAATTGGCTTAGTGACACTGTGATGAATTAACAGGAAATCTCCGTATTTCAAAAGCCGTAAAATTTTTTGCCTCTGGTTTCAGCTACTTTGGGGATGAGTTTGGGGAATATTTGCATTTGGATTAAACCCATCAGCATTGATTAATCAGCTGCCTTCTGAAGGATTAATTCTGCCTAAATCAGGATGTAAAGTTGTTTGATGTCTCTTGCTCTTCTCACATTGAGAAGCCAAACAGAGGAATTAAAGTGCCTATTAACAGTGTTTATAGCTTTGCTGTGATTTAGTCTCTTTTTAGCTTGTCCTTAGGGTCACTTTAGTTTTTCTCTCCTCCACCCTTGCCTCTGTTTTGTCATCTCCCAGCAGAGACCTGCAAAAGTCTTCAGAACTTTTTTTAGCATTTTGACATGTTACAAACACATTTTGATGAATTTTACTGGAATTTTATGTGACAAATCAACACATAATTCTCAAGGGAAGGAAAGATGAAGGGTTTCCCAACATATGCACAAATAAAAACACACAAAAAAAGATTTATATTAAGCAGCCTTGAGTCTATACGTTGTGGAAAGTACCTTTTGCTGCAACTGCAGTTTTTTCAGTCCAATAGCAACCAGCTTACTAATCCTTGATTTGATTGTTATTCTCTTAATTTGTGTTCGTTAGTCATAAAATTCCCAAAAAAATAAATCGAAGTTTGTGGTTGCAATGTGAGAAATGTTGAAAGTGAAAGAGGTCTGAATGTTTTGTCCTTCAATTGTGTCTTTTTACTGTTTCAATCACTCATTTCATGTGCCTGTTTGACTTGCATGGTGCTGATGGTTCCTTCAACCGTGCAGAAGGTAACTTGGTGTTGAATTTTCTTGGACGAAGAAGATTCTTAACTTCAGCTGATGAATACAACAATTAAACACCACATTATGTGCTTCTGTGTACGCATGTAATACATTAATCAGTCATGTCGGCGTCCGGAAGGGGAGGGGGAGAAAAAAAAAAAAAATGAGGGAAAACCAGAGCTGGTCATGGCACTAGGGAAGTATCGATAGTCTGCCACATGACGGATGTTGGCTGTTTATCAGTTGGCTGTGTTACAGTAAATCAAGTGTGTAATGAAATGTGTTTGTTATAATTACGAAAGACTCATTGGTCGTTTCTTGCTACCATTTATTCCTGGAGACATCCCTTAGCTCTGGTTTTCTCTCAAGGACTTGAGTATTTTTACATTTAATTTGCCTAATTGTTGGTCATTGTTAACGCTCTAAAAATCAACACCTTGCAGTTAGATCTACTAACTTGACTGAATTGAGTTTAGGAGGCAATAAAATGACATCTCTAAAGACTAATCTATGCAAAAAGCTTGCTGTTTAATACTATGAAGTTGTACAAAATTGTTTGGGTTGCAGTTATTCATTTTTTTCCTACATAACCAACTGGTGTAGCAGTTAGATTGTATCTTATGAAATGTAAGATGACAGGATTAGTTACATATTGCAGCTTTAAACAAGTGAATATTTCATCCCAGCTGGTCCCTTGGCATTCTTCATGCCAGCTGACTCTCACTCAGCAACAGCAGCAGCAACTCAGATGAATCAAATAAGCATGTGGTTGTGTGTCATTTGCCAATTAGTGCAACCTGACAGCATCTTAGGACAAGTGATTAAAGGTCAACTGAATAAAAGAGGACCAGAGCAGGAAGAGTGGCTGGATTTAAACTTTGAATTTAACGGTCAGCTAACGATTGCCTCCGACTTTGCTTACTATCAAACTTTATTTGATATGGCTTTGAATTATTGAGTTTTGAAATAATCTTTGTGTTGCTCTTGTGTACCTTCAGGAAATCCTAATCCTCCTAAGCTTGAAGGGTCAGTGGAGCCTAAAGGCAACTCCCTCAAAGTCAGCTGGATTAAGCAGGATGATGGCGGATCTCCCATCCTGCATTATCTTATCCGCTATAAACCCGTGAGTTAACAATTCATGCATATTGAGCATAAAAGATACCCTCACTTTGGGCTCCAGTGTGCATCTCTGGGGAAAATACATTCCCAGCATAATTATGCTTTTAAGCAAATATCCGTCCACGCCGCCTCTCTTACGGCATCTCCAGGTTAATATGTAATTCCGCTTTCCGTTACATCAACAGCTTTTTTCTTGTTCTTCTAAAGTTTACGCTTTGCTGCCTTGAAAGCACGTTGTTTATGTCGATCTTTGTCCTCAGATCCAGACGTCACAGTGGAAGCCCGAAATCCGGATGCCCAGCGGCAGCGAATACGTCGTGCTGCGTGGGCTGGACTGGGACACGGAGTACGACGTGTATGTGGTGGCTGAGAACCTGAAGGGGAAGTCTCCGCCCGCCACCATGTCCTTCAAAACATCTGCAGAGCCAGAGGCCTTCCCAGGTACGCAACATCTAAACGGGGGTGCAACAGGGTGAAACACGGGAGCCAAACTCAAAGCTGAAAAACGAGTGCTGCAGTCTATTCTTTAATTTAACTCACATTAGAAAAGAGAAAAATAAAGTGTAGAGAGAAAGTATGTGCATCTTTACAGATTTATTTTTTTTCATTTTGTTTTTTTTCACACTTAAATGTCTCAGATCATCATTTAAATCTTAGAATCAGATAAGGATACTAAACACAGAAATACAGTTTTCTAATTATGTAATTCATCAAGGGAAAGAAAACTCTTCCATCCATCCATCCATTTTCCGTCACCCTTCTCCCTAACGGGGTCGGGAGTTGCTGGTGCCTATCTCCAGCTGCGTTCAGGGCGAGAGGTGGGGTTCACCCTGGACAGGTCGCCAGTCTGTCGCAGGGCAACACAGAGAGACAAACAGGACAAACAACCATGCACACACACACTCACACCTAGGGAGAATTTGGGAAGGCCAATTAACCTGACAGTCATGTTTTTGGACTGTGGGAGGAAGCCGGAGAACCCGGACAGAACCCACACATGCACAGGGAGAACATGCAAACTCCGTGCAGAAAGACCCCGGGCCGGGAATCGAACCCAGGACCTTCTTGCTGCAAGGCAACAGCGCTACCCACTGCGCCACTGTGCAGGGCTGCACAGTGGCGCTCTTCCAATTAATGCAAAAAATATAATTTCTCAGCGGAACTGTTGTAATTTAGTTAATTGGAACGTTTCAGAGTGGAGCTTCCAGGTCCTGACCTGGAATTTGGGCCAGAATTATCTGCTTGATGGCGTCTGATATACACCGCTCAGAGAAAGCCAAACGAGAATGCACAATGTAAGGTTCTGGTAATCTACTTCTAGTGAGAGTAGAAGAGTGGATGGTTTAACCTATTGAGGAAAAAGTAAGAAGACTTAAACAAGCGCACTGCATGCGGCTCTGCTCAAGCAGCGGCGCAGATAAGATCCTATCAACCACACATCCCAGATGATTTACACTTGACTCAACTTGTGGTTACAACAAGCGACAAGATGGAGCTGGAAGACGTTAAAATCTAAAAACGAAAGAAAACGAAAATCTTTAAAACATGTCAGGTCTAATTCAGGCGCCTAAGTTGAAGTTCAATAGTTGGGTTCGATCTAATATAAACTGTTTTGGAGTATGAAGAATCTGCTTAATTTCTTGCCACATCATCTTAATTGGATTTACCTCTGGCTTTGGCTGGGCCATTCAGAGACAGACTTGCTGGTTTCCTTTAGATAATTGTTCTGCTGTATGACCCAAGCGTCCTTTAGCCTAAAGTCACAACCTGATGGCCAAATATTCATCAGGATTTCAGAATTCTGTCAATTCCTGCAAATTGTCCAGACCCTGAAGCAGCAAAGCTGCTCCAAACGGCCATGCTACCACAAAGAGGCAGGTTGGGTTGCATAACCTTCTCCTATTCTATCAACATATTAAATAAAGAGTTAAAAACTGGCTTCTGGGTTTCTTTTTTTCCTTTTTGGATGCATCATTGTCTGATACTGAAATCGCTTTGATGATCTGAAACATCTAGGAGTGGCAGAAAAGTAACAAGACAAAAAAAGTTCTTTAGGAGGTGAAATACTTTCTCATAACTGCTATAAATATCCATGTTGGATAAAAATTATTTTTTATTTGTTGTCTTTGAAACCCGTGGCTGAATAAGCTTGAGTTTGTGTTTCACAGGAGGATGATTTCCTCTGATCCTGTTTTTCCCCCTTGACCTGTGTATAATTTTAACCAAGTAGATGAAATAGTTTTCCTCCGAGAGGAATAACTCTTAATTAACACGTTCAGTGAGGTCCTAACTGCAGTCGAAGCAGCTCGTTACTAACGGTAGAAAACCCACACAGCCTGTCAAATTCCCTTTAAGTGCTAGACCCTGTCGAGCGCTTCGCTGAAGTATCGCAACAGGCCATTATGTCTTCCTCTCGCTTTTTTTTTTCTAATTTATTTCCCAAACTAAAGCATTTTCCACTCACCGCCACTGAGTCACCCATCCAGTCAACACAGTGTGCTTTTTTCCCCTTCCTTTTGTGATGTGCTTTTGCTTTGATGTGTTGCTGCTTCTTTTACTTTTTTCTCCCTCAAATGTGAGAAATCATTTTTCTTAGTTTTTTTTTTTTCACCTTTGGTTTTCAGAGCTGAAACATTTTTTTCACGCTCTCTCTCTCTCTCTTTCTCTGTTTTCCCCACCCTTCTCTTTTTTGCTTTCATTTCCTCCTCTTTATTTTCTTTTTCTCTCTTTTCATCTCCTCGCTCATTGTTCCTGCTCTCTCTCCTGATCCTGGATATTCGTGTGGTGGGCCCACGTGAACATTTTCGTCCCGACCTGTGTGCGTTTTGGTCTGGTTTGTGCTGTCTCGACCCACAGCCACTCAGGGCAGCTCATCTGTGACGTACACTTTGGTCCTACTCATCTCGCCCCTTGTCATTGCGCTTCTGCTGTCGTAGTTTATGTTTGGGATCTACATCGTAACGACGGAGGAGAGCCTGCCTTTTCTCTGGCCTGGCTTTCTTTCTTTCTGGACGCTTTTAGCCACTATAGCGGACTTTCTCCATGACAGATGCGCCTCTGTCATGGCGGCGAGAAGGCTGTTGTGTGGTTTCAGAACAGACCAGACAGACTTAATGAACCAAAGGCAGTGGAAAACCTTCGCCTCCCACAGATTCACTCTGCTCAGCATTAGCACAGCTAGCCATCAGCACTTGACAGAGAGGATTGCCAGTTACAGTTATGAACAGATGTGGAGTTATAATAAAAGTTTTTTTTTTTTTAAACGAAACAAAACGTAGCACTTGGAGTCGAGTGAGAGCTGAGTACTGAACCTATCTGTTTACATAAACACTATTGTGTTTCATAAAATTGTACTCTAGAAGTTTGGAACAATAATACTGACAATGCCGGGGGGGGACTCAAATATTTTTATCATTTATATTGGCAAAGATTCACATAATGTTTACTGAAATATTAGAAAACATTTATTTTTGTGCAGATTAATAAGATTTTTTTCTCTTGTGCAAGTGTTTTTAATCTGATGTCCACAGAAATTCCATCATGTTTTTTATATATTTATATGTGGAAGGTGCTTCATTCAGCTGCAGTGCTGTGAAAAAGTATTTGTCCCCTAACAGATTTATTCTGTTTCATCCATTCCGCCACTTGTATATTTTCAAATAGTAAAAGGTGCCGACCCTCTTGGAAAAGCAACTGACCCGATCCTAAATCATAGATTAATTAAAGATTAAATGCATTATATGGAGAGCTGTGTTCAAATTCACTAACTTTATCCAGGCCCGACCTGTAGAATCCAGGAATAACCTAAACAGAACCTCGGCTTTACTTTTTCGCAGCACTGCTTGTTTATAATTTGGCAGACATATTTACTTTGGGCATGGGTCTGTTTTAGGGAATTTTTGTGTAAGACAAGGTTGTGCACTGAAATACATATTTCACAGGCAGCCAGTTTGAAACTGATCATTTGAACATCTTTTTTCAAACAAAAATGTTTGAATCAGTCAAAACATAATTCTGCCATGGAGAGCCTGTTAACTATTTGATAGGGATGTGAAAATTTGGGCCGATATCAGTTATTGCAGATAACCTCCCACAATCCTTTGCTACATCACACACATAACACAATACCAACACCCCACCAGAAACAAACAACAATATGACAATAAATATAAGTTAATATTGGACCGGTTTTATTTCTGACCAATACTGATATACTAAAACATTGCTACACAGCTGCTAGTGCTGATGTTTCATGCATTCTTTGAGAAATTTCATGCACTCTTTGAGATTGATCAAATTGCTGATCTTGGATCAAGCAAAGCAAGCGAACAGCCATTTACACGTTTTGTATTGAATTAATCTTTCTCTGATTCAAAAATCTGTGAATCGCAGTGGTGAAATATTGTGTAGATAGAAATCTTAGTTACTTTTGATGAATCTGAGAAAAGGATTCATCAAAAAGAAAAAAAAAGGAAGCCCTCATCGTACCGCTTATATGGTTTGAAATACTTACTGTGGTAGACATTGCCAGGTTCTCTTGGTCTGTATGGAGCATAAAGTAAAACTGTGCAGCTCCTCCCCTGGATGTTGTTGTGCAGTGTCAATAAATTAAATTTCAAAAAAAGCCTTTGGAAATACTTCAAGTTGTAAAAACTAGTCATGTGGGAATTTAACTATTACCACACAGTTGTGCTATGAATTTGACACTGTTTTCAAATTGAATTTGGGACGTCTGTTAAGCAGCTAACAGTTCATAACGATGTTCTGCACAATAGACATACATCACTACATTTATGAGGCACTTACTCCATACCTATATTTAAATCTGTGCATCACAACAAAAACACAAATATCATAGATAACACACGTGTAATCAATTGTGTATTATTTCAGGAGTAATAGTAATAATTGTTTCAGTTCTGTTTTACATATGTGATTATATCTAGGTATCATTTTGTTTCAAAACCATGTGATTAATTTTTACTTAAATTTGTCACATGAAAATTGCATGCCAACCCATGCCTAATTTAGCCAATAATCTGCATAATCAAAGTTGAATCCATGCAATAAACCCAATCACATAAAACATTAAGTCATCGGCAAAAAAAATTATTGCACATGTTCAAAATAACATGTTTGCATATGTGAGAAAGCAGGTTTCTCCTAGCAGAATACGGTGTTGTGCAGGGTGTTAGTTGCTTTAATTGTCAGTAGTCATAATGTTATGGCTGATTGATGTACATATTAAAATATCGCATAAGAAGTCCGTAACAACTAAAGATAGTTTTAGATGAAGAGTAAAGATTCAGCAGGTTTTTCTGTTTTTGGAAATGGAAATGTTGACCCACATGTAACCAGCAACACTGTAAACTTTGGTTTGCTTGTTTTTCTAATACCAAATAAATTGCTTGAAAATAAAAAGATGTACACAATTTTTTCCCTTAAATCAGATCTTTTCATATGAAATACACATTCATCCTGGTTAACATTAGAGGAAAATTACAACAATTCACACACTGCTGACTCATGTTCAAAATCCATTCAAGGCAACTTGTCGGTAACCACTCCTCAGCAGGTACGTTCTTTATTTTCATACAAGTATTTGAAGCTCCTGTAGCTTTGTAGCACTTTAATTTGGTGGTTTGTGTTGTTGTGCGTCTCACTGCAGTTTCTCACTGCTCTGCATTGTATCTCTTGTCTGGCAGATCTGGGCGAGGAGGGCCCGTTCTTCATGAACATCATACTCTGGGCAGGAATCCTTGTTGTAGTATTTATACTCCTTCTGCTAGCAGTGGATGTCACTTGTTACTTTGTCAACAAATGTGGCCTTATCATGTGCCTGTGTGGAAAATCAGGCACAGGGACGAAGGGGCACACGTTGGAAGAGGGCAAAGCTGCTTTCGTGTGAGTATGAAAGATCACATTTAAGTTTGTTTCTCTAATTTGTTATAATATGCCAGCTCTGAGCGAGAGAAAAATATGCACTAGCTATTTTCTTTCCAAGTACTGTGTTTATATTTTTAACTAAGTTCACACTAATAAGTTGTAAAATTGTACTTAGTTCATGTACATTTATGAAGTCATTTAAGTATCCATTTATATTTTACACTTGAAAGTGTCTGATTAGTAATGTATGTGTATATGACACAGATGCCCTTTTCTATTACATTTAGCATTTTTATTGAGTTGTTCTACAAGGCCTTTCCAAAATAAGCAATAAAAGTCCAAACACTGTAAAATCACAACAGTAACAAACTGCTAATTTTGTTTTTGCGTCCATCAGGAATGAGCACAAGTGTATTGCCGAACAGAACTGAACCATCTACACACAAAATGCTGAATACTTAAAATTCAAAAGATATCTAAATAACCATTTTTCCTTTAACAAAGCAAAACATACACAGGCTTCTTGTGTCCTGAAAATCAATCTACTCATTAACACTACTGACTCATCAGTGTATGCAATGACAGATTTGGAAAGACTAGATTCACAGCTCTCATTGCATCTTCTCACACTAAGCCAGTAAAATCAAATGTTGGTCAGCACAACATTTGATTTGTGCTGACCAACACAAATTGATCTTGTTGATCTTGTAGGAAAGATGAGTCCAAAGAGCCCATAGTGACAGTCAGAACAGAGGATGAATGCACAGCCAATCACAACGCAGCCGGACCGATGGAGCCCAACGAAACTACACCTCTCACAAAGCCAGAGTGAGTAAATAACAGACAAATAGCACTCAGCAACTTTTACGCAAAGGTTTTCTTAACTGTCCGACATTGCACTCCACTTTGAAGAATTGTCTTATTTAACAACACTTAATTCGCCTTTTCAATCTGTGGAAAAATTCAGTTCATTCTTGAGTGGAGTCCACTGGATTGTGTTGCTTTTCCTTTCCTCCTCCCAGTCAAAGGGGATTACTGTACTTTGTGTTTCTGCTCCAGCTCTGGAGATTTTCTGTCTCATTATGTGAAGGTTGAAGCAATACCAGTAAAAGACACAAAAAGGCTTTGTTTTCTCCCCCAAGTGTGGTCAATTCATAAAGCCATTTGACAGCCTCAACCAGCCATCTCATACCAGAAGTTTGGAAGAAAAAGCAAAAAACTGTAGAAAAATGCAGAATGAGATTGTCACTGGTACTGTTTAACCCTTAAAGGTGGTTCAGTGTGGTGCTGTAGTTCACCTTAGGAAGATTGGTGCCTTTTAAGTACATTAGTTGAGTAGTCAGTGTACTCCATGTTGGTGTGTGTATGGGATGTATCCTTTAATGTTCACTCACAGCATGATGCCCCTTTTTTCTTTTCTGTTTCTTGCTAAGCTTAATAGTTGCTGTTTTTCAGTTGCTTTTGTCTCTGTTTGTGTAACTTTCTGAAGCCAACTAATCCCTCTGCATGCTCTCGTTCGGGTCACCCCTCCTCTTGTCACAGTCACCCTGGTGTCTAGTCTGTGTGTCTCTGTTCTCTCCCTGCTCTCTCAGGCTGGTGGCTTCTCTGGCACTGGACACCCCCACCTCCGTAGCCACCAACTCAGACACAGCCACCGCGACCATTGATCCTGCTCAGGAAAGCCCCTCTAGCGAGACCACCACACTCACTTGCAGCCTGTCCACCCTGGCCAACGAGCCCTCGCCCACCCCGCTCACCGCTCCAGCCCCGACCCCCGAGTCCAACACGGCCCCAACGACCCCCGTGGTCTCCTCGACCGCCGTCGAAGCCAAAATGGCGCCGTTACTTGAGGATAGGGGGGCTAAGACCTCGGAAGAGCCGGAGAAGACTAGCAATCCTCCTGCCACCCCCGAACAGTGTAGACCTCAAAAGTCTGGAACGCCAATTCCGCCAAAGCGCAGACACTCTCCCAGACTCGCCGCTCAGAATGCTAAAAACAGTCCGCCGGTTTCCCCTCTCGCCGTGTCTTCTCCTCTCTTTCCAGATGGCAAGAAACCTGCGCCGAGCCCACCGGTCAACAAGCCCACTCAGCGGGCCAACGCCGAGGCCTTAAGCAAAGAGATGCTGGAGCAAACTGCTGCCCCGACAGCGAACACTGCCCCCCCAAAACCAGCCCCAGAGTCTAAACCTGGTCTTCCAGATTCTACCGCTTACACCTTTAGTGACTTTGACACAGATAATCCAACCGATAACAACATCCCCACAAGAAAACCCGCTCTGATTAACACTCATTCAGATATCCCTAATGCCGTCGAAGATCCACACCTCAAAAATCCCGTCACTCTATTGGCAGACGTCCCCTCGCCTTTACCCATCACCGCGATCGCTTCGGCAGTCCCGAACGACCTTCTCACGCCGGGGTCAAACCTGTACGACTTAACAGCTCCGGACGCAGTGCATAAAAATGCAGATTTAGAGTTAGAGCTGAGAAACAGCGCAGGAAAACACTCCCGGCCCCTCTCAGACCTGATTAGCTTAGAGAGCCCGTCCGCCGTCCCCTCTCTGCCCAGTGGAGACCAAGCAGACTTCCCTCCCTCAGGCCCAGTTCTGGAGACTTCAGAGACTCTCAAGACCGCTCCTCCTGTCAACGATGAGTACGGCTCCCTCTAGAGGTTTATCTGTGTGCGTGTGTCGTTCGTGTGAGAGTGCGTGTAACTTGTATGCTCATTCATTCACCACCGCATCTTGCCATTGACCACACAATATCAGATATTGCAATGGTAAACTGTGGTAATGACATTGGGGTGAATTTTATTTGTTAGTGGAATGTTGCAGATAGAACTGATCCGATGGTTGTCATTTTCTTTGCCTGTGTGTGCCAGTTATTCATTGTGGGATTTGTAATTTGGAAACCAAACATTAAGAGTAGTTGAGCAAGTTTTTAGAAATGCAAGTTGTCAAAGGGACAGTTTTATGTAAAGTCAGCTTTTGGGCTTTACATCATGTTATAATGTTATTATCTATCAAAAACATGCCTGGAGTGTCGCCTTGATTCTGTCATGCATGTTTGAGAGATCATTTAATTTGCAGTGGCAGCCATTCAGCTGTGCAAAACTGCCTGGATGGACCGAGTGCGGCCTTTGAGACACAGTTTCCAAACGTCTGCCTCATGGAGCACCCATCCATGTGATTCCCCCACTCAGCTCCTTCAGACTAGCCAGCAGCAATTAGCAAACACCTGGTGGAACTGCACATCTACCGAGCTCATTATTCGAGTTACTTCTCAGTGAAACGCTGGTAAAAATGTTGTTAAATGGTTAATAGAGGAGTGATGTGACGACTTCCTGAAGGCAGAGTTTCAGAAAGAGCAGGAGTTTTTAAAGCAACAGACGCCCAATTTCAAGGTGATAAATTACAAAGTAAATTCTGTTTTGTCATATTTTATATATTTATACATATATATAACAAAAATGGCTCAATGTGCCTGGAAAACTCATAATGCTGCCCCTTTAACTGAGCTCAATCTGGGTATACACATCCAGTTTTAAACAAAGTTAAAAAAAGGATTCAGTTATGTTTATTAGCACATCCAGAGCCTAAATCACATGTGTGCTTTCAAAGCGGAGGCCCACAGTGATGTGAGTCCACACATCAAAATCTGGAACTCATTAATTTAATTTAAGAATGGTCGACATCGTTACTGACTAATTTACAAACTAGCAGCAGGATTTACCTCTTCAAATAGCTCTAGTTTACTCTGAGGTCAGGAAATCACGGGTTTAATTTGCTTTGAACAATTTTATTGTGCTTTTTTGTTTCTCACAAAAAAGAAAGTAAGAACAAGCCCCCCAAAAAACATCCCTAAAGAGATTTCAAGGTAAATAAGAACCTAATGACAATAATCCAAATTAAAACAAGATAAAAAAAAAAATGCAATTTCAGCTAAACACAGCATAATGGATGCAATAAATATCCAATTCATGAAGCTTTGTCCCCAAGCACAGCGTTTAAGAATCTGGTTTGTTTTTCTTGAAAATAAAAATGTAGATTTTGGGTCATTTTCAACAGGGGTCACAATGGATACAATATGATTCAATCATACCTTGTGTATTAATTCATTAGCAAAAGTGATACTATTAAAACAAACTGAATTTAATTTAGAAACAACAAAACTGGACTTATCTATATTTATTCGCCTTTTTTGAAAATGTAAATAATTACAGGGTTCCTACAACATTTAAAGGAAACTTATTTTTTTAAAGCAACAAGGATTTTTAGAGTCCAAGCGTGGCAAAGCCAACCACTGTCTGGAAATGATATTATTGTTTGTCCCAGATCTTTCTCCACATTTACTTAGGGAGATACAAAAATATCAACTGCCTGCAAAAAGTGCTGTAATTTTCAGAGCGATTACACATAATGGATAGTGTGACATGTGAGAACGCCTGCCTGCCTGCCGCGATTCATTTTGACGAGATTTAAAGATCACCGGTTACCTACGGTGCATTCGGAAAGGATTCATAGTATTTTTGTTATTGCACAGCCTTACATAAAATGCATCTTTTTCTCTAAAATTCTACATTGAAATACTTAAATATGAAAATGTGGGGAAAGATTTTTTTTAGAGTTTGGCAAATTTTAAAAGCTCAAAAAGCAAGAAATCACAATGATGCAAGTATTCACAGTCTGTATCGTGAATAAATATTTCAATAAAAGTTATTCTTATGCAGCTTTCAGAGCTGTAAATAACATCATTCAACATATTTAAAATACAACATAATTCAAATATTGGAGATTATTTGTTTTATCAATATTGACTTTGACATGAACTCAACCTATTGCTTCTTCTTTAGATTCATATTTTCCACATCCAAAATGACAAAAAACCAAAACTGTAACTAACATGAATATATAGAAGGGATGTCATTTATACACATAAAACAGGCAATGTGTGTAGAAAATAAAACAAATCCAAGCAAATATTACCTTTTAAAAACAAAAACAAAAAAGCATCGTCTTCAAAAGTAAAGCACTCTCTTAGCAACCTGAAGTCACCAAGAGATGCTATTGATCATCTCCATAGAAACCATCACTTAAACAGCAATATGATCCATATTATGTGTGAAATGCCTTTCTGGTCGTAATAATGAGATGCATCAGTTCAGGCTTTAAGTCCATACCTTCAAGCATTTCCTCAAACCTTTATCCAGAGGCATCGAGAGATTCCAGCCGGTGTTTGTTCCTGTGAGCTGCTGAAGGGAAAAGCTGGAAAAATGGGCTTCAAATGGAAGCGGGGACATTGTGTAACAAGCCTGGGGCGCTTTTATTCTTCTATTAATAATGCTCAGAAGTTAAACAAAGCCAAGCTGATTATTATTATACATTTGCTCAACGTTTGACTTTAGGGAAGAGAGTCAGAGAGATGTGGGAATGTCATTATCTGTTTATTATATCCGACCTTGTCAAGGTGGTGAAGAAATATGTAAGAAGACGTCTTAACTGCACCGCCATCTTACATATTGGGTATCGTTTGTTTCTAGAAACCCGTTTTGTTTGCTGGGATTTCCTTCTTTTTTTTTTTTTTTTTTCTCTCCCCTTTACCACGCACACGTTAACATTTCTAATTTTAAACTTTGTCTCCTTTTCCACTGCAGGAAGATATTTGCTGATGAGAAAAGCAAACTGGAGGAGGGAGACCTACCAACCCCCCTGATCACTTCGGCACACAACAGTGTCATACAGACAAACGCGACAGAGAGCAAAGTATGATGGGCCAACTGGGAAACGCAAAAAAAAAAAAACAACAACAAAAAAAAAAAACACCCTCTCCCCCTGCGCCGCCCAGTCGCGCTGTACAGCAGCAGTGACGGGAAAAGCTTTTATTTTTTAGTGCCCTTAACGCATTTAACACCACACACCTCCGTGGATCGGTTAGCGCGCACTCTGACTGCTTTCGTTTATTAAATGTTTACCACAACCTGCAGAGTTTATCTTTAGCTCCTAAGAGATTTATTTATTTTTAATTCTCATTTTTACGGAACCAGTCCGGACACTTCTGCTTTTACAAAAGGACCGCCTTGTAAATGTGTGAACCTTCAAAAAGAAATAACTAAAACCGTGCGTAGTTTTGCCGACTACTCATGAATACTGGAATATTATATGAAATATAAGTGTAAGAGAAAAGGACTATATATATATAGAAATTATTTTTCTTATTTTATTGTTCTATTGTGCGAAACTTAAACTTGTTTTTTTTTATTATTATTATTATTATTATTATTATTATTTGACTTTTTGTGGAATAGTCTCTAAGTAGCTTGTTCTGCATGTCTGACCTGCAAGTGGTTGTAAAGTTTTCACTGTGTCTGTTACAGGGATTTTTAACGCTGGCGTCAATTGAAAAACCGAGGCCCGACTTCAGCGTTTAGACGTGCGGTGACTTGCAAAAGTGTTCAAAGCCTGAACCTTTTCACATTTTGTTATGACCACAACCTTAAGACGGATTCAGAATGTTCAATACTTTTTTTTTTTCTGAATCCAAAACTGGATGCCGTTCATTTCCTTGATTCATAAACTGTGTTGAATCATATTTCACTGCAGTTGTTTAGGCGTAGCTCTGTCGTTTCTACACACAGTGACGACAGTACTTTTGCAAAAAGCTCAAACTCAGTCAGTTCAGATGGAGAGAATTGTTTTGAGTCTAGGTTTGGTCTCCTGCTAGAAGCTGAACCTCCACTTGTGTCTTGAGTCGTTTGCAGATTCGGACAAGTGTTGTTGCTAGCTGGGTCATTTATCAGGGATGTCCAAAGTGTGGCCTGGGGGCCTTTCATGGTCCTGGAAATGATTTTGTTCAGTTAAGAACCTGGTGACATAAGACAGCTGAACATTGTCTGTTTTTATTTTAATAAGGCAACAGTGTAAGGCCCGTTTTGTGTTTTCAATATGTAGCTTTAATAATGTTGACCAGGAAAAACAAAGAAAACAAATTTTATTTAATAAATTTGCCAGTTTTGGCCCCTGTGGGGAAAAAAATAATTGGACACCACTGCCATGTATGTTGTAACTTGTACTTTTCACAATTATGCACATTTTTGTGTTAATCAGTCTCAGAAACTAATAAAATCTGTTAACGTTTGTATCAAAATGTGAAAAAATAAAATCAAGAGGAATTGTCACTTTTGCAAGGCAAAGTATTTGTTTTGGTAAATAACGAGAACAAAAAGGCCGCAGCTGCAGGAGGGAGATATTCTACGATGCAACAGTGTGCATGATCAGATCAGATATGGACCAATTTGTCAAACTTATTCTGTCACTGCCTTATAATAGTGCTGTTAAATATTCACAATACCATGCATTTAATGAAAAAAAAAAAAGGAACGTCCTGAAGACGAGAGACGCCGGCGGAACAGCTGACTTAAAGCCAAGTGTTTGGAGGGAAAAAGAAACAAAAAAACCCTCCAAAATCAAGTGAATGTCATGTGACCGCCAGCTGAATAACGACATTTGTTCAGAGAACGAAGACGGTTTGTCTTCTTGACGTTTGGAGATTTGCTTCGAAACGCTAAAGAAGGAAAAACAACAACGGAAAAAAAAGCATTTTGTACTATTCAAAAACGACTGACTCCTCTCCCCTCCCCATCCCTGCCTGCAAACTCGTACACTGTACCTGTGTGTCAGTAGACTGTCTCGTCATCAGTTTGTATGATAACCTGTATAGCTTTGTTGTGAGGGAGCCTATTTTTTTATTTTATTTTTTAATTTGGTGTAATATTAGACGAAAAAGCACATCAAGTGTGGTCATTATAGCAAGTGTAGTGTATAAAAACTGTCTGTCTCTGGTCACAGCGCTATATAATCGCCGGCTGTAGTGAGGGAAGGTGTTTCGAGCTTTGGCATGAACTCAGTCAGTGCTTCATAACGTATAAACTACGAGGTGCAGATATGTGCTCCTGTCTGTAAAGAAGAAACCCGTTCTCATATTGAATCAATGTGTATTCCCTGAGGAGCTTCTTCTGGCATAACTACACAAAGTTTTTTACTTCTCCCCCCGCCCGTGTTTTTTGATGTGCCGTTTGGATTGATTTTTGTTTTTTTTTTTGTCTTAAATATTATCGTCTTTTTTTTGTATAAGAATCACTCACTGAGAGCAGCTGCCTGATGAGTTGAGGAATCCCGTTGGGCAGGAAGCAGGTGAGCCACCTGAAACAGCAGAAATCATGTGTTTTTCTTTTTGTTTTTTTAAATGAAGCTTCAGACATCAAATGTAACTCCCAGAAAGAACGGAGTACAGATTTCTTCTCATCCCGCTTCATTCTCGTCACCTTGCTCTCTCGCCTCTGGATGCTCCTAACTGTTTTTATTGGGTGAAACTCAGAAAAACATCAGTGTACAGCCTGAGCCATCGCCCATTTACAAAATAAAAATGGTTTCCGAATCCAATTTTCTCCTAGCCTGTTATTTGTATTTACATTGTTTTCTTTTATTTACTTACAGATGCGTGTCAATAAATCTGAATTTTCGAGAATGATACTCATATTTCCATCACAAACAGTGGTATTTTTCAAGCATTCATAAGGTTTAGGATTTACTGGATAACTGCGGCTGTTAAGAGAACTGCATCCAAGTGTTTTGATGGAAAGGTGAGTGGAAGAAAAAAGTGTGGTAGAAAATATTAGAACACAAACAGATAAAGTTGTCAATAACTTTGCAAATCAAATTGATTCAACACAAAATATAAACTTTTCAATAATATTCAAAAGTGAAACATCATACACATTTCTGTTATCGTGGTTTCAGAACACCAGACCAAAAATCACCTATATAAAGATGTGGCTTTGTACGCATGCACCACATGTGCTGTAATTAGTCACAGCTGTTTCTGCATGAGTTACTGCATCCATGCGGCATGTCCTGGAGGCGTTCATAACCAGTGGCTTTGAGGTTACTTTAATAAGGGGGTTCTCACTTGCCTCCATTACTGGAAGGTCTCTTTCCCTTTGTGAAATATCTTATCTTACATTTGGATTTTAGGTCAGGCAAGTTGGCAAATGGTTTCAGTATCCTTGTTAAGCTCGTCAGTAGAGGGAAGAATAAAATACGCTAAGATTTCCTGGTAGACGACTGCACTGACTCTGGATTTGATAAAATACACCGGACCGGCACAGAACATGGTTCCCCAGATCATCTTTGTGGACCTCTCCACTCTTCCTCCAGATTCTGGATGTCAGAACGTAATGATTTCATTCCTCTCAAGTTTTGATCAACATTCTTTGACATATGACCCCGTGGTCCACCAGCTCCTTTACCAGCAACGTTTTGTCGATTATTCTTGCTGTCCAGGGTGTTTGCTGGATAACTGGGAAGTAACCAGTTTTCCCCATAATTGTGTGCCATACTAACAAATCCATTTTTTTTTTTTTTTAATGTTAAAGAGTCATCAAAAAGCTGGCTTATAGCATATATATCACAACTAACAGAAATGTTTGAGAAATATAACTACTGAATGCAATCAATATGAATTTCCTGAAATAAATTCTGAATCTTTTTCTAATTTTTCTCGCCGTTTTATTTTCTACTCTGGTATTGATGCAGTAACACGGGTTGGACGGCAGATGGCGGTGATGGCGTTTTCATTTTTTTTCCCCCCTCTAAATTCCTCCTTCCACACGACAAACACCCTGGATTACTTACTGAAATGTTACAAACCAAGCAGGTTGTCTTCCTCCTCAGAACTTATCAGAATGTTTTATTCGGAGAGAGAAAGAGAGAGTGAGAAGCTGGATCCATGTAACTCTTTGAAAATATGTTTGTGCAGGAACAAACTTGATACATCCAGGGTCAGATGTCAGAACTGTGTTCCAGTGCCATATTTTCATGTGGCATTCCTTCCCTTCAGGATCTGTTGTGACATAACCTGAGTTGTGTCAACAAACACACCGACACGGCCTGGAATCCACTTTCAGCCACTTTTTTTTTTTTCTTATCTATTTACTCCATATAAAGTTTTATTTCCCAGTAGAGATATGGATCCATTTTTTGCCCTCAGCCTGTTAGAAATGAACCTGTCCTGGTAAATTTGGCATGTTACTGTTGTTCTTTGCTTTCGTCGATGCATTCATTGACTGATGTGCATTATTACACTTTAAACAATGTCAAGATGATGGCGACTGATTTCTGGATTTCCTCACTCTGCTGCCAGTTCTGATGTCCTGGAGATCCGCCTGACAGAAACTGTGATGGAGAAACGAGCCCTGATGCTCTCAGACATTCTCACAGCCGGTCAAGCCGACCGCTGGCACAGGAAGCAGGAAAGCCGACTTCAGAGTAAAGCAAGAGACAAGCTTTTAATAGTCACTAAATACACTCATGTCCTTTGTTACCCAAACATGAACACCATAGGTCCTTAAAAGGACTTAAAGTTAGTTAATAAATAAATGAATACCATGGCATTCATCATTTTATTCTTCCACAGTTTCACCAAAAAAAAAAAAAAGGTCGAAATGTAAAAGTAGCAACAAGGTGCATCTCATAATCATGTTTGGTATGATGACACTAAATAAAAATACCCGTTTCACTGTATTAATATGAAAAAGTAGAGGAAACTAAAACTTGAGGAAAGTAGTTGAAGTTGTTCATAAGTTGTTTAACAAAGCAACTTATGAACTATATCGATACTAAAATGAATATCTTCGGTTTTTGTTTTGTTCTTCCACATAAAACATCTGCATTTTCACATTTTCTACTGAATAATGTTTGTCACGCCTTAAAATCTGTAATACAGACACAATCTGAAACATATTTGAGCTCTCAGTTCGAGAAGAAACTGTTACAGTTTGACTATCTTTTTACTCTTGAAGAACATTCATATATTAATATAATACTTAAAACTGTTTCTCTGCAAATTGTAGGTGAGCAAAATATTGTAATTTTATGTTAAAAACTTAGTAAGTTGGAACCTAAGTGTTTTTTTTTTTTTTTTTTGAACTAATATTCAATTAGAAAGCGTAAGATTAACTGGTTGGATTTATCTTTTTTTGAGGGTTTTATGTGTTCATGTTTCAAAGTTGACATCAGCATGACAAAAGTCAACAGAGTTGTCATGGGGACGTGATGGACACGGAAGCGAAAATGTCTGACATCAACAGGCTTTACATATTCATGCAAATAATGACGTGGTGAATTCTGCAGAATTATGAGAACAACGAAGAAAAAAGTTTTCACGTTAATTGCACAAACAAAAATCTCCCAGCAGGAGGAAAAATGTTTCAAGAAAGCTGTGAAGGGATGAAGACAGAGATGTAGCACACTTGAGTTGGATTTTTGTCCAACTCAAGTGTGCTTGAGTTGGACAAAACTCAAGCACAACATGGACTGAAAGCTAACACTTGTCCTGAATTCAGTTGAAATGCAGGCCAGTCTTCAAATGAAAAAAAGGAAGTGTTTTTATAATTTACTAGTTTCACAGCTTTACACTTGTCTGCATTACTCCATCCAAAATGTGTCAAACTCAGGTTTTTGGGCTAAATTGGAACCAAAAAGCAAAATATCTGTTCGTAAAGGTGAAGGACAGACCTGCTGGCTTTGTGTAAAGCAGATGTGGCTGTTTTTCAATAAATACAAAGATTTGGCTGCAACTTTTTCCAAGTTTTTCATTTCAGTCCCTTCAGCCAACCCTGTAGCACAAACTGAAGCCATAATAACAAGCATTGTTGCCAATTTTACACGTTTAGCCTCAGGAATCAAGATTTTGACCTTTCGGATTAATCCAGTTCCTGCTTCAACATGAAGGCATTTTATTTTGAAAGCCCAACCCGGAACTCCCGCTTCCTCCCCTCAGCTAAATTGACGCGCGGCGGCAGGCTGATGATTTGCTTACTTGAAGCAGGACCGAGTTTGGAGCGGGTACTGTGAAATGTGTAAGCATGATGTTGGCTGGATAACCAGCGGAGGACTTTAGGAAACGGAGGTAAGAAGAAGCTCCGGCACCTGACTTTTTATTCCCATCGAAAATCCCCCTCCCATGTCAAACACTTTTTAGTGTCTTGCTCGTTTCACATGCGCGCGTGTGTATGTTTTGGATATTTTTGTGAATAAAACCAGTTTGGGGGTCAGATTTACAGCGGATTCGCTCCAGTGGAGACGCGGACGTCGAGACAAGTTATCCCTCTGCCCGATTTGGGATTTTGGAAAACTTGCCCGTTCGGAGGTCGGCGGTCCATTTCCAGCAAAACTGGGTCTGTTATTTTCGGACAGGATGCGCTCCCTCGCGCGCACACACAGGAGCGCAAGACGGAAAGAGCGCGCGCAGACAGACTCCCGGGGGTTGGCTCGCCGTGGGGCGCGTGGGAGCGAACGACCGCGGATTTGCACCTGATGCGCTCCGGTGTGTTGCGGCCAGTCGAGGGACGGCGGCATCAGCGGAGACGCTGCCGAAAGTGCTCCGGTAAACACGTAAACGTCAGCCGCGTCACCAGGTGTTGGGATTTAAAAGGAGTAAAATCACACACCGGAGCAGAGGCGGAAATCGTTTTTTAGGGGACTTTGGTAACTTGTTGGAGCGTTAAATGACCACCGGCGCACGTGCGCCGCGTCGGTTAACCGATAGTCGTCCGTTCCTGGCGTTTGGTTGGAAACAAGCCTACCTGTTGAGAGCGGGGACGCGAGTGTGAGCAGCTTGACAAATTGAACCGTCACCTCTCAGTATGCAGACGCTATTACAGCGACGTGACCGCTCGCCACGAGCCCTCAGACTAATCACCTGCAATGGAAACTGTTGCTCTGCGCCCATCGACCTGCTGTCTGCCTTTGATTCTTAATTAAAATACATAAACACGGAGGCTGCATCAAATGAGGCTTCTGAAGACATCACTCGGGGAAAACATATTTCACTGAATGCGATTAAATATTTCATGTTTTGCCGAGAAAATATTCCTTTTGATTGAGCTTAGATAAAAGTTTCCATTGGAGTGTAATTAATCTTTGCACGAGCAGAGGCGGTCCAAGGAGTCACGGGGGCCCTGATCAGAATTGGAATATAGGGGCTCGACCAATTAAGATCAGTCAGTTCATCGAAGTTTGATCCTTTTATATCTGACACAACTATTGGAAAGTGAATATTGGTCACATAGTATATTAGTATTTTTGTATCTAAGAATGAATAAAATGTAATAAAATCTATTTGATGAGGAAAAAAAAGTCTAATATTGCGCAGTCCATGTGTATTTTCAGTTTTTTCTTGATTCTGTTGTTTAGGGAATTTTATTGGGTAGAAATGTTAAATATAAAAACGGCTACTATGCTTAGACATTGGACCTTTGAGACTGGGCATTGGACTATTCAACAATAAATTAAAAGAGAATGCTTCGGGCTGCTTCTGTTTGTAAATCAGGCGGAATTGATTCTCTGTCTTCCCTCCTCCACCAAAACCACAGAGCTACAACCGGCTGAAGGTGAGAGCAGAAGGCAGGACAGCCACACCTCATGCGTGGGTTCAGCAAAGGCCCGAGTGGACACTGCTCTGACAAACATGGGTGTTCTCCAGCTCAACAACCCCACTCACTCCAGCACGCTCCTGCAGCGGGCCAATCAGATGCGCCTGACCGGCACCTTGTGTGACGTGATCATCACCGTGGACGGCCAGGAGTTTCCGGCGCACCGCACCGTCCTGGCCTGCACCAGCAAGATGTTTGAGATCCTTTTCCACCGGAGCAGCCTGCGCTATGCCCTAGACTTCCTCTCTCCGAAGACCTTTCAGCAGATCCTCGAGTACGCCTATACCGCCTCCCTCCAGGCCACCGCCGAGGACCTGGACGATCTACTATACGCCGCCGAGATCTTGGAGATAGAGTACCTGGAAGAGCAGTGCCTGAAGGTGCTCGAGACCATCCAAGCGGAGGAAACCGAAGAGGTGGCGTTGAGGAATCACAGCTCTGGAGATCATGGCGATCACGGTCGGGCCAGGCACTGGAGGCATATGCTGATGACCAAGAAGCATTCCTTACAGGATGGAGCAAAATGCGGCACTCCCACTGCCCTCCACCACTTGGCTCTGTACCACATGGCGGAGAGAACGTCGCCGGGTCCGGAGTGTGATGCAGCTCCTCAACGGAGTCCCAAACCAGACGCTGAGGTCGGCATGGAAAGCTCCCAGCAGGTTTGCGACAACTCGCCCCTGGATCCTGCCAGAAGTATCAAATCAGAGCGTATGCAGGTGGATGACAGCGAAACCTGTGAGGGCAAGTCATCCAGCACAGGCGAGGCGACCGGCACGTCCGAGCAGCCAAGAGACGAGGGCCCGGGGACGCCCCTCAGAGGCAGCGTGATCACCAGCGCCCGAGAGCTGAACACGGGCTCCGAAGACGGGGCGCAAGCAGCGACAAACGCTCTTGACGGTTTCCCCGGGATCGCGGACAAACACCTGGCCTCCATTTACTCCGTGGCCTCCAACCACACGGGAGAGG
This sequence comes from Poeciliopsis turneri, assembly GCA_922788865.1. NCBI lineage: Eukaryota > Metazoa > Chordata > Actinopteri > Cyprinodontiformes > Poeciliidae > Poeciliopsis > Poeciliopsis turneri. The sequence continues at coordinate 1,006,594 of CAKLNU010001078.1, forward strand.
GGCTGCCGGTGTCCGTTTCAGTGGCGCCGTCTCTGGGCGTCCCGCTGGATCCGAGGGCCTACGGCGGCCTGCTGCACCACGGCCTACTGCACAGAGAGCTGCTGAGCAGGCTGGGCCAGTTTGCAGCAGGAATGAGACACGAGGGCCAAACTCAAGGCCAGCAGTGCTGTGGTGAATGTGGCCTCCAGCTGCATAGCAGACAGGCTGTGGAGCAGCACAGGTAAGCTCACAAACATCCACCTTTCACATCCTACTGATGCCCAAAAAAAAGCCCAAACACAAGTTAAACAATTGGTTGTTTAACTTGTGTTAAACAATTAAAATATAAATCATCATCCAGAAAGTTGAGGGTGATTTAGAGATATGAGTCATTGTGTTCATGAACTTTATAAAAAAAATTAGACAAGAAAGACTTGGTTCTAATCACAAGTCACCTTTTTCTCTCTGATGTTTAAATACTATGATCCAGAAGCTGGAAGAAGCAACAGTAAATATGGTAATTTATTCAGAGGGACACCTGCGCTCATGTTTTGACAGTGAATCTTTTGAATCGGGTCTTTGTGAGGGAAAGGGGGGGATTGATGTAAAGAGTCCTCCGTGTCACATAACGCCGTTATTTACAAAGCCCCGTTTTTTTAAATTCCCTTTGATTATTGGCGCAGACGTGTGCCTCGCACAACAAACCGTCTCCCAGGCTATTTGATATGCATTCCTTCACATCAACGGAGAGAAGCCTCTCAGCGGGGACCGGGCTGGACGCCTCGGCAGCATGATGGATAACTTCTGTTTCGCGACTCGCTCTCTTGTTGTTGTTTTTTTTCTTTTTGTTATTATTTTTGCTTTATTTATGAGCCTGTCAGCTCGTGTTTTGTCACTCTACGTAAAAACCCCACCAACTATTTCCATGAAAAACTCATTAGCTTGATTGCAGATGCTTCTAATTGTGTGAGATGGGCAGTGTTTGAGTCATCATTAATCATTAGCAACACAACGAGCCCTTAATATGCTGCTAACATACGATTAGGATCACAGCCGTCCCCTGCTCATCCCTGCGGCTGACATCTCAGCTGCGTGCCACTCCAAAAAGCGCCACCAAAACAGGGAGGGGAGGGGGGGAAAGGGGCGAAGGAAAGCATCCTGTGGGATATTTAGCTATGAGCGTTCCTTACTCATGGAGACAGACTGATGTCCGCAGGTTTGAAGGGGCTGCGTTGGTGGCGCTGCTGGAGGATGTAATGAAGTTGCTGTAAGTCTGTAACCAGGTCACTGAGCATTCACCTGATCTGCAGACTGACATTTGCTGCTGTCGTCTTCGAATCTCCTGGCACAATTTTAGACTGAGGAGCTAAATCAATTCAAATGGTCTGGTTGGAAGCAAAGACATGTAAACAAACTCCTAAATATGTCACCAAAACAAACAAACAAACCCCAGGAATATGTGCTGCAGGGCCGGACTTAAAAGGATTTGAGCCCCTGGGCTTGAGTCAGTTTTGGTGCCCTATCAACTGCAGAAGAAATATTTTACTAATGATAATTTAAGTACGTTAAGTACTCATATATATATATATATATATATATATCAACAGGTATGAATTGCTGCATGATTGGTTCAATACGTCCAAGGGCCAAAAACTCCATGTTTGCAAAGAAGTCTATTATTTTCAAATGCTTGACAATTTCTTTATGTTCATAAAAATTCCAGATTGCATCTGGTATCAACTTGTGAGTTTTATGTTCAGCATTCGCAAAAAAATAAATAAATAAATAAATAAATCTTTGTGGCACCCTAAATATCGGGGCCCTGGGCTACTGCCACTTTCTAAAATCTGAAAAATTTTTTGCAAAATACCTTCAATTTTAAATGGTTGAAACCTGAGTGAATTGTTTAGAAACTTAGAAATATTATATTGTGGTTATAAAAGTTTAACAGGGTAAATTAATTACAACATAAAAAACCCTGACTAATTCATCTCAGTGATGCGACAAGAACGTTGTATAATTGTGAAAACATGAACTGAATTTGAATCATCTCATAAAAACCTTTCAGATGCTTTGTGACTTGAAAAAGTTCAGAAAGAAATGACCAAGCCAACGAGGTGATAAAACCCCGCTCTGCGTTCACATGCCTCCTGATGATCCCAGGTAGATTAATGCCCCATTATAAAGTATTTAAGTTGTAATCAAGTCATGAATGGTGGACAATTTCCCCGCTCAGGCAGGACAAAGGTGAAGTTTTAGTAATCAACACAAATTTTAAGAGACTCAAAACAAGTTTGAAGCCGGTCAGAGAATCATTCAGACCAAATTATATACCTCAGCATCACGTTTGAGTCAAACCTCAGTTTAATAAAGAACAACAATGTAGCAAAGAAGACATTTTGTCATCTGAAAAACATCGCTTGAGTTTGTTTCTTACTTATGCCGATGCAAGGACAACAGATCATGCGTTTATATTTAACGGGATCGACGATCTTTTCTCTGGTCGGTCATGGAAAAGCGAAGCTCAGTTATATCTCCTCCACACAGCTGCTGCTGCAGAAACGAGAGCCAGACAGCAAACTTCACTCTACTTTTAAAGTCTCCACATTTGCCAGCTTTTTGCATTTTAAGAATGATCTACGGTTGCTTTTATTAGTTTTTAAATAAAAGATAATTGTCAAACTGATTCAGTTTGCTTTTTATTTTACAAACCCTTTAATGAGAAGCCCGAAGGCCATCCGAGTACTGCTGTTTTTAAAAGCAAACTAAAAGCGTACCTATTCACTACTTCAAATATTGTATTCTATTTAATTGCAGCTGCTAATATTCTTTGATTTGACTTTTCTATGAACGTACATCATTACTATTTAAAACACAAGGAATAAATATTGAAATAAGTTAAAACTCGAGAACTTCAGCTTTAAACACCGCTACATTTTATTTCCTCATTACCTCATCCTCTATAATTTAACTTTTGACAATTTCTAGTGTGTGTGTTTGTGTTTCTTCTAAGTTTGTCCCTCTATTAATAGACCTCCACATGTTACACGTTAGAATAAAAAAAGTTTTCTGTAAGTAGTGTCAGACGGACTCTCCACAGCCAAAATAAAACCTAATCTTTACGGCGGAGTTCCTGTTTTGCTCTCCTGATGTTGTTAATGTGCGTTAAGCAACATCTCAGGTTTCATTCATTTTGAGCGCTGCGCGTGTGCCTGAGCGCAGACTCTTTTTCAGGCCACGTGCTCTGCTGTAGGGGGGTGATATAAGGATAACGGCACAGATGCCTTGCTTGCTTGGGTTGTGTGTGATACGATATGATAGGTTTTGCTGCTGGCGGAGCTTCGGCGAATCATCTTTTCATTGCAAACACAGGAAAAGCTCGCGTGTATATTTATGTGCGCGTGTGTGTGTGAGAGGGCGAGCTTATTCAGCTGGGATGTGACTGTGTGCGTGCTCCCGGAGTGTTTGTGTGCGTGGCTGCTGTCCTGAAGTGCTGGCGGGTGGAGGCACACGTTTGTCTGCACTCTGAAATTAGCCAGATATCCTATTGTCTGTGTGCTTTTAGCATTCATCCGTTGATTCACAACTCCAAGGGCCTCTCAGACTAATGATGCTGCATATAGCCTTGGATTCTTGCAGGAATTAAAACACTGATGCTTCCAAGTCCAGAGGCCCTAAAGAAAAGGTGCAGAATAGACGAGGTCCAGATTCTCTGAGTGCAATAATCTCAACTAAAGATAATACTATTGATTAATGCACTGTAATTGAAAAATGTTATTTGAATCCGACTGTTGCAAAAATAGTTTTATTTAAAAGAAAAAGGTAGTTTCCGACCATTCTATTTACCTGTATAACTGATTTTAGCGAGTCAGTAAGTAGTTGCATTTTTGAGTGATGCTAAGTATTCCTCCAGTTTCCACATCTAACATATTTTCCTGCTAACATATTTTATATCATTAAAAACACAAATAAAATCGTTTGCTTATTTTGTAAGTCAGCAAATGACTTTAGAGCCCTCTTGCAGCTAGCTGGCTGTGACAAGCAAAAGGTGGGGGAGGGGCAGTAGAGAATTGCTCGTTGTCTATTTAGCCCGAGAAAATTCCAGTCAATCCAGCACTTCCTCTGGCTTCTCATTAAAAAGGACTTTAAACGGTAGGAAAAGTGTGATGAAAACATCTCTGTCTTCTCTGACGCCAGTAACTCGCCGCCCCGACTTTACCGTAAGGAAAAGGTTAGATCGCTCATTTGGTGTGATCACAGTCTGCCTTTTTATAAACCTCAACTGTTCCATTAGGTTTAGAGTCACCTGGAAAAGGGGAATCGCATGCAAAATCCTCAAAACAAAAATACACAATTAAATGAAACCTGACATTTGATTATTAGTCACCATAATTCAGCTAAAAAGAAAAAAAGTTAGCACACTTTTTAAGTTTATGAAAAAACATCAGCTGGTTAATTATTCAGGGTATTTACTTGGGTAACTAGCCTGCAGTTGGCAGCTTTACAGACATGCAGGCTAGCTTGCCCACTGTAGTTTGAAATAGCGTTTCTTCGGCTCCGTTTTACTTACTACGCCGTGATTGCTAATCTTCACAGCCCATTTTATTTATTTTTACGAATTGTTTTCCTTCTTACCCCTCCTTTTTATGTCTTTCCCCAAATCCCACCTACCTGGAGGGCAGAGAATCATGCAGAGTAACAACCGATATACTGAAATCTGAAAGCTTGAAGACGGAAATGCATTAAGAAAGTTTGTGTAAAACTAAACAAATGTAAAAAAACACTTTGTCAAAGTTATAAGTCTTACAAATAAAACTAAGTTTAGTGCAAGTACAGGGGAAAATATGTGTTGACAGATTTTTTTGCCATTTTTTTAGTTTATATTTATGTTTTATTTTGCTGTGCAGTGACATACATTTTTTATTTATTTTTTTGTCATTTGAAACAACTTTAGATTAAATATCGCTGACATTTTCCAACTTTCTGCTGGACTAAAATATTTATGACTGGATTTCATCTCAAATTCCTCAAATTTCTCCTTGTCAAATGAAAATGTCAGTAACTTTCACCATCCTGGACAAGTTTGTTTGTTTTCATGTCATTTTCACCTGTAAAAAGCAGCGTCGATGTTCTAAACCAGGCCATGCCGCCATAAGGCTAACAGTCGCTAACCTGGTGCGGGGAAAGGAGTCAGGTAAACCGCAGTCGGCCGCTTTCTTTTCCTGCTGATCAATGAGCGCCGTCCGTCCGCGTGAAATAAATGAAAAATTAGTACAAGTGTGTTCTCGCTGCATTCTTCTCCTCCATTAGCGCTCTCACACCAGTGTGTCGTTCTTTTCACAGGAGGCTTCATAATGAGGAGAAGGGCAACAGCTGTGAATACTGTGGCAAACACTTCCAGGACAGCATGCGGCTCAGGATGCACATGCTGTCTCACGCAGGTATTTAGTAACTCTCACGCACTCTCAGCCTCTGCACACCGGCGCTCTCCATACAGTGGTCGCGGCCTTTCAGATGCACCTGTTCACCCCCTCCTCCACCCAAACCCCCACCGATCCTCCCGCAGCAGTCAGCGCCGCTCCCGACGCTTGGATCACGCTCTCTTTTCCACGCCGAGGTCGTCGGCCCTCTCCTCTCCGTTTGAGTCGTTCCTGTTTTCCTTTTCCTTTTTTTTTTTTATGAGAGAGAGAGGATGGCGGCTCGCCAGCTCTGCCCCTTCTGAGTGATGACATCATGAGCTGCCGGCAGGCCTGGGTGTTCTGCCAGCGTTTTCCGAAGCGTGTGTGATGGCTCGCTCGCAGATGTGTGTCCAGGAACACACTGTACCCAAATGCAGACTTAATCAGACCTGACTGCTCTCCCAGCTACTTTATCCAAAATAGAGAAAGAGGATGGGGAGGGAGAAGTTGAGGGGGGTGCAGAGAGACAGAGGAGGGATCAGAGACTAAAAATGAAACAAAAAAAAAAACAAAAACACACACACACAGTCACAAAGCTCAGTTTGAATATATGTTAGAGACAAGGCAGAGTCCCCTGTCCTCTCCGCCTGCTCTCTGAGGATTGTTCAGGAATGGCACGCCGCTGACAGATGAGAGAGAATCTGCTCCTTTAAACTTCACCTGAGTCTTCCTGGGTTTTTTTTTTTTTTTTTTTTCCCTCCCTGTTCTGGTTCAGCCCTGAACACACACATTGTTTTGCATCACTCTCAGACCTTCACAGCATGCTTTGATTTTCAATTCGCACCGACATCCATAACAGCAGCACCTTTAACCGCATTTGAATTTTTTGCATAAACTCTCCCCATCCGACGTGTCAACCCCGTAATACTAGAAGGAGGGAAGAGATGGGGAGTGGGGGAGCGAGGGGGGGTGAAAAAGAGAGAGATAGATGTGGATCTCATTTCTTTGTCACTGTGTATTTCAGTATAGCAGCCTCAGATCCCGCTGGTTGCTAAGGAGCGAGTGCTCCGCCGCTCTAATGGGCTGATTTGGTATTCAGCTCGATGCTGGCTCTTATTTTGGTATGCCAGACAAAGTGTTTTGATGGAGGACGATTGCAGCCGCGTCTGGAGACAGTTTGATGGTTTATGGATGAGAGCACACTCCGTGCCTTTGACTGCACAAGACAATGCACTGTGTTCTCCTCTTCCCCCTTATCACACAATCTCACGCGGGCACGACACACCGGGCTGGACGGCGTCAAACAACATCAGGATCTACAACACTTAACTCCACTGTTACTGCCGCACAAGACCGTTCTCAAACAGAGTTTTTTTTATATATTTATACACATATATATATTTTTATATGTTCTGCAAGACAAAACGAAGCAGAACGGGGATTTTGAGAAATGAACAGATTGAGGCTTTTTTTTGTTGTTATTTGCGTGTAGCTCTGGGAACAGTGGTGCACTGTCTGTGCAAAGAGTTGAAAGAGGACCACATTTAGGCTGTAGTGCTCAGAGTTCCCAAAGCTTGTGGGTGTTTTAATGAGTCATTTTAACTTCATTTAAAGCCAGCTGAGCAGAAAATAGATCAGTGAATGAGCCCTGGGCCAGTATGGATCTGCAACCGATTTACATCTCAGTGAGAGCCAACCCACATCCAAACAGCTGCGTGCAACAGAGACACACAGAGAGAGAGAGACAGAGAAATTGAGAGTGTGTGTATGCGTGTGTGTGTGTGTGTGAGCACACATATTAGTCCAATGTGTCTGTCAGTGCAGGTGTGAGGTGAGTGCAGAACAAGAATGGGATGTTTCTGTAAGCTGTATGCACACTTGTCTCTTTCATGTCTCTATCAGAATAGACAAGGGCATTGCAAAGGTGACTTGAAGTTACAGTCCATGCGTTGGGATTTGGGATGTTGACTCTGAAGTGGGATTTTTTTATTTTTTATATATTTTTTTGGTGATAAAGGGATGCGCCGCAGGCGGGAAGTGTCTGCTGTACAGAGAACACCCGGTCCTTCTGTGGCCTCTCAGGCAGACAGTCTGCTCACTGTTCAGAGTCTGATAACAGGCCATGGTAAATAAAACTCTTCAGCGTTGCTCTTTTTTTTTGTCAGAAAGAAGAAAAAGATGGGCCGTTGCACACCGTCTGCTGCCCCCTCCGGCCCCCCTCCTCTGTCTGTCCTGTACTCCATTGTACTTTTTTCACATTTGCTTCCTTTGTTAAACAACAGAAAAGCACAAGTGTGTACACGAGGCTCTCTGGTGGCTTCTTTACCTTTCTTTCAACTGTGTTCACTTAAACCAGGCTTCCTCTGCAGCCGAAAGTTACAGAGCCTTGCAAAAGTTGTTTTTCTTACACTTTGTCATGTTACAGCCACTAAGTCTGGTCTTTGTGGATGAAGAAAGTCTCTGTTCTTACCGAAAACCATAGTTGAAAGAAGCCATAAGAAGTCAAATTTACAGTTTACCACAAGCCAGGTAGGGCAGACGGGAAATATTACAAAGGTACTCTGGTCACATAAAACCAAAATTAAATTTTTGGTGTGCATGTCTAAAACTTGTATGTGTTGGAAAGTTTTAGTTGCATATTACCCTGAAGACAGTGTCCTCAAAGGGTAATACGCTCTTTTTTGTTTTCCTTTTTAAGCACTTTTTATGTCATGGAGGCCCAGCAGTGTTTATGGAAAAAATGGATGGAGGAAAATACAGGAACATTTTGGAGGATTTAAAAACAGATCTAACCATCTAATTTAATATATGGCAATATCCACAGACAACCTGCATCCAATCTGGTTGTCAACTTGTTCTGGTGTCAAACTTGTGTAGATATTCAGCAACAGGTGATTCTGCAAATTAGTGACACCGTGTCACGAATATAATGACTCAATTTCTAAAACTGTTTTGTAAAACGAGGCATTATTTTCCTTTTAACTATAGAATTGTGCAAACTGAAACTACAAAAAATAAATTAGCTTAATGGAAACAAACAGCAATTTCAGAAAGCCACAAAGAAGACAGGACAAAAAGACAACATGTCTCCTCTGACGGCTGATGGACTACATTTAATGAAACAAGCTGATTCACGCATGAGTTTAAAGTTATTTCTAATTTTATGGGAACACTGCAACTGAAAAAAAATTTTCTTTTTTTTTTTACAGTAGCAGAAAAAGATTTTCAACATTTTTAAAGGCCACTGAATTTCCCAATAACACAGAATATCTGCTTCTGCAAGGCACTGTGTGAGATTTACTTTTTACTATTTCTTCCCCATTTTTGAGAAATGTCAGCACTGTCAGAAGGAAACCCTGTATTCTTAAAAATGGGACTTTTCACATTCTGAAATGAAATGCCATTTTAGCTTTTAAAAGTAAGCTCTCACTCTTTGGTCAATGTCCTGACAACTTTAGAATATTTTTCACATATCAGTGAAACCACAGAAGGTTGATCAATGGAGTCTCAAGAAATCAAGCATAAAAATGCCCCCCTTGGTCTGTTATTGACCAAGGGGGGAAAAAGCAAAATATTCCAAAGGGATTTTTGTTCCTGCACTAATTTCTCTGTTCCAAATTTTATTTTAAAAAATGCAGGTAAAAAAAAGTTGAGGGATTTTCATGTTTTATAAAATGAAAAAAGATAGAATATGTGGAGAAAGGTATCAAGTTTGTTTTGTTTTTTTGTTTTTTTTAAAACTTGGACTATCTAGCAGTGTTTTAGCTTTAGTCAAAATTCAGGATTCGTTGTCTAATCTGGGACTTTATTGAAGCCTGGATCAGATTTAGGCCAGTCTGCCAGTCGGGAACTTTTATAACAACAACAAAAAAAAAACATTTTTACCAAAATTCCAATTAATGTATTCATCTTTTAATGTTTGTCAAAAGATCCAACAGACAGAAATCATCGCAAAAATACCGGAAATGATTATATCAAGACAAGCACAAATCTGAGAAACTGAATCCTGACAAGTCTGCATTTAAACATTTAACAGAGACTCGTATGTTTGCTGATTTCTGTTGGGTTTGATGTCCCCCACAGCTCCTGCTGAAGCGTTGGTGTGCGATCAGTGCGGAGCAACGTTCTCCTCAGAGGACGCTCTGGAGGCCCACAGGCAAACACACACAGGTATTTACCCAAACCAACAGCCCGCTGCACCCGGACAGAGAGAGAGAGGGAGTTAAAGCTGTTGAGTAAGCCGTGACTACGACACTCATGTGATTGTGGGTCTAAACTCGCTTGTCATGCTGGCTGGGTTAAACTGTTCCTGTCATGATGCTCCATAATTTATCAACAGGGAGGTGGGAGGCCTCTCACATATCACCCACTAATATCTCCTGGCATGCAGACCCACCGCGTGCCACTTTGCCACAGCACAGCGCCAGCGTTACAGTTTCACAGACGTACTGTCCTCACCCTCCTTCCTGATCATCGCTTTGAAGTTATTTACCTGACACCCATATGCTTTTAAAAATGTTTGGTGATTAAGAAAATAATTATTATTGATGAATCTGTGTGCTTTTTTTCTGGTGTGTACACATTGTTTTTGTGTCTGTGTGTGTGGCCATGTTTTCTTGGGTGCATGTACTTTTTCTCTCTGTTAGCTAGATTTTAAATTTTTTTTTTTTTTTTTGCTCTTTTGGTCATTTCCTATCTGAGATTTTTTGTTTCGTTTTGTTTGTTTGTTTGGGTACAAGAAGGAATGATGTGCTGCAGGACATTGCATGCTCCCGTTGGCCTTTGGGATGACCCCCTTGCAGCGAGAGGCTCCAGTCTATTCATACTCTCCTGCAAAGTCATAAAACTCATATGAGTTTATAACTCAATAACAGATCGGAGCACATAAATTATTACAATACTCCAAGTTGTGTATCAGTTTATTTTGACTTAGTAAAAATGTTACAGAAATTATTAGCCTGCTGAAAGAACCTGATTTATTTTGCTCATCTCCAATTTAAATCTTAGAGAGATTTTAAAGTTGAGGGAAATTTTGATGGAATCATGATTTAAAAAAATAAACATTCATATAAAGAGAATAGTTGTGAGGATTGTCAATTACTGTACTGAGAAATATTGACATTTCTTTGTTTTCGAAAACTGAAGACCTAATTGTACAGATATTTGAAAGCATTTATGTAGGTCAGTTATGATGATTTCCCACTTACATCTAATTTAAGCATTTCTTCAAATTTTAATGTTGCTTCAGTCGAATTAAAAACTTTTTAAAAAGAGAAATACGGGCTTTATAAAAAAGCATGTTCAATACCTGCTTACCTGATTAAAGGTTGCCATTTTCAAAAGGTGCTTTAATGGAACGAACAAAACCCAGATATTCTAATTTACTGAATTTAACTACTTATATATCACTTTTTATCAGTGTTTTGTGGTGAAAACAATACAAACTATTAAAAACTTGTGCATGGAGTTGAAAAATACAAAATTAATATAAAAACAGAGTCAAAATAAAAAATAAGGAAAGAAACAAAAATATTTTTTTTTATTATTTTGAACTGAAAATGTTCACTGAAAATATCTGGAGCCTGGCGGTGAAAAAGTTTGTCAAGCCACTATTGACCAAGAACACAGAGCAGGCATTACTCATGTTTTGGTTTATAAAAATTAGTTGTCTTTGTGCATAAAGTAGGAAAAGGTTTTTAGCCTCCTGACAGAAGACAAGCTAAAATACAACTATCTATATCCAACAGAATATCATCTACATAGAAGTGAATAGAAACCCTATTTATAAGAAAACAAGATAAATATGATGGAAATATAAGAAAAACAACAGATTGGACCAAGTAATGACCTCTAAATGGTAATGGCAAGATGCTCAAGATGAGAAACTAATTTTCTTGGCTGATTTTCTCAACCTCAAAGCCTCTAATCTGCAACACCAACATAATCTGGATTTTGTTGGACAGTAAATTGGGACAAATTAGCAACTCTTTAGCATGAAATGAGGGTATGAATTGGCGATGGGCTGAACTGACCAGTGACCTTTCTGGCGTTTTGACACTTCATTAGCTTTTCAATGTTGTTCAAATGAATCAAATGGAAGCAAAAAAGTAAAAGGAAAACAAAGACAGCTAATGAAAGCAAAGCGCAGTTGATGAGCTCTGCAATCAAGATATCAGGAAGTTTATTTTCACAGTATGTTAATTTTTATGATTAAAAACAGAAAAGTGCTTATCTGTAAACAACGACTTTTTGCCATGTAGAATACAAGATTTTCCATTTGTTTCATTCCATTTATATACTTTATTTTTATCACGGCTATTACCGACAGCGGCTTGAATCAGTTTTTCTTTTTTTTAAAATGTTTGCGGCATTATTGTTTTATTGTCCGAGGCCGCGCGCGCCCAACAGTGTCTGAATCCACACCTTTTCTGCTATTGTCAGAGAAAGGTGATAACCCTCTCAGGAGCATCGGCGTGTAACTGTAACTCCAGGTGGCACACGCAGTATGAATACTTAATGCATGCGGACATGGAGGGGTGTTAACGATGCCCAGAAGTTTCTACCCGCATCCCTGCGAGTTGTAAACACCCAGAGCTTGGTTTCAGCTTGGCACTGGATCTGGGTACAGGAGGGCATTACTCTGTTATTTTGTCATGATCTTGGCTCAGCCCCGCTGTGACGCACTCCCACGTCCGTATGACATGAGCCACAGGTAACTTAATCAGCTCTGATCTGCGGAGGTTAGAAGTTGAAATGCTCCCGTTTACCATGTTTCCTCCCAAAAAAAAACACACTGGGACCTTTCAGTGGGGAGAAGAGGGGATCAAACAGTGCCTGCTTTAATTTGCCATGTGACTTACCCAGTGAGCCAAATGAGTTTCCTCTGAGCAGATTAACACTTGTCAGGGCCCTCAGCAGCTGCAGCACTGTCCATGTCCTCCGGAGGGGAAATTTTCCCTACTTTTTGGGAAGACCTTAATCTGAGGCAATTAGGTAATTCTGGCAGAGACATTAGTTTACAGTGAAAGTCTCTATATCCATTTGAATATGTCAGGGGTGAACGGCCGTGGGTTACTGAAGTTGGAGATCAAAGGGAGAGGAGGGAGGGCGGAGAGTGTGTGCCTGTGTGTGCGTGGTGTCCTGAGGGTAGAGGCATTGCTGCTGGTGTTGGGTGCCAGGAGTAAGAGGAGGAAAAACAACATCATGTGCTGCTGTTTACTCCTCACCACAGCACTGTCACCGTCTCCTCTGACCTACTTGTCAGCGCCCAAAATAAAAGAATGGATCTGTCTCCAAACTGCTCTTGCAACAAAGGCGTTTGTCTCATCACAGCAAGGCGAGTTGAGGCGAGGCTCCGGGGCACCAAGCTCACCGGCTTTCTTTTTTTTTTTTTTTTTTTTTTTGGAAAACCCCGAGATTGTGGCTTATCTGCGACTGCTAGCTCAAGACACTGCTGGCTGACCATTCTGACACCCCTGCCTTTAGGAACGGGTCATATAAGAGTCCTGGCTATGTGTACCCGCAGCAGCTGTGCTGTTTCCACACATTACAGGCTGCTTCATCAAGTGAATAATATTACCTTCTGCCCAAGCCCTAATTAAACGCTCCTGTAGTCTATTCAGATACAGCCAAGGCTTTCTAATGCATCTCTCCTAATGCAGACCTTTTAGCTCGCCTAATTGCATGTCCGTCAGCGCTCTGCACCCTCCTGGTAATACCCGGTTTTAATTCGAATAAGCCTCAAACTGAACTGAGCCAGGCTCTGTTTGGGCCATTATGCCTCCTGGTTATTTATTTGCGCCGGGACAGGCCTGTCGTTCCATGTGAGGCGAAACGTCGAGGCCTGCATGCGGAATATTTCTGAAAGGTTCTAGGAATCGAGGCGAGCGAAGCCGTCGCACGACCTCAATGAACCGGACCGTGGAATGGTGCTTAAATGCGAGCGACGCATCTCTTGTTGCATTAATTATTGAGACGGTTGTTCGTCACTCGGGTAGATTAGCAGTCTACTGATAAGCGCCCGGGGTTGTTTAAGGTACTGTAGCTTTGTGTGTGTGTGTGTGTGTCTGATCTTAGTGCATGACCACATACAGTAAGCATGAATGCACATGGGTCATGTGAGGGCTGGGACATAATGTAGCCTGTATGACTGTATGCTTAACTGGGTGACAGAGCAGATGTGAGCCAGCACACAGTCTGTGTACACTGAGCAGAGCTTGGCCATGCAGTTTATAGTACTTTCACCCCGGCATGCTGGTGAACATGTCAACACTGATGTCATCATAAACTCCTGGTTTTAAAGACAGACTGTGACTTCTTTTCAAATTGAATTCACTTTTTTAAAGATTTGTTTGAGACTAGTGACCTTTACTGAAGAGATAAGAGGGACGACATGCAGCGAAGAATGTCCCAACATCAGGAACTGAATCCAGGACTTCCGCATTGAGGAGTGTAGCATCTGCACGTTGTGCGCCTGCTCTACCAATTACGGCAGCCAGCGCTTTAAAAAAAATATATTACATTTTATAGACTTTGGAGTTAAATAAATTCTGAGGGCATGCGTTAAAAAATGCAAGACAATGGCTTGTTGTTTGTCAAGTCATTGATGGTTTCTTTATGAGAAATGCATGAGAAGAAAAGAGTAAAAGAGGGGAAAGCTACACATTTCTGATCCATTTACCTCTGCAGTGAGAACATGAATCTAAGAATAACACCAAGTCCAAATTATTTGTAAGCAGCCGGTTACCTTTTATTAGCAATACAAGCTAGCAATCCACTAATCTGCATTTTGTACTTTTAAACAGTGATTACCATGTTTACTAAAGGAGGTTATGTGGTGCGTCTTTGTGAACGAGTTTGAAAGAAACATTGTCAAAAGTGTAAAACTTTGAAACATTTTCAGTCATTTCAAGGTATTGGTCAAAGCCTCCTACTTTTCCTCCTGAATTTGCACATTTGTTACATTTCTGGTAAGTCTTCCTTCTTTAAACCTACATTTTTCCACTTTTGTAAAATTATGAATCACATACAGATAAAATAGAAATAGTACAAGTATAGTACATCCTAAAATGTAGCATTTATTAAAGACATAATTGATATGTCTTTAATAATAATTAAAGACATTTTGTAATTATTACTGCTGTAGATCTGTCAGACTGACTAAGATTTCCACAGAGCTGCCAACATTTCTGAATACAGTCCACTTTATTGGAACAAAACAGGGAATTGCTGGAATACATTGGTTTCTCTAGTAGCAACCACACAATATTTTTTGTTATATTTCAATTGAAGAAGTTAATGATGCAGTGTATTACAAAAAGACACACGGCATCATATCCTACTTTTTTTCCAATTGGTATGACGCAGTTTAACCCCATATTTATCCTTTTACACCAAAGCCTCTCGGATTGGCATTAAAGACATTTATGGTCTAATCTGACCAAAACTCACAGTTCGGAAAGAACCTGCAGATTTGAGTTTTTGTGACGGTAGGACAGGAAATGCTTCTTTCCTGGCTTGACCTCCAAACTGCACGCTGTCTTGCTGATGGAGTCTAATAGTTGTTATGGACACACGGTGACCTGAAGACGTCACCCTTTGCTGCAGGTCTTTGTTTCCTCTCTTTTGCCATCCTCCTCATTGTGCATGGTAACCAGATTAACTTTAAGAAAATGGTCATCAGTATCTCAGAGAAACAGCAATTTATTGATTGCTAAAACATCTATCAGCTTAGCTAATCAAATATTATAAACAGTTAAAAATAATTATTTCACAACATAAGTTGAACATTTAAAGAATGTAGATGTTGAAAATGATTCATTTTAAAGCTGTTCCGTGTCTTTAACAGGGCCGTGTGCCATTACAATCCTCCCTGTCTTTATGTTCAGCCAACATTTCAACATACAGATAATTAATTGATGGGCTCCAAACGCGAAAGTTAAGAAGAATTTACCCCGATTTGTGGTCATTGCTGATACAATCCTTTGTTCCATCTGCAGCGGGGTTTTGCTCCCAGATTCTCAGGGTGGGAAACTTTTGTTTGCTGCTTGAAAAGAAACAGGCTGCGCCTATTTGTGAATGAAGGGATTAGCTGGAACACTTCACCCCAGCAAGGACCATGATCCTATCTGGTTGCCTGGACACATGGTTTTGTTTCTTAGGCAGCGTGAGAGCCAGGCCAGCTCCCCACCTCAGCTGGACTGAATTAAGTGGCAGATGAAAAGAGGCAGAGTGTGTAAAAATCATGAGTGTGTGGCACCATCCTGATGAAGATATGCCGAAACGGCGGTAGAACCTTAAGCCCGTCTCATTCGCACACCGACTCGTGTGTTAGGCGGGTAGCTCTGTCTTATAATGCACAGTGTAAATGCAGAAATGCTCAGAAGTAAATCATTATTCTCCACTGTTAAAGCCATCCTCCCACTGAACACAAAGCTTTGAGAAAACCCATTGATTACATGGTATTTACCCCTCTGTGGGCCAAAGGTCAGAGGGGTCAGCCTGTGCCTCAAAAAGGCCAAATCCAACACCTATTGTGCAGTTTGGGGTGAGAAAGCAGGGGGCAATGGCAGCCAACTTTAGGGGCCTATTTTCTCATAAAGAAGCTGCTCTGCACTTATTACAAAAGCTTACAGGGAAAAAAAAAATCCACAACCAAAAAAAAAAAAAAACCTTTGAGAAGTTAACAGAGCGCGGCGAGGTGAAATGCCACCACTAACACACACACAAACACTCCTTTTAGGTTTCTTTTTTCCTTTTCTCTTTACACTTCAAGATATTATTCGGTATTTTTATTTTCAGCAGCCGTCAGTTGCGCGGAATAAAAACGACCGCTGAGCTGTTTGTCAGAGTGTGTCAGCCGCAGATCAAGGGTGAAGATTCTTGTGACAGAATATTTGTCATTTCTATTCTCAAGTTTCAGGATTGTTGGTGACAGAAGGATCAGGTCTACATCTGTGGATGTCTGCGAGTGTCAGCGAGCGACGGTTTCACCGGCGCAGAGAAACTAAACTTTCACCGCTGACTGAAAAACGCACGAGCCGCAGAGAAAGCAGGAGTTCACCATGTACAATAGTTGATATAAAGCGGGGTAATTAAAGCAGCTTTGATGTATTCACGTTGGATTAGGTGCTCTCCCTGCAGCTACCGTTCAGACCAGAACAGAAAGCGCTCCCCCTGCTGGCTGCAGCAACTACTAAAAAGAGGAAGTCAATTGAATCACAGATTATAAAGAGATTCAATTTGCTACTTTTTTTTTTTTTTTTTTTTTTTTACGTGTTTTGCTTTGGTTTTGGATGGCTCATTATCCAGGCCTCACAGGTGCAGCTTCCAGTAGAATTAGCAGAGTATGACTCAGGCACAGAGGGAAGCTGGTTAGACACTCCAATGATTTCCTGTACGGTCAGCGGATGCAGGGAGTGGGGTGGCAGCAGAGCCGTTCAAAATGGAAAGCCTTTTGTTTACAGCTAAAATATTGTGATCTGCGGGTGAGAAAAGGGCCCTAGTCATTAGGCTTTAGTAGAAAGACGGGGATCGTTGAAGTTGTGTGTGGAGCCTATGACTAATAGGCTCGGTCAATGAGGCCCTGAACCTTATTGTGTGTCCTTTGTGGGGGCTAAAGTCCCCCAAACAGGTGCAGCTCATTCCACCGGAGTGGCTCAGTGAAGGATTGTTGAGATCAGGGAATGTCTTTCATCCCATCTTCTTTGTGTCAAAGGGATAGTTCAGCATTTTTTTCAAGCGAAGATCTGTTAAAACGGTACAAGCTCGCGTCTTACTGGCTGTAAATAACATCTTAGAGGAGAAACCAACATTACAGGTTCATCTTTATAAATGAGGTATATCACTGGAAATGTATTCATTTAAAATTTAATCCAACATATTTTGATTACACACTTGCTAATGAGGGATCAAAATTCTGTTTCTCGGAAATGCTCAATATTACATTTGACCGATAAAAGAAGAGAAATGTTTTATTCTGAAATAATCAACCTACTAGAAGTACTGTACTACTCAGTGTGTGAGAGTTGCTCATTTTGCACGACTTACTTCATCAATGCAGCGTGGTACAGAGTGGTTCTGTTAGGGAATCCCACGCTGCTTTGCAAACAGCCCTCAGATCCTAAGCAGTGTTTGGTCTGGTGTCTCATCTGCCTCTTGTTAATACTCTAAAGTTTCTCGATGAGGTTGAGGTCAGTTTGTTGGTCATTCAAGCACAATGGCATCACCGTCATCATTAAAGCCAGTATCAGTACTTTGACAGTGAAGGCAGCTGTGAAGTCCTGCTGGAAAATAAAATTGTTCCCATAAACAATTTCATCAGAAAAATTCTGCAGAATTTTCTGATGGACGTACTGATGTTTATGACACGGATCCTTAAAGACATAAGCAAAATGCCTCTAATGCTAAACACAAGATATGAGACAGTTATGCCCAAGGGTAGATCTGTGTGTGGTGGAGATTGAATCAGTGACATCAGCTGCAGTCCATGCATGGTGATCCTTCCCAAGTTATCCGTTCTAAACTGTAGCTGCTGGTGTAACTTTTTCCCTTCACTAAACTTTCCCTTTCTATGCTGGCATAGAGGCATTCTGAACCGGCATCTTCTTCAGCTGCTAACTTTTGTTGCTCAGCTTCTTTGTAGAGAATATCAGTGACTGTAACCCAGACAGCTGTCAAGTCAGCAGTCTTCATCATGATTTATAAATGTATGTTTCTCTAACAATTATTTTTGCTCATCTTGTGCAATATTTTGAGCTTTCATTGGCTGCAAGCCATAATCTTCAAAATAAACAGAAAACACTTCAAATAAATCAAACCGTGTAATGAACTGATGCAAGTTTCACTTTTTGATTTGAATTACTGAAATAAATTAACTTTTTAATGTGGGGTATTATAAAAAAATAATAATATTTGGAGCTTTACATATAAATCCTTGAATCTCCCCTGGCAGTCATTCAGGGCCGCCTCCTGCTTGTTGCTACAAAGCTCTGCCTATTTCACCAAAGCTCCGCCTGGGAGGACCTGCACATTTACACAGGAAGATTATTGATCATGTATCACCTCCAACCTCTATTTCTAGTGTAAATAGAAACAGAGGAAATCTGTAAATTACCACTTAAGCTGTGACAACTGTTTAAAGCTTCATATAATAATGTTCCCATAAAGCAGTTAAGTTTGAGTGTTGCGTTGCTTCAGGATGGCTGATTTCCACTTCAGTCATTTGATCACTCTTGGGCTAGCCAATAGGGTCCAACTAATGTGAATTTTTACAAATTATTAAAATAATATATTTCAGGTCAAATATAAAACTGCTTATTAACCTGAACACAACCTCACATCAAGAATCCTGTATCATTTGTCTATTATCTACATCTATAAAATGCTGAGCTTTGCTTTGTTTGAACAAATCAGGAGGCATTGATTAGTAAACAATGCTATGTGCGGTGTGTTTGATTTAGTCCTTAAAATGTGAATTTGCTTGATTTGTTTTCTCGTTCTCTCTTTCTTTGAGCGGGCTCGTCTGTCTGCTAACTTGATTGAACCTAAAGCAAGTGTCTGACACTCTTCCCTCTTAGTATGAGTGTGCTGTATCCCTTTCCCTGCGTTAATTCCAATTTAATTGCCAGTTGCCTCAAGGCACTTCAATAACAGTAACAAATGATTTGATTTAGTGGACCTCATCAGACTGCATTTTAAATGCGACACAGCAACCCCACTTGAATTCCAATGAAGTGCTGGCACAGTCCTCTGTTTACTAATGATCCTCTGCTGGAGATGTCTGATTGAATCTGAGTCAGGAGCAATGGGACCTGCTCACATTGTAAATGATCTGCAACCTGAGCAGACAGAGAAATAAGGACCTCATAATCTCACATTAAAGCATCGCTCTCCAGGACACGCACATTATGTCAATGCTGCCCATTAGTCCTGGTCTCTCCAACTAGCCGCATGTGTGAGTCTGCGTCTGTGCGAACGCCAGAAAAGGGTTCGAGAGCCGGCGTCTGCTACTACCCCCCCAAACCTGGTAGATCAAGTGTCGACTGTATGACAGCCAATGGATCTTCTTCACGTAGCCATTTTGACTTGAACAGCCCTGCCAGCGACTCCCCTATCTGTATTCCTCGCCACACTCCGTGCAACAGGAAAGCAGCCCCAAAGAGATGCCAGGTCACACACAGGATTAAACTGGATTGTGTTTTTTCCTGCAGTCCTGCCTTTAATGGCTTGATATCGCTACTTAACATTCAGCACGGAGCACGTAGTGTAGGCATCATTTAGGGTGGAGCCACTATCAGCTGCTCTTTGAGCACAGAGACGGAGGACTTCACAGGCTGAAGCCGACTCCTGATGGGGGGAATGAAGAGAATAATTAGACATCTAACACGCCAGGAAGGAGGCATTGATTGTGTGATTGGCATGCCATGTGCATTGTGTGGGGGGAAAATTCTTAAAGAAAACAATCACTTTCATGGTTTAAAATAGCGGCGTATAAAGACTCGCAGCTGAAAGTGCCTCCGGGCTTTTAGGGGAGTTAGTTTAGGTAGAGGCGCTTGCTCTTTGAAAGAAGCTTTTCCCTCAGAGGACTTGCACAAAGTTGAAGTGACCCAGTTTCCCCACTTAAGGCCCTGTCTGTGTATGGTACTGAAATAACTGCGCGTCTGTGTCTTGTGCGTTCTCCAGGGACTGACATGGCGGTGTTCTGTCTGCTGTGTGCAAAGCGCTTCCAGACCCAGAAGGCCCTGCAGCAGCACATGGAGGTCCACGCAGGGATGCACAGCTACATCTGCAGCCACTGTGAGCGCCCCTTCCCCAGCCACACCACCCTCAAAAGACACTTGCGCTCCCACACGGGTAAGAGGTCATCTTAGCTATTATCAAAAGAAAAAAAATTAAATATCCAAACTGACCCGGCGCTATGTGAAAAAGTAATCTTTACAATACAGAGAATCTATACAGTAATCATAAATTAAATAAATGAATCACTTTTTGCATCAGAAGTTGAGTCAATATTTGACACAAGATCCAATTACCTTCAGGCCAAATAAATCCTTTGAACAGAACTTGCCTAACATCAGAAAGCTAAACGATTTATAAAAATAACGCATAGCGTCTCAATCTAAACAAATTTAAAAACAGATGAGAAAGTTGTCGTCATTTGTCTGAAAGAGGCTAATGAAGACATTTCCAAGTTGGAGTGATCATCTACCAATGGGGGAAAACAGTGGACATCCACTATGCTAACCATTTATGGCCGACCCAACAGAATCATTCGAAGAATCCATCAGTGACCAAGTCACACAAGAATCCCAAATCATCAGCCACTTCAAATTTCACTGGACAAGCTTAAACTGTGTGTTCAAAATCCAATAAGATGAGCTGCAGACTGAGCAAGAATGGCCTCTACAAAAGTCTCTTTCCAGAAACCACTGTTGGCCCTTTTCATATTTACATCAAAAGCATCCTAATGATGATCTCAAAAACTTTGTAAAAAGGTGTACAGCCCAGTCAATATTCCTTTAAACCAACAGCATTTCACAAAACTATATTGACAGTCATATAAGATTGTGTTTGATTGTGAGGCTTCTTGTCTTCAGAAGAAGAATAAACATGATTTGGTATAATTTATGAAACCTAGAATTCAGCTCTTTGCCATATGAGGAGATAACCAGCCATCAGTTTGTGAATGGCAGCAGGTAAACAATCCAAAACACACTAGTAAATTCACCACTGAATGGCTCAGTCGAAGCCACACTTTGACAATGGTTGAAATGCTATGATTTTACTTTAAATAGACCGAGAACCCTGATGCAGTTCTGTAAGAAAAAGCTGTTGTTCTATCGGTGTGTGGCAGAAATAGCTGTTGGTACTGGGAAAGATTACCATTTCACTTAGCACCATGCTTGTTTGGATAGCCTTTTTCTCTCAAGAACTGATCACCACTGGAATATTAGCATGCACAGCATGTAGCACCGCTGCCTTCCAACAAAAGGTCTGGAGTTTGAATCCTGACTGGGAGTTTTCTGCATGGCAATCCTTTGCATGTGTGGACCGTCTCTGGGTTTTCCAACCTCCTCCCACAGTGCAACAACATGCACGTTTTGTTAGTTGGTTACTATAATTTACCCTGCATGGCTGTTTGTCCTGTGGTGGACTGGCAACCTGTCCAGCCCGTCACCCGACGGTCCCTGGAAGCAGGCCGCGGTCCCTTGGGTAGAAGGCTGAATAGCTGGATGAAAGGAGAAATACTTTTTCACAGCATTGTATGTCGAAAAGAGACGAAGAGCTGTGTTATTTCTGTATATAGGTTAATTTCCTCAGGTTATTGGCTGTAAGGTTTTTAGTCAATTTGCACGCATCCTCTCCCACTCTTTCCTTTTCACTCTCTATAGGATGACTCACCTCTCTGATGACAGCACTGTACCTTTATGGCCGGTGCGTATTTTTGGGCAATCTCATCCTGTTTATATTTCGGGTTCTTAGACAGCCTTTGGGGCCTCAGCAATTCATGGCTGTCACTTCTTGTGTGGTTCACGGAAAATGATAGAGGAAACCCAAATAAATATTGAAGGAAAAGCAAATGGAAATGACTTGTCTCTGTGTGCTGCTGAGGGTGAGTCTCGGTGCCGCGGGAGACGGGGAGATATTTACTGAAAAGATGTCCCCTTTTCTTCTCCTACCTTAAATAACACTACCAGCTGTCAGGACGGCTTGATGTCTAGACGGGAGAAATACATAATTGATGTGAAGAGACAGAAGTGAAGGGAGTTTTGGCCATGGCGGCGTATCTTGTTTGTATGCCATTCTGCTTGGAAGTAACATTTTGTAAATGTCATCTGCTCCACAGTGGGGTGGGGGATTGGGGAGAATCGGCCTGTAATGAGGAGAGCAATGTATCCTCTGACTTGGCTGTTGCTGTGGACACTGAGATAATGAGGCACATAGGTCATTGGAGATGAGTCAAACCCTCAGCCTAGGAGAGAAATAGATTAACTACAGTATAGGGAACAGAGCAGCACATACCCGGAGGACTTTTATTAGCTGTTAGCATACAGCCAAGAGGAGTGTCCTCGTGTCAAAACATTAGCGGCGTCGTTTTCCTAATGGCCGTGTCCAGACAGGCCTGTGTGGTTATCTGACTTATGCGGTTTCGCCTGCGCCAACGACATGCAGCGCCAACGACAAAGTTGTCGCTGTGATGCTTCTTGTAACGCCCGGCTCGTGCGTGTGACGCGACTGTGCTCCTAGGCGATCACCCGTTTGAGTGTGAATTCTGCGGGAGCTGCTTCAGAGACGACGGCACGCTCAGGGGCCACAAACGCATCCACACCGGGGAGAAGCCCTACGAGTGCAATGGCTGCGGCAAGAGGTTCAGCCTGAAACACCAGCTGGAGACGCACTACCGGGTTCACACAGGTGAGACACTGAAAGTCGCACACCGACACAGTGCATTGCAACATTATTCATGGCCCTTCAAGTTTTCCCTTCGTGCTTCATCTGAATATTTTTGGGGCTTTTATGCGATAGACCAACACAAAGCGGTGCATGTTGTTGATGGAATCATCATCTTTGCCTTTTGGCTTTTCTCTCTAGGGTTTGCTACAGTGAGTCATCTGCCTCCATCTGACCCCATCTTCCACAGTATAGTTGATGGAACATGATTTTTATCATTGAAAAATGTCCTTACAATAATCTGAAAATATTTTTTAGTCTCCCCTTATATTGTAGAAGTAACTCCAGGGTCACATAAAGAAACACGGGACAGCTACATCTGTTACACCTGCTAGTGTTGGTCTCTACAAAACGTGTTGGTCTCGATGCAAAATAGCTCAAGTGGAGCCAGACTTGATTGGAAAAATTTTATTCTAAAAGTTTAAAGATTTTAATATAATTTATGCCTGGACTTTGACTAGACCAGAATGTAAGAATCATTCTCAGCCTCCAGTCTTTTGGAACCTCTTACAGGATTATTTCTGGCATAAAATATAATAACTTTATTCTTATTCCTGGTATAATGAGACCAGTTTTCCTGCCTGTCCTCTGTGGTGGCAGCAATGTGCTGCGTATTTGTGCATCACAGAGGCAGTAGTGTGTTGAGCAGTGCTAGTTTTCTGCTGCAAACGACTTTCACCAGCTGGTTTATGGGCCTTTTGGTTGATCTCTGCTCCAGGTTCTCTTTCATCACAATGTTTGATCGTTTACAAACCTTTGCGGAGCAACTGAGATAAAAATAAACACAGGTTGACTTTTAAAATTTAGCCACATTAAATTTCATTTTACTGTATTCTAGTGGTCAAATTCTGAATGAATGAATGAATTGTGGTTCCACTTCACAGTTATGGCGAAGTGGTTTTGGTTTATCACATTAAATCCATTGAAGTTTGTGGATGTTATGTGAAAATAGAGAAACATGAAGATGTTTGAACATTTGTTGTAAGGCTCTGTACCTTTCATCACTACTTATCAAGGCCAGAAAAAATGGATTCTTTTCATTAACACACATTCTCCATTCAGTGAGACGACTTAAAGAAACCACACAGCAACACACACACTCCTTCAAACATACCACCTTATTTAGCAAGCTATTAATAAAATAATCAACAAGAGCATGTGAGACTGAATAGACATTTTCAATTCATTTTCGTTTTTCTTGCCTCTACTTGTGTGACCAGGCTGTTCTAGTCAAAAAGGAATCTGTGCAAAAGTGACCAAAGTTTTAGATTTTCCTTTACAAAATTAGTTTTTGATTCTGAAGTGGACATAAAGAAAAGACAGAAGCATACAAGAGTAAATAAATAAAGATGCTTCGTTTGTTTCAAACAGACCTTGATGAGATGATTTAATTCAACAAATTTTCAATTTCAATTGTATTCCTTCAGTCTAGCTGCTGCTGCTCAAGTCTGACACCCAGTGGTTTGCTTTGGTTCAATAATGTGCTGCTCAGTGTACATTGGCTGAGCTTTATACACAAACTTACAACAGCTTTTGTCATTTCCCAGACTTCCAAGTAAAGTTTTCAGCTATTTAAATGCAGAAAAGTTCAATATGAATTTGAAGCTGATATTGGCTGGAAAATGTAGACATTGTAGATAAAAAAAAAAACCCAAAAAAAACTGAAACGTTCACTGCAGACTCCCTTTTAGGTCAAGTCAGGTCAAGTTTCTTTGAATTGGCTTGTTCCTGAACTGTGCTTTACATGAAAAGGTTCCTATGCAGTCTGGAATGATATGGGATGCCACGATGCTTCCAATGTACAAACACCTTGGTGGTCCTTGGTCTGCCTTTAGTGGTACTCAATAACTTTGGCGTAATTATTTGCAAGGTAAACTGTCCATTCATAAAAAAAACACACTTCAGACTTTTCAAGGCTCCAATACATGTTTTGTTTTTTTTTTTTTTTGTTTTTTTTTTTATGGAGTTCCATCAAAAACAAGGAAGGAAAAATGATAGAATTTATTAATAAAACCGGACAGAGAGATGGAAGAAGAGGACGAAACAAGGGGGAAAGGAAGAAAAACGTGGGAGTAAAAAAGTCAGGTCATAAGAGGAAAGAAAAGAACATAAGAGTGGAAGGAAGGGAAGAGAAGGATGGACATGGGGGATGAAAGGAGGAAACAAAGATGTAAGGAAGACGAGACAGAAAAAAATGAAGAAAGAATAGAAAGGACAACATTTAAAAATCATTTTATATTCTCCATGATTTTTTTTATTTTATTTTTTTCACATTTAAACAAACCACCAAAATGCTGAAAACAATTTCCACATTTTTCCAGACAGCAGAAACTGGAAAAATGTCAGTGAGCCTCAACATCAAACTCATCAGAAATCCAGCTCCAGACTCGTTTTAATCCTCGGTTGGTTTGTTTTTGGCCTTTTCTTAGGTGAGAAGCCATTTGAGTGTAAGCTTTGCCACCAGCGCTCCAGAGACTACTCGGCCATGATCAAGCACCTGCGTACGCACAACGGAGCCTCTCCGTACCAGTGTACCATCTGCCAGGACTTCTGCCCCAGCCTGGCCGCCATGCAGAAGCACATGAAGGGCCACAAGCCTGAGGACGTGCCGACCGACTGGAGGATAGAGAAGACGTACCTGTACGTCTGCTACGTCTGAGCAGGACTCAGACGCAAAAACCGTCACGACTGGGTGAAAACTGGGGCTGCTGGTTTTAATGCTGAACCATTAAAAAGTATTCTGCTGTTGTAGGACAAAGTGTCCCTTAGAGAAAGAAAGAACGAAGGAAAGAAGGGGGGTTTTGTTTTGGGGAGTGGAGGGTGTTTTGTAACCCGACGGCGAGACGTGCAAAGCAGGATTACAGAAGTGTTTACAGAGTAAAGCTGCAGCTAATGATTACTTTTATTAGCAGTCGAATTATTCCGAATATGAAGAATGCTGTAAAGTAGAGACAACTTGGCAACGACATTCTAAAATAAATGAGTCAAATCCAAAGAGATTTACTTAGCCTTTCTCTAAATCTCAAACTCTGATATTTCAAGGAGCAGGGAGTGCGGCTGTCCTTGTAACAGTTAAAGAAATTAATTAGAAAAGCTGCTGACAGATTCCTGATGATTTAACTGTTCTGAGTCCTCACACACACAAAAACACACGTCTGCCCCGCGCGCACAGTTTAGATATCATCGCACGAGAATCTATTATGGTGAAAAACATCAACGCCACAGTGACTGACTGCTGACCTGCGTGTGCAGCGGCAGGATTTGAGCGACTGTCATCTTCAGTTACACAGATGTTAAAAATATACCCTTAAAAGCTCCATTTGCTCAACTTTGCAACTTCTCTCTCCTAATTTTCTCTGACTTAGCTACGTTTCCCTGCTGGGTTTTCAGTTGTTTTTTTATTCTGCATGTTTTTTTTGTTTTTTTGTTTTTCTTTACTTGAACGGCTGACCTCATGAGCTTGATCTCTTTAATTGCCTTGTCTTCTCATGCAGTCAGCGTTGATTTGGAGGCGACTCGCTCGCAAATCGGAGTTGCTTCCGTGAAAAGTTTTTGCTATTTATATGTGGTTTATGTGTCACCAAATATATGTGCTGGTTTTCATCACGTGGTCTGTGTTTGTAGGGAGGTTTCCTCGTAGAGCAAACTCTACCTCCTCACTAGAGACGCACCGAGAGACTGGCACCGGGTGAATTTCAGCTGGTTTGGCCCTGATCAGTGATGATCCCAATACAGTTAAACTATCTTCAGAACGGGTTGCTATAGCAGCACCAATCTTCACAGTCGATGCCGTTATGAAGGGAAGAAGCCTTGTAATTAGCCATTTCCAGCGTTAGTGACGTGACTAAGAATAAAGTCAGGGGAAGCACAGAGATGGAAGAAGCTATTTAAAAGGAAACTAACAATTTGCTGCAACAAAGTGAGAGAAAGCAAGACCTGAAGTAGATAATAGTAAAGCTGAACAGAGAACAGTAAATCAACTTTTTATTTTTGCATTTTCTGTTTTGAGAATCCATTCTTGTAAAGTAGTGAGTCACAAATCTATAAAACATACTTTTTAATATACACACATTTTTTATGTGTACAACTGGCACCAAACATTTTTTGTCAATTTCTCTTGGGGCCTCCAGACCAGCAGGGGTCCCCTTGGCAATTGTATCACAGAACAAAAATGCTCTTATGTCGTTTCTCAACCATTGGGTTGCAAATCAGCCATAAATTTCTTTGTTATCTTCTAAGTTGGAAACTTTACATTGTATGAATGTAACTTAACAGCCGATGATAAATGCAAACATTTTGTTTCATCTCAGGTATCCATGTAGAACTTGAGTTAAAAACTAAAAATATGTGGAATGTGTATATTATACACATTCCAAGAATATGGTTTCAATAGACTTGGAAAGTTTGCTCAATAGTCCAGGGTCAAGGGAATAATCGCAGCACGCGATGGAGAACTGCAGAGTGGATGTCGGGGTCATGGCTTTGGTTCCCCTGTAGTTCTACTATGTGCACTGAATTGGTAAATACACCTAAATTTACTCACAAATTATTATTTTCTCTCAAAAGGTCGAGCTTTTGTATTTTGAGTTCCAGATTTATTCATGTCCACTCCTATAAAAATTAAAATCAAAAATTGCGTGGAAGTTTTCCAACTAAGAACATTTCTGGAATTTTGCTACCCTGCTCTCACACACACACACACACACACACACACACACGCACACACACACACACACACACACAGCGAGGTCACCTCTGTTCCTAAAATTTAAAATTCATGACCTCTCCTGGGAAGAAGGCTAAAAAAGTATTGAGAATATTATTCTTATTTTATCTAAATTGTTAAAGAGAAATTAAAAATCAGTCAAACTCTGCATCAGGAGACAAAGCTTTACAAAAAAAAAAAGAAAAAGACAAAACAATTGGGTTACTGGTGGCACAATTCCAATCGGTGCGTCTCTATCGCTTACTGGTTTTTAATTTTCACTGCAAATTATTTTTCAGCAAGATTCATCTAACAAAAAAAAATAAAAACTATTTCCATGGTCAAACAGTGTGTAAAAAAACGTGACAAGCCTTTGCAAGGCTTTTAAGTGTTTATTTTTTAAACCATCACTTCTATATAGATGTCTTATAAAAATCACAGAATCAGAATTTTCTATTAGAAAAGAAAAAAAAAAACAAAACATGAAAATAAGTTGTGTTTTTATAAAACGTGAGCAGAAAATTCTGACATCCAGCTCCCATGCGGTGCAGGTTGTGGTTGGTCGTAGTGTAGCTGTAAACGTACTGTCATGGTATGTGATTCCCCCTATGTGAGCCCGAGCAGGCTTTTTAGATCTGAACATGTCGTATTTTTTGTATTTCGGTAATTTGCTATTTGTTTACATTCGGTATGATTTGAGAGACATCCTAATGTTTGTGTGTGTGTTTTTTTTTTTTTTTTGTATGAGTTTGATTAAGACCCCTCCCTCGTGCCTCTTTTATAAGTAGAGCATAAATGTGCTTGAGTACATGGGTCTGTGCTGTCGGTAGGTGTTTTCTGGGTGTTTGTTTATTGTTACTAAAACTAAAGATAGACTGCCATGTAGATCCACTTTGTCTGAACATTGCAAATGGAAGCAACATACTGTGATAGTGGCTGATAATCTGATGCAAGGCCTGAGCAACTTTTTATGGGAAAAAAAAAGAAAGAAAGAAATGATAATAAAAAAAAAAGAAAGAAAAGTGGCGCGGCTCGTCTGAAAGTGTTCCCTTCAGAGTGACAATGGACGGACGTCTCTGGACGATAAGCGAAATCTTGGCGTCTGCAGGCATTACCGATGCCTCTGTAAGTAGCCAACAACACTCAGTGCCATGAAAACCCACAGTCACTGTATCTATTCTACATGAACATGCACTATAAATGGATTTCCTCGGTGGACCAAAAGAAATAGAGCACTTTTGTTTGAAAAGGATTTGTTTTTTTTTTGTTTTTTTTCTTTGATCTTTGTATGTTGTGATAATGCAGCTGTCTTTTATTTGATGTGTCCTAGAAGGATGTGATTAGCATTGTTTAGATTATGTCACTGTCTGTCTACCTCAGGACCAGATCAAAGCTCGAGCTGGTATCCAATCAGGGTTGTTCTTCTAGCCATGTGTGCAGTAAAAAAAAAAAAAAAAAAAAAAAAAGAAGACAAAAAATGGGGAAAAAAAAAAAGTCAGAAAATTCCCTCTTCATTACAGCTTTGTAACACAGTATGTGCAAATGTTTTCTCAGTGTGGATTCAGGCACAACTCTGTATGCGTCAGTGTTCAGTGGCATGGTTTAAAAAAAGAATAAAACGATTTACTATTTTATGCACCTCGTCTCGGTTTCCTGCTGTTGCTTGTCTGCTTTCGGAGCTTTTATTTGATCCTCTCCGCACCAAACATGCACGTTATTTACACCTGCCTGACATGTTCTAAATATGCGACATCCTTTTACGGGCGCCCTATAGAACTGCCATAGAAAACAGAATCTATAAAATGTTTGGACTTTTTTTTTTTCTTTAAAGAAATCAAATGATAGTTTGCTCAAGTTTGTACTTGGAACCACTTGAAGCTGGCAGCAACTAAAGATTTTCCCTGCCATTTTTTTTTTTTATACAACTAATTTATTCAGTTCACTTGAAGCCGTTTCTATATTCTAATTATTTCAGCTGTCCCTGTTATTTCTGCCAGTGAAAATAGGCAAGCGACTTACAAGCGTAGAGTTTGGATATAATAAAATAATAAAAATACTCTCCTGCAAGGGGGAAAATAAACTTAAACCCCACACAACCCAGCGGATGCAGGTCTGAAAAGGCTTGTGTAGTTGTTTTTTTTCCCTTTATTGTAGCGGCATAATCACATTGTTCTATTATTATTATTTCAAGATGTTATTTCAACAATACAAAAGTCTCCAGACATTTACCCTATTAATGATTCTAAGGTTGTGGAGCCCAACAGATATAATATCAGTAATGAATCCTTATCATACTTGGATGGGATATCAGGCAGAAGTTTCTGGAGGTTATAGTCTGATTTTAAGGAGTCAGTCAAAAATAAACTGCAGTTTGATGACATGTTGCATAGTTGGCACATAAATTGTGTCCAAGATATTTTTTTGATTTTGTATATTGCTTAAAAGTTTAAACTGTGTGCACTCTGCTGACTGGCGTCACCTTTCTTGGGTATATTTTACAGCCGGAAATGTAAACAGTTACAAGGTTTTTCATTTTTAGAGAAATGTTTGAAGTGGTAGAAGTTGGATGAAATTGTTCCAGAAATAACTGGGTAAAGACATCAGAGCTTTACAGGGGAGCAACACTGAGCATCAGCAGACAACCGGACAGTTAACAGGGATGAACAAAATGTTATTGTATTTGCTTACCGAGTGTTTTAACCTCTACTTTCCATGGAGCATAAAGGTTTTTGAAATTGCAGTTTTAATTTTTCAAAACATCTAGCCAAATTAATTAAAAATATATTTTGTTTAGTGATCCCATTCCTTAAACCTTGTGTTGCAACAAAGGACATCCCATAATGTGTTGGAAGCAGGGAGCCAATAACAGTGGCAGAGATTTTATATTAAATTGTTTCGTAATTCAGGATTTTTTCCAAATGAATACATGTATCGAGATTAAAATGTTGGATTTTTTTCCACCTCATTTTTCAGCGCGTTATTACGTCATGA
Source organism: Poeciliopsis turneri (assembly GCA_922788865.1). Classification (NCBI taxonomy): domain Eukaryota; kingdom Metazoa; phylum Chordata; class Actinopteri; order Cyprinodontiformes; family Poeciliidae; genus Poeciliopsis; species Poeciliopsis turneri. Next base: position 1,037,119 of record CAKLNU010001078.1, read on the forward strand.
CTCATTTACTTCCAGTATTTATCAGGGTTGTCAATAAATGTGGCATTCTCTGTTCTAAAAGTAATCAAATTGCAGGAAAATTGATCGTATCACTTCATTTTCAATATCTGCATAATTTTATTTATTTATTTCTTTTCTGGTTGTGTTTTTTTTCTCCTGTGATTGAAGTTTTCTGATCATTTTTCATTTTTTTCTCCAACATTAAAAATTTTAAAAGCGTTACCAATTGACAGCTTGCTTGTCCAAGTGATTGAAAATGCATAAATGATGGTAACCTAAAGGTAGAGACATTTGAAAAGGCAGAGCAGCAACGCCTCACATCTCAGAAGCTGCAGGCGGAAAACGGCCAGAAAAAAAAATTAAAAATTATTCTCATCAAGTGTCAGTCTTCTGTATCTCCCCCCACACTTTACCTTGTGGATAACCTCAACAAACATATGAAAACATCTGTTATGTGTTAAGGTCTCAGCCAAAGGCTATTTTAATTATGGATTTTGATTAAGTTATGGATTGATTAAATTTCGGGCCTTGGAGCTAAACGTAATAATTTCTGAAAGTCTTTCTGAGTTGAAACAATTACTCTCTTTTTTTTTTTTTTCCTCTCCACTCGATTAGTTGAACTTTTGTGCAGACCCAGAGTGAAAGAACAGTAACACAACCATGTTGTACAGCAACAAAACTACTAAAGCTGTTTGGTGTATTAAAAATATATTTCAAACTGCATGTCGATTTAAACAAAAGGTCAATTTAAGATGAGAAAACCTAATTGAATACAGGGTGATGTCGATGGTGGTTGAAACAAATAAATTTCCTTAGCATCAAGTTTTTGACACCGGCACATTTTGGTTTGCATCATCATGAAAATGTTAATAAAACAAAAATGACTGATAGATTGGGTACATATGGCAACAGAGCTGCAGTCACAGATTTACATCAACGCCACAAAGTTTTACAGAATCCAAATCATTAAATGTAGTGTTCTGTCATCTACCTCTACTCTATACTTATCAAGCAAAAAAATAAAAATAAAACTTATAAAAATATGAGCATTTAAATGTACTTTTATTTAGAATATAGCATGTGAGTAATTGGTATTTTTTTCACCCCAAACAGGCAATAAAATGAATATTTGCTGAAGGACTGGTAACCCTTTGCAACATCTGTAAAGAAAAACAATCATATACATTTATCTGAAACTGGTCAGCAAAACATTATGATGCGTCAGTTTCTTAAAGGTGCATCAACAATGTCATTTTTAGACCTGAGTTAAGAGGCAGCATGCAGGGGAAGATCAGGTGAGGAACCCACAACCTTCAATAATATACAGTTACATTTAGAGAGATTTAAAAACTTCTATTATAAGTGTAATAACTCACAGCTCTTCTTCAGAGTATTCATATATTTTAAAGTTTCCACGACAGAACTTCACAAAAGATAACGCTTTAAGCCTCGTCTTAATAGAGTAAACTGGAAGAACCATTTCCATTAAAATGCAGTGAAACTGTGGCCTATGTGGACCGGCTCAGCTCTGGTTCTGCTGTCCTTAGCAGGAACTACCTCCATCTGTCCAGATTGTTCCAGATCTGCCTGAAGCTATTAAAGAGACAAAGTCAATTACTGTCACCAGGGGAATATCATTCAATAATTAACTGGCCTTCAAAATTAATTCTAGGACCCAGGTAATTTATTAATAAAGTTTAAGTTTTTTCTTCTGTAAAAATGTAGTATGGAGAGGAAATGTATTAACATGAGGTATAATAACTCTTAGTTTGATGGCTGGCATTCAAGCTTTTAAGAATCTGATTAATCTACCTTACCCAGTTCAGCTGCAGGACTCAAAATTCAAACAGCCTCGTTGACCTGAGGGTATCCAACCTTCCCCACATCTCATCATCTATGAACCAAGCAGAAAGGAGTCGTGTGATTCTGACCGTGCGATAAGACAGAGTCACTTTCAGCTCAGACGCGGGCCCCACTCTCGGGCCGGAGCCACTCTGTGTGGGAGCCGGTTCTAATGTAATCTCCTCTGTTTAATTAGAGCCAGCGTGGTGGGCAGCTAAAGCAAACCACATTACTCACCATCTGCTAAGAGCGCCGCTGCTCTTACCCACACTCACTATCATTAGCCACTACAAGACAAGATACAAACACGTACATGACAGCCGTTTATTCATCCTGCCAGCGCCGACGCGGACGCCATTTAGAGGCCCTCTCCTGCTGAGACCTGTCACAAACGCACTGCCCTGTGATTAATGTATGTTGCACAACAAAGCATCTAAATGAGAGTAGTCACCAGAGTTTAACCAGCAGAGCTGCAATCTGCTTTACAAAACACACTCTGGCATTTTTAACAACAAGCTATCCTCCAACAACTACCTTTATCCATTCAGCACATGAAAATGCAGAAAATATTGATGTTAACATCAATTGTTTTTAGACAAGGTTATACATTTCTTAAGCATGAGCACAGTTCTTCATATGCACCACAAGAGGGCAGCATGTTACAGCAGATGGCTGCAGGAAGAGGTCCTGTGATAGTTTGTGTGCGTTTCATGGACAGCTCACATGATGGTGTGTTGGTGTGTGATGCTAACGGCTCACGTAGCTCCACCATGTCATTCTGTAAAGGTCAGTTCAGCCACATCTGAACCTGATAACACACTTCACCCCACAGCACAGCACAAGGCTGCAGGACGTCCTGCAGATACAACAGCTTTCTGCAGAGACGTTCGCAGTAGTTGATACTTTGACCAGATATCTTTACTCATGATTATCTGTGCTGCATTTTGTGGTTTGGGCATTTTTCATTACTTTGTTTTATGCATTGTGCTAATTTATGCGTCTTTCATTACATGTGTTTTCTTTATAGCTGCATTTTCTTGTGCTAAGCTTCGTGCCAGACAAAACCAATACAGGAGACATGATACCAAATATCAACCTGCAAGATAAGCAAGTCAGCTCCCCCTGAATGAAGAGGTTTTCCAAACACATGATGAAGCTGCGTCGTTATTTAGATTTGTGACTTTTATCATGTAGAATTTATTTTTAATGTCAAATCAGACAAATTAATAAAAGGAAGAAAAAAAAATCCAATAATGACATCAGTAGTCACTGGAGGTGGGTGACATGGACTTAGAAATTTATCATTGTATAATTACGATACTGAGAGACAGTGATATTGATGGTCTCATTATTGATTATTGACAAACTCATGGAATAAACTGTGGACAAAATTGTAAAAATGATTTCCAATAATACTGTCAGTTTTGAGGGTTTTTAAAAAATATGTATTAACTCTGACTTATCAAGACTAAATCAAAAATTCTTCTAAGAAAATTTTCACAATAATTGATAAATGCCCACACTTAATAATCACCAAATGAATTAAGACAGAATTGGAATAAAAAGTACACAATCTTGAAATCTTCATTACAGTCTAAAGGCTCCAGCTTCATACTATAACCAGCGCCCGTCTTCACACAAATCATGTGCATTTCTCATAAGAAAATATTCATTGTTTAAGGTTTAAGGTCCCATTTACTAAAAGCTATATTTGGTATGAGCCGACTAAAACGATGGGATGTTCATCGACCCTCCAGTCAGGAATTATTTCCACATCAATCTGAAGGATTCAGAAAAATAGATTTGACTTATGAGAGTCAGAATAAATGTGCTCGACTGTCCAAATACTCTTCACTAAAACACACTGATAATGAGGCTCAGGAGATTTTCACAACAAGGAAAACAATGTTTCGGTTTTAGTTAATAGTGTCCTCAACTGAGACCAAGAGAATGACAATTTTGGTGAATATAAAAGAATGAGCGCCACAAAAAGATTTTCTGAATATGGAGGTTATTTTCAATAATATGTTTTATCAATTCATCTTTTCAATAAAATTAACATGAACGGATAAATTTAAACAAAAAAAGATCATTTCCAGGAATCGTGGCCTGGTGTTTGGTTTTCAGTGTAACGCTTTCCAAATAAATCACTAAACTATATAAACCGATGAGTAAAAAGTTTTCACTTTTTCCAAAAAATAGTTCACACATTTTTTTTTTGAAAGGCTTATTTACAATGTTTGAGCTTTGCAATGGGTAGAAACTAAAACTAAAATGCAAATTGGAATTAAATATTTGACTTTGTAAGAACTGATGATCATGAGACATTTCATATGGTAAACGATGCCTCTACATTTCCATACAAAACAATACTGAAAGAACTCATTCTGATAAGAAAAAAATTGCAATAGGTTTGAAAAAGCTTAACATTACAACAATGCACAGATGGATAGGAATTTAAATATTTAAACATTTCATCTAAAGCCATTTTTATCATTTCATACAGCGATATCATGAAAGAGTTTATAGATTTGGACCAAAGTTTCATCAGTGACAATAGCAGAGATGAGACTAAACTGATCTGCAAATAAACGATCAGTTTTATTCAACATTAATTCAAAAAAGTGAAGAAAACCAAAAAGAAAACGATAAAAGGTGCAGAAACCATGCATTCGAGTTCTCATGGCTACCTTCAAGTCAGGGAAATGAATTACCTTGTTAAGGCTGCGACTTATTCACACTGATTGTTAGAAAAGGTCACAAGATGCAAATTTAGAAAATTGACTACTCATACCTTTGATAATCAGAGGCTTGTGGCTCCTCTAAACAGCCACCTAGCATACTTAAAATTAAAATAATTAAAGAAAGCTTTGCCAAGCACATAGATTCAGGTGTTTGCAATTTCATCAGGAAATGGCAGCGAATGCAGACGGTGAAGGTCATGCTGAGGTCTGGGGAGAGAAACACCAAAACCTACTAGTGGATGCTTACAAGATCAACCATTCATAGACAAATAAAGCTTTAAGAAAAATAAACTGCTGATTAATTATGTTAATGGCTACACAAAAAGAGACTAAGCTCCAATCTGAGTTATATGGCTGACGTAAGCGGACAAGTTAGAAGGAAGAAGTCAAAAGAAATACTGCTTGAGAGGCAGCAGGAGAAATTCATACTGAAGAAACTTTATGCTCACAAACAACTACTATGGTCACTGTGTTGGTCTGGCTGCTGAACCCCTGCTGGAATTACAGATTATTTGATAATCCCAGTATAAAAAGTGTTGAATGTTTTTGGGTGGATTTAGATCCACAATCTCAACGATTTGTGTTGGAAGAATTCTGAGGGAAATCTGTGTTTTCACTTGATAAGAGGTTATATTTATGTTGGAAAGACCAACATAACCTTTCTGGTTTCGTTCAACAGGTCATCTTCCAAGTATGATATTTCAGAGGGACATTGCTCCACAGGAGTTTATGTCAAAGTGCATTTAGGAATTATGCATCATTTTTGAAAAACAAAGAAAAGGAAAACTGATAAGTTTATACAAGTTTAATTCTTTTAACGTGTTTTGGTTGGCTGGTATTTGATGAAATGTCAAATTTAAGAAAACTTGTCTGAATGGTTTTACGATTGACTGTATTCCCCAGCAGTTTTAACGAGGATTTTTTTCCTATTTTTTTCTAGCACATTTTATTTTTACTTTGTAGCTCCAGCCAAGCTCATTTAGTCATTATTTCTCAGACACATTGAATCAAAAAAAAAAAACCCCAACAAAAAAACAGCACATCTTTATGTTTGTGTCTTTTGGTGCCTCGGCTTGGCTGTCCTTTCACTCTGACCTTTACCGTCCATCTCCTCTGAGAAGTCAAGGCCAAAAACATCGAAAAATATAAAAGCCTACGAATGAGGGCATAAATTTTAAGTGTGTTGGAGAAGCTGGATTTTATTTTTTAAAAAGCAGACTAAGACGGTCAAAAACACACATAAAAACCCCCCCAAAAAACAAACAAAAAAAACTATCTCTGTTTGAGCCTCGTGACGGATTTCCAGGTGGCGACCGAGAGACTGGGTCTGATGTTTAAGGTTTGGACGTTGGACAGAAGCAGACACACTAATGACTGAGATAAGAGCGGACCTGATTGAATCTGAGCACTCGGAGCTGGGAGAGCACAGACTGACAGATGAAGATCCAAACTGGCCAGCAGCCAGCGTCTCCACAGAGCAGCTTCAGACCTGGACCCGGGAAGAAATCTGGGAGGTTCACACAGGGGCTGCTGTGACTGTGCTGTGCTGGAGACGTTTTACTTTAAATTTATGAGAAAGCCAAAGTCCAGCCAGGACAAAACAGATTTTACTGCAGGGACCGTTTCTGACAGTGAATTAAGAAATTTAAAAGAAAATGACAGTCCTTGCTCCAAGTAAAGAATAACAGTGTTGTAAAATCTCTTTAAATATTCAGGTAGTTTGTCCAATCAGCAGTACATAAAGGCTTATTTAAGATCTTATTTGAGAATGCAGCAAATATTTGACTTTTTTGATATGAAATTGTGAAAAATGTCCAATTATTCATATTTTACTGTTTTAATACTGCAATTAAGCAGCAGCAAAAATCTTATCCCTGCACTGACTAACTCTGCCAAGCAGCTTGAAGTGCACCACAAATTTTCTGGATGTCTCTGTATGATAAAGGAAACTACTGGTCGATACAAGGAAGCTATAAAACATCTTCAGCAGCAAAGTCCAGAGCCCCTGAAAGCAAAGGCAGATTGGAAATACTTCAAATTTTAAGTGAAAACAGTGAAGAAAACATAAAGGGTGACTTTGAAAATAAAAAGAGAACTGAGATAAAAGGCTTGTTTACCACTGAGTAACATCACCTCCCAAATTCACAGCAACAAGGCTTTGTGGTACTGAGCAGACCTCCGCTGCACCTCCAACGTTCAAAAGACAAAGGTTTTCTCATCCAATGCCAGATTTCAGCCTGTAAGAGTACATAGGACCCAACGCTGCACTGCATGTCAACTGATGCTAAAACAAAATGGAGATCATCTAAATCTCATGTACAATCTGGATGCTGCATTCACAATAAAAGTTACAGTCATAGACTCAATCAGTTCCAGGTCAAATTTCCTAAAACAATCTTTAAGGAAAATGCTAATAAAAATAAATGAATAAATAAATAAACATGTGTTGAAGTCTGTAGAAGGTTATGGACATTTACATACTACAGGAAACAGATGTGATTATAATACGATTCATATCATTAAACCCTGAAACAACACAAGATTGATCCTCTTGTTACTGCTTTGGATACTAAATTAAGTAACCTGAAATCTTCATGTTTCATCTGGTATTTGACAACATTTAGAAAATCACCATTTCCCTTTAAGATTTAGTTTTAGTTTGAATTTTAAAAGAAAGGTTTAATTAAATTCAACGTGACTTTAGATCATATTTTGATATGTTACGCATCAGGCGGCCTGTTTGCAGACACCAGACAGGAGCATAAATGACCAGATATATAGACATCAATCTATTTGTTTTTGACAGATTGCTAGTTTAGTGCTTCACAAGCCTAATCTAAAACTCTTTGTTCAAACTATCTCAGCATTGAAGGGTTTTAAACTAAATGCAGAGATATCCTTTAACAGATTTCCTAACATCCTAAGGAATCTATAACTAAACGAGTTAAACAAAAGCAGCAGTGTAAATAATCCTCAGCTCTGCAATGTGGAATAAAAAGTCACCAGAAGAGGGAGACGTGAAATGATTGTGAAAATCACCCAACTCGCCTGCTTCTGCACCGTATGAATATCATCAATGCAGCCGATAGCTCCATCAAATGGAATATTAATCCTTCCGCATTTCTTCTTATTCTGCGTTTTATTTCAAAAACTTTCAGACAGCTGCTAGATGATTCAAACAGATCTGGGCTGTCTCTCTGTGTCAGCTATGACAGTGTGATGAGGAGGAATTTTCTTCCTTATCCGCTCACCTGGGCGTTAATCCTGCACCATAAATGAGACATAAGTACAGTTTTATTTATTTATTTATTTTTTTTTTTTTAATCAAATGTTCTTTTTTGCTGAAAGGATCTAATTAGCTGTCTTCTGAGGAGAAATTCAATTCGTGTTCATGAAGTAATGACAGGCTTTGATCTTTCTGATGAAGCGCAACACTTTTTTTCTTTTCTGACCATACTCAAATAGCTCTCATCCCTCTTATTCAACATGCTAATTATTTCCTTCTTTTCTTGGAGGTAATGGATCTTTGCAGCCACTCTGGTCATACATTATGAGCTAATTAATACAAAGGGCTTATTTAGAAACTGGGAAAACAACAAGTGAAAAAGAACCATTAAAGAGAGAGGCCATCTGTCAGTGGGAGACTGAGCGGACTTCATTTTCCCGATGAGTGCTGAGCGACGATGGCTTTGGGTTTCATCTCGTGGAGTTTGACATGATGTGAGACTTTTCAACAATTCGCAATAACGACCTTTTCTCAGAAAGCGAAAACTGTCAGGTCATAGCGCGTCTCAGGTGAGGAAAAGACTGTCCCTTGGCTCAGGTAAAAAGTGTTTCCCGGCAACCATCAGGAGTGCCATCACTAATGAGCTCAGAGGCATCTTTGGAGATGTTCCCCCCTCCCTCTACCACCTCCATCAGAAAAAGAAAAAACACCAAATACCTGGTTTAGTTAGCTTCTGCTGGCCCCATGACCCCGCAGACAAACAACAGCCTCATTCTCCTCACTGCTGCTGACCTCATTGTCTCTTTGTGAGGGGGAAAATCCAGAGTTGCATTCTGTTAAATGGGAAATCAACCGGGCCGGACCTCCATTCCTCCACAGCCACAGGCGTACCAATGAGCAGGAACAACGCTGCGACTTTTCCATCAGGACTCTACACCAGGAAAACATGGTAGGAGAAAAAGATAAACACACTACCTGTTGAGGACACTGTAGCTCCATCTGTTACAGCATTCCTAACCTCAACACCTCTGTCATATCTTTACATTTGCTCTTTTAGTTTACAGACTTTATATGCATCTTCCATTTATGACGTAGGTTTGTTTTCTGCCAATGTACTCGACTTTTGTTCATTCTGCTGGAGAAAACGGCATCTTAATCTACTCAGGAATTATAGTCCCAGTGCAAAACGGGCATTAATTTCACAGACTTTGGGCTCCTAAAGTAAAATGTCTCCCAGTTCCAGTGTTAAATGTTGATTAAAATTGAAAGTTTATTGATCTTTCAGAATGTGTTCTTGCATTGTCATTTTTGACATTACCATTATATCACTTAAAAATGGCCTCAAAACAACATTATCGTTTATTGCGGTAACTTCTTGAACAGTTTATCATCCAGCAAATTTTGTTATTGTGAAAAAGCCTACATCCAGGTTTATTAATTTGATATTAAATCAATAAGCTTGATTTAATTTAGAGTACTTAGATGTGGTCTTCTATTATTTTTAGATCTGCATAGTGCAACAGGCAACAAAAAGTCCCACACCATGATTCTGCCAACACTATGCTGAACAGCATCAGGGTTTATGCGTTTTAAAGCCATACTTTACAGCCTTTTTGTCGCTGTAGCAAAATGGCTCGATGCTCATGTGATCATAAAACGGAATGTATTTTGCACCAACCAGCTGACCTGAGCAGTCATCTTTTAGAGATTTTTTGCCCCCATGACAATGGCAAGATGTAGGAGTGAACAATGGTGGCAGTGTCATGCTGTGAGCCTGTTTCACTAAAACCAGCAACAGGAAGAACAGAGAACAATCATCTGAAGTCCTCAACTTTAAATTCAAATGAACATCCGAAAACTGGGTAATAACTATGGGGCTCGATTTTAGATTGGGTCAAGTAGAATAATATTAAGCTTCTGGAATGCATTTGATGCCAAATGCAATAAAATCCACTGAACATAAAAGTAAAGTAGGTAATTAAAGGGAAATCTGACAAGTGTAATGGTCAAATTATCCAAACTTGTACCAAAAACATATCAACTACAAGAACCATATAGTTTCACTGAAACCATATAGTATCTCTTACACTTGCTACCCAAATAATAGTGGGGATTTATCTACGCGTGTATGTACAACTGCAACAAAACTATTTTAATAATTGATTATTCTATTCCTCAATCGGATAAAAAAAGACAAATCTTTATACATTTCCTCATTTGACAATTTAAGCCTTTCTTAATTAGAATATTAGAAGTGAAAGATGCAAATAACATATTTAAAAAAAAATAATTAAAGTAAAAAAATAAACATTTTATTGCCTAAAATTCATCAACAGCATTCCTTTGGTGAAATTGAACTAAGTGAAGCTAAATTTAGTTAAATGCAAAATGTATATATGTATTTTGCAGTTTTTGGCTTAATTACTGCCCTGACTATATCATCAGAGCAGTAATTATTTTAGTGTGCATACTCCAGTTAGTGCTCCTAAACAGTTGATTCATCACTATTCATTCAATTAATTGTCTCAATTATATATATCTGAGCCTGTATTTACTTTTGACCAGATGAGGTTTAGAGATAATTTCAATTTGTGCATCCTTTTTGCTTTTTAAAGTTTGAGAGTGTTCACTCATTAAAAAATAACGATTCGAATGAATGATTAAAAGCCCTCTGAAGAAATTATAATATGCAAGTAAGCATGCAGTTTGCAGAGTAATTGTAAGACAGTGACTATGCACGTCCCGTATAGTGAGAAACGGGCTATAATTACCGCGAAAAATTGCTTATAGAAACAGCTGCTTCTTGGCAAGACGGCTCTGTATGCAGACACTCAGGAGTCATAAAATCTGTCTGGAAATGATGAAGAAATCCAGCACTGAACACAACGTGCATCCAAGAAACAAAAACCGACAAGCCAAAGCCTCTGCTCGCTCATTATGCTTCAATCAGCAGGGAGAGAGAGTTGACACACACATGGATGTTTACCGCCTTGATTGCATACATCGGAGGCTGGTTAATGGCGGATAATATTCAGCGTTACAGAGCTCCTAATTAAACTCGACAGAACCTGACAGGTTGACTGTTGCTCTGGAGCAGATGGTCAGTGCGGTTGCCAAAATTGTGTCATACAGAAGAAGAAGAAGAAGAAAAAAGAAAAAGAGCTCCAAATGAAACCTGACGTGCCCCGCTGTAATTCCCCACAGAATCTTGATGGAGATCCATTGTCAGTGATTGAAAACCCAGTGGCCGTCAGTCATCCCTTTCACTCGGAGACAACAGCAGGGGTCGCGGCAACGAAAGGGGTGCAGGACTGGTTAAAGGGCACTCGGTACACAACTCACGGTAAGCATCATCCAGGTGACCTACACCAGCAGCTGATTGCACCAGTGACTATACACTACTACTGAAAGTACAGTCACTTCTTCACCAAAACATCATTTATATTAGTATTGTAATTCCTTGGTGTCATATATTCCTAAAAAGAAAAAAAAAAAAAAAAACAACAAAAAAACAAACAAAAACCAAGAGCTTAATTTCTTCCAGTGTTGGTGTTCACAGATTTACCAGCTGACATTTGATCGCACCTTTCAGCTCACACCAGGATTCTGAAGGCATTAGTGCCATTATGAACTGTTTCTGCAGCTCATAGGCTGGTGAGGCTGCTGGCAGCGGTGTGTGCAGTTGGACTCCTGGGAGGCTTACTTGTAGGTGTCTGGTTTCTAGGTGAGTCAATGTGTCTGAGAAATAATGACTAAATGAGCTTGGCTGGAGCTACAAAGTAATAATAAAGTGCTATAAAAAAAAAAGGGAAAAAATCCTCGTTAAAACTGCTAGGGGAATACAGTGCCTCTCAAAACTATTCAGACAAGTTTTCTTAAACTTTGACATTTCATCAAACTTAAAAAGTCACAGATTTCAGGATTTTTAGTGGGATTTAATGCCAGGGAAGGGGGAAGAAATGTGGCAATACACTATATTCAGTCAAAATTTTGTGGAGTCATCTTTTGCTGCAATTCTTGGGAGTATTTCTCCAAGACCGTTGACAATAGTCAGAAAGGACGAACAGCATCTTTCAACATTTTAAAGTTGTCGTTTTAAACCTGTAGTTCTCAAAACTCCTATAGGTGAGCTCCACCGCATGTACACCAAGATCCACAAGCATGTCGCATGACAAGAACTTTTATTTGGATGCAATTTATGCATTCTGTTCATACACCACCTGCACAAAATATCGCAAATATGTCACCATTGTACCATTTATATGACAAATAACTGTCTGGAATGCAGTATGTGAAAAGTTCTGAAGTTCTACTTTTCATGCCTACGCTATATAGAGTGTTCCATTATTGCACTGCATAAAAGAAATACAAAAACAATTTTCAGCCTTTATATCGAGTTTATTTTAACCAGGAAGGTTACATCCAGATCAAGAACCTCTTTTTCAAAAGGAGTCCTGGTTAAGACATTACACAACAATTAGGTTACACAACCAAAATGTCAATCAAAAATGACAGAAAACATTCACTTTAGGTCCAGACAGACCGCTCGAGATGATCGCTTCAGATCATTTTTTGCAACATGTTCATGTAGACAGAGAAGAGTAGATGAGAAAATGGAAAAGAGGAATTTTGAATTCAAAGAGGATGAATTATTGCTTCTCTGTGCAACTAAACCAAACATGTAGATAAGACAAGAGCCCAGTCATAACCTCATATTGTTAGGTCAACATGCAGTTAATAAGATTCCTCAGAGAAATATGACAAACATTATCAATGTTTTTTGAAGACATTAAAGACGAGGCGCTCATCTACAACAGGTCTCCATAATCTAAAACAAATAAAATTTTGAGTGCCCAGTCTATCAAAGCCAGTGAACGCAGTCATGTTGTGCCACACTCTACTTTCAGATTATAGATTGTTGTCTTACGTCCCAGCCCTGCTTTGAACCTCTTCACAACTCCCCCCCCCCCCACCTTGCCTCCTGTGTTTCTTGGTCTTTATGATGCTGTGTTCACTAAAAAACAAAAAACAAAAAAACACAGCTGAATTCTGTTTAGCAATTCTGTGACTTTGGAAGGCAGTGTGTTGCCCTGAATTTTATTTAATATTTAGCAACATGTGGCTATAAGAGAAAAATCAGGTCTTCCATTGTCTTAAAACCTTTAGCAGATGTGTACTTTGGAAATATCAAAATATACATACTAATGATAGTATGTTACACACAGAGCAGCTTAGGAATAATAAAGACATGTTGGTACAGGGGGGCCAAATAAAAATCTGCTCCAAAAAGGCTTGTGCCGGCCCGGTGTTCTGTCACACTTAATTCCAAAATAACATGACGCTTGTGGCTGTAGTGTAACAAAATGTGAAGATACTGGTATAAATACTTTTTGCAAGCCACTTCTTATACAATCTCAGGGCTAATGCTAATTTCCAAAAAGCCCAGTAATATGTAGTAACTCGACTAACACCAGATGTTTTATTCATGATCGATTCTGGGAGCTGCACTTTGTTTTTACTTATTTACAGACTTATCTTAACACAGATAACCCTGCAAGAACCTAATGAGGGCTGACACCGTTGTCTGGCCAATTAATTCATCTGGCATCATTAGAATCTTTCTGGTAGAAAGAATCTAATTATGCTTTAGTCTTCAAATGATTCATTATTCTCATTTTTATTTAAAAACCTTTAATGGGATGCAAAATGGGAACTTGGCAGTAAATAAAAGCCACTCGGATAATGAAACATATGCGTGTAAAAATAAGGATTACTTGGGTTCAGGTCCAGGTCCAAAAATAGAAAAAACAAAACAAAACTGGTTCATACTAATAAAACAGACTGTTTTTTGGACCTCACCCTATCTTTTCCCCTACAGCTGCACAGAAGATAGCATTGTAAATCATGCTAAATTAGATCTTTGTTAGTCTTTCCAGGTTTATCTTTTATTTCTGACAATTTTATTACCACACAGATTTGAATTTGCTCCAAGCACTAATTCAGAACGACTGTTAACATTTAGAAAAAAAAAAAAGATTTTTTTCTGCTCATCTGCCAGGATGACTTTAAAACTCAAACTGCTCTCTGCGTTCAGTCAAACTTCTGCTGAGACCATCCTCTTCCCAAACCGCGGTCGGACTTGGAGATACGAAAGAGACATCTTTCTGCAACGTGACTGATGATGTCTCCATCTCCCACCCGCGAAAAGGTCTGCTCTCTTCTCATTTCTTAAGAGTCCGTTTCCCTCGGCTCAATGAATTAACAGTCAGCGCAGGAATGCGTTGCTGCATTGGTTTATTGTGAAGTGATTCGTTACATGGCATCAAGGGTCACCTCTGCAGTGAGTTTTACAACAGCGGCAGCCAAATCTGTATACAACAGCTGCTTCTTGTTGTCCTTTGCCTCGCTTGCGAGAGAATATCATTGACTGACGTAAAAGAAACATCACAGTTAATGACCTCTTTGTGCCGACTATATTAACACGGGTGCTTGTGCATTTTCAAAACTTATCGCCCTGTGCACTTATTCATTACTGCTGACTGAGAGTTTATCTCCGGAGGGAATTTTGAATCAATCAGGTTCAGTGTTTTACAGAATCAGCCCGGAGAACTCCCTACTGGAGATCCAGCTGGGAAGGCTGCACACCTGGCTGCCGGTGTGCTCCGAGAGGTGGAACTCGTCGTTAGGAACACTAGTCTGCAGGCAGCTGGGTTATCTGAGGTGTGACGGCACAAACACCATGCAAACATCTTCATTTAGACTGAAATCAGAGTGACAACTCCCCTTTTTTAAACCTGCTTTTTAAGCTTTACTCCTTAGAAATATTCACACATTTTTATGCAACCGACCGACACAAAGTAGTGGGAGATAATGGGGAAGACACACAAAAAAATAAAATAAAAACAAAATTGTATGGGGTTCATTTGTATCCAGCCCCTTTTTGAAAATACATTGCCACACTGGTTTATTAGAGAACATAAGTGAACAAGCAGCATCATGCAGACCAAGAAACACAGCAGACATGACAGGAATGAAGTGCTTACATGCCAACCATGTGAACCCACTGGCTAGGACTGGAAGGATTTAGATCAAAACATATTCATGTGTCAGTATGGTGTAGTCAAAGTCCAGACCTAAATCCGGATCATAATTTGGGGCAAATCTTTAAGACTAATCTTAACATATATTGTCCATACAATTCAGTTGAGTCTGAACTTCTCTGCAAAGCATAACAGGCAAAAGCTTCCATCTCTTGAAGTTTTACAAAATTAGTCATTCAGACGCGCTGGACACACATGCATATCACAGATTTTAAATAATTTGTGTCCTTTTTTCACACGATCACACACCACTTTTTGTTGATCTATCACACAAAATTTAAATGGACTTAGATTTGCATGACAGAATATGAAAAAGTTCAATAGTGATGAGTTCAAGACATAAACACAGCACGTTCATTTATGTCTCTCACTCATATTTTCTCCTTTCCTACCAGACTGACCAGGCATAAAGGAGTCAATCTCACAGACGTTGGGCCAAACTACACGGATGGTTTTATACAAATTACCTCAAAACAGAAGAGCAGCTTAGAAAACATGTGGCACTTCAGGTGAGGTGATTAATCTCAGGCCATCATATTTACACAGATTTAACTGCTAATGTACTGATTACGCCTCATTAGTTACTCCATTTATTTTCATTTAGGGAGAGCTGCATCACAGGGAAGGTTATTGCTTTGCAGTGTTTTGGTAAGCAAATTGGCTTGAAGTTTTGATTCAGCATTTTCACCCAACATAAAACCCTCTGTGAAAAGTTCAATATTGGAACAATGAGTGGCTTGATCTGCTGGAGGGCTCTCTGACCAAATAGGTCTCTGATAAACGATGCTCTGTGCAGAGTGTGGGACCCGAGCAAAGCTGCCCAGGATAATAGGAGGCGTTGAGGCCCTGCTGGGCAGGTGGCCCTGGCAGGTCAGCCTCTACTACAGCAACCGTCACACCTGCGGAGGGTCCATCATCACCAGTCAATGGATAGTAACAGCAGCCCACTGTGTGCACAAGTAAGGCGGCAGAACTTAACAGCGTTACAGGTCACAGGTCGTAGCGCCTCTGAAGGGCAGCGGTCAGTCATTAACTGCATGTGTTTTCCATCTGAAATGTCAGCTACAGGCTCCCTCAGGTGTCCAGCTGGGTGGTCTATGCAGGCATTGTGACTCGTAGTTCGGCGAAAATCGCTCAGCATGCGGGATACGTGGTGGAGAAGGTCATCTACAACAAGAACTATAACCACAGGAGCCACGATAGCGACATAGCGCTGATGAAGCTGCAAAGACCCCTCAATTTCTCAGGTATGACTGTGGATGAGGTTTCCATACAAAAATCGGTGGAAACGTAAGCCTTAATTCTACGTTTGATGCTCTAGCATAACTTCACACTAAACATTATAATAATCCAGGCATTTATTTGGGTTCTTTTATCAAGTGGGAACTGAGTCCTATGTTAAGAAATGTGTTGCACACTTCCTGGATTTATCTTGCCACCACACACTAAGCAGATAAAGGTGCAATTAATTATTCAAAGTACCAATAAATGTCATTAATTAACATGGTAAATTAGTAATGTACAATGACTTGAAAGTCTACCCCTTTTAAAATGAGACAAATCATTTCAAAGCTTTCCACTAACAAGACCACATTATCTGAACGAGTTTCAAAATGCCTCATGAAGTCTTTCATTTTTGTCCAACGTTTAAAAGTGGCAGAATAAAACTTTCATTTCAGATCCTGCACTGCTGGACTGTCCGTGTTGTTTCAAAGTGCCATTTTTCTGTACCTCCTCTGACTGTGGTTCAAAACTTTTCAAAAGGTTATTTTCAAACTAAACATTCATTTTTATTTATTTTTTTTATCAGACTTCAGATAGTGACGGAAATACCGTCACTTCAAAGGTTTGTAAAGGAGAAACATTCAGAGCTCAAAGACAACAGCAGCACAAAGTGACACCTCAGGGTGACCAAGCCTTCAAAGCAGCAATAAATAAGTAAACTTTGCTGTTTCAGTTCTCGACCATAAATGCGAATGCATAAAGATTCCCTGGACTCTTACCAGAAGAGTGTGCTTTAACAGATAACACAAAGATTTACATTTCCGTTACACTTCAAGTGAATAAAGAATGACTACATTGAGCATCTAAGATGCTCTTGAAAAACTTTTTAATTCCAGGATGTTTTCAATAAAAATGGTTGTATTCAACCCGAAAATTGGATATGGGTCATCACTGTACAATGTAATGATTCAAAACATGTGGCAACATCAAAACAAAAATGGTTTAAAAGACACACAATCAGTCCTCGCGTGTAAATCATATAGAAAGCCTACAAGTTGAGCTGAAAAGAGCAAATGACAAAAGAGGGAGATTTCTGGATGATTAAGAGTTTCTCACTTTTTTTATGCTCAGCCTTTGCAACACAAGACAAAACTGAGTGAGGTCCTTCTGGCTCCCAAAGTCCAAAATTAAGGAAATGTTTCCAGTGTGAGATTAAGCTACTGCAGTTACAGATCAATGTATCTAAAGAGATTTATACATTTACAAAGGCTTCTAAAATCTGCAACAGTGAATACAGGTTTGTCAGACATTAATCAAATTGATAAGTGTTTTTTTTTTTTTTTTTAATAGACACAATTAGACCCATCTGCCTGCCGCCGTACGACTATGATCTCCCAGGTGGCACGCAGTGCTGGATCTCTGGATGGGGATACACACGGCCTGACGGCGGTGAATTGCGGCTACACACAGACCTACATTTCACTCGTGCAACAAGTCTAATTTAAAAGCACGGTGACAGAGCGTGTCACTTGTACTGACAGGCCAGCCCTGAATGCATGTTTCCTCTCTCAGTTCATTCGCCCGACACCCTGAAAGAAGCTCCAGTTCCTATAATAAGCACAAAGAAATGCAACAGCTCCTGCATGTACAACGGGGAGATCACTCCACGGATGCTCTGTGCCGGCTACACGGAAGGAAAAGTGGATGCGTGTCAGGTCGGATGCATGTACTCGAAAGTACTTTTTTTTTTGTCTTTTATTTTTAGAACTAATAAACTAATAAAGATGTACACCCTGTTGTTTCATTTGTGCACGGTTGTACTGACGGCATTCTGTGTGTACCTCATCAGGGGGACAGCGGGGGCCCTCTTGTTTGCCAGGATGGAAATTTGTGGAGGCTTGCAGGAGTCGTGAGTTGGGGAACGGGCTGCGCTGAGCCGAACCATCCCGGGGTTTACAGCAAAGTGGCCGAATTCTTGGACTGGATCTATGACATGATTGAGGTAGACACTTTTATCAACAGAAGTTATAATGCTTCCAAACTATTCATACCTTTTGGAACTTACCAAACGTCATTGGGATTTATTTTATGTGACATCAGTCCAGTCAAGTTTATTGTATAGCGTGTTTAAGCAACAAGCCAGCTCAAAGTGTTTTACACCGTAAAAACATAAGATGATAACCAATTATGAAACAAGCAACACATTTTTTGAAATGCCATCATCAAATTTAAGCAAATATACATCAAATATAACAATCAATGTTCCAGTTACTATGAATCAAAGGCAACTATGAATCAAAGGCAGCTCTGAACAGGTGGGCTTTTCACCTTGATATAAAGGAACTCAGCGTTTCGGCTGTTTTGCGGGTTTCTGAGCGTTTGTTCCAGACTATAAGAGTACAAAAACTGAATGTTGTTTCTCCATTTTCTGGTTCTGGGCATGCAGGACCAGTAAATGGGTAAGCAGACAACCTAGTGGAAGAACTTGTGGCACAAAATTTGTAATTATACTTCTTTACATTTACCTGACCCCTTATTTATATGGAGATTAAATTACACACAGGAGAAAAAAAAAAAAAGACTGAATACGTGAGTACGCCACATTTTTCAGATTTTTATTTGTACTGTGCATCTTTTTTCCTGCACTTAGCAATTATGCCCTATTTTATGTACACTGATGTATAACATAACATCCTCCCAAAGTACAAAGAAGTTTGTAACTAATCTGCAAAAAAAAAAAAAACATTGTAAGGGAAAAGTGTGATTACTTTGAAAGGCACAGTAAAAATTGGAACGGTTCACAACATGACGCCTAATTACGATTGTCATACACCACCATTATCATTCATTTCGACTTGCTTACAACATAATTGTAGTTTTCACTGGCTGATAATGATCACTCTCGTTTTTTTGTTTTTTTTTCAGAATTACTGAGAAAAAGAGATGCAAAAAAAAAAAAAAGAAGAGGATACTGCTGAGTCATTTGGGATAGTGGAGAACTATGGCTGTGTTTTATTCATGCTTTAAATGTCAGTCAACTGACCTACACATAAAGAGAGTTAAAATATAAACATACATGTTTTATCTTTTATGTGCCGAGTATAAATTGTACCCCTCTAAAATCAATGCCTTGTGATTCTTGCGCTGCAAAAACACCTCTCGACCACCAGGTGGCGACTGTGCGATACTTTAAAAACTAGTTTCTATAGCAACCAGACGACACCAACAAAGTTAGCTTTAATTGTGGCGTTCGACATACTTCAGCTACACCGAAATAACAAAAAGAAATAAACAAAACAACCGGAGGCTGTAGTTTAAATCCCAGCTAGCAGTCAGACGCTAAAGGAGAAGACGTTCACCTTCGTACGATGTCCAGCAACGGCGGAAGGGACGATGTCTTACAGCAGGTCAGCCACTTTTGGTCCATGCTGGACGACTTGTCTCAAAGCGACCCGGCGGCGTACCGCAAGTTCATAGAGGAGCAAACGAAGAGAGGGGCTGAATTCAACGCGCCGCCTGAGCTCCACTCGTGTGTGAGAGCTCAGATACTGGTGAGTTTCCTGGACGGTAAGCAGCAGCAGCAGCAGGTGCGCTTGATTAGGACAGCTCGCGCTGGCAGATATGATGACGTCAAAATGCCTTGAGGAGAAGGTTTTACAGTCAGGAGAGACAAAACATTGGGATAGTCGGTCAAAATGTGGGAAAAAAAGCACGTTTGAATAAGTCACTATGAGGCTATTAAACCATGCAGACGATATCGACTTTGAAGCGGTTGGTGGCAGCAGCATCCTGCTGATGGAAAGTGATGGAATAATGGAGAGAAAAGGAAGACTTCCTCCAAATTCTTCATCTTGCCTTCAAATAAGCAACTACACAGCAGAAACACGGTCAAACTAAAGGCCCGAGGGCTAAATCCAACACCCCATCTTTATGTAATAAATATTATTTAATAAATCAAATCAGAACAGTTTATTTTATTTTATTTTTTTTTTATTTTTATCTTTACACTGCCAAATTACATTGATGCAAAGTTGCTAGTTAAGACAGTTATTTCTTCACATTTCAACAACCCATCAAAACTAGTTCTGGAATGAATAAATTAGACTAACACTAAGGTTGTGGAAAGAGTCAGACTTTAACTTTATTAAAAGTTTGTGAAAAAAAAAAACAAATCTGAAAAGCTGAACACTAATCACAAACTCTACTGGTTCTCATATGTGCTTACATGAAAGCCTGTCACAATAACACATTCTGATGTGATTACTGCGGGGGGAAAAAATATTGTGCTTTTGAGACCTTTTTCAGGTAAAATATTGATAGCGGTATAATAATTCAAGTTGCCCTTGCCAAGACTAATAAACTTTAATTTTGTAAAGAATATGTAACACTGGGGCAGGAAGATATTTTAATTATCCAAAACAAAACACAAGCCAAAAACAGAAAGTAAAACAGAAATATAAACTACACAATTGGTTTCTGATTGTCTGATTTAAAAATATCAATCGCCATAATGGAGATGATCAAGCTCATTTTAGTTTATTTTATGTCCATTTATCCAAACATTACTGGGTCATATATTGGACCTGTTTTCCTATGGGTAATTTTGACTCTGTGTGCATCAGACAAAATTCACAGAAAATTCAAAGTTTGGAACCAGATTCACGTTTTTTTTTTTTTTTTTTGTTAAATCCAGAAAAATTTTTTGTTATATAATCATTCCACCCTGGAAACCAATGCATCAAATGCATCTTTAGGAGCAGTACATTCGTATGATTTTTATGCAGAATGTATGCAGACGTCTCAGGCTCATAGATCTGTGTCCTTCCCAGGAGCCAAAGCCAGGTTTGCTCTACATTAACATTTGCAGCTGGAAGCGTGTGCCTGCGCCTCAAGATCAGAGCAGCTCCCTTCCTTTGTGCGGAGGAAAACTAGAGAGATGCACCGCAGAGGACCAAGGTGGTTGTAAGCTGCACGGCCTTCGTTTGTGTTGCACGATGTGAGCAAGAAACTCAAAAGGTTTTAACCCCTGCAGGCTGTTTCGCGGTGGTGGATGTGGCGCTAAATCCGTCTGTGCTGCAGAAGAGGAAAGAGGATAAAGCAGATATTAATAATATCTATATGCTGGCCCTGAACTTTGCCCAGCAACAGCACGGGATGTTGTTATCTCAGGAGTATAGCGTCGTCAGCCGCAGTCCGAAAGGTAACCCGGACGACTTACAGTGTCGGCTCGGCTTTCAGAAGCTGCCTGTCATCTCCAAGCAACTGGAAACAAGTAAGTAACCCAGTAACCCCCCAAACTCTTAAAAAAAATAAGCAATTAATCAACTAATTGTGTAATAAATTCAAATGAGATTACTCATTTCCATTCAGGATGCACCTATATAAAAATTTGGGCAGATATATATATCCGATATTAATACTGCAGTTGTGGCCGATAATATTTTCCAATCCGAGAATCCTGCACTGCATGTATGTCACAGTCACATGACCAAACAAATACTAAATGACCAACCCTGAGAACAAACAGCAACAAGATTGAAAAAATAAATATCAGGTGTTAATATCGGCCAAGTTTTATGTAATCAGGCTGATATTAAGATTGAAAAAAATGACGAATATTGGCTGATATCAATGTTATTTTGGATGTATTGTGCATCCCTAATTTTCCATTCTGATGAAAGGCAATTTTGCTTCCACTAACATCAGTGTGTTTTATTTATCGTCCCGGTTGTGAGTGTTTTTCATTTCCGGTTTTGGTCGTTGTTTTATTTTGGATGTTTTGCTTCCAGTGCCAAGTTTTCTTTTAAACCTTAAGGTTTGTTGGTGGATGAGAGGGCTGATTCGCATTATTACGCTTTTACTTCAAAATAGGCCCTGATTTTCTTAATTTTGGGAGATCTGTGATTGGCCGATACTTGCATGTGAAGCCGAACTCATCCACTTATGTACCTCGACAAAGGTCTAAAAATCAGCCTCTGTCCTCTTTTGCTCTGCCGTGTGAGAGGTTTGACTGACAGACCGGTCCACCAGGTCATATCTGCACGTTTGCAGTTAACAATAGTGACCCCACTGTTACCAACTCAGTGACTTCTTGCTATATTTAGCGACATTTAAGACAAAAAAGAAAAAAATTAGCAGTATATTTTTAAATGTCAGTAATCAGCCAGAAAACTGCAATCAGTGCACCCCTTCTTCAAAAGGATGTCAGACAAGTACAATACTATTGTTTATAGCAGTAATTAGTGGGCTAATTTATAGCACAGCAAAATTTCACAGGCCTTGTAACTCCTCTTATTCTGATAAGCTGCGGCGAACCTCTTTACTCAGGGCGTTTGGCTCCCTTCCTGCGAGGGTGTGTCATCTGCGTCCTCCCACCAGTTTCTCTCATTCACAGCCAGCCAGACTCCAGCCGCCCTCCTGCGACAGATCTCCTCTTCTCAGCGAGCGGAGGAGGACAGTGCGGCCCAAATCATTTGCAGGCCCGCGGAGCAGACGAAGGCGAATTTGATCCAGGTCATTTCCAGCACTTTCCAGGGGCCTCAGGAGCCCGAGTATGCGGTGGAGGTGAAGAGCGATGCAGCGGGAGTCCCTCGCAGCGTGGAGCTGACAGTGGAGCTGCCGAGAGTTCGTTCCATGTCAGAGTGCCAGCTGAGAGTGTCTAAGGTTAGCGATTACTCACCTCCTCTGCCCCAAACACTTATAATGAACCGCTTCGATTCCACTGTGCTTCGCTGGATGGCTGGATGTCATATAAAACGCATAATTGGCCTGTGAGTCTTACAGTTCACTGAATATATATATATATATTTTTTTATAACTCTGCAGGAGGATGTTCTTCTGGAAGTGGAAGATGTTTACCATTTGCTTCTGGAGTTTCCAAAAACAGTAAACGAGGACACGGCCGCTGCTGTCTTCAGCAAGACGAAACGGAGGCTCACGCTGACAGCGGCTGTTTTGTGACCAATTAATTTCGGCGAGGAAAGGGAGAGGGGTCGCCGGGTCACGCATGCAAGGAGGGAACTTTCACAGCAACAGAAAACACACCTTCAGAAGCGCGCTAATACAATGCAGTCAGAATTAAGAGCGCCAGACTGTGTGGGAACATATGCCGTGCTTCAAACTAAAATCTAACAAGCTGTTTTGATTGTAGTTCGAGGCAGAGCTGTAAATTGATCTATTTTCACAATGTTCCACAGAGAAATGTGAGAGATTGTCCCTGTGTGCTCTGTAGGCTGATGTACAGGAACAAGTGTAACTCCTAACCCTCCACTGCCTACCAAAAGATTTATTGACATTAATAACAATTTGTGTTCTGATGAACTACATGAGGAATGTATGTTTTAGTTTTATTTTTTTTTGTGAGAGGATTTTTGGTACTACTGGTCTCTATTGAACCCGCTGCAAGAACACAAAATCTAATATTTCCAGCCTAATTTCTCATGCAAATGTCTTAGTACACTTGAAATACGACTAAATTGACCTCGAAATAACTTTTCAGCAAGATATAGGAGCTTGTTTTAAGTAAATGATTCCTTAACATTGATGAAAAACCACTAGCTGTAAGTGAAATAATCTGCCAGTAGAACAAGACATTTTTCCCCTATTAGAAGCCAAAATGTTCTGGTCTCTATAGGCAGATCATTTCACTTATAACTAGAAATTTTTTTTCATCAATATTAAGAAATGATTGACTTAAAACAAGCTCTTGTTTAGTCCTGAAAAGTTGCTTGTAAGGTTGCTTTGTCTTATATCAAGATATTCGCACTGGAAAATTACCTGGTGAGATTTTGGGGGTCTGCAGTGGTGACAGGACAGAAAGTGTTTCTGCAAAAATGGTCAAGAAAACATTCCATGCAATAATTTAGGTTTATTAAAATGTCAAAGTCAATGCAGAACAACAAGACTTTTTGGCAATGTGGAACTTTGTGTAATATGTCAACACTGTATTTTTGAAGTCTGCACTCAATGAACCGTTTACAACGTTACGACAACAAACTCATCCAACGTTTCGTTTTCCTAAATGTTCGAAGCTTCAAGTATCACATTACTGGCTGTTAACACTGTAATTGGACATGTTCATTTTCAAGCTGGTATCAATGTGTAATATGCAGTTCTATTAAATAAAGCAGTACCCAAATGTCGAGTCGTTTTCTTGGTGCGAAACACTTCCAACGTTGCTGCGGGTGAAAGTTGTTATCTCACTTGGTCCCAGTTATTGTTTAGCAGCTTTTTTCTCTTCCCCTTTAATGGCACAACAAATGTTTTCGGTTAAATTCTTGACGCTGCAGGCTGAGGTCTGTAGTGGTGATCTCTGGCTCTACCTCCGCTCGCCGTGGTCCTCCTCCACCCACGCCACGATCTTCCCCTCCCAGCCGGGGACCACTGCTCCATCCTGAAACACCTGGACAGTCGACAGAGACGGCATTTACAGAAGTGGAGGAGCCGCGTCTTACACTAAAAATATTCATACCCCTTGGACGTTTCACAATCAGAAATATTTATGTATTTTGGGGGGAATTTTATGCTATTTTTATGCAATTCCGCATGATTTTCATTTCTCTTCAGGACTCAGGTGCATCTTTTATAGTCAATATTGATGATTAATATTGATGAAAAAGTGCTACGTTTCATTGATAGACTATTTCACTAATAACATGAAAAAATGTCTACGTCTTGCTGAAAATTTGCTGGTAAGTTAATTTTGTCTTAGTTAAAGTGTTCAAAGATGTTTGCAATAGAAATTAGACCAAAATTAGAAAATTTTTTTTTATGTCTTTGTAGCCTTAAACAGCTTTTCTTGAAATACCGGCATGTAAAAATGGCATTAAAGTTTGTTTTGTAACCTGACAACATGTGACAGGATTTATGAATATTTTTGGAAGCTAAGTGGAATAAGTTTTTATCATCATTTTTCATATCAAAAGTGATGTTAAAATGAGTGACCTACCTCTTCCTTCACTGTGCCAAACTCTGGGTCAAGGGCCTTGAAGTGGTATCTGAAATTGCCCTGTCTGTCTACAGCAGCCTTAAAGTCTCGCAGTGTCACTTCACCCAGCCTGCAAACACACACTGTCAGTCATGATCTATGCATCTACACACGTCAAGAAACATGAAGCTTTGCTAGGATAAACCAAAGGACCCATTTTAAAGCTGTGGACATGCCTCAGTCAGGCTTCAACTCTGCAGAAGCAATTTGCTTTTGAAATAAGATCAAATAAATATATCTTCCCACAGGAAAGGAATATATGACAGAGCATCGAGGTCACTTTAAAAATGTAAAAAAATGAGTTAAAATCATAATATTATGAGAATGACATCAAAATTTAAGACTAAAGTGACATTACAACTTTATTCTCAGAATATTATGATTTTATTTTTGTAATTTTGTTTTTTTTATGTTCTTTTTTTTAGTGTAGCCCTGATACTTTGTTGCAGGAATAAACCCTTCCACAAAAAAAGAGATTTTCATCTGTTACTGTTCC
Organism: Poeciliopsis turneri; assembly: GCA_922788865.1. Lineage (NCBI taxonomy): Eukaryota > Metazoa > Chordata > Actinopteri > Cyprinodontiformes > Poeciliidae > Poeciliopsis > Poeciliopsis turneri. Next base: position 1,062,737 of record CAKLNU010001078.1, read on the forward strand.
AAACATTTTTTGTTTTTTTTTGGTACCTTTTCGGGATGTTAATCAAAAACGGAGTGAGAGAGCGATCTGTAAAGTAGAGCACTTTAGTGGAGACGACGGCGTCCAGTCCCGGGCTGCTGTGCGAGTGCGCCACTTCTGAAACACAATGACCCAAATAACTTTAACTACAACAAACTCTGTAATGGCTCTGATGCTCCATCTCCCACAAGTAGGGGATGACGAACGCTGAACAGAACATAAAGGTTCTGCTCGTCTTACTGGAGCTCGGCGGCCAGGAGTCACGGTCTGTCGAGTTGGCTCTGCGTCCTGGTGATTTAAATTCCTCCTAGAAGAAAAACATGTGATGCAACCACTCCTGGTAAACACCTGCTGAAAACAAAATGACCAAGCAAAGGAACAAAACGTGTCAGAGCCAGCGTGTGTAGCCGCTCATACTCCTTTCTCCTGTCTCCGCTGGTTGTCCATGGAGTGGAGTCGGTCCATGAGGCTGGCTACGCCTTGCTCCAAAGTGTCCAGGGTGTGGTGCTGGGGGTCGTGACCCGAGAAACCGTCCCTCAGACTGCGCAGCGCTTCCCTGACGAGCTGCAGCTCCTCACCCTGTGGCAAAACAGACTCGGTTCAGGTCACTGTCACGGAGTTGAAGCTAAAGATGAAGGAGATGGCAAAGAACATCGCCATAAATAAATGATCAGTAAAGAAACATTTCCAGAACAGACCCAGCCTTCTGAATCAGCTCGTTTAGATCTTCTAATGACTGACCCTGATGTTGCAAACTCAACAGACAATGGCAGAGTGAACTGCTCTCTGCATAGCAGATATAAGATATCCACAGCATCTTGGAGGACCTAAGCTATCGCTCAGTCCTTTATTGTATTTGTATTCAGGTTCACTGCTGCTCCTCTATTCCAGTCTGTTGTCTGGGTGAAGACCGACTTATTGAAAGCACTTCAGCAGAATCACATAAAAATCATCGTACAGCTCTAAAAAATTCAGAAATCTGCAGAATTTAAAACTCTGCACATCTTTTTGTTGTTGTTTTATATATATATATATATATATATATATATATATATATATATATATATATATATATATATATATATATAATTAAAAAGTAGTAAAAACCCAAAAACTGACACGTACTTGTGCATTGTGCTGAAATGTTGAAGGAGAAGTCGACGCCACCAAGTTGCTACAGCCACTGTTCTCTCCTCTAAATGTCTGTAAGATGGAGACATGGCAGAGTGGAAAAAATACAATTAATTTGGAGCTTTATTGAATTATTATTTTAATTAACTCACATGTCAAAGATATTCATATAGTCTCTAATATGTTTTTACAGCCTCCATCATATGGTTTTTTGAGTCATCTGGCGTAATTCAGATTCATATTTGAACATGTATCAAAGCGCAGACATCCACTTCCAACTGCACTACATTCTTCTTTTTAAATTTCACTTTAGTTGTATGTTGCGTTATTTCAAAGTCAACGATTCAAATAAGTCAATAAACCACTGAAATGAAAATGGAATATTATACCAAACTTCTGACTGCACCTAAAAGAAAATCAAATACGTTTAACCCCCAGAGTAAGAGCTTTATTGTTGTCAAAACCTCATTGTAAACATATTAGTAGCTCGCTTTGTTGCTCTACATGCTATGTTTGAGGTTACAGTAAAACTTGGAGGTTAGATAATAAATAATAGATCACCAAAGAAAAGAGTGTCAAAGTTGTGTTATACTGGATTTAGAGTGATTTTGTTTTTTTTTCTTGTTTTGTTTTTGCTGTGGGTAGTTGCTTCTCAGATTGAAATTCATGCTTCATTCATGTTTATTTTTGAGTATTTCTGCTTCAAGAATAGCTCCCCAGTTCAGGAAATTCATTAAAAAAAGGCAAAAAAAAAAAGAAGCCTGTTCTCTGATTAATGCGCTGTTTATTCTGCAGTGAGAACTGGGCTCTGTATCCCACAACACTGAGTTGAATGAGAAAACACAGCTTTGTTTTCAAGCTTGTTGCTGTCTGAATGCATCAGTGGCTCCGTTGTATAAATGATTTGTTGTTACGATGAGAAGAAGTGCGCGCCCCGTCATGTGCGAAGGCTCTCTGATGATTGTCAGGTTTGAAATGTTGGATTGTGGCGTGCAACCGGCGCGCTCTCCGTACCCGTCCGTGGCCGACTTCGTGTGCTTTGTGCTGGTTTTCATCGGGCTTCTGTTGCTGCAGCAACCTGTCCTTCTTCCCCAGCTGCTGCTGCTGCTGCTGATGTGGTTTTGACAAAACAGACAGACGAGAAAAAAATAAACACATATGACAAAAGTGATTATCTGCGAAGATTAAACCCATTACCGTGCAAATAGTGAAAGGCAGTACCTCATATTCAGTGAGTAATTTGTTCCTTTCGCTCAGCTTGCGTTTGAGCTCCTCCTGCAGGCGGGCAGAGCGGGGAAATACGGTAAGCTCTAGACAGATTTCTTCCACCTACACTTGCATCCCAGCCAGATTTTTTTTTTTTTTATCAGGTCAAAAAAAAGGAAATCATCACTTGTCTCACATTTTCTCCTTCCAACTGATCTTTGGCCATGTTGCACCTCAGCAGCTCCTGCTTTAGCTGCAGCACGGCGTCCTCCTGCACTGACAGGCGCTGCTGCAGCGCATCCTAATGAGAGCGACGGGAAGATCAGAGAGATCAGCGCGCGAAGGCGGGCGAAATGTTTCCATCCCATCAACAGCCATCCACTGTTCCCTCTTTTATTTGTTAAGGAATAAATTGTAAACATTATATGTGTAGAGACGCAACAATCAACTGAATCGAACTAAATTTCCACCATTTTAAAGAAACAGCATTTACTTCGACTCACTGTTTTTAAGTGTAATAAACATGTTTTGATACTTATACAAGAATCATTTTGTATCTTTTTTTTTTTTTTTTGTCATTTTTGCTGCATTAAAAACTATTTCTGTTGTGGGAACTGCCATGCATTTCTTCTGCGACAATAAAAAGAAAAACAAAATAAATCGCTAACTAATATTTCCAAATGCAGATACAGGTTTCAGTAGATTTTCCAGTTTTTCCATGGATTAGTTCCATCGCTGCATCCTACAGCAGAACGACACTGAAAGTCACAATTATATTCTTTACTCTTTAAAATCTTAGTTTTTTTTTCTCCCTCATAATAAATAACAATAAAACAGAAGTAATCTAGATGGGGGCGAATACTTTTTACAATATGAGGGAGATTAAGTTAGTAGGAACAGAAATTGAAAAGTCAGACTTTAAAGAAAACTAAATCAGTACTGGCCAGAAAAGTCTGATTGGAGCACAAATCTACCAAGTTTTCTCATTTATTGTGAGAAATTTGTTATGGTAAGAATCCTGATGTATCACCATCAGAATAAATTCCAATCAATGTTTGAAACACCCCCCCCCCCCCAAAAAAAATTGCCAGGATTGTTAGTTTTACTATTTTCTCCTCTATTTGTTCGATGAAAGCGTCAATAATATCAATAAACTTGAGAATACGACTCCATACAGCTACAGAGTGAAGTTTAGTGATACAAATCGCACTTCATTATGTGACTGGTGTCCTAAAGAAGCCTCTTACAAGTGGGAATGTTTTTCAAGAACGGTATTTGTGTTTGTGGGGTTATAATTGCTGTGATACACAGTCACAGCCACACAGTTACCTAAAAGAAGATGCAGCAAATAGATTTTATGGACACCGCTGAACAGAAAGACATCGTGATGAAGCTTTAAGTGCACATCGCCTCAATCCAGAGTGCGTTTAAAATAATAAAGATTTATGTGCTTCACTCCGTTTTAGTCCCAAAGATGAGTTAAGAGGTTTTACCTTGATGGCCTGAATGTGCCGCGTCTCCTGTTTGTGCCTCAGGAGCTCCCTCTGTGAGCCACACACACACACACGCACACGCGCACACACACACACCCGAACACCCTCATTACACAAAAGGAAGCTCATCTATATTAATTGCAATTACACTTCCTCACTGTACCTTCAGATCAAGGCCTTCTTCCATGCTTTGGTCCAGACGACTGCGGATTAGAACCTTCAAAGGAAGAGCGCATGAGCAGGATAATTAGAGAAGGGGAGAAAATGTCAGAACGCATGAAGAGGCAACAGAAACGCGTGACAGTGGGCCGGCAGATCAGAGAGAATTCATCGGGCTCGCTGACTTCTCCCACCAACACCCCGGAAGGGAGTGACGGCTGAAAAATATCATCACGGAGGAGAAGAGGCCGGACGCGGATGCTTCACGCAAGATCTGCGAGCGCGCCAGGCCTTCTAGGGTTCGCAGAGAAAGAGGGAGGGAGCCGGAGCGTACCAGCTGCTGCTCCGCCGTCGCCCGGCCGTCTCCAAAGCTCCCGGATCCGTCCTGGTCCTCTTCAGGGAGGGAGCCGTGCAGCAGCAGACCCTTAGGGGAGACAATATGGGAGAAGGAACGCGGCTCAAAAGTCGGCGTTGGAAATGGTGGGGTTAAATCAATCAATGTACGTGTGAGAGAATATCACTCTGTTGGCATCTGTATCGGCCCCAATATCAAAAAAAATTCTAGATCGGGTATCGGCGACGATGTTCCTGACACATAAGAGCGGATCTACGCAGACTATTTCTATGCTTTGTGCTCTGAGTGGTGTCAAGATTTATTATTTATTTTTTATTATATTTAGAATTTCTAATTTCGCTTTCTGAATCCTTTGAATTATTGTTGCAGTTTATTTTTTACATTTGACCAAGACAGTCAGCCTATTTTGTTTTTGTCAGTTTTCGTTTCTTTATCAAACATCTTATTCCTGATTCCATGACTGAATAGATAAAAGTTGTTATTTTTACATCTTTAACAAAGCTTGTGAAGCTGCTCAGTACTTTAATGTTCTTGTACTGGTGCAGAATTATCAAATCAATTTATTATTCAGTATATTGATGCCTGTGTTTCAAAAAAGAAACACTTTAAGTCAATTCAGCAATGTTTCTCTGTTCCAGATCGGTATTGGCCGATGCTAAAGTTCAGATGTTGGTATCTGTATCAGGAGTGAAAAGACTGGATCGGTGCATTCCTGGTGAAAGCTCTGCATGAAACAGGAAACGTCACGGCAAAGTTTTGGCAGTATTTCAGAAACCTAATCAATAATTACCAGTATCGTCTGGTATGAAACTCTGATATAGTGATATGTTCTGGTTCTGACAATGCACAGCAGACTAGAACCAGAAAAGCTCAGTGGTCTGGAAGGATCAATATGCTAAAAACTTTGAGGGGTATGAATACTTTTGCAAGGAGTCTGAGAATTGAGGCAGTGCAATTGAGCTAAATAGAAAATGATATCAAACTGACAATTGCATGCAGAAAAAACCCCACATCTGAGTCCTCAGACATGTTTATTTATAGTGTTTTTTTACAGTGTTGTTTCTCATGTGTTTCTGCAGCTGCGCTGCTGAACACAAGAAATGGCTGCCTCTATTTTTAACTACAAAGGAAGAACACTGCTTTTGTTTTTTTCTGTCTGTTCTGAGTAAATGTACTTGTACTATGTTTAGAAAAGGCTGCACAGAGGCACCGTTGTTGCCAGTGTTTCCTTACAGCTAAAAAGGTCCTGGGTTCAAATCCCAGCACAGACTCTTTCTGCTCGGAGTTTGCACCTTCTCCCCCATGCATGCTTTATTTCTTCCTCCAGCAGTCCAAAGATGTGCATTTTAGGTTAAATAGTGTCTCTAAATCGTCCTTAGATATGAAACTCAACAGACAAACAACTTATCGCTGTTTGTCTGATGTAATTCAACCCACTGAAAAGGCCTAGCTTGACCTGAATGAAATCTCATCACATGCTGCGTTCGTCTGCAGCTGCTCTGCCTCCGCGCCCGTTTCCCGGTGCGTTTATCACCCTGAGTTACCTGCAGCCGGAACACCATCCTCCTGGCCTCCTGCATCTCCTTCTCCAGCTGCTCCTGGTGGACGTCCAGCTGCTCCTCCCAGGACTTCTCCTCCTCCTCCTGCCCATCACGGCCGAGCGTGGGACACAACCCGCAGAGCGGCGCATCCTCTGAGAGGAAGAGACGGGGAGAATAAGCTCGGATGCTTGTTTTTGAAATGGCATGATATTTGGCTTCTACGAGAGTTCGCTTGCAGCCAACCGACCCGGGACAGATTTTCTCTCTGTCGGCTCGGATTTGTCTTCCCGAGTTTCCCCTTGGTTATCAGGCCGATGAGGGGCCGCTTCTCCTGCGGGGGCCTCAACAGACTGGGCAGTAACGTATTCTTCTTTGGGGGAATGGGCAGGGCTGGCGGAGCTCAGGCTGAAACAGATGGTAAGAACAGGCGGGGGGGTGAACATTTGTACACAGGGAAGCTGAGGGCAGTAAACAAACCTGCAAACGTAAAAATGGAGCCTGGAGATTTCTCTACCTGCCAGATGAAAATCTGAATGATTCCCATCTTGAGAAAGCAATTTAAACCCACATCATTTATAATCTAGATAAACAAAATACAGTCTTGCAAAAGTATTTCTTGCAACGGTTCATTTCTTTTTTTTTTTTTTTTTTTTGACATGCCCAAGCACAAACTTCCTCTTTAATGCCCCCAAAAATGAAATTCAGCTCATTCAACTACCATGATGCGGCTGGGAATGCACCGATTTGATGTCAATATTCGATATTAATATTGCTGTTATGGCCAAGAACCGATATTTACAGACATCGTATGTACTACGTCTTTATGTTTCACTGTCATTTCAACACTGACAATAATGGTCACACCACTGGACTTTACCGCTGTTTTTCTGCTTTAGTTAAACTACCCACAATCCTCTGCTGAATGACCAGCACGCTCACATGACCAGATAAATACTAAATGACTAATCCATTCCAGAACAAAAGGCAACAATCTGGAAATAAATATGACCTGGTAACGTCAACCAAGTTTTTTTTGTGACATGTTAAAAATGACTGATATCGGCCGATAACAGTGTTGGTGCTGATATATTGTGCATATCATATTTAAAAGCAGATGATTAATATTCATAGAAAGGCAATTTTGTTTACAGAAATATCAGAATCCACTTTAATAATGGTTGTGGTTGCAAGTGTCTGATTTCCTTTTTATTTTGTGTCATTGATTGTTGTGTTTTATTTTGAAAATTTAAAATGTCTTCGGTTCCAGAGTTAAGTGTTCTTCACGAAATAAAACTTTGTTGGTCTTTATGCGAACTTGCGTGACTGTGCCATTATTAATAAATTGTTCGAAAATGATGCCAAAACAATAATTACATGAACAATTTATCGTGCAGCGATGTTTGTTATCAAAACAGGCATGAAGCGAATATTGGTGAACAAGTAGCCGCAAAAAGATCAAGAAAAACATCGGAAAGGTCATAGATTAAGACAGAAATTTAAAACAAGTTCACCCGAGGACTGTCCAAAAACAAGATAAGTGAAAGACACAAAACCAAAAAATATGTTAGTAAAACATTAATGAAAACGCAGCCAAAAAACTAGACCATGCCAAAAGCTACAGGCAAAAGAGACTTAAGGACAGACAGCAAGAATTTCTAGTATGTCCAGTATTTAAAGGCGACTCACTCCAAAATTTGGAAACCACAACCGAGAAAGAATTACCTCAAAGTTTCCACTTAACTTTTGGGACAACTCAAACAAAACTAGAAACGCTTAGAAAAAAAAAATCATAGATACAAAAAAAAAAAAAAACATCTGAACCCTGCTGCTGCTGGGAAGAAAAAAATTGTGAGGAAGAAGGAAAAAAAAAACGCACAGTGGCTTAGCGGTGGGAGAAGGCAGTACGGAGAAACCAAAGAACGGCCCGAGGGATTCTATTTGCACGGTTAAACGTGTTTCTTCCCATAAATACGCGGCACGATTTCGACTTCATATGACCAGGCTTTATGCTTATCTGCAGGAATTGCTCAACGCAAGCAAACATCACAACGGCGAGCAAAACATTTGTGTCACTTTGGAGTTCACGCTGCTGCAGTTTAAAACCAGCCGAGCACATTCCTGCAATATCTTCAGCTAAACTGGAAACATGCCTGAAGGAACCAGCAGCAGCATGTGACACTGAACTGGGGAAGCTGCTGAGAAGCCAACACTCCTGTTTCAGATGTTAGCACCGTATCATGTAGGCAAAATGCAGAGTTTATTGGGTTCAACTGAAGTGAGCTTTCTTTTCAGTATTGTTTTTACTACGTGACTGAACCGCTGTTTTAGACTTCTGCTCATGTTATTAAGAACAAGTCAAAACATATTGAAAGGACAGTTATTTGTTACCTGGTACAGAATGGTTTAAGAAAAAGATCAAAATAAAGAGCTAAAAACTAAAATTCTTCAAAGTAGGTGAAGGTTTTGATACTTATACTGATATAGATTTCAACGTTTTTGCTATGAAGCTGAAACTAAAGGCAAGGAATAAAGATTTTTGTGGATTTTACACAAAGAAAAAGATAAACAAAGGAAATATGACCATATATAGATATAAAGATGGATGGACTGACCTACATCTACACTTATATAGGTAAATAATTTTTGGTTTTATTTATTATTTATTTTCCTTTTGGCATGCTACCGTAAAATCTTTCCTGGCCCTAAAATCTTCTAACGGATTTGTCCACCACTATGAACATTTTCCGGGACGCTGGCCTTTGAGTCTCTATGTATGATTACCATTCTGTATGACTTGAGTAAATAAAAAAAAATTTAAAAAAACATTTAAAGTTCTGCCAGCATTTCTTGTCTTTAAAAACATCCCTGAAGTTGTATGATAGAATAATTCACTGGCACAATAATAAAGCACCAAAACCAATCCCCATGAATAACATTCACGCTCACGCTGAGCGCATGTAAACATTTCAGGAAAAACAACTTGTTCATTCTTTGTCTGAGGTGTTCACCACCAGCTGCACATGCTTTATTCAAGCATGTTATGTTGTCATAATGGAATGTGAGAAAGTCCTAGTGGAACAAATTGTGTTTTGCTTTTTTTTTTTTGTTTGTTTCTTTTTTTTATTATTATTATTTTAAAGAAACAAAAAGCTTCACCTTATGTATGTATATTGGATGAAATTTCGAAAGGGGGCCCATGTAAGAGCCTCAGTGTAAAATGTGGCCTCTATTAATCCAGTTTTATAGAAGACGATAACTTCCTAAAACATGTCTGTCTTCACTGAGAAGGATAAAAGTACCAGACTTTAATGTCCCCAGAGTTGTTTCTTGGGGTCACGTCAAAGCAGGAACTGAGCATCTCATCAGATGCTGCTGTAATTATCCTCAACTGATATTTTTTTGTTTTCCAGAGCAGACCAAGGAGCTGTTGGCTCCTGCAAATATCATCTCTGCATCTGCTGGCGCTTTTGGAACAGACGCCGTGACTCCAAAAGCCACTCTGGTGTTAGAAACGGAACAAATACCACGCAAACCGGGAACATACGGGTTGAGCCGGAGATTAGGCGCTGCATGGGATTTGCACAGGATGAGCTTTAGTAGCATCAGATTAACAGGATTTAATAAGCTCTGGAGGAAAATGACTGAGAATGCACAGTCATTTTCATCACAGTCAATATGCGATTTAAAGTACTTTGTTACTTATAAAAGAAATCAACATTTCATCAAGTTCATAACTGACCTCAGTAGTTTCTATTAGCTACTTTGCTATTAAAATTTGTTGTGGCCAACAAACCTACTCCACCTTATATTAGTATAGATGTGTATTGTTACCTTAGTGTACTATATATATATATACCACTATATATATTTAAGCTGCCGTTGTGTTTTAGCTTAGAAGTACATTTATCTCGCGCTTTGAAAGTATTTTTGAGATGCTAACAATAACAAGTCAGTGGTAGGTTTGGACAGTTATTGCATTGTTTATCGTTTACTGCGATAAATTTCTCATCATGGTAAGAAATTTATCACGATGAATTCCAATTGAAAAATGTGATTCGCCCTGGAAAACTAACCCTAAACTGGGATTGAGACTAAGACTAAATCCATGCTTACATCTCATTGAGAATTTGTGTCTAATCCTGAACATTGACCTTTATGTCCCTTCGCTGGCCAGTTAACATGAGCCACTATGAGCAAACGTTTGCAGACCTGCCCCAAAAGGCTGACAAACACAAATACTAATAATGCACCTCGTGTTGTTCAAATTTATTTCAATAGATTTGTGATCACTGTGCTTCCCTTCTGCTTTACGCTTTACCATTAAGCAGAGCCTTTTTTTTTTTTGCCAGTCATCCAGATCCTAATAAAACACTGAGATGTTTGTTGTTCTGCAAGGCTCTGCAGCGGTAATTACAGGTGAAGCGGCTCAGAATAGCTCTGCTACATACATCAGCGGTTGCTAGGCACTGGAGGCTCCCACCACACGGACACAAGGGGACACACCCACATCCACTGCGATGAAAACATGCGGCGATCGCCGGCTTCCTTTCGGGTTATGGATTCGCTTATTATGTTTACGACGGAATAAGTGATGGAGAGTGATCACGATGCACATGTAAACCGAGACAGGAATCTGAACGCAGGCATGACGGATGCGTTCACGCACCGTCGATAAAAATAGCTCCCTGCAGGGCTGCTCGGCGTGTAATGTTGGAATAATAACAATGTTTCTTTCTTTCTTTTAAATAGCCGCGTCCTACCATTTCATCTGCTTCGCTCCCATGCTGTTGTTTGTTGCCTTTCACCCTCCCGCACAGTCGGAGTTGTGCATTCGGGTGATGCGCCGGTTCTCAGTCAGGACCATAGCCCCGGTCGGAGCCGGGGGCTGCAGGGAACGGGGCAGGGGGGGAGCAAGCCGCCGGCCGCGGGAGCCTCCGCGTCGCACGCTGAGTTCAATCAGAAATAACAGCACGGCCCAATCCAGTCCTGCAGCACGACGCTGCAAATCCAAATCAGAGAAGAAGGAAGGGGGTGGGGAAAAAAGAGCCCCCAAACCCCGTTTTCCCCCCCTAAATCATACCAAAGCTCGGTCCAAGCTGGCAGAGAGAGAGAGACAGAGAGCGAGAGAGAGACAGAGAGAGAGAGAGAGACAGAGAGACAGAGACAGAGAGAGAGAGAAGCAGCGGATGAAGTCTGCCTGTTTTCTCTCACCAGCTCCCTAACACGAACACAGCGTCTTTGTGTTCCCTGTGCATCCCTTTCACTCCTGTGTTTTCTTTTTCTGCCGCCCTCTATTTTTTTTCTATTTCTCCCCCTCTTTCCTCTCTCCTCCCTCCTTCTGTTTCTTTTCTGGCTTTGCAGTCAGTTCCTCCTTCATTCAGAGAGCAGAGATGTCAGACATGGCTCTGTGTGTTGACCCTCCCCCCTCTCTCTCCTCTATCTCCAGAAGGAGGTGGAGTGAGCTTTTCTTCTTCTTCTTCTTCTTTTCATTTTTCTATGTTCCTCATGTCATTGCATGTAAAATTAGAACTAGTGTAAGGAAATGCCAGGGAGGTTTTTTTTTTTGTTTGTTTTTTGCAATGCAATTGAAAACTTTTATCTTAATTTTTATCAATTCCGTTAAAAAGTACCTACTATGCCACATTAAATCACTGCATGAAATGGTACATGGAAGGCGAGTGCTATTTTGTTCATGAATATGGATCGCAGCCATGATTAAAACCTGACTTTTGAATTTTTAAGCTGAAATGTCAATTTTATGTATGTTAATATAAGAAGTATGCAATACTTCATATTGTGGAATCAATCTGATGTGTATCCGATTGATACCAATCAGTATCACCGATACTGATATTAACTTGGAATTCTAGTGCGATATATCATCAAACCTCTGACATTTAGGAGTTAATGAGGCTTTTTTTCCCATTCAACTATTTAGTTAAAAGCCAGGGCAAAATTTAGACAAAGTATATACGTGTCCACGAAATACCTTAGTGACATATTTACATGACAAACAGAAACAAAATAGAAACAAAACTCTCTTGATTTTGCTATAATCCTGCACATTCCATTAGCACTTTTATTTATTCCACTATTTACCTACCGAATGCATCATAGTTTATATATTTTTCTTTAAATAAGTTTGTTCTTGTTTTTCCAGCTGGTGACGAATACAAACTCGAGGTGATTTTGCACACAGCATTACTGATACATATATATACTTTATTTTACTGTTCATACTTTTTGTTCCCTTCCATGAGTTAACATGCCCAACTGCAGAAATGAATTGAAATTTAGGCCATCAGGCCACGTCGTACATGACATGAAAACCTCAAATACGACACTGCGGGTTCCCGAACCCGCAACCTACAATTGCAGCTCCTCTTACGTTAAAAAGCAAAAGCCTCTGATTCCAAACACCAACGATAAACCTGCGAATTCAAAAAAAAAAAAAGTGTCATTTAAAATGTCTGTGACAGCTCACAGAAATGAAAGGCTTTCTCGTACGCGTGTAGTACTTATGGTAATCGCCCCTCTAAGAGGCTTTTGGGCCACGGGAACACTATCATTAAGTTGTTAAAAATGTTGCTGGTGTCATCAACTAAACTGTGAAGCGGCTCTTTATGTGGCAGCTTGCAGCTCTGTCCAGAGCCAAATGACAGTCTTAAATTGTGCATAAGCATCATCGGCGCATGCTTCAACCAGCCACTGTGCTGCAGACCCATGAATATGTATGTGACGCAGAGACAGACTGATGCCGCAGCTGATTTAGAGGCAGAAAAACAGCAGATGCAGGAGTGTGCATGTCGCCGACAACAAAAGAACAAATGTTACTCTGGGAATATGTTTTCATATAATAACGCATTGTTATTGCGTTATTGCAGCAAGATCTGATGATATCTACTCTTTTCCATAAAAGTTTTTAATTTTTTCTTTTACTTTTTCTGCACTTTGTCAATTTTTTGTGTATTTTAGTCAGATTTTAAGTAAAGAAGAGCACAATTGTGAAGTCAAGAAAGAAAATGTACAGTTTACAAAAGTTTTTTTTGTTTTGTTTTGGGGTTTTTTTTACAGGTAAAAGTCACAAAGAATATTGCATGTGTTTGTATTTAGTCCCCTCCGAGACAATAGCTCAAACGTTTCCCTGCGATTACAGCGGCAATATTCTGGATAGCTGTTTTTTTTTGTGTGTGTGTGTGTGTTTTTTTGAAGGGAAAAGAAAAACAAAGAAAAGCAGTTTGTGCAGAAAAAGCAACAGTCTGACATTCAGCATCTCCTCTTGAAGCCTTTCAGCCCCAATAAAGTTGTTTTTGTTTCCTCACGCACTGATTTCCATTCCTTTCAGGGCTACTTTGATTGTTTTTGTCCACATATTAAAAACACAAGGACAAACTGGGGTCCCAAGGAGCAAGATAATAAAATTTTGGCAGACAATAATGCAACTGTGGGAACTGGGAGGTGAGGAAGGGGGTGGGCGGAGGGGGCACCATATTTATTTTTCCAGATTCGTGTATGGAGGATGTATAAGCATCGACTTCGGTGTCGAGAATGTGGATGGAAAGTCATTCCGGAACTCGGGGGGCAGCCAGGAGGGGGGAGAAGAAAGCCTGTTTGCCGCGGGGACAACAAGCTGGCAGACAATTTGTAAATCAAATGAGTCGCTAAAATAGAGCAGATTGTTTGTGCACTCACAAGGAATTTTGATTGCAAATTATTACCATGCCTGCTACAAAACATAAGTTATCAAGGCTTTTTCATTTCAGTGACCTTGAAACAAACATTCATGAAGCAACTCTGATAAGGTTTTGTCCCTTGGTATCCCATTTATATGTATTGTCAAACTCTATTGAGGTAAGAAATATTTAATATCTAGTGTAGGGCAGGCGTAAAAGAGGAAAATCCCAGGTTTCACAGGCTTTCTGTTACTCTGCTTTTATAGATCAGTTTTGATCCCATTTTTATCAATCCTAATTTTGAAATGAACGGATGTTTACTTCTTAAAAGAAAACAAAACATATTTATTCTATTGTAAAATGATACATATCTTCTGATGGGTGATACGCACTGTATTGGAAGAGTAAAATGTGTTTAGGGCTTTCTGCAGCCCTACAGCTAGTTCACCACAATGAAGTCTGCTACACTAGTTAGCATGGCCACTGATGACGGTGGATAAACAGTATTCCTTTAACAGTGAGTTGTTTCTCTGCTATTAACACAGCTGCAATGTCTACATGAGTTTGATCGACAACGCTGAGGCCCTCCTCCTGGCTCTGATTGGTTGGGCGGTGCATTATTGCAGATGGCAATAGGACTACAAGGAGAAGGTAGAATGAACAGCTCAGACTACAAGACAAACTGTGAAGCATGACTGGATCTAAAATTAGTAAAATAATATTTGCTTTTATCCCCAAGACTCAACTAAACTTACGATGAGACATAGAATCAAACACAATCTCACTCAAAAACAAAACAATCATAAAATTAAGCACATTAAAGCCTGAATAGACCACGGCCTAATTGGTTTGCACAAAGTCATCCGTCTTGTTTGTGTGTTGTCTGCAAACAAATTATCTTAATTGCTTTACATTGGAAAAGTACGTGGAATATTTTGGATGAGCCCCGTCTGAGCTTCGTGTCGTGAGTAACGTGGATCCCACTGAGGGCAGCTATTTAGCAAAAGTAGGTTGCACAAAGAGCTCCTGGTTTTAAAGGTAACTTGGGTTTATTTGGGTCAGATTTCAGTCAAGAATGGACAAGCAAAGCTTTCGTAAAGCCCAGTGGGTTTTAGCGGGGATCTCAAGTGGTTTGCAGCTTCGAACAGGTTTCCATTGCCCTGTTTTTAACTCCATCCATCTTCCTTTCACCTCTGACCAGATCCTCCATCTCTGATGAAGTGGAAGTATCCCTGCGGAACGATGCGGCTCCGTCAGGATGTGTGTTGGTTGTCTGGCCCAAGTGCAAGCCAGAATGTTAAGTTTTAGTCTAATTTGACAGTGGAATATTCTTTCATGCTTTATCCTGTAGCTCGCTTGTGGCAAACTGCGACCAGGTCTCGTTCAGGATTTCTTTTTATAATGTTCTCTAACAAACTTTGGAGGTCTTCACATAATAGCTGTCCTTCAGCAGCAGTATCATCTAACTTCTCTTTAAATCTTTCACGTTGACGGGGCTAAAACGGTTTCAGCAGGAGGAACAAAGTTGGACAGTTCCTTGTTTGAGTGGCAGGACGCATCGTCCTAAAAAAAATGTTATGGATCGATACTTTTTTTTTGTAAGGATCTGCAGCATTCACTCCCAGTTTCTAAATCTTTTTATGAAGTTGTTGCATGTAGGTATTTATGACCTGGAACATGAGAAGCTGATATTGCAAGACGAGAAAAAAAAGACATAGTGTCATAAATGTGGCGCCATAGATTTTCGCTGACCCAATTGGCAATGTCTTCTTCCTTCCTTTCCCAACATTTTGTGCATTCTGAGTTCCACTGTTATCTTCTTATTACTTGCTTTTTAAAAACAATTCTCATCACATTGCATCATTTACACTTTCCTTCTCCTTTAGCTGTTTTCTAAAATAGAAAATCCATTTTCTGCCCTTCTCGTTTGTCCCCATATGGATCTTTATTTAACTTTTCAGCAGCCTCTCGGCCTCACATTTCTCTCTTATTACTGGGACACATCGTTCTCTGTTATTTGCCATGAACTAGTCTGTATTTAGAGCCTCACCTATGATTAAATAACCGCTATTCAGAGATCCTGTAATCTAAAGTGCAAGCCACAAAAAGTAGTAGTAGAGAAAGCCTCAAAATGAACTCTGCTTTATTGCAATAGAACGATCACACTTTATTAAAAAAAGTACAATTAATGCCTTTAATTTGAGTTAATTTAGTAAAGGGAGGAAAAGTAATCAGTGTTGTCGTTGTTAATGCTTTGCACAACCATTTTTTTTCCCCTACGAAGACAACACTAAGTTTTCATCGATAATATTTCACAAGGTTTGTGAAACTAGATAGCAGAATCGCTGACCATCCCTCTTTGCACAATCTCTATAGACCGTTCACTGTCCAGAGTCCTCTCCTTTCTTCAGCTCCACAGGTTTTTGATTAGATTTAGGTCAAAAGACTGAAATGGCCGTGGCAGAAGGTCGTTTTTGTCTAGTAAACAATTTATATGTTTATCTGGTCAAATGTGTAAATTTTTAACCAACTGAAAGATTGGTTAAAAATCTGAAGATCTTTTCTTCAGAGGCCACCATGTTTTCTTTCCTTTTTTTTTTTTTTAAAGATGTCATTATATTTCAAAGAGTGAGGATGATATTCACTTTTTAAGGATACAAATAAAGGACCATTCCTCTTTGTATAATCTGCTAAAACTACGTGTAGTTAATTTTAGCCATGTTTGCCCATGCAACATTCGAAGTCCTGCAGCACTTAGAAAACTTAGCAAGCAAATGTTAAAATACTTTTTTGTCCCTTACCATCTTCCCCACTGTGTATAGCTGCAAGAAACTTTGATCTTTGTCTGACTGACAGTTCAAGTTTTTAATTATTTCTCTAAAATCAGATATCAGCAAGTGCAGGGCAGTTATCAGTGTCATATGAATGAATATCAACACACAACTGTCTGACTTGAAAGACATAATCTCTTGTATTGTCCAGAAAGACAAACGAATGTCCATGTCAGACCATATTTTCACTCATGAATTTAAGATTCCTAGTTTTGATGATTTATAATTTGATGAAATCATAAATTATGAGTATAAACACAACCAACAACAAAAACATGTAGCCCTTATATGCACATAACATATGCATTTTATTGCGTACACATAGAATCTGCACAACTGTCAGATTCTATGTGTGTTCTGTCATAGATGGGCGCCCCATCTATTAAATGTGAAAACGACTTGCCAGAGACAAGATTCAGCCGTGTAACGTCATTATTGTCGAAAAGGCCGTTGGTCCAATCAGCAGTCACGTTGTCCCGACGTTCTGTGACGCAGCGGAAGCGAAGACTTCAGGCTGTTTTCTTCCTCTCGAATTCTGCTGGGTTCTGAAAGGTACAAACTGAACGTCTTTGTGGTTCATTGGGAAAGTTTTAGTAGCTTAATGAATGAATGTTGTAAACTTATAGCAGGCTGTTGAAAAGTCATTAACTCTTTTATTCAGCATTGTGAGCTTAAAACGCAGAGCTAACACACAGGTGACTGTTCGAATAGTTGCAGATGGAGAAAGTCTGTTTCTGCCCTGTGTTTTGAACCTATTTTTGATCTTTATTCTCCGAATAGTTGTGTCGTTTGTGTTTGATGGACGTGGGTCTCTCGTCAGGTGTCGCCATGGCAAAGCAGCCGCTTGGGAAGACGCTGTTGAGGAACGTAATCCGACACACAGATGCCCACAACAAGGTGCGCATGGCTTCCTGTGTTTGTGTTGGGAAGCGTCTAACGCAGCAAAAACTGCTTTTACTTGCGCTTCCTCTACGTCATTTTCCATGGCAACAATAAAGTTTGTCAAAATATCAGGCGGAAAGGGGAAAAAAAGTATCGTTTATCGGTGTTAGTGCACAGATCACCGTAAAATAGTTCTAATACTCGGTACAGCAAGGAGTTGATACATTGGGGCTGGTGCGTTTTTAAAACAGCAGGAGGCTGAAAAAGAGTTTTTGGGTTTTTTTTTCCTAATTAGTATAGTCAAGCTGGTAAATGGCTCTAAATTCCATCTTACATAAGTATGTAATTACCCCGGTAGGAAGCTTAAATGAAGTGCACATCTAAAAGTAGCTTCTGCAAATGGATATAAAACTTTAGTAGGATTCCTGACAGCATGTCAACTTATTACTGTAGCTGATAAATTAAATCATGATGATACCTAACATTTTGTTTGGAATTAAAATTTTTTTAACGTGTTCAGATTGTACAAATCAAATTTCAGATTTGTAAAAATGTAGATTAAAAAAAAATCTAGATTTTTTTTTTATTTAAAAATTTTCACTTTAATAATGTTCTTTTTCCCACCTATGTACAGATTTTATTCTGTCAAACAAAATCTGTGCTTAAAAAAAGTCTTACATTTATTTATCTAAAAATAAGGCTTAAAATTTCTTAAATTCTTTAAGAAAATAAGTTGGCCTTAAATATGTTAATCAAGTTAAGGTCTTAAGTTTTGCCAGTAAGAAACTGCTAAAATGCCCTTGCTAGCAAGCCATGGGTAAGTGCAAATTTACAGGACGGTGTTCATCTTTACCACTGGTTCACTTTTTTTGCCAACCCATAATATGCAACAACTATCCTGTGAAAAAACATCTTGGTTCTACGAGAATTAAAACCCCAGAAATGTCACAGTTTCGTTCCTCTGACTCCCCCAAAATGCAGACGAAGCAGCTACTATTGCTAATCTAAGAGCAACTTTTGGTGCAAGACAATCTGTTGGGCGTTTATTCCTTAGGTCATTTCTGACATGATGCAAGATCTTAGATTTTAGTAGGTGAAACTTGCAACAACAACAAAAAAACCTGCCATGAAATACATAATAGTTTGTGGCTGTAATGTGAAAAAGTTCAAGAAGTAGAAATAATTGTTGCTAGGCAGAAGGTAAGATATAGCTCCTACATGATTAATATCCCCAAAGTATGTCAAATAACTATAAGCTATGTAGAAAAAAAATTACATTTCAGCACCTAATGGCATTTTTTTTTTTTTTTTTTTTCAGAAAAACAAATTCTGTGTCTTTAAAGCTAAGTAGCTCCCGACAGAGACTCATCAAAACCCACTTCATTTTAGAGTTTGCCCAACACAACGGAGTGCACTGTTAAACAGCTGATATAAAAAGAAAACACTTTCAGGAATAATTTGGTGCAGGCTGGCAGGCGGATGGTGCTCCTGTGTGGCTGCGTCTGACAGGCTCTCATTTCCCAGCATGCAACTGCATATGATAAGAGAAGCTGCTTAGACAATGTGCGGCAGCTGTGCCAGCCGGTTTCACCTGGCAGCGCTCTCCTCCTTCAGCTGAGTAAAATTAGGGTTTTTTTTTTTAATCCTTTAAAATAGAATTCATTGAGTATATTTATGTATTACAAGGCACAATAACTAAAATTAATACGCAGTACGTAAACACTTCACACGGAGTGTGCATGAATACGCATCTGTCCCGTTTTTCCATGTACATGTTGTTGTTGACCCTCTACAGATCCAAGAGGAGATGGAGATGTGGAAAATGCGAGGCTGGGAGATCCAGGCGTCCGACCACAAACATTTGCCCAGTGCAGACATTATGAGGTGGGAGCAGTAAACATCCCAGTTTAATTTGAGCCGGCCGAGCAAAAGCCGCACAGGTCCGCATTTTTTGGGTCACACATTTCTCCTACGCCGGCTGGAAATTGATTTTAAGTATTATTCCGTACACGAATACCTTTCTGTCTTTTTGCAGGTCCTACATTTTAAATCTTGATAAAGATGATCATATTCACACTGAAATAGGACTGCAACTAACAACTATTTTAGTTAGCAACTATTCTGATGATTAATCAATCAGATAAGAAAATGGCACATTCTGCAGTATTTCATTTGAACACTTGAGCCTTTTTTATGCAACATTAGAACTGTCAAAAGATACAAATAAATTCATTTTTTAATCAGAAAATAAGCATTTAATTGCCTAAAATGCAATAATATGTAATCCATTTAGTGCACATATGTCAAAGTCAAGGCCCACGGGCCGGATGTGGCCCGCAAATTAATTATCTATGGCCCCCTGGATGATATTTAATTACTATTAGAACCAGCCCACAGGCCACAGCGGCCCGCTGACGTTTTGCATGCACCAACACTACATTAATTAAATTGTTTTGAAAAACTAAATATGTTTCTTAATATCAAGATAAATACATATATTAAAGTGCATGCATTATAAACTGAAAATGCATTACTGTGCTGGTCTATGATGTCCATGTTCTTGTCCTGGTCTGTGTGTTTCTGAGAAGTTTGATAGTGCCGTTTTAGACTATATTCTTTCATGAAAGCCAAACTATCTACACACAGAAGATGCACAGCATTGATGGCATAGTTACTTTGAAAAACACCTGCGGGCGACTGTGGCCTGCGGGCCGGTTCTAATAGTAATTAAATATCATCCAGGGGGCCATAGGTAATTAACTTTGACATATGTGGAGTACATGCTCACATATTTATGATGTCCTTTGATTAAACTAATTTATCTTCGGTGTAATTCCAGTACCGTAAAATTGACTTTATACCAGGTGAGTCTCTCTCACCTGAGAATGTGAACCTGCACTGGGCTGATTCTGCTTTCAAATAATGTTAACAATGCTCCTGTAGAAGATTCATAACTTACAACTTAAAAGTCTGAAACAGGAACAGGTCTGTAAAAGCAGCATGTGTGCTTCACTCAGGAGAGATTCATTTGATGCATCAAAAAGTGATGTCATCACTGCTGATGTCATTGTGACCAGTGGAACTGAACATTCTACTGGTCCATTCACATCAAACACGTTTTGAGCGTCAGGCGAGTCTGGTTTATATTCAAAGTCAATGTGGAGTGTTGGATGCGTTGGATGTGTCAAACGCTCCAAATGGCTCTTGAAGCGCCGCAACGGCCCTCGACGCGCCTCCACATAGACTTTGAATGCAAACCAGATGTGTCTGATGCTCAAAACGTGTTTGATGCGAACGCACCATCATATGTCCAGTGTCACATTAGGTCAGTGTTTCTCAATTCACTGCTCTGCATGTTTTAGATGCGTCTCTATTTCAGAACAGCTCATCGAAATGATTGCATGACCTCTTCTGCAGTCATCAAGTACTGCAGAAGCCTGTTAATCACCCACCGATTCAATCCAGCTGTGTGAGATCGATGACTTGTTGGCTTGTCTTGTCCTCGACTTCCACTGAGGGGGTGATCTTGAAGCCAGCAGACCGAGTTGTTGTTTCCTGCTGGACTTCTGAAGATGTTGAACTCTCAAAGTTGCCGGAAGGACTTGATTCCCCCTGGATCTCTGATGATTCGTCTTCCGGCTCAATGGGGATGTCGCTGTCATCCTCGAAAGGGAAAACGACAGCGTCGTAGTCGACTTGGACGTTGAGCTCCATCATGTCGACCCATGAAAGCTCAGCTGGAAAAGCTTCATGTTCACATGCAATCTGTTGTTGCATCATGTCGATGTTCTTGCTCTGAAAGGCGTGCGATATCTGGAATCGATATCCCGCTTGTTTCAATGACTTTCAAACGTGCTCTGAAGAGTGATCTGCTGCGATAGAACTGAGGAACAGGTCTAACAAAACTGATGCTCAAAACATCAGAGATTCCTTTGTGGTATCATAGAGTTATGACATCACTGCTGATGTTATTGACATCATTGGAACTGAACATTCTTTTTCTTTTGGAGTTGATAAGCAACCAGCCCTAAAGTGTTGCCATCTGCTGGCCTCGCTTGGAAGTGAACTTCTAAATAAAGTTACTGCGACGCTATTCATCATCATCTGTTGAAAAAAGGCTGAAAAATTCTGACGCTTTTCTGAGAATACTAAAATTAAATTCCAAAATTTGTTTTTCCCTACAGTAACCCTAATATTCTTTTGCACCAGCAAAGACAATCAGGTTTTTTATATATCGATCATCTAGTGGTGGCAAAAGCAGCAACAACAACAACAAAAAAGCTAGTATGCTCTGGACTTAATATGGAGTACTAGATACTCCAGTTATTGATCAATTTTAAAATTAGTCGACGATTATTTCATTTATCGATTCATTGTGATCGTTTCACCCCTACATTAAAATAATAATACGTTGTTACCAAGGGATAGAGTACCTGTACTTGAATATGGAATGTTGACTTAGAAATATAATAATCTTTGACAATTTTACTTCCGTTGCCCCTTTTTGACTTATAAATATTGATCATATTCCAGAGGAGGAATGCACTGCGATCGAGTGTCCGACCATCCCAGAAACACGAGCACCGGCAGAGAGCGCGCGTCGGAGCACGACGACAGAGAGGCTCGGTACTGGACACGCAGGCTCTACGAATTTGAGGCCGGCGATCCAGACAGGTAGACGTCGTGATGTTTCTCGGCATTTGGATTTGTAGTTTCCTGCTTTTGTGATGTTGTCAGAGACATGCCGAAAGCGCCTGCGCTGTAATCGAACGCCGTGTTCCACTTCACAGGTGGGGGCACAGTGGCTTCAAGGAGCTCTACCCTGAGGAGTTTGACAGCGACAGGTATGCAGAAACAACAGCCGAAACAGAAAAAAAGAATCTCGTTCTGCAATTCTGCTTTGAAGCGACGTTCATGCAACTATCAGTGCTTTCAGGGCAAAAATTAATTTCTGGTTCTCTATTAAGTGCTTTTCCATTCCGATTTTGACAGATTGCTTTGTTTTGTATTAAAGTAAGGTTATAAAGTCAATTTTTGACCTTTCTATCATGTTATAATGTCATTCCCTCATCAAAAACATTTCCGGAGTGTGGCTCTGATTCATTCATGCATGTCTGAGTAACCCTTCAATCTCCCATGGCAACCATTCAGGAGGTGCCAAAACACTTGCTCTCACAAAGCTCCACCTTGGAGCTCCAGTAAGAATGTTTGTAAACGGCATAATGAGAAGCATGTTTGTGATGACTTCCTGAAGGCAGAGTGTCAGAAAGAGCAGGAGCCTCTTAAAGAGACAGAGGCTTAATTTCAAGGCATCAAATTGCAAAGTCAAATTTCTTTTAAACTATGTTTGATATATACATACATAAGAGTTTTTATGATGACTGAAGGTCACATAGTTACTTATTTGTGCTATAGAATTGCACTATATGCCTGGAAAATACATAAGTTTCCCTTTTTAAACTATTACTTTTTTACTGTAATGGCTTTTTTAACTGCAATCCTTGAAAATGTCCAAGTCATAGTTCCCTCCCAATTAAATTGTACATTCATTTCTAATAAGATGACCAAGTCAGTATGAATAGCATGCCAAAATGTCAGAACTAGAATGAAAATAATCTGCTTGGGAGACACAGTAACTCCAGCAGCCAGGAAGATTTAAAATGAGCCTAATGAACAGGTGACTGTAAAAACTGAATGTTCTCCATGAGAATGTGCTGCTGTTCACTGGAAATTAATGTATTTTGTCTAACATTTGTCTGAAATTAGACTTCCAGATTCCTTCTTCCATTTTGCTTTGTATTCACAGTACTTCGTCTTAATTTCCTAGAGGCTCGCATACATTTTGGAAATTACTCTTAGCCCGTTTTGCATTATAAACACTTTTACTCTATTAGAAGGTCATTTTAAATCCCTCTGTCAACTGATGTAAAATTATTTGTTTGAGGATATACAAGATATACAAGATATATATATACATATATATATATATATATATATGTATATATATATCTTGTGTATATATATATATATATATGTATATGTGTGTGTGTGTGTGTGAGAATAAATGTGGTTTTACTAACTGTATTAATTTTTCAGTTTCTGACAAAAGATACTAGAAGCAAATAATCTTGAGTCCTGTGTTGGCCCAGCCCTTCAGTTAGCCTCAGTCTTATTTGAGCTGGTGTGATCCGGATTAAGTCCAGATCATATTGGCACAATTTTTGTGTATTTCTTAATGTAAACCACCTGGCGACGGGTACACCGTGGCGACCTGTCCACGGTGTACCCGTCCTCTCGCCCGTTGATAGTTGGAGATGAGGACCACCTCCCATCTCCACTAAACCCATATTTAGTTTGAAAGCCATTGGTTGTACATGTTTATGTTCCATCTGATTTAAAGGGTCACTGTTTAAAACATGGAGGTCTTGTTGATGTCTTTATTCCTAAAAGTATCACGTGATCAAAATCCAAGTTAATTTGGAAATTATTAGACTTACAATCCAATTGAAACATAACATTTAGTTATGTAACCTTAAGCTGCTATAAAAATGCTTCGCATGTTTATCAAATATGAGAAACTCTGGAGCTTGGAAACTGCAGCTCAGAGGAGAAGCTGCTGTCTTGAAGGCGGAGCTCGGTCCATCCAGTCGTTTCACACAGCTGAATGGTTGCCAAGGGAGATTAAAAGATTTCTCAAACATGCATGAAAGTATCAAAGCAACAGTCCAGGTATTTTTTGATGGGGGAACAATATTATTACATGATGTAAGGTTCAAAAAAGTCAATTTCAAATAATACTGTCCCTTTAAATCTGACCATCGAAACCAAAACAACCATAGACACATTGTAAAAATAACTTCATTAAAGCAGTATGTGGGGCCAATTTAGTGGGAATATTTTGTTTTCAAATCAATCAAAA
The DNA here is from genome assembly GCA_922788865.1 of Poeciliopsis turneri. Lineage (NCBI taxonomy): Eukaryota > Metazoa > Chordata > Actinopteri > Cyprinodontiformes > Poeciliidae > Poeciliopsis > Poeciliopsis turneri. Next base: position 1,086,945 of record CAKLNU010001078.1, read on the forward strand.
TCAGTTTTGTCAGTAGAGATGGTCTGATTGGGCTTCTCCAAAGCAATTAGTTTGACTCGACCAAGAGCTTTATTGTTATAAAGAAAATATTGATTATTTTAACTAAAAAATTACATTTACAGCTGAAACGAAAGGGTGTGTTTACGTTGCTGGGTTTTGACTAGTTTGACATTGTTCACTTTTTTTTTTTTTTTGCAGTGACGAAAGTGTAGCCACAAAGAAGAACAGACGCCGCAAAACGAAGAAATCCAAGTCTGACACAGAAGCGTGTCTGTCCAAGAGGTCCAAAAAATCGTCCCGAAAGAAGAAAAAGAAAAAGAAGAAGAAAGCCGGGTCTTCGAGCGACGACAGCGGTACGGACGACAGGAGTGAGACGAAAGACAAGCAAAGGAAAAAAAAGAGAGGTAAAGGTCGACACAAAAACAAGAAAAGCGTGAAAACCCGGAGGAGAGACGAGGACAGCGGCTCGGAAGAAAGCAGCAGCGGAGGAAGAAAGGAGAGAGAGGCTGACGGTCGCAAAAAGCGAAAGCACGACTCCCTCAAGGACTCGGACTCAGAGTTGGACTCGAAAAAGAAGAGGAGGAAAAACTGGAAGGAAGCAGGCAAGGAGAACTCGAACGACAGCTCGAATGACTGACACGCAAACACGTGTAGAACAAACGACCAGAGGAGCGACATTAAGATTTTTGAGCTCACGAGGGACACCTCCATCATTGGGCCGTGTTGCATCAACAACTACATGCTGTTGGTTCTTAGTCTGCTCCTTTTCAGGAGAAGTATCTGAGCTCCCTCAGCAGGCTGCGTGAAAAGCAATGGAGTGGCTTCCATCGCCTAACGCATCAGGAATCCTGCTAGCCGTAACCTCACTGATCACCTGTTTCCTGCGTCGCCTCAGACTTTGGTCCTAAAATTGTGACTTTTTTTATTTTTTACCCTATTTAATAGAATGAAATTATGCTAGATCAATCAAGTGAGACAAATTGTGTTTTTCTACAAGAGATTTTTAGATTTATGCATTTTATACATTTGTTGCTGAAGTAACGCCATGTCTAAAATAAACCTATTTTGCAATTGTTTTTCATTTTTCTATAAAACTGAGGAATATTTGCAAAGATGATTCCTAGCGATATTTGACAATTTTTCACTCCATTGTGCGTTTGGAATGTGCTTAAAGCTTTCATAAAGAATGTATTTTGCATATTTGTTAAAAATGTCAACATGTCATCATTTTATGAGATTTTTAATATATGAAAAGATTTACTTCCTCCATATCCTCTCTGAGCTAATATTGCCCTCTGAAGAAATGTATCAGTCCAGAGCAAAACAACCAGTCAGAGCCGGGAGGAGGGTTTTAGCGCTGTTAATCACACTTCTGTACTTGCTGCTAAATGGGTTAATGGTGGATAAGTAACTTACTATTAAAGAAAAAAAATTTCATCCTCCATCATCACTGGCTATGCTAACTAGGCCTAGCATTTGCAACAGGCTCTGTTATCAGGCAGAAGCTGTAGCTTAGCAAAGACAAAGAGGGAAATTCCTAAATAATTAAAAACATAAAAGTTGGCAATATTTCCAAAAAAAACTCCCGTTCCAGATCTGATCGTTTAGGAGCTCATCACAATTCCTCGCTCCATTGTGGCTGATTCATATGAGGTCTTAAAAAGGTTAGACAAGCCACGTCTTTCTCAGAAAAACGCAGTGAAACCCAAACAGCTGATTCGGTGCAGGTGCAGCCAGTCTGTCCTAATATCTGAGCTCACTCATAAGATTATGCTGTCTTGTGTGTCGCCCAACACAGCATATAGCTACTCATTTTAAATAGGTATACATAAGTCTGCCTCCTTTTCACAGACAGGACAAACAACCAATTAACCCAGCAGTCATGTTTTTGGACTGTGGGAGGAAGCTGGAGTACCCAGAGAGAACCCACGCACGCACAGGGAGAACATGCAAACTCTGTGCCATGCCGGGAATCGAACCCAGGACCTTCTTGCAGGAAGGCAACAGTGCTACCAACTGCACTACTGTGCAGCCACATTTTAACTCCCGAGTATAAAAGAAAAGAACCTTAATCAAACAATCCTGTTAAAAAACTAAATACTTCTCAAAACTAGTGCGACGCATCAGAAGGTGAATTACTCGTAAGTAGGTTCATAATTAAAACACTCACTCTAATACAAAATAAATGCCACCGACTTGTAATGTCTTGGAGATAATTTTCTTGGCAAATTCAGGCTAATAACATTGTAAAACTTTCAGTAACAAAATAGAAATGTCAGAGCTGGACGACTGAGAGATGACATATAAATTGATATTTATACATGTTGCTCAACCTAAATGTGGAAAAATGACAACTTTATCTTGAGCAGAAAGGGAAGCTCTACTGGAGATTTGAAGCTGTAATTCGATGGTTAAACATATAAAAAAAAATAAAAAAAAAAGGTGAAGAAAAGCACCACCTCCAGCTGATCTCTTTAAAAAGCGACAATCTGGTTTGGAGCCAAACAACAGAGATGTACTGACAGCAGGAAACGATTTGATAACAGAAAGAGCTCTTCCAGCGCTTTGAAAGAACCTTTCGACATTATGCTGTGACACGTTCTGATAAAACATCTTCTCAGTTGCTAAGTTGTGGGGGATGCAGGGAAATTTCCTATACAAAAGGTCTGAAGGATCAAATACCTAACTTGACAATCTCACCTCAGTCGGAAAGCGCGTTATTTATGATTCAGTTCAGAGCCGTGCTGGGAAATTAGGGAGAAAATGGCGCTCCAGAGGAGTCCGACTTGATCTGGGAAACAGTCCACTCTTATAAAAAATAAATAAAAAATAAAAAAAGGACAATTTGCCAACAGCCTATTTTCATCAGTAACGGAGGAGAATAAGAATAATCCTAGGGTTCTTTTTTTAGTACGGTTGCCAAACTCACACAGAGTCACAGTTCTGCTGAGTCGACCGTTCCTTCGGCTCGGTGGAGTTCTTTATGAATAAAAGCCCGGTCTGTGATCTGGACTGTTCTGATTCAGTTGAGCTTTCCGAGTCGTCAAAGATATTCGCTTCATCACAACCTTCATGTTCGACCCAGTGCCAAGCAAACTGAGGAGGTTTTCCCTTTGACTGCCATCCCCAGCTTCACTGTGAATAATCTATCCTTGGTAAACAAATCTCTACACAAGCTTGCAAGTGAGACTTGATAAGTTGCAGATTTATTGCTGTTATTCCTTTCTGATATAAAATTCTTGTGAAATTATTAGACAGTATATCACACATTTTCAGTGTTGGGCTGGTTAAGCTTAGCTGTCTTCACTATAAAGGTTGGGTAAATTATGGGCACGTCTTGAAGACATAACAAGCTGAATGACTTCAAAATTTCCGGCTTTCAAAATAAGACAAGATGGAAGTAGTCGTCTTTGGACAAGAGCCTTGAGCAAAGAGGCTCCTGAGTCGATCACTTCATCAGTATGACATTCAACTGGCCTCCAGTAACTAACTGGTTATTTTTAACCGGGACATGGCCTTCAAATCCAATATTAATCAGGTTCCTTGGATTTTTCTTGTTTCACCTCCGCTTGGTCTATCCTGACCTAGCTCTGCAGCAACTCTGCTATGGGCTTAGCGTGAATAAATACGTAACAGTGTAAATGGGCTCAGCTGAATTGAATTATTCTGGTTTCATGATCAAAGTAAATACATGAATGATTTAGAAAATGCCGGTAAAGAAGCTCTAAATGGCTCAACTGATGAGCAGCGGGTTGCCCTAGTCCTGTCAGGTGTCGGCGCCTTTGTAATTACTGAGAAATAGATCTCTTATCGCCATTAACAACCCTGAAAATATAGATTTCTTTGCTCCTCTACTCTTCTAACCTTATTACCATCATCCTCTGTGCAGGCTGGTAGCAAACAGTTAGCCCCATGGCATGTGGTTGTTTTGAGATAATCTAATGCCAATGGAAGTGTTTTGTGAACCAGCCTGAAATTGTGTTCACTGTAAAAGCCTGGAGCCCTTTGCTAAGTCTGTGTCAAAAGGCTAAACGTTCCCTCCAAGCAGAGGAAAGCTGTGAGATTTGCTTGTTTGCTGCTGACTGAATCCCTGAAATAGGAAAAAAAGAAACTAAAGCTAATGAAAGTCATGAAAACAAGCCTGTTTTTTTTTTTTTTTTTCTTCAGGGAAACCTTCGCTTGGCCAAAACCACACAGCTGAATGTGTTTCACAGATCATTCACAGAAATTACAAGTTGTTTCTCACATGTGTGATTCCAGGAGTCATTGGCTGTGTTAAGGACAACACTTTATGCAACAGTACTCTTAAAATCCTTTAGATTTGGTCAGATTACTGCCACAAACGTCAACATTTGCTCCATGGGACTTTACTTGCTAATCCAACACATAGTAGCACAAACATATGAGCTGAAAGGAAAAGATAGTTTTTTTTCTCCCCTAAATGTTAAATTCTGCAAAGTGTAGCAATATTTATTTTCTTACTTAGCTGCCTTTATCTTGACAACAATAAGAAAAATAACATCTTTATGTGATTTTATCTCAGTGTGAAAACATTTCAGGTAAGGCGATCAATAATAAGTGACTCAGAGGCCCTGAAGAAACTGCAGCAATGCAAACCAGAACAATAACATAGCAGATGTGTCAGAGAAATGTAACCAAACTAAAACTTTTGGCTAATTTACTCCTACACTAACTCTGATGGTCATTCACTGATCTCAAAGTGACACCAATATTTTGGCTGAGTTGATGAAGAATGTGATATGGACATGTACTGTTTGTGCATAATCCATAGATATAAGAAACATGTTGGACGACTCAGTTTGATGATTCAGTTGTTTGCCTATGTGAAGTGTTGCTCCACCTTGTGAAATACCAAGCAGCAGACAATGTTTCCTCAGTTGTGCAGTCGGTGTTTCACTGTGATATTCCTCCGGGAATACGAAGGTCCAAGGTTTTAAATTCCCCAGTGGGCAAAATGTTGTAACTCTGCCCTCCAGTGAGTTTACCTGTAGTTATACTTTGCAGGCAAAAAAGCAGTGGGCTTTGTGTGTAGAGTAGGAGAAATGACTTTATTTCAAGGCTTTGAAGAAATACTCACTGAGGAATTGTCGGGACTTTTAGGTCGACTTAGAAGTTACTGTGAAGAGGATGCTGATTTTATTTTCCCATTGGACTTTAAAGGGGTATTAATTAATATGTTATGTGTTTTCCAGACACAACCTGTAATTTTATAACAGTCAAGAAGCTGTTGTTATGTTCACCCGTTTTGAAAATGATGTATATGTATCAAACATTACTTAAAAGAAACAAAACTTCCTATTTTTGACACCTTGAAATGGGGCTTCTGTCGCTTTAAGAATCTCCTGGTCTTCTCGAGGCTCCGCCTTCAGCACGTCATCGCAACGCTTCTCCTGATGGCGTTTACAACCATTCTGAGGAGCGCTGGAGTGAGAAACAGTTCAGACTCACGGTTCCACCAGGTGTTTGCTAATTGCTGCTGCCACTAGTCTGGAGGTGCTGAGTGGGTAAAGTACGGGGCGGGGGTTGTGGGGTGTAATGAGAGATGGGAGCTCCAAGGAGGAGCTTTGCGGAAATGGGCGGAGCTTCGTGAGAGACTCAAACATGCATGAGGGAATCACATTACCTGATAGAAAGCTTGAAAAAAAAAAACAACTTTAGACGTTCATGTTTTAAGACAGCTTGTTTGCTGATTAACAATCTTGGCACAGAGACAATACTGGAACTCAACATGTGCTAAGCCATGCCCAGACTGGGCTTTTCATACCCACATCAGTATGCATTAGACATAAAATTGGATCTTGAGTGGAAAAAAAAATAATAATAATAATTGCCTTCTCACTGAATCCAGGCACCTTTTTTCTTCCCCCGCCTCCACAGCCACTCAAACTGCTGATGAAACACTTAGCTCTAACCCTACTGTCTGCTAGTTTGGCTGTCCAAGCCAATTTTTCAGGACGGCTGAGATCTCTGCGTCCTCTTACCTAAGCAGATTTGGGGTTGAATAATGGTTACAGATCGGAACAGACTGAAATACTTCCCCAGCTGGGAGAGATCGGTCTGCTGCACAATTTCCAAGCCTTTGCTGTCAGCGAGCTAACGCCGAGATGGACTGGAGTTGCAAAGTTGGTGCGCCGGGGACTTGACAGCTGAAGCACTTTCGCTCTAAAGGTTTAGTTCTTCCTGTAAATCAGAAAGAGGGGAATTTCAGGGCTGCTTAAAATGCAACATCTGCAAGGTGTGAGCCGGCCGCGTGTGACGAGGGAACATGACGGTTCTCACACTGAATCTACTCCATCACCGTGGATGTTATAGAAAAAAAAAAAACCTGCTCCAAATCGAGTACAAAACGCTCCAGCTTCCTTCAAAACCTCATCGACGTCTCGCTGTCCGAGCCGCCTGGCTTTTGTCTCAATCTGTGCAGCTTTGCTCAGAGGAGTGGAGGCCGTTTTCTGCTGCAAACAACAACAACAAAAAAAATCAGTGACCATTTGTCACTGTTGTCATCTTGTGACCCTGACTCTGAATAAACTAATACGATGCAAAAAACGCAGCGGGGAGAAAATTAGATGATCCTTTGTGTCCAAAAATACACAAAAGTTTCATTCAGAGGTTTACATCCTCAATCCAATTGTTATTTCAGCGTGGAATGATCTTACAGAAACGAAATGATTGGTAAAAAAATAAATAAATAAAAGAGAGAGATATGTATTCACATATTTGATCCACAAAGCACAGCGGCTCTCGAAAGTATACAAACTCCTGCTATGATGCCAACTTTTGTCATTTGAAAGTGAAGTTTTGGTGTGATGCAAATCCTGCAAGAGAAGAAGAACTAATTTCTCAGTGGACAAAAACGAAACAAGAATAATCTCATCATACGAAGGGATCAGTCAGGATGAAGGAAGGAAATAATTCCTGTAATGTACATAAAACAACGCCACACTGCAGACGTCAGTAACTACAGAATGTATGGAGCACCTTGTTCATTGCAAACATTTTTTTTCTCCAACAAAGTTGATGATAATGAGCAGGAAATGCTCAAATTTGAACAAAACTTTTCTCCAATAAAATATCAGTTTCTGGGCGTGCTGAAAATGCAAACTTTTGCAACTGAGTAATTTCACCTTTTTGAGATTTTCTAAAGTCCTGATAAAAATTTATGTCAGTGTAATTTCTCTGTATCACCAAATCCAGGCAATTCTTCCCGGTTGTGTGTACTTCCGAGAGCCATTATTGCCCCTCAGCGGGTTTCTGAAAGCTTCCGGTTTCAAGGTATCGATCAAGGAGAAGCAGAAGCCTCTTCGTTGTTCAGCGCCTTCTCCTCGATGTGTTGTGAGTCGTTTCTGTCCCAGAAGTCTCCAGGTTCTCTCAGCCGCCAATGAAACCGGCCAGTCTCGATTAACCCGAACAATTCTGATAAGGAGAGAGTTCATATAAAAAAATAAAAAATAAAAAAAATAAAAAAAATAAGCCTGAACTATACTGGGACAGGGCTGCACAGTGGCGCAGTGGGTAGCGCTGTTGCCTTGCAGCAAGAAGGTCCTGGGTTCGATTCCCTGTGCGTGCGTGGGTTCTCTCCGGGTTCTCCGGCTTCCTCCCACAGTCCAAAAACATGACTGTCAGGTTAATTGGCCTTCCCAAATTCTCCCTAGGTGTGAGTGTGTGTGTCTGGTTGTTTGTCCTGTTTGTCTTTGTGTTGCCCTGCGACAGACTGGCGACCTGTCCAGGGTGAACCCCGCCTCTCGCCCGGAACGCAGCTGGAGATAGGCACCGGCAACTCCCGACCCCGTTAGGGAGAAGGGTGACGGAAAATGGATGGATGGATGGATGGATATACTGGGACATCACTAATGAGTCCAAACAGCCTGTGGTGACGGCCAGGCTGCAATTAGCTGAGGAAAAGGTGACCAAACACCATTTGGGCAGTACGGATCTGTTTTTGTTGCAGACGATATATAATTAATTTAAAAACTGTGAACTCAGTTCTAGTTATTAAAAATCTTTAGCATTGTCATCTGATCAGTTCAGCCTGACACAAGATCAGTGGGAGGGCATCTATAAACTGTAAATGAAGATTCATGCCCTTAATGAGAGTCTCTTAACCTCTGCCCGGAATGCTACTTAAAATAGCAGTCATTACCGTAGTTCACATTAATTTGGATTTCATAATTATATTTCAAAGAATAACAGAAAGGCAGTGACACAGGGTCCGCAGACGCAGGTGGGTAAAATGCTGACAGTGATGATAGAAAATTAATGCTTCCACTTGACTTCACTTTTCTATAATTGTGTGTTTTACTGATAATAGCAACATGTCTGAGGTCAAAACAGCTGTGGAAGTGTGTGAGAAGACCGGAGCGAATAAGTGCAGTGCTGCGCCTCACCTCTGGTGGCGCTGTGTCGCACACAGCGAAGGAAGCAGGAAGGAAGTTTCCGCATGCCCGTTGCCATCTGTCTCCCTTTATATCGCCAATATATTTGTGTAATTCCACATGTTCTACATATGTTGAACCAATAAATTCTCAAGGAAAGCACCTAATTGGAGACACCGGAAAGCTTTGTCTCCCCCTTGTGGCGAACATTTGCTCATACGGCGTCGTGTAACGGCACCTGGCTTCATTTTGGATTTGGCACCACATCCAGTTGACACATCCCACTCCACTCCATTGGTGCTGCGACACTTTCACCTAAAGCCTCAAAAATAGCACCGAAGGATCAAATATTTATCACTTTGATTCGTGTGTCCCTCTGTCCCTCGCTACAGCGGACGCTGGAGCAGCACAAGGCATAAAATAATCCAACCACGACGACAGGGAAAAAAAAACAACAACAAAAAAAAAAAAACAAGAAACAAAAACACAAACAAAAACAAGACAACAAGCACGACTGATACAGTTAACCCACACAAAAAATTTAATACCCTTCATGAGGGGATAAATGGTTCAAACTTGGACATACTAAATATTGAGAGGTGTGATGACAGGTTTTTAATGTAAAAACTTGCAGCCAACACCCAAATGCTCTGTAAAAAGTCACGTGACGTATGACTTATTTACTTTACATAGTTAGTACACATACACCAATGTTTTTAATATACTTATATATGTCTTTTTTTTGTTTGTTTGTTTGTTTGTCGTCTTTTATCTAGGCCAGCCAGATACAGTACCGATGAATATACAGTCACGTCTGGAACAATACCTATTCAACATCGCACAGTCTGACCGTCCAGGCAGATTCTCACATCAAACCCCTTTTTTATGCACTAACATTAGAAATGAGCATTCGAAAAAAAAAAAGAGAAAACTCTCCCTTTTTTTTTTTTGTTATTAATATTGTATAGACTGGTGTTGATACTTGTCCTTGTATCTCGTGTCTTCTGTGCAAAAGTTGTTTTTTTTTTCCTCATCAAAAAAAAACAACGAAAAAAAAAACAAAAAAAACCCATGATTGACATAACAGGGTACCTGGCTGTTCACTTTACAAGTTACTGCTTAATGAAGTTTTTTTTTTTTTCATGATTATTATTCTTTTTTTTTTAACAATTAAACAGTCACATCCAAATGCCGCACCCCTCTTCGACCCCCCCATTGGTGTGCCACAGAAAACGGTAAAAACCGAAAAGCCAAAAACAACATTTCCCACTGCCGTCAAGAGTGGGAGGTTTGTGACTACAGTGAGCAGCATCCTCCATTCATACATTTAAAAGAATAAGGCACCGCTGCAAAAAAAAACAACAACAAAAAAAAACAAAGAAGAAGAAGAGGCATGGCCCAAATTAACCACTCTGGGAGCACGATGGGGGGGGGGGGGGAGCAGGATGACAGGATACTGTTCTCCTCCAGCAACTCACAGGAAGTCAGCATGAGGACATAAATGTGCTTGTTTTTAATCATCGTTGTGCTGTATGGCATGTAGACATTTCATGTTTATACATGTTACGTTTGTGCCTTTTTTTTAAACGTTTCTTTGTTCTTTTTATTCCGTGTTTTTTTGCTACACCGCTTTCCTCAAACCGTGCTCTCAAGCATCCACTCAGTGCTGCTGAATGTGACTCTCCTGTTGGCGAGCGGCGATGCCTCCGTGTTGAGCTGGTTGGTGGACCTGTGCCACCTCGTCCTCGCTCTGCGCGGGTAACTGTGACTCTGAAATATGGAGTAATCCCCGCCATCGAAAGAGAATCTGTGCCTAGTTCGTGCCAGCTCGTTGGGGAACAACCCCACGCTGGCCAGGGCGCTTTTCTTGTCCTTAAGCCTGGGAGCCTCCTTAGTGCCGGCGTTGGAGCCGATGAGGCAGAGGGACATGGTGGAGCCGGTCAGGCTGCTGTCCGTCTGCGTGTCCTCAGATGGCGGCCCGGAGCGCTGAGCGTCCAGGCTGCTCCTTCTCTTCATCATCTTGTCCGCATTTGGGGGCGGCTCCACTTCCAGGACAGCCGTTGCGGCCGCCAGGTCCTCCTTCTTCTCGCTGTCCACCCTCAGCACCAGAGCCAGGCACTCTTTGGGCGCCGGCGCTTCGCCTTCGTCGGACGGCTGCTTGGACGCCGAGCGCTGCAGCCGCTGCTGGCTGCCGTTGGTTTGCGAGTGCATGGCGAAGCTGGGCTTGGCCTTGGTCTCCACGGGGCTTCCGTAGGCCTTGTAGCGGATCATCAGGATGATGATGAACACCAGCACGGAAGCGACGATGATGCCGCCAATAATGATGATCATGGTGCCTCCCAGGAACTGGCTGTGCATGAAGCGGCACTGGCTGACCTCGTTGGCCGTGTGGAACTGCACGCAGCCGACCACGCGCGTGGCCGTCAGCGACGTGATGCCGTCGTCGTACACGGCCAGCACGCAGAGGTCGTACTCCCGCCCCGCAGCCAGGTCGTTGATGAGGAAGTTTTTGCTGGTAGACGGGATCATTCTACGGAGGAAGAGAAAAACGGTGCAGTGATTATGATGTAAAGGTCTCATAAAAACGGAAGCATGACAGCCACGCATACCGATTTGCAGACAGTGATAGAAATCACTAAAAAGTGCATTTAATATTCAGGCCCTCCAAGTCTTCTGGGGTGAACCTCCACCTGCTGAACCTTTCTTACTGTCTCGGCAAAATAGTTCAACCCACGCCAGATTGGATGACATGTACCAATGAGCAGTAATTTTTTTCTTTCCCTCCTTCCGTTAAGGTCAGATTTGTGGCGTTCGAGACGAACAATACCGCCAGGGTTTCCACAGGCATCTGAAGTGCCATGTTAGTTGTTGAAATCCGGTGACATTGTCCAAACAACCCTACATTAAACCTTTCCACATCTTCATTCCTGATCTGTCCGCTGTGTTATTCGAGCTCTACGAAAACTATGAAGCATTTCCTTTAGGGGTATCAGAGTAATGGTGACTTTCCTTCCACCTGACCGTAATCCGCATCAAAATCCCAACAGAACATACTGAACCCTGTGGCCGTTGTGCGACAGAACGAGAAAAAGCTCAAGGGTTATGAATACTTCGGTAAGTATTCATGGGAAAAAAAATAACATACGCTCTTTAAGGCTTGTTTATATAACGAAAGCAAAGGTGTTGAAGTATAAAACGCTTTATTGTCTCCCTACAACAGCTGCAGGCTGCAGGACAAGTGATGAGCGCTGGGAAGAGGGTGTTTTGTTGTGTGATTACCCGAGGTCAAGTGCAAGATTACGCTAAATACGCAGGAGAAAGGCATTGTCTTCAGGTCAACGTTGCCGTTAATATAATTAGAAGCCTGTTCCTTTTCCCTAAAGGCGGACTTTGATGGTTATCATTTTGTGGGTAATAATGTACCACCTAAACACAAAATAACACACAGCTCCACGCTGAAACTGAATGAGGAAATTATACGAGAGAGCCGCTCATTATACCTGATAAAAGCTAAAAAAAGAGAGAGAGAGGGGGAGCGAATGAAAACATGTAAACCACTATTATTAGTTTGCTCTGCCAAAATGAAAACCTGAAATACAGTAAATTTGGGTCACAGAATTCAAAAGGAACACATGAAGCTTAATCAAAAGACTTTCTATTGGTACTTTCAGCCCCGTGTTTAAGGGAGAGAGATATTTCCACTCCAGCATAAGCCTTTGTAAGCCGACACTAAAAGCTATTCAATTTTCAGTTTTGTCCTATCTACTATAAAATTCAACTGTACATAATTTTTTTCTTTTTTTTTACTGTGACAAAACATTAGCAACGCGCTCACATTTAGATTGCGGAAAGAAATTACGATTCTGTATTAACATGGTGTCGTTTTAATCCTATAATTTAGTCGCAGCTAATTGCAAACACTTGAGTCTGGATTTTAAGTGCCTATGTTGTACTTCGGTAATTACATTGCCTGTCTAAAGTATTCCCACCCATTGAACCTTATCACAGTTTGTCATGTTACAACTACGTGCATAGGTGGATTTTTTCTGGAATTACATATGATGGATCAACAATAAGTTGAGCACCGCAATGAAGTGGAAGGAAAATATTCCAAGTTCTTATTTTTTTTACAAATAAAAACATGGGGGGAAAAAACATGTTGTGCAGATATATTTAATCTTCTTTACTCTTTACTTATTTACTGAATCAAATTAAATGCAGTGATATGCCTGTAGAAGTCACCTTATTGGTAGATAGAGCTAAACTAATAAATTAATAGTTAAAACCAATAAAACATCTAGATTCTGAAATGTGATGGGGGGCAAAAGACTTCAGACTGAGGAACATATTTTTATGTGAAAATATGTGTCAAAACTTGAAAACAGACGTTTTATAAATTGTCCATAGTTTCACTAATCAAGCAATTTAGAAAGCTGGTTGAAGCATGAAGCATGCATCAAAAACTGTACAACTGTTGTTGCAACGAAAAGCTGCTCTGCAAGGTTTTTGCCCTCCGATACTGGTGCATGCAATATTTCTATTTGTTCCAAAAAAAAAAGAAAAGAAGTCTAAGGTTGAACCTGACAAAGAAAAACATTTACTATTGCACTTTATCTCAGGCATTTGTGCAGCTAATATGCTTTTCACGTCCAACTCAGAAAGCAAAATATTAAAGGTTTAAGCTGTAATTTGTAACCTTTTGGGTGTTAAGAGAGAGAATAATACCAAAGGGGGAGAAAAATAAAAAAGAAGCAATTTGTCAACCTAAAGCTTATTAATTCTCTCAAGGCCAGTCTGTTCTTTCATTGTTTTAACTTGTTACTGTAATGTGTTAGTTCTGTTTTCAATTTGTAAAAAGCAAATGATGTGAATCCTCTACAACAAACCTCAGCTTTACAGAGTTTTTCTCATTTATTTTCTGTGCTGCAGCCAATTATTTCCAAGCCTTTCTAATGATACAGTTACATGGAGTGAAATACATATTGTGCTATTGTTGCCGTCATATTACATCCTAATGATGCTGATTAAGACCATTTGGCTCTTTGGGGTACTTGGACAATATAATCGTTTGCAACAATTCACTCAAGTTTTGGAGCTAATGCGGGGAACACAATGAATCAATTTGATGCCACTTGCGTTTATTTCTTTTTTCAATGGTTGCTCTCCAAGAGTTCTGGACTCGTTCGCTCCTTACTTTGTTGATTTGTGACCCTAAATAGATAAAAACATTGATAAGTAATCTTGGGGATTCCAACTCCTAATTTCTCCTGCAATGTTTTCTCAGTCCCGGTCCTCTGGGACGACTGTCATGCATGTTTTAGGTGTTTCCCTCCTGCCACACACCTGATTTGAATAAGTCTGTGATTTACAAGGTTCTGCAGCACTAGGCGGCATGCGGAGGAGGTCAATCATTTGAATCAGGTGTTCTGGAACAGAGGAATCTAAAACACGCAGGGCGATAGTCCCCGAGGACCAGCATTGAGAAACACTGGTCTACTGGAGCACACTTTTCTCTCACTGCTCATCCTGCCTCCACCCTGGCTTACCTGTACACCAACGTATCATCTGCAGTGCTGTTGTACTGAATCTGGTACATCCTGATCCCAGGGATGTGGCGTTCAGACGGCCAGCGGATCACGGCGGAGGACGAGGTCAGTTCCGTGACCAGGACCCTCTTGTCCTGCTTGTCGTAGCCTTTTGTGTCGTTGCCGGCTTTGGAGGAAGTGGTGATGTCGGAGAGGCCCGGGTCCTCGCGCATGTGGCCGGTGTTGTTCACGAACAAGGGCAAGGGGATCATGCTGATCTCCACAGCGGCCGTGGCGATGCCGGCGGCATTGGAAGCCACGCAGTTGAACGACCCGCTGTCCTTCAGCGTGGTGATGAGAATGTCAAGGGTGCCATTGTCATACAGGATGGTGCGCGAGTTGTTGTGCACCAGCTTGCCGTCCGGTGACCTCCAGTGAATGTCTGGATCTGGATCCCCCATGGCTTTGCACTTTAAAGTCACACCCTGCCCCTCCATCACATAGGGCTTAGAGGAGTAGTTCTTGGTGATCAGCGGGGGCTCGCAGATGAACTCCTCCTCCTGTATCGACCAGAAATATTTGTCCATGAGGTGTTCCGGCGAGGCGCAGGTCTCCAAGTCGTCCTCCCGCGTCAGCCGGCGCAGCCACAGCAGCTCACAGTTGCAGTGGAGGGGATTCCCGCCAAAGCTCACCGCCAGTGTGGACGAGCTGGAGCCCTTGGCGTCGGACAGAACCTGGGCGTGCTGGAACAGGCTGTCCGGCGGAAGCTTCTGCAGCCGGTTGGAAGTCATGTCCAAGCGGACGAGCTTAGTGAGCAAAGTGAAAGTCCCCGCTTCTATGTGGTCGATGAGGTTATGGTCCAAGGTGAGCGTGTTAATGTTAGTCATTCTGGCTATGGCCTCCCAGGGCAGGCTTCGCAGATTGTTGTTGGACAGATCCAAGTCCTCGATGGTGGCGACAAACTCGTCGAAGGAGGTCGAGGCCACCTGGTGGATCTGGTTGTTCCCGAGGATGAGGTGCCGCAAGTTGATGAGGCCCTTGAAGTGGTCGCTCTTTATGATGCTGAGCCGATTCCCGTCCATGTGGAGCGCCCGGAGCGAGCGCAGGCCCAGGAAGGCGTGGGGCACGATCTGGCTGATGGTGTTGCGGGACAAGGTGAGGTGGACCAGGCTGGTCATGTTGAGGAAGTCCTTCTTACGAATAATGGTGATGAAGTTGTCGGTGAGCCGCAGCTCCACGGTCTTGCGGTCGATGGTGGGGGGGACGAACAGCAAGCCGGTCTTTGCACAGAGCAGAGTCAGAGTGGGCGAGAGATGCTGGCAGATGCAGCGGCCGGGGCAGCTGTAGCCTTTCACCAGAGCTGCGCACAGCAGCACGCACAGAACCAGCCGGTCCATTGGTTATTATTTTCCAGGCACTGTGTGAGAGGCAGACAGAGGAGAAGAAAAATAAATAAATAAGAGAGATGGTGAGTAAAAAGAAGAAGAGATCTTTGAATTAATAAACAGCATTATGGCCTTTTATGAGAGCCTGCTGCAAACATCCAGAGTCTGACCAAGATTGCTAAGACTGCCAGGGAACCATCAATCACAAAATGAAATAGAGCTTTGCTGAAATAATGGCACCTGAGATGATGAAAGGCTGTGCCTGTACGGTGAGAAGCCTCTGCAAGCCTTTTTAATGGAAATAACAGAATGTTTTTTCTTTTTCTTTTTTTTTTTTTGGAAGCTGCATCACCACCATATAATATAGCAGCTTGAGTGATCACAGCGCCTATAACAGGCAACCATACCATCATCTAAACAAAGTGTATTTGTTTTTCTCCAGACTGAGTTTCATCATCGGGGCGGAGGAATTAAAGTGGGGAAAAAGGACGCCTGTCAAACATGAGCCGGGGGATTTTTTTTAGAACCTTTTCACGTTCCGCTGAGAAAAATTAGACAGCGACCTGTCATGTAAATCAGAACGACAAAAAGCAAAAGGTGGAAACAAAGCGAACAGGAGTTGATTCGAATCCATCTCTGGAAGGACTTCCGAGATGATTCTGAGGTTTTTAGGGATGTTCTGACTCTCTGATTCCCCTTTAGAGGTTATCGATCTCAGCCTGTGAAAGAACTCGCCTCTGGTGACCGGGGTTAAGGAGTGATCCTTGGTTGCAGGAGCACTAGGAGCCGCCCCCCCCAGAGAAACATAAATGCCATTTTGCCAGTCGTGTTAGCCTCTTTGGCATCGACCTCAACTGCAAATGCCTTAAGCGTGATTGCTGATGTGAGAGTCTGTTGATGCTGATTAGGTAGAGAGATGCCAACTTACTTTTCCTGTCTGGGTTTGCAGCCTGGCACATGGACTTCTGCAGCCTGCCACTCCATCTAATCTCACAAGGTGATTTATTACTTTTCCCCTCCTTCTCCAGGTCTGGAGTGCCAATCTGAAGCCACGCTCAGCACAATTATTCTAATTGACCGAGGACGAGTTATCTAAGGATTTTCTGTGGGTCTTTCAGGATTTGTGACGCTAGGTGCCGTAATTTTACAGCCCTTTTACTCATCACAGACATGGAAACACTATATTTGCTAAACAGTAGTCAGACCAGATGGAGCTCTACAATGACCAACGCTTTGTTTTGGCTTGACGTGCGACAAACCATGAAGACGCTGCCAAAGAGCCTCGCGGCACATGCATGGCCACCTTTTAAAATACCCGGCAGTCCTTTGTCAAAGCATGTTCGTCATCCCAATGTTGGATAAAATTTCACGTTCAAGTGGTGTCAACAAAAGCAGAGAAGTTTGTGCAGGTTCTCTGCAGCCCTTCGGGTTTCCTCATGGCCTGGTTGAGCTCCTGCTGCAGCAGTGATTCCTGCTGCGGCAGTGATTCCTGCTGCGGCAGTGATTCCTGCTGCGGCAGCTCGGTTTACCCTGTTCCTTATGCTGGATTTTGCTGAGGTGCAATATTTGGTAGAACATAATATGTTAAGTGCAATGCTTGCCAGTTTTGTATACCAGCGACATATTGATCCTGTTGGGCTTTCACTGCATTTAATACACATTTAATATTCCTTTTTTTATTAAGTGAGGTGCAAATACTCACTCAACTGCGTGTGGATTTGGCGGGGCCAGACTTTCCGGGGCCCCAAAGATTATCAGTTTCGTTTTTTAGAATGTGTGTTTTGCTGACATTGCACTTCACATAAAAGTGATAGATCCAGATGTATAAATATTTTCAAATTTTTATGAAAACGCTCAATTTGAAAATTCTGAAGTTATAGTAAACTTCTTTGGGGAACAAAGTGGAGCCTCTGGACAGGGGATGTTTTGATCCCGCCATGAATCAGTTCACACCTGCTGACATACAGGGCAACTCAATATGATGTAATTTGCTTTGGTAAAATAATTCATCTTTAGTGGATAAATCACCAAAACTCCCTCCCACTCAGGGTCCCACTTCCTTAAATCCAGACCCGTGACTATGATAAGCCAAAAGTAGGACACAAGTAACAATATGTGGGCGATGTCACCTCAATTATATGTTTTTCTAATATTGCGTAACTCTTCTATGGTCCCTTCATGGTACGGTAAACTTCTGTCCTTTCGACTGAAGGAGGTCGTAGAAAGTACTGACAGCAAAGTTATTGAAGATTGTGGCCATTAGTGACTTTGTCAAAAGAAAGAAAAAGAAGAATTATTTCACTCATTGAAAGTTTTTCCTTCCTGAACAAATGTACGCAAATGAAAGGGTTGATTTTTCAAAGATTCTTCACAGCTTCACCCATCGACCGCTGGAGATTGGCATCCGCCCTCCTGCATCCCTGCAAGGATAAGTAGGTGAGGATGGACTGTACGCTGCTGCATAAAATCAAAATGTATTACTTTTACATCCCTCTACCAGAAGTGCTATCAATTACGTCCAGCACGCTGAAGGAGTCAAAGCAATAGTGATGAATGCACAGATTGTCAGTGGCTCTGAATATGATTTGAATTCTCGCTGCATGACTCATGCGGCATTTTAAATGTCACATATCAAATTTCATTAAAAAGTTGGCGTCGGCCAGTTTCCTTTCCCTCTTTCATGTGTTGTCTCTATTAAGAAAGAAAAAAAAAAAAAAAGGACGATCTGATGATGCAGTGAGACTAATAAGACTGCAAGTGCTTTGCTATCATTTGACTCTGACCTAAATTGAATCCGCGAGATGTGGCTGCACTCGCGCACGCACACCTGCGACAACACACTGCAGACTGGATGGCAACTAGCAGACAGACAACAGGGCATCTTGTTAGCCACGAAACACTGACACCCAATCAGAGCTCTCATTAAAATCTGGGCTCCTATGATATCATTATCGAAGGCCGGTGGAACAGCTTGAAGCGCAGGTTCAGGCCGGTGGGAGAGTTTTATCAAAGACTGCTGATCAAATTTACTCAATGCTGGCAGCACTGTCTGGACTTCATCCCACATTTCTCTTGACCATTAGTGCTGAGAGAGGAACTGGAGGCAGACCTCTTCTTGGTTTTATGTGCTTGCGCTTTACTCTCACCTTACTCTGACTCATTGATATGTAACTTTCTTAAACTGGACCAGTGGAGTGCAGCACGGACATATACACAAACACACACACACACGCACAAACAGTCGTTTCCTGAAACCAGCTACAAATATTGTGAGATTAAGCCTCGTGCAAGAGAAACATACTATTGGTATTGGATGATTTATGAGCCACCCCCTTTAGAATAAATTTATTTGCAACACTTTTTTACCGCTGGCAGCAAAGTGTGACAGAGTGAGCGAGACTTGTGGGGGAACCTGAGTCCACCTCATCCTGTCTGCGCGTTAGATTCCCTTCATCAGAGCTGGTTAAGCCGTGTTAAACTCCGACGCATTAGTGACCTCGCTCGACCGCGTTAGTATTCCGATGCTAACTAGGACACGAGGCTCATGGCTTCTCACAGGACCATCTGTGCCTGAGCACTTTCCGCCACACCATCAAGGATACTCCACTGAGCTCTCGGCGTCTCTGGGAGAGGTGGGAGAGGGGGGGAAACTTTGTTGCCACAGCAACTCTCGTTCAAAATGTAGGTCTTTGAATTGCATTAAGATGGAGACGAGCGGCTCAAAAAGCGAATCTCCAGCCCTAATGGGTTCAAAGCGGGCTTGAAGTTGACGTGAATGGATGTATAAATGGCCAAATGAGTTAAATGAAAAGGGCAGCTCCACCTCGCGTTCGGTTTATTGCTTGATATTAGTGCCGGTCACTAAAGCCAATAACTGGAAAACAGGCAAAAAATGAACCAGAGTTGAGGTTTATTCTTTGTGTCCCCCCCCCACCTGGGGGGACACAAACCTACCAATAAATTACATTCAGACACAATTTCAAGTTTGTGTCTGCGTTGTTTGTTTTCAGGAGCTGCGCTGTGCTTTCATATGGATTGATAGTTTATCATGCTGCGACTACTGTTTCATTGGGAATTTATGTGCTAAACCTGCACTGAGCGGCGCACGATTGGGAAGCGGAAGGAAAACATTCGTCCAAAGAAAGTGTTTGCCAGAGAAAAATAACCCTACGCCAGGGGGGGCCAACATCGTTCTTCAATTGTCAGGCTTGGAAGTTTCAGATGTTTAGTTCTCCAAATCAAAACTAGAACTATAAGCAGTTATCAGCGGGTTCCAAGACGACCCCGCAAGCGACCCCCGCATCCTGGTTTGTGATACAAGGAACAACGTCTGAAATCGTCACTTGCGGGTTATTTTCTATGGAGAGAAAATGATCTAATATTTATGACAGCAGTTTGGCTGTTTGCCCGCACATGCAGCAACGTGGATTTCCCAACTTTGGAGGGAATGTCAAATCTTTACAAATTGAAATACGTGAAAAACGAATACAAAAGTGGGGGAGCCACTTGGACTCAGGGGGACGTTGGTTTTATCTGATAATACTTTGAGGTTGGGGTTTGTAACACAATCAAGTGGTGTCAATACTTTTGCAAAGCCCTGCAAGGCAAGAAAATTCTTAAGGCTAAAAATGAAAATGAAAAGCAACAAGAAAAGCACACTTAGTTTGAAAGGAAATTGCATTTGCAGCTTCAGAAAATACAGTCCACTGTCAGGGCAGTCCTTCTGATTTATCAAACAGCAGCTGGGTGCAGAGACCATAGCTGTAGTGGCTTTTGTCTCTCAGCAGCCTTTGAGCCCCGCAAAGACACATGACCTCGCTGATATAATTGATGTTTGCTTCACGGGCTCCCGGTAATGTTCCGGGCAGTCGTTAATTACTCGCCGCTGGAGCTTCCTGTCTCGGGCCGTGCACAACCCGAGCCAGGTTGGGTCTGTTTCCATCCAGTGCGGATGCTTTTGTTGTCACTCCTCTGCGCAATTAAAAGCAAAACGCTCCGCAACACGGCTCGGCCTCCCCAAGTTTCCTGAGGAAGTACAGTCATTTTTAACAATTTATGTAGTGACACATGCCGAACACCCACAAGCATACGGAGCAGTGAAACAAGCTGCTACGGACTGCATCACAACAAAAAGGCTCCTTGCACAACTAGCTAATGTGTAAAACCTGCAAAAAAAATAAATAAATACATAAACGTTGTGTTTTGTCTGAATCTGCTATTCAGGCAAAGCAGAGCAGAGTCATCAGAAAAACACGTAAAACAAGCAATTTTATCCAAACGAATTTTGTGTCGCATTTACACATTTTTGTGCCTTGTTGCATCTCCAAATACATGTTTTATTTTATGTTGATGAAAACATGAAGAAAATAAGGGGAATTATGTGAAATATCAACCCATGTCAGGCAAATGAAGCATGTGTGTTGCTACAACGTTTCTTTGTTATATTAGGTGTGTATTAAGATTTGCGTCTGGACTTTTTAACACGTTCATTTTTGATTAATTAATTACATGGATTTTAACACACCTATTATTTTTTGTTACACACACAATAAATATGTTTGTTGTTGAGCTCATAAATCTACCCATTCGATAGTTTAGCTGCAAAAAGAGCTTCTTTTGATTTGAAAATATTGCTTATTTTGTCAATATATGGTTTTCGAATGTGATTAATTGCCATCAATTAACTGCTGACCTTGCAATTAACGTGATTAAACATTTTAATCGATATCGACCATGAATTCAGATGGATAAAAAATGTAAAGAATTAGAGAAAGATTATTTCGTCTCATTTTTAAAATCTTTTTTGTACTTACACAATACATATCATAACAACACAAATACAATGACAATGTCCAACTAACCCTGGATTTGTCAACAGGTTGAGGTTTCCAGATGGGGGAGGAGGAGAAAGACATAAGTTGAGGACGATCATGTGCAAGTGTGTGTGTGGAACGTTCAGGTCAACGCTGTGTGTGCAAAATCTTACAAAAAATGTTTTGCACGCACAAAGTGTAACGTGCATATTTCACCTTGATGTTGCTCTTTCTGGACTTTGCTCTTTGGAGTTGTGCTTAGAATAAATCAAGGAGAAGCTGCAGCTACTAGTCTGCCTCTGCCTCTAAACGCAAAAAGATGAAGCCGAGTCCAGGACAACAAGACTGGAGGAAAACTGCAAAAGACCTGAATCTGTGAACTTCAGTCCAAGTCCAGACATGTGTCTGTGACATGCAATCTGATTGTCAAAGTGGAACGGGCAAACACGTTCATCTGCAGAAGGACTTAAAGCTGCAAACAGGCCTATCATGATGGCACATTTTACTGGACGATAAACTGTCCCGGAAAATCTTACAATAAATGATGGTATTATTGTTTTTAGAGCATTTTCAAGTAAAATATTGATAATGGCATAAAACTGCAAGTTCACCCAGTCACAGGTTAATAAACGCTGCATAGAGAACACCCAGCACTGCAGCTGCAAGTCATTTTAAATATCCATCCATCCATCCATCCATTTTCCGTCACCCTTCTCCCTAACGGGGTCGGGAGTTGCTGGTTCCTCTCCAGCTGCGTTCCGGGCGAGAGGCGGGGTTCACCCTGGACAGGTCGCCAGTCTGTCGCAGGGCAACACAGAGAGACAAACAGGACAAACAACCATGCACACACACACTCACACCTAGGGAGAATTTGGGAAGGCCAATCAGCCTGACAGTCATGTTTTTGGACTGTGGGAGGAAGCCGGAGAACCCGGAGAGAACCCACGCACGCACAGGGAGAACATGCAAACTCCGTGCAGAAAGACCCCGGGCCGGGAATCGAACCCAGGACCTTCTTGCTGCAAGGCAACAGCGCTACCCACTGCGCCACTGTGCAGATCATCTTAAATATGCAAAACAAAATTCAACAACCAAAAACAATAAATAAAAACAAAACAAAAACCAAGCACAACAAATGAGATGGATCATGAAATCTCAAAAATTGCCCGTCAAAAAAATCTTGAAAATCTGAATGGACATTATTGATCTCATTTTAATTAATTATGCAATTAATTGCTTACCTGCAAATGAACTGCAGCTGTCATTTTGGTAAAATGTGGTTATGAAAGAAACAAAACAAATATTTGCATTTTCTTTTCACCCCCGAATTACCATTCTGGTGCCATTGTGCTCCACCAGTGCTGCCAACCCTTCAGCCGTTGTACACTAGAAAATGTTGGCGACATTTAGAGATAAAATGCAAAGTATTTCATCTCTACATAGCCAAGGTTTTACCACATCTATGCAGTGACCTTTGCTCAAAAACACACTTTGGCGCATAGCTATTTTTAATTAATTTATTAAACTTGGTCTATTACATAAAGTGTCAATGAAATGCCTTGAGGTTTTAAGATGAAACATATTAAAAAATGTCTTAAAAGGGGATCAAAGGTGAGAATACTTTTGCTGGGCTTCTTTTTTGTTTTTTACTAAAAATCAGCAGGGCTCAGATCCTGCTTCAGGTCTTTGCTGGAACACAGTTTCTGCTTTATTTTCAGGACACAGCTCCACTTTTAGCAGATGCAGTTTAGAGGGAAAATATTTCCTCTTTTGTAAGTTTTCAAGGTTCCTCCATGTTTAAATACGCATGGATTGAAAATCCAAAGTAAAACCTAAAAAAGGAGAAAACCATCAGGAAACCAGGTGAACTCTTGGCCAAGACCGCTTTTAAAAATATTACAACAAAGTCCACAGAGGGAAATTAGGGATATTTCTTTTGCACTGTATTATCCACTGATAAGTCTGAAATAGCTATGGCTTCAGGGCCTTTCTCCTGCAAGGCTCATTATGCTCTGATTAGCCTGTAGTGGCTAAGTTGGCAAACCTCAGGAAGCCTTTATTAAAATGTGTCTCCTGATATTGTAAAGTAAAGAGGAAAAAAAAAGTCATGCAGAAATAGAACAGAGGAAAAGTCTCTTTCCTCCTGGTCATCAAAACCGCTTAAGTGAAATATAAAGTAAACCATGCCTCAGAACTCTTTTATAATAATATAACATATGGTTTTCCAAGGGTAAACAAGATATCTTTGACCTTATTGAAGGTGAAACGCCCCATGATTTCACGTCTGATAGTCTAGTAGTCTCGGTTGCCACCTTTGCTGTAGTTTCAGCTGACGTGGTTTGCTTTCACACTGCACTGTGTCAAATGAAGATATGGCGCTAATGGAAACATCCTGAAAACATCTTAAGAGGACAACTTCACCAAACGTAACAAAAGATGGAATTTTAGTGGTTGTACGAGTCCGCTTGACATTCACACGTGCCTTCTAACTGTAGCAGAGTTCACTTCAGCCAAAACGAGGCCCGAGGCTTTTAGGCGGAGTGCGGTTCAGTTTCTTTTTGGTCCAAATCGGCATTCGATTGCGCTTTCACATGTTCACAAACAGAATTTTTAGCCAAACAAATCAGATTTTGGTTCAAGCGGAGTAAACGGGACCGGTGTGAACGCACTCTCAGACACTTCTCAAAACAATTTGAGAAACGGATGCTATCCAGAGCAGGATAAAAGTCTTCCAAACTTGATCTACTATAAAAGTTGACAAGCATGGGAAGTGAATGTGATTATTATTACTATTATTACTTTTAAAAACCTACTAAACCACACCTATACATTGACCATCTGCTTGTATAAATTTCAAGCAAATTTTACAAAAGTTACAACTCCATAAAAGTATTTAGCCTATAATGTGCCTCTGATTTAGTTAATGAATCTCAGTGTAGAGCAGATGGGAGCTAAGCAGGTCTACCTATGGACAGTGGTGAGTCATAACTCTTTCTGTGTTGTAGGTTTGCTTTTGTGGGTGGACAAACAAACGCATATACAATACCTTCATTTTAATACTGCAGGGAGAATGAGAAAACTCTGTGAAGATGACGCTCACTCTGATGACGGCTCCACAGGGAAAGTAATTAAGAATCAGTAAGTCATATCCATCTTTTGTTTTGCCCCTTCCACCCAGTCTTTTATACATAAATAATTACTAATGCAGTTCTTTGACAGTTTGGCCCTGATGCATTTTTTTTTTTATTTTCCTTCACCATGTGGATAATTAAATGTATGGGAAACCGTCTGCAGAATATCAGTTGATGACTGGAGATTATTTTATTTTATGTGAAGCTTTGACCTGTTGGTCCTGATTTCAGCTGATTCTGGTTCCTCTTTAGAAACTGTGATATCAGGAGAGAAAAGAGCAGCATTGAGAAAAGGTTTAGCCTTCCGTTCCTGTCCAGAGTGGTTATCAATCATCTACAGAGCAGAGGCAACATCACTTCACGAGTGTTAGAGGGCTTTCAGGTGAAAACTGGCTCTTACACAGTCTTTAGTATCGTGTATTATATCGTACATCATGCAGTCTTTGTGTGCATTCTCCAGAAAATGTGGAGCAGAATATTTTCAATCCCCGGACACAAATGTCCAGAGGTTGGAAACGATGCAAATTTAAGAGTTTGTATCGTTTGCAAATTATGCAGATATGACCCCTAGGGGTTTCAGTCATCTCTGAGTCCGTTGTCCACACCCACTGAAATGTGCTGTGTCGTGGGGTGATTGTCTCCAGTAGCCATTGTGCTTCACCAGTGCTGCCAACCCTTCAGCCGTTGTACACTAGAAAATGTTGGCGACATTTAGAGATAAAATGCAAAGTATTTCATCTCTACATAGCCAAGGTTTTACCACATCTATGCAGTGACCTTTGCTCAAAAACACACTTTGGCGCATAGCTACTTTTAATTAATTTATTAAACTTGGCTAGATACAGCAAAGAAAGAGGGACCCAAATTCTGTTATCATGAAGAAACAACATATTTTTGTCTATTCATTTCAATCAAGACCCAAAAGTTGGATACCTTTCTTTATATAAGAAAAGCCTCCAAAAATGTAATTACATTTCGGATCCATAATAGTTTACAACACATGCCTTTCCTAAAAAAACAAAAAAAGGCATGAAAAAAAATGACAATAAAAAATGACTGCTTTGTTTGTTTTGTAAGGTGTTGCACAGTTAGTTTGTCCCATGTGACACAAACCGGTTTAGATTCTTTCCTTAACTCTCCAAAAAAGAGAGAAAGGGGAAAAAATACAGAACCAGAACCTAATTTGGAAATAATGACTTGCTGTACCAGGCCCGAGTCGAGCCCTGAGTGGTGTAATAAATTAAAATTTAATAGAATTATGTCAGTAGTAGCTTATTCTAATCATGAAATTACTATCACTGAGATTAGTGCAGACCCACATCTCACAAAGTCCCCAGCCTCGGCGTGTGACTCACTGCGATGTGAGTCACACGCCAAGCTTTGGCGTGCGTTTCATTCCTGCCCGGGCCTCACCGTGGACACGTCTTTATTAACTGGGAACGCAGCAATCTTTGCTCCAAGCCATATTGAATATGTATTACAAAGGAAACTCTCTTCTGAGCCCCAAAAGTCGGGGAGAAAAGTGTTCACATAAGGCATGCTCAGGGTGGTTATGAAAGCTTAAAGGTACAGTCGATTAAGGCAGCCGTCCAAATTCAGTGGAATAGCAACTAAAGTTGCTGTTAAAGATTCTGTCTGTGGAAGAAAGTAAAGATGTTCTGTCTGGCTCAATGTTTTTGGAAAGCAGAAAGATTATCTTATTGGCAGAGCTAACTCCCAACATATCTTAATTTACAGAAGGAGCTAAAGGAGACTTTATAAAAACAGTGCCGTATATGAGAAGTTTACATGCACCAATCATCTTCCATGGGTGTCACGTTAATCTCAAAGCAGGTAATCTCGTCTGCAAACACGCCCTCAAACACATTTGTACATCTCTTATAATTTGCAGAAAAGCGCCACAGACAAACCGAATGCTTTTGTCAATCAGCTGAGATGTCTGAACACTTTCCTATGCAGAATTGGTAGCATGCCGCCATCACCTTCCTTGACAGCCGGGGCAATATTTTCAGGTTCGGAAGCCTCACCTTGACCCTTCCATTCTTCTTGTTATTGCGGCCAAATGGCTCGGTCTTTCTTTTCCCGTCTGACCGTCAAGGTTTTCTGCAGAAGACAGTCGGCTCGTCAAAACTTCACCGCCGCTTCTCTCCGGAAAGGCAGCAACCTCTCTTTCCATTTCAATGTGAAACTGACCTCACTGTGGACGGCAGCACTCATGTCTCAGCTGTTGCCGATTTCTATCGTCCGTGGCGCAAAATCACAGAGAAGTTTGACCAAATATCAGGGTCAAAATTCACAATGGAATTTTTTATTTTTTATTTTTTAAAAGGTCACACTAAATTGACCAAAGAAGTAACTGTAACATGTAAATATGTTGTGATAAATCAAATCATCAGAAGCAGAATCTGAACTGAATGTCTGTTTTTTAAGGCGATCAGCTGCACCCAGGAATGTGCATCTTTTTCAAAATTTTATTTATTTAATTCATTAAGCTTAAAATGAACACGTGCCATGCTAACAAAAACAAATGTTTTGACCAAGAAGGCGTAGTCTGTAGACTCTTGTAAATCTTGTAGAGTCTCTCAAAAGTCATATGGACGCGTCTTAAAACACAAAACAGGCAACGTCTGTGTAGAGAAATAATAATAATAATGGGAAAAAAACATATTTACTTTGCAATGAATCAATATATTTCACTATACCTTGGTAGAATATTATATTCTATTATTTTCTTAAAAGTAAAAATCCAGCTTGAACAGTAAAACAAGAACTATTACGTAATGATTTCTAATAGATCCATAAGTGTCTTAATTACTCTCTTGATCTCTAATCCTGAACAGATCTATCACATTTTTATCAATTTAAGAAAAAAAAAATTGAAAATGCACTTTTATCTACGAAAATGCAATTTTTCACCAACGCAGCACGTTTTTACATAGAGCACACATACGCCGGTACGTTAAAAGACAGGCTACCCACACATGTACACCAGAGAAAACAGCCCATGCATGCACACACACACACACACACACACGCACACACACACACACACACACGCACACGCACACACGCACACACACACACACACACACAACAACAAAGTGAGTTGTCAAGAGGACAGAGCAGAGAAGGGGAAATAAATTAACGCTACACATGCCTCTTTTAGCTGTGCTTTCTGGCTCAAACTGGTGCTGGAGAATAGCTGCTGTATCTTTAAAAAAAAAACAACAAAAAAACTGCTCCTACTGGTTCACGTATAGTCGCAACGGGCATTCGTTAAGATTATAAAAGCAGGAATAATCTGGAAACATTAAGCTGCTGGGGTGAAAAAAAAAAAGCCTGAAAATAAGAGAACCCAGCAGGAATCAAACAGGAAGTGAAAGATGCTGTCTCTATTTATCACTTTGTAGCCGCTTCCTGGCGCCGCAGCCTTCCAAATGGATAGCATCCAGAGTTACAGATCCGGGAAGACGAGCACCTGGAGGCATCGCTGCTCGTCTTTGAATCTCTTGAAGAATGATAAAAAATTAAAAAAACCAGGAGTTCAGGTGTCAATCTTTATCATAGCGTTCGCTGGGAGAAGGAGCACATGCCTCTTCACCCCTTCAGTTGCAAGCTTGTGGTGCGAGTCCAGGTTAAGACTTTTTCAGCATTTAATCAGGACATGCAAACTAAAAAGACAGAATAAACGTAACGCCAAACAGGCATTTACCAACCCATCAATTCAAATGGCACAAAGATTTCAAAAAGTGCTCCGTCGGCTGTGAAGTGAAGTTAGAACATAATATGTCTTTGTGGATCTTATTGTGATAACAACATGATCATTTTGAGGGTTTCTTTATCAGCTTGGCTGATTTTTTTAAAAGTTTTTTTTTTATGTGTTTAAGTTTTTGGTCCTAAAATTTCTAGTGTAGCAAGAAAAGTTAAAAAGCAGAAACATTTCAACCAACTACGTTTTCATTCTCCTGGATTAAATTAGTCTTTTTCCGACACCACAAATTATCTTGGATTTAATCCACCCTGAAAAGGTAATGAAGGTGTTTCTTTAAAATGCTTTGACTCTGAACGTGAACACATGCAAAAAATAAAAATACAGAGGCAGTTCTCGTCTTCTGATTGAGGAAGAGTGAAGGTAATAAGTAAGTAGACTTCTAACAAATACATGGTAGTTTTTGCTTAAAATTGTGAAAAATTTAGAGGCGTTTGTGACATTATCCATGTTTCTGTCACAGCTTTTCATCAGCTTCAGTAAACCGTTTTGGTACTGTCCATCCTGACCCACATTTTCTTAAATTATGCACGTTGTTCCGTCTTCAGTGGCCCATGCTATTTATGCCGTGGTTTAGGGATGTTTTTTGTTCCCTTGTCCAGACTGATACCTTCGTTGAATGAGATCCTTCAAATTCTTTGCAAAGCTTTGCCAACAAAGCACACAAATCTTCAGGAAATCATACACGAAAGGCTGAACTTTATATTAGTAAATATGTGTATTAGAGAAAATCTGTGCTTCTAGAGTTTTGAGGTTTTGTTTCGCTCTCACATCTTCTCACCTCAAACCAGGCGACCGTAACGACAAAACGTGGAACAAGTGTTGAAATTATTAATCAGGATCACTCAGAAACTTGAGACTCTAACAAGCGTTCACGTGTACTCTCAGAAAAAAACATCTGCATGTTAGCGGCTGCTTCACGACCACAAATCTGAAGTGACTCTCTGACTGACAGCGTTGTCCGTCGTCTGTACCTAATGAAAAACTCGTCTGCCTGTAGCCGTTCGGCTGCAACAGTGTTTTCTTGACACAACTTTGTCACTCAGGAAGCTGTAAATGCCAATTAGAGCGGGCTGGCAGAGCACAGCTAGGTGCCCTTGTGTGACTCTTGTCAGAGAGCAGGCATAATTATTGACAGGCAGAGTTCATCGGTGTCAGTTCGCTCTCCCGCCAGCGGACGCCTGAACCCAGGCTGCGAGCCCCAGGGATTTCTGGTCACATCTCATCAAGGTGGGGTGGGGGTTGTTTCAGCAAACAGGAGGAGGATTTGCATATTATAATTATTTCTGCATGCCAACAGTCTTCTCAATTAGATCCCACAAAGCACTGTGGCTCCATAAACTTTAATTGTAAAAGTCTCCTTGAATGGGAGAAGAGGGAAGAAAAAAAAAAAAAAAAAAACAGGTCTCGCTGGCGTCGTGCGCTGTACTTCCACACGCTGCCTGTTGATAGAGCCTCCAGGTTATAGATTTGTGTTATATTATACGTATAAAATACTGCAGTACCATTTTTATACGTTTATGTGTCGCCTCCACACTCCGTGGTGCCTGAGCTGAGGATACAAAGGCGGGTTCTCTCGCAAGCGGTTCTGTTCCTTTCTGTCGCCCTCCAACCAATTAGAAAGGAAACAAAAAAGAGATTTTTGAGTGGGATAAAATGCAGAGCAGTCCTGCACCAAGCATGCAAACTGGCTCCCCTATTCTCAACAGCAAGCAGGGGACGCCTATTTTACATATGCGGATGGCAACAATTCAGTGACAAATGTATGAATGCAGCAGGAAAATTGTTCAGTGCAAATCTAATAGATTAGTTATACAGAGTACATATATGTATATATACATTTTTAATCTGGTGTTTACATCTTTTAAATGGTACACAGCGCAACTTCCAATGTGGACAAAAAAATACATTGTGCATTTCTAAAATCTCTTAAAAAAAATGTGATTATATTCCCAGTTTGTTTTCAAACATCCAACCTTTAAAAAATTTAATCCATCAAAAAAAAAAAAAAAGTTATATATTATAATGTTTTCTTGAACAGAGAACTTCATGACTAATATGTCGTAGCTATTCTTAGCTACCGTAGTCCTGGAACCAGTTAAAGCTGGGATATGTGACTTTTACATTATAAAAGGGTTGTGTTTGTGTTTTTACACAAGTAGCAGCAGGAGGCAGAAAATCTTCTTTTCTGCCTCCTGCTGCTACTTGTGTAAAAACACAACCCTGTCAGAGACGACCAGTCAGAACCAGAAAGAGCGTCTCAGCGCCGTCAGTCATGCTGCATACAGGCTAGCAAGCTAGCTAGCATGACCAACGATGACGGCAGACAAACCATTAAACCTATAAACACACTTAGCAGCGCATACCCTACATTGATTGACAGCATACTTTTTACAGACTGTCTCATGCGATGCTGTCACCACGCAGTGATAGTTTTAACAAACTATGTGGAAAAAAAAGCATATTAGTGAAAGTTACACACTGCAACTTAGAATGAATGAATATTTTTGCTGTGAATGCTCAAGTTCTTGTGTCTCTTTGTCGATTCACTTCCTTGTCAATCAAAAGACGAGGTTTGATAAACATGTGATTATTTGGTGCAAGTTAATTACGAAGCCTCTAGTTAATTAGATACCGTTTTAATTGCGCCCCATCGCTAGCTTTTTACCTTCCTTAGTGATCTGATTACTGTGCCTGGTGGCACGATAATACGTATTTTCATTCAGCCTAGTGGACAGAGGCTAAAAAAAAAAACACAGCCTCTGAGTCACATCGTATTTATACACCAGAGAAACAAAAAAGCAGGAATTGCTAATTAGAATCACGGAGAAACCGACAGAAATTTAAAAATTGAAGTACAGAGGCTTTAAATTGGACAAACACATCTTTCTCGACATGGATTATTTTTCTCTCTCTCATCAACTGAAAGCACACAAACCACGTTATATTGTTTAAACAGAAACCGAACTGAGACGAGCTTCTAGTGCCACTTAATATCCCTGCTTTTTTTTTATTTTTATTTTTTTATTCCACGCATTGCTGAAGCATTCTCTTCACAAAAGACGCCGCTCCATGTAACCCTACCTACAAATGTCAAGCCACTCGAATAATCAAAGGTAAATCATTCTTGATTAAAAAAAAAGGACATGCAAATAATTTCACTTTATGTAAAATGATTGTTTCTTGTTTTTTGTGAGTTTTTTTTCTCCTTTGCTTCCAACAGCTGAATGCTGATTACATTACTGTATATCACCTGTACCTTTCATTGAAATAACCGCGCTAATCACAGGCACTTGTAATGAAATGATCAAATGCGGCTTGTTCCAGCCGGGTACGGTTTATGCACAAGTTGCCTCCATAAACAAGGAGGTTAAAAAAAAAATAATAATAAAAAGCAGCTCTTTACTCTCCATCTGCTGGCTGTCGTGATTTGTGGAACCGTCAAGACAATGCGACGCCCCCCGATTCACAATGGCCGCTTGCCGACTTCAGGTCTGCTTGTGCTGCGTGAGAGGTTTCCATGGCGCGTTACGCACAAAGAGGAGCCTGGCCTTTCCTGAGATCCACGTGTCGAATTAAAAGCCACTGTGGCGCTAATGCCAGTGACAAACATGTTTATGTTGACTGATATCCGCGGGGGTTGAAAGATTTAACTGTTTGCCTTCCATGGAGAAAAAAAACAAACAGAAACACAGACGATGAACATCAAAATCCTGCTTAAATAAAAGTAATAAAATAATATGGGTAGAAGTGCTTTAAAGTAAAAGTAATGGCAGCTTGTGGTGTCGCATCATATATTTCTGTGTTATTGCAGAAGTGCCTCCCGGGGGTTTTTTTTCTCTTTTTTTCCCTCCTGTATTTTCAGAAAAACAATAATCGCAGCAGAAAATAACGACATTGTTTTCATGGTATCACGACGTTGACGGCGTCAATGCGTTATTACCACTTTATGCTCCGTGACACAGTTCATCTATTGTGGTTTCAGGTCTGTTATGAATGCTTACAGCCTGCAGCCAAACGCCGATGTATTCATAAGTCACGTCTAAAATGGGAACAGCATCATCAACGCTTTCATTCAGATTCAGGTTGGAAATCGCTCAGAGGAGGGAGGATTTACCAGGATTTGGAGGCTGCAATCAGCACTGTTTCGCTTTATGTCCTTTATATACACACTTCAATGTCGCTATGGAGGGGGGGTTTGTTGACAGCAAACAAGCCCCAGAAGAAACATAACAAACTATAACAAACACTTATCCTCTTGATTAATGTATTTGTTAAAGGAAAAGGCGATCCAATCCCAGCTGATCCTATGTGGGAAAGTAAGTGCTCCCTAAACTTGGTCAATGCTTGTGACCGTCTTGATTCTCTTGGTGGAAAGGAAGTCACTGTGCAGGAATGTTGTCCAACACTTATTCGCATCATGTGAATCACATGACCGACAACCGGACGCTGCCACTGGCAGAAAACATGAAGTGAAAGATGCCAGGAAGTAGCTGGTAAATGACGTCGGCATGTTTTTCTGATGAGTCGTTGCGACAACAAACCTATTCACGTGTGATTTTAATTTGATTTCTTGGAAACTGGAAACATCGGGATTACAAAATTGTGTTTTTTTGAGATAATAGCGTAATGCAGCCGTTGACGGGCTTGTAGCTGCTTGTTTTAGGCCATGTTACACCATCTCTATCCATTTAAATCTGGACTTGGACTAGGCTGTTCCAATTAGAGGTGTGTGTGAAACTGCATATTTTGGTATCAACCTGATACCAAGCAAATTAGAAGACAGTATCACCAATACAGATACTAATACTTATTTATGATGCATCATCAAACATCCCTTAGGAGCTTTTGTGGTTTTTTTTTCTTTCTACTTCTTTTTTTTCATCTGGGACAAAAACCAGATACAGTTTATAGGTGTCTACAGAAAATTTTAGCTACATGTTAACATGAAACACAGAAACAAGAAAGAAAAACACAAATTTGGGTCCAATTTTTATCAAAAAAAAAAAAAAAAAAAAAGATTTTGAGAAGCTAGAAAGCAAAAGCAAAATAAAATTTCAAGCGAGAATCTGAAACAAACGTATCGATCTTACCAGACCAGTGTCAAATTAATACTGGTATCCATTTGGAATCGATGTTTTGGATCAATTCATCCACCGCTTCCTGGTTTGCACCGGACGATTGTCCTGCCGCATGACGCAAACAGGCTTGATCTGAAGATCTCAAATGATCCCCTTCATAAATATAATCCTGGTTTAAAAACTGCATTTTGTATCCAGTCCAGTTGTATTTATCTCAAGACGATCGGACACAGTGAAATACGTCAAAAAAACTAAAGAAATCTGTGAGGGAGCAAAAACTTTGTGGGAGCGTTACTGATTAACTAGGCACTCAGCGTTTGGTGTTAACTAAATGTAGTGACTCCAAATATTTGAGCTGCCAACAACGCAGAAGATCGTCGTCGCTCCGAGCTCCAAAGATTGAGGGTTTTGTGAAAGTAATTGCACTTTTATTGGATTTATTGGCACAAGTGTTTAATGGTACGGCGAGATTGCACTAATGCATTCCAGCATTAACTTTAACAGCCCTCTTCAAAACCTGAAGCTTTTAATTAAAAGCAGGAAGCAGTTTTAAGATAACGTCTTAATTTATTTGTTTACTTGAAACAAAATAGAAAAAAAAAAAACCAAACAAAAACAAAACGAGAGCCGTGCTCTAAAATGTACTTAATGCGTTCCTAAGTGGGAGCCATAAATTCTTACTCAAGCTGTAGGGACACCGAAGCCTCATGCTGCCACAAGTTTGGTACTTTATGTGATCAGGAGATTGTTTCCATTGGCAGGTGAGACATTGGTGAGAGTGTCCCAATGAGACAGACATGTCCCATCAGTGGTTCTACTAAACCTTGACTTCAAGATACATGTGTTTGCTGATTCTAAATTATTTCAGGTACAATTAACAGCTTTCATATAAATTATTAGCTGCCTTGCCACGATCAGTCGCTTATTGTTATTATTGTTGATGTCCGGAGCAGGGTTAATATGTGAGACAGACAAGTGGCTGTAAAGCATAGTTTTGATCATATTTTTGAGATATAAACACAATTATTAGACCTTAATTCGTAAAGAATTAAAAAAAAAAAAATACAGAAGAAAACCAGCTACAAAGAAATAAAATCTCTCTAGCTGGGTTTGATCGACCAATTTGGAATTACAAAAATAAATTCGCAAAATTTGAAAAAGCATTTTAAAAAAAAAGAAGTTTTTGCACTGGGATGACGATGTTTTTTGGCTGAAACGAAATTAGACAAAACGACAACAACAACAACAAAAAAAAACAAGAATCAGCTGTAAACACTTTAATAAAGTCAGACGCCGCAAGCAAACAATTTGCGTAGAAGCAATAAATCTGAGCGACTTGCTATTTTTAGACCCCATAAGCCTTGGAAACCATGAACAGTTGGCAACGAAAATCAGTAATTCACCAAACTTCATTATTTCAAGTCTCGTCTGTTTGCAGTTTCTGCATAATGTGATCATTTGCTGGTATATTTTCTTGTCCTCTGTCCTCATCATTACATTTATTGACTTGCTGCTTTGTTGCTCTTGTTCTTTGGTTCATTAGCAGAGAGTCCTTCACAGACTTTATAGACAGACTGAAAGAAAAAAAGAAACAAATCAGATGAAATTTTTTTTTTTTTTTGTCGGTGCCTCTTTGTTTTGTCACAGGCGAGGAATTCAAACTTCGTTTCAAATCCTCTTTCTGAGGCTCCTATGGCACATGGGTGCCCTGCTCTGGATGCCTTTAATGTGCCTCGGTGCCACATTTAATTCAAGCAAGTGGTTGATTTACGCCCTATAGGGAGCATTTATTAAGTGGATAAACTAAGAAACTTTTCCTGCTGAAAAATGAACAGACTTAATTGTGCAACAAGGCTCCCCAGCACAGATCTATCATTAATATAAACTGTTTTCTGTAGCGAAGCTGGTTTTACTTCTGACTGGTTTATTATTCAGCGACTATTCGTCTAATGAATAATGTAGATCGGCGATTTTTACATCTTCCAGAGCTGCTGAATTTTGCACTAGCAGCCGGGGTTTCTGCCTGGTAATCGCAGTTCCTGGCTTACGCCGACTGTGCGTTGACATTTGTATTTACGCAAAACAAAATTTGAACTGAGTGGAGGACTGTGCATTTTAACAGAAACATTACATTATCCTGTCCCCCATCGAGGCGGATTAAGTAAGCACAACGATGATTACAAATTGGCCAGTTACTAAATGGTCTTTGCGGAATCTTGGGAGATGTTTTCTGGGGTCCTTTTCTTTTAAATTTGTGATATGATGAATCGAAAATCCAAGTGTTAGAAGTGGCTATACAACAAGGACAAAAAAATAAATAAATAAAAAGCCCTGATAATAATAAATTATTCAGTTTTTTGGGAGAGGACTTTTTATGACGCAACACCAGGAAGAGGAAGAACTACATTCAATTGAATTTTTGTATGTCTTTCTCCTAGTTCCTTGCTGCTTGGTCCCTGACGCAGCTCCTTATAGGATTTCTTACATATTCTTTCAATAGTCACCACACGTTTCATCAGAAACACCTCCTTGCCTGGGAGCCTTAGCGTCTTCGCAGGGATCAGTCAAAGACTGCATGATTCCCTCTGTCTGCACTCACATGAATGCGTTTTCACACAACG
Source organism: Poeciliopsis turneri (assembly GCA_922788865.1). NCBI lineage: Eukaryota > Metazoa > Chordata > Actinopteri > Cyprinodontiformes > Poeciliidae > Poeciliopsis > Poeciliopsis turneri. The sequence goes on from CAKLNU010001078.1 coordinate 1,122,663, forward strand.
CTGGGTCAAGGTTGAAGTTCTTGCACAAACACTCAGCAGGGCTCCTCGCTCTCCACCAAAAAAAAAAAAAAAACAGCATACACTTGCATCTTCTGATGCTGATGGTAAGTTGAAGAAAAGATTCTGACAACTGACCTTCCTGCAGCGCGGCTTGAAACCGATGGGAGGCGCAGAATACGTGCGATCCAGAAAGAGGAATTCAGCACATTGCCAGGAAACAGCTTGGTGAAAGACTGTGATACGTGTTTCAACAAGGTTTTCCAACGAAAGCCTAGTATTTGAATGATCTTTTAGCCGTTTTATATTTATTGCTTGTTAGCAAACACTAAAACTAAAGTTTAGAGTTGGTGAACCCTTTAATCGCGTCGTGATGTCAATCTTGAGAGCATTAAAATCAACACAGAGCTCGTTTTTTTCCCCCTCCATCTTCCCAACCAGACCCTGAAGATTAAATGACCTCATTTATCATTTTCAAATATCGCAGGCTTTCTCCTTCAGAGTATCATTTAATTAAAAAAAAAAAGAGACAAAAAACAATTGAGATTTATTACTAACACGATCCACATGAATAAATCTTCTACGCTAACTGGATGCAATAATGGGGAATGTGCACGGCTCTAATTGACGCAGACGACGGTATTCGGAAACCTCGTCTTTATGTTATAACCTTTCCGGCAAGAAGAAGGAAAAAAAAAAAAGAAGAAAAAACTCGGGTGAAAAGCCGTCGCGAAGCGGTGTCACGAAGGATGTCTTCCAAACATGCGCCGAAGGCTTTAGTAATCCCGTTTCTTTGTCCAGTGAAGCACGTTGCAATGTCACATCGTTCAGAGCTACAGTGGCTAAGCAAATTCTCATCAAGTTTTAATCTATGCGCGATTGGCTTTTAGAAAATGTGCTGGCCTTCAGTTATTATCAACTTGCCACCGTATCTGCGCTTATCCATCCATTGGGGGGGGGGGAAACAACAGAAAAGAAAAATCACTCAAACTGTTTGCTTTCGTGCAAACCCGCGTACTCAATTTGCATCTTCGTGTGAGAACGTTTACTCGCGCATATGCACTGTCCTGACCTTGATATGCTTTTATTTTCTGCAGCACGAAGATGTGATGAAATGTCGGTGCGTTTCTTTCCCCCGTTCTACTTTCTATGCAATCTATAAAATAAGAGCTGAATCAATGTACTGTGTACAGTTGGAAGGTAGCAGTGTTAAGAAAAAAAAAAAAACTCCTATCACCTTCTGATGTCCCCGACTTTAAAACTGACCAAGTTGAAAATATGCAAAATGTGAGCAGAACATCATTTGCAAGATCCAGTTTAAGAATATGAAGTATTTTAAGTATTTCCGCAAAACCTCCTGAAGGTAATTATAGGCTAGAGAGGCCCCATGAGTGCCTTTGATGAGCTTTTCATGAGCTTCTTTCCATGCGTTTTTGCAGAGTAGCTCGAAATCTTGTTTCATTTCATCTGCTGTAAAAGAGGTCAACATAAGAGGTCAACATATCCTGTAATATAATTATTATTTATATTTCATTGTCACATGCCTCGTCCATTTAAACTTGCTCTAAATTAGGGCCATTTATCGTATCGTCTGTATCATTTATCGTGATAAATTTCTGAGAAGAAATGATCCACATACATAATGGGGACAGAAATCTCCTGTCTTTTCACTGCTGCTAGGAATGCTAGGTTGACACACCAATCTGAATTCACTCTTACCTTTTCCCTGTGTTTTTCAAAGCTAATGGGAAAAACTGTTCCCTGTGACTCCCTTTTCTTGTTTTATACGAATGTGTTTTCCTGCTTATACTACTACTCTAGTACTATTCCACAAGCAGTTAAAAGTTAAAAGCTAAAAGCATCCACTGATGTTGAAGCACGCTGGCCTAATTCCCTCAGGGCAGCAGAGGCAGATATATAGAAGAAATACCTACGAGGAGCAAAGTTGTGTTTGATCCCAAGAGGTCTGATAGCAACAAAAATACCCCCCAAAAAATCTATTCAACCATGCATGAACAGATCAAGAATTAAAAGGTGTGATTTTTTTTTTTCCTAAAGCTTTTTTTTTTTTTTTTGTTCTGTATTTCAGTTGGGACGTATTGTGCTCTGTGTCTTTTTTTTTTTTTTTTTGTGGCTTTGCAAAAACTGCAGAGAGTACGCTAACTTTAACAAATGGGTATATTTGACAAGTACAATAGCATTTTCCTGCTGTGGGACGAAAAGTGAAAAACTCAATCTTGACACCTGCCATCTTTGAGTCTGCAGGTGTCACTTGCCATCATTTTGTAAAACTCGGGGTCTTTGAACAGACAGCAACCCTGGGAATGCTGAGCTGGTGCTTATGGGACCAGCAGCTCTGACAGAGCAGAAAAGGTCCACATCCTGTTGTCTTCCTAGCACCAGATTACACAAACTTCCGTCTTTAGAACGACTTTGTGTCGCTGAGGCAAAGATTCAACAAAGTTTCGGGAAATTCCTCAAAGATTTTGTACCATATTGACATGATGGCAGCACACCTTTGCTGCAAATCTAACAGCTGCACATTGGTGTTGCTGATCTTCCATTCCTCCAGATGCCATGTTTGGACTGAAGTCTGGTGACTGGAGACCACCAGAGTACAGTGAATGTATTGTCATGTTTAAGAAACCAACTAGACTTGAGGTGCTTCGAGCTGAAGTTGGTGAAAGTAGCCATCATTAGAGATGTGGGTTGACACCAACTACAAACCTTTGACACTGATTTAAAGAAGAATGGATCAATGTTTGCTTCAATTCATGCTTTAATTTAGCCAATGTTTTTCCAAGCTGTCATTAACCCTTTGTGAGACAGTGGAGTTTAGATTTATGGCACAAGTCAAAATTTGGGCCAGCTTGGTTCGGGGCCGGACTTCAGTGGTGCATGTAATTGACCTGTAATACGTTGCAGAAGTTCATCAGACTGTAGCAAACATGGAGATAGAATCCGACCAATCACACATCCCACAGGATTTGCACCTGACTCACCCTGTGGTTACAACGCATGACAAGATGGAGCTGGAAGACGTTGAACAAAACAGGAGACGTTACATTGCCTGCTTAAATGGTGGTCTAAAAATGAAAGCGTAATTAAAGTTATACATCAGGTTTACTTCAGGCTCAGGAATATAAATAAAGTTAATTAGTCGGGTTGGATAGGTCTCGGACACAAAGCCCGTGGGATCAGGCCGAGGCGGATTGGATTTATCTAAACTCTTTGACTCTCCGAGCCTCAGGATCCTGTTCTTTGAGGACGGGAGTTTTGATGTTCTGCTGCTATGGTCCATCTGCTCCAAGGTATTTTGTTTTGTCCTGTCAGAGGTAGTATTCCCCATACCTCGGTTGTAACAGTAACTTTTTACAATCAAGGCTTTTCTGTCTTATTTATTTTTATTTCTAAGCTGTTTCGGTCTGACTGCGCTCCTCTGATCCTCGACATCAACGAGGCATTTCCTTCCATTCACCTGCCACTGCCTGGACACTTTCTGATCATTCACCGATCGTTCGCGAACTAGTCATGAGTGAAAACCTCAATGGATCAGCAGTTTCTGAAATACTAAGACGAGACAGAGACAACCAAACACAAACAATCACAACCCCTTAAATCTACTTCCTTCCCGACTCTGATGATCGCCTTGAACCCCAGCGAGTCTATGCAACGAGCTGCTGCCGTGCGATTGGCCGATTCACAATTTGTTGTCTCTAACCTTCGGTTTCTCTAATAATAATCCACCGGTTCTGGATGCAACAAAGCCGAGTCGTTGCCTCCATCGCATATTCACTCGCTCAGCTTGCGCACATCTCAGAAGTGAGACAACAGCATCCAACACTGCTGTAATTAGAACAGACGCAACGCGCATCATCCTCTGGCCCAATTAGATCCTTATACGACATTTTCTGCCTCCGATTACCTTTCGCAGGGAAAATGGGGTCAATTTATTTAATCCATGACATATCAGTATAACTGGCAATTATGGGAGCGAAATGTTTAGAGTGACTGAAGATAAGCTTGCGCCACACTTGCCGGGTCCCTAATCGCAAACCTGTCAGGCCCAGTGTGAGTGAACGACGTATTTATGTCCCTCGCTCGCATCAGTCACATAATTATCTTTTATCAATAACCCTTTTTAAATGGCTTTGTGCAAAAAATTAAAATAGATGAATGCTGCATAGGGCTGTTTCCTTCGATAATGAAAAGGCCACAGATACACAAAACAGATCAGCTGCTTTGCAGAAGTGCTGATGTTTTGCTAATTTTACAGCGGAAATGAACGTTAATAAAAGCTAATCTGGCATTAAAACCCCAATCTTAGCCACTCTGGTAGATTCAATTTAACTTAATAACTGTAATCTAATAAAATAAAAGAAAACAGGGCTACTGATGGAAACAATTGTTAAGGACAAAGGCGTTAAATACTGCACAAGTAGTGACTTTGCCACCAGCTACAGGAAGTTCATTACTAGTCGCTGTTGTTGTAGCTTTGCTATAAATAATGAGTTCACAACCTATTTGATCGAGGTTGCTTTATCAGCAGTTGCGCTTTATTTTCTGCCTTTAGTTAATTAGTGAATTTGATACATTAGCCGACGATCCAAATTGCAGTCCGAAAGCTATCAAGCTGGAAACAAATTAAGGCTGAAAAATGAGGACATTAGAAAACATTCTGTGGAACTGAGCTAAAAGAGCCTCTTTTTTTTTTCTTAGAGGGGAAATGTGATTTCACTTCTGAGTTATACAACAGGAAGTTGTTTTTTTGTTGTTGTTTTGTTTTTTCAAACTGTCTCCCTCTCAAATAAATGCAGCTGTGACGTTCAAAAGCCAAAACAGATTCAGTTAGGGAGACGGCGCAAACAAAGCTGCCTCGAATTTTAATGAATTTCCTAATGAGATTTTATGATAATGTTTTCCGCTTTGAACAACACTGACAAAAAGACAGGGCAGTGCCGCAAGTTTGTTCTTCTTTTCAGGTGTCGTCCTCTGGGATTATAAAGTAGCAAATGGACTGAACTTACCAACCATTCGCAGTTCCAAACGCACATTTAGCACGGATGGTGTTTTTTTTAGTGCAACAGGAGTCCAAACCAAGTATTGACTGCTTACAGTGAAAAGGCTTCTTAAAGTGACATCGCTGACATTGATATCGTTTGCATATCGATACTTTTTATTATTTAGCTTGCGATATATCATCAAAAGGTTTGATTATTTTGGTAGAACCTAGGACAAAAATTGGACGAAATTTAAATTCGCCTACAAAACAAATCTGTGAGCATTTTTTTAATCATTATACAAAGTACAAATAATCATTGGACAAAATAAAAAAATCTGTTGGTAGATTTGAGAAACTACAAAACGAAAGGAAAACCTATCTATCTATCTATCTATCTATCTATCTATCTATCTATGCTAGTAGCTGGATTTTATCAATATTTTGGATCTCTAAAGTACAGTATTCATGCTAGTACAGGTGCATCAAAATGATCTGATGCACATGTACTTGTCTGAGTGCCACGGCTCTTCAGTAGCTGGAAGGACAGATGAACTGAACGGTCCGTCTATAAAGCCTACACTACCAACCCTGAATACGACTGATGGTTTCCAATTGCACATTTCTATAATTTACTTCATGCACTAACGCGAGCCGTAATCTTAGTCAGCAGCACAACCAGCACAATCCCATTATTGCACTTTAATATAGCTCTGCCCATGCCACTTGTCCATAACAGTACACCCATGCAGGCTCATTGTGCTGCCAGGACCACTTATAAGAGCCCTGCCTCATGTGCAACTCCCCCACCTCCTCGCTCTCCCCTGCCTATGAGCCAATGCAAATTACAGTAACAACTTGGACGTGAGCATAATCTCAAGTGGTGCGAGCTGGGCTCCACTGCGAGGCAAGCAGGCAGATGGAAGCGGAGCCTCTGCCAGGTCTCTCTCTCTCTTCAGGGGTCCGTCCCACTCGTTCTGCAGCGCGGTAGACAATGGAAGGAGCTGCAGCTCATGAGCGCAAATCGTCTGCTGCTATCCTGCGGCCCATATGCTGCATGCGCCGGTAGATGATGTGAAAGGGAGAGGTCCTCCTCCCCCTCCCTCCCGTCGCGGTGTTGCTCGGAAAAAATGCGCAGATGGATGCCGCGTAGCACCAGCAGTGCATCATGAGCCACTTACAGAGCACAGCAAAGGGTGGAAACCTGAGGATGGGCGTCCAGATGTTCACATTGGCGACGAAAGTGAGAACGCTCGACTTGTACGGCCGTGAACTGGGAGGCAGAAAGAGCTTCGCTCTGTGGCGACATGCTGCATATTCATAAAATCGTACTTAGAAAAAGGCAGCCGCTTGTGTTCACATCGCAGTTCTGAAGAATTTTTATTTCACCAATTAATTGAATTACTGCTACATTTTATTTTTATTTAAATCAATGTGTCAAAAGCTTAAATTTTTTTTATTTTTTTTTTATCGCAGCAGCATTCGCCACACTATGATTTTATCTGAAAGACCCAAGCTTTAAATTACATTATTCATGCAGTGAGGAAAGTAACCCCAAGTTAATATACGATTGATTTTCACAAAAGTAACAGAGAGCGCAGGAGACGGTGGCCATGCTGTTAATGCTCTGCTTGAGCCCTTTTTGCCAGATCCACAGCCCCGAAATGTTTGAGAGCATTTCTGTTGGTGAAAGCAAACGGAGAGAGAGAATCGGCAGCTTCCCTTGACGCGATCTCAAAATCTAAGTCCTCAAAGGTCAATGTGCTGCAACTTTCAGATGTGCTTCTGCTTTGTCACACCTGCATCACATCAAATGGTCTGTATGAACTGACTCCATGTGAAAGAAAAATACACTTTTCTTGAGTGTATCTCTAAAGAATTTACATCAGAGGACAATAATGGAGTAACGCTAGGCAATTGTAGATGTCATAGATGTCATTATGCAATGTTGTTGTTTTTTTTGTGATTGCAGAGGCCTAACACGACTGATTTTGCAGCCCTTTTTTCAAAAAAGTTGTGGTCAGAGTTGCGAGTTTGATTTAGACTTTATTTTTGCCGTAAGTTGGAATTGCTGCTCTGAACCGTTCCAAAAAAAAAAAGAGACAAGATTTGAAGAAAGTTAACGTATAAAGTGCAAATAACATTTTTGAGTACCTTCCTGAAATAGCATTCTTAATCGAATTAAAATCATGTCCCGAGGAGTTTCAAAGTGCTAAAGCAGAATTCCACATATGACCGTTCAAACCAGCATGGACTGTTTATGTAGTATTACATCTCAAACCAGAAAAAAAGTTACTGTTAGAGACCTGGTGAGGCAGGAAGTTCAATTAGAAGGCAGCTAAAGGGATTGGTCAGGTTTACGGAAAAGTTGCAGCAGTTGGTGAAAATCGCAAGTCTGTGGAAAATTTGAGCAAAATGAGAATAATGAGTGAATCCATATTCATAGTTGTGATCGAGTGAGAAAAGTAGATTTTATTTTGATGCTTTCGCCGCATATTTACAAGAGAGATGCTAACAAATTTGCCTGCATCAGAATCTCATAGGAATTTTGACACACACGAAAAAAAAAAGCGCACACACACACACGCGCACACGCACACACACACACACACACTTGAGCATGCGTCTGTCCACTCTGCTGAACTTCTACCACTGGCTCTGATTCGAGAGATGAGACTCTCTCCCGCTCTGCAATTTGTGACGCCCCACCGATTTCTGCACAGGCGAATAAAACGAAATATATGAAAAGTGAGCCACAAGTAGGCAAAAAATAAAAAATAAAAAATGATGTTGCTTTCTTAGATGGAAAACTTGCCTTTTATTGTATTCAAGCCACGCAGTGCAAGTTTAAATCAAACAGTAATCTATATTTTATACAGGATGAATAAACTGGAGGGCTTGAGGATGAATACACGGATCACACTCTCCTTTTTTGTTTCGGAGGCTTGTTTATGCTCTCAAACACTTACTGTGCTATTCTTGGCCACGAACTTAAATGGATTTTTAAAACTCAGTTGTGGGGCCTTGTAACTAATGAGGATACTTATGGGATAAAGTTGCACCTCCACGAGTCATTAGGTGCGGCGTCGAGTTTTTAATGTGCAAACCGGAGTGCTCAAAGACAGACACGTGTGCAGAAAGCCTCAAACAAAGCCCCTCCCTTCCCCCCCTGCACCCAACAAAGATGCCAAAAGAATATGACGTACGAGGAAATCAATGGACTGCGAATCAGCTGCCTGTCAAGATGTGGATGTCTAAGTGACTCAGCGTTCAATGTGTTTGCCAACCCTGAAAGCGTCTGCGGCGAACAAAACAATATCTGACTGACAGGGGGAAAAAAAGCCCCAGAGCTCTCCAAGACGGCGAGCATGGCTCCCCCCAGAGCCAGGCGTCTGCTTCGTGCCACTTTGCTCGCTTGCAGGTGCATCTCATTTTGCCAAATTTCTCCCTCCAACCCCCCGTTTAGATTTCCACAGACGTTGTTCTAAGAGGCGACGATCGCCCGGGTGTGTCGCTTAATTTCTTCGGATGATTAGCGCCCGCGGTGACAAGTATCAGGTGCAGAGATGGAGGTGATATCTTCCTCTGAAGCCTCGAGAATGTCCCCGAGCCTCCCACTCCACTGTCACTGATCTCGACACTTGGTATTCCAAGGAAAGACTTGCCAGCGAAGATTCAGATCGCTTTGAAAGTAGACCCCGAGACACGAGACACGGATCGGGGAGGAGAAGACGGATGTGCACTTGAATTTTAAGATAATACCTTGACCCCATCCCCCACACCATTCCCTCCTCGTTATTAAAAGTAATAATATTCAGAGCTTGCGTGCAGAAGAGCGTCTCTGCAGTCTGTAGTGCCACAAATGTGAGCAATGGAGGATAAAGGTGGAGAAGCTGCTAGCTGGCCGCCTTGCTGCCCTCAGACTTTTCAAGTAGGATGAAAAAACATGCTTAAAAGAGCATCTGGGCATATGCCCAATGTGTGCACAAGCAAGAGTTGCCTTTTTTCTGTCGTCAGGAAAGGAAGAATTTAATTTATCAAAGAAAAACAGACTCAATGATGGGAATAAATGTTTTTGGGGACACACAAACAGCAAGATGTCAAAATATGCAGAGTTATGCAGGCTGTTGTAGATGCTGCTCGTTATGCATACAATGAGGAGGAGGAGAGGGAGGGAGGTGAGGGGTGTTGTTATGTTCAATGCTGTTACACAAGCTGGGTAATTAGCTTTGCTCTGGTGTTCCCTTTGAACCAGAAGAGGACAAGTGGCAGCCATCATATTTTTCTGTTCAGTCCCTGACCAATAATACCACAAAGGTCCAGACCACAGAGGGTCAGAGGTTCACAGATCATCACAATTCCTCACACATTTCCCCAGGAGACCGGGCTAAACACTCAGCAATGCAAAGTCACTGGAAGCAAAGTGGATCAGTGCAGAACCTGGTCAGAGTGTACCACATAGATCAATGTTTCCCAACCCTGCATGTTTCCCTTCTCTGATACACCTAATTCAGGTAATTGCAGTAAATGCTGTCAATGGAAATCAGCTGGGGGTGAAGCAAGGACACACCCGAAACATGCAGGACAGTGTGTCTCGGAGGACCAAGGTTGGGAAATACTGACATAGATGCTATCAACGTAGTCTCTGTACCTCGCATGCATATGGTTCCTCTGAGCTTACTGCCCTCCGAAGAGACTGCAAGGATCATTTACTCTATCACTGCGTGCACAGAGTTTAACTTATGATTTTATACTGTGCCATTTAGAATAGAGTTTATCTAGTGCTGCCGGCTTTTTTTTTTTTTTTTTTTGCATTTTATAGCCAATCTAAGATACAGTCAGTTGCACAGCAACTTTACCCGGGAGCTCATCATCACCGCATATGGACTGAATCAGCGGAAATGCGTAGCTTAGGGTTAATAACGTCAACACAAAAAAGCTGAACTTGAACCTAACTGTAACAGTATTGATGTTGTGGTTAATTGTGCAGTACCTTTTGTAGCAAGTGACTGTGTCTCTCGAAGCGCTCTCCACTAAGCAGCCAGTAGACAGTAGCTATATATTAGCTACCAGCAGCTTTAAACTCTGACCATGCAGTCGTGTTGTTCCCATCACACAGAATCACAGATAGCACAAAATGCAAAGATAAGCCACTTTTAAAAGTTAAAATCCTAATCCCCTACTAGCTACATATTAGCAACTAGCAGCTATCTACTAGTAGCTAATGTAAAAGTCTGAGATTTGGACTTTTGAAGTTAGTCTCAGTGATTATTATCTTGAGGTGATAATATGTTACTTAAGCTCAACACTCTCTCATATGAGTATGAGAGTCATATTTTGAATCCAAATATGGATTCATATTTTGAATCCAAATGCTAGCTAACCTAAAAATTACTTTTTAGGTTAGCTAGCAACAACTGGGAGCAAATCCGTCGTTGAAACTTCCTCTTCTGAAGCCTTTGTGTCGCAGAATGTAAGAAGTAAAACATGGTGACCAAGTGATAGATATGATTTGCAATTCTGGGAGAATATCACGATTTGCTAAAAACAATCTGCTAATGTTAACAACGCTAATGTTTGTGCCTGCTTTGAAGCTGAACTGGGAGCTATTTCAGAGTCTGGCTTGCGTTTGATAACCAGTAGTTTAAAAAATATATATTAATGATTCGACTGATTACTCCATAACTGTGTAATTATTTACTGATTAGATTATTTGAAAACATGACTATTTATTTAAACCATTCTCTCATTAAAAATAAGTGCTATCCCAGAATATTGCTCAATCTCATTTTATCTCTTTAATCCAATACGAAGTGCCGTCTGCTGAATAAGTGGGATCTTCTATTTTTCTCATTTTAATTTTTTTTCTCATGGGTTTAATCAATAACATAGATAGTCAAATAAAGTTTGGAAAACACTTTACAGGACGAGAAGGCAGTCACACTGGTTTGCCTTTCATTCTATATGTAGCATGCTTACATCCCATATTGTTGGACATTGTTTGTTTGTTTGGAGGAAAATCCTTTAGTCTTTACATATTTGAAATCTTTCGCAGTGGGATACAAATCTCTTGAAAGCCGGCATCCACAAATCATGTTGCTGCCAAGTCGATGAGACTTCATGAGCAGCTACTACATCAAAATCCCAAAGATTTAAGGATCGCTTTGTTGCCGTTAGTCTGCATCTCTTCCACTTCAGAGCTTTTTTTGTTTTGTTTTGTTTTGTTTTGCATTTCCTTCTTTTATGAACGCGTAGAAGGAACACGAGTTGTCATAAATCTGAGCACACCGGATCCAGTCTGTAAAAACAAATTGGTTCATTAACCAACTTCAATTAATTTTAGAAACAACAATTTGGCTCGTAAGGTAGATCGATGACACGCAGCGACCCTGCGAGGAAAAGCAGTCTGCTCATCTTGTTAGAATCGATGGGCGTGATTTAGTGAGTTGGTTTCTTGCTGTTGACCTTACTTTTAATCATAGGCCACATATTGGCTTTTAATCTCAAGAATTATTGAGGTTAGAGCGACTTATTTATTCCAAAACCAGCTGTGATGTGTGTTTGGGCTCATTGTGTTTTGACATATTTTAGTACATATTGCCAAAAAAAAAAACAATTAAAAAGTAACGACTAGAGGCATAAAGGTGAAGTTGTATTATTAAACTGTATAGTGTCAAAATAATGGTCTGTTCTTTTTCTTTTCTTTTTTTTTTTGTTGCCATTGTTCATTATTTATTTTTTGAATAATAATTCAGTATTCTGTTAAAAGAAAAAAAAAAAAGGTTAAAGTAAATCAAGAAAAACTTAAAACCTCATACTTTTAATGAATGTATGAAAAGTTTTCACTGGAACCGTTTATTGCTTCATAACACAGAGGGGAAACGCAGCATGTTTTACTCCCAAAAATAAAATCGAGCTATGAATTCTGTCTAAAAACAGCTATTTAATCTGCCGTAAGCAAGAAGCATTATGAACAAATCAACTTTAATTAGCCAAATGTAATCCACTCACCCCTGCTAATGCACATCACTGTGATGTTTGCATTTCAGAATATTAATTTCTCTTTATTGCCCATCTATTCCCAGGCAGTCCCTCCTGTCTGTTTGTTCCCCTCATGCGCATTGCAGCAGATCCTCTCTGTGCCTCGACGCGCCGAGTAACGCCGGACACCGGAGTTAGATTTCCAGAAACAATCATTTGACCCACTTCTTCTCGCACCTGCAGTTTTGCTCGACTTTCTGTGTGAAGTTCCCGTACCGTCCCGCACGGCACCACAGCGTGCCGCTGCATTTTTCACTTTTTGTTTTTTTATTTTTGTTTTTGAGCTGGCAGAGCTCACTGTGCACGGGGCGTGAAACCACTCACTGTCAGCGTGTAGATGTTCAGACAAAACTTACCAAATATCAAGCCCTGGTGTCCATCACAGGTTCAGCTGCAGCATCCTGAACAGGCAGCTGCCAGACAGTCAGGGCGATGCCGAGGACTCCAAATGTTATAAAAAGCAATGCTCCTGAGAGACAAAAAAAAAAAAAAAAAAGTGTGTGATATTTAGCACAAACACCTCAACTACACGAACTACCTTTCCTTCAAGGCTCTTTGAAAATGTTCCTAATGTTTTTATTTATGATTATTCACCCACCAGAACATCCTGTGACACACAGATGACGCAATAATAAAGCACAATTTATGATGCTTTGAATCTCATTGAATTGAAATCCACATCAATGCTCCTCTTAATGACTGGTCTTACTGTATTTTGCTAATTTAATAAGTTTTAACATGTCCATGGTAAGCCTTGTGTTTTAATAATGTTTACCTGTTATGTTTCTTTGCCTTGTGATTCGGTTGGGTGATTCATCATTTGAAACCTTGAATGTAAAAACAGCCACAGGCTTTCAAATGCATTTTATCCATAATTATACTTTGTTGACATGCTGGTCTTTCGCTAGCTGGAAGACCACAAGAATGTTAACCAGCAATGTTAAACAGTCATTGCTGGTTGTTTAACATGACAAGCTGTATGTGCTGAATTAAGAGCTGTTCTTGTTTGACGACCAGCCTGTTGTAGCGTCTCATCAAATTTTGATATTCAGATCTAGACAATTTTGCAGCTCTTGATTGTGCTGTAAAATTGCGCCATTCTGCATCCCAATCAAGTAATTGTTACCTTCAACTGGTATAAAAAGGTTGTATGCATTAATTACAACTTCCCAATTTGACGCTTTGAAATTGGCCTCTGTCTCTTTAAGAAGCTTCTACTTATTCCTTCAACAAGTCTTCATAGCCATGCCTCTCATTGGTGTTTGCATTTGTTCTTGTGGTACGTTCACAAGGAACGTCTTACGCGCATCAAAAACGCGCCCCGACGCTGCACGTTCGAGAAACGTGTGAACTTTGAATGCATACGCATTCAAAGTGGCATAGACATTTTGATCTACGCCAAGCAATTACTCTTTATTAAAAGATTAGTTTTAGCCGCCATGAAATAAATCCTAAACTGAGAAATGCACAGAAACCACCAAGCTTTCTTAAATGTGTCACTGAATATGTTCAGTCGAGCAAAAATAATTAATTTCAGACCACTTTTTATTTTGGTATGTGATGAATCCATTGATGTATATTGATATCATGAACATAGCGGATCGACACCGCGCTTCTTTTTTTCTTTTTCACAAAGGGAATAGCTAAATGTGAACAAACCATTATCGAGAGCTTTTTTTCTAGCCAAGTTTAGCAGGCCTTGAAACGCACTTCCAAACAATATTCCAGCAACAAAGGAGGCCGCATTTCTCAACACACCAGAGATGCTGTCATACATTCATAATCTCATTGACTGAGCTTGCTCCTTTTTCCACTTGGCAGCTTTGGGCGCGATATGAACGCTGATCTGATTATGAAACAACAGGAAAAGAAATATAAGCAGCAGCGGAGGAACACAGCCGAAGACGCCATCCCATCATTAATATTTCACTGCATCACCGTAGCTATAAGAGAACAAAGGAGTGCGGTGAAAATATATTTTTTTATTTATTTATTTTTCTGCAAAGCTTTGGATTTCATCTGTGCGAAACAGAACGGGCGAGGTTTGTGCCAAAACAAACAGAAAAAAAAAATCGGTGATTAACGCCTCTGGATAATTACTGCATGCTTTAAAGTGAGGGTATCGTACACATTGATAAAAATAGGCAACGATTTCAGAGAGGTTATTTTTCTTTATTGCGACATTCCTGTTTGGGTTTTTTTAACGTCTTGCCTTTTATGACATCGGGAGGAAGGTGACCGTCAAGGTCGGTTTCTCACTTGTCCCAAAAATCCTCAAAACAATCGACACGGCACAGCCACGGCTTCACTTGCGTCACGCAATCCATGTGAGATTACAAAATCAGGTGAGCCTTCGTGCATGAAAATACACAGCTCTGCACTCAGGTCGAATGCGTTTCTGCGCATCGGTTTCGCACTCTGACAGACTCTGAATCCTCGTCACCTTCGTCCGGACAACGGAGCATTTATGACGAAGAGCCTTTGCTCTTCAATACATCATCCCGGTCCCACTTCCAATCCCGCTTCATCTCAGGGTTCACTTCTATCGGAGTTGAGGAAATAAGGAGATACAGGGAAAAGCATGGGGGTTGATGGTGTTCAAGAAAAAAAAAACATGAAGAGGTTCCAAGCAAATCACCACTTAGGCAAGAGTGAACGTTCTGATGTGGGATTGGGAAACGCAGGATCCGTTTTATCTCCGATGTTTCTTCCCTGGCTGTGTGAAACAATCCACCCTCTAAAACTTGACAGCCACATCATTTGACCTCTCTTTCTCTCTCTCTTTCTTTTTCCCCTCGCAGGTATATGAAGCAAAATGATCTGCGGGGACACACAGCTCTGGCCAAAGGACACACTATATCAAGTCATTATCCATCAGAGCGATCCCTTCGTGGCTGCGCCAGACAAAGACAGTTGTTAGGGAAACAGTCATTCTCTTGTTCTGTCAGCTGTTACTCAACGTGCCAACGGGAGCGGATGAGACTTCCGTCTTTGGCCGCGTTCTGTCGCAGGAGAAGAACGGCTGTGGGTGGCATCGCAAGAGGGAAAGAGAAGAAACGAATCCAGCAGGCCAGCTGGGCCGGTGGAACAATGTTAAATATTTCTTCCAGAATAACCTCCACTTTGAAATTCATCTTTGATGTCAAGCTTGTTTGCGGGACATAAGCAATCCTGACAATGTTGCTGTTGGTTGTCTCTGAGAGTAAATGATCAGAAGTGGAAAAACGGTGAGCGTATTAGTACTTTATAGAAACCTTTCCTGGAAAAGGTGCAAAAAATGGAAAAAAACTGGGCTTCAAATCGGACATGTTTGAATGATGCAAGAGAGATGAAGCTTTTATCTTAATCTGGTGGTTTTGCTAAAAGAAGAGGATAAATAATTTCACATTTTAAAGCACACATAATTGGTAAACCTGGAAGATATTTTGAGAACTACATTGTTATTAATCATGCTTTGGAACTGTTCTTTTCTCAGGGTGGGATGACGACACAATGTCTTGAATGCAGCTTAAAAACAAGCGTCGGAGGCACATGTTTGAATTTCATGTAGGTTTTGTTCCCAAACCATACAGACACACACAAACACACTCAGGCAAACTAACACATACAGGCTCAAACGCTCCACTAAAGTTCTTTTTAAAACATAAAATGTCTTACTTTAAACTTGAAATTATTGTAGCTTTCAACACATTTCTAGCATAATTTTTGCTGGTCCTTTGACCTTTCTCCTTGGCAGAATTAACAGGTTTGTTTCCTAGCAGTGACCCAGCACTAAAGCCTGGTACAAACCAAAATACTGTTGTGTGGTTCGTTTCATCCAGAGGGTCCGAACCTATTTAGAAACAATTGCTTCCTGGTAGTGTGGACTCTTGTTGAAGTTTTACATTTTACCCAATCGCTAACATTTGGCCGTGTCGTATGTAGTGCGCCAGTTTGACGCGATGAAGCTTACCGGAAAGTGCCTGCACTGTAAACAACCGTCCTTCACCACAAAGAGAGAAGTGCCAGGCCGAACCCGATGGGTGTTAATGTTCAATAATTGGAAACTGAATGACTTTGTTCACTTCTTCAACTGCCTTTGCCAAACAGAAGCAAAATCAAATTGTACAACAGTGTCAAAAATCAATGTCGTTGATCTCAGCAGCTGAAGCTGAACTGGAGAAATCGAGTTCAATGGGAGAAATCCCAGGCATACCACTGAACATCAATTGAAGTTGCATAGGAAGGCAACTTCAATGGTCAGGCTGCACCTCTTGGGCTTTGAGGTTGTTTTGAAAGCCTCACCTTGACTCCGTACTTCACAACACAAACATACTGTGGTTCTGTCTAGTTTGCAGCTGCCCCAATTTTGCCAAGAAAGAACTGTTTGGCTAGCTTTGCTAGCTGGGTTGGCAGCTAGCTGATGCTATCTGAATGTGGCTTACATTCTGGAGCTCACACCAGCAACTGGGTAAGCACTAGATGATTTTTAATAAATCACATGCAGCGGCATGAGAACTTCATTTCAGCACAGACTCCTAAAGAGGTTTCTCTGTTTTCATTACATGCCTTAATTATTTTTAAACCGCCTGACCGAGAGGTTAAGGTCTGAATTGAAAATTATTATTATTTTCTCTCCACGGAGGAGCCCCGTTCTCCAACTTCAGCGATTGTGGCGTTGAGATAAAGACGAGCAATAAAGCGGGGCGCAGCTGTAACACGCTTGTTAGAGGACAATCTCAATGTCACATCGGCTTTGGGCGCAAGTGACAAACCACTCAGTCAGATAATAGTGACACCGCTCAGGAGTTCAGCATAGCCTGATGGCTTTCATAACCACGGGGTTAAAGTCGTCCTCAGCAGATCCGCGAAGCCGCCTCCTGTCAGGCCATTTCCTATTTTTAACAGCTGTGGTCACAACTCCCCTTGTCAGCACTTTGATTAATGGGCTCCTTTTCACATGAGATCATGGCCGCTATATGGCAAAGTATCAATTCTGCGCCGTACATGTCCGTGTTTTCTCCAGCCGCGTACCCACATTCAATCACTAATCACACGACTAATAGGGTTTTAAGGTAGCAACACCCCAAAACGCCGAACTAATGGGATACATGTCACTTAGTAAATTAGATATATCCTGCTCGGTCTGATCTCTCACAATAAAAACAGAGGCTAAAACCACAAAAGTGAGGCAATTATTTCAGACAAGCAATTGTTTTTCGTCTGAGCTCCCATTGCACCACAACCATAGATAAAATGGTTTGAAGGAAAATGGCTTGTCGGAGAAGAATAATTGAATAATTAGCTTTTTATTAGCTTCTACAAACCCTTGCCTTTACAGGTCAGACAAAAATGAATTGGTTCTACGTGTGTGCCCCCCCCCCCCCTCCAGACGATCAATACTCATGAATCTGCTGGTGGAGGAAGGAAAGGTTACCAAGAGAACAACAGGAGCTAAAAGGAGGATTGAACTGAAATAAAACACCCATCTCAGTGTTGATTGAGGCTGGTTATGTTCCTGTGTTGCTGCAGGTGATATTTTGCCTAATTTTAACATACAAGTAGGAGTGGATGATATTTTGTGGCACTATAGTGGTAAAAATGACTATATCAACTAATTACGTCATCTTTTACAGGTAACTATGTAGTGATGAATACGTGTCACAGCAATTATAGTCCCACAAACACAAACACTGCTCTTGAAAAGCATTCCCATTTTTTTTATAGGACACCTGTCGCATAAAGAAGTGCGATTTGTGTCACTAAACGCACACAGTAACTGCATTTTGTCATATTCTTTTAAATATATTGATACAATTTTGTTGAAAAAAATGTGAGAAAATAGTTTAGGGATTTTAAAACATCATAAATTGTCATTTTTTAAATTTATTATCACAATAAATCAAAAACTTATTTTGATATTTATCATGATAAATTAATAGCGATATGATAAATGCCAATTCCTGTATATAAGTTAAAGTGTGGAGCCAAAAAGGAGTTGCATGTTTTGATGTGTAAACACCATCCCCAGCAAATATTGGGATACAAATCTGCAACAAATCAAACTTTATCATAAGGAAATACAACAATATCAGCTCTTCCTTTATGTGTGCAGCTGCGTTGCTGAGAATTGCTGTAGTTTATCAGTTTTCAAACATCATAACTGCATTTTACAGCAGACAATAGGAGGGAAGATACAAGTGATAACACATGATGGAAAAAGCAAACAATATTGTGCATCTCTGCAGAGATATGTTTCAGACATACGTAACAATCCAAGCTGAAAATACTAACCCTTATTCATTCCCACAGCCTCATGTTATGGCGTTGGAGCCGTTTAGCGGGTTCAGGTCATGAGCTGGACCTAAATTTACGTCCAGCTGCTGAAAATTCCAGGCCTTTTTGTTACTTTGGACCAGTGAGGCTTTTGTATTTGTGCCAACGATTTAACCCTAACCCATAATGCAGCTTTATCCTTAGCTCCATTAAGATACTTTTCTTATTGATCAGTCTAAAGACCAAAGGAAGGTGGTTCCATGTTCTCCTTCCAGAAATAGTAGACTTTAGTCCAGCAATGTTGGTGTATGATGGAAAAGTAAAACAACCGCTTAAAGCATTCCTTGTGTTAAAATGACAGATGCACTGATCCGATGTTAGTATTTGTATCCGTCCCAGTGTGGAAAAAAATCCTAGCTCTGTTACCCGGTGACAATTGTTGTGCAGAGTAATCAAACAAATCTGGAATTCAGTACATTCATGTGTGTTTAAAAAAAAAAAAAGTTTGCCAATTCAGGTGCTTTTCTGTATTGGATCAGTATCGACTGATACCGATCTGATGTTGGTATCGGTATCGGAAGTGACAAAAGTAGATAGGTGTATTCTTAATTAAAATTGTGTACAGTGTGACTAAACTAAAGTTGATAACACAAAACATTTGTATGAATAGTACAATATTTCTAAAAATATTAGGTGGGGAATATCCAGCTTATTTTTCACCCAGAGCCAAAATAAAGCTCTGTGAATGCAGAGATTATAAGGCAAGTGAGACAAGACAGCAGTGTTAATGATCAGTGACAAACAAACTGCTGCGTTTCGAACACATTTAGTCAAGATAGATTAGTGCATTTGTTTTTCAGCTTATTCATTTCCTTGCGGAAAGCTTGTCGTTTTGCCAATCAGATGAGCAGAAGTTCATTTGCTGCGTCAGCAGTGATTTGTTCCGCTATGATTTGTGATCAAAAGATTGTGAGAATCGATTGTTTTTGGACTCTGTCCTCCTCTCTACGTTTGCTTCATGTGCTTTTTGCTCTAACTTATGCTGAGACGCTGGAACAAATCTGATTATTGTGAACAACTAATGAGCTGAAGTTAAAACACTGATCATCGACAGGCTCCGTTGAAGATTCTTACGCAAAGATATTTAGTCTTAAAAATAAGGTAAACGTTAAATGCTGCAATCGCTTAAACTTCCACTTTAGTTCAGTGGGAAACCGAAAACACAAAATCAGCTTTCTGATAAGTAAGCGATTCAAACAATAGGTCTGACATGCTATATTAATTGCAGTTGTGATTAACAGCTGTTTGTGTGTTTTGATACAATGTAATACATATATTATAAGTATATAATATGTATATACACATATTATTTTGTCTTATAAGCTCACAGTTGAGCAGGAGAGTTTGTGTCATTGCTAAGAATTGATTAATTGACAAAGTCGACAAACTATTTAGTTAATACTGTTGATTAATACAATTTCCTGTTTTGAATATTTAATTTAGAAGACTCAAAGGTTAACCATCAAAATAAAAACCAAGTATTTTAAAGATATTTTTTTCTCATTTGTAAACATTATTTTGAAGAAAATGTATTAAAATTGGATATGAAATTTGGAATAAAGAGAAAAAAAAGGAACAATTGATTTTTACATGCCATTTCATCCACCAGACAGTCTTAAATTATGTCAGCAGTGAACAAGCAAGTGAATATAACTACTGTGAGCTGCAAACCCAAACACGACTGAAAGTGAAAAGTTGCACGACTTCAGGCTTTTTTATGTGAATGTTGGTTTAAAAAAAAGTTCCCTATCATTTCAAAACGTCCCTTGATAGAAGCCAAGCCTGTAACTCTACATGTCAACTGCTTTGGATTACACTGAGTAAGGGTTTGTAGAGGGAAAAAAAAAAAAAACCTTAGATCCTCTCTTGATTATTAAAGAACACCGAACATGACTACGTTCAGGTCTCAACGCATTAGCGCATGGCCTCATTTCGATGCCGACACTGATCATTTCATGAGCTCATAATGAGGAAAGATGGTGCTGATATACTAAATGAAAGTTTCATGACTGCCTCTGCCCCATTGAGCCTTAACCAGAAGATCCAAATGGGCTTCATGAAAAACCAAGTCATTTCACGCTTTACCAGATGCCGCCACACACAAGATATGGTCTTGAGTTGCACTGAAATGAATTAACGGTACCAAGACAACATTACATAAATCCGGAGCCGATCATCTTCTTAGCTTTTAGTCATATTTAATGCACTTGTGTGTCTGAGCGGCAGAATTACAGGCGGCTGCGAAACAGCAAGTTTTCTTTTTTTTTTTTAAATACGCGGTGCAGAGCCACTTTTCTCCACACAGCTGGGCCATATAATGCTGCCACTATTTACAGTACGCTGAAAAAGCCACGGCCCTCTGTTCACAAATTCAAGCATGAAGATTACAAGGGCTTAGTACGGCGAGTATTACCATATCCTGATCCATACGAGCCTTTAAGCGGGGTTATGAGAAAGTAGCAGAGCGGGCTTCAGCCGGATGAAATTTTGCACAATTAAATAGATACTAAAAAAGAAAGATCGCTTTGCTGCATAATTCCTGCACAGAGATCAATGGCAGAACGATTCCAAACTAAAAGGTAAAAAAAAAAAAAAAAAAAAAACAACTCCTGGGATTATCTTTGTTATCCCCACTACATCGCCAAAAGTGGGAGGCCAATAAAACCCTGTGGAGAATCTGTGCAGCAATCCCCCCAAGTTTTCAAGAACGAGAGTGAAAACATGTCTGCACACAGGAGCTGGGACTAACTATGAATCATGCGTGCTGGCGACATATTTTTCCTTATTTACCTTCAGCAAATAATGTCAGTTGTGCCCAAGGACTGTCAGTGCTGTCACTTTGACAGGTGGTGGGAGGTGGTGCCGCAGCAGTCACTAACAAAACAGGTTTAGAAAAAAAAAGGAGAGAGAGAAAAAAAAAAGCACCCTTTACTTCCTCTCCCTTCAGAAAACATCTCAATTCTCTCCATGCTGGGTGACACTCAGTCTTCTGTAATTTGTGTTATGTTTTCGGATTTATTGCCGACTACTGTAGGGTTTGCCTGTCGCGAAAAAGGGTCAGAATGAAGAGAACAAACAGGAGATGAAAAAAATGGGATGAAATCACTTCCAGTATGGCAACAGAGAAACACAGGAAGCTCCTGTCTCAGCTGTTATTTCACCAAAGGAAAAACAACCACATTGATTTTGTTCCCCCTCTAAACTACTTCAGCTGACTATGTGGACTTAATTTTGTCTCTTAAAGTCAATGAATGCAATTCATGCCAAATTTGGCTTTGGCTTTATCTGAGACTTGCATCATCTTGGTCTTGCTTGTTTGTTTTGCGTGAAAAATCCCAGGACATTTTGACAACGGAGAGAGAAAATGTGAGACAAACAACGCAGTAGAAAAAATGCAGAGCCAGATGTATAGAAAACACCTTCTGCTTTTGTTTGTTTCCATTTTATGGGGTATTTGGGTGAATGACTTTGAAGCAGATGTCAGATGAATGAGTTGAAATAGATTTGTTGAACGCCAATTGACTTTGCAACGCAGAAAGTCCCAACAATGTCATGCCTGCGATTCCTGTCTTTAATTGTCACTATCTGCGTTTTCGTTACAAACGTGCACAAATTTTTGTCTAATTTCTGCTGATGTTGAAAGAAAAGCGCAATTTTGCAATTGGGGTGTTTCCATCAAATGATAAATGAAATTAAAATCACATGTGAATAAGCCAGTCAAAATCATGGCAGCAAACAGTGACATGAGATATATTCATAATTTAGCCGTGGCGCTAGCGCTCATCATCAATCAGCCATCAGATGGATCGTCAAGGTTTTATTCAGCTGTTGGGTTCGATCAATCCTTTATGCTTGGCATGTATGCAGCTTTCTGGGGAAATTGTTGTCTACAATATTACAGGAGAGCTATGGATTCAACATGTTTAAATGACACAAATGTATGAAAAAGCGTTAGTTTTATCGACATTTCTGTTTTCATGAAGCTAATTTATTTCCGTGGTTTCAATTTGGGCAATTTTATGCTTAATGGAAACTGAGCTACTGTCACAACCAAAGTCAACGTGGGGACCACATGGCTGGAAACGTTGCCTGTACATTGAGGCAGAAAGATAATATGGTAAATTAGTCTTTCTATGTATTAAGAGTGAGTGTATAACTGTTAGTACTCTGCGTGCGTGTGTGTGTGTGTGTGTGTGTGGACGTGTGTGTGCGTGCGTGGAGGTGTGTGTGCGTGTGTGTGTGTGTGTGTGTGTGTAGCCCTGTAACGGTGATCCGTACAGGGTGTTCCCCACGTCTCACCCAAAGGCCGATGGGGACAGGCGTCCACTCGGACAACATTTATTAAAAGTAGCATAACTTCAGGGTAATAAAGCTGTTTTGTCCAAACAAAGTGCAAATCAAAGCAACATTCCCACTGCAGCTGAAAATAACTTCTTTTTCTCATACAGTTAACATTGTTGTAATTTTTTATAAACAAACTTAAGCAAGCAATAGCATTAACAGATGCTAATGAGGGAATTTTTATGTGCGAAATATTATAACTTATGGCAGTTCTGCTTTTTACAGCATAACACAACCTGATATTAGCAGGTTAATTAATGTGCCTGTCGTCTCATGCAAACACTCTGCAGTTGGCTGTTTTACAGACGCTGTGGTCGTGGCTTCACAACCCAAGTGAAGCTAGTGCAGGCTAAGAGTTACACTAGCGAGAGACGACAATGTCTATGTCGAAGACTTTGCACGTTTTTCGTCAGGTTTGCTTCGAGTTCTGAGGTCTGTTTTTTGTGTCTTTAGTCATTCCAGTGATTCAAATGACGTTAAGTTGTTTAATTCCCGCTGAGGCTTTCCGTAGACCTCACTGTGACATGAGTTAGTGTTAAATGTGGACTGCAGATATTTCATTTAGACAAAGTAAAACGTCATAGCCTAAAAGTTTAAGCCTATCTGTTGCGGCATGGCGGCAGTAATCAGCGGCTCTCCTTCGGTTTTTGGGTTTGTTGTCCTGTCCGCTTCAGTCTGAGGTCTGTTTTTTGGTGGGTGGAGGTTTCTGAGTAATTCCCATGATTACTCTTTTTGTTTATCATCCTCTCTTTAGATAGTGTTCACTGTGTCTCTCTCCCGTCTTATCACCAGTCCTCTGTGCCCCCACACTGCAATCGCTCAGCTGCTTTCACTCCACCAATCACCCTGCTCGGTATTTATACTCCTCAGAGAAGTCGTTTGTCATCAGGGTTCTGTGTCGCGCTCCCTTGGTGACGCTGCCTGCCCTGGTCCGCGTCGCCTCCGCTTTGTTATCTGTGAGCTCTTGTGTTCTTTTAGTCCCGTTGTTAAAATTCATGTCAAAACTAGTTTCTGACAGAGTCGAGACCAATAGAGGGGCCCTCGGAAAGGCTGAAATTCATAAGGTGTAGAGATTCAATAAGACCTTGAGAAATGTTTACCTTTAGTCTAATTCATTACTGCAGCATGGTCTTCAAAGGTATCTCTAAAAATTCAATACTCCGGCTGCAGCTGATCCAGAACGCTGCTGCTCAAGTTCTCACTAAAACCAGGAGGACAGAGAACATCAGCCCAGTTCTAAAGTCCTTCCATACAGGAGTAATGCTACTACATTATTAATGTATCCCACCAGCTCCCTGTACCTCAGAGAATAGACTTCAAAACACTTTTGTAATTTAAAGCACCTCGAATCTGGATCAAAACCTACAGAAAACTGCAAAGACGCTGAAACACAGAGCTCCTGCAGATCAGGGCTGCTCAGAGCTGCCTTCGACTAAAAACACCTGGAAAGTCAAAGTGTTTTATGTCTTTCAGCCTGTCATGATTTTCCTTTTATTCTGCCACTGCAGTGCAATGGGGGTTTTGTTTTTTTTTGGGTTGTTTTTTGCTTGTCTGTTGCTTTATTTTCCTTCTAATCATGTGCAGCACTTTGAATTGCCGAGCTGCTGAAAGTGTGCTGGACTGAGAACCTGTCTTGTCGTCATCAAAGAGCAAAGAAATTGAAATATTTAAAATAATTAGAATTTTTTAAAAATTCCTCATTTACATGTTTATTTATTAGGGTTAAAAATTATTTCATTCGTTTGACATAATTTCAACTTTTCCTAAAAATTTCACATGTCTGGGTATCAACTTCAGGGCATCTTGATTAATTGAACTGTGGCAAGTTTGGCTGAGGGCCAAATTGTTGTTATTTTCGCTGCAGACTGTGTGACATTAGATGTGAGCTCGACATGAACCTTCCTTCAGCAGCTCAGCCTCTGCAGTGAGTTCATCCCGTTCATCGCTCACCTCCAGCCCAGATCACGTCTGATACCGACTGTAAGGTCGACTGTAAGGTGAAAGTGGAGCAGAGCGCGACCTGAAAGCAGAACCGTTTCTTTACACCAAAGAGTCGGAGGCCGCTCCGGCCCAAAGCGGAGGAGCCGATGAGAGGCTGCGCCTGCAGTGCAGCGGGGATTCAGCGCAGCCTGACGAACGCAGAATCAGAAGGAATAAAAACTGTTTTATGTAACTTCGATGTCAGGTCCATTTTCTACACAGTCAGGTCTATGATGAAAGAAAATATATACCTTTCCCGATGTCAGTCAATCAAGTTTTGATTGATTGATAGAAAGCACATTTCAGCAGCTCGGGCAGATCATCAGAAAAACATAAAAATGCAAAGTCATTCAGCATATAGTCAATCTGAAGCATTATATTTTGTCAAGTTAAACATCAGAATGTTTCATTGATTATGGTTCAAAAGTAAGTAAAGGTTTCTGTTTGTAGTCTAGAAATAAAGGCGCTCAGTGTTTCAGCCGTTTTGCTGTTTATATTTACTTATAATTTAAGGGCCCAGTTCTGCCCACTACACATCCCTACTAGCAAGAAGCTAATATCTAGATAAAATGTTATTGTCAATTCGATTGAAGTATTGTTGTTGAGGCCTCCACCAACACACACACACACACACACACACACACACACGCACACACGCACACACACACACACGCGCGTAAAACAAAAAGGAGAAAAAAACAATACAATAAAAAAGAAAGAAAAAAGCCACTTGGGGCATCTCCACGTTCCTGGTTTCTGGTAAGACATCGGTTTAGGCAGACCAGAGGCAGAGAGGTAACGTTAATGCGGAAAACCAGACCACAAAACGGCACTAAAAGAACAAAACATCAGTACAATGTATAACAGAAGCTCCTGATAATGGGAGGCAAGAAGCTCCAACACTGAGGAAAAGGAAGACGGTGTGATAACGAAAGCAGATGAAGGTAAACAGATGAATTCAGAGCAGCTCTGGAAGAACTGGACAGAGACAGGCTGAGGAAAATAATATAATTAACACAGAAAGAGCTGAACTAAGACACAGAAAGGATGTACCAATCACCAGGGAACAAAAATAACTTGACACAAGAAACCACACAAGAAATGTGGAACTAAAGGAAAAATATTCACTACTGTGGAAAGAACAATCCCACAGAGAAGTATACTGAGTACGGCAACACCTTGCTGACAAAAATAAGAAATGTCAGAACACAAACTTAAAATGAAAGTCATCTGTATGGAGTGTCAGGATTTGGTTTTCTGTGTTGATTTGAGTTTTTCTATGTGTTTAATTTGGCTTTCTGTGTCTTCTGTCATGAGTTGTGGTGTGAGGTGGAGAGGCAGAACGCAGAGGACCCAGGTTGTAGAAAACAAATGGTGATTTAATGGTGAAAACAATCCAAAAGTCCAATATCCAGGCGGCGCAGCTGAGCGGCTCAAAGCTGGTAGCAACTGGCCAACGAACGGACAGCAAGACAGACTGGGACGACAAGGACCCGTCAAAGACACACAAGGGGAATAGAGGACAACCCGGAGACTCAGAAACGTAAAATAAACACACAGAAAAACTCAAATCACGACACAGAGGGTTTTCAGAAAAAGGTGCATCTGGGCTAATGCGTGTTTACTTAATTAGCATCATTTAAAAAAAAGATCAATAATCACATTTATTTTGGAAAGCTCAAGACCTGGGTGCCATGTTGACTCCGAGCCAAGCTTTAATAGGTTTTTGATTTTCATTAACTAGCCCCTGAAGGAATTAAAGAAGGAAGTTTCTGCTTAGAAAACATTTTCACTGCCATAGCTGATGTCCGGCTCACGGCAGAGGAGGTTTTGATCTGGAGCTGGTTTGGTTAAAAAAAACCCCAACAACAACAAAACAAAGAAGCTGGCAAAAAGAACATTTCTTTTAATGTTGATTTACATCATAAAAAAAAAAATCACGATGTAAAATCACCATAATTTTAAACTTACATGAGGATTTAATCCAATTTTCAGACATAAAGATATAAAATCTAATAGAATGTTCAATTTGGACTTCACCCACTAACCTTTGAAGAGATTCACTCAGAGCTACAGAATTTCACAAGGAAAGATTAATTTAAAGAGAGATGAATCTTTCAAAGACATGGGAACATACTCTACGGCTGTTCAATAAATAATATGGAGCTTAGAATAAAAATATATATATATAAAAACCCGAGAAAGTGGTGGAAGTTTAAAATATCTCCGCAGCTCCTTAACAAAAACACAGAGCTTCAAAGCCACCAGCCATAAAACATAAAGTATTAAAACCATGTGCGATGCACTTAAAAGTGAAATACTGATAACACATCAAATCGTCCGCCTGATTTCAGCAACTCAGTCAAAGGCGCCCTGCAGAAACCCGGAGCGTCGACGCAGCCGAGGGAAAACTTTCAAGTACTCAGATTCTGTGTCACCTGATGCTTCAGTGGGATCCTTCAAAAGAAAAGCCGATAGTCCAAGGAACGCCGTCAAACCCGTTCATTACGGTTTTTTAGACAGTTTGCACAACGGCAGGTTTTTTTTGGTTTTTCTATCTCTCCTCTCATGTGACGCCGTTTCACGACATGAAAATGTTTTGCATGTTTTTACTCTGCAGAAAGTGTTTGATAGATGCCAAGACATTAATATTGAAGAAAATCTGAATATGAATTTGCACAGGCATGTCTCAGCAAGTTTACATATTGTTGGGAGTACATATTTTACTGCAATTCAAATTGTCAAGCACGATTACATAAATGCTCCTAACACAGAAGTGCTCTTTCGTGGCCCCGTTAAGGCCTGCACACAATCTAAAACGTTGTCCTGTAGTTAGAAACTGAAACTGAGAGCGAGCCTCAACACATCACAGCTACAGAAGCTGGATTTTGACAGAAAGATGCAATCATTCTTATGGAAAGTTAGGTGAAAGGAAAAAGTTCAGAAGGGGGGGAAGTGATTCTGGAGTTTTTAAAAACTAAGTCAAAGTCACTTGTTCACTCTGTCATATGGCTCTCACTTCCTTTGTTGATGTTTTATTTGTTTTTAAATTGTACTGTTGTTGTCATAAACATGACACGACTCCTGTCATGAACATGGAGTCTTTATGAACGCTGATGGCTGATGTCATGAAATAAATAGACACTCTCAATGCAGAGTTGGCATTTTTAACTTACTTTTAATGCCAGTTTTAAGTCGTTGATGTTTTCTGTATGGAATTAAAATGATGCTTCTATAAGCTTCTGACCCTAATGTTCAAAACTAAAACAAACGCTTCAAGCATTTAAGTCTCATCCATGGCAGTTTAACTGTTTGATGCACGTCTGATGTATTAAAATGTACTTGTCATTGAGGATCATCTGAATATGAGTAATATTGGCGTGAATTTCCCCCTCTCTGCCTCTTCATCGTCAGCAAGCTGCTTCTTTCTCCTGGCTCCCCATTCGTTGCCTTGTTTTTGATCCGATGCACTCGGGCGCATTTATCTCTGTATGTATTATTGATGTTGTTGGGAGAGATGGTGTTGGAACAAGGTCTTCGGGAGCCGTCCAACTTAGATGGATGGCTTTTTTTTTTCCCAGGACTTTTAGTGACTCCTCATGGTGAATTTGACAGTTGTAAACATATGTATGCCACCGCCGAGGCTGAGCCAGCCATCTATTATGAATGCGGAGTAATGCAGGGTGGAAACGAGTCACCTCCAGTGAGGTGCGGGGACTTTATGAAATGTGAAAATGGGACCTCGCGAAAATCTGCCTCACATTACCATGAGTAATACCTGGAGCTCGAAGTGCGAGAACACAATCTCTGTCCGTCTGGGTTTTTAGGGATTTCAGGAAGTCACAACGAAAGGCGTCTCTTAAGAGCACGTCGCCCCGAATATCCGTTCAGAACTGCTGTCCTTTGCTGTTTAATAGCCCAGATCGAATCATTTTCATTTTAAGATGCAAAAATGGCAGCCTAATCATAAACCTTTACATTGCTCCGTTTACGCTGAAAGCTGTTGTCTCAAACTCGTGTTTTCACCCCAGACGAATCGAAGACCTTTCCTTGGGCCGCCTTTGTTGCTGTTTGGGCTCCTGATTTCAGCCCCAGTGAAGCAGTCGACACCACACATGCAGCGTGAAAGCTGCAAAAAAAAAAGTGTTTGTGTTACAGCTGCTGCCTTCGAAACGGATGAGAGCACGATTGGCTGACAGATCCTTTCCTGCTGCAGGAGGTGGCGCACCCTCCCGACGACGACGACGCGGCAGCGTTTCATTCGATTTGGACGGTTTTATCATCCTGCAAAACAGCCCTTAATCAGCATTGGAAATGTCTGCAATATGGCTCTGACAATAATTGGATTATTTTGAGGGAATATTCCATCAATGTTCAATATCCTGTGGTACAGGACTCGTCTTTTACCCAGTGAAACTGAGGGGAGAAGTGAATTGCCTCTAGTGCCGACCTCCTCAATTTCCCCTGCGTTTGCAAGTCAGATCCAACGAGGTGCAGAGAGAGTTTTTATTATTATTAATATTACTATTTGCTTTGGTTAACAAAGATGTCTTACAAAAATAACAAAGCAGGTCATGTATTTTCACTGTAATTTCCTAAAATGTATTCAATCACACTTGATGTAAATGATCATAGCAAAGGTATTAATCTGACTATGTGACTTTTGATGGTCCTAATAAGCACTATATACATTTGATGTATTATTAATATCATTATTGTTAGAGATACATAAGGTAAGAAAATGACGAGGTAAGAAAAAACTCCATGACTTAGTTTTGTTATTCTAATCCTTAGATTGACCTCTTATAATCTGTGATAAAAGTTTTGTTGTTCTTTCCATAATACATTCCAGCCACTTCCTTTTTGTCTATCATCTCAAAAACTAAATCAGTGCAGATTCAACTCCGAGCATGTCCTCTGATAACATTTTGAATGAACAGGCTGTATTTTTGGATAAAATTAGTCTAAGTATTACCAAGTACTTTTGGTCCAGTTTCTGGTGCAAATATCACCGTTAAAACTTGACCGTCTGACTCAAACTCAAGCACTTTGTATTGCCTTGTTGCTGAAAATGTGCTATATAAATAAAATTATCTTTACCTTCCAAGATGAATTTTTTTGACAACACAGAAATTATTTTCTATCTGATCAAAATGGCACCACTGATGAAAACTAAAATGTATAAAGGCCACTAATGATGCCTAAATGTTGACCTTCTTAAGGTAGCTTGAAGTAAGCTAAGCTAGCCTGACTACTGACATCTTTTGTTCAAAATTTGCTTTGTTTCATCATTTCTTCACACTGATGAAAGAGTTGTCGCTCCACTGATATGCTGCAGAGCAGACTGTGGCCGTGAGATCCTTCTCTTCTGGTAAAAAAAAAAGAAAAGAAACAGAAAAAAAGTGTAATGCCTCGGAGAGACGATGAGCAAAATATGTGCACGGTGCAGCGAACCATCTCGTACGTGTCGCCTGCTGTTATGCCGGCCACGATTAATTGAAGTCAACATGTCTGGTTCTTGAAGTTTAAGCACCCGAGTTGTTTTTTTTTTTTCTTTTTTTTGTGCACACCCGATAAAAGGTCACCTCTTTCTAATTTATTTGCCAAAAGGAGAGCATGGAGGGGAACAAGCAAAAAGGCAAGAGATTTAATCAGTGTTACTCCGACGCCGACACCTGGTTCCGCCTTGCTGAGCAGCCTGCTTCACAACGGCACACACACACGCACACACACGCACAGACACGCACATCCAAATGTGGGCAGCAGAGCGGGACTAATGATCAATGAGGCTGACAAGAAAAACTCAAATCATAACACGCAGACAAGTTTCGTTGACAAACATTTCATTGATTGAGTCGCTTTCAAGCAAAGCGTAAGGCTTTGTCCCACGGAGCCGGGTCTGTTTAAACAAAAGGTACGACAGGAGTTCATTTGGATTCAGGAAGGAGAGTAGCTCAGCCAGACAGGATCAAGTAGCGAAAGCAATAAGGGGAGTTATTGATCCATTTATTTGAACAAACTTTCCTGGTGCAGGGAGTGAATCCGGCCTTCGTTGGTGTTTGGAATTCCCATAATGTCTGCAGGAACTTGGCTACAGACTAAGCTAATGATGCATCTTGGTCCTACTTCCTGGTCTGCAGTTTTACATTGCTGCTGCTGCTGCTGCTGCTGCTACTGCTGCTGTTGCAAATTTTGACATGCAAAAGCAATTTCACACATTTTAAAATACGTGTAACATGTAGGTTCACTGGTAAGATCTTTGATTCTCTTTCCTTGCTGGTTTATCTTCATCAGATTTCACGGCTGCACAGTTTTGAATGGGAACGTTAAATCTGAATGCACAAATTTAGTCAGCACAGCTGATTTTGACTTAATTTTTGCACGTGGCAAATTCACAACAAACATAATCTCAAGACCTTTTTTGAAGAAAAGTAGGTTCAACACAATTCAATCGCAATTTCAACCAGTTATCAATGAGGAAAATGTCATAATAAGATGGAACTTTTTCTTCTTTTTTGTAAAATTTTGGTTTCCCTTTCAGACATTTTGTGCGTCCTTCACTGCAAAAAACCCACAAAATCTTTCAGAGTGTTTATATGCAAATATGTTAGCATACTTGACATAAGACAAAACTACCTTACATGTAAACTATTCAGCATAAACAGACACGCTGCTGTGTGACGTCACAAGATCCCACCGCCATGTTCCTGCTGGAGGCCAAAAAGCTGCTTTTAGATGACAAGTTGTCAACATAACATGCTAATTCTTAAATGTGCTCCTGATATGTAAAACTCTGACAACTATATGACATGGTCAGGAAAAAGTTTTAATTAAAAAGAAAGCTCTCTAATAGGCAATGTCACACAAGGAAGCATCAGGCCCGAGGCGTTGCATCAAACTACATCCTCCAATTAACTCCGATGTTCTGAATTATCCTCAGACAGAAGCTTGCAATGTCACAGATCAATAGTGATCAATTGTGAACTGGTATCTTACCGTAACTGAACATAAATATAGTAGTGGAAAAATGTATCTCCAAAGAACTCATTCATCTGGCATTAAACAAAGAAATATGATAGTAATATTAACTGGAAAAGTAAACAAAGATCATGTGTTTTTTAAAAAAAAAATTTTTTATATGGTGTATGCAAATATGTCGTTTAAACTGAACAGAAATATCCTAATTATATCCACTCCAGATGACTGCATCTGAATCAACCCGTGACAAACATGCACATATACAATCTAAAGAAAAGGAGCAGTCAGTGCAACAAATTGGCTTTAACACTTTCTAACAGCGAACAGGTTTAAATAAACATCATTTTCTGCAAAATGTAGAAGAAATGAACCAATCCTTCTCCTGTGACTGCCTGGTCCAGAGACGGCCAACTCAAGAAACCGCAAATTATCAAGTCAAAACACCATCCAGTCGCATCAACCACGTCTTACTTTATGTCGTTGCTCTGTGGTGTATATCTGATGTGTTGCTGTGCTTGTTTTCTTGACAACATAGGGATAAAGAGCTTAAAGGACATCAATGTTGAGCTTTAATTTGAGCTCGCGGCCAAAAGACAAAATCTTACCAATTATTTTGATCAAGTTTGTACTGCAGATTTCTTGCTATGCTTGAAATAAGACAAAATTAAAAGAAGCAACTCTGCAAGACACAGGAGCTTGTTTTAAATCAATAATGTCTTTGTATTGATGAAGAGGTATTAATTCCCTTTGGAAGATTATTTCTCTTATAACAAGGCATTTTTGTGATAAGTGAAATGATCTTTAATGTTGACGTATTTTTCCGTCAATATTAAGAAAGTAACGTAAAACAAGCTCCTACGTTTTCCTGAAAAGTCACTTTAGTTTCATAGAAAATATTTGGCATTTTTTGCCCCATGTTAAATAATTGGTTAAAAAATATCTAGAGGCACAGCCACCAATTGTTCAATTGAAATGTCTTTTGATTAAAAAAAAAATACAAATAAAAATCAGGTTTCTACACACTAACAAATAAACCTTTTGGAAGAAATGTAAAGCCACAGGGTCAAAAGTTTTCAGTTTAATACATTCTATATATATATATATTTTTTTTATTGCCTGTTATTCTTTTTAAAGGTCTTTCCTTCCTCCTTATTGTGCTTTTTGTATATTCTATTATGTTATTTGGCCCAGTTGCACAGCACATTGGTCAACTTTAGTTCAGTTTAAAGTGCCGCATCAACAAAATTGACTCCGGACTGGAAATAAATTGTCGTCTCCCGACTCTTGACAATGTTTAGTGGATGCATTCATCTGCCCACTGCCTCCTCCCCTCGCAGAGCTTGCCACTTTGCAACAATGTCACCGCATTCTCCCGCCTTTGCTTGCCCTGGTGATTGCTACAGGGCTTACTGGAGATTTGTTGCCTGGAAGCCAACCGTTCCCCAGCACCTTGTGTCGCTTTCATACGGAGTCTTTGCTTTCAAAAGTACGGAGGGCATGCACCAGGATGGTGCATAAAAGAAAATCTACACCCGTGTAATTACGAAAGGTGAATACAAAACAAAAAAAAAGGTTATTTTCTAATGTAAAAAAAAACAACAATGATTGCATCACGGAAGAGTGCAAAACACAAAGTTTTTGCAAGTAGTTTGATTCTGCTGCTTTTTATGTTTTCATAATGGAAAGCACTTTAAAATGCCATGTTGCTGAAATGTGCTGGGCAAATAAACTACCGATTAACTGGCTGGTAGCGCAGACGTCTTAGTCCACTTGAAATAAAACAAAACTAACCTACGAGTCACTTTTCACCCAGATGCAGCAGATGTGTTAAATCAACAGCGTGTCGAGCCTGCTTGGTCTTCCTCAGAATTGGTGTTAATTTAATTTAACACTCTCAGAATTACTGAGAAATTTGAACATTTGAAATCATAAAAACAACTCAGCGTCTTGTTGAAATATCTCCGAAAAAGTTAAATGAACACCAATTCTGAGAAGGACCAAAAATATTGTAAATATTGATGCGAAAGTCCTCGTTCCACTGACAGATTTCATAAACTCATAGCATGACATTTTTTACATTCTCCCAGTGGAGTTGGTGCTTTTTCCACAGTATTGTGTAATTTTTATCTAGAAACCAGACCCAAAATGCTAAGTGGGGCTTTTCTTTTCGTCTCTTTTGCGGCGAAAGCGAACAGAAACACACCACAAAGTCACATTTTGCTCAGCCAGTCCCACATTCTCAGACAATCCGCTGTCACCCGCCATTTTCCACTGTCATGAACATCCATCTGGGATGAATTGATTGAGCCCTCAAATGGTATTGGCAGCTCGTCTCGCAGATGCGAGCGTTAAATCTTGAAATAAAGCTTCGCGGAGAAACCATCAAGCATCGTCTCTTTTCTCGGCAGTCACTGCAGGCAGCCTCACATCAGCGTGATTGAAGGAACCAGCGGTGGAGAAAAATGACATGCCATGCTGCCCGGGGGGAGGGGGGGAGGAGGGACGGAGATGCCCTTCATGGATTACAGTACGGCAAATCGAGTTATTATCTATGACCACTGCATTCTGTTATTCCTCCCCCGCCTCCCGCCTTGTTTTGACTCGCGCTCTGACGAGGAGGGGAGCCGTATGGGGAGCCGTATTTCACCTCGGTATTTGCATACGGCCGTAATAATCCTCGACACATTCGTTTTGATTTTCCAGTGTTTACGATGAGGGGCTTTAGCGGTACCCGGTGCAGGTGGAGGGTTATGAATAAATTAAGACGCGGAAGGATGGTGGAGTCCTCCTACTCAGAGGTCACGTGTATCTCTCTGCCACTTAAAAAAAAACACACACACACGCACACACACACACACACACACACACACACACACACACACACACACACACACACACAGTGTGTTGAGGAACACGGTGGGAGAGTGCATGGAGTCTGCTCGCGGAAGGAGCGGCTGTAAATGGGCAGCCATTGGGGAGAGCCTGAATTATTCATGGCTCCCGTTTTTGTTTTGCAACACAACAAAACAAAAGGAAAACGACGTCGGTAACAAGTTTCCGCAGCGTCTCCGCACCACAGATCTTCATCCCGCTTCGATTCAATTTATCTGATCGATCGAGCCGTCGATCAGCAGCTGCGCGATCCAGGATGTCGGTTGCGCTTTTATCGACATTTTTGGGAAGTTTTACTCCGATAAATCACCTTCCCGCAGAACGGGATGCATCTAACGTATCTACTTCTGCAGGTGCAGCGTCTCATTGACACTGATCCCAGCATGAAACATTAAATCTGGCACTTTTCAAAGACGTCCTACAAAGAGACAGTTCATTTGTTCCTCTGCGCTACAAGGACAGTTGAACATATGAATTACCTCTTCTGGATGTGCAGTGACTGACAGACATGCTAATCATGACTTTCAATTGTGTCTGTATTCACATTTTGGCAGCCAAACATCAAGGTAATAAGTAGATGTATATATAAATATTCATTCTGTCTTGGTGAAACACTTGGTGAGAAAAAAGTACTTCGGTGCCAACATGGCGTTAGCGTATTTAAATCTTGTTTTAAATGCAAGGGTTTCATTTGATAATAACGCCGTCCAAAACGCCACCTGAACTCTGTATACAGCGTATGGCGTCAAGTGGAAAGGAGCCACGGCGCAGGAGAATGCATCCAGATGGGATCGGTGAGTCACGGCACGCTAAAGCCCTTTTCACACTTCAGTTATTGGCTTGAAGAGAACGTCCTTGTGAACCCGGTGGGGTTCCTCTTTCGTAACTCGCAAAGACCCAACACAGGCAAGGCTGAGTGACGTCACTGTGGGCTTACACACAAGCAGCAAGCATAAAGGAAGGATTTTTGTGACTGGCGCTCAGCGTCACCTGCCGCCGCCGCCGACCCGCTCTCGTCGCCTCATACATTTCTCGGCAGTGGATCGTCTTCAAACCCTCCTCTGTGCCTTCGCCCGACAAACCGACACGCCTCAGCTAGAGAGAGTCGATGCGAAAGTTGATCAGATCTGCCAATCAGAGCTTTGACTGTCACTGCTGTGTCATGAGCGTAAAGGTCAAATGATCTAGTCTTTATTTATTTATTTATTTTATGAAATCAGGTGAGTTTGCTCTCGTACGGTAAAATATTCACAGCTGTATCTCTCCCACGTTGGCTACAAGGACGCGTTCCTACAAATTTGGCAGCGGAAAGAATATTAATGTCTGCCAAAGCACCAGAGGAGTAGATGCCACCGGGAGTATAATTTGAAGCGACACAAACAAAAGAATTACACCAAACAACGTCAGCTTTGTTAGTCAGGATCCCAGAAAAAAAATAAACAAACAAAAAAAAACAACAAAGAATTGAGATGGGGGTTTTTTTTCGGTTTGTTTAATTAATTCCCATGCAAGTGAACACACTCCTCTCCCTGAACCAAGGCATTTTTAACAAGATACTTAGTAAAGAAAAGAATTTAAAAAAGCATTTGTTGTCCCGCAGCATGACGTTCTCATAAAGGAAATATCCAAAACATTTTTGGGCTGGGATTTAATGATTGGTGTTCCTATGACACGAACTGAATTACGATTCTTGATTGTGTTTGTTAGTGCCGTCCCACGTTGAGTCAAAGTCTCATCTGCAGAAAACCTATTGGAGTCAGACAAGGTTAAACTCATCAGCTTTTTCTAATAAGTTCCACTTTCGCTTATGAGGAACGTCTGGACTCATTGCCGATGCTCTTCCTTCAACGTCATTCTGAGGTGAATGTTCACCGAATACCCAAAATGTTGGAAGTACATAAACAAATGCCATTGAAAGCACAGGGACACGACACAAAGCCAGAGCCGGTCATATTTTTTTCTCATTTTAAAGTTGTTCGTTCTATTTCAACAAAGCACGGAGAATTTATGATGTTGGTCGTTTTAGTCAGTATGCTGCAGTCATTCTCCTGTTTTATTGTTTTTCCGTTTGGAAACATAACACCTTTATTGCTTGGAAAGTTTTCTGAAAACTATATTACATAATTTCATAAATCCCAAAAAACCCTCCCCCAAAATTTAGTGAATTTAAATACGCTTCAGAAATGTGGACATTTCAAAACTATTTTGTAAACTAATTCTATCTTTTAAAGACACTTTATTTCAAAATCAAAGCAATTTAGTTATGAAATTCCTCCTACCTTCAGCGGGTAATAAATCAGCAGGACACACTTTGCCAAACGGCAAGCTGAATTATTTCCTACGACAAAAGTAATTTAAAGTTGCAGTATGTAACTTTTACAAACATCAGTCACTTACACGAGAGTGATTGACAGCACTGGTTCTGATTGGTTGTTTCTGACTTTGTAGGGCCACAATCAGGAGGAGGAGCTCCATTTTTATCCATCTCATACTATGTTTTTTTTTTTAAAGTCCCTTTGCCAATAAAGCAGGTCTATACCTTTATTTTGTAAAACTAACTAAAGACTTTTTTGTTGTAGTTTGTTTTACTCTGGCATGTCAATTCAGCCTATGCGTGGCTGCATGTCTAAAATTCTCTTCTTCTCTGTGTCGTGCAGAGCGTTTCGCTGACTGGATGTGCATCTCTCGCCAGCGGAAACGGAGAAAACATCCACGACGGCCATTTAGGAGGAAAAAAAAAAAAAAAGCACAAGAAAAGAAATGTGTTTTTGTAAAAGCATTCAGGGTGGTGAAGATGGTTACTTTGTCGCCCGTCGCTGCTGGGTTAGCGTTAGCGGTGCGTGGGGAAGCAAGAACGTGGAAAAGAAACTCTCGTCATTGCCTTCTATCACTTTCATTGTTTTGTGTCATCCCCTGGGACTGAAATGAAGCGTAACATTCCAGGTAATAAAAAGACCAACCACCCCACCCCTCATCCCCCCGCCACCCGCAAAGAGATTTGAACTGAAATGAAAAGAAAAGCTCAGACGGTTTGCAGATTTTTTTCCTTTTTTTTTTTTTTTCTCATCTCCATCTTCAGTGTGATTTACCAAACAACATCTCACACAGTTCAAAGCTTTCAGTTAGGGATCAAAAGCAGAAATTATTTTGAGGCTTAAAGAAACAACTCGGCGCGGCGTCTCGGAGTGAATTCTTGCTTCGCAGCACTTTAAAGTTCCTCGCCATCGGGGTGCTGAGCCCAACAGGGACGAGGTGGATAACGTGGCACAGCCGCGGCCGGCCGTTTAAATGACACCTGGAACGTAAAACGATGCCTCCAGAGAGACACGGACACGGCGGCTCCAAAGTCCCCTCGCATTAACTCGGGTGGCACGACGGTTTGTACGCATGTGAATAATCACACGTTGTCCTACGGTGATTGAAAAGAGATTTGGCTCGTGCCTCCTCTGTTCTGACAGCCCTTTTTCTTCTGTCTGAAACCCATTTCTCTTTTCCTCATCACTTCCCTCCGTCTATGCTTCGCCGGATGTCATTTCTGATTTCGACAAAGATGTCCGCTGTTTTTATTCCGCGCCATGCGACAGCAGCCACCGCCGCCGCTGAATAAAAGCAATAATGGCATGCCGCACGACAAAAAAAAAACACAACATAAGCCCCACGTCTGGCGGTGTGTGGAGATGGAAGAGCTGGAGGAACGAAGGTCACCTCCCGCAGTCCCAATAAAATTCTACAGTGTATTCAGGTGCTTAGGGAAACTTTGACAAAAACAAAAAAATGTTTAGGAAACAATTGGCAACACCAAATCTACTTTTCAGTTAAAAATGTGTCTAATCCATCTTTAAGTTCTCCATAAGCATCTAAGATTTACAAACAGTCTGAAATTGTAGCCGATATCTAAAGCTAAGCATTTATTAGCAAAGACCGGCGAAAAATGGGTGAAAAAACAAAGACGTAGCTAAGAGTTAGCTGTGAGGCGTAAGAAGTCTAAAAAGGCAAGGAGGCAGAATCCAACACGACGACTTGCAAAACGATCCACACCTCTTGCACTTCGTCAAGTTCCAACTTAAATGTTAAAGTACTTTTTTATTGGGCCTTTAGGTCACAAAGAACACAATGAGGCCTCAATAAAACACATCGTATTCTGTGGTCGTGAGGTGACAAAGGAGTGAAAACGTTGGTTTGGATGTGGAACAGTAATATTTCAGCCGGTGCATCGCTGAGTGAGGAGATGTTCTGTGATTTCAAGTGTGTCTGCTGGTTCACAGATCTCAGTCGTTCCACTTGTCTCGCTCGGCTCTTTGTTTTGACAGCAATATAGTTTGCGATCAATTCTGGCTTCAGAAACAAACAGTGAGCACGTCGATAAATATCCAAGCTGCTGTTGTCGGTCGTCAGCCGGTCAAACTTAAATATACTGCGTTAATTGGTCATTAGGGATCCAATGAGGTTCGACACGTAAAACTTCATCCGATTACTTGTGACCAATTAACACGTTTTTTTAAGGTTAAAGCGACGCTCTCTTTTTTTTCAGTGCACAAATCACTGCTTTCTGATTCTCACAGATATAAAATCGCAGTCAAAGGCTTTTTATCAACACTCTAACGTCTCACCGCGGACTCTGATCTGCATGAACGTTGCCGTCCTGAAGAGCTAAAGCTGCTAGCATATTTCTAAGAGCAGCAGCTGAGGTGTCACATCACAAGCGACACCTCAAGTCAATGTTATGCTATGGGAAGCTGCAGGTCTGTTCATAAAGCACAGGTCTTAGCATGCAGTTACGCAACCTTGAAAGAATTACTAAGTTTGACAATGTAGTAATAAAGTCGGGAGCTCCCAGGAGGAAAATGTCTTCATTTCTCTTTGTATCCGCAGTGAAAACGATTCACCTTTCTCCTGCTGAACGAGGATCCAAAAGGATTAAAATCCCATTTCCCCGTTTGTCTTTTTTTCGCGAGGCGTACCAAGTCTGGCTGGACTGTGCAAACGGAGGCGAGCTTGCTCACCTCTTCAAGGTAAAAAGTGGCTCATTACAGGGATCAGTTTTCTGCCCTCTTTGTAGTTTCTCGTCGGGCCGCTGGCTCTGATAAACCGCATGAATCGGCGCTCTTTAATAATGACATATGAGAGCAGGTCTGGGGACGGTGGCAGGTTCAGAGGACGGGGTCCTGAGGGAGGAGAGGCAGGAGATGGATTAAAAAAAAAAAAAAAAAGTCATTTAAAAACCTGTGATGGGAGCACAAGTAAAAGAACCTTGAGCTGTTAATAATATTAATAATATTGACTATTGACCTCCATTTCCCTGTATTTACTTATAACTGAGTGAGTCGTAACTTACACTAATAACAGAACCGAGGAGCAAAGAAGTTAAAAAGCAAACCTTGTTTGTAACACAGCTATTGACGCAGAACTGGTCACGTTTCCTGTTTTTGTTCAACCCTACAAGATCTAGGTTTCAATTCTCCAAACGTTGTCATCCTAGAGAGCCTAAGCCGCTAGAATGGTTTTGCTTCATTCAATATATATTTTAATTCTTTCCATGTCCTGTGAGTGAACACATTTGCCAATTTATCCATAACAGCTTGAACTTTCAATATCTAAGAAGCAAGTTTCGCAATTTACAGTCTATTAAAAGCCTGTAAGAGCGCCCCTCAGATGAATTTACCATAGCAACCAGAGGTTGGCTGGAAAGCACAACGTCTCCCTTTTCAAAGACCATTGGAATTTTTCAGACAGCGCAACGTGTGGCGGGATTACGGTACTGCACATTCGTCTGTGTCATTGCTGAAGGAATAATGTTATCACAGTCATGCTTCTGGAACAACAGCAGTTTTTTGTTGTTTTTTTTTTGGTCATATTTTGTATTTCTCCCAATAAGCAAAACATAAATATTTGAAAGCATTCAGGACCTGCTAATTTACAGCTGATTAATAAATATTAAAGCAATATTGCATAAAATACCTAAAATTAACTTCTGCTTCGCTGCTTATCAT
Organism: Poeciliopsis turneri; assembly: GCA_922788865.1. NCBI lineage: Eukaryota > Metazoa > Chordata > Actinopteri > Cyprinodontiformes > Poeciliidae > Poeciliopsis > Poeciliopsis turneri. The sequence continues at coordinate 1,163,196 of CAKLNU010001078.1, forward strand.
CGTTTATACAGTACTTTGCCTGTAGCTGCTTCATTATATTAATAAATATGTTAATTTATTGGATTCTGTACAGACAACACTGGATTCTTTTATAACCTCGGGTAATTCTCATGACGCTTTTGTTAAGTTTTGGAGAATGGGAAGTTAAATAGGCATTTTAGTGTCCTAAAGCAGCCACACTAATTCAATTCAATTTTTTTTTTTTTTTCTTTTTGCTGTAACCTTCAATTTTTAATTCACATTTCTCTTTTGACTCGAAAACCACTTTGCTTAAAAAGTTGGATACAAGCAGAAATGATAAAGCTATTTCTCCAGCTGACCGCTGTGATGCTGGACATGAATCTGTCATATTCTCCATGAGGTCCATGTGTGAGAAAACATGATGTCATTCAGTATAAATAGATTATTAAACGGGAGTTAAATATGCAATTCTTAAGAGTCGTCAAAGAGAAAAGAAAGTTGATATACACTTCAGCAGTTTTACAGTCTTTATTATTCCATTTGAAATCATAAGTTTATTAGAAAGCTACATTTTTTCCCCCATTTGGAGTTGCCCTCATTTTTAAACTGAACCCTAGTTTTTTTTTTATTTTTTTTATTTATATATTTGAACCAGTCTCATATCTTAGGGAAAGCAAGAACTTATTCAATATTCATGACAGGCTAAATTTTTAGGGATTTTCTCCTACTGAAAATATATACATACTAAAAGTTTCCCATTATTTCTCAAATTAAAGAAGTGAGCGAGAGAAAAAAGAAATAAAACAAAAAATTAAACTGCCAATGATCACTTATGGGTGAATTAGCTGCTTATATTTTGAACCAACTGTAGTCAGTAAATTGATAAAAAAGCAGGGTGCAGCATCCATTTAAAGAACCATAATTAACATGTAATTACACTGTGAACATTACAGGAAACCATTCAGTTGCCATTAGTCTAAGTGAGTATCTGCTACTGTAAGCTATTGTCTTAAAGTCTACTAATTACCTACTCAGCATTTACCAGTGAAGCACTGCTGCATGTTTACATGCTAAACATGGCGCTATGAAAGATATTTCATTAAGCCAGTTTTAGTAGTACGGGCTAAAATGATTTCAGTTTGTGCTTTTTAAATGTAAACAAAAAGGAAACAAGAGTTTGACTGTTCCAAGTCCTCAAGACCCAAATAAACAAAAAGCCGTGACAACAGCTGTTTTCACACGAGAATCGAAAAGCTAGAGTGGGTTTTTTTGTTTGCTTGTTTGTTTGTTTTGTCTCGTTTGTTTTGTTTTGTTTTTTGGAGCTGCCCATTAGACAGGCTCTTCAGAGCAAGAGATTTTGTGGCGCAGATGTGCTCTGAAAGCTAGCTACGTAAATGAGGTGTTGTATGGTAATGGATCTCCTGAGTGCACAGGAGACGGGCCGTGATGCAAAAAGCATGAAAATCACTGTTTATTTCTTTACAACAAGCCGTCAAGAGTGTGGGTTGAGGCTGACTGATGACTGTGTTTGTGTTGATCAGCGCGCAGACAGGAGGCGCGTCTGCGGAAGCAAATAAATAAATAAAGAAATTAAAAAAGAAATTGGAAAGAAACACAACAGGACACTAACAAGAAAAACAATACTGGAGAATAATATCTCCTGATTTCAGGAAGTTGAAAGTGAACCTTTACAGACAGAAGAAGCAGCAGCCGACCAGCTTCCAAATTATGAATTCACACCATTTTCAAACTATGAACATGTTTAAAATTTGAGCCAAAAAAAAAACAAAAAAACAAAGAGATTTAGGAAAGATGCCATGATGGATAAATGTTGATAATCTTGTCATTTACCTTTATCTTACCACTTTTATCGAGCACAGACTTTCTGCTTGATATTGGAGGAATTATTAAAACTCTGAAAACGATTTACATTTTTGACAATGAGAAGCTTCTATGCCATCGCTGCTCTACAGAGCTGCTCCGGTCTACGCTGATGCGAGCCTCTGTTTAACTTGCGGATGCAAAATTCAGACTAGACAGTAGAAGGTCACGAGCGCAACCGAGTCCATTAGCACAAACGGGAACATCCCCAGCAAGTGAACTTAAGGTGAACTCCGCTTCGTTAATTAGTTGCGCCGTTGAGATCCTTTTCCTGTGCGGTCGCAGCTTTTAAGGAAACCTGACAAACGTATCTTCATCAAGATCTCAAATGTAGCAAGATGTCAAAGGTGCCAAAATGCTGCTGGACGCAGTTCATTACTGAGTGAGAGCAACACTGACAAGTTAAAAAAATACTAATAAAAGAAGGGGTGGGTGGAAACAAAGATTTCATGACCGCTGCCCGGCTGGTGTTTGATTCGACGCCACATGCTGAAATCTTTTGTGTGGAAAATAATTCAAAGAACCAGGTACTCCGCTGATGCCGTTAAATTGCCACGTCTTCTTTCGTCCATTTCCAGGCGAGTTCAGTAGCTAATTCCACGGTTTTGCCTTTAAGGACTTTTGGTCGCTGCCCGTAATGTGGATTATTACTTTTCTATTTACCGTTGCAGCTGCTCTGAGCTGCTGGTCTGTGCACTGCTAAAGTAACAGGCGCTCCTCTTTTGCAAGCCGAGCGTCCTGCAGGACTGCCGGCTAAGAGCAACGAAAAAAAAAAAAAAAAAATCAATCTCCTCTCAGAGAGCTGCGTTATGTAAAGCCCAGCAACCTGACGAGGGTCGGGTTTATGAAAAACACCAAATGTGTTATTCCTGAGGTCTTTGAACGCTTTTCTGCATTTGCATTTTCAAAGAACAGCAATGCGCTGGCTAGTCTGCACCAATGCATCCCTGACACACACAGACATACACACACCAAAGTGCTATGGCCTGTGTCTTCCAACTCCTACCACCCTCAACAGTAACGTTGTCAGTGATGTGAGGGGTCTATCTGGTGGATTGGACAATCTTTGATCCCAACATGCAAAGTGAGCCTTTGCTACTCAAGACCCTGTCGTTGTTTCATCACTCTTCCTTCCTTGGGTCTTTTATTTCTTCTTTTTTTTTAAATACTGGCCTGCTGCAGCCTGGCAACAGCCAAGTTGGCCTCTGTCAAATTCTAGGATATCCTAAAACTTGCCCGTTCATCCTGCTCCTAACCCATCGACTTTGAGGATAAAAGTTAACTTTCTGACCAACATACCGCTAAAGCTTGCAGTCCAATGATGTGCAGTCAAGAGGAGGCAGGTGATCCTAAAAGCTGCTAAAACTTTCTGTCATCTGGTCCCTATAGTACACAGTTTTAACACCGAGTGTAAATTTTAAATTACCAATTGACCCAGAATGCTTCCCCCCCCAGAGGTACCAGAAGAAACTCACAGGCACAAACATGTCAATATGAGCAGCTGTCTGCCTTACAGGCCGTCCAAACCACTGCGGCTCCTCAAAGTGCAGCACACAATTCATTTACGCAGCAATCGCACTGCGGGGCGGCCATGCAGCACGGACGAACGACAGCGACAGCATCACATTTAGAAGGCGAAATGCGTCCGAATGTGTTTCGTCTTTATGCATTTGTGTGATGAAAACTTTATCAAGCTGTTCTCTCTTGGCCGTTGTTTGCCAAAGCTAACTCGGGTCGTTTTTACGCGAGCACTGTGTGCAACACACATTTACTCTGTGGCTGGCGGCGTGGAATGCAGAATTCCACGTCACAGGGTCTGTTTTCCATATTGAGATAAGGAATAAAGAAAATGATGAAAAGCTAAGCCACTAACACACTATAATAATGACTAAACATCAGAATCTACTAAAATACAAGTTCAACCCAAAATGGCACAGAACTCAAGACCACAACAGAACCAATGTTCTTCATATCATGGCTAATTCTTTCTTTCTTATAACAAGGAGTTGTTGTTTTCCTTCTTCCTATTCCACTTTATTCTGCAGGATTAGGCTATTTAGAAGTAAATTATTACAATTTTCTTCATTAGACAACTGGTAAAAAAAAAAAAACACTTCTGTCGTTAAGAACAGGTCTGTCAGACGATTAGCATAAAGTGAAACAAAAATGATCAGCCTGGTAACGCAAAAAAAACCTTTTCCCTCACAAGTCTGCGAAAGGTGACAAGTTGAGCCCACTGCTGCTTTTTCATGACATTTTGACGAGACTGTGAGCGCAGGTCCGTAAAGCAACTAAGTCGAACATTTTTTTTTGCTGCCATTACGGGCGCGACCGTTCGCTAAGCCAGGTAAGAGAGAATTGGTTTAATCACAAACTGTATTGAAATGAAAGAGAAAGGAAAAAAAATTGGTAAACGGTAAGAGGAAAAAAATAATAAAAAATCTCCAAAGTGATGTCACGCCGAGAAGACTTATTTTCCCCTCGCAGAAGTACATTTATGAAAAACTTGTCATTAAGAATACCCAGCTGTTCCATTTTCTAAGAGGTGATAAAGTGCTCATGCAAGACTTTTAACAAAGGGAGCACACACGAGGCTGCCGGTTCACGCTGAGTTTCTGTCATTTGAGAGTTCAGCAGTCTGTCGAAGCAGCTATTATTAATCTGCAAACAAAACACGAGGACAACTCGCTCGTCTTTGCGAATACATCCGGCGCATCGGAGACATTTGCGGGCCCTGCAAGCGAGCCTCAGAAACCGTTCCTTCGATTAACTTTAATAATTTCTTACCGTACGCGGAAAATTCCTTTACCGATCCGTGACCTTTAACCGCGCGTCTTCTAGATGTGCTGCAATTGACACGTTTATCGAGGCATCTTACTGTATGCGCGCCTGCTCCATGCTTGTGTTCACACGCAGCCCCGGGTGTTTTTCTGCTCTCCGTCACAGGGTCTGTTTTCCATATTGAGATAAGGAATTAAATCTGCAGGAGCAGAGGACTGCTGGGGCTGCTGCAGGGAGGCGAGGCAGCCGCTCCGATAATGGAGCCGACTCCCATTGAGCGGGGCCGTGAGGCAGTCAGCGGTGGCGCCGGGCCAGCCCAGACTCAGTGAGAGGAAGGCTGACGTAGTCGCCTCGCACAGGCCCCTTTCTCTTCCTCTCCCAGAGGCCGGAGCGAAAAACGCTTCGTTTGCCCTCTGCGGCTCCGTTTGAGTTCGGAAACGTGGGAGCCGAGGCACTGAAAATGGCGGGAACCGGAGGCTTTGGCTAGCTCCGGTGATAAATGGGGTATTCAATCCCCGAGGGCGATTGATCGTGTCGAAGGATAGTAGGGGTTAAAGTCTTTCTGATCTGCATAATGGCAACTGAAAAAAATAAAATAAAAATCACATCCTGTTTCATGTTGGGAGTCTGAATTTCTGGTTATATAATAGGTTAAATGTAATTCATGTTAGGGAACTCACCCGAACACTGGCCGGTGGTGGATGCCGGGTTCTCTTCAGAGCCGTCTGCAGGGAGAAATAACAGGTCAGTGTTAATGTGACCTGTTGCATTAACACAACAGAAAATGGCGTCTTCTGTTGAGTATTCATTGCTCAATCAACGTCATCACAATGCAATACTTGTATTGTGAATTTTGTCCCTGAAAATTAAGCAAAGTATAAAAAAAAAAACTAAAGGCACCACTACAGGTAATAAAAACTACACTAAAACCAAACAATATTTAACTAATAAAAACTGTTAAACACTCTAAAAAACTAACTAATACTGACTGAATTACACAAACAAAAAGTCACGACGAAATAAAACACCATAATAAAAAATCCAAAACTGTTATAACCCTGGCTTTTCAGGTTTTTATATGCTTTTCTAATATTTTGATTCACTAGCATAATTACCTTGAATGCTATCGATAGCTTGGGGCTAGTTTCTCCCCAGAGACATAAAGTCTTCTGTCATAGCAAACAGATGCAGTGAAATGATTTAATGAATACTGATGCAAACTATTATGAGTTTTGCATGCTTTTTCTGTGATGTTTATTAAAAAAAAGGCAGTTATGTTATTAGCTTGTCACAGACAAAAATCCATAAAATTAAAATGATATTACACAGGCTAAGTTGGATGCAGTTCAGTGACGTCTGTTTCAGTGGAATCCATCATGACAGAGCAAAAGCAAAAAAAAAAAAAAATAATTAATTCTCGACTTTGAATCAGTCTCCCTTTCCTTCCCTTTATTCACTTTATAAAATAGTAGATCAGATCATTAATAAAGTGAATAATAACAACCGCTCTCATTCTGTCAGCCTGTCAAAATTGCAGACCAACCCTTCAATCATCCAATGAGCGGCATGACGGTATAAAGCCCAGCACGCAAACCACTGAGTGTAAAAGTTTATATGTAGGTTCAGGCAATGAAATGAGTGTCATAAAACAGCTACTCTCTTTGCTGCAGAGGAACAACGTGCATTTACAGCCCAGGAAGTAAATAACCTGCTCTACATTTAGTGGCACCCTTGGTAAAGATGTCTGAAAGGGTTTGACATTATATGAGCCTTTATATCAGTAGACATTGTGACACTGAAAGATTGAGAAAAATCCAAACTTTTATTTGCATACATTTACTCGGTGAGGAAAAAACAATCGGTGTCTATTCCAGGGTTTTGCAACCTGTGGCTCTTTGGACCTTCCAAAATAGTAATTCCACTAAAATTACATAAATAGAACCAATGCAGATTTTAGCAGTTTGTAATCTACCACAGCGGTGGGAGACTAGCTGGTTTAAGAGTTGGTGTGTAGGTCGTTTTTTTATTTTTTTAACAGAACCGAAACAAAACCAAATTCTGCAGCACATTTACATGTTATGATTGTCAAAGTCAAGCTAGCATAACCGACCTACTTCCCTCTCACAGTTTTTTTAATTACAACTTTTTTCTGACCTTGTTATCCAGCTGTAGTGTTGACAGTAAGTAGCACAGCACTGTCTCCCTTTTGCTTTTATATATCATATCTTGCGCACATTTAGCACATTATGCTGACACCTTGACGGCTGAAACCAAATCGTAGTCATCGCAGTTTTTTTGCCCTCTGGCATGGAGATGGGGGGGGGGTCGAGATCTTCTGCGTTTTTATGTAATTCCTTGGTTCTATCTTAAAGAACTGACCAGCCAAGAAAGAAATTAGAAACAATTTGCCACAACCAATTTCACCCGATCAGTTTTTGGCGCAACACCTGGTTTGCTCCTGCTGTCGGCACCTGCACCAGACCAGGTGCTCGTTCTTGCGAGGCTTGTGAAAAATTACAGTTTGGTGAGGAACGGAAATGTTTCTTTTTTTTTTTTCTGTTATATCATGAAACAGGAAATTTAAAGGAAAATGTTAGTATGGGGAGGACAACGGGGAAGAGGGGGAAAATACTGTAGTTTCCCAGCAGCACAAGAAGACCTGACACGTATGGTGTAGATATTTATCAAAAAAACTGAAGTTGACTTTTCACAACAGGTTTACATGTAACATCTGCGACCCTAAAATGTTATTTAGCTGTACTGAGGTCAAAGGTTGGATGGTAAAAGGTTGCAGGCCAAAAACTAACAGTTGTTAACAACATGTAGAGTCGTAGTTGATCTTGTCTGTGATTCATAATGCTCTCTGCTAAATTTACTAATATGATACTTTCAGTGATTTCCCTCCTTCTCCACCAGTCGGCTGTAAACAGAAATCAAATAACTAAAATATTTTGGACCTTCAATTGAGAGAAAGGCTGTTTTAAAGTGACCGAATTATCAAGTTGACAAATCGAACTCTCCTGTCACAAGACTCCATCCAAAATACACTAAAAACTACTAACCCTCTGTTCACGGTGTATTCTGAGGTCGGTGTCTGGTTATTTATTTCTACCCTAGTAGATGCGGTGGAAATGCAGGAGAGTAATAACGGCCCCCAGAAAACCACCCTGGCTCCTGGAAAAAAGGCTCCTGTGGTGGAAAATAAGCTTTAAATAGAGCTAAGACCAAATTTTACAGAAATTTCTCTGAGCGCCACAGGAAGCTGGTCTGTGGCTTCAGTGAAGAAAAGATTTCCTGTTCTGAGGCTGCTATGACTAGTATTGATAAAAACATAAGTATTAATGAAAACATGGTTCGTGATGTATGATGTCATGCAGAGGCTCTTTTTTTGTTATTTACTCGCTCCTCAAAACGAGAAAGATAAAAGAACATGCCTTTCGAGAAAAGTAAGTATGACTTTATCTACAGAAAAATGGCTGCAGTAGAAATTGTCAGATGAACTGAAACTGTGACAAACCTTTTTTGATGTATGGAGAACAGAGTTAGAAAGTAATTTTCTGTAAAAAGATTAATAATGTGGCAGATCACATCTTGGTCTGTTGCCTGGCCTTTCCAACCGCTCACAGCGTTTTTGAGAAAAGCAGCGGTAGGAAGAAGAAAGTGCCAGTTTTCTCAGTCAATCACAGAAATAGAACTTCACACCTGGAATGCTGTGAAGCTCCACCAACGCAGGAGTAGAAGCACAACCCTCCGCTTTCCTGCCAGCCAGCCTTTCCGTTCAGTATTCTTCTATCTTAATAAACCACGCCGCTATTTGTCATGTGTACTGTGACAGACGCCTCCCCCCGCCCCGCTTCACCCCCGCGTCAGAACAGTCCAAGCATGGTGACGGAGAAACCTGCCTGTCTTGCCGCGGAGCCTAAATGAATTTGTTTCGTGTTGGTTTTCGCTCCGCATGCGGGCGAGCGAGCGAGCGGAGAGAGTCAGCCATCCTCTGATCCGACATGATAAGTGACAGAGGTGCGCGACGAGACAAATGATCTTCTCAACTCCAAAATGCCTCACCTTGACACCGTGTATTCATTTGTTGACGTTTTTTTTGTTGTTGTCTTGCACAGTAGAAACTCCGCTTACGGTGATAAAAAAAAAACAAAAACAAAGATTTTCCACAACCATATTTTGTGGATTTTTGACTTCAAACGGAGGGCAAATGAGAGACAATTTTTTTTTCCTCCTCCAGCGAAACAAACACCAGTTTTGTCTGATAATACCAGCTAATTAAGCGCAGGCTAGCTGGATCTGGAGGATATTGTTAAAGAGCGTTAAATATGCATGTGTAGGCCGGCGTTAATTGCATAGGCTGCTGTTTTCATTAAGCAGAAAACATAGGATCCGCAAACATACAGACACAACTGAATCCACCACTCAATTCAGACTGCAGCAACAATAAGCAGTTGTTGTGGTTTCAGTAACAATTACACTTTGAAGTGACTGACGACAAGCTTTTAGCGCGATCAATTAGATGCACTCGGAAAGTTTAACAAACAAGCAAGCGGAGGTCAAATTGGACAAGAGCTGAGTAAGCATTGCGGCATCGGATGGTGATGTGGAGTTTGATCGTGTTGTTCCTCTGCTCTCGCTTTTTAATAACCGTAAAGAGAACCTCCTTTATACTGTGAAAACACTAAACTGCACGTACTTTTGGTGCAGTTTATACTGTGAATGTCTTAGACACTAAAAATAAGACTAACTAACTTACAAGTAACTTTTCGGCAAAAAAATAGAAGTTTGTCTTAGGTCAATGATTCCTTAATATTGATGAAAACATACTAGTTTTTAAGTAAGATCATCTGCCAGTGGAACCTTTTTCTCAGTAATAAGAAATTATTGAGTTAAAACATTCCCTTTGGATAAAGGCGAAAACTAAACCAGGTCCCAGGTTACCAGGTTACAAGAGAGTTGTTGCTTCCTACTGTCACCACATGCTTCATCAGCGACTTATTGTTCCCCTCAATAGATACAGTCGTGTTTCTTGACAATACAGGGAGTAAAGAAGCAACTGAATTATACTTGAATGTATTTGATTAAATCTGAATTGAACTCTATATACCTGAGGTACTGGGGGATTTTTTCATTTCATTCTGACGTTCCAATGCGGTCTTGATTGAATAACATCTACTTCTGATATCACTCGATTGTAAGACGGCACTTCTTTCTGCTCTGCGTGAAACTCTCTTTTCAGATCGGTGCCCCGGTAATCCGGTGAAAACGGCATCAGAAAACATTTCTGATGGGGGTCTCAGGGCATCAATTGTAGTTGCTAAGAAACTCATTTTGCACTCAACCTAACCAAAGTGAAAATATTAGCTTTGATTGAAACCATTTTGTAAAATAATACCACGTATTCGGCATGTATTTGACACTTGGAGGAGCAAATTGAAAAAAAAAAAGAAGAAACAAAAGAGTTTTTCTGAGATTTTGTCCGTTTTTTTTTTTTTTTTTTTTTTTTAACACGACTGGATTTTCTCCTCATATTAGCGGATAGAATGAAAAGCCGCTTCAGCTGGAACATTTCTGGTCATTTCTTGTTGAAAAATGATAACGCAGCTTTGAACTTTTTGACTTTTTGTCATGCAACCCTCACAGACTTCAAAGTATTTTATTGGCATTTTAGACAAACACGCAAAGTAGCACATAACTGTAAAGTAAAATAACTTGTTTCTGGTTTTTCTGCAGATTTTACTAATAAAAAAGAAAATAAAATAGGCACCTGCCTATTTCTGTGTATGGCTGCAAATCCAATGGGCTACGTGTGCAACTTCGTACTTGAAGAGACAACTTTTTTTTTTTTTTTGCTGCTCAGCTCAAGCTTAATTAGATTGAATTTTGTAAACAGCAATTTTCAAGCACTGCTGATTTTAAATTAGATTTGGGCCACTTTAACACAAATATGTTTCTCCCAGTGCACCTCTGACTCTTTTTAAGGGTCATTGTAGGAAAAAAAAAAAAGTGTTTGTTTTAAGCCTCTGAAGGCCGCGGCTTTTCGAGGGAAACTTTCCTTTTTTTTCCTCCCAGCTGGAAAACTGGGGACAAACATGAAGAAATCACAGCTAACTGAAGCTTATGAGGGGAGGGGAGGGAAGAGCTGCTTTCCACTTCTTTATCTCTGTTAATAATGACAACTGAGGAGAAGCTCTGATTCCCCTCCGTCAAATCTAATTGCCAAAGCAGCAATCTCGATTAGAATCTCAACAGTCCTTCTTTTTTTTTTTCCCCTCCCTCTTTTTATCAGCAGCAGCCATTGCTTCGCAGCGTGTTTGTCCAAGTAAGGCATATTTACCAACCTCTTCCCGAAGAGCAAACAAGGTAACCCTCGACACCGAAAGCTTTGTTCGGCGTTTGTTCAGTCGGGCGCTAATGAAAAAGAAACACGCCTCCCTCACCGCCGCCGTCGTTCGCCCCCACCAAAAAAAGAAACCGACAGCAAACGTTTTAAATCAAATCATAAAGGGATCCATGATTAGTTGCGACAATACACTTTATGTGAGAAATATTGCTTTCATATGTAAAAACAAAACAGTAATAATACTGTAGGCTGTTTAGTTTTTATAGATTTTAATACAATATTGTCATATCAATGCATTATGGGTAATGATTGCATTATGCATTATGATTATCGTGCATTATAACGTGGGAAGTGATCCAGGCTCCCATCACAGTCCAACTCCGCTAGCTCTGCCCAGCCAAAACAGCAATGAGTGACATCATTAAGCTTTTTCAAACTGAACCGGAGTTGAAATGGATGGAAATGTAGAATATGTGATGAAGATGAGGAAGAACAAACAAGGAAAGAGGATGGAGTTGGCCGAAGAAGCTGGTATTTGTGTTGCTATCATCAGCTTCATGAATGAAAGTGAATTATGACATGGACCTCTGGTCGGAGCCTGTGAGCCTATGAGTGGGTTCATAGCTCTGTGTCCAGTCCAGTAACAGCTGTTTAGGGTCCGGTCTACGGTTTCAATTTCAGTACCGGTGGCAGTAGCAATAGCTCTGTTATCATTTCAAAGACCTGCCAGCGCTGCCTGTCTGATGTTTCTCACAGCGTTTTTCAGCGGGGTTTAGGCGCTTTGTGAATAAAAGCTGTCAGCAGTGCATTTGTCTTTAGCTTGCGAAAACAAATGCAAGTTAGGACCTTCATCAGTTTGCTCGTACAAATGACTCAAAGTCCTCTGGAGAGAAATGTTGAGACGTTGATCCTTTGGATGTTGTTTTTGGCTCTTTTCCACGGCGCTCTGTTTGTTCACGTGGGAAGTGATCCAGCCTCCCATCACAGTTTTTTTATTTTTTTTTTTTAATTTACAGCCAATAGCGACACAGTGTAGCAATGTCTAAATTTACAGTCAAATGCAATATGATAAACAACAACTCTGGTAAAATTAGCCCTCCTGTGTTTACTCTGTGGATTCCACTACAGAACATTGCCAGTTGAAAAAATGGCAAACTCCACAGGTGAAAAATGTAACAAATGGTATCCATCTTGTGAAGTGGTTATGAGATTTGATGCATTACAAAACAACAACTTTATACTTAACAGGCCAACTAATTGTGGATTCCTTTAACATGTAAACCAAGGTTCACGCTGCGCAACGGGCTAGCGTTACGGCTGATCCACGACAGCGGAGTGAGAAGAACAAATTCACGGACGTCGCTTTTCAACGACACGCCGCGTTCAAGTCCCACCGAAGCCCCCAGCTCTCAGGAACGGATGACTTTGCTCTGTGCAAACTCTCTCTCACTTCAGAGCTTTTCATGTTGCTTTAGCTTCACACTGTGAATGCATGCTAACTGGCCCTCACGCCTACCCATCGGGCTCCCACACGTCAAGCACTTGCACATATGCTCAAATGGAGGGAGAAGACGATGACCGTAGGAGGATTCATAATCCATGTTTGGGTTATTGCTGGGGATCTTTTCTTTTTTTTTTTTTTTCAATTTAACAACGTCAAAGTAGTAGGATGTGTGAATTGTTGAGAAGAGAAAACAGGTTCTCCACTCAAATACAAAAGCAGATTTGTTTTAAAACATCTTTTAAGGATCAAATGTCATGAAAACCCACATGCTGTCTCTCGCTGCTTCTTTATCTCTGCCGCAGACGCACATGGTGTGCCGCTCTGAAAGCTTCCTCCACTGTAAACACATTTCTCAAAATGTGTGAATGTAAATGCATATATGTAAGATTAAAAGTGGTACATTTTGGATTGAACCAGTGATTAAAAAGTTGCAGTTTCTAAAAGTTTGACATCATCAATTTCTCTTAAAGATTTTTCAGTGAGATGTCAGAGAGCAAGCCAGACTGATTGGACTTTTTGTTCCAGTGAAAGAGGCTTGAAATACGCCTTACAAATGCTAACACAAACATACACACACTGTCCAAAATGGCTTTTTGTTTTGAATTCATCAGTGATATTTCTACTCACTTTCATCATTCTGTGAGGATTCCATCCACGTCCCATCTGAACTTTTGAAATGAAACTAATATTTTATTAAACAGTCATCCCAAAACATGTCGCCATTTATAAAAGATCTGCAGATTTGACTATTTAAGAAAAGCAAGCCGGGGAAGAACACAAAACAGGGTACAAATATATTTAGAATAACACACACTCTTTCATATTCATTCAGCTGCTGACTTTTCCATGATAAATGATTCATCTGGTAGTGCGGCTGTAAAGCCAGCGTGGAAACCGGGGGCCTCTTGGATGCAGCCGTCCTCAAGGACAAACATCTATTTGTTCAAACTGTCAGGACTTCAGCAGTTCAAAGCACAGAATGGGGCAGCCATTTGGGAAGCTGGGAGCTTTTATGTTTTGTTTTATTTTTCCCAAGACTAACAGAATAAATAGTTGACTTTCTATGCTCTTTCAATTTTTATTTTTTATTTTTATCTACAGGAATATTCCTTCAAAAACCAAATGGTTTCTGATTGAAAAACACACTTCTTTTGTTTCCTGTGTCTGGAGCTGGATGTGACCCAAGGCTGGTGCTGATGTCCAAATCAATACAGTTCTGACTCAACACGTCCTTTAAGCCTGGCAGAAGGTCTCTTAAAATGGTAAGCCAGCGCTGGTGAATAGTTGTATTAAAAACCATGACGCCACGAAATTCCATCTTTAAAGACCGTTCCTTACGTAAATGACTGTTTCTTCGACGGTGTTCTAATTTCTGCCGAGGGAATACAACGCAGATGCAGCGATTGTACAAATCTGAATATTTATCTCAGCCTCCTTTCAAACAGATGTCCTACCATCACCTGTTTTATTCATTAACGCCGTTTTAAGCAAAAAAACCATTTTCTGTGAACACTTACAATCCCGACCAGATAATCTCTTATTTCGATCAGCAGCAGGCTACAAATGAGAGTCCAAGGCAGCGTTTAGAGCAGAATTTACTGAGGCTCTTTAAAAAAAAAAAAAAAGACTCTTAGTGTTATAAAACCGAGTCAGAAACATCTTTTATGTGATCACAGCACTCTGTCACAAATTTACCTACTGAAGCTATCAATATGAAGCTGGAAGACGTGAGACCGTGAATAACATTCACCTAAATTCTGAAAGCTGAAGATAAAACAAGACATCCGGTCCAATGTTCTGCATGCTTTCATTTTCCTCACATCTTCACCATCTACCAAATTTCCTCAGACAGTCCTGGTACACGGACTCAAAGGCAGCATATGGTCCTCTTAGCGTGCCCACAGTTGGCGTGCTGACCACAACACGCACCCTCAGGGCAACCAATGTGACCTCCAGAGCTGAGAGAGCTCCAGAAGGGGGAAAAAAAAATAGAGAAGCAACAACTTGAGGCAAGGCATCAGCGAGCTGGCTGGCCGGCCCTGCAGAGAGGCTGAAACACTCCAGTAAACAGAGACAACAATAGGAATCTAAAGTAATCAGGAAAAAAAAAAATAATGAGAAACTGTTTATCTCAAAAGTGGAAAGTTGAGACTTCAGGGCTAAGAAGGGAGGTGCAGGCAGTGACCGCCATGACGCTGAGCAATAATACAAGTTGCCTGAGAGAATCACATCAAATAAGGGATGCTCTAATAATTCCTCTGGTTAAGTAGCTATTTTTAATAACCCAGCGAGATCTCCAAGTTTCTACCGAGACGCGGATGAAAAAAGTGATTCAGCCGGAGGGAAAGCATAGAGTACGGAAACGTATTAGGGCCACTGCAAACTGAAAAGTGCAGAAATTTTCTGGAAAAAAAGTAAATAAATAAATAAATTGGGGGGAAATGTTCTGTTTCAAAGTCAAATATTTCAAACTTTTGAAACTCTGAAGATGTCCATGGTTTCTTATTTTTTTTCTCAAAAATTTCTGAGGTTAAACTTAAAATTTCTGACTTTTGTTAAGCAAATTTTTGTTTCCTTTCATAGTAAATTCCAGATGTTAAACTCACAATTGCTGAGTTTTTTTCAAACAAATTAAAAATTTTGTAGCTCAAAAATGTTCTTGTTTTTTTTCCCAAGAAATTTTTTTTTTTTTAGGTTAATCTCAAAATTCTCCAGCATTATCTAGAAATTTTTCTAGACTTTTCCAACGCAGAAACTTCCAGTGTTGTTTTTCCTTATTTTTGAAAAAAATGTGCTCCTTGTTGTTTCTATCTGCCATGCGAACATGCCGCCGTACATGGAGAACGACTCGACATTGAGAAAAGTAATTATTGAATATAGACCAAAACAAGACGTGCTAATGTAGCCGAAAAGGTCAGGTTCTGTTATCCATGAAAAAATACACACACGCCACGGATCAGAGTTCCTCTGGATTCTTGATGAGTCAGGCCGGATCGTCTCTGCTGCTAATGATCTGATGCCCTGGTTGTAAGCTCTTTCCCTCCCTTCTCTCCCCTGTGTGAGCTGCAGTCTCTGATGATGTCCACGCAACTATTTATACACTCAGGCGTGCTCAGCACATTTACCAGCACCACATAAATAATCCGAAGGTAGGAGAGATGCTGCATGAGAGGGAAACGTGTTAGCTTTAACACAGCAACGTCTGGCTTTTTTTTTTTTTTTTTCTTTTTAATATTTCTTGCGGAGAAAAACGTCGCCGCACACGGGGGGGAAAATGCGTTTCCGGCTCTGCTTCTGTAAAACCACACATCCTGTGTCATGTATCAGCCTTACGTATCGGTTAAAAAACGAAATCGATAAAAGTTACCGCAGGCATAATCGAACAAACTCCTGTGAGGTGCGGAGGACTGGAGGAAATTCATGTTTTATTTTGGAGCAAATTTGTTCCTTTAGCATTGCTTCACATGCTTTGCACATTTTTATTTCAACTCCTGTGCTGCACCTATTTTTCACACGCCTTATTTTGTTTTGGTTACACAATGATCTTTGGGTGACTTTCAAGATAAGGAAGGTGTGTGTCCCATTACACCGTTTGTGAAAGTAACAGCGTTTCAGAGGAAGGGTGTCCAATTTACAGTAGAACATGACGGCTAGGGTAGGGCAGTGGGTAAGTGGTAGAGTTACTGTCTGGAGCTGCTTTGCTGCTTATGGACCAAAACGAAATCAAATAATTGGTGGAAAGTTGAATTTGCTGAGGTGGAACATTCAGCTGTGATGTTGTGACACTCAGGAACATGCAGACTATGCATGTTCCTGAGTGTCAGGAACATGCATTACTTCACTTTCACGTTATTAGTGAAGTAATTTGCCCATGAACCTGGTGCATTTTCATCAATATTACGGAATTATTGACTTTAAACAAGCTCCTGTTTCTTGCTGAAAAGTTATTTGTAAGTCAGTCTCATCTTATTTCAAAAAAATACTGTTTTTTGCAGATAAACATCTTGTCTTCATGATGCTGTTTGAATTATAGCGCTCTTTAACAAACCACACAGCAACTCCATTACATTTTGGTGACTTGCAAAGGCAACAGTTTTATTTGAGTGTCAAATTTGTAAATGAATACCAATGTTTGCCTCTTCTTGGATTTTTGTAAAACAAACAAACAACAACAAAAAAAGAGCATCGTTTTTGTTCCACCTTCCCCTTTATGTTGGACTATTTTTGAAGATCCCAAATATGGTTTCAGAAGATGCTTTTGAATGCTCTCACCGCTTCAGATGAGCTCAAGCAAAAACTGTACTTGGCACCGCTTTCCGTGTCAAGGAATGGGACTCGAATCCTGAACGGAAGCAAACAAAGATGGAACCCAGCCGGGCCGCTTCACGTGAGGAAAGCGCTCCTGTGCAGGAGGCGCCAAAGCCTGCATCGCAAATGCATCGCGCGGCTAATGCAATTATGCAGCACTGCCGCCACGCATCCTGTTTGAAATCTGGGTGACAGCCTGAGATTTAGCATCTCTTTTATGTGAAAGAAGCCTTTTTACCAGATGATTAGTGCACAAATGTATGTGCAGTTCAGAACATTTTTTTTCAACTGATAAACAAAACTAAGTGTTAATGTCCTTTATTTATTTTTTATTTTTTATATCAGAATGTGTACCAGCCTCCTTTATTTCTCTTAAAATGAGGATCTTCAACATCAAAGCGTCTGTCTTTATGTAGCGGCTGCCAGTATTAATAGCATTTAGCCGCTGATGCACCCCGTGTACCTGTAAAACCATCACTCTTGTTATTTTTAACACATCATCATTAAATGTCAGGATGACGATAAATGATTCATTCGGAGAGCTTGGATTAAAGCAAACTTCACAAGCTGCTTAAATTCAGGTTCAAAGCGCGAGGAAACGTAACAAAAAATATTGGGGGAAAAAAAAAAAGTTATTACGTTTTAATGACTCCGACAAAAACAAAAAAACAAAAATCTATTTAATCGAGTGAGTTGATATAAATTGGGACGGGATGGAGAAGATAAACATCATTGTGAAAGTTACAAAAGAGCAGCAGATTTTACTAATCACTCAGATTTAATGATAATAACCACAGCTGGCACTTGTAAAAATGCGTGTAGTTCATGACTGTTTTGTCTGCGAAAATGAGGGCAATACAAACACCGTTGCAACATATTCTTCCATAAATACAAAACTGCAATCGCACAAAATGCTGCCTAGTATTTTTGGACCTGTTCCAGATTATTTCACTTCTGAAAAAAATGTATTTTTGTAAGTGAAATAATCTGAAACCAGCACTTTTTCATCAATGTTAAGGAATTATTTACTTAAAACAAGCTCCTATATCTTGCTGAAAAGTTACGTAGAAGTTAGTTTTGTCCTTTTTCCAAGTGTAGTAAGATGTGATAGAAACTAGACCCAAAATACTTTGTAAGATTTTGCAAAACTGTCCATTTGCTTTGCATGCAAAATTCCCAAAAACCTTCCAAAATGTGACAGGTTTCATTTTTAATTTTACATTTGCTGGAATCCATTTCCGTGCTAAACAATTCAATCCATCTAGACACCTGCATATGTTTTTCCCTTCTCTTTTTTTTGCCTAATTTCATTCTGATTGCACAATGCTTTAAATGAATGACTATGACGGTAAAATCTTGCAGATGCTCTGAAAGATGCAAAAAGGGCCTAATTTCTTGGTTCGGGTAGGTATTTCATGGTTATCACCTCTTTTTTTTCCTTTACTGTCCTTAACCTCCACAGCTGGTTTGGAGGTTTCTTTCACCCACCTGGCCATCATCTGAAATGTTTCAGTTGCATCTTTCAAACTGCGAATAGCCGTGAAAACTCCTGAGGCGACACCACATATTTCTGCAATCGCCTGGAGAGGTTGTTGTTCTCTCCATGACAACACAACCTGCAAACTAATCCAATGCAGTTCATGTGGATTAGTTTGTATCGATGAAGACTCTGCTTCCCCTCCAGATGATCGATAAGAAAAGCTGCTGCCTGAATCAGATCGGACTTTTCCTCCCTCCTGTACAGAACCGTGAATATTCAGCTCCTTCTGAGTGTGAGCGTGGTTTTCACCATACTGTCCAAGCTGCTGAACAGCAGAAAAATCTCCGTATTCATGAGTCAGATTGTATCTCTCAACTCCTCTAAGCAGAAGCGTACCATTGAAGATCCGTTCAAAAATTAACTCAATATTTAGGTGAATAAAATGGATTTATCTTTACAAGATTGAAAAATCATCCATTAATTTATTGTACCAAGCTTTTCCATATTATTATTATTTCTTTAAAATAATTATTGCGATGCAGAGCCATTATGCAAATAAGATGCTGCTCGCCATAGCAACTCACACTTTCTGCACGTAAAAATGGCTGAAAACAAACGCACAGTTGTACGAATATTGGCTTGAATATTGCACAAGTACAAGGCAAAAACACAAAATCTGACCAAGTAATTTTTTGTCTAGTTTCTAGTCCAACTATCTTAGTACATGTGGAATAAGACAAATGTAACTTACAAGTAAGTTTCCAGCAGGAGATGGGAGATTGTTATGAGTCCATAACTCCTTCATATTGATGAAAAAGGACTCATAAATTATTTCACCTGCAACATGGAGAATATATCGGTTGCTTTCAAAAGATTTGTGCAAAACAGAATCTTCTTTGGCAATGAGGCTGGGACATCGGCATTAAACAGTGAACAATAAGTCATTTTTAAAATGTCTTTAGCTTCTAATTTTTATGATTACTATGAATGAGGCACAGTTAGCACTACCAACAGCCCCAGTCTCTGTTCTCTAGCAGAATATAGATCAGTCACTATTTCTGAAAAACATCTCTTCTCTCTCCGTAACAGACAGAGGCTGAAGTAAAGTACCTTAAGCTCTGCTGCGTTCAGGTCTCTGTTAATCCAAATCTCTCCCTGCTCTCTCACATAATGGCGTAGATGAGAAGCCACAACGCAGAGATGAGATGGAAGACGCGTGATTAATAGGGATTGAATGATGAAAAGAATTGAGGGAAACAAGGCAACAGGCCGACAACAGCAGCAGAGGATCTGACAGGCGAATAAATGAGCAGATAAGGAAACAGCAGCAGAGGCTGGAAAGGGAAAAGAGGCACCGGAGAAAAACGCTGGGTAAACATTACAATTAACCACAGACAGACACTACAGGAGCAAAACTACATTTATTTGAGCCAACGCTTACACCTGACCTGCTGCTGAAGGAAATACGTTCTAGTCTCTTTTCTAGGTCTTTTGTGTTTCTTCCATCCATCCATCCATCCATTTTCCGTCACCCTTCTCCCTAACGGGGTCGGGAGTTGCTGGTGCCTATCTCCAGCTGCGTTCCGGGCGAGAGGCGGGGTTCACCCTGGACAGGTCGCCAGTCTGTCGCAGGGCAACACAAAGACAAACAGGACAAACAACCATGCACACACACACTCACACCTAGGGAGAATTTGGGAAGGCCAATCAACCTGACAGTCATGTTTTTGGACTGTGGGAGGAAGCCGGAGAACCCGGAGAGAACCCACGCATGCACAGGGAGAACATGCAAACTCCGTGCAGAAAGACCCCGGGCCGGGAATCGAACCCAGGACCTTCTTGCTGCAAGGCAACAGCGCTACCCACTGCGCCACTGTGCAGCCCTCTTTTGTGTTTCTTCTGATTTCTTTTTAAACATTTCAAAGTCTCTAAAAAAATTGCTTTCTTTAAGTCTTCTTCTCTAGTGGTCATCGGTTGGTTTCTCAGCGCATCCACCACATTTATTAGGACTACTAGTAAAGATACTTAAAAGTCCTTAAACTCTTTGTACCAGAGCCTCTTCTTAGGAATTTTTTGGGAGAGTTCTCGAAAATGACATCCTCAAAACGAATTTATCTCAGGAACTACAAGCTGCATTCATCAGGTTCGTGTATCAAAATAAAGGTAATATTCCAGAGAATCCTTCAGAGGCCTAAAAATCAACACTTGTGTTACTGAGAAAGAACAAATACATGTGGCACACAGTGAAAAAATACAAAATAAAAATAATAAATTCTCATAAAAGACATGACTTAATGTACATTTTCCTTAAAAGCATGCAGTGGAAACCCAGAATCTCTCGCAATTCACAAAACAGGTTCTGACTAATTACTGGACCAAATGAATCTTGCCACTGTGAACAATGAGGAGAAAGGTAGGAGACATTAAAGAAACTGGAGGATGCTCGCTGGTAGAGGACTGCAGCATGATTTGATGTCAGATTGTGCTACTTGAAGAAAAGATGTATTTGGTTTCAGGCTTTTTTTCCCTTTTTCTTACCAGGCACTGTTGAGTGTTTTGCAGTTCAATTTATAAAAGGCAATGTTTTAGGGGTGACATTGTGCACATCACAGCTAGAAACATCCAACAGACAACCTCCTTAGAAATAGAGAAGCCGTGTGGTGAAATGTCTTACTCCAAGACAGAAAGTCAAGCTGACTTTTTAGTTATTTAGAGTTATCGTGACCTTGCGCGTCTGCCAACCCACACAGACTGGAAAACTATGCACATTCCACAGACGCATAAAACAATCACTACTTTGTGCTGGTGAAACACCTCAATTTAAAACGAGAAAACGAGAAAATTTAGACGTTTAAACTTTTCCGAGACAAACGGATGGTCGGAGTGAACTTTCCAAAACGGATGCCTTCCCGACAGAGAGAGTAAAATTCTAATGTCAAATTTTATCGCGAAGCTTTCGAGCCTTCGAGTCTCACTTCATCTTTCCCAGAGACTCTTCAGCAGCCACGAACTTCTTTAAACTTCCGCAGTCCAGCTTGAAGTCACAAAGTCGCAACTGTACTTCGACAGAAAGCAGGACCATGCATTTGTATTGTCACAAGGAAGAATCCCCAGGGCAACTTCCTTCCTTCACATCATTGTTTACAGAGGTGAGAGGGGGAGGAGGGATATGATTAAAAAAAATAAATCTCTCTGCAAACTTTATTTGGACTCAGGAAGTCATTTCACTGATCACACGTACCATTTAACGTTGAATGTTCCCCATTCCGTGAAAAAAAGAAACAAACACAAAGTCTCATTACAAGTCTGATGAGACGCCGCCTGCAGCACTGTCTGAGTTCAGAATGAAAAGTCAAAATGTCTCCTTTTAGTCCTGCGGCGGAGGCAAAGACAAAGGCAGTGTGAGGATGTTTTTAAAGAAGCTATTTATTGCCCCGCAGCTTTTTTGGCACTTATCGAACGAAGCAAACGATGTTAGCGCTTCAACTTTCCACGTTTCCATGGCGTAATGCGCCGTGGCAAATAATCAAGTATGCAAATGCAAGCAGGCTAATTATCCTTGCAGTAAAAATGATTATTTTAGTTTGTTATCACCTGCTTAATAAGCACATCAATCCTTAAAGAAGTAATTTGGATTTAAATAGTAATTCCAGCTAAGTTTTTAGTTCAATTTAAACATTTAAAATAAGCTCCATAACCACTGCGATCAGATTTTTTGTTTTGTTTTTTTTGTTTCCAGCGCATAAGTGCGTTTGCTGGTAGAGCCTCAGGAACGACTATAAGGAACATGGATGGGTGAACAAATTTTAGGTACTCCATTTCAAATTTCAAGAGGCCCCGTATTCTAATCTTTAAAACATTAGGTTTTAAAACTATTTAGGCATCAGCATCCATAACCCGCACAATCCAAGGTCCATGATAAAGCAGTTGTAAGATGAGACACAATGAAAGTTTAATGAGCTCAACGAAAGAGCTGGGCTGCTGCAGCACCAAATATTGATGTTGGATATAAAAGGAACGTCCGAAAATACGTTGCCAACGACTCGGAGCATCGTTTCCTGTATGGTAAATGGAGCGGTTCAGACACTTTGCAGCGCAAGAGCAACAAAAGCGAGATCGTTTATTTAACTTTTAGCAGCATTAACAACAGTAAACAGCCGATTCTACCGCAGAGATTTAAAGGGATAGCTCAGGACTTTCTAAGTGAGCTTTGCTCATCCACAGGCTGGAAGGTTTCTCTTGTTCTTTTCAAACTACGTTGCATAAGAGGAGGCGACTGTGAAAGTACGTTTTTGAGTTTTGACCCAGAATTGGATTTACGGAGGGTTGTCATTTAGTTTATGAATACGCTTGGTTGAAACTATTACATGACTTAGAACAAATTTTACTTTGTAATTTGACTCCTAAAAATTGGGCCTCTGTCGCTTTAAGAAACGCCTGCTTTTCCTGAACCCCCGCCTTCAGGAAGTCATCATATCATCGCTCCTCTGTTAACCTTTTAACCTTTTTTTTTTTACCAATGTGTCACTGAGAAGCAGAAGACACACAGCTTCACCAGCTGTTTACTAATTGTTGCTGGCTAGTCTGCAGTAGCAGAGTGGGGGAGCCAAAGGAGAGGACTGCTCTGTGATGGAAGAAGCTTGGGAACTGCAGCTCCGAGGAGGAGTTTTCTCCTCGAAGGCGGGGCTAATTCCACCCAGGCATTTTGCAGAGCATCTTGGTTTTCTCATTTTTTTTCCAAATATTCCCTCAGACATGATTAACAAGTCTCACATACTCTTGTTTAGTGATGCTGACAAAACAAAGTTTTTTTGTTTTGTTTTTAATGCAATCTCATTTGAAACTTGGGCTCCAAAACATGCAGACAGCAGCACTATTTGTTCAACCCTCGAGACGCGCTTGAAGCATTATCATTCCATGTCTAATTATTTCCTTCAATATCTGCCTCACGCACAATATATCAACATCTTTGGGGCGTACAAAATAAAACCCGACATGACAGAGTGTTTTATCATCGCCTTAATTGCTCTCTGTTGTTAAAGAGTCGAAGGATCTACAAGAGCCAACAGAAGCCAAACCGACAACAACCGTAAAAGTCAGTGATCAACAAGAGAGAGCCCTAAAATAACACCACATCCAATCCATTTTGCGTCGACATATTGACATCCTTTGCCGATACCGAAAGGGATTATGTCTCTTAAGTCTCACTCGGAGAAGTGTTCCACTTGGATGGGAGCAGATCTTGGTGTGCCAGTCGGCGCCGTCCTGACTTCTTCTTCTGCAGATAATCCCATGAGAAGACAACTCTTTAATGTCTAACATCCCTAAACACGGCTCTCTCTCAATTCCCCGAGCCAGAAATGGCCACCCTGGATAGACGCGCCGCACTCAGTTTTGTGCCTCGACAAAGACTTTTGAACACGCACCAGATTTGACCCGGTCACAGCGAAAAGGTATCGCAGATAAGCAACGCCGGTTCTGTGATGGACACACAATGGCGGAGATGAAAATAGTACAGATTAGATCCGGGAGTTGATGTGTTATGAAATGTAATTTATTTGCCGTTCATTTTATATTGGTTGCTAAACAGAAATGCATCGCAGGTTCTTTCTTGGTTCAAAGAATAAAAGGAAAAAAAAAATACCTGCAGATTTCCATTAAGATAAACAGAACAGTGCTGACAGAAAGGTCAGGAGAAAAAAGTCCGGCTGCAGTTTTGTAAAAAAAAAAAAACAAATAGTGCGTATATATACACTTTATAGTTTTGACTTTTTGTTTTAGAGGAAAGGTTGGTACAATCTGAGGCTTTAACCTGATCTGAATCTTTCATGGGACCTTATGATGAGACCAGGGAACAACTCATGTCCTCCTTTATATGCTAAGTCCTCTCATAAAATGTAAAGTCGAGCCCAGTTAGGACATTTGCGCCAGGCAAAAATGAAAGCGGGGAGAAGGGAGCGCTGTGGGCATGAGTCTGCATGAGCAATTGATATTATTGTCCAGATGCTCTCAGCATGTCCAGCAGATTCTGAGCAGGGTGCAGAGGAAGCCAGCAAAATGGGACCTTAGTTCACTGTGTTTTGTTTTGTTGTTGTTTTTTAAGAAATGTCAGTCAAAATGTGCAGGTGGAGGCTGCTTGATTGCACACTGTGTCCTCTGGAAAGAACAAGTGGTGAAAAAAAAAAACATATAAACAAGGATACTGGAGTAATTCTGCAGCTGAAGAATCAAACAACAAACAGTCATTAACCAATTATGTAAATGGCTCCAGTTTTGGAAAATTATCAAACGAGGATTTATGCTATTAGGTACGACTGGATTTTAGGGCCACACTAGCAAAAAAAATCAAATAAAATTCAGAGTATGAAGAACTTAAATTATGAGAAAAACATCATAATATTACTAGAAAAACTAATACAAGAGTAAAGTTGTGATAATGAGAATACAGTTATAATATAAATATAATAAAGTCTTGATATTATAGGAGTAAAGTCAAAATAACATGAAAATAAAGTCATAATATTGCGATATGTTGTATGAGAATAATGCTGTCATAACATGAGAATAGTCATATTGATGCGACATGAACCACACAAAACAGCCTCACAGAACAGCAGGTATTCATCCAACATTCTCTCCATCCATGATTCTTTCAATGAAAACCAAAGTGCTAATGACGACACATGAACCTTTTTAAGAAAGTTCACAATTTCAATCAGAAGTGCTTTTACAGTGTAGCACTCTGAGGAGAAAAAAAGTCATTAATTAATTATTCGAATAATTTGTGTGCAACGTGTAAATTAAAATGTGTACAACAGGCATTGATCTGCGACTGATATTAATCAATAAACTAGGATATGCAAACAAATGAGGCCCGTTTATCCGATTAAAATAACCTTTAAGCAGGTAGTGAACATATATTTCATTAGCCCACTTCTTTTTTTTTATTGATCTGATGCATTGTTCTAATTTTAAACGTCATGTTTTCATTACCTGTAAGTGGAAAATCACCACAATCAACAGAAATAAAGGCTTTCAAACATCCATCTGTGTGCAATTAATCTACATAATGTGTTTCGCTTGGTGATAAAGTTCCTAAAGCTAATCAGGTTTTTCAGCAGCTATATTCTAACATATTGAAAGTGTCTGTAGGTTTTCAATCAGACCGGCTCTGGTATGTTTGATATGTTTTAACTGTACGTCACCAGAATTTGGTGCTCAAAAAGCTCATCTTTCGGTGCCACCAGTGTACACAAAAACAGACGATATGCTCCAAGTATCAGGGGAAAGATCAATGTTTTTCATATACCGGCCATTTTAATAATAATCCATCATCTTAGGATGGTTAGCATGACTGCTCTTTGCGAATTTCCATTTTGCTATCCGATCCTAAAGATGGCTAAATTTATTAAAATGATGTCGCCGCTTATTTCCTGCCTTATTGCAGGTGCAGAGCGGTGTCACTTGAGCTTTCAATTTTGCAATAATATTGTAGATCTGGGAGAGTTAATATCTGCGGCGGCAGAACGCCGCACCCATTGCTCCGAGGAGAAATGGCTCAATCATATTGTTTGTTGTGTGATAAACAGGACGACAATGCACACTTTGTCGAAGAATGACACACAACAATAAGTGCAGGAGGATAGAAGAAAAGCAAAAACGCTCAAAGTGAGGGCCTGGCAACTAAATCTAAAGGTTTGCGTGGATCATTTTTGTCTCTAGCAAAACCTCAATTTGCAATTGAAGTTTCATTTTATCTTTAGGTGACAGCATAATTAGCTGTGCTGTTGACGACTGGACATGTGTACCTCAGGCTTTACTGTTCATCATTTTTTCCCCCCCAAGGATCTATTGCAGGAAGACTATTTTCCTGTTGTTGCTTATTTGTCGTATTGCATTTTTTCCCTCTGCTAGAGAGGCTACGTTAGCATGCTCTGGGAGCGAATCGTTCGGAAATCAGAACGACTTCTGATTTTGGTTCAGAACTGAATCACGGGTGCATGATGATGTTTACTGAAGTGAACATCATCATGCACACCCATTGGTGGGAGTAATGTACACTTACAGTTTTTTTGTCAGCTGCCAAAAACCCCTAAAAGAAGAAGAAGACCTGAAATAGGAGATTATAGAAAAACATGAGCATACAGAAAAACTGTCAAGGCAGTACAGTGTGTCGGTTTCCAATGTAAGAATACTTAAAACATTTTTTCTTTTATTTTATGTATTTTATCACACTCAGGCAAAGCATGAATGTATATTAGTTAATAAAAAAAATCTTTTTTTTTTTCCATAATTTGGAAAAAGTTATGGGAAAAAATCATTTTGGGGGATGTTTTACAAGCCTGGCATGGATTAGCATGAGTTATTTCAAAATGGAGAAAATTCATTTGAGGCACTTATGAAGTTGGTCACAGAACAAATTAAACTCACATCTTGAGTTTCCGCTTTACTGGTCTGTGCATGTGGGGCATCAGCTACAAACTGCCTAGTTTTACAGAGAGTTTGGTGAGCCATCTAAAACATTAAAAACACCGATTAACACTAATGAGGAAAGATTTGTAGCAACTCTTCATTACATGAAAGATCTGAATAAATTTATTTCTAATGTGAAATTTCATTGCGTCACAGATGATAAAGAGTAAAAGCCCGCCCGGCCCAGGTGGAAATACAGTTGCTCCATCAATCCTAGCCGAAAAGATTCACTGCGGATTTGTTGCCGTCCTAAAAATGCAGTTTGTATTCAGTCCAGGTCTTTATATGTTGTCAGACTGTAAGGTGTAATCGGCTTTCCTGCAACCACTACGGTATTGGATCCAGATGGCTGCTGTGATTCGATGACAAATCATTGGCACCAAGAGGAAGACGGCTTACTTATCAGAAGTGGGAGAATGATTTGGGGCTGACTTTAAAAAAATAATAAAAAATGATAAAAAGGAAATAAAATATAGGATGAAGGAAAAGCATAAAGGCAGGATTTTTTTTTTCACACAAGCAGCTATTTATTATAAATATGGATCCTCATGATGGCTCAGTGAAATGGTGACTGTAAAATAAATTGGCCCTTATTCCTTCTATATACTTAAAAGACAGATTAATCACCATTAAGATTTGTAGGATTAAAAGCACAGCATTGGTTCCATAAGATCCTAAATAACCCATGCTCACGCAAACATGCACACATTTTTAGTATGTATATCATGGTTGCCATTTTAAACAAGTCACCTCATCCAGAGTTTTTTGAATAAGAAATGGATTAACGTAAGAGGCTTTGCTCCATATTTGTGCTGCACATGCAGAAAACAAAAGTAGCATGAAACTGACATTTAAGCTACGAAAAATCACAGTTGTGTTTAGTGCTGGTCTTTTAGTGCTAGCCTCTTTAATCACTCAATGCTTTCTCAAGTACAGTATAAACAAGTCCGGTCCAGTCAAGCATTTAGCATTTACTGTAATTCATAGCCAGATGTTTCGCCAGATGCTTGCAGTCACATTTTAACTGTTGAAGCAAAGAGGCAGATTTCTTCCATGGGTGTTTGCGTTCACATAATTTTAATTGAGCTTAAAAAATGTCTTTATTGCAATGAGGTAAACATTAAATGGCTGATTCAGTTACATTTTCTTGTGTGTTACGATAATAAGGTACAAGATAAGCAGGTCCAATTCATTTGCTAAGACATCATCCAGTTCATTCTATGTTCAGCTTACATTCGTTTCACTGATTCCTAATATTATATAATCACAATAAAAACATTTTAAAAGAGGGATTGAGGACTCTAGTGCAAAAATCAAGTGAATAGTGGGAGCAAAAAAAAAAAATGGAGGCAAAATACTCAGCTAAGCATTGAACCGATGAGCCAGGAGCACTTTCTATGGAGATCAAAACCATATAAGATTTCCTTTGATTTATATTCAATCAAAGATGCATCAAAGGGAAGCGCATAACATGATTTTAAAAAAAATGTATTCAAATGACCCTTGTTTACCTTTGCTTTCAGCCGCGTTCGTTTCTGCGTATTTCGGCTCGATAAATCAAATTTGCATGCACTCGCCCTGTGACACCGACGACCGCAAAAGAGCCAGAGATCAGGGCGTTGGGGGTAAACCTGACAATTGCAATAGTTAATAGTTCTGGAAACTTGAAGTGACTGAGCAAAGAAACGACTCCCTAATGACAGACTTTTCGTTCTGCTGAGGTCAATTGTTTCCACGTTGATTTCATTATGTAGCGGAAAGGAGCCGGGTGACATGCGTTCTTACTAGCCGTTTCTTTTTTACCCCCCATCAACAACACGTGAGAATAAACCTCAGTTCGCTTTTGGTCACAATAAGCTGTCTCACTTACAGCGGCCGACCCAATTAGATAGTCTGACCGGTGATTGACGGCATCCATTATTTTTGTCAGGATTCTCTCCACATATTCGAACAGACACATTAATTATCACGGTTTGTCACTTGCGTCGTACGTCGCTGGAGGCCTCTTGACCGGACTGGCACAATACATGGAGTGGATGCACCAAGCTGTTTGCCGCTAATTTGTCATCATTTAAATTTAGGCTGCGGAGAGGAATCTAATTATGAAACCAAAGCCAGGTTTTATCCCTTCTGAAAGTAAGTGATGAAGAAGAGTCAGACTGCAGAGTCTAAAAGCTATATTTAAGAATGGTGTCACTGGAGTTAATCCCATTACAGGGCCAAAACGGAAGCCATGGTTTGGAGGGGGAGTAAAGCAGAGAAAAGGGGATCAGGGTATGAGATTCAGTCATCCAAGCTTACATAGAGGTGAAATTACAGTTTAATGGATTAAGCCTAGGCGAGGCGTAATGATAACCCTAACCCCGCCTCTGTAGAGGTACGCTTTCACCGCCTCAAAGCTTGACAAATACACATCGGGTTTCTGCATTTTCTAATTGAATCGCACAAGACTCGAACACAAAGCCCCGTCTAGCAACGAGATAAAACCCCTTGGACGCCCAGAGGATCCATCTGGGGGAAGGCAGATGACTTGTACAACCGTGCCATGCCTCGACTCACAGATGGGAAGCCAGCCCAGGCGGGATTTGTCACCATAATGGGAAGACGTCCGCATACGAGGGCCTTCCTTTCAGAGTGTGTGTGTGTGTGTGTGTGTATCCGCGCAGACGCGCCTTCTCCTTCTTCCGCATGCAAAGCATTTGCGAGGGTGTCCGCGAGAGCGTACGTACATGTGTGGTGAGACCGTGGTGTCGACTCTCGGCGGAAAGCGGGTGGGTGGAGGAGAGGTGCTTTGACAAGTGAGTGATGCATGCTAGTGTGACGGCAGCAGACGTGGGAGAGGACTGGGGCTGGAAACCCGGGAAGGAGAAGTCCGCAGACGTTCTCGTTACCTGATTTCTCAAAGCGGTTTTTGGCGAAGCCTTCCAACACGGGTACAATTAGCTCCACAGTGAGACGGTGCATTTGTTTGTCCTCATTAAAATCTTAAAGCGCAAACATAAAAAAGGTTGTGCTTTTTGGAAGGAGCATCAGAATGATTGTCAGAAAAGCTGAGTGAAACATTTTGCATGCTCACATTGCAACCCCTCTCGGAGGGTTACAGGCCCCTTCTCCCATTAAGTCTGAAAGTACCTCTGAGGACGCATGTCTTCATCTGGCATGTATGCACTACTCTCAAATACATGCATGAATAAATCATTTTTAGTCATTATGCTGCATTTTTCTTCTGTGGTTTAGTATTTATGAGGTAAAATACAACATACAATACACAGTTGGGCATTTTACTGGTTGGCTTATTCCAGTGAAAACGATTACCGTCCTACCATGACCAGTGGAGCTAATTAGTGAGAAAAACAGGCTTAATGCAATCTGTCAGTTTTATGGATCACAATGCAAATTTACATTGATGTAGGAAGACCTGTTTTAATTTCTGTAATGAAGGCTGTGGTATGAATTTCCACAAGACTAACAAAAACAACAACAAAAAAAACCTTTATTTTTTATTTTTTCTGTGAATTTGGTGTTGATCCAACATTAGTTCACATGAACTGATTTCCTCTTTTCTGTGTCAAATACCTGAAGTGTTCATCATTGCGGAATGGATAACACAAGTTGACTTTAAGGGTGTTTACACAGCTGATAATCCGATAGATTAAATTGATTAAAATTCCTGCTTTTGTTATATTTTCAGCTGCTGCGGTTCGCTTTCACACTGCACTGAGTCAAACGAACCAAAGCAACTGGAAATCTGTTCACCCCCTTTGGCGGCGCAGCACCAGGAATTATTGAAGGAAATGATATGAAAACCTCCGAAGAAGAAGACATGAGTGCAACTTCCTTCTTCACAAAATCGACACAAAAATGGATGGCATCAGATTTTAGCGGCTGTTCGATTTCTCTTTTGTCTTTGTGTGTTACCAAAAACAAAGAAATGGCCATGAGCTCATTTCTTCAGCATTTACCCAGAATGCCCTGAGCTGTAGTCTGATTCTTGCTCCAGTCGGCACAAGCCGTGCAGAGAGTCTTGCAAGCGGACTCCAGTCCGCATCACTTCAACTGAACTGAGATCGAGGTTTGTAGGCGGACCAGAGTTTGTTTTCATGGCATCAAAGTTCAATTGACTCTCTCCTATCCAAACTTTCCAAACAAACTAGAGTTGAATTCAAGTGGACCAAGCAGGGCTGGTTTGAACGCACTTTAAGGATCATAATGATCAAAACATTTTGGCAGTGCTTCAGAGACCGAGCCAGTGTCTGGTCTCTCTGGTATTTTCTCTGCTATGATATGAACTGGACAGTTTTTAGCAGTTTTGAAACTACACGTTTTAAAAACCTTGGAAAACCCCATTAAAGGTAGTTGCTCATATCTACATCAGGCAAATAAGAAACTAAATTATAAGCTCTCGTGGAAAGAGATTTTAATAATAAAGGAAAAGACTTTTTTCTATTATGCCATTGCTTAGACAAAGCTGCTGATTAACCCTTTGATTTTATTCATATGACCCCAACCCCAGAGAAGAACAAATTATAACAGACTAAGCAATAAAATAGCACATAATTGGATGCTTGCCATTGGTGTTAAGATAAAGAGCTAATTTATATAGCTGTAAAAGCTGACCCGGATAATCCCGCAGTGAAGAGTGATTCTGAAAGACACAGTTTGAAGTTTATGCTTTACTTGCTTTTCACCTTAGGATTAGCTAATCATGATAATAATATATATGGGAAATGTATGCAATGAACACAGGAACTTGCAAAAGCTGAACTTAATCACTGTACGCTGGAAACAGATCATTTGTTTGTGATTTGTGAAACATGATGTTTTAGATTAATGAGCTGGATGACACACTTTATGATTAATTGAGTGCAAAAGCAAATGGTTCAAATAAAAAAAAAAAAAAAACAATCTTCAGAGCAGCATCCGTGTCCAGGAATATCATAAATATTAAAGAAAGATTCTGCGTCCACAAGCGAATGGAAGCTGTAAGTTATGTAAACTGGTTTTACAGAGCGAGATACGAGAATTACAAACAAATCAGAAAGTCGTATGCCTTGCTGTTAATGAAGGGCCGGCGTAATTTGACTGATTACAACATGCAGACACTTCATATGGCCCTTTAAGTGGCTAATTAATCAGTTCCTCCCGTCAGCACAAGCAATGCAGAGAGTCTTCTGCGGGTCTTTAGCTGCCTGACCTCAGAAAGAAAGTTAAAAATAATTACACTTTCGAGATCTCAGCCGATCACTGGAGCTTAGCATCTACAGTCGACATGAATGGTTGTAGCTCAACAAAGACTTGAAATGCTTACAGATGCTCGCAGCACTGCTGCAAAGCTTAAAGAAGCTTAGTTATGTTGATGCAAGTCTTCGGAGAGCCACTGTGGGGACTCTGCGAATGCTGGCCTGCACAAAATACTATTAAGGGAGGATAAACAAGGGCTGGTTTCACTGCATTTTTAATGCCCTCCGTAGCCGAGCAAGAATAATGCAAAGAGGCAGGTTGTAAAATGCACACAGGTTGGCGCTGCTCACATTACTGCGCCGCGTGCAGCAGATAACTGAAAAGCTCGTTTCAATAAAGGAATTTGTCGCAGCTTGTTTCACTGTAAGTGACGTTTAAAGCGGCTGTATGAATTTTAATTCAAGATGATGCATCACAATTCTGAACATGCATCCCGAGATCCAAGAGACACTAATCCCTTTGTTTCTCAGTAATACGTCTACCAGCTCGAATTAAGGCGAAGTCGTTTGACAAAAATATTTGATCCGTTTTTGTTTTTTTTTTCATTTACATATTGTTCAAATTGGGCACAGATTTGCATACCGGTTCTCTAATAATTTTTTTATTTAACTCAAAATGAAGAACAAGCGGTGTCGGGGGAAATTTACTGTACCAGAACGGGAAGTGAAGCATTTTGTTTCACTTCCGGTGAAGTGAAACAAGATCCAAGATCTCGGATCTCCAACATCACTCGCTGTTTTGGCCCTGATGCCGACGCAAATCATTTAGGAGTAAGCACATGTTGTTCTCCTCTCCAAATCCTTTATTACATTAGCGTAAATCTAAAAATCTGAGAAATTAACAATGTTTCAGCGGCTTTCTTCCCAGACAAATCCCACAAAGGTGTAAGGGGTTGAGGTTTGTAAGGGAATACGATTTGACTCTGTAAAAGATGTAACAATGTTACAACTAAAAAATATTATTCTGTTTAGTATTTGTCATCCTGAAGGATCTGCCTTCTGTCCAATATAAAATGAAATTCCCTGCTACAAGTACCATATCCTGTGATCCAGAGAGTTGTGATCAATCGCAGCTTCTTTACAGACAGAAGGGAAATACTTCTCTGTTATTGAGGTAAAATGCCTTTATGTCTTTGGTCATAATGTAATCTTTCTAGCGCCTGTAGCCACATGGGGATTTCAAGAAAATCATGCTGGGATAATCATTTTTTAACCTTGTTGAATGACAAAAAAAAAAGAAAGTTTTTTGTGTTTTAAAGAGTGCAATTGCAAGAAATACAAATTACACTATGGTTTCCCACTAACTCCCACTTCCAGGTATATTTTCTGTATCATCATGAACCAGTTCAGCTTTTTTGAAGAGCTGGGAAAGTTAATGGGTCACCAGTTAATTAAAGGGGACAGCTATAGAAAGCAATGCAATCAGGCATGTACACCCAGGGAATATAGCATTTAGTTATGCCAACATACATGTTTGGTGCAGTGGAAGGAAATCTGACTTCTAAGAGAGTTCCACACCTGAAATCCCACTGAAAAGCAGCATTTTTTTAGCTTTGAGGCAGCAGTGCAAACAACATGGCATCATACTGGGCAGAAAACACTTAATTTTCACACAACATGCTAATTACAAAACAGTACAGATGAACCTCACTGATAACATGAACACTCCTGGGGAAAGCATTTTTAAATTATTCATACATTATCACAGCTAAAATCAGAGCAATTTTAATCATAATATTTAGTTTAATCCAAATTATGTTGACATACTCAATCACATACATTCCAATGTGATCAAAAAGATCATTCAGTTTGAAAAATGTCTCACTATTATCAAAAGTCTCTAAAGTGATGTTACATTTTTTAAAGCTTTTCTGGGTTGTCTGTGTTGTCCTTGCTAGCTATGGCTTTCCTTGCAACACAAACAAGTTTGTCAGAAATACATTTGGTTGTATTTGTGATCCTGGTCAGGGCACCAAAACAGTGAATCACTCTTATTGAAAACTACAAGTAGCTTGGTACAAGTAGCATCTCTGCAGCTCGCAGAAATGCCTCTATAGCTAGTCAAAAATATGCTCTGCTAGCTCCAGTGGCTCCTGTGCTAGCTATATTAGCATCTATGCCAGCCACTCTAGAGAAGCCACTGTAGCGATCATAGATGCCACTGTAGCTAGTCAAAAATCTCCTCTGCTAGCTACAGTAGCTTCCCTAGACTGGGAATGCCACTGCCTAGCACACATGACACGTGCTACTATGGATCCATGCTAGCTCCAGCATTGATGCAACAGTAGCTACAGTGGGATAGCATAGCTACAGTGACACCTATGATATGCTACTGTAGCTCGCATAGATGTCATTGTAGCTAGCAAAAATGCCACTTTACCGAAAATTTAGCAGGTGTTTAAAACTATATGTTAAAGTATCAATTTTTCTATAAATATAGTTTCAAGAAATACACAATAGAAACATTTTAAGTTAAATTACTGCATACTATTTAACATAATTGTGTATATATTGTGTGCAGAAGGTAAAGGCAATAGGATCAAGCTTACGAGTTACTATTTGTCAAAAAGTGACAAAACTACTCCACAGCAAAATTACTAAGAGTTTTACTACAACAGCACCACAAAAAGACGGCAATATTTTTTTCCGTACTTAACTCAATTTAGTAATTTGTTGTAACACCTGTTATATAACCTTTGTTTCAATTATGATGCAAACTAAATAGCCCGGCAAAATGTCATTTCATACTGAAAGCCGGTGTGTGGGAGAACTATTTCAAACTTTAATGCGGATGAGGAGGAATTAATTTACAGCTAACAGGAAAGGTTTCATATCTAAAACGCTTAAAGAGAGCAGAGGATTCGCAAATGCTATTCTGACTGTGCATTCCTAATCTATTATTAACGCTGCAAAACAAATTCCACTGAATGTCACACACCAAAGACCCTCAATGTGTAGATTTTGCTATGAAAATATTCACTTATTAGAGGGATCTTCTTCACTAAAGGCTGCAAGGACTGGATACATTTGAAGTTAAGCTGGACATGCAGTGAAAACAGCTACAGAAACGCTTTTTAGAAAACAGCAGGCAGCTTCCCAAACACATCAAGTCCTCAGATCCAAACCAAGAATTAGAAAATCGGTCATAAATTCAGAAATTGTCGCTCTGTTTTGCACCGAGAGCTTCCGTCTTCAAATAAAGGCACTGAATATTCAGCAGCCAGCTTCAAAGAATCAGAGTTTGAATTCAGCATAATGCGATGGCAAGCAAAGGTTTGGTCATCCCCGGACAAAATGCATTTCCCAGAATGCAGAGAAAGGAAACTCATCTGTGAAAGGCATGAAGCTGGAGCCAAAAGAGTTGAAGATCTTTTTATGTTTCAGCAAAATTATCGAATCTCTTTTGATCTTATAAGATCATTCAATTTTGAATGAAAGTAAAAGACTTTAAAACGAGCCAAAAGAAAATTGAGTGAACTGGGATTTTCCAGCTTAAACCTTAGCAAGCAATAAACAAAGGCTGCATTTAGTCATCAGTTTACAACAGAATACTCTCAGATGGTTAAACATTAAGTGATAATTTGTCTTGTGGAACATTTTCCAGTTTTGTTAGCACAATGTTTTTTGGCAAACTCTTTAATCCAGAGAGAATCTGTCTGAAAAAAAAAAACACTTTCAGGATGCAGTTAGCATGTTAGCATTCTATCTTACCAAAACAAAAGCCTTTGGAGAAAGAGTATTATGCTTGGGGTCGTCTCAGGCTATTTAAATATTTAATATATTTAATATTTTCTCTGAAGGAAATTCATCCCTTCTGGAGTCCATAGTTACATTTTGCACAATTAAAACTGAAGAATTCGCCTCCGTCTCATCTTTTTGTGTGGCAGCATTTTGGTATCTGTTTAGAAAAAAAAAAAAAAAAAACACTGTCAAGGAGTGATGGATGAAACAGAAACGTTGTGCAAGTCAGTATTGCTGTTCTGTGTGACGGGCTGAGAATGCTGCACCTGGCGTCTGATTCACAGCTTCAAAACTGTCGTTTAAAACTGTTGCAGTGAAATAAATGAGCACTAAAATATTTCAGCATCCAATTCTTGTAAACACAATCTATGACTTCATAAACCTATATTGTAGCAGGTAATGGATCATAAACGTTGAGCTCAGTGCTTTTTTTAGGGTTCTAGATCTGAATTTTGCTGCTAAACTTAGGTTATTTTTCATAATTTTTCAAGAATTTGTATCTGGTTTATTATTTACTGACAAAAAATGTACTTATGCATCATTTGTGACTTATAAAACCTTTATTTCTCAAAGGAAAAAAACTATTTCGTACCAGTCGGATCCTGCTTGAAGATACAATCTCAGATTGCTTTACTAAACAAATGAACTACCAAAATATTCATCTAAATCCTATTCCAGTCCCAGACATTAATCTTAACCAGGTCCTATGTATTTCTCAGAAAACCTTTTGACGACAGAAGGACTTGCTCACAGCTTCTTGCAATTAAAGAACCACATATTGCTAGGAAAGAGTCAGAGTTTCTCTGTCTTAGCAGGACTCATTATTTTATCGGTGCCTGACTTCTGGTAAGAATGTTTTCCTTGAAGTAAATCTCAGTGACCTCCACAGCTCCAATTTAGAAAACATTCACATTTTCCTTTCTCACACAGAAAACGAAAAAAAAAAAGTCAGAAAAATGACGTTAATTTATCTTTATACTACCACAAACTGAAGGAAGATCTCAAGTTATTTTTAGCATTTCCATTTTAAGAAATCACTCTTCAATCACGTCGAAGAAAACGATGAATCAGATGAGTATGCATGGAAAAGCTTGAAAAAAAAAAACCCAAACGTACTTCTTGAAGTGACCTGAGCTGCATGCTGAAAACGCTGTGCTCTTATTTACTCCCCACACTGGCTGCTGCAGTAAATTTTCATGTGTGACAAATGGCCGCGCGGTTTGAATGGACTCGCCACTAAATAAATCTAAACTATTTCCTTAAAATCTCAGTGTTTTCAACAGGTCGCAGACATATTTTTACGCCGCGCCCTCCAAACGTCTGGAAAACGGCCAGCTCCGAGTATATTGCACGTTTTTTATTTGCTGATTTCACATTTTTATTGCTTCCCCCTGTAGCCATGCGGCTCGACCCACAGCAACGCTGCAGCTGGGCACGGAGAAGGGCTAACATTCAATACAACTTCTGTCTGAAATGGAAATGTAATAAAAGTAGTCTCCTTTACTATGTATAAGAAAAATTGGACATTTCCCGTTTTTTGGGAGCGGAAATGTTTCGTGTCTTTTCCCGGACTCCTTACCGATGTCTCGCTAAGCTGTCATAAATGCTAATCTTAATAGAAATTCAGGTATTTGATCAAAAAGTCTCGTTTGTGGCTCGGATCTTACTGTGTGTCAAAGCTCGTTTTCAGGCTCGCTTTGACTTTTCAGTCAACATGGCGGCGCCCCTCTGAAGGAAACTAAAAAAGGACGAAATTTGGCATCTGTCTGCCATGAAATTACAATTCCCAGCTCAGGCCCAAAAAGCAGGTCTGAAAAATAAAATGAAATAAAATAAAAATAAAATATGCGACTAGGAATGAAACAATCCTCGCTTCTGACTGCTCCTGCGACAGATTCCAGAGGAGCTACTGCATATGTAAATAATGGCAGGGGCCCTACGCGTTGTGTGTGTGTGTGTGTGTGTGTGTGTGTGTGTGTGTGTGTGTGTGTGTGCGTGTGTGTGTGTGTGGGTGTGTGTGCGTGTGTGTGTGAGGAAAGAGAAGTGTGGGTGTACAGTAGCACTAATGGAAAGCTTCTCTCGCAGGAAGCTTTCAGTCGCTTTATGAAAGCAACCTGGTTTCTTTTTATTCCCTTCTCCTTTCTGCAAAAGTGAGTAAAGCGCCGGTTTCCAGAAGAACACAAACAGGTTAAGGATTATTATTTCTGCGTTGCTTATTTCTTATAAAAATAATTTATTCTGAAAATATGTTCGCATTTTGTGCCATTACAAATCAAATCTGAATGTTTTTCATCATCATTTTTTTTTAAACAAATATTTAAACAGATTGTTATTATTATTACAAATGTAACGTAATGCAGTCATAGTAACACGGTAATAGGTTTTGTTTCCAGATACTTCACAATTCATTTCATTTGCTGTTTCTGTTGTTTTGTGTATTTAATTTATCGTTATCACAAGATCACCATCAAATATCGTAATAAAGCCTTCGGTCCATAGCGCAGGTCCACCCTCAGTAATCTGAGCTTGAGCTAGTTTAGAAACAAAAGCGTGGACAAACATTGTGGTGGCACGCCATCTATCGCCCACATTCCAAATAAAGTTTACTTAAGTTCATAGTCATGACATGTCAAAACGCAAAAAGGTTCTCGGGGGTATGAATATTTAAGGCGGAGTGCATCCGACAGTGTGCTTTCAACCTTGTTCCTGTCTTTCCCTTAGACTTTTGGAAAAATGATTGCTCTGAATAATTGATGATAATGAATCATCTGTAGCTCCGAAACACTTGAATGTGTCACATTTTGAAAGCAGCGCTTTGGTTTTCCTTGTCTAACATCACACCTCGTCACAGATACTGCTCATCTCAGCATAGTAGCTCCCACTGATCACAGGCTGCAAACTCATTCATGACGAGGTGGAGCTCAAACAACAACCCTGCACAGCAAGAGACAAGGAGTTCCTCAACTATTTCTAAACAACCTCAGTTAGCCAACTACAAGTCCTGGCTTCATGTATTTTGACTGGGGTTGCAGCTGACAATTATTTTAGTAATCGATTATTCTGATTGATGACTCCATTGATGAATCGTTTGAAGAAATTGGCACATTTTGCAGGTTTTTCAATAAACCACATCAGCTTTATTATATATACTTTGAAAAATCCAGATAAATAAATAATTCAATCCCTTTTTAGATAAGATAGCGATCATTTTTATTGCCCAAAATGCAATCAATCAATCAATCAATCAGTTTTATTTGTATAGCACATTTCAGCAGCAAGGCATTTCAAAGTAATTACATCATAACAATACAGTAGCCTCCCTTTAAAAGGTTTGGAAATATCTGCACCCAAGTAAATTCTTCTGACATGGGTTGAAAATACCTACAGATAATGGTTTTCTTTAATATTAAATGCAAAACTAATATGTTTTTTAGTAGTTTTAACGTAATTATTGTTCCGAATTTGTTGTTCCTTCAGTAAATGGCCGTATCTTGGGTCCGTATATCCCAGTGAGGCCTGTCGCAATCATTTTTGTTGGACAATAAATTGTCCCAGAAGTTATTGCGATAAACGATAATATTGTTGCATTTCTAAGCAATACAATAGTAACAGAACACATCCTAAAATATCAATAAACTTTCAATTCTAATCAACATTTAACACAGAAACTGGAAGACATTTTAAATATCCAAAATAAATGAACAAAACAACAGAAACAACAAATGAAATGAATTGTAAAGCATCTGGAGATGCTAGTAAATAATAGATGATAGATGATGATAGATGATAGTAAAAAAAACTACAAATCCTGCAAACAGAAATTACTGCGCTCGTTTTAACTAATCATGCGATCGATTGATTTTTTTTTTCTTGCTTATTGCAACAGGCCTGACTCCAGTTAACAATTAATCCATCACTAAATTCGATGACGACTGTTTTAATGATCGATTCATCACGATTAATCCGACAACTCATTTCAGACCTCGTTATTGGATTGCTTTGTTGACAGCGGAAAAGAAATAAGGCGTGAGATCATCCAATGGGAAAAACTACCTCTACCTTTTATTTCCAAGCACTGCGAGTTTGAAGTGTGCTACATGCTCTGAATTTATGACAAAGAGAAGGTGAATGGGAGCAGCAGACAAGAAGGAAAGAAAGAGTACAGACAATCAACATAAATATCCTGCAATGGGGTCTGAAGGGAA
Source organism: Poeciliopsis turneri (assembly GCA_922788865.1). Lineage (NCBI taxonomy): Eukaryota > Metazoa > Chordata > Actinopteri > Cyprinodontiformes > Poeciliidae > Poeciliopsis > Poeciliopsis turneri. The sequence continues at coordinate 1,203,115 of CAKLNU010001078.1, forward strand.
CGCGGCAGCAGCGGGCGCCGGACTGTCAGCCGAGGCTCTGATTAATGACAGCTCCATAGTCCGGAGGTGGTGTTTATTCGCAGTCATGCAGCTCTTCACTCGGCCCTGGGCATCGCAAAAGTAGATTACTCCTCTGCACATTCACTCATTATAAATCAAACGGCCTGACATTACTTCCAGGAATTATCCTTCCCCCTGTCTGCACCTCGGCCGAACGTTTTGCCAAATAAATATATTACGCCGCGTCCAAGACAAATAGAATTAGCTTTTCGCATTAATAGCCGGTAGAGGGATGATCCTTTTCATTCCAATAAAAGAGTTGCGCCGTTCTGCCTTCAGCGCAAAAGGCGTAAGCGATGCGACGCCGCCCAGGTAAGTAGGGTCATTCTTTATGGTGGCCACGTATGCTAGCAGGACGACCTTCCTGGTTCTTTTTAAGCGTGTAAATTAGGTTCTTAGAACTTTGGAAATCATTTATGGGCAAATGGCGACATTAACTTGAGCTGAATGGTAGTTAGAATTAAAAAAAATGTATTTCTGTTTGGTAAATGTTGAGCCTGACTCCAACGCCAGAAGAAAGCAGTCAGAAAAAAAAACCGTCTAATGCTAAGCTAGCAAAATGAGCTAAAGAGCTGCACTCTGACAGAATGGGTTTGTATTTATGGCGGGTAATCACGAAGAACGGATTGCAGTTTTCAAACAATTCCCTCTTGACTGGCGTTTGGGCGTATGCGGGCCTCTTTAATGATCAATTTTCACAAACTACATAGCGTACACCAACGATCTGAGTTCAAATTACACACAGGGTGTTTGGTTCCACCGGGCCCGGTGCTAATACAAGTGAGGAAGTTGTTGGTCCTCCGTCCTCTCCCGGTCTGGCCCTGCTGTTATTGTGAGTGTGTGTGCGTGTGTGTGAGAGGAAGTGTAAGTTTTGCCTTTCTGTCCCTGCCATCTCTGTACAAGGTTCCAAAATTATCACAAAATTCAAACACCAGCTGTTCTCACATTCCTGCACATTTACTCTCTGTCTTGCGGGAAGCGATTTTTATTTTCTTATTTTCAATCTCAACCACAAATAAGACAAAAAAAAAAAAATAAATAAATCTCAGTAAACAAGGCTTTCCCAGTGTGGTTCCTAATCACAACAAATCAAGATTATTTGCTTAGAAAGACTTGAATTTTATTGCAGGACAGAACAACTTTTGACAATGATGCAGAGGAAGACGTTTATGAATGAAAATGTTTAGTACAGGATGAGACTGAAGATCAAATAATTACCAGTTGAACACAAATTAAAAGACGCAGCCACTTAGCAGTTAGCGGCTAACTGTTAGCTACAAAAAGAAGAAGCGGATTTTCCCCCCACTTCACATGCCAGACTCCAGCATGCTGCCCATGCAACCATGCAGGGCAGTTACTCATATGCAGGTTATAAAGTCTGTGAGGTTTTCATCCTATGTTCCATCTGTAAAATTATTGTGGATGACGTTAATCTAGAAGGATAGCAGAGTTTTGGGAAAATGGAAGGAGAAAGCAATTTACATGTTTCTCATTGCAGGGGGAAACATTCAAGCTGGAGTTTTAATGTATCAAGTGTAAGAAATGTTGTGCATATCCAGTCATCCTTTGTGTGCTGCATAGGTTGGAATGATGTCCTTCACACAAATCCTTTTCTACAAACTTTGTAAACCCCTTTTGACTCATTTGCAATGTATTTCTAAACAATTTATCTTATTTCAAGGGGTTTTGAGAGGCCTTCTTAATAGCGAGGTAACACAAAAAGCAATGAAATTAAATAGGAAATTAATACATTGACAATCTATTTCGAGTTGGATTTACTGAAAAAAAATTGTTGATTTGTTGAAAGTTTATCTAAGTCATTATTTAAAAAAAATTAATAATTGAATAACTAAATTCAATTACATTTTTAAAGTTGGAGCTACATTCAGTGCATTTTAGTCTTTGAATTGTTACAATGTGCAAATGAGGATATTTTTTTAAAGGGGCAGTGGTATGTATTTACTAGGCACATAGGGATGTTTTATAGTTCAATTATGTAACTGTGTTGACTTCAACCTTTAAAAACTCTGGCTCTTTCTGAAACTCCACCTTCAGGAAGTCATCGCAACATGGCTCCTCTATTAACCATTTGACAACATTTTGACCAGCGTAGCACACTGAGACGTATTTCGCATAATGAGCTCAGCTGATGCGAAGCTCAAGCAGGTGTTTGCTAATTGCTGCTGGCAAGTCTGAAGGAGCTGAGTGGGGGGAAACTGTGAGGCTGAAGCTCGGCTGGGAGGAGGAGCTGCATGGTGAAGGCGGAGCTACGTCCACCCAGGTCTTTTGCAAGGCTGAATGGCTTCCAGGGGAGATTCAAGTATTTATGAAATGGTAATGAAAGAATCAAGGCAACAATCCAGGTATGTTTTTGATAATGTAATAAAATTATAACATGATATAAAGCTAAAAAATGTTGATTTTACATAACACTTCCCCTTGAAATACACACTGATTTGCATGGTCTTTATTAATATAGCTATATATATATACATATATATATATATATATGTATATATATAGCTATATATTTATTTTTACTACTTCCATGTAGAAGGAAGTCAACTAGGTCAACTAGAAGGAAACTTCGGTGCTCTTTCATTACACATCCTGCTCAAAAGCAGGGCTGCTTGGATTTATAGTGATGGGATTAGAATCCCAATAAGACCTCTGACACAAACGGCAGATAGCAGGAGAGATGAACTAGCCTTGTTTTGACAGGCAATTGTAAGAAGCAGCATATTTGTAATCTCTGAGCTGTAAAGTGTTGATATTAAATTGTCACATTAATGCCAATGTTGTTGCAGTAAATGACCACCCTGGAAGCTGTACATCGGCATGGCATCTGCGCCACAATCATTTATTTTTCATCTCTGCAGCTGTCCATGTTGATGCTCACATCTGCGGGCTGATTTAAAAGGGCAGCCTCAAACGTTGGCCGACGCACACTGGAAGAAATCTAAATCCGTATTAAATTACGGCCCTGTTTGAAAACGTCATAAGATCATTTGCAAACTCAGTTTTTGTTTCTTGTGGGGGGGGGTTTCTTCGAAAACGTCATCACTGTCAAAGGGTTGATGACCGCTGTGTTTATTTCACACACTTTGCCTTTTGAGCGCAGACAGTAGCAATGCACAGCACTTGCCACAGAGCCGTCGTTCAAAAGAACGCTCAGACGTAGCTACGGAGTTTTTTGCTTCTAATAATCTGTAAAGTAATCCTACAAGAAAATGCGTTTGGTTTCTGGTTTTGTTTGTTCCCCACAGCTGCAATTGTGAGATTACAAGAATTACGCACAAGTTCAAATACTAACAGTGTTGAGCTGCGAGAAGCAAAGAACAGTGTTTTGTCCACAGTGGTGTACTACATGTGTCAGCAATGCTTCAACTCACCTCTTCATCTGTTAATGCCTTTTTTTTTTAAGTTCTTCAAGCTAAAACGGTCTAATTTAACTCTTCGGATTGTCTCTCTTGCTTGAATTTTGAAGCCATGCTGCCTTCCTAGAAGTGTCTCATTGTGTCGCCCGACATTAACAGAGCTCATTGGCATTATTTCTGAAATGGCCCCACTACAAAAGGCTTCCCGCAGTTTTCTGACAAATCTATTGTTAAACGCCTGAGATGTTTGGCTGGCGCCAACGGGAGCGATCTGAATGGGTGCTCGCCTGTACTGGAGCAGATGAACAAGGCAGGGAAGAGGAAACATGGCCAAGGATATTATTAATTGTGTGATATACGGTTTTAAACATAGGAATTTGATTGATTATTGGACATTCAGACGAGCTGGAGAAGCACTTGCCTGAAACACGGAGGCTACAGTTTTGGCCTCCGAGCAGCGTCTAGTAAAAATCAGTTTAGATTTTGTACAACGTGACAAACCCACGTCTCACTCAATTACATTTACTGTGTTTTTCTTTTCCCCATGAAGTTACTCGACATATTTTACTCCACCCCACCTTTTACTTTGACTTGAGTGAGATTTCTGGATACTCTACTCCTGCACCTCCTCCTAGAACAGGAATCTACTGCTCCCCATCACAAACCACCAGCCAGGAAGAGAGTCTCAGCGCTGTCAATCAACCCCCTATACTTGCTGCTCAATGTGCTAATGGTGGAAAAAACAACGTACTATTACAGGAAAACCTTTTCTCCGGCGTCACCCTTAGCTATCCTAACAAATCCTAGCGTTGTTGGCAGGCTACGTTGTGGAGAACCAACTGTAGCTTTGCAACTAGCAAACAGGAAGGAATGAACATGAGAGTGATTGACAGCAACAAGACCCTCCCCCTGGCTCTGATTGCTTGTTTATGACCGATCAGAGCCAGGAGACCACTGGAAGCACTGGGAGAAGAAAGGGGCTTGATATTTTTCTCAGTTTATTTGTTTTATACTGTCATGACAATAACAATATCAACCACTATGTAAAAAGCTATTTTCAATTAAAGTTACATGCTACAGCTTTAATTCCTATCTCCTAGTTGCTTTCAGGTTAGAAAAAAAAAAGAAAAAACGTCAACGATTTTGCAGTTGCACTTTCGTTTTCGATTGTTGTGCCACTCAACTACTTCCACCCTGACGATTGTGGCCCACACTTCTGCTTTAAACGTTCCATTAACATGCAGCAGCAGAGAATAGGGAACGGATGAGAGAGAGTAAAAGCAGAGGGGAGCTGGGAGATGGAAAGTAGCTGGGAAGGGGAGACGGCTGACAGGCTGAGGGAAGGTGAAAGATAAACAGAGCAGGTGGGAGGGAGACCAGGAGGCTGCACGAAGAGAGAAACCCGAAGCTAACATGCACAGCGAACAGAAAGAAACATTAATCTAAAGAAACAAACCCAAAAAGCACAAATGGTAATAACTGCGCAAGTGAGCTAACACAAAAGAAACAAAGTGAAATTGCAAGATCTGGTAATTAAGCAAGAAAGAAACGATCTAAACAAGAACCCAACGTTCAGCCACCCACATGTAGTGACAAAGTTACTCTCCCTCTCTGAATTTAATAACCAGAATAAATAACTTTCTCAATTCTATTCCAATTTATTTAATCAATTTTGGAGATACACAATTAACCTTCTTTTTTAAAGCTGCTCTAACTTTGTTTGTAGACAAATGGCTCCAGCAGCTGCCTCTGTGGGACTGACAGAGGCTCAGAAGCGAGAACAAAAGCCAAAGGTAGTGAATGTATTTTTCATGCAAAGCCATGCCCCGTCTTTGACATGCGCCACTCAGATGCATTGACAGCTCTCTTTGCTCTCCTTAACTCATGAAACATTTAGTGTGTATTTGTTGTTGTGCGTCGGAGAGATTCAAAAAGGAGTAAGCGGTTGTTTCTGCTCTTCCCAAAACTGTACTGCTGGATCTCTGACATATTTCATTTATCTTTTAATCTGCCATTTCTGTTTCACATTTCTGCTTCACCTGTCATGCCTTTTCTTTGGTATTACAGATAGGTGTGTGTTTAAATATCAAATCAAGATGCACTGCAGTGATTTGTTGTCCTTGACTCCTCTAATAAATCCTTCCACGTTTCAATTATCCGCCGCATTTGTTTTGATTATGAGCCAGCTGCACAGCGACGCGGTCAGGTCTCCAAACACCTCGCATTCCAGCCAAAGTTTCTCGGCACGCTCTAACGCCCTCCAGAGCCTTTCAGGATGGCTCTGATTGGTTGTTTCTAAACTAGAGGTGCATTTCTCCACATGCAAATAGGACCACAGGGAGAAGGCAGAGGCGCTCCACTTTTTCCACGATTATCTAGGGAAAGTTTTAACAAATAGATAAAAAAAAAAGATAAATACCTACATAGGTTTAGAGATAAGGAACAGCCCTAAAAGAGCCCAACCTACACTGGAAACAAGTCTTCTCAGACAGGCAGGTTGTTTGGCATCTCCAGGCACCGACATCCAGGTCTTACTGCAGCAATTCACACCTGACTGAACAGCAGCCGGGATGAGCTGCCTCCACCCCGGGTGCAAGGGCCATGCTTGTTGACCTGAAAACACCACCGGTCTTTTGCACTGATCTCATCTACAAAGGTCTAAAAATCATCCACTGACCTTATTACGACATTTAGGAACGTTTCAGACAAAGAAAATTGGTATCGGCCAAAATCGGAATCAGCAGGTCAGGCTTTTGAAAGATTAGCAAGAAAGTTGCAATCAGTGGACTCCTTATCTGTAGTGCTGGACAAAATCACTGGACTTCAACCGAGGAAAGGTTCCTCAGAAGTAGTTTAAAAAGGAAATTTAGAAGAATGGTTGGAATTTATGCTTTGGCCGCTGGCCAGACCCACATGAGTGGGCTGTTTCATAGAAAAAGATACGGTGGTATTTTTTAAAACTCCTTCATCCACAGAGAGTTTGGAGAAGAACTATTGCTATTCTATGATGAAATGAATCAACAGAGAAGGTTCGGGCATCTGGTCAGGATTTATTTGAGATATCCGGGGTTCTCTATGTCTGAAGCGCAGATTTATATCTATATATATAAGTTTAACTCTGTTGAACTCTATTACCACCAGTCACACTATGCACACTTGCGAAAGGCCATCAGCAGTCGTTTCTACCTGAACATGACACCATTGAAGCTTCCAGCAATTAGCTCTTTATGTCACACAACAGACGGACATTAATTTGAAAAGTCAAAACTTTTCTGACAGCAGACAACCGAGTTACTCGAGTCCTCGGGTTTTATTCCGGCTCCGTCTCAGGTGCGGGATCCCTGACACGACGGCGGCTCCTCGAGATGAGAGCCACGTTGTGATGGGGATGGGAGATATCGGCCCACTTTCTGTTTACCCCCCCCACGGGAGCGATCCTCACTCTTTCCTCCTCGCCTGGCTGAAAACAGAGAGCCGCTCGCTCGCTCACACGCTGGAACAACTGCACTAAATACAGCCCTGCAGTTACCATAGAAACCAGCCCTGGTGCACCCTGACTAGTCCCACTGTATCTCATTTTGCAATTGACCCAGAAAAACACTGGGAGGTTGATGTTTAGTTTCCTTCGCAGTCGAAATGTTATTTTTTTTGCTGTTGTTTTTTTTAAAGGAGAGGCGATACAACGAGCAGAAACAAAGAGCCGACCAGCGGGATGACGGCTCAGCGCAAAGCAAAATGTCTTCTAATGGAGACCGAAGGGGGAGGAAGTTGATGTGGGGGTGTGAACAGGATAGACACGTGAGCGCAAGTGATGAAGCCAAAGACACTTCAGGGAGAGTGGATTTACACTGACAACAAAATCGAATTGCGCTGCAAGCCTGGCAATAGCTAAACTGAACCGGACAGCACATGATCACACTTGAAATAAATCAACTTCAACTCCTGCTGGCACCTTTCGGAAGATAAAGGATAAAGTGGCACCGTTTTCTTTCTCTCTCTCTTTTTTTTTTAAGAAATTGTGTGGCAGTGCTGTTTTAAAAGTTACATAAGGCAAGGTGCTGCATTGCATCAAAAAAAGGTTGCTTTTAAGCCCGTATTTTTTTTTTTTTTTTTTTTTCTTCATTTGTACACCGTTGACGCGTCATACAGTGATAACAACACAACTAATTTATCGCATCCTTGAAGAGCCAACAGCTTTGCCGACGGTAATCTCTGATTTTAACGACACACTTTCCTTTTAATGTTCCTGTGTTAGGATCCGGAACGTCCAGGCATCTCTCAAAGTTACCTCATTCATACTGCGCTCTCTGCTCCACTGGGACGTTATTACACTGTTCAAATAGGTCACAGGCAACCCATTATACCGCAGCCGAGAAGGATTCTGCTAAACGCCACAAAGCATCTGCATCATAGCTGCTTCTTTTACGAAAATAATGCCAAGTAATTGTTGTTCATGTTTGGGAGGGTGTGTGGGGGTTTTAGCCCCTTTTTGTCTGAAGGAACTGTTAACATTTAGATACATACAACAGGAACGGCGAGCAGATCCCTGATCGTTCCCAAGTTTTTCATCAGGGAAAGTTAAGCGTGTGGTTTTCAACATCCGCCACCAAGAGTCTACTGTCAATAGCATGTTTGTGACATATAGCGGTACGCAACATGGACTTTGAGTTTTACCCTGATATTTTGTGGCGTGACTGTGATAATGTTAGAAGTGGCAATAAGACTTGTTTGCTGCTATTTTTAGGTACTACTTTAAAAAAAGATACAATTTGTAAAACGCTTCATCGGGACACCAGTCACACAAAGAAATGTGATCGCATTTAATCGCATTTTCATATTTGTCGATAACCTCATCGAATAAATGGTGGAGAAAACAGTGAAACTAACAATCCACACAGTTTTGGGGGAATTTAAACATTAATAAGTGGAATTTATAATAATAATAATAAATCAATTATTTATCACAATAAATGAGAATTGATAAATGCATCAATATTAAAGTCCAGGGTTTGACTATTCAACTCGAAAACCTTAATTGATCAACTTTAGCTTGCTTACCTAAAGTTGAACTTCAGCTAAACAAAGCTTTAGCTTGTTTAGCCCACACTAGCTTGTGTGGGCCGGTGGGAGTGAGAATCTCCCATCAGCCCGTTTTTACAACCAATGCTATTTGATTTTTTTTTTTCACTGAGTAACAAGACATTTGCAGGTAGATGCTCTGTTTTGTCTTCCTTAGGAAACAAGCCACAAAGAGGAGAACATTGTACAACAGTCTCTCTTCTTCCACAACAGCAGCAACACCCAGCTGACCTGCAAATGTTTCCACTTCAGGAGAAATGCTGCTGGTACATTGCAGTTTCACACATGTGGTTGGATGTTATTCCAAATACATGTGAAATGATAACATTGCTGATTTACAAAGTAAACAGAACTCAAAACTTCAGATAAGATCATAAAAATATATGTATATTTGAATAAGGAAACCCAAAAACACCAATGAGGAACTTCTGAATGATAAATGTTTAGGCTAGAAAACAATAACAAGCTAGTGATGCTGAAGAAAGAAAAGCTGCATGTTGCATGAAAGTGTGTTGGCAAAGCCTTCGTTTTGTACATACTCATGCTAGGTTTGTGTTAAGGTAAGTTTATTTGACTTGTTGGCATTTGTATATCTTCAAGACTGGCTGCAGTGTATTATAAAGCAAAAATGTTGAGATACATATGAAACAATTAAAAAAAAAACAATAGCTTCAAAGCAGTAACGATTTGTAATGATTGGATAAAAACACAGAAATTACAAATTAAAAGTAGGTCCTTCACTACATTGACCAAGACAAGGTCCTTCATAAACTTCAGGAAACAAGCTACAGTAAGTATGCAGGCTTGAGACTTTAGCCTGTATACTAAAGTCTCTAATATGCAGGCTTACTTTGGTCTATAAAGTGCAGAATGACAAAAAGTATTGAGCTGTGATTACATTTTTCAATTGTTTACTATAAAACTGAAGTCGCATTAAATACTAATATAGAATATAATTTTATTTAGGACATTTTTATGTCATATTTTTCATCTAAAGAGCCTCATATCCTAAATGTCTCACATTTCTATTCCAGGTTATAAAAGTCCCATCAGCCCGTTTTTATCTCTGATGCTATTTTATTTTTTACTGAGTAACAAGATATTTGTTGGTAGATACTCTGTCTTGTCTTCCTTAGGAAACAAACCAGAAAGAGGAGAACGTTGCACTGCAGTCTGCCAGTCTTCGGCTTTCTTGTGCAACAGTCATTGCTGAGGAAGAGAAGACGACCTCTCATTCCCTCACATGTTTACAGACACTAAAGGGATTCAAACCCCCGATGCTCTAACCTTTCGCTGCCCACAATTCTATTATCTCTTTTCTGCAAGGAGGAAAATGGCTTGGCATCACGCACATTGCAGGACTCCCAGCTAGCTGTTGAACTTTCAGATTGGCTATTCCTTTGTTGTTGTAATAGCCTAGAAAACTCTGAGCAGCTTTTAAAAGCCACCCAAACAAGCTTTTAATTGACCGAGCGCACTCTCAAATTAGGGTAATTTTCTTCCAGTCGTTTTCTACCATTGAACGGCAATTCACCACGATGTCCCGCGCTTTGTCTCTACCTTAACAGTTTAAATGAACAACGCTTGCGATGGGTTCTGACCCGGCAGGACGGGGCCGAGCCATTCCTCTGCACTTACGACCTGACAGGATCGCATTACACTGCACAAAATCTTCAGTACTTAGTGCTACAGCCTAAGACGATCAGGGTCTGTCTATGCAGCACGGTTAAGTGGGAGAGAACACCAGTCCAAAAGAAAAGTCATGACTAGAAGGAGAGTAGAGACGAAAATATAATAATACGTAAAGCATATTATACAATAATATCCACACATCCACATATATGCTGACTAGTACAATATATTAGAACATTTTAGAAAAGTCTATTTCAGTTAATTACACAGGTAATTGAAAACATGACCGTTAGTCTGTGTGAGTATCTCTGTTGGGCTGCAATGGACTGGCAACAACCTTTAAGCAGGTATTAGGCTTTTTCTTCACTAAGCCCACATTTCTAAATAAAAAATCAAACAAACAAACAAAAATAAAGTTTTTTATTGGTCTGAAGTAACGTTATAATCCCAAATGTTGTGTTTTCACTTGTTGTAAATAGAAAATTATCATAATTCAAGGCGTGGCATTATGTATTTTCCATCCGTTTTAAAGCACAAGCAAGTAACTTTGTTACCTTCAGTTGTTATGAAAATGTTGCATATCTATCAAACGTAGCTTAAAAGAAAGAGGACTGCAATTTGACGGTTTGGAGTTGGCCGTTTGTCTGTGGGCAAGAAGCTCCTGCTCATTCCAACACTTGACAAAAATGCCTTTTCATTATGCCTTTAACAGCAGTCCTTAGGAGTGTTGGACAAGAAGTAGTTCATATGATGAGCTCTGGAGATGCTCTGACCCGGCAGATGTTTGCTAATTGCTGCTAGTCTGGAGGAGCTCCAAGCAGGGGCTCTGTAGATGTAGGCGGAACTTTGTGAGAGCAGGCATTTACATATTCCAGAATTTCTCCAAACAAAGCAACACTCCCGAAATGATTCAGATGATCGATAGAATATCATTGTGACATGACATAAAGCTCAAAATAGACGATTAAGCATAATATCCCCACACCCAGAAATAAACGCTTGAAAATATCCATCTGTGTGTAATTAATAACATTTTTGCATCAAGAAAAGACATTCCTTTAGCTAAGACAACCCTTTATTTTCTAGAAAATGTAGAACTACAACTTTTTAATTGCTTTTGCCCCAAAAAATGTTTAATCCTCCTGATTCAGAGTCTAAAAATATCACAACCAGATTTAACCCCAAACCGTAACAATGATGTAACGTCAAACAGCCTCATTCTTTCAGTTTCAGTCATTTCAAATCCCAATCACTCAACATCTTGATCACAGGATTACAGGGGAGGAAGAAAGACATTAAAAGCATATAAAAGTTGACATGTCTGTACGGAAATGTTCACTGCTAACTGCACAAGACGGGCACTGACAAAATGAATAAAGCAGAGTTCCACTTAACATAAACATTGATAAATCCTGCAAAAGTGGGATCCAGTGGGATGTGAAAGTTTCCTCCGGGGCTCCGGAGTAACCTTTCCACTGGTAGGACCTGACTTTTAGGAGTGTACATAAAGCATGAAAGAGCAAGGGACACGAAAAAGTGAAATTGTATTTTCAACCACTTTATCAGGCACAGTAACAAGGACGTAAAATAAATAAATAAATAAATTCATATACATGTCATACTTGTGCAATGAACTAAACACCAGAGCTTTTAAATCGTACATCCGCAAACAGATGCACCGTTTGCAGCTTGAGATCTTGTCCTTGTTATTATACCAAGAAAAAAACAGCTAAGTTTTTATCAGAAATCAGATGCAGAAACATTCAATGATGAAATGGAAATCTCCTTAAATTAGTGATTTTTTTTTTTTTTTTTTTCAAAAATAAAATAGTTTTCCTTAACACTCTCCTACTAGAGCCTATTTTCAACTACTAAATCTGACAATGATACTCGATCATTGGAATCCCGATTTTATTGATCACATTCTTGCAAAAGGCCAAACATTAATTTCAGAAATTCTATTCTTTCAAGATTCCATCTGACAAAGTAACACAAAACGCTCACCAATGACTCCCCGAGTCTTTGAAACAACCTTGGAAGAATAAATAAATACTGAGAGGAGAACAAATGAAAACTGCCTGCTGATGGCAAAATAAGAAATTTAAGCAATTCCAGCTTTCATCTTCATTTATTACGGATTCTGCCTGTTTCCTGACATCTTTGAGTCATCGTGTGCGCGATGACTCAACTAAGAAATGCGAAGAAATACCTGATCCAACAACACGCATGCTGTGATTATACAGTACACATTAATTCGTGGATTAGATGAAAGCTGTTCGTTGTTGGCTGCTGATGTACAGCATATGGAGTCACAGCAGATATAATTAGCACGGGTGATTAACTGGCCAGGTTAAGCGTCTTGCACCGTGAAGGCCCCCATGAATCTATCTGCATCTAGGTATCAAATGGCCTGTTCGGCACACAATGTTGTCTCCGAAGTCAGCGGAGCAACTAGCGGCGGTGACACATCCGCCGACGGCTTGTGATTACGTGGCTGAACGTGAGAAAACGGTGAGACACGAGCCGGTGTCACCAGAAAGTTCCGCAGGACGACGGAAATGTCACAATGCGACCACGAAAGGAAGCTCTCGCAGGTTACAGTGAAATTTAATGAGCACAACTCGACCGGCTCAGTCACGGGAGTGAAAGGATGCGAGTCCCATTTTCTTAGTTAATCTGCATGGCTAAAATATATTTAAAAACTAAGATTAAGGTTAACAGGGACTTTCAGTTATTTAAATGGGAAGTATGTATTGTATTTTCCAGGCACATAGCACTGTTTTACACCACAATCAAGTAATGACGTTACCCTCAATTGTTATGAAAATGCTGTATATCCAAAAACCACTCACAAGTTTTCACATCATAGCTGTATCTGACTCCCTGAAATTGGCCTGAGTCCCTTTAAGAATCTGCTACCGTCTCCGACATGCCCCCTTGAGCACATCATCACGACGTTTCTCATTTAGCCGTTTACAACCGTTCTAGATCGTAAGATGAGCTCAGACGTCTTGCAGTTCTACCTGGTGTTTACTAATTGCTGCTGCCGCTAGTCTGGAGGAGCTGAGAGGAAGAAGGTGAGAGGTAGAGGCACTGTGAGGCGAGAGCTTGACTGAGGACTTAAGCTCCAAGGCAGTTTTGAGCAAACAGGCAGCGCATGGCGTTATGGCACCCTCTCAATGGTTATACTTATGAGCTTTATTAGGATAGCAATTTCATTTTCCACTAGGGCGTGGCACCCACCCACACTGGCAAAATGCCTGGTTTATTGACGACGTTATCACTGAGTCTGACTGGACAGGAAACCTACTGGAGGCCACTATAAAAGCCATCTGGCATTTCCATCATTCGTAAGAGAGACGCACAAGGAGGCCTATTGAGTACATACATATACCAGGCAGCACACTGCAAAAACACAAAATTTAACCAAGTATTTTTGGTTTGGTTTCTAATGCAAATATCTGAGTACACTTGAAATAGGACAACTAATTTGCAAGCCACTTTTCAGCGAGATATAGGAGCTTGTTTTAAGTCAAATTAAAGTAAAATACAATACTTTGCGTTTTTGCAGTGTACATGAACATAATTTTTGGCCAACATTTCTGTCTTTAATATGATTTTATTGATCTAATATGGGGAGCATTTGAAATGTGGGATTTCGTCACCAGTAAGCCGCCCATCTATATTTAAAATAAATAATTCTGAGTCGGTTTTTGAATCGAGTGAATAAATTGAACCGACTTCATGGGTTTGGTTGTAATCTACTGAGATGCACCTGTGTATTTACGTACAGGATGAGTGAAAAGCTTCTGTGTGTTTTTGGCCTTTTTTTTTTTCCACCCACTTTTCCTTCAAAAATTATGTGGAAACATGATTGCCCCATTAGCACAGTGCTGTCCAACCACAAAGTGGAAAGAGTGGACTGCATGAAGAGGTGAGAGGTCACAGCACTGCCAGAGGCTGCAGTGGCAATTTCACAGAGTAATTGCGGGCCAAAAAGACGGACGCTTTCACCATTAGATGGTGTTTTCGTGAGGCTCCTTAAGGGCCCATCGGTGCCTTTAAGTGTCACTATATACGTTTTGAGGAAAGGTAGAGCTCCACGGAGAAGTGAACTCCAGACTGCTTTTACTTTCTCAAACTCGCTAAACCTCTTACCGCCTGTTGGTCAATTGGCTCCTGGTTTTTTTTTGTTAATGTTTGTTTTTTCTCCTCTCTTCTTTTTTAAAATTTTTTTGGGGGAGAGCAAAAGAGAAACCACACAGTCACTCTGCTCTTTCTCTCTCTTTTCTGTGCTCCCACTCTTACATTCAAGTGACTCCAGCGATGAATCCCTTCGTACCCAAAATCCAACCTGTTCTCAGAAACAGCAGGCTGATGAATATGCAACAGGACAATGATCCATTATCTAAATGTCAGTCAGTAAGTGTGCGCTGACAGAGACATGCCTTTCGACGGTGCGACACTGCATGGAGGAGGACCCTTTAGTTAGACTTGAGTCACTCAAAAGGATAATTAAATAACCTGCCATAATACACAAATAACCTGTGTTTTGATACTGGAACTAAACTTCTAGACCTTTGGCCTCTGTAAAAGGACTCTGTGACACTTTATTTTCATTTTCTGATTTGAGTAAGAATGAGGACCGGTTTGGATGGGAATGCGCTCAGCGATGAGTCCACAGAACCTCAAGGATGGCTGCCAGTTTATTGTGGACTACTACCAGTAAGAGGATTTTGTGTACAAAACAGAAAAAAAGGACATTGGGCCAAAAATCACCGCAGTACATGTCGAGCATAACCTCATTAGAAAGCCACAGTTGTGCTATTTATCTTTGAATATTTGATCTTTTTCTGTTGTGAATCAGTATAAATGGTTTCCAAAACACTCACTTTGATTTGACTGGTCAGATTAAGGGCCTCCCTTTAGGGTTAACTTCATTCTCATACTCTCTTCAAGGGGACGTATTATGTAACATCAACTTTTTGGAGTTTTACAACCTGTTATAATGGTATTCCCACGTCAAAAACATGCCTAGCAACCACCAGTGGCAATCCGTGTGCAAAACAAGAACCGCCTTCGATGCCAAAGTTTCACCTCGGTGCTGCAGTTTCCAAACTTCCACCTGCTCAGCTCATTCAGACTAGCCAGCAGCAATTAGCAAACACCTGCAGCAGATGTAGAGCTTATTATATGAGTCACTTTTCAGTGAAACAATGGTAAAAAAAATAATAATAATAATCTTATTAAAGGGTTGACAGTTGTGATGTTGTGATGATTTCCTGAAGGTGGATTTTCAGGAAGAGTAGAAGTTTCTTAAAGAGACAGAGGTCCAATTTCAAGGTGTTAAATTGTGAAGTCAAATTTCTGTTCAATCATATTGGATATAGATATAGTGTTTTTATAACAACTGAAAGTAACATAGATACTTTATTGTGCTATGAAATATAACTATGTGCCGAGAAACTAAATATCACTGCCCTTTTAGTCTCACAAGTTGCAATAAATACACGCAGAAACAATTTTCCAAGTCATTTACTTTTCCTTTTTCAGCAAACAATTTCTTTCTGAGATGTTATCCTAATAAGTTATTTCATTTTGGAATTGAATTGTTTTGTTGCTAAAACAATTCAAAGTGCATTTTATGTATGAAATTGATGAGGAAGTGACACAAAAACTTGCTGTACAGTTCAAAAAAGTCAATTCAACATAGTACTGTCCCTTTAGGTAAATTTAGTCATTAGGCATTGGCATGTTGCTTGACGATTTAACTGCAGAGGAGAAAAAATTAAAAATGAGTAAATGTTCACGGCTGTGCACCGCTTCCCCATCAATACATTCCTGTCTCCTCACAGCAATAAAGCATGAATAGCACAAAGCTAAAACTGGAAGCTGCTCACTTTCCACTTAGTTAACCCTTACATGGCAATTAGGCAAAATTAGAGTTAATGACAGCAGATAGTTTGTAATGATCACCAGCAGATGGAGTTTGCCCATTTGTCAGGCCACTCTGCATATTTATATGTTCTTTCTTTTTCTCAGATATTTATGCAAGATAAGAACCTTTTTTTTTCCACTCTGCAGGCCTTTCTATGCAGACTGGGTGGTATCTGTTGAGAAAGCCTTGAGCTGAGATACAAAAAAAAAAATAAAATAAAAAAAAAAAAAAGAGGATGAAGAGCTTGTGAGATTCATTTCAAGTTTAATAAAGATGGAGAAGAAAACTTTTTGTATAGTTTCAGCTCATGTTTAGTCTTGTAATTTGCATATCTACTTGGGCATGCATGAAATATTTTCCATTTTCGTTGGGATTTATTTTTCCGGTATAGTTCAGGCCTGGTAATGAAGATAAGAAGAAGTTTCAAAAAGTCCCCCAGTATTTTTTTTTAATTTTTATCTTCATCCAGAAAGCCTTCGGCTCTTCATTTCAGCCATACAGTTCCCAGAGATGTCAGTGTCCGAATTGGAACATGTTTTCCCTCCGGGAAGACATTTAAAAAAAAAAAAAAAAATGTCAGCAGAAGACGAGCTGAGGAGTAATGAAAGAGCGTCTGAACATCGACAAAGTCGAGACAGCTTTACAATATGTGGGATTAAATCCGAACTCCACAAGAGCTGAATTGGTTGTTTTCAGCTCTAATAGCAGTTATTACAATCACACCTATTCACATATTTTACATCAACACTTTGACCTGATGCTATTAATCCTATGCACACAATAAAATGAATAATTTTACTGCAGCCATATATAAATTTTTTTCATGCAGTGAAAAAAAAAAAAAATTCTCTGTAAAAACAGAGAATAGAGAAATCCTCAGCTGAATCCCCGCGGCCTTTTTGTGCGGCAAAGAGACCCGTCCTTGGCACGGGTAAGAAAAACACCAAATCTCCTTCTAGTACTTAATTTTAAAGTCTCTGCTGGTGAGTAAGTTCGGCAGCTCCTGCATACCAATTTGCACAAACGTTGTCCTTGAGAGGCATTTGATTAATAATGGATACAGTGTGACTTTACGCCCGTGGCCAGGGCCAGGCTGCAGAACGATGAACTGCAAAATCGAGTTTGAAAACATGCCCTTCCTCGGTTTCTGCATCTGAAACGTGAAGCATTTCGTATCCATTTGGACAACAAATGGAGTAACTAAAGAGTTTTTCATATTCAATTGATTCTCTCTTACTGTTAACCCCTAACAGGACTAAGGTAAAGAAAAATACATGTCGTTTACGTTACTAATAATGGAGTATATTGGCTAACATGTTCTCATTAATGAATGATAAAGCCCCGATCTTCAGAGATGCTTTGCTGGTATGTTATCAGCAGTGTGAGATTTTTGAGAGGAAAAATAAAAATCCCATTACAGGCTATTTTAATAACCCTTGTCATTCTTCCCCTCTGTGGGCCTATTTGTGCGGCATGCTGCCCAAGTACCGCGCATAAATCTTCTCCTAATCCGAATTCATGCAGAAGAAAGTCTACAGATAAGAAAATCGTCTTTAAATGCTTTTTAATTAGTGATTAAAATAGTGTGCCTCAAACTAAGGCTGGTCGGTTATAAAAAGAAAAAAAATGTATGCTAAAACATAATTGAATATAAATATTAGAAATGCTCTTACCCCAACATTTGGAAATCCGTGGTCTGACATTTTCCAGTTCAGAACAGTTTTAGCTAAACAATTAGTGTTGTTTGTAGCAGACTGTTAGATGTGCTGCTGCATTAGCTAATGTTTATATTTACAAGATTAACTAGAACTGCAAGCAGTTCTCTTCGGTTCCTCGCCCGACTCACCAAAAAGGAAACAAACCAACTTATTTCATCATAGATACGGAGGCAACACCATCAAACATGCGGACTAAAGCAGAAAACAGTTTTCTTAAAGCTAAGAAGAAGAATGTTCACATGCTTTATAATTAGAGAGATCCAATCAAACATTGCGTTATGGAGAAATTAATTCATAACCATGGAGAAAATGGCCTTCCTTCATGCAGCCTAGCATGGACGAAAAGAACTAGTTGACATCTGGACTTTTGCACGCCTAGGTTTGCTCTGCTGTGAGAAGAATCACTGATGAGCAGCATGAGTCATGTGGCATCAATTCAAGGAAAAGTCGGCGAGTGGATTAAAATTTAACAAAATGGGTTGGTTTGTAAGCTATCTGTTCAGCCAACACTTAGTGCCAACTAGATGCTTAGTGCCAAAGATTAGCTTAGCGAAAGAGCTCAGAGAGACATATTAGCTCAACTTGAACAAGTCGAAGCCGTGGCTATATTAGCAAAAGCAACGGGGAAAACAAATATTGACGGTTGTTCCGATCGGTAGAGGTCAGAACAACCGCCGGACGTGAGGGACGGCCTCACGTCCGGCGTCCATCATGGCACTTTGTGTGACTAGGGGTCCTTACAGTGAGTGTTACAATGACCTTTGACTGCTTTTTACATTCTTGCAAGCTGCAGAGCTACAGAATGTGAACTGTAGAAAGAGAGGAGGTGGAATGCACCATTTCCAACTTAGCAACTTTTCTGACATTTTTTTGCAGGCATTTCAACCTTTTAGGTGACTTTTCATAAAGTCAACAACAAATCTAGCTACTTTTTTCGGATGTATCGGAGGCTATTAGAGGCTGTGAAAAGAGAGAACATTCTGTTCTTACTCTTCTTAAGAAGAATTGGGTGCTGCTGTGTGGCCCTCCTCCCCCCAGCCCCGACCCAAAGCACTCACAGTTCTCAAAGAGCCGTCCCTTCCAGCCGCAATAGGGACCCCTCAACATCCTGCAAGAACCTCGTGTATGTGCAAAAGTCGGTGTTGATACATTCTCTTGCCATCAAGGTGGGATGTAAAGATTGAAATGTATTTGTCCAAGAGAAACAATAGCATTTCTATTGTAAATAGAAAAGCTTTGCTATTCCTGTTCTGTTTAAGCCTTTCTTTAACTATTTAGCAGGCATGGAGTCAAGGCAGGTTGTTCTGAGACTAAAACTACATCAATAGTTCATCAACTTACATTTTACAATCGTTTTACCGAAAAAAAAAAAACTGCAAGAGATTAACAATGATTTGCCATATCAGGCATTCAGCCCATCATCCATCCCTGCTGCTTAGATCAATAATCAAATTAGTGTATGGAAAACGGAAAGTTTAAATATTGAATCTAGGTGATTCAAGAAGTAAAAAAAAAAGATTAAAAAAAGTTATAAATGAATTATAAGCAAAAAAACAAAGATACAAAAAAAAATCTTATTTTTGGTCCCTTTTTCCAAACCCAAGCGCAGATAAAGGAGATTCTGACAAAAAAAAAAAAAAAGACAAGAAACAAAATTTGAAGTTTTATGCTTATTAAGTGTGGCTTTTATTCACTTTTCCCCTCTCTCCTGCTGCATAACAATTACCTGCAGATGTTATACAAATTGGATGTTTATATTTCTACTTTCAGGAGAGCAAATAGCGACTTGGACTCAGTTGCTTGTCACAAAAGCGATAAAGAAAAAAACGTGCAAAGATCAGATATCTAAAGTGATGTGAATAATACTAAAATACTCACATTTTGCTTCATGTCGCTTTTGATATAGACACACTCACTGTTTAAAGTGTATTATATGCAAGCAGAAATCACCGAGATGTGAAGAAAAACTTTAATATTGATCTAAATAAAGACCTCATGGGGAAACGGAGGATGGCAACGTCTGTGTCTCTACAAATAAAGACACGTTTTATTGGCACTTTGCTGGATGCTGCACTATATAACGGAGACGGTGGTGACAAGGCCCATTAGCTCTAATGGTCGGGAGATCTTAATTCTCCACCTCCCGGAAATAGAAAGCTTTGCTATTCTTGTTCTGTTTAATTGGAGTAGTGAGCAAATTAGAAGAGCAACTGCACAAGAAAACCGAATTGTAACACAAACCTTTTACCGTCTTGGAGTGGAAAAAGCATCTCGGTGCTGAAGCACCTTGAAAGTATTTGAGAGAAACCCCAGGAAACGGAGAGCTATGCAGAGGACAAAAGGCATATCTGAAGAATCCCCCGTGTGCAACCGCAAGACTCACAGGTCATGTTGATTTACTGACAAAACAAGGTCCCCTCTTCTGCGTGCCTCAACCCTGGTGAGGAACACGCGGCCCAAATGGGATATTTCACTCTTTGCCGGCGCTCATTTCTCAAAGGTAATGGCTCGGAAAATCTGGAAATCTTTAAAAGGCGACGGCAGCGGCGGCAGCGGCGGGTACAAGGCCATTATGCATTCCTGACTTTAAACCCGGCACCATCGCAAGCTGAGACACTCTCGACACGGAGGGGTCACAAGTATATTCACAAGTGTATCATTTTCTCATTACTTTACAGTTCCCTCGAAAGCCAGCACGATCAGACAGACTTTATTTGCTGCAACGATGGTCGGAAGTACAAGGGAAATCCCGGGCAGCGACAAAACCAGAAATAGAGGGCGGTGGGTGTTTGTTCAGTCCTTCGTTTGTCGGGGCATTTCAATACCTTTTGTCTTCGGTTTCAGAAAACTCTTTTGATGTGACGACCAGACTCAGGCGAGCCCACCTACCCATTCTCAAACGATACAGTATCAACGAGCCACAAAAGCATGTGGTCAGTAGTGAGTGCACAGGACTTATCCCACTAAGCCGGCTTATACTTCAGCTCATAGCACTCCTAAGCTTGTTAAAAAAGTAAGCTCAAACTGAGCTAATTATTTCCAGTAAATCTCTGGGAAAACAGCCATAAAAAAAAATATTTCAGATTGAGACTTTTTCACTGGAACATTGGAAACTTTTTAATTACCTGCTTCATAGAAAGAGAAAGTTTTGTTTTTTGTTTCTTTTCTTTTTTTTTTAATTATAAGAGGTTTTTCAACCACGGTCTTCTGCTTCTGTCTCGGCCAACAAGGCGTTAATTGTTGCAGCTGTGATATCTTGATATTTTTGTCAGCTGGCGTTGGAATTTCTTTCATGTTTTCTATTTCAAAGCAAGCTCCCATCCCCTAAGATTTGATAGCTGACTCATGCTGCTAGCTGTTATGCATCTTAATGTGGCTTTTTCCAGGCGTTGCGTTCATTTCAGTTTGGTTTCCAAAGATATAGTTTGCTTCATTGTGCTTTCCAGCTGGAGTGCCTGCTGTCACCGTTAAATGAATCAGACTAAAGGGAAGTCAAGAGTTTATATTGTGACTAAATGTTTTTAATAAGTGCGTATCATTGAACATGAACTGTGATGTTTTGTAGCATGCAGGTGCATCCCAATAAGCTAAAATACCTATGTGAATTTATTTGTTTTAATTAAAAAGCTTCATTTGTACTATAGAGATTCATTACAGTGGTAAATTCTGAGTAATCATCTTTTGTTAATTCTGATGGTAATAAGGGAAACCCAACACAAGATCATTACAGGAGCGTTTTTATGTATCTTCCAGGCACAAAGTGTCATTTTATAGCACAATCAAGTACCTACATTACCTTCAGGTGTTATAAAACCTGTTAGAAGATGCTTTTCAATGCCTTGAAATTGGGTCCCTTTAAGAAGCTCCTGCTTTTATAGAGACTTCGCAGCACTGTGCCTTTACCAACCATTCTTAGAAGATTGGTTGTTAATGGGGTGAGAAAAGGTTTGTATGATGAGCTCAGCAGGCTCACAGATCCACCAGGTGTTTGCTAATTGCTGTTACCACTAGTCTAGAGGAATTTTGTTTGTTTTTTTTTTACATCTACTCCAAATATTACCTTATTGTGGTTATTATATTACCACAATGACGCTACATATTATGAGTTCTTGAATGAAATTATTGAAATAATTTTTCCAATTTTTCTTTCTTCCATTTCCATATATGTTCGTATTTGTCTAGATGGTGCAATCCGTAAATGAATTCTGCTTCAGAGCAGAAAACAGCCCCATTAAAATTGCTCACTGTTAGCAGGAGAACCTCATTACATTTATATTCTAAATCCTGCATCAGTTCCAACACTTCCTCACACACACACACACCCCCGCCACACACACACCTGCGCATGCGCACGCATGCACGCACACACACACACACACGCACGCACACACACACACACACACACACTCTCCCCCTCCATAGATCTACATCGATTTTTTTCCCTCACACATGTAACATGCTTGCTGAAGCATTTTATCACCTGCCACACTGACATATTTTATAACCACATCTCAGTTATTACCTTATAACTGGAAAAATCACTGTTGCATAAAATAAACATGATTGTCTAAGTAAGCCTCTCCAGCAGTCTGATGCAACTTGTTTAACTGGAGAGCGGAAGACAAAAATGATTAAAGTTCGGAAGAAACAATTACCTTGCTCATCGGAACCCTCTGCCCGTGAGTTGATTGAGAGCGGCCAGCGAAATGATGGAAATCGCAGAGCGCCGAGCGGTTTTTATGGATGGCATGCTAAATGATGGGGAATTTAATGCAAATGTTATGCAAAATACTAAGGAGTAAAATCAACATCACCTTGCTGTGGAGCATGGCTGGGTATCAAAGCAAACATCACTTGGAAAAGCTTATGTTTGCTCCTAAAAGCAGAGGAAGGTAATAATGTATGAACTGCAAATAAATTATGTACAGCTCATAAAGGGTGGTGAAACACACACACACACACACACACACACACATAAATTTAAAACATAAAATTTAAACTTTCATATAATTTCCAGGCAATTTCCAGCTTTAAATATAGAATTAAGCCAGATGTAAACAGCATTGCTTATTGGTGACACAGTTTACTCTGCGTACATCTGTCCAGGGGCCAGCGTCTTCCACGTGTTGGAATATGAATATGAATATGAATATGAACCGAGTTGTTTGATGTGTTTTGGGTACAAATGTGAAAAAGCTGAAAAGCAAAAACAATCTTCAGAATGTTTACATTTTGCATCCGTCACATACGGAATAAGTTATTAAGTCCAAAACCTGCGCGGCAGGATAATTGGAGCCCAGACACGGTGGAGCAAGTGTGAACTACTTTCAGGCAGGAAGAAGACGACCAGGGTCCTACGGCAGATGGCGAGGGCCTCAGAGCTCAAACCCACAGCCTCGATTCAGATCTATGGCAAGCCCTCCAAGACATTTTGGAACACCTGTCTGCAAGATAACGAGAATCACTGCAGTCTAAACTAGTAAAAACATCTTAAGTTATTTTTTTTTAAACAGTCTCCTTTTGTTTTAGTCCCAAAACCCATAAAGTAATAGTTTAGTTGACCTGGTTGAGCTATTTCATCTCAAAATATATGCTTTAAATAACGCGATGCTTTGAAGATGTTGCTCGGTCATAGTTAAACATCAACATAAATCTGTTTCTTTACTTTAAACGACAACCCGATCCTTACAAAAATAACTATTAATATGGAATGGCAGTACTGGATCCCTGCTGAGCTTACGAGTTTGCTCAAACACAAATCAACGGGGAAGTGTTTATTATTTATAGTGTAGTTCCATTTTAATGTGGAGAGACAGAATATCAACCAAAAACCTGTTAAAAAAATATTTTATGTAAAAATATCAGTTGATGTGCATATCATTGAGTTATCAACCTCATAAAACATTTGTTGTCAAGGGGTTTGGTGGGACAACAGTGGCTCACCAGGTTGGCACAAATCATTATGTTATGTAATGTGGAATTAACATTACATAACATAATGACATTTCTGATGGTCTGCACACGTCTCTGTTGTTTAAACTATTTTTATTTTCATAAACTGTAAATAGACTGGTGTCTTCAATGCAAACACACATGCAAATTTTGGACATTCCTTGGAACACAGTACGGTCATTTTGATAAATGCACAGTATTTTATCTTATGACCTTACGGTATAGAATATTATTCGTAATTTTTGCTTTTTGTATATTTTAATACTTGTATCTATGTGGGAACCTATATACCTCCATGTCTTGTCGCATTGCTGCTGTTTCACCTGAATTTCTCCACTTAGTGACAATAAAGGGCCTCTCTATTCTATCCTGCTGTTTTATTGTTACATTTGGTTGTTTCTCTGCCAGAAGTACAGCTGCATCACACCTGCAAACTTGAGCTTCAATGACAACATGTGCTGTGTGTGCAGAGCTGATTGACAGCGTCAAGTCCCTCCTCCTGGGACTGATTGGTTGTTTCTATCCTCATAGATTAATGCCCTAAAAAATCTGTATTCAGGAAATAAGAAATGACAAGCGAGGAACATTTACATCAGACCAAAGGGCAGATTTAAGTTTTGTTAACTCAAGATGGAAGAAAATGTCTATACCTGTCCAGAGTCTGGTCAATAAGATGTGAAAACACAGGTTGTCCTGACCTGGGTTCTGTAGAAACACAGTGAAAAGGGTAAATGATGTCAAAGGAAGTGTTTCAAAAAGAAAAACTCAATTTATGATGTGGCTGCACAAAACCCAGCGAAACAAATTTCTGAAAAGAAGGATGAATACAGCAGCCATGGCTGTTTCTAAGGAAACATTTCACTACATCAGAAAAAAACTGCAGATGAACTATTTAAGTAATGATAGCGGGTCTTAAAGTCTAGACATTCACTGGATTTATAGTCTATGTGAAATAAAACCTTCACTTTTTCAATCTTTTATTTTTTATGTATTTATAGGATGTAAATCAGCCTCCATACGAGTTGATGGTTAAAACACTTGAACCTACAAAGTTACTACAAAATTACTACAACCACAAAATTAAACAAAACATCAAGAGCTAAAATTGATTGATCTCAGAAATGTTGTAGGAAAAAAAAAACCTTTCAGTTCCAAAAGATGAAAATTCCTGAGTTTTTTCTAGAAAACTGATTATTTTTCAAACCTCTGAAACTTTCGAGAAAAATACGTGGAAATTTCAGATTAAATTTCCTCCATTTTTCTGTGAAAAATTCACTCTTTCATTCCACCCTGATATGGAATACAGTTGGCCTGAGTTTAAGAGTATCTTTCTTTTCTGACAGACATGTTGTGGAAAAATTCATGTTGTAATATTCTGCATGAGAGCTTGTCAAAATGTCTATTCCCTTTACTTTCTATTATTTGTTTTGATGGAGGCTTTAATTAAATTTTTATGTTTTTGTTTAGTGCATTAAACACTTTCCTGAACAGGTAATAATACTTTCCTGTGGGCGCAAGCTATTAATACAAAACAGTCAAGTTCTATGACTTTTTCAAAAGCACAGAAAACATCAATAAATGTTTGTGCGTGTGTGTGAACCCCTGCCCGCTCTGCCTACAAAAATGTGCTGCTGGTTCCTTTTGCTCTGCAGCCCTTCAGCTTTTTAACTAGATGATCCGGTTGTGTGAGAGTCTTCACCCGTTGCTAAACAGCATGTCTAACGCTCTGTTCTGCGCACAAAGACGCATTACTTTTAATTAAAAAAAAATGGAAAAAGTGAGAAAAGCAGCACACAGATTGGAGCCAGCCCCTTATCCTTTACACACAAACACACACACGCGCACGCACACGTCAACACATCGAACTGCCTCTGTGACAAACACCACCTCACAGTGAGCCAGAGGTTTACCTTTTTCTAGCATTTCTAACACGTCGTAGATTTGGCAAAGCAGGTTAACATGCTTGGAGCACAAAGGAAGGGTTGTGGTCACGGCACAGAGCAGAAGGAACTACGCTTGTACGCCCAGCACAGCCAGTCGCCCTCATGAGAATACATCTCTGGTTGATAAGGCCGTTCTCTGCTATTTTTCCAATAGCAGAAAAATGGCCTCTTGCTGAGTTCATTTCTCACTTCAGGCTACTATTTCCTGTGCTGGCTGCTTGCCTGGACGCTCAGATTTCACGTCTGGTTCCGCCATGATTTCACGCCGGTGTGATGCTCCTGCAGGTGTATCACGTGAAACGCTAATTATTTCATCATTTCAAAGGAAGTACTGATTTATTTCAGCAGTTCAGTTCACAAACGGCTATCGTCGTAATACAATCATAATAAAGAGGTCGTAGATACATTTCCATTCGTCAGTTAATTTTGATTATTATAATCTCAGAAAATGGAGATGAAATGAATAAAAGATTTAAAACAGCATGACCTACATTTTCCATGAGAAAAACTGCTTGCTTGACAGTCATTATAGACACATCCTTTACAAAAGTGCAGCACTAAAATCTCATCACTTAAAAGTCTGGGTATTTGCATAAAAGCGCTTCACTGCATACTAATAGGAAGTTGAGTGAAAGGAAAAAGTGCTAATGTTAGTTCATACACTGTTTGAATGCCAGAAAACCTGCTTTGCTAGTGCTAGTGAAATGTACAAAATAAGTAGGTGGTAGTTTTTTTGCTCCAGTGTTCACAAAAAACATTCTTTTTTGTTGTTGTTGTTGTTGGAAGTAAGACAACTCGTTCTACTGTTGTATTTTGAGGAAACATTTAAGAATAGTGTGAAAACACAGGAACATCAGTCACATCTAAAGCAGTCAGCGCTTTAGCTCAGAGATGCACTACGAATTCGAAGTAATTTAAAAGTAAGCTAACACGCTAACGCCTCTTATAAAAATGTGCATTATGTTAGAAGGACTGGAAGGTGAGTCAACACAAAGCCCCATCAGCAGAAAAAGAAAAAAAAAAACAACTGTGCTGTTCTCCTAACTGGTCTGACTAACAGCTATGGTGTCGAAAAAATTGAATCACTTCATTCGGTCTCGTCATCATAAACGACAATCATCATTCTCAGCCCATTCCTGAGAGCTTTGCAGTCATAAAGGAGAGAGTATGGAAGCGCGCTGTGAAAACTACCACTCACCTCACATAACAACCAAATTTACTTCAAATGACCCAACAAAGCCATCACCAGAAGATGACTCCTCATTCAGCAGCTCAGTGAGCTCAATATTCCCGGTTTTGTGGCGCATACATCCTCTTAGTCACTCCTGGTCTGTTTCCAAGAAGAAATCCTTGGAGTATTCTGGCGTTACCTCTCCTCACTGCTACCTTTCTTCAGCAGAAAGCCATTATGCGGCTGTGTTCACAGCTGAGCTGTCTTCCACTCACTCTGCTGAGCCCACCGGCGACTTTACGTGAGAATTAGCCTGCTTCCGCTTCACTGTCACATTTTTATCAATTAATTTTAAAAGCCAGGGCACCACCCATTAAGATTGTGTCAAGAGTTCATCCTTAGTGCGTGTTGGGGAGGTTAAAGAATTTAAATAAAAGGATTTACCAAATTTAGCCAGGGAGAAAACTTGTACAAACATGTTCATTTACAACTGCCTGACGATTACAATTACCAAGAAAAACTACAATGTCCACATCTGGCGTCTACACAATAACATGACTTTTTTTAGTGGCAGAAACGATTTCAATGTTTGTCATGTCATTCACTGTTTATTAAGATAAATTGGACTCGTTTGCACCATATGCTCAGCAGCCATATGTTAGGATACAGATTAGACCGGAGCCATGCTGAGATTAATGCCATCCGCCCAAGTCAACCGTGTTGGTGTGTTTGCTCTCAACACGGTTTATTCTGCACTTTCAAGCCTCTGCACCGCAAATCTAATTGAAGCAGACAGTTGATGCCTTGACAGTGAGCAGCCGGCACTGAACAACAACATGTTATTTCTGTAATCGTCGTTCACAAATATGTGTATTGTCAACTGTGCCAATACAGATAATTTGAGCTTTTAGCTCAGCATTTAGCGTTTCGTGTTTTGATCTTGGCATTTTTAAAGGTAATATGTGAAGATGCAATGTTGTCACATTTTTATTTTTTTTTGTCTTCAGCTATATTTATGTTTACAAAATTGAATAAGTTGAAGTTCCACAAAAATAATTTCCTGCCTTTATTCACATTTTTGCCAGCTGTTTAGTTAAATCTGAGCTGTAGACTATGTGTTCCAAAAGGATGCCAGTGTTTCTATATTGTTTCTTTCATGCAAAACAGGAGTTACAAGCTGAAAACCACCATGTCAAATAACCTGGTTGGTAAAGTTCAGAGGCGTAAAGTACTTCAGAACATAAAAAAAGTTTTCTATCAACCGGGAGCTTCTTGTGCTGTTAAGGGTTGGTGTAACGGTGTGGAAAGAGGCAGCGGAGTAAAAAAATTAAGTATTGTTTTGAGAAGCAGTGGCTCTGCATATCCTAAGCCAAACCCCTTTTATTGTCCTCTATGGTCTGCCAATTCAAATTTTCTGATTTTGACTGATTGCAATTACTTTCTCTGATAAAAGTAGAGAAAAAAATTGAGTAATTTTAAATCTGACAGAAAACAAAAGAATTACATATTTCATTTCAGGAGCAGGAAAATAGTACCTAGCATGTTAATCACCATAAGAGTAAAATTAAGGGAAAATGATCCAAATACAATTCCGGGTAATTCCAAATAAAACAAATACACTAGCAGGAGAAATAGATTGAGGTCTTTTACCAAAGACAAAAGAGCTAAAATCTGACGCTAATGCATTTTGGTTTACAGTTGCATACAGGAGAAAGTTGCGTCTTCTTCAGAAGTTTTCATGTCGTTTTCTTCAGTGTTTCTTAGTACAGCGCCACCACAGGCGAGGGGTTTTCCAAGGATTTGGTTCGTTTGGGACAGAGCAGTGTGAAAGCGAACCACACCATCTGAAAAGATAATGTTGCAATCTTGGTCCCCAAATCAAACAGAGTCTAGCAAACTATCAGGTGTGAAAACACCCATCAAAACAACCTTTGTTTTGTTTGCTTTACCAAAAGGCTGTAGATCCTACAAGCTCCACCGCAAATCAAGGAAGAAAATTCAAAAGAAAGAAAAAGAGCGACTTCCTCTTATCCAGTCAACTTTCCTTTTGCAGTTGTCCCTCCTCTGTAACACCGAGTGTTTTCTCTCCGGTCATCATAGCTGTAATAACCCAACATAACTGTCAATGCTATAAATGTTTGCACACAACACGTAACAAGCAGCTGTCTTGTATTTTCTCCCTGTCATCACTAAAATATCCCCAAAGAAGCTCACGCTGAGCAGCAGACAGTCCACCAGCAGTAGGTTTTTCTAACGAGCTCTGCCTGCGTGTTTAAACATTTATTATTCTGGCAAATACGACAACTATTTTTGACACCGTATTTAGATCAGCCCTTGTTTAATACTAGTCAGCTATTTTCCTTTGTACACACCTTCTTGTGTCCCTTCGAGTCTTGCGTTGCAAATCGAACCGAAACTGTTGTTCCTACCAATGAAATATAATTGCGGCAATTTTTGCAATTATATTCTCCAAAAATATTTACTCACCATATTGTTAATTATTCAGACCAACACAAAGGATGCTCAAGCACAACGTTTGTTAGGTCCGGTGTTTGCATTCCCCCTCCAGCTCCCCTTTGTTGTCACATTCGGTGTTATTGTCGTGATTAAACAGAGCAGGCGGAGAAAGAAGTGATTGTGATATCTAAGAAAGCATCCCTGCTGGATCCAAACACAGCATATCACGATTTCATGACACACACACACACACACACACACGCACACACACACACACACACTGTATTCAGCTGAGCCACAGGGATGTCACAAAAAGGTTTGTAGGATGTGCGCAACCATGGCAACACAGCAAATAACACCTATGTGTATTATCAGTGAGCACACAATAGAAGGGAAACCAAACTGCTCACCGGGCCACACACAAGTGAAAGGAGGGGAACACTTCAGACTCAAAAAGTGAGGCGAAAACTTAAGACTTATGTCATTCCAGCTTATCAGAATAAACATTTTAAACATTAAGTAATGGCAGCAAATTTACTGACAACTAAAGAACAATGAACGACTTGAAGAGTGTAAAATTTTCACGTCCCGGGGCAAAGCGTGTGATGATCACTGGGGACCTGAAGCCTTTAAAAGTGCAACGGATTTTACTGTCTAATGTGACGAAGCCTCGTTCCCAAAGCAACCCAAATGACAGCCAGCTGTCAGGCGTCTTCGCTTAGCTCAGCTGTGTAATGGCAAAATTACTGACATGTCAGAATCCGAGCCGTTTCACAGCTGCGGAGATGTTCACAGGAACTCTGTCGCTTCATGTTCGACTGCGACGCCGGAAAGGTTGCGCTGTATTGCAAAATTTGACGTCGGGATACTTTTGATTATTTTTATTTTACTTAGTGTATGCTTGGAGTTCCAAAAAATGCAGGTTTAAAAACATTTTGATCGATTTATCTACAAAGTTTAGCCTACATGATAGATCTCTCATTGCTGTCAGCCATTACATAATACTTCAGAATCCCATTTGTAAAACAAAAAAAAACCTTTTGTATGAATCTACCCGTTTAAATCTTAATATCATAAATATTGAGTTTTTTAATGTATATTAAAGGAGAAAAAAAAACATGAGTTAAAAGCTGCCTCACCTGTTGCAGCTGTACTGATAAGAAAAAAGAAATCCTTGACACTTAAAGCACAAATATTTGTAGACCAAAGAGGAAGAAAAAATAAAATATGGCAGCAGTTTGACTTGGAAACCCTTGTTGAACTTCAACTGAGGGATCTGCTGGTAATATGCTTTCTGGAACAAAGTTCACTGAACACAGATAACACCGGGGTCGCATTCGAGGCAAAGGTTTGTTTCTTTTTTGACTCTTTTTTTCTATAAGAGAGATTTTGGTTATTTTTCAGAACATAAAAGATAAAACACTGAAGAAAATCAATTTGCTGCGTTTTTTTTTTTTTTTTCCCCGAGCATAAGACGTTCTAAAAATCATGAATAAAGCATGAAGAAACCTCTCGGTAACCTATAATCTGTTAGAAAGTATGAACGAGTAAAACCATTTCTGTTTCTCTAAGTGAAATTTCAGCTCTGGGACACACAAAATCCAAAGATCTTTACCGCAGATTTAGATGCCAACTATAATTCTCACTATGAAACTCCACAAGATTAATATTTAACCAATTTTCTTTTATTTCAACATCTCTAATTTTCTTCTCACCAAACATATAAACACGTCTCATTAAATATGTACAACAAGCAAAAAGCGGTGAGATAAACACTTCTAGGTATCCTATCCGACTGGCGGTGTTGTGAAAATGCCCGTGCCGTCTAATTACACCTGAGTCAACTTAAGAAAGCTTAACTGCTGAACGTCTTATCACAGTCTCTCCATCGACTTCTCCTCCCGAACCGCCGGATCAAAGGGGGTATCCATCTGCTATTACCAGGCTCATGCAATGCACTCTGCCAGTTAGAGGATTTCCCAGGCATTATCTCCTTTTCATCCCATACTGGAGCTTTATTTTCTCTGAGACATGCATCAAACACGGAGCGGCGCCCAATCCCCCGGCAAAACAAAGGGTCTCAAAAAAAAAGTCAACAAAGTAATTTACGCCTCTAAATTCATCCCAAAATACGCCATAGTTTGTTGGTTCCATTAGGTATTTGGGAAGGAATGAGGCAAAGAGAAAGTGAAGCGTTTTCTAATGGTAATTCCTCTGATAAAACTCCTGAAGGATAAAAGGAGGTGATGCAAACCTGTGTACATTAGTGGGATTATCTAAAGGTTACGTTGAATGAAATACTAAGGAGGAGGATAGGTTCCTTTAAAGTATATTCAAATATATATGTCACATAAAATGTAATGTTTAAAGCAGTTCCCGATGCCGATTTCCTTTTCTTACCACAATGCGCTTAAAGCACACAACAAACAAAATTTGTAAGGTTGAAAATTCTGCTGGATATATACAAGGAC
This sequence comes from Poeciliopsis turneri, assembly GCA_922788865.1. Taxonomy (NCBI): domain Eukaryota; kingdom Metazoa; phylum Chordata; class Actinopteri; order Cyprinodontiformes; family Poeciliidae; genus Poeciliopsis; species Poeciliopsis turneri. The sequence continues at coordinate 1,234,913 of CAKLNU010001078.1, forward strand.
AGACAGACACAGTTTAATAACTGTGACATTTTCTCAAAAACCACATCGGGCCTTTTCTTAATCTCACTCAGATAAATGCAATGAAGGTTACCAGACAAAACCAAAGCCAGCCCCCTTAGTCACTTTTCAAGTCCAAAAGAAGATAAAGTAAGTCCCTTCTCACTGGCACAGATGCGGATATTTTCAAACATTCTTCCCATGTTGCTGTCTGCAGGTTGCCAACACAGCAAGCCAAATATTATTCCGAATTTTCATGTTGCATTACGACCACAATCCTCTTGGAAGATGAACGTCAACCTAAGTCTGTAGTTCTTTTTCAAAGGATTGTTTTGTGTTTAGCGCAAAAGTAGCATAATGTTAATATCTATAGGTTCTACCATGCATACCACCCATGTTGAGCCTGGCCATTGCCTTCCAACACCATACCGCTCGACTCTCATCTCCTCCTATTAATTTATATGGGATTTCTCCCATTGAGCTCAATTTCTCTGGCTGACTTTCAACCAGGTCAGTGAGGCAACAGAAGGAGAAATTGTAAACAACTAATGTTGATTTTCTGCACCATTTTGTAATTGTAGTCAGCCTTTAGTTTCATCAATAGTAGCGAAGAAAGTGAACAAAGCCGTTCAGTTCAATATGCTTCAACATATTGAATGAATGTCAACAGCCACCTCACTTGGCTCGGCACTTCTCTCTCTCACAGAAGAGGATGGTGTCAAATTTACATAAGTCACGGCTAAGCGTTAGCAACTGGCTAAAATTTAAAACCTCAGCAGAGTTCACACATCCAGCCAGAAATCGTTTCTCAAAAGCCAAGCTTCCAGACCATCCTTACGTAGCGAAGCGCAGAACAAAAGGCTGGTTTTTACCAGGTTAACTCATGTTAAATCCAGAGGTAACCCTCTCGTTGTCAGGTTTATTTGTTCAGATGGACGGCCATATCCTGGCAGCCCTGCAGTTCTGGTAAACTCTACTTCTCCAGACAGACTGAGTTTCTTCATAACTTGCGTCACTTGTCTGCAGTTTGTCTTTGAACTTCATCTTACAAATGTTCCCATTACAGTAAAAACGGCAAAATTCAAGTGGATCCCAGAGATTTATATCTTTTCTTCTGGTACTTACTCGTGAGGGGAGTTGTAAAGGTAAGTAGTTGCACTGGGTATTTTTCACAGGTATCACTCATGGCAGAAGCTGAAAACAAGCGCATGTCTCACTTTTTAGTCAAAGATGTATACTTTTCCTTCTACCATACAGTTATCCACTACCTCGTTTAGTCCAACCCCATAAAATCCCAGTAAAGTACAGTAAAGTTTGGGGCAATGTGACCAAATATGAACTTGAGGTTGCGTCATCAAACATTTTAATAGCGTAGTTAATGTAAAACAGTCGATCCAGGCACCCAGAAGGAGCCTGACGGGCCTTATGAATGTCCTCACATCAGCAATCCTGCTCATCATAAATGAGCCTCTTTTAGTCAACATCACCCAACGCCCGGCGCACAACTTCATCCACTCCTAATTTATCAAGTTTCCCCACAAAGAAACACACTTTCTCAGTCCAATCTAATGAGCTTACACCGCTGGAGCATGTCGAAGAGCATCATCAATAACTCTGAGAGGCTATTCAAAGATAATCACTCTTTAGCAAGGTTATCTCTACATTGCTGAGCTGGTTGCTAGCTTGCGATATATTGATATAAATATCAAACCATAAACCCCTGGATGTGCTTCACAGCTCAGTGCACAAGAGTCAGAAATACAGCCGACCTTCTGATGTTTCCCTCTGACGAGCTTGGACGGGATGTCTCGTTGCATCTTGATAGATGGGCATGTGGAGCATTGAGACGGTTATGTCACTACCGTTTTCCTGAAACACGCACGGACGGACCTGACCTAGCTGATGTTTGGCCGGTTCAATGTCAGTGTCGTCCACGTGCCCCTCGGTGGAGGCCATTATGGACGGTTCCCCGTGCCACAAGAGATTCGGCCGGGAAAATGACATGCAAATTGTCCTGATGTGCCAATGCCGATCTGCCTCATGAAACCTGGCGAAGAAAAAGTCCAGGGGCGATGCTGAAGGTTAGCAGCACCCCAGAGGGACATTTTAAAAACAACACCACTCTTACTGGGATATTACTGTTGATTAGAGGAGTCCCTGTACGTTTATTGCGGTTGGCAGACAGACACATCCAGAGGGCTATTCTGAGCGAACCTGATTGTAAAAGTCCAACAGAGAGTGAAAAGGGTGTTAAGACTAACAAGGTTCAACTCGTTTAGGTGATCTGATTCCTGTTGATGTCGGACTTCATTAAGATACAAACCCAGCACTCGCACTTTATCAAGACAGGGGTTCCCAAACTTTTCATTGCCATGGCTCCCCAAACGGCATTAGTTTCTAGAAAGAAACAATGAATTTGACCCTTTTTTCATTTCTTTCAACTGTCACCACATGCTTGAACTCAATGAGAGATTGCTGTAAAGTCAAATTGATATTTAAAGGCTGCACTCTGGTTTTCCTGGGCTAATGTTTTATCAATTGGCATCAGCTGGGCTGATTTGACTGACTTGATTTACAATGAGGATCACCTGTAATTATACTGATATTAAATTACACATAACTATCTATGATTTAGGTGAATCCTAAAGACAGTTGGCTGCAATAGACTTTTCTGGAGGGCAGCAGATTAAAGGCCCACAAATGCAAGCTAAACTTTTTTCCTTAAAGAATGATGAAAGCCATGTATCTAATTTTTATTAATTTTATGTACTAACATCTACTAAGTACATAAAATCCACTTAATTGTGCGTCTTTAGCCACAAAATGTAAAATTTAAGTGAAAATGATTTACCATCGCTTGCATAAAACCCACAAAAATTTCATAAAATACATCTATTCACAATCTTTTTGTGTGATTTTCTGCTGCATTGTTTCTCTATGAAACGGAGGCCTAAAATGACTTGAAGGTCGGAATCAGACGGCTGAAGTCGGCAAAGGGCTATTTTTGTCCAAAGCTCACTTGCCGGTAGCTGCACAAGGAATAAAGTGCACTTGATCCACTTCACATAGCGCTCTGCTCCAGGAATACTAAAGAGGAATATACAATTTTTGATACTGTCAGAGACTCACAGACGGAAAGAATCACCCCGAAAAAGGTTTTGACAGGATTCCTGTTAGAAGCTTTGTGTCCTCATTTCCTCTGAAGCATCTGTGGTGTTTTTCTTTTTTTTTAACAGTGTTCTTGTCAATTGTTAGAAAATGGTATAACAAATGAGAGGAAGTCATATGCCATTGAGACTTTCAATCTCAAAGTTACACCCTCATTTTTCTTCTATATGGCCAGGGCAGATTGTTCCCTAAATTCCCTAATAGTCCAAAAAATGAGCAATATGTAAAATAGCTGTCTGACAGTCATTTCGGGGAAAGGGATTGAGGGTAAACAAAGCATTCCTCCAGACCCATTACCATTTTTAGGCAATGTAAAATAATTAGCAGTCAAATCACACGGCAGGTAAAAACTCCTAATGACACACTGATGTCTGCGATCTGAAAATAATGACTAAAATATATGGAAAAACATCAAATTCACTATTGGCACTGTTTGGTTTTCAGTGTAGCTGAAAAATGATGGAAGTGTTTTTTCCCCTCACACAATGCACTGATCAAAGAAAAAAAGAGGATCCGTTCACATCTAAATAAGACAAAAATTAATTATTCATGGTATAATAACAACCTCTGAAACAAACAAAAGAAGAAAAAAAAAAAAAACATGCATAACATTTTTAGAAAGACTCCTTTTTAATATTTTTTGTAAAGTTGCAATCCAGTTCCCAACATTGTCTCAATATTAGCAACTTGCAGATATTTCTTTAGTTTGTTTTTAGAGGCACCTTGTGAAAAACCATACATACAGCCTATGATGAGTGATCAGTCCACCATGTTGGACTTTATGCAGTCGATAAAGTCACATGACACAAACTTCTTTATGTTAGTCCATTTAGTGATCCAGAGGAACCAAAAACACATTTCATGTTCTGTGGTTTTTATCATCTCTGTTAAACAATCAGTCAGGTGTTGGAGGACGGATGGAGTCAAACTTGTATATCTTGTATATATCAAAAGTGTAACCACACTTACACATCCTTGAGGCAGTTTATGTGATTCCTTTTCTAATAAAGAATTTGACACAAAGCATTTAAAAAATTGTGAAAAATGCTAAATGAAGCCTACAGTACTTAAAAGTACTCATAACACTTGAACTTTTCTATATTATGTCATCCGGTTATCTAAGAAATTCCAACTCATGAATTTGTTAGATAACATTTATAATAAGGAAGGCCAAAGAAAACATAGCTAATCAGGCAGATCAGGGACAAGTTTAGCGCGGATTTGGGTTATTGAACAACAGCCAAAGCGTTCGCTCCATCATTTTAAAGATGAGATGACCACAAACCCACCAAGACGAGGTCGTCCACTGAAAGCGGCAGGCTGAGTAAAGAGAGCGCTAATCAGAGAATCGGTCAAGAGCCACATGTTCTAAAGATCAACAGAATCTGTGGAAGAATCTGCGAACAAAACGTTAATTATTCATCCACTCCAAAAATCTGCAAATTCCATTGAAACGTTCGGTTGCCACATGATAAAATATTAAAAAGTTTGAGCAGAATAAATTTGCAAAACTGCCAATTTTCTAAGCTCTATTTCACCGTATTTATATGCGAGATGTTTGCTTTATTAGGTTTATGTTTGCCTGCGATCGGGTCTATGTGCTGAAAAAGATGCTATCCTGCTTACTAGAAGAAAAACACGGCCACATACACATCATGCTGTGCACAGGAACGTTGTAATGACCTCTAGTTTCAGACAATCTCAACACTTTATCCCCATTTCATATTAATATTTTCAGTAAATATGTGCAGAGGACAAGTAGTCTGCTTGCAAGGAGCTTTAGTTCCACTGACAACAATGATAGATAATTATTTGTGCTGTATTTTTGCTAAGCCTTCTGATTTATAAAACTGACTATTGCTCCTTAAATCTACGGCGCAATAGCAATAGTCCGCCGTTGTATACAAATGTGGGGGAGTTGTACCTCAAAGATAAAGCTGCCAGAGTAAAAGTGGACGAGAAGAAACCAATAAATCATTGATATTTGAACTTTTAATAAAGACTTCTCCAAAGATCGAGGGCCAGTATAATCTAAAATCGACCCTTTTGAGCTTCACATCATCTTATAATGTTAGACCCTCATCAAAAACATACTTTGATTCTTTCAGGCATGTTTGAGAACATGCCCTCAGTCTCCCGTGGCAACCAATCAAATGCTCAAAACACCTGGTTGGACCTAGCGCCGTCTTTGACGACAAAGCTCCTCCTTGGAGATGTTGTTTCTGAACTTTGAGCTTCCGCCTCACAGAACAGCCCTTTCCCACGACTCCACCACCCGGCTCCTTCAGACTAGCCATTAGCAATTAGAAAACAGCAGGTGGAAATGCTGAGCTCTCTGAGTGAAATGCTGGTGAAAGGTTGTCATGGGTGAATGGAAAACTATACTGTAATGACAACCTGAAGAGGACGTTTCAGTAAGAGCAGGAGTTTGTGAAGAGACAGAGACCCAATTTTGAAGTGTTGAATTACAAAGTCAAATTTCTTTTAAATCATATTTAATATGTCCCGCATTTTTTTAAACAACCGAGGGCAACATAGTTACTTGATTGTGCTATAAAATGCCACTATATGCCTTGAAAATATAAACTACTGCCCCTCTATGGATTCAGATATGTCCTGCGGCAAAAGTTGGCTTGTTTTTCATCTCTCTTACTGTTAAGATAAGAGAGACATATTAAATATGATTTAACTGTGGTTCCGAAACTCAATAACGTAAATTAAACCAGATCGTTTCATCTGGTGACTCGTCGATCAAACGCGTCATCAGCAAGCTTCTTGTTTTCTTCAAGGCAGCAAAAGATGACATGTCTTTTTAGTCAGGCCATTTCACTGGGATAGTTCATGTTTCTGTCGTCTTCCAGCCTGTAGTAGCCAACAGACATAAAGATCCCCAGCGAGGCCGGCGCAGGCTGGTGAAGAGCACGCCATACGACTTTCTGACAAACAAATCAATAAGAGAGGGACGGAACGGTCTCTCATCACAGCGGCGTGTTCGGGAGGAGTAATTCACAAAGGCATTATCTTCTTCTCTCTTTTTTTTTTCCTTTTGCTAATGCCTCAGTCAAGATTGAGGAGTGCATTAAATGCACTACACTGCGTCCTATGCTTCTTAGCTCAGAGGCCAAAAGTTTGAATAGGACTTGTGAGACCCGTGGTTGTAAGCGCTGTACAATAATATATCGCTCTTATGCATTATTTAATGGGACTGTGGGGAAGATTGTGTTTGTGCACATTTCGGATTCTGTGCGAGATGCATGCAGCTCTCTTAATTGGCTTGCTCGGGGGAGCTTAAGGGAAATGCAGCTCCCAGTGGAAGTTATTGATCAATATGACCAGATGCAGCGGCTGAAAGCAAGAGCTAAATCAATGTCACCTTCAGGTAAGCAGCAAAAAAATAATAATAATAAAAAATTCACATGCTGCAATTTTCTGGAGGTTTTTGCATGACAATTGTTTCTTTTTTTCTTTTTTTGTTTACAAAATACATCATTCCAACGCCGAGTGGAAGGCGACGGATTCACGGCTGGATGGCTCCACAAAAAGGAACGCTCATTTAGGATGACAGGTATCGGTACTTATTTTGTTCCTCCTCTCGTTAACAAGAAGAGAAAAATATCCTCCTCTGCAGTGTGAAGAGGAGGATATTGATATAGATTAATTTGGGATTAAGTTATTCCGGACAGGTCGGATGTTTACCAACACACTGCCATCACTCAGAAAGTGAATTAAATTGTTTGATTGATTATTTGTCTGGTTTGCTTTGAGGTATTTCTTTTTTTTTTCCACAGTCACAGAGCAGCTAAACGACACACATGGTTTCTGGCGTTTTGACTGGCGCTTTATTTTTTTATTGCAGGCCACGGTTACGTAATGCCTGCGCGTGCGATTCAGATCAAGGTCTGACTGAAAGGGCACTAATCCTTCACCGTCTTTCTGCATTTCAGTAAACACTGATTATCTGCGTAGGAAAATAAATAAATAAAAACCAGAGGACAGAAAGGTTATAGAGGGCAGATTGGTTTTCAGCTAAAGAGGAAGAGAAAATGTCTTCATTTATGTCCTGCAACGTTAAGTGAGGAAAGGCATCCATTCGTTTACTATGAGTGCTTATCCTTGGACGATCGAGGATGGCCTGGCGTCTGCCTCCAGGGCCAGAAATGCGCCAATCAGAGCCAGGATGAGTGTCCTAATACAGTCAATCATGCTGGTGGACGCGCTGCTAAATGTGCAAATGGCAGCGAAATAACCGTCATCATTGGGGCCCGTGCTAATTAGCCTTAGTATTCACAATTAGCTCTGTTGAAAAATGTATGTAACTTTGTTGAAGTCACATAAAGAACAGCTTTATTTACTTCAAACGAGTTCCTGTTTATTCTAAAAAGTTACTTGTAAGTTAACTGTGTCTTAGTTCAAGTGCACTAACGCATTTGCACCAGAAACTAGACCAAAGATACTCGGAAGCGTTTTGTCTTTTTTGTTGTTTTGCTGCATGGCAACCTGGGAAAATACAAAAAGCACAAATCAAACTTCATATATTAAAAAAAAAAATCTCATGGGCTCCTCCACCTTTTCTTTTTTTAAATGAGAACTGTGATTAATCAAATTGTTTTCATTTCATGAGTCACACTCAGACATAATTACAGTCCAATCTGCAAGTCACGGTTTTTAAGTTTAGAGGTCAATATTTGTTATATTCCAACCATGAACAGAATTGTTTGCGTAACTTTTCCCCCTTATTAAACCGTATAATTATTTAAAAGTGCATTTTGCATTTACTCAAGATGATTATTTTTTTCTGCTTTAAAGAAATTTGTTTGACGTCTCTGAAGGGCAAAAGCAAAGCAGGACCACACTGGAACAGTTCCAGGGGATTTGTTCCCTTCAGGTATCCGTGTATGGTTAAGCCGTTATTAAGTTTACACATGATTACAGTCATAAAACTATCGGTAGCAGACAATATGTTAAGTGCAGAAATTTGCATAAAATGTTGTAATTGCGGCAGCACTAAGCTCTGCATTGTAACACCTCCTGCACAGTTTTCCTGACAGAATTAGTTCCCCGGCTCTAATCTGCATTTGAAACTGTATTTCCCCCTCAGACATGCATCCGTTTTCAGAGACTCAATGCTTCCAGTAATGATTTTTGACATTCTCTTTGAAGTGCTTTCAGAACTGCTGATAGGAACTGAGAGATTTTGAAAACTTTCTTCTTTTGCTTTTCCCCCTTATTCTTAGAAAGAACTGCAAATTGCAAGATGATGCTCAGGGATAATACAGGATAACCATTTTAAATACATAGTGACACAACAATATGTCCCACATGCAAAATGTTGGTGTTTGCTTGAATGTTGCATTTGAGGTGCCATATAATAAACCCCATCTGGCCATTTTGGTGACCTTCTTAAGCCCACACCTTTTAGAAATCTTACTCGTATATAATCAATAAGCTTGCTGAAACTTGACAATATCGCAAGATAATGTTTTAATGACTTCATGAAACACCATTTTCAATTTATGCAGTCATATGAAATATTTGTCTACTCTGCCTTGAGGTCTTGGTTTTCATCGTAGAAGTGTTTTTCTCTCTCCCTCTTTTCTCAAACTAGGCATTTCCCAAGCCAATCGCATGTATAAGGTCAGGATTCCAATCAATGTATTTTTGAATCAGTGTCGGAGTCCCTGACTGAACTCAACACTCACTGCCTGTTGTTGATTTACTGTATGTGATTTCAGCCACAGAAAATTTTGGGCTTTTATTCCGCTTAACAGATCACTGTTGCCTCGAGCGTTGATGCAATCGACTGAGCTTTCTTAGACACTTTTCACCAAGTTGCATTATAAACTGCATTTAACTGACTCGTGTATTTAGGGCTGAAACGCTGAATCGGATTAATCGTGATGAGTTGATTACTTAAATAACGGTCAACTAATTTAGTGACTAGTTAATTGTTAACTAGAGAATATAGACTCATAAAGAACAACATACTCACAACTGAACAGAAGCCAAAACTGTCCAAAATCGATACATTTTGATTTAAGATTAAATAAATAAATAAATAAATAAATAAATATGTTCTTCCCAGAACTCCTCAACCGGCATAGTTTGAACTTCAATTAGTTCAAATTCTGTAAAAAAAATAAAAATAAAAACAATCTCATTACTAACTGAATCGACTAATATAATATTAATGTTATTTATCACAGAATTTGAACTGATTTAAAGGTATTTTATACCCGCAGATGCATCCGTTCCTACAAATGATCAGCAATCCACTAAAGAAAGCTATCTAAGAATGCAAATGTTTAAACAACAGAATCTTTATTTTTTTCATTTATGAAAGTAACTGATTTATTTTTATCTGCTTATATACAGTTAACAATTAATGAACAGATAAAAAATAGCATTTCTTTATTGTTTTGTTGATCATTTGGAGCAATTGCATTGTTCATGTATTTTTGATATGCATAAAGAGGCTTAAGTAGTTAATTACAGAAAATAATTTGCAGAATGTGTCAAATTTCTTTGTCCAATTAATCAATTAATCATCTAAAAAATGATATAGATAGAATAATAACCATTAGTTGCAGCCCTGCACATATTTAACCCAGCAGTGAGTCGGAATGATGCAACTTAACTTAAATTTGCCTATAAGACTGCACTAATTTGTATACGTTTTATTAATTATAGAATTAAATAGATAAATCAGATATGTTTGTAAGTTTGTAAGTGCATTGAAATAACTCGTCTAAATTAGAGGGTAAAAATAAATACATAAAATCATCCTGTTCCCCCTACAATGATGTTAGCAGTGTAAAAAAGTCTGTATTTACAGCTGCAAATACCTTTATTTCTGTCACGTAACCTGGCAACTCTGTGTGCTTTACTGACACAGCCGTCAGTTTGAGGACGAGCAGCTGAATCGACAGACATTAGGTTTTATGACATTCAAAGCAAAGCTCCAAGTTCAAGACATAGGAGGAGGAGTAGTAGGAGTTTTTGTTTATTTGTATTTTTTATTTATTTTTTTGCCTGGAAAGGTAAGAAATATGTCGGGAGCTAGCATGCGAACAAGCTAGCATATCATCAAAACACAGCCTGCTTTGTTTAAAAACCGCTGCTGTGTGTATAAATTCGGATATAAGTAAAATATAATTGGACAAAATATCTGTCACTGTGAAGATAAAAAGATACAGTAGCATCCAGATAATGTTTGGTGGGTTTGTTTGTTGTTTTGTTTTGCTATATGTTAAGGCTAACAAATTTTGCAAGCTTGACATCAATTGCTGACTCTGATCAGCATTGAGACAAAAAAAATAAAAATACGTTGCCACCTAACTTATATGATCTTGTACTTCTCCCAGCACTACAGTCTTTCCCTTTAGTATGATTCCCTTCTATTTTGATCTTGCTAGAGCAATCAAACAGCTCCCAACTTTCCTCTCAGCTTGTTCCTACAGCTTCCTTCTACATGTGACAGCAATCAGGTAGCACCAAGCGGGTCAGCTTGAATCTTTTTCATCTTTTCCTCTGCAGCTGTCTGAAGCAAACAACTGCAACTTAGGGATGTCATTAAAAAAAAGAAAAAAACACACACACTCCAGGCACACATTCATGCTCTGTGACAATAAATGACAGTTTCTCTTATTCAGATGCACTGCTCAGTAGTCAGAGGCTGAAAACCTCGGAGATGAAAGGAAACACGCTCGGATCATTATTTTCAGAGGTTACCGAGTCAAAATAGGAATCTCATGGAGATTATAGCAAAACACGAGCAGACACAAAAAGCGATGTAGTCTTCAAATAGTACTTTTTGCCGGTTTGGCTGATCTCTCTTACTTTTATTGACGTTTTCATGTGATACCGTATCTGCTGAAAGACCTTTAAAAAAATGATAATAAAATTCGCTGATCCATTTTTACTGAACGGAGCGTTGCCGGACACAAACATTCGATCCCCCCTGAATGCATTACATGAAAGTCAAGGTACCCTGTGCCCTGGAACTACCAGACTCTTCACTGTCAAGCCCACAAAATAATTTATAATGTACCTGAGATGCCTGCCGGTGTCTCAGCTGTGCAAAAAGCAAAACCAGCATCATCTTGTTGTAAAGTAACATCATTTCCTACAAGGTGCATGAATAAAAATGTGAGTTTTCTGCCCACAACACGCAAGATATTTCATTTTTATTGATGAGTATGAGGAAAGAATCAATATGGGCCATATCAAATGTGTCACATCAGTAAAAAATAGCTCAATTTATGACTGCGCCATTTAGTGTACCATTGTGTTGCTCCCCCCGTTTCCCGTGCTTTTGAAATTTATGATGCTGCAAAAGTTGAGAAGTGGAAAGTGTTTTCATCCTCTCGAGGCCTTCGTGTTATTTACCTGGGTTTCCTCCAATTCCAGTGCAGCGAGTGCACCTCCGCTTTTGTTCCTGTCACGTTGTTACAAACCCTAGAAAGCAAATTCGGAAAGCGTAGCTCTGGTTTAATTGCTTCGGTGCTTTGGTGGCGTACACTTTGATCTTTCTGACTGGTGTGATAACGGCATTTCTCAAACTTTTTTTTTCTTAAACATCTTGAGCACTCTTAAATAACTTTACTCGCCCAGGGAGGAACATCTACATCTACCTCACTTCCGCTTCCTATTACTCACTTAATTGGCACTTATTTTCTCATTTCTTTGCTTGCTCTCATCCTCACACAAGGTCCAATATTCACAGAATTAACCTTCTTTTTTAAGGCGCTGGCACCACTTATTCTAAGTCTTTCATGGTTTGTATCGCATTATACTCAGATCCTTTGTTGTTTATCTCTAACTAAAGTGGGAGCAGTGACAGGAAAGAGTCCTAAAAGTAAAATATCCTTTAGAAACAACAACCACCAGCCTCATGAAACCAAACCAAACTACCTATTCTGATGTTTACGTGTGCAGTAAGAATTTTTTTGGAGTTAGTGGACTTCATTTAAGAGGGAAATGCATGCTGCCCAAGAATCAAACCCAGTGCAATGGTGCTGAGGACTGTAGCCACGCAGTGCCCAATACATAACAAATGTGCCATTTCCTGTAATAACCATTACAGGTAACTGAAATGTAAAGGTTTTTGCTTTATCTTTCCTAGGAATTTTAAACTCTCAAATTTTGTAACCAGAGTCAGTGCCAAACCCATCCAATGTTTCTATGGCTACCAATCCAGGATCCGTATTGGAATATGAAAAACCAGATCCAGATTTTTTTGAAATCCAATCTTCGTAAACCGAAAACTTGATGTAAGTATTTATATTTTGGAGTGGCAAAGCGTGGGTCTCAACTTAGACCTGATCCAGAATTTGTAAAAGGGGTTTTAAAGATCAGGGTGATGGTGAGGAGGGTGTCCGACCTCAAAGACTTGGGACTTCGGCTCCAAAGATAAATCGGGCAAATACAAGCAAAAATGTTAAGAACCTTTTTCAGCAGTTTCTAGACCTGTTTGACATTAATTTTAACAATAAATGAGATGCCCTCTTATTTACAATTAAATAGAAACTTCTTGGGTGAAAAATAATTTTATTTCTACATGTAAGAGGGTATAAATATTTTTTGTAGGATTAACAACACAACCAATTTTTCCTGCAGTCTTCCAGTGTAAAATCAGTTAAGAATATGAGCTGTAGCAACAATGTATCTTAGTCTTTATAGGGATTATTGTACATGGTGTGGTTATAAACTACAAAGCAGGTATTTCACACATACAGTTTAACGCTGATATGCACATTCACCGTGTAAAAACAATCATAATCTTTTTGGTGCACACGTTGAGGTTTAGCCATAGGGCTGAGCTGGTTATCGGGGCTAACCGTTAGTGGACAGTCGGCTGCTCAGCATGGACTTGTGTCTCGCTGGATGCATAGGGAAAATGTGAGATAGCCATTTAAAAGTTGTTTTGCATTCTCAGAGCAATATTTGGAGGGACATTCATGCAGCAGCCTGCTCTGTCCTAGAGATAAGCCAGATGGGCAAAAGCAGTAAAGTTGCTTCCAACCTCTATCTGTGAGAGCGTGTCGGCTTTGGAAATGTTAGCAGGTGGTCGGCAGACTGACGCAAGTTGGCAGAAAATACACAACAACTCTGCTGTTACTGTTACCTTTCCTATCGATGTTAATTGCTTGTGAAATTTGGTGAAGATGGCTTACAAAATGGCCTTAACCTAATCAGTACATTCCATTTATTAAATTCATACATCATCGAGGTGCATGGTGCAACTCTTAATCTGTCTTATGTGGTAGATGGTCTTCTAAGCCTATTTTTAAGATGCAATATTCAGCTTCTATGCACCACAAATCGGGAACAAACTTTCAGAAAATGTGTAAAACAGCCAAAACACTGAGTTCCTTTAAATCAAGATAAAACCCCACCTGTTCAAATTCCCTTTGGACCATAATTAGTGGAACATTGACTAACGTATGTGATGTGTACTAATATTTTTGATGGTGGCACAAACGTAATGTTTGCTCTTTAATTGGTAACTGTGTGATGTTTTTGTGTGTTTTTTGTGTTTTATGAAGTAAAGTATTTTGAACCGCCTTGTTGCTGAAAAGTCTTATACAAACAAACTTGAGTGATTTTATTTTTTATATATACTGATCATTTATCTGGAACCATGCACAGAAAACATTGAGCTCAAAGAGCAAAGACATCCGGCACCAGATAGCTTAATGAATGTTAAGCAAGTCACTTAGTGGCTGGAAGCAGGAGCTTCTTAGACCATTGCATCAACTTTTATAGACCTTCGTGTTTATAACAGCAGCTGTTTTTTTTTTTTTTAACTGCAGCTACCTTCTTGTAAAATCTATGTTGCATTTTACCCTTGCTCTTTCAGCAGCATTGTTTAAATTTAGCAGCTCTGCAGTGGAAAAAAGTGTGACCAAAGGTAGGGCAGCCCAATATATCATCCTCGCAATATCAGTGTGTGTAATATTAATATTGTTACGGACTGTCTGGAGTGCAATAATTGTTGCCTGATTTATTTTTAAGAGTTCTGAAGTTGTATTATTTCATGATAACGCAATATTTAGCAAGTAAGACAGAGTCTTACTTAAACCGTGCACATGAAATTGGCAAAACTGCCAATATAGCATATGTATATATATAAAAAGACAAATTAAAAGGAAAGTCATATACAACACCTAATATTTGCAATATTTGCATATATTTTCACCATAAAAAGATTGATAAAATATATATAATATTGCAAACATGGGCAGAAAATACATAGGCATAATAACTGACTGGTCCAAATGCTGCATATAAAATGAGCTTGTATGCATTAGCTTTAGTAGTTATTTTAATTCAGGTAAGTGGATAGAATCGGTAAAAAAAAATAGATTAAAATATTACTTATCAAAAATATTACATTTAATTTATCTTTCCAAGCTGGCCGGGGTGCAACAAGCCATGTCATTTAAAGTATAGACGCTACCCTCAGGTCGTTAGCTGGTCAGTGCGTTAGACCTCATGCCGCTGGTGTAGTCAGAATGACAAATGGCCTAATTGTTCAGCTGAAGTTGCCCTCTTGATTGTGTTACTTGATAGTGTTGATTTCTTTAAATTAAAAGGCGAGTTCTGCTCCTTGCAGCGATTGCCGCAGCCCCAACCACCCACTTCGCCACCTAACAGGACAGTGGGAGTTCACGAAGCAATAACTACTGCTGTATGGGTGTTTATCGCTATGGAAGTGTGAGACCATAAATGTGGTATAAGAATATAGTGATAGATCACCTCTTCTGTGCATCTTTATGTATGCATCTCGATCCGCCCGGTGTGGCGGTTTGGTGATGCTGTAATCTGCCTTAAGAGTCGACCCCCCATGTCAACAGATTTACTCCAGGGACACAGAGGAGGACTCCAGAGGTGACCTACTCGTTTACAAATATGTATCCAAGTAATAATTTGTATTTTTTAATAGTCCTGTCAATGGATTAAAAAATGTAATCACGATTAATCCATTATTAATCGCTATGCTTAACTTGGTAAGCTTGGAATATAAATATGCACAGTTTTGGTTCCTGCAGGAATGGTGCCCAGGGCAAGCCCCTACTTCTATCGCACTCCAGCCAATTAAAATGCAAGCTATTATCAGTTTTTGGTTTTGTTATATTTTTATTTTTGTAGCAGAAAGCAGATAATTTTGTCTCCAGGTACTCAACAGCAATTAAAGACAAACTTACTCAGCTACACATACAAAGTTGTGAGGGGTACCCAACGTCTTCTTGGGTGCTCCTCACCTTTCGGATGCCGCCCTGGGCAACTCCCCATGTGGCCAGTATCGAAAACCACCACAGTTTAAAAAAAAAAATGCTTCATTGACTCAAACCAAAACAAGTCTGAAATTTATCAAGTTGTTTTTCACATTCAGGAAAGTTTAAAGGAAGTTATTTTGTTTGAAACATTGTGTAAAAATGTGAAACTGCTCATCCCTCACCACTCTCAACTTGTGCAATGATGCGACAATCGCTTACCCTGAGTTCGATATTCACTATAATTCGTTCACGTTCGTACACGTGCGCACGCGTCTAATGCTGCCATCGCCATTGGGACATTTTTCCGGCTTTTGAAGTTGTTCGCCGCTCCCCGTGTGTCGAGCCCAAAATGTGCTGCTGTGAACTTTATAACCCTCCGCAATAGAGAGGCTTTTCGGTCAAAATAGGTTGTTTTATTAATCTGCATTATGTAAGTTACATTTTTCAGGTTAATCACATGTGTTAACATTGTCATCCCTATTTTTTGTAACCTAATTTACACATTCATTAGATTCTTACATTACTGAACAGTTTGGTGCAACTCCTCTTAATCTTTCTTTCACGTGGTATATGGTCCTCTACACATATGCGTAACTATTTGTTTATTTTGCATTAATTGTATGACGAGGCAATATCAAATTGTAACAACATGCCAAGCAGAGATTTCTACCTACCATTTACAGACCCAAAGCCAAGAGAACCATAAAAGTCATCTTTACTGAAAATAATGCACCCTGTGAAAATGTCAAGCTTTCGACATGACTCACTGCAAAAGGGAAAGAAAAAAAAAAAGCTATTTATATATTGCACATACAACAAAAGCTCTTCTATATGTTGCATTATAAAGTCTTTCATGCTGCAACATACAGATCAATAGCCTGTTATTCAGTTATTCTTTCATTCCTGCTGTGGCTGATAACCTTCTCCCAGTCCCGCTTTCATAATGAGAACACATGACACCAGCACCAGAGCAGCAGCTGTAACACAATACAGCAGAATGACAAAGCAGAGGGACCCCATTTATCGCACCTCATAGCTCGCATAAAGCGACTCAGAAAGTAAAAACTGTACGAGTAAAAAAAAAACAACAAACATTTATATATCCACATCCGCTTGCATGCATGCCTTTGTACGGGATTTCTGTGTGTTTATTCCGCACAGGTAAGATTTTTTTTTTTTTCAAATCTTTTTCTATTTTGTTTCTTCTGCCTGGCTTAGAAGTGCTGAAGATGGAAGTGTCGGCAATAATGCACAATGATGATAATGACCACCCTGTCTGATTTCATTAGGCAAACACATGACAGCAAGCGCTTTGAGCTTCTGCTGTAACATCCTGCAACACCCTGACAAGCCACAGACGTGATTATCACCGCTTACTGCATCACACAGCTGGTTGAAAGAGGTGGGGGAAAAAAAACAACAACAAAAAAAAACACATAAATACATAAGAGTCCCACTGCACATGTTGCTAATTCAAATTACCAATCCAATAAGGCTCAAGGGTATCCACCCTCCTCTGAGGGAAACTCATTAACCTTTGTTTTTAGCAGTATTTTCCTCTTAATAGTCCTTTATGTCAAAACCTCTATGCTGCTGTGTAATTTGATTAGGCTAAGTCGATTTAAAAAAATGAAGATTTTACAAGACAATTCAACATAATAAATGTTTCCTTACCGCCACGTCACATGTATTTGTAATTGCCAAAACATCAAGTGATGAAGGCTGATATTGATCATCCAGGATTGCATCACCTTGGTATAGATGGTGCATATACAGCAGATGCAGCTAAAGTATGTGTTCTTTTTTTTTTTTTAACAGCACTGCATTCTGCAGAAACACTCACTCCCTGTCCCGATATAACTACACAGCTGCCTGGTACCTGGTACATAATCCCCAGGGGGAGGTCTTGGAAAGCATTGTGCGAATAAAGCAGAGCTAGAAGAGGGAAGCTCTCTTGACTTCAGAGCAAGATATTGACATCTAACCTCAACTCTTAACAGATTTACAGTCTTATTTTTGTTCCCTTCTTGGTGCTGGCATTGCACCTCCCTCCCCCCCCTGGAATAAAGAGATAATTCCAGAGAGCAGCGCCGGCCTCTTTGGCATCACGTTCTAAAATTAGGATGCTCAGCCTGCACAATTACCAGCTTCCCTCAAATACCGGCCTGAAATAATGTCTAATCAACATTGCTCACTCCCTGCACACTATCATGTCAAACCTAAAATGTAAACGTTTTGTTTTGTCACAGGCATACAACCATGAGAAAAAGCAATAAGGCTAGAAATGAATGACAGTGGCCTAAGGATATCATCAAAACCTACTTTACTTTATGTATTTCACAAATATGAATGTGTCGCTTCAATCATTTTGTCATCTGGACACAAAAACGTGGCTTTTCACGTGATGATGGAAGTGCACAGAGCCAGTAAGAGCATGGAAGAATTCAACCCCAGTCCTCAAGAGCTGGGGTCCTGAAACGTTCCCTGGTCCAACACACCTGAATCAAATAGCTGAATGACCTCCTCGGTATGCAGTCGAGTTCTCCACAGCCCTGCTAATGACCTCATTATTTGACTCACGTGTGTTGAAGCAGAGGCTCATCTAAAAGTTGCAGAACACCAACGCTTTAAACTGAATTACCCTGATGTAGCAGGTGTGGTAGTAATTGCATAAAAACTGGTCGTTTTAGTCAAAATAATGTCAAAGGGTATTTTTGCACAACGATATTAAAATCCCAGCTCGAGGCCGACCTTAGTTATTATAAATTAAAGGGTTAGTTCTCTGTATTCCAATTAATTGCGCTTAATTCTTATGTCAAGTTCAAATGCTATCCAGTCAATAACTTGGAAACTCTAGGTGGCATTCATAAATGCCACCTAGAGTAACTACCTGCTGGTAACTAAAATGTTACTAGCAGGTCCTCTAAAGCTGCAGTAAGTAACTTTAAAATATTTATTAGAGCCTACAGATAAGTTTTGTGAAAAAAAAAAAAAAATTGAGCTCCTTGTGGAGCTCAGTTTCCATTACAGAGAAACTGTTTGCCCACAGTCACCGGTGGCTGTGCTAACTAGCATGATCATTCATGGGAGGCTATGTTGTTGAGAATGTTTTGTAGCACATCAGATAGCAAGCATTTAAGCAGCACCTGTTATAGTGACTGACAGCCAGTACTAAGACCCTCCTACCTGGCTCTGACTGGTTCTTTCTAACCAAGCCATGTAGTTCTGCAGATGGCAGTAGGACTGCAGGGAGGATGCTTGTTTTTTTTTTTCACAGTTTACCTGTCTTAAACTGTCACAAGGTAGTGATAGTTTAATAATTTAAAGAAACATGTTTTAAAAAATAATAAAAAAAAACACATTTTATAAAAGTTATCAATTGTAGCTTTAAGTCTGATGCATGGATCAGACTTTATCCAGCACTTCCAACAGATACTTGGTGTAACTGAGATCAGAAGATCTACCATTTTTGCCTGATGGCAGAGCAGTCCTTAATTAGAGTGTACGTATCTGAGTGACATCCCCACGGGTGAAGGGACCAAAGGTTACCCACTCAAATGTTGCCCAAAGTGTCACATTACCTCCACGGCTTGATCTTGCCTCTTAATGCATCCTGGTTCCATATGATTCACAAATGTAAGAAAATGCATATAGCCATCCAAGAAACAGAGTAAAAAAAAAGAAGATATTCATCAAATCAGGTCTTTCATTGCTTGGTGATCCAGTTCTGATGATCAAGAGACTTTCCACAGTGGACAGGGCTCAGCAGACAACCCAGACAGATCACTCTTAGCAACTAACGTTCGGAAACCAGCTTTACGTTCTTCAGCAAATCTGCACTACAGTAGCTCATCACTTGGATCAAACACCATGGCCCAACCTTTGCTCCCTATGCACATCAAGAACCATGTCAATGGTCCTATCCTTTGACATGGTTCTTGAGACTGAGACTCTGTTACCAGTCTCAGTCAATCAGGTACAACCACCAACAGCTAATGTTCTGGAGGACCTCTAACCCAGTCAACTAGTCGTCACATTGTGATCTTTGTCAATATCTATCAAATCCAATTTTTAGTTTTAAGGGTAAAATGCGCCACAATGAAAAAATATGCTGTTCGTTTGTCATAAAGTTGTGCCTTACTGGAGTATGATGTTGCTTTAGCTCTTCATCAAATCTTCCAGGCAGATTTCTGCAAATGTGATGTACCACTAACGCACACCAAGGATACACACGCACACACATCAAGCTGGAGCCTATTACACAAATCATCTGGCTATACGCCACTCACCAGTTAGCTCTAAAAAGTTTTACTCATCATCATCATGATCAGTCAGGCTCCGTGGATCCATGGTGCAACCTGTCCACTCTCTGACCAGTAGGAGGGACATTTTGCATCTTGCATTGGATGTCAGCTCATGCTGCTGCTGCTGCTAAGTTCTATATAAATAAATATATATAAAAAATTTTAAAAAAGTCTTCTGCATCTTGCTGATGCAGACACACCCGGACCATTTCCACCATGCATATGGGCCTCTGACTGTGGAAATGTAGCTCATTTGTCACTGTTTCAGCATCTGGGTTGCACAGGTAAGAGGAGCGATATGATGGGGTGGCATTGGGCCCATCATTCACAAATTGATCATGAGATAGAAACTGACCATGAGATAGATTGATCATGAAATAGAAGATAGATAGATAGATAGATAGATAGATAGATAGATAGATAGATAGATAGATAGATAGATAGATAGATAGATAGATAGATAGATAGATAGATAGATAGATAGATAGATGTGTCATATCTGCCAAACTCCATTAGACATTCTTGGACTCACTAAAAGTGGAACTAATAGTGCAGAAGCCAAAGACTCGAGTCCAGTGCGTCTGATTTAACAGGTCACACACTGTCTTCCTGTGACACATTCACACAAATTCACAGCTGGATGTCGGGAATTAAAAAATTCGGGGGGGTGGACACTTAACCTTCCTATTAACTTACACAGAGCTGAAGAAAAAAAACAATGTGAAGTGAGGAGCATCTGTACGTTACATTCACCGGCAGCCGAAACGTCCCAACCGACAAATAAAAGCCCGATACGGTGTCTTTAGTTACCTGCGTCGGGGACGACGAAAACCGCACCTAAAATCCCACCAGGGTCCTGGTCGTGGCTTAAAAGGCTGGAGATGCAAAGCTGGAATCCGCCAAATCCAAAGAGAGAGGAGGGAAGAAGAAGAAAAAAGAGAAGAAAAAAAAAAAAAAACTCGGGATAGTCCGAGGCTTTGCGTCGGAGCGGGGATGGAAATGTCTGGCGGCACCAGTAAGTCTCCCGCGAGCACAAAAAAATATCCCCTCGGAAAATAGACGTCGCGAGGTGGGTTCACATTCTCCTTACATCTCGCGCCTCTTGCTGTACCGCCGAGGAGAGAGGAGAGATGGTGTCCGGATGGAGAACTGCAGCTGCTCTCGAAGCGATACTTAGGCTCTCCTGAAAAAAGAGAGAGACGTTGGCGTCAAATCGGAGCCTTAAAGAAAACTCTCCGTAAAAAAAAAAAAAATGTTTTATTAAAAAGAAGAAAAAGGACCCCGCTCGTGTCCAGCAAAAACAAGCGCTCCTGCTTCAGCTCATCTCCGGAGCTGCTGGTTGTCATAAGTTCCCCCCTGTCTGTCTGAGGCGAGACGAAGGAATCCCACCCAAGCAAACGCTCGCGCGCGCACGCACATACACACACGCGCGCACACGCATGCAGTCTCCCCCCCGAATAGTATGCGCAGTCATGCGAGCAATTAGTTTTCATACACGACTTGCTCCGTCCGCTCCTTTGGTTTCTCCTGACGGGATGCGGTGTAGAGGGGGATCTTCTGTATCCCGGAAGAAAAACAAACAAACAAACAAACAAACAAGAAGAAAAAAATAAAATAAAATAGGCAGCCAATGTCTGATAATGCAAAAAAAATTAAAAAAATATATATATATATCGTCCACCTGCACAAATACGAGCCCGGTTAGTCACGCCATGATGATGATGTCTCGAGCAGCCAGTGGACACTTCCCTGGTTATCACAGGAAGCGACTGACACGTTTCATGGACAGCGCAGCATTGCAGCAACGTGATGTCATTAGGGCTCCGTTTACAGCGAATATACGCGACAGTACTGAGGGAGGGTGGTCGTTGTTTTGTTTATTTTTTGTTTTGTTTTGTTTTTTGTTTTTATTTTTGTGGAGAGTTTTGTAGGAATTGATCTATTTCGACAGAGAGAGAATGAGAGAGATAGCGGAAGAGAGGCATGCTGTGGGGTGCTTGTGATACTTCGGGTTGGGCTGGTCGCTCATGGTCCAGCACAATATGATACTGCAACAGCAGACAGGAAGCAAGGAGGAGAGAGGTGGGGGAGCTGAGAGAGATGGAAGGTGGAAGGTGTGTGTGTGTGTGTGTGTGTGTGTGTGTGTGTGTGTGTGTGCGTGTGTGTGCGTGCGTGTGTGTGTGTGCGTGTGTGTGCGTGTGTGTGGGAGGGGGGTCGATTCTGCATTTCAAACATAACATTCAATCCCCAACTAGTCGGGATATTCGACGGTTTCTGTTCAGGTTGTGGTGATTTTCTTTACTGAGTTGTTCCCACGCAGCCTGGAAAATTTGTCTAATTTGATTTGGCGTGTTTTTAATGTCTGGATGAGAGTGGAAAAAAGAAAACAAAAGTATGGAGAAATAAAAACAAAAACGAAGGGTGTTCTTTTGCTTATGTTGGAATTTTCATCTTACTGTACATTCATTCATTTATTCCTCTTTTTTCTTTTCATTTGAATTTACACGCATGATTCCATTTACCTTTAACTTGCTGCCGAATTTCCCCTTCATGCCATAAAGTTTCATCCATACATTTTGCTCTATATATTTCATACTCAAATTTCTTTTATGTCATGTTTGATATATGCAGCATTTCCATTACAGTAGATGACAGTGGCTGCGTTTACATTGCGAATGTGCGCAAATCTTTGCCTGCATTCTTTTGATGTTGAAAAAACACTTTTTCCCAGTTGCAGTGTTTCTGTCAAATAATAAATTAAGTGAACATCATATCTGAAAAAGGATGCAATAAGTCATGATATTTCACGCAGCTACAGATGTAAACAGTTGCATGACTACATGACAGTTCAGTCACGACTAGTGCATCATCTGTCTGACGTCAGAGGAGACGTTGCAGCTACTTATGCAGCGTCTTGGGTGAACTGCAGCCTGCAATTTTAAATAAGAACTATGTATTTAACACGTTTGAATGCTACACAACTTTTACTGAACTGTAATGCTGGGAGAATTGTCAGAAAAAAAACAAAAAAAACATCAGTCTCCTACTACTTCTTGTCTTCTTCTTCGTTTCTGCCAGTAGGAACATCCGTTGCAGATCTGGGAAAAACATCTGTTTCAATACGGCCACACAAAACAACACCTCACCCTGACCCAAAAACTTTTAATCAAAAGAAACGTCAGTTTTTTTCAATTGAACTCAAGTGTTTCCATAAGCAAATGTATTTTTGTCATTTCAAGTTGCGTGAATGTTTGATTAATGGAAACAAAACTGGTGACACAAGATAGAATTATGTCCCTGGGAAATACATAATACTGTGTCTTTAAGACAATAAAAGTAAGGAATTTGTACATGTGCAGGAGAATGTCCAGATTAAGATAACCAAAAGCAAAACAAAAAAAAAAAAAACCCTAACCACCCACATCTTCCAGTCAGGCTTCACTGCCTATTGGGACAATTTCTCTCTCTCTTTGCCAACAGATATGAAAAATCAACCCAGCAGGAAAATAAACATAAATATCTACACATTGAAAGAAACAAATGAAAAAACAACAACAACAGCATTGCTTAATCCTCTCAGAAAAGCCAAATAAAGCCAGAGATCACCTGTTTGTAATCATAGTACAAACATCTGCAGACTGCTCACAATGTCCTCTTTTGTGAACATTGATCCCCCACCACTGCTTGCATGGAGACTTCACATGTGACTGCAGAAAGGAATTCTGCCGGACTTGACAAATCCTCTCAAATCAGATTGATTTGGCAGTGGGATTATTGCACACGCAGCAGTTCCAGTTGAAGGCACTGCATTTGAAAGTGGGGGAGGTGAGATGCGCAGAAACATGGAGGAGGTATTTCTACCTTGGAGTAAAGCTTAATTAGATTTGTATTTTTTTCCCCTTTTTTCACACATAAAATGCAAAAATGTAAGCCGCAGTCAATTTATTACAACTAACCGCTCCCAAATGTTCTGCTGCAATAATAGTAAAAATGATTAGAAGTTAAACAGCAGTGAATAAAGTGGCTAATTCGAATAGCATATGCACACTTTATGGTCCTAAAGCGACACGTTTAAGAAGGGCAAATCTTAACACAGAGATTTTCACTCTTCTAGTTACTGTTTTGAAATATGATTCTTGTATGTGTGTGTGTGTGTGTGCTTTAAGAGGTCTGGGTTTCAAAACGTCACAATTAGCCAATTGACACAAGAGGAAGAGCCCGCCGTAATTAAAGGCCCCTTCAGAAACGATTGGGCCCAACGCCACGTTTTGTTTTCAGACGTGAATTCGTGAGACGACGTGTGCTGCTCATCTGTGACGCTCTTGATCGAAACCTACACCGACTACAGGTCGAGTATAACCCCAACAAACACCCAAAGGCATAGTAATCGAGTGCAAGAGAGATCCGGGCGTCGAAACAGTTTTGTGCCTCTTGGACGGGCGCGCCATTGTGCTCACAGAAACTGCGAGTTTCATAATGAGATTACCGCGAGGCTGAATGAGGACGCGTGTGTTCGTGAGGTGGGTGAAGAGCGCGAGATGCATGCGGAGAATGCTGATGGAAATTGAAAAACAGCCATGAAGGAAGCCAATCTGCTATTTATATCGGCCCGCCTTCCACGGGGCTTGGCTCCATCTCAGTAATGCACTCTAAAAGTGATTGATTAGTCTGTTACCGAGATATTGTCCATCTTAACAGTCCGCGCTCCCTGAAGTGATGAAATTACCGCACTGTACTCTTTGAAAGCATAATAGCAGATTAGGTCAGTGTGATCCATCCGCTCTAATCAGCAGACCTGCAGTCCCCTAAAATGCTAAACATGAAAGCGGGGAGGAGACAGGTGTTGTGCAGAGAAACGCGTGCCAGCCGAGAACTGCCACGGGAGCGCGCAACGCTCTAAACTGAAATAACTTTTTATACATAATCACACTTGTTCTATGAACTGCCGGTCAAAGTTTTATATCAATAGAATAATATTTGGGGAAAATATAAAGGGCATGCCTATAATGGCAAGCTAATAATTTGCTATGCCAAAAAATGCATCAACTGCTTCATTGAAGAAATGAAGAGTCGAGAGGGAATTCACCTTTTCTACGTAATGACACTTGTTCTCTGAGTTACCACTGTAAGTTTCATATCAACAGAACAATAGGGGGGATTCGAATATTGGCAAGCTCAGAAATTAAAATGCATGCAATTCTCGGCAGGCTTGCGTTTCTCTGCGTAACACTGGACTTAGTTCCACTACACACCGCCCAGCTGCTAATATCCTCAAAGGTGTGCTTAATGACCTGGGAAACATTACATGCTGGGGTTGCTTAATATGCGTCGAAGTGAGTGAAGACATCTCAGATTGTCTTTCTCTCTCTCTCTACTCAACATGGATGTTCTTTATTGCTGTTTTAACAAATTGTTCAAATCAGTTTCCATCAAGTACAGTAAAAAATTTTTTGCCCTTTTTCTGCCCCTTGCCCCATCCTGCCTGAACCCCAGAGGACCCTTAATGTCCTCTGCTGCAGCAGTTGAACTTGTGAGTGAATGGCCTCATGTGTATGCATACCTTGAAATGGGGATTAAAATTAGCACAGTGACTGGGACAATAAAAAGCTGCCCACAGGAAGAGCAGCATCATTAGAGCACCGACAGAGCTCTGTGATGGATTAACGCGGCCTTATTTCAGTCATTGAATCACCCCATGTCCTGCCGCTCTCAGTCACTGAGTAAAAAGGTGTTATTTAACAAGCTCTAAAAGCCACATACCTTCTTGGTTTTGTATGGTGAAAGCTGTTATTTCTGCCAGCTGTGTTGAGTACTTCAGTAACTGGCAACTTTCATGCCTTCTTCAGAGCATCAAATTCATCAAACCTATTAAACAGAATTTAAAAAATATGTTGAATCACAATAAAAGTATGAAATAAAACAAGATCAAATTTTAAAAAAATGTAAAAAAATTCTATCGATACTAACATGGATACTTTGATATTGGCTTCCCTCTTGAAATTTTACTTTGTTTCTGTATTGTAGTTTTTCGAGTCTACATCATGAAGGATTTTGCTTTGATTAGCTCTCCAACATTTCTTTTTGGGGACGGTTTCATTTAGAAAACAGTGCACACAAATTTGTTTTGTTTTTATATTGTTTCTGTTCGTTGTGTAAATGTGGACAGAAATGATATTGTAGACACATATCAGCTTTATCAAAATTCTCTCCTAGGTTTAAAAATAATTTAAAGGAAAACCACAAAAATGCCTAAAGGTCAGAAATTTGAAGAATTACTTTAGTAATAAGTATCGCACCACATCGTATCGTATTGTATCAGTATCAGCAATACTGGCCCTATATTTACTTGGTATCAAATTGATAAAGTATTGAATACATAAAATATCCAGTTGTGTGTTTTTGCACATCAGCAGTCAGTTGGCAGATTTGTTGAAATTGCTTAAAGGAGCAGTTTTATGTATTATGTGTCTTCAAGACACAGCGGTAACTTTTAATAGCACGATCAAAAAACAACTTCAGTTATTATAAAATTGCTGTATCTATTAAACATAACTTTAAAAAAAATTTAACTGTGCAGAGTGATGGTTTGAAATTGGGCCTCTGTCTCTTTAAGGAGCTCCTGCTCTTTCCAACACTGTGAGGAGGAGCTTTTGGTAAATAGGCGGAGCTTTGTGAGAGAAAGCATTTATGCATCCCAGCTATGATTTTGGTGAAGGAATAACATTATAACATGATGTAAAATTAAAAAAAAGTCAATTTTACATCCTTATCCTCCTTTAATAAGGCAACAGCAGCTCAGAACCACTCCTTACAGCTAAAATTTTTGCAATGTAACACCACATCCACGGATCAGATTGCACTCTTGTCAGCAATCTAACGCTTCAACTCACACAGGCTCAACTAAACTTAACAGGGACAGGTTGGTTAGCACTTTGCATAAACGACATGAAACCTTCCTACTTTTTATTGTTTGACATTGTTTATTGTTTGAGGTGGTGTAATGGAGTGGGAGATAATCTCTCAATCCAATAGAGCGTCATTCAGATGTAGTGGGAATGAGAGACTTACATCATGGATGTGCAGCTAACAAATCTGCAGCAACCGTGCGATGCCACCACATCGACACTCATCGTATCTGTGAATTTATGTAACGTCATAAGCAAGCAAGGTTTAAAAAGGTGCAAATGGATTAAATAACTCACTCCTGCAGATTTGTCACAGCTCTAGGCAAAGACTAAGAACAGACAAAAAATAATAAAAGGCAGCACAACTCCTCTATATGTCAATGACGTTTTGACTCGTGTCATTGACGTATAGTGAATCCTAAGCGTGTCCATGCTTCATACTTTCGGTGTGCCAGTCTGAGCCAGTCTAAATAACAAGCACCACTTCATTGCGTTAAGGAGCCCTCAATGTCTCCTCGTATTGAAGATCTTAAAGACAACAACGGGCCATGTGGGGGAAGTGCGACATACAGCTCACTTACAAGCACACGTCTCTTCAATACGACGATGTCGCTTATCTTTAAGAGTGCAAGCTTTGCACACTGTGTTTTGTGCAGGGGTAACATCTTAATTTAGTGCATGAGAGGCGAATACTCGGTGGCACAATCTAAAAGAATGAAAAATAATATCACTGGGTGTAATTAAGGAACTGACATTTCTCCTTATTAAAACAGCTAAATGATACTTTTAAAAATTGGGTTTCCCGTTTAATGATCTCGGTTCAGACTTGTAATATAGAGAGGGATTCAAAAGGTCACTTTCCTTCTTTTATGATCGAATTTAAATCACCTTCTGCCGGGCCAACAGATACCCTCTCACTGGCAGTAAAATAAGCAGACACATGACGTCTGGTCTCCTTTAAAAGAGCTTTTTACATGATTTTTTTTTTTTTTTTTTGACACATCTGCTCTTAATGGAGCCACTGCACTTAGTAATTCAGTATTTCAAAGAGCACTCTGTCTCACTTTCCACAAAAGCAAGAAATCATCCATCATTTCTGTTGTTCTGTAGTTAATGAATTTTTCTTTGCCTGCAGTCTCTCACACATGCTTTGTGTATTCTTCTATATGGTCAATTAAGGCTGTAAGCATTTTGAATGTTTCAGAATGTCCACATGGTTACCCATAACATTTGTTTTTGCACTGTAAACCTTTTATTTTCATTGTTCTGCAGGGGCCCGAAGGATTGCTCCCTTTGCTTTTTGTAAATCTTATTGAGAGGCGGTGACAAATGGTTTCCACCATGAATATAAAGATCCACTCCAGTTCTTATTGTATGTGGTGACTTATGTACAGATATGAAACTATCAATGTACAAAACACTGATTCAGATGAATTTGCCCCTTGTGTGCACACGCATTTCCATTTCCTAGTAACATGTTTTTTTATTTATTTCATACTTGTAAACAATTGCATTTCACTCTATTTTTCATAAGTGACTGACTAAAAAATGTTAAAAATAAGCAGAAACTTTTAGAGAATGTCAGTATTAACAATTAAATTAATCCCATTATAAAAAACTGCGATATTTTTTACTAAATCTAGTCATTTCAGAAATCTTTAAGTTTTGATGGCTCAAAACAGAACAACATTTTATACACTTTTTTTTACTTTCAAGAGTTTTGCCTCCCGCCGTGGTCGTTTGGTCGCAATATTTCATGTTTGGAGGTTCTATTTTACCAGGCTCTTTTTTTCCCCCCCCATCTTCAGACACCTGGGGCATTAACAACCCCCACCAATTTCAGACTGGCTGCCAGTATAGAAGTTCAGACACCTTCCTATGGGAGTTCAGCTCCCACATGACTCCAGGCCATGGTGTGAAGAAAGTGAGGCAAACACAGCGTGCTCCTGGTTTCTCCTCTGAAGGGGAATCGTTTTGAGGGGAAGCGCTTAAGGATCAACCAAAAACACATATTTTTTCTGTCTACAGTGAAAATTGCGCAAACACTGAGAACAAGGGGCTTGAGTATTTAACAGCTGGCCCCGCGGAGAGCAATTTTCTTCTGAAAAGTCTTCATGCATTTAAGGTGTGAAATGATTTGACAACAATCCGGCAGAAGTCGTTCTTTGTCCTAACAATCTGTTTCTACATTAGGCACCAACACTGAATTGAATTGATTCAAAGTAATTCTATCTGTGGCAAGAGAAGGAGGAGAGAAAAAAAAAATAGAAAAAGGGAGAAATGCCATCTCAGGAAGAAAAAAATATATATATATCTCAGCAGCAGATTTTTCAAGGTACCATGGCAACAGATCATTCAGAGAATTTTGATGAGAACAGCAGGCAAAGGGAGGCTGATTACAAGGGAGACCATTTGTTACTCCAATTGCAGGAGCAAAACAGTCTGATTACATACACACAAGCATTGTGATTTATTCTTCACAGGGACTGAAAGTGCAAAAGCACAGTTTTTCCCGTTCCATCGCGGTCCTTCAGACAGAGGATGAGTGAAAGCGGCTGCAGCGCCTCGGCATAGAGATGAAGGGTACCATCAAGAACTTGGCAGACATAGACTTAAAAAAAGAAAAGAAAAAAAAAAAAAAAAAAACCTCTATTTCCAATCACACGAGAGGAAGTGGCAATCAACACGACGCTGCAGCTGTCTATCTTTGGTGGCTATTCTCACCTTCCAATCTCACTCTCTGCTGCTCGGCAAACAGACCACTGTCCTGACAAACATAATCACTTGGAGCACAGATTTAGTGAGCATCTGTCAGTGGGAAATAATGTGAAAAAGAATAACCTAGAAGCTGAACATCTTTTTTTTTTTTTTTTTTTTTTGTGTGTGCTGAATAGACAACTCTCAGCTGCACATTATTAGGTGATGACTGCTCCGTAAAAAGAAAAATCCCCCCTGTGCTCTGAAGCACAATATTCTCAAATATATGATTGGACACTTTACTTCCAGGGAAGCAAAGTGTGGCATAACCCTCCATTCTGCAGAGGGTTAACCTATGAACTGTAGACAGATTTCGATGTCCATGTAGTATTTACAATGCCTCGAAAAGATAATAAGACCCTTTGAACTTTTCACATTTTACTGCATTACAACAGAGGTGCGCACAGACATTTTTGGGGGCCAGGTGCTCGAGTGGGAAAAAAAGGAACCTGGTGCTGCACACGGAATTATTCTTACAGGCATTTGGTGCCATTTTATAGTACAATCAAGTATTGTTACCTTCAGTTGTTTAAAAATGCTACATATATAAAATTTTACTCAGAAAAAAATCTGACTTTGTAATTTAACACCTTGAAATTGCGCCTCAGTCGACACTGTAAAAAACAAAACAAAAATAGAAAGAAAAAGATTGCATAAGGGCACTTATTTTGTCCATTGGAAAACAAAAGAGACAGTACTGTCTATCTGTGCACGTCCCTTACTATACATTTTAACGTATTTAATTTAGTATGCTCCATGTGACAGACTGACACAATTTGTAGCATGATTAAAAAATAAATCGTGCTACAGATTTTCTGAATTTTCACAACTAAAATTCAGCAAGGCGCTCAAGTCGTATGTCTGAGAGCGGCTGACTAACCTGGGACTCTTGAATCCTGTGGGACGGCACAGCACTATGTGCGTCGGTGGCGACTTTGATCCACAGCTCACACGGGAGAATCTGTTGACAGGACAAATATTAGTTGTGCACTCCACAAATTAGACAAACAAGAGGCACGTCGGTTTAAAACAGACTTGATTTGAGTGCAGGAGCCTCACAAAGACCTCATTTAAACATGAGTCAAAGAGATGTCTATTCATAGCCATGGCCTACATAGTATGAGACCAAGCAAAGCTGTCTGGGTCTGAAAGTGCTGTAAGTTCAGATTTAATTAAAGAATACAAATTCTTTAATTTGTATTAAAGAATTTGTTGCTCATTTTGTGTTTTTTGATGTTGTTGTACTGCTTAGTCTCAGCTAAAACAGATCGACACTTAGGACTATAAAAACATCTTAAATCAATCCTGGGAGGTGTTTCAGTCTGTGAACCAGACTGAAAGAGATGAAATCAGTTGGTCAATGTTCAGAAAATATTTAACAGAATGTCCTATAATTTTCCAAAAGTAACTTGTCCGGATTGATCTTTCTTAGCGCTGGTTTGGAGAAATGCTGTTTTTAAAGCACCTGAAAACTCATTAGCTACTCATTCATTGAAGGTGGCCAAGCCAAATGAACTGTCACTTGAGAAACATGCTCGTTGCTTGAGAATCTTAAGAATGCGCAACATCTTAATTAGGTGTTGTAAGATAATATCAGAAACCTGAACCGTGGCACCGTAATTGCTGCTAACGAGCAGCAGAGAACATAAAGGTTTGTCCTATGCTATGTGCTGAGCTACAGAGAGGGACTCATGAAAACGGATTAGTCAGACAGCATATCATTGTGGCATCGCCGATGGAGTTGCAGTGGAGGGAAATGTCAAGCATGTATCCGCAGTAAGGCGTTCCGCGTCTGAATCCCACGGCAGACGCATCCGGAGGCCGTGGGAGCTCGTGTAGGTGACTTTCAAGGCTCTGCGCCACGGTTTTGTGCCGCAGAATAGAGGAGTGGTAGGGATCAGTGGGTGTATGAAATAGAGGCTAGCGAGGCTGAGATAAAAGGAGGATGCTGGCAAGCACACAGAGGATGGGTGGCAGTGACTAAAGGCCTAACCTGAGCACAGCAGCACCGCAGAGCAACCCGCGTCTCTTCCTCTCAGGGGCAACTCTGATGGAGTGTGTTATCAGCGCGGGCAGGCAGGCCAAATCGCTGGTTGAGTAAAGGTTAGAGCTACTGGTCTGTTTCTCTGCCCGCGATGGCAGGCAGGTGAATGTCAAAGCCGCTTGAATCACATGGGGGGGGGGTACACAGTGGGGGCACGGGGTGAATCAGTCCCAGGAAAGGCATAGATTTATGCATTATTTGTGCTCAATGGTGCAACACTTTATTAAGCCGAGCACTTCGTCTATGAGCAATATGTCACCCATGGAGACCGTCGGCGGAGGGATGGGGGGCTTCCGGATGCCGAGAGCTGCGATTGTATGTGGGTAGTTTACGCTGAAGTCTGATCTTTAAGTTGTTAAATTAAACTACGCGCTAGACTGACCACATCACAACGAATTAGTTCAGAGCAAGCAAGTCAAAGGCTGAAGCGCATCACTGACGCCCCACCTCAGAGAGAAGAGGTTAGCTCGCCCCAAGAAGTCAGAATATATTGTTTTGTTTTTTTTTTCCTCCAGGAGTGAAAGGTCCTAATTAGTACTCTGTTCCACTTTCTTTGCTAAATAAAAAGGCAACAACAACAAGGCACAACCTTTATCGCTTAGTTCGTTTTTCTTTAAGTGGTTGTCAACACTTACATGAGCTGCATGTTTGTTAGCAAACACAGCGTAGTCATTTCACCATATCCCACATTAATATCGCTTTTCTATAATAGCTTTTTTTTTTTTTTTTTTTTAGCCAATCAGTTACAATTAGCATTTAAATCTTGGGCAACCCATTACCTAACACCGCATAAAAAAGAAATTCAACAGTGCAAATAGATATTGTGGGATTTGTTTTGGGCTGGTTGCAAACAGAAGCACAGAAGCAACGAATAGCAGGTGCTTTATCTATATTCAGTATCGATTATTGTTATTTATAAAAACCCATTTGACTGTGTTGCCTCAAGACACTTTACAAAAACACAAATGTTCAAATTAATCCTAGTTTTTAAACAATGGATTAAACTGTCTATTTTTCAAATTGCACTAAAAGGTTTTCTGTCTAAGGAAGCCCAGCAGGTTGCATCGAGTCGCTGGCTTGCAGCAATCACTCCTCCCTGTCGAGAACACGTGGCGACAATCACCTGCGTTTAACTGAACTGAAACTCACCAAATTCTGCAGCACGTCTACATTTTAAGGTTGTCAAAGTCAAGCTAGCATAACTGATGACCTTCCCTCTCCCTCGCTGTTTTTTTTGTTTTGTTTTGTTGTTTCAATTAAAACATTTTACTAACCTTACAAATGTGATACGTTTGGACCCTGTTCTGTGTTGACAAGTAATACCAAAGTAATACCAAAGCACTGTGTCCCTCTTTCTTTTGTGTATCGTGTGCACGTTGAAGATTTAGCATGCTATGTTGACAACCTGACAATAAAACCAATGGTGTTCATTGTTGGTGAGCAGTTTTTCTACCCTCCAAAAGGAGGATGGGGTTTTGCACGGTTGTCAAGTTGCAACATGTCTATAGGCAGTAAAAAGAATGAGTCTAAGCACAGAACCCTGTGGTACGCCACAAGTGATCCTGTAGTGTGAACAAACTGGAAGCTGTTGGACAGACAGGATTGAAACCAGCCCAGTGCTGTTCCTCTCGTCTCTACAGCTTCACTAAGAGAATATTGTAATCATGTCAAAAGCAACACCGAGATCTAACAAAACCAGAACAGAAACAAGTCCAAGACAGGCCAAGAGAATATCATTAGTGACTTTCACAAGTGCTGTTCAAGTGCTGTCATGAGCTCCGCAGCCCGACTGGATCGCTTCAAACAGGTTGTTACTGTTTAGATGCTCACAAACCTGATCAGTAAGTGTGTTCAAGGATTTTAGATAAAGTGGTATTAGATATAGCACTGTAATTCATTAAGTCGTCTTGATCAAGAGAATGTTCCTCAAGTGAAGGTTTAATTAGAGCTATGTTGAAAGCTCTGGTAGGTATCTGTTTGCTGAGGACATTAATCATTTCTAAGATGGGGGCAGTAATCAAAGGGAACACATAATTTGGCTGGGCCCAGGTTCAAAATGCAAATCAAAGGCTTAGAACGAGCTCATTTATTTTGATAACTTGGAAAGCTGAATTGACAGATATCCAGATATCAAGTTGTGCAATAGGTCTTGAATTTCTATAACAGTGGTCTGAAAAAGGCCTTTAAAAGCCTTAAATGTGAGTTGGTGAAACCTGCAGAGTCCCTGGTTTATGTGCAAGCGCAAGTGTGTGTGTGTGTGTGTGTGTGTGTGTGTGTAAATGACCATGTTTTCTTTTTTTTCCCCCGTTTTCTCTGTCGCAAAATTATTGTTTTGCATTCGACGGTGATTTTGTATTAAACTGGCAAGCCTGCAGTTGTAGGATTCTAGTGCTACAATAACATGTCTCATTGTGCAATATATGCTCCTCTTCTTCTCGGTTTTATGGCTGGTTGCAGCAGGAGAAATAAAATTGTAAATACACAATGTTTTGTTTCCAACTGGCACAAAAAGTAGATCTGGGACTTGGCTATAATTGAGAGAATGTGGGATTCCAACAGTACATCTGCCCAGCATTGAAAGCAGTCTGTTCAAGGTTCGCTTTGTGCAGAAATCCCCCGGCACCGGAGATTTTGTGTGATATCGCAGCCTTGAAGCTCGCTGTTCTTTCTTCCGGGGCATCCTTTTGTTTGAGCTTTTTGCAAGATAAGCAAGAACTAAGTTGGAGAACAACTGTTTAGTTCTCCGTACTCGTGCTTTTATAAACGGGACCAGCGAATGAGGTGAGTGCAAGCGCTCGCTCCGGTTTCTCCGCTGACAGGCCTTTATCCATTAATCCCTCAGTTGGACAAAAGTGCTTGAGGTTAAACAGATGTTGCTGCTCTTTTCTCGGAGGAGTCAAGTGTGTACACAGGAAGAGAGAAGGAGCTGCAGCACCTGCAGCTCCACGACTTCAATAGACAACGCTGAGCATTTTGAACGTTTTTAACCCTGAAGCGCCATCTCACCATCTTTCCTGCCACTGTCATTTTAACTTGACTTTTGATGCGGACCATTTGCTGTGATTCCCTGTTAATTTCCCCCGGGGCGGATCATTCAATATTCAATACCTTGTGTTATTCAGCAACTACTGCGGATCGAGAGATTGAGGCGTCGTTCCTTGATCAATATTACCAGAGCTGAGGAGAATGGTGGGTTGCAAAAATCATCCAAAGACGCACTGCAAAATTTTTTAATGTGTGTGTGTGTGTGTGTGTGTGTGTTTCTGTTGGTTACAAATTTAGCTTAACCTCTTACAAAACAGGTTGTATGAAAAAGCAAACGGGTTGGAAAAGCAGTGAAGTGTTAAATTATTTCAGAGCAAGCAACTGGTTTATTTAACACAAATTGATCCGGTAAGTACATTATCTTTCCTGAAAAAAAAAAAAAAAAACATCAGAAATGTTATGGTGAAAAAAACACCTACTACATTTGGGTTGGAAAAAGTTCATCGTATTTTTGATGTGTGGAAAGATCGAGTCTCCAATAGAAGAAAGTATGATAGAGAAATTTACTTTTTTGAGCTCTAAATCAATGGTTCTTAAGTGCTTGCTCACGCAGTCTGCCGTCCTTCTCTTGGGTCTCCCCTCACTCAGCTCCTCCAGACTAGCGGCAGCAGCAACTAGCAAACACCACATCACATCACATGAACTGCTTCTTGCTGCGAGGAGCCTAAGACCGGCTGACAGCGGCACAATGGAGAAGCATTGTTGTGATGACATGCTGAAAGAAGAGTGTTGGAGAGGGCAGGAAGTTCTTAAAGAGACAGAGGTCAATTTCAAGATGTGAATTACAGCGATGGTAATAGTAAGTAATTCTTCTTTCAAGTATTTTTCATATATTTAGCACAACGGAAGGTAACTTAATTATTTGATTTTGTATAAATTAATATTCACACATCAAGCGGAGCGTCGTAGCGAAAGCTGCGTTGTCCAATAAATCTGTTGGGAACGACTTTCAGTGTTGCAATGCTGGACAGAAAAAAAAAAAGGCAACAAAAATAATCAGAAAAAAGGTTTACGGCAATACGTGGGGAAAAAGCGCCACAGCGGACGTGATCAAAGCTACCTAAAGGGGCTTCAGCCTTATCAAGAGAAAAGGAGCGCGCCTCTCCTTTCCCCTCGCACAGCATCTCTAACGCAAAGAGAAGCTATTACCATCTTAATTTAGACAACCTGTGATCCATTTTAATGAGCCGTTCTCCTCATATCATATGTTTAGCAATTACGTGTCTGTATGATGCACCCAATGTTCTTGCAAAAGAACCCCCCACCAAAAAAAAAAAAACACTCCCTGTGACACAGATAGGCATTGAGACATTCATCATTACTAAACTGAGACCGGCGTTGTTAAATGCAGCAGATGGTGCAGCAGTCAAGGAAAGGATTTGCACAGGCATCACGTTTCCAAACCAAATACGCTGAGTTT
The DNA here is from genome assembly GCA_922788865.1 of Poeciliopsis turneri. Lineage (NCBI taxonomy): Eukaryota > Metazoa > Chordata > Actinopteri > Cyprinodontiformes > Poeciliidae > Poeciliopsis > Poeciliopsis turneri. The sequence continues at coordinate 1,270,831 of CAKLNU010001078.1, forward strand.
ACATGATTTATGTCTGATTAATGTCTTTAAGAGTTGTGTTGAGAGATCCCCCCCCAAAAAAGGGAGAAAAACTGCAGCTCTGTAAAACAGAGTGTGATTAGTGGCAAGGACTAATGCTTGTTAGTGGCTTTCCAGTATACATTAATTGGTAAAGGTTGTCAGTGTGAAGCATGAGGGGGAAGATCAATTGGTGTTTAATCCTGTTTGGGTTTAACTGCGCAGGGACTCTTTTGAGCAATTAACTCCAGGAAGGATGGCTGAGACGCTGTGAAATCACTTTACACACCATGACAGTGGAACTATTCAGAAATGCATCAATACGAGCAAAAATGGAGGAGGACCCAATTGATTTGACAGACGCAAACATTGAAATCGTTTCTTTCGGAAAACAAGAGCGGCGACTCGAACGTCTTTCAGAAACAGAACGGCTGTTTCTTGAAGTTGAGTCGCACAAGTCGGGTAACTTTTTTTTTTTTTTTTTACCCCCCCACAATCCATGAGTCTTCTGTGTTCTTCAAAGGTCTACCTTTCTCTGAAAGGTAGACCTTTCAGAGACCTTATGTGGTAGACCTTATGTGCTTCTGAAAGGTAGACCTTTCAGAAGCACATAAGAGGCTTTCAGAGTCCCAAAACAATAAGCAACTTGAGTAGTTTCTGTTCAGAAAACCTTACTCTACCGCTGAAATCTAGTACGGCTTTAATAACACAAAAGATGTTAATATGCCATTGACATATTTTGTGTTAATGCCATATTAATTTTGGACTTTACATTAAATATTTGAACAGTTCTTTTTTTTTTTTGGTGCGGTGGCCGAAACGACTTTTAAAAACACAAACATACTGAAATGTTTCTGTAGCTGGGACTCCGACTGGCAATTATTTTATTTAAGTTAAATTACATTATTTCAACTCAGTCCTAGTTAAGCAACATGTAGGGCTGCAACTAATAATTATTTTAGTAATCGGTTATGCGATTGTTTCATCAGATTGTTTTAAAAATTGGCACAATCTGCAGTTTTCGACTAATCATGATTGATTTTTTGGCTTGTCGTAAACTTCCTTTAAGACGTTGGTTTTGCGGTGTATGTTGATATAAGCCTTGATTCACCGCGGATAACAACGCTGGCGTTGTCCTGCCAAAGAGTTTCCTGCAAGACGAAGAGCATTTCTTTTTGGTCTTGCTTTAAAGGATCAGTTTTATGCTCCCTTTTTCACAAGCCGACAGTTTTGTGAGATTTTATGAAATATCTGACAGGTCCCGGTGAAAACAAGACTTGCAGATAGCAAAACAGCTCCTTCACGATGCATAAATTTCCACCTCTTTTCATAGCGGCATCATTTGGGGTGTGGTAAGGCAAGCTTGATTCAAACTGCGACAGCTTTTCCACGGGGAAAGCCTGTATGAGCTGATAAATATCCACTTCTGAGACATGGCTGGTGTTTCAAATGAATAGCATTGCACTAAAAAAACAGAAAAACCTAACACAAGATCTGCAGAACCTCAGCAATGAAAGCCATTGAACTTTTCCACGCCCAGTCACATTGCAACAATGTATTATATTGAGTGTTTATATGATAGATATACTAAATGGAGGGACTCCAACCTGTGCAGGCGTGTTGTCACGTCTTAGTAAATTTAATCTACTTGTTTAACAGATCCTCCCAGGATGACAGGTTTGTTTTATGACCTGACCCTGCTATAAACGCCTTTGCAACTATTTTCTTAAACTGTGTGCAACATGCTGATGATTTATGGACGTTCTCCAACAAGCCTCTGAGGCCTTCACAGAGCATCATACTGAGATTGCATGAAAGTCGGATTTGTTTAGGGGTGATTTCATTTTTAGAAATCTCAGTTGTGTCACTGCTTTATTTCCACTGCATTTCTTTAGGGGTGTCAGATCAAATGCAAACGCATGCCACACTTTCCAGCTTTATTTGTTTAAAAAAACAACAACAAAAAACAACCCAACATAAAAACAGACGTCTTCCTTCCTCTTCACATGTATGCAGCATAACTTTGTTTTGCTCTGATAAGGAAATTCCAAGGTGAATGAACATGCTGACATGTAGCCACCTGGATAGACATGAAGTTCACCATACAGGATTTTACCTTGTTCTTCTATTAAGTTAAACCAAGTGAATCAGTAGATGAGGAAGGTTTGATAAGCTACTCTGCGCTGGAAAAGTGTCAGACTACAGGAATATAAAAAGAAAATCTGAACCAGGCAGCTTCAAACTAAATCCCAAGGTTGTGTTTCTTTCCTGTCCGACTTGGTTTAAGCTTTTGACATTCCAATATTAGCTCTTAAGCACCGAACATGACTTTCTTGTCCTTGTCGACAATGATTTTCTTTTTCTAACGCTTGAAACAAGACACGACACCTTTCCTGTATTGGAAAAAGACTTATTGACCATTTAGAAATCTTGTCCGAGGGGCTTCCAGCTTCTGCTAGAAATCTTTTCTTAAGTAAGACATTTATCCATAACGTACCTTCCAGTTAAATCGAGGTTTATCTAATGAGAAATTCAGCGACGCGGAATGGGTTTACATTATGCTAAATCCACACAGTGGCACACTTTATTCTCTTTCTGCTACAAGCCAATTGATTTTACTCACAGCCCAGAGATCTGCAGGGGGGGTGAGGGCGAGAAAAAAAAAAAAAAGAAGTCCCACGTACAAAACAATTTCTGGCTCAGGAGAACGCCGGCCTCGAATCCGAGTCTCATCGAGAAACACGGGATTCTTTATGATCCACTATCATGTGTGGAATATTGCCGGCACTAAAGACGTTCACTTCAAGGGACAAAAGAGAGACCTGGGAAATTCAGACAGGGAGAAAAAGATAAAAGAGTACAGAAGAATACCGACAGAATAATACCAGTGGTGAAGTGGAGGGGGTGGGAGCGTGACTCGGATGAAATCAAGGGTTAGGATTGTAGCAGCTCCAGCTAGCACCAAACAATGCAGAGGATCAAATGAGGAAATTAGGTGAAACTGGAAACATTTCCTACACCACTGTGGTTTGTTTCGTCATTATACCACTCTCACCGCAGTTCTGTAACTCCGCTGAAAGGTTGTTTAAAAAAAGGTCCTAAAAGGTCCTCTGAAAATAATCTCAGCTCAATGTATGTCTAAAACAAAGAAACTTCCCACCTTTTTGTTTATTTCTCTCGTTAAATATTTTTGTTTAGTTATAGGAAACAAGGTAAGACTGTAAGCAGGTTGTTAATAAGATTGTTATTATTTTTTCTGTATTAGCAGAACATCGACAAAGTTTTACGCACGTTTGTAATGAAAACACAACAACAGAGTGGTTAGCAGGTTGTTGTAGTTAGAAGCACAGTAGCCTGCATGTATACATGTATAGAATGGGAGGGCAGATGGCCACCAGTGAGTCTACTGGAGAAAAACTGGGCATGGTCAGTAAAATGTTGATGGGAGTGGAAACCAACTACAGCTTCAGTCTTTGTCTGTCTGACTTGCTCAAACATCTGAACACAAAATTCAAGCTGATCATAGAAACCTGACCCGGGACATGCTATATTTTAACGCCAGATCTTATGTATTCAAAATCTTAAAAGTGCACATAGAAACTTACTTTATTACTTTTTTAAACACAAAGTCAGCAATCGGCACTCATGTCAATCAAGTCGTTTTGCAACTCGAGTCACAATCCCCGCTGTCCTTACGGTAAACCATGAAACCACACAAGAACTTTAAATCAGCCCCGTTTTTTTCAAAGCGGGGACGAAGCGTCCCTTTGTTCCGCGGCTTCAAATGTTCTGTTGCAGGTGACTCCTCTTCAAATCAGCAGAACCCTGCAAAGTCACAACATTTGCAGGGAATGAGACGTACAGTGACTGCCAGACGCAGGAGTGGAAACTGACAAAACAAGCCAAAGTCCTCCCAATAATTAGGACAGACCCACAGAAAGTCTGGAGAACATGTACTCAGAAAGATTGCCAAAAAAAAAATGGCTCATTGGAGGCAAAATGTAAGAGGTATAAAAAAAAGATTTCAACAATGCTGTCACTATAAGCTCTTGCTGATGATAGATTTACAATTTTCAGAGTATTGTTGTTTTGGTTTTTTGGGGGGGGTTTTTGCAGCGGTGGGAGAAATCCCAGAGCGCCGCCTGTTTGTAGTGGACTCCGTCTCATCGCTGTCAGCACTCGGGGATTTCTGTTTAAGAAGCCATACTTCACAATGTGCTCATGCGGTTTAATCTGTATCGTTGCAAGGTAACAGAGGAGTTGCATTGCACACAATGACGAAAGCGTTGCACTGAGTGATGAAACTCCTGCTCATGCGAGTATCATTGCCTGCAAAGTGACCACCAAGCCAACTAACAGCTCAACATAAACAACAAATGTTTACGATTTCCACTTCTTACTTTCTTTAATTATGCACGGGGTCGTACCATGCGTTGCCACACGGCTAAAGCATCAGATAGAATAAACCGGCAATCTAATCTGAATTCATTGTGGTCGTGCCGTGGAAGTCAGAGCTCAAAAGTTACATTGATTTAAGCTTCATATATCATAAAGTTTAAAAAAATAAAACATAACTGTGCATTCAGAAAAAGTTAGTTTTCTCTGGAAGAATGCCCTTAAAAGTCTGCATGAGATTCTTGAAGTTGGTACCTGCTGCGTTATTGGGAACAAATCTTATGTCCTTGAAAAATGGCTTCCCTAATTAAAATATGTAAATTTTCCACAACCCCTCCTCCCCAAAAAAAACAGAGAGAGAGAACGAGACAGCAGGTTTGTGTGCTCACAGAAATCTTAGACAGAGGAGAGAAAAAGAAAGATTGTGAGGGATTCATGGATCCAGTTTGCTTCCCACAGATAAATACCATTGATGATAGTGTCAAAGATTTACATTCATTCTGTGACGATAGCTAACTGTGATGTAGCTTTGTAACTTTATATCAGGCCAAAACAAAGGAGCACATACAGTAATTGTCAACTCTAAGAGAAAATGATGCAAATTTCTTAAGATTTTTACATATCAGTCTAAAATATGCCCTTGCATTGCATATTTCATTCTGACACCATTAAAGTGTCAGAATGTTGTCAGATGAACCAACTGAGTTCATCTGTGTGAAAGATAAATACTAAAACAACTAGAGTCTGAACTCAAAGGACAAGAAAAGACAGCATCACTCAAATGACATACTTCTCTCTCGATAAGTCAGGCTGAAGCTCGCTTTTGTTTGCACGCCTTCCTTGTACCTGGTTTTGTTGCGACCAAATATAAGAGGTATGGTTTAAACTGATTTCATGTTGCAGAGAAAAGCCTTGGGAACTCATATTGAGCTGCATTTAAAACATTGCGATGATAAGAGAAAAAAAACTGTCAAAATCATATTTTAACTTAATTTCAAAGTTTTGTTGGAGCATTCACAGCATCAATAAAATAATTAGAGAATTAAAAAGTCTGCTTAATGTCTGGAGTGCCTAGCAGCGCTAATTAGCATCAGACCTAAATTTGCACTAATGGTTGGTTTAATGTTCAAATAGCTCTATTTAATCGAATATCTGATCACTTGACATTTAGGAGAAAAATCAGCACCTCTTGTTCAAATTCAATAGGAGAGCCCAATTGTTTTTTTGCAGTTTCACTATAATCAAGAAAATCCATGTAGGGTTTGCATTAATGTCATGGTAAGTGTCAGAAACAATTTTTTTTTTTTAATCTTAGGAGCTAAATGAATATAAAAATGTAATAACAATGATCAGAAGAGGTACTCAGGTGCCTAAGGTCTTTAATAAATCATTGGGGCCTGCCACAGCAATGCATAGGGAGAGAAGTGGCTGACTTGCAAACCAAGTCAGCCGCTGCCTCCATGCATCGCTGTACTGCTGCGTGTCCCCTCACAATATATATGTCAAAAAGTGCAGCTCAATCCCGTGAGGGGAGCATTTCGAGTAACTGGCGACATAAATAACAAAAAGCGAGCCAAATTCAACTCAAAACAAACATCTGACACAAAACAGTGTCAGATGGACTCAAAATAGACATATAATTTTGACTGCCCCTCTTTATTACTATAGTGATGGCAGAATGTCAGAACTACAGACATGGTGGACCGCTCAGTTACTATCTCTGAATAGTGCTGATTAGGGTGCTGGCAAAAGATGGAGTACATGCACACATATTCATAAAATATTTTTGATTAAATTAATAAATGCAATTCCATTACTGAAAATTTTACTTTATACCAGGTGAGTCTCTCTAACCTGAGAATGTGAACCTGCACTGGGCTGATTCTGCCTTCAAATAATGTTAACAATGCTCCTGTAGAAGATTCATAACTTAAAAGTCTGAAACAGGAACAGGTCTGTAAAAGCAGCCTGTGTGCTTCACTCAGGAGAGATTCATTTGATGCATCAAAGAGTGATGTCATCACTGCTGATGTCATTGTGACCAGTGGAACTGAACATTCTACTGGTCCATTCACATCAAACATGTTTTGAGCATCAGGCGAGTCTGGTTTATATTCAAAGTCAATGTGGAGTGTTGGATGCGCTGGATGTGTCAAACGCTCCAAATGGCTCTTGAAGCGCCGCAACGGCCCTCGACGCGCCTCCACATAGACTTTGAATGCAAACCAGATGTGCCTGATGCTCAAAACGTGTTTGATGCGAACGCACCATCATATGTCCAGTGTCACATTAGGTCAGTGTTTCTCAATTCACTGCTCTGCATGTTTTAGATGCGTCTCTATTTCAGAACAGCTGATCCAGATGATTGCATGACCTCTTCTGCAGTCATCAAGTACTGCAGAAGCCTGTTAATCACCCACAGATTCAATCCAGCTGTGTGGTAGAAGGGGAAACACCTAAAACATGCAGGGCAGGAGATCTGCCTGAGGATGTTGAATGTGCTCAGACACATTGAACACATTAGAAACCAATCAGAACCAAAAGCTCATCTTTTGGTTCTGATTGGTTGTTTCTGGACAGCAGCAGAGCCAGAGGACTTTTCACAGATTCTCTGTTTCATTTTCTACTGTCAGACACTTTTAACAAATATTCATCCATCCACCTTCTAACACACTTATCCTTACAAACACACATTCACACCTTAGGACAATTTAGAGAGACCAATTAATCAATTAATTAATGCAGAGTTTTAGCAAAACCTGGGTTTAGATAGGGATCTAGGTTAGTACCACCCAGGTGTGGGTCGGCGTAAAGGCCGAGCCGGGCATAAACTGACCTTCCTGCCAACGCCAACATGAAGCCTCTCCATGCAACCAGTGGAGGTTGGTTGCATGGACGACTGTCTTTCTTCGGACCTCCATGTTTGTGTGGAGGTCTGGCTTTGTGTGGACTCCTCCTCTCTTTGCAACCTTGGAGTGGGTCGGTGCAAAGGCTGAGCCAGGCTATGGATGGAGACCCCTGATTGATTCAAGGTCGGTCTTTGCTCTGTTTGTGGGGAGCCTTGTGTTTTCAGGGGAGCCTCTGGTTGGGTGGAGAATCTTGGACGGTTGTTTTCCATAGCAAGTTTTAACTTCAGCTTCAGGTCTGCAACCTGACCCTGCAGCGATTTCACCATTTCCTCCTGTTCTATGAATTTGGAAGCTTGCTCAGATTGACGTTTGAGCTGCTCCTCATATTTCAGCCTCACTCTATATTCTTCAACCATTACTTCTATCAGGCCTTTGTTGCGGGAGGCATATTTTTCAGCCTCCCTCTTGAAGTAATCCAGCTGTTGAAGTAGGCTCTTGTCGGCTGTAACTTTGGAAGCCTTTGAGCCACTTGTTGTCTCTGGCACGTTTCTGTCATGATCACGTTTCACTTTCAGGTGACGTTCTTTTTGTAACATTTCTTGCAGTCTTTGAATCTCCTGCTGCTGTGATTTGACTTCAGCCTGAGATGCAATCCTTCGGTCTCGTTCCTCGTGGAGATCAAAGATCTTACTCTGCAACTCGTTTTTAAGATCGTCTACCTGGTTTATGAGATCGATGACTTGTTGGCTTGTCTTGTCCTCGACTTCCACTGAGGGGGTGATCTTGAAGCCAGCAGACCGAGTTGTTGTTTCCTGCTGGACTTCTGAAGATGCTGAACTCTCAAAGTTGCCGGAAGGACTTGATTCCCCCTGGATCTCTGATGATTCGTCTTCCGGCTCAATGGGGATGTCGCTGTCATCCTCGAAAGGGAAAACGACAGCGTCGTAGTCGACTTGGACGTTGAGCTCCATCATGTCGACCCATGAAAGCTCAGCTGGAAAAGCTTCATGTTCACATGCAATCTGTTGTTGCTTCATGTCGATGTTCTTGCTCTGAAAGGCGTGCGATATCTGGAATTGATATCCCGCTTGTTTCAATGACTTTCAAACGTGCTCTTAAGAGTGATCTTCTGCGATAGAACTGAGGAACAGGTCTAACAAAACTCTCTCTGTGAGCTACATTCAAGAGAGATTCCTTTGTGGTATCATAGAGTTATGACATCACTGCTGATGTTATTGACATCATTGGAACTGAACATTCTGTCCAACTTGGGAGGCTTACAGGGGAAACGATTTTGGACCTTACATCCAGCGCCCACTGGAAAGCTTTTCATTGTAATTTTTAGGGATTTTGGCTCAACTATATTCATGATAGAACTTACATCTCTCTTTTCGGTTAATGTACCATATTTAGTAAAACTTGTTTATGGACACGCTGTCTGCTTTCAGCGAGCTGTTAGTTCAGAGGATCGTAATTATGAGTTTAATCACGGGGAGCGACAGAACCACAGTGTTAAGTTTTGTTACGAAGTGACCATGAATCAGCAGCGCCAGCAGCTGGTTTCTCTGAAGAGAACCGAACCGAATTGGCAAGGACTAAATAAACCCTGATGGACTAAACTTGCTGCACAAGGCAGTAAATTAACATTAGCACAAACATTAGCATTTCACTAGCATTAGCCTTTTCCCTAAAAAAAAGCTTTTTGGTATTTTTCTTATCTATTAGCCACGCTTAGCATACCGAATGGAGTCAGTCAATGTGAGACAGCATGCTAGTGATGCCCCACATGCTACTGATATGTTTTGGTCCATTAGATCCTTTTCAATGCAGCGAGTTTCAGTGGTGCATGCATACCAATTTTAGCACCTTATTTACATTTCATGATCCAGATTTACACCGGAAGTTAAATCTGGGAGGAAGTATTACAAGATGTATGACTTTACGAATGCTCAAATGATGATGCAAAAGTTCAGCTTGTGCAATGGAGGAAATCGACCTCTGCCGTTCCCAACCAGGAAGAGGTCGTTTGGGAAATCCAAGGTAAGCGTCATGTCATGCGAATGTGACAATGAACGAGTCGATGTCGCTCATTAATTATTATGAGTATGCAACTGTCTATCAGGAGTTATTACCAATTGAGAATACGATCCATACAAAGAATTGCATCACCTCAGAAAGACATTAATAAAACAATCACACAGTTTTACTTTGGAATCAATCGCTTTAAAACGGAAATTAGAATAAATTAGCATCAAGCTGCAGTAAATTTTACATGAGGCCATGGAAATTAAACAGAGACACAACATTGTCAGTTAACTCATGTATAATATGTACATAATTCATCAAGGCAACATGAGAACGGTGTCTGTCGATGTTTATAGAAGCAAACTGATATCAACTGGTTTGTCACCTCCTGTAAAATTTCTGCAAAAATAATAATAATAATAATAATAATAATAATAATAATAATAATAATAATAATAATAACACCAGCTCAGACAAGATGAAGGTCTTTGCTTTGCTCCACATTTTTGCTTTGCTCCACATTTTTGCTGGAACTTTGCCTCTAGGTGACATGATAGGCTGAAGACTGGAGCCCTTTGGTGCACCAGCTTCACCCGTAGCTATAACATGGGTGACAGACAGTTTACCTGAGGTGATCGGTCACGGATGACAGTGATTAGCTGTGATTTGAAGCCTGCAGAAAAACGAATAAAAAAAATAGGAAAACGCAATGGAGGATAAGGCTTGCGGTTTGTCACCCTTCTGGATGCCAGAGTGAAGTTTTTGTGTCTCACACAGCAAAAGGAAAATCCTCTTTCATGCCGACTTGAAAGAGGGAGTCTAAAATATTTTCACAGTTTAGAGAATTTGCCTTCATTTAGCAGTGCTGTGAAGGCCTCAGAGGAATGCTAAAACACATTAGCGAACAAAACAGCATCATAAAGGAGGAGGAACACAGCCAAGAGATCAGGGAAAACGCTGCAGAGAGGTTTTAAAGAAGGGTTAGATTATAAAACAATATCCCAAGCTTTCAATCTCTCGCAGAGCGATGTTCAAACCAAAATCCGATAGTTCACACAATGTGGTACAACTGCAACAACCTATCAAGATAGGACCGTTCACCTAAACTGACAGGCTTGGAAAGGAGATCATTTTTCAAAGAATAAGCCAAGATGCCCGTGGCAACAGTAGAGAGTACCAGAGAGCCACAGATTATCTGTTATTTGGCCTTCATAGGAGAGCAGCAAAGAGAAAAATGCTCTAAAAGTCATATGTTGTAAGTTACAATCCAATTTAAAGGCTGGACAAACCATAACAGGGGAAAGAAGGTGCTCTGGTCAGAGGAGGAGACAAATAGGAATTTTTGATGTACATCCAAAGCGATCACCACTGACTAACCATTCCTACACTCAAACACATTAGTGGTAACATCATGATGGAGGGAAACTGTGTGCAATTTATTAGAAGATGGATGGACAAAAAACAGGGCAATTAGATTCTGAGGAGACTTGAGATGCTAAGGGGTCAGATTTTCTGAGCTCTGCATCACTTTGCAATGTTGTTCCCTCATCAATAACTCACCCGAGTGTTTGAGGAAGCCTTTAGTCTCCCGTGGCAACTGCTCAATTGTGCAAAACGACTGAGTGGACATTAAACATGCTACAAATCAGAGCAACGCTGGTAAAATTATTGTTAAAGGGTTAATAGAGGCGTAATGCCATGAATTCTTCAAGGTGTGGCGTCAGACAGAGCAAGAGTTTCTTAAAGAGACAGAGGCCCAATTTCTGGTGTTAAATTATGAAGTCAAATTTTCTGTATGTCACAGTTGATACATGTATCGTTTTTATAACAACTCAAGGTAACAAAGCTACTTGATTTTGCTTAACGCTGCACTCTGCGTGGAAAACACATGATGCTGCCCCTTTAAAATCAAAGTATGCATGGAGTGGAGGGGTCTATTCAAAGTTATATTCTTAAGGCTAATTGGGAACTTAAGACTTGAACACTATCTGTCCAGGCAGTCTGATCACAACCATTTTGGACCAAAGCAAAATGGGCTGTTTTAAGTCTCTAGATGACTCACAAAAGAATTATGGCTGTACTGCATGGTTCTCCAATGCACTAAGTAATCAGCACAGTTTTCAGATTTGTTGTTGTTTTATTTTGTTTTGCATTTTTTCTGTATCCTATTTTTATTTTTACCCTATGCGTAGCTGTCTCATTATGCAAATTAGGAGAGAATAGGTGTAAAGGGGACGTGCTTTGCAAAACTCAGTTTTTGTACTTCCATTTGGGGCTCTACTGCAAGTGTAGAATAAATTTAAAAAATGGTTTTGCCCACATTTTTACATGTTTTGTTTTTATTCTTTTGAGACAAACATACCAGTTGTACAAGAAAAAATTATTTTAATGTTCACTGTCTAAAGTTGCTGGTATAAAGTCCAATAGAACTGCTTCTATTTCTCACCAAGGTGCTTTGTACTGTTGTGTTTCCAGATGTGGTTGATGCAAAGGCTTGAGAGGGAGACTTCTTCTGTTTCAACACGGGTCAAAATTGTGTCTCGGTTTTATCGTGCAGATGCCTGACCTTGACCTCAACCTCGCTCCGACACCTTTCTGATAAACTGCGACATGAAAAGTCTTTCCACGCCTGGTGCTCCGACCAGACGGCCTTATCGCAAAAAAAACATCTCTCGACACAGTTCACAGATGCTTTTGAGTCTTGATGGGAGCAAATCCCTGCTGTCGGGTCCTGAAATGGATGGAGGATCCAGGGCTGTTGGGGATTTGGAAAATAGATTTTTAAAAGTGGAAATGCATGGGTTTCACCTTTTGCTGTTTAGTTCATGTCCTTTATTAGATGTTCACCAATTCTTACATTTTACAAAACCACAAAATCTTAAAGAGTTTTTAGATTTGGCTGTGTTGGCTTTATCACTAAGAACTGGTCATTTTCTGGTCATTAGATTGGTATATATTTTCTCTTTGGATTATTTTCACATAAGTACAAAATTTGTATTGCTATAAACGTTGGTGGCTGAGTAAAATTTGAACCATCAACAGAGTCCACGCCCCTCCGGGAAGAAATAGTTTCTAAACAGCTGAGGATCCAGTTGCTCTGGACGAAGTAAAGTGTTAAACGAGGGTCTGGAAAATGCTTTGTGTGGGTGGAAACTAAAATGCCGCATCAATACGACACAGGGAACCATGGCAGTGGAAGCATCATTCTTTAGGAAGGCCTTTATTTCTCAGTTAGCTAAAGGAAAAGCTAACGAGTTAAATGCAGACAAATCCTTGTAGAAGCTGCAAAGTATCAAAGCTGGCTTGAAGCATATTCATGAAAACCAATAAAAGCCACTATTTTCAGACAAGTAGATAAAAATATGACCGAAATTTCCTGCTGCTTCACAGTTGTGAGCTGCGGTCACGAAAAGATACAACTACACTGAAACCTGTCGCTCTAAAAGAACGCAAAATACTCTTTCTCCCATTTAATACTTAAATCACTGCAGCACTGCAGAATACAAAATGGTGTTTTCCAGAGGACCGAATCAACATAATGGTATCTTTCTACTTACTTTAATTATAGACAGAAAAGAAAATGTTTTTGGATGATATTTCAACATTTTCAGCTTGTAAGAGTCTCTTCTGAGACGGGATTTTTTTTTTTTTTCCCCCCTCGGTAAGTGGATCATAATTACTTGCAATTAGCAGCTTCCAGTTTTCAGAAGTGAATATGAATTAAACGACGCGGCAGTGAGCGCTCGCTCAACTCTCCGCTTTCATCACATCTGGTGACTGCATCAGTCAGACAAAGATAAAAGGGAATCCTCAATCAGACGACGACAGGTAATGATTGCGAATCTAATTTATTTAGAAAAATTTGAAAACCTCTCAGCGATTCTTTCTTGGATTGAATTTTAAGGCCTAATGAGTAAACAATTTCTTGAGAAAATTGATTTAATTGATCCCAAGGGCCTGCATGCGCACTCGCTCTTCGAAGACCGATTTATGGGTCAAAGCTAATCAAATCGCATCAGATTTTAATAAACCTCAGAGGCAAAAACATCTCTTGAAGTGGTTAGTGAAAATGAAGTGTTTAACAAAACATGGTCTGCGAAATGTCTACGGGTGATGTAAAGCTCGACTCAAAAGGAAAGGAGTTACGGGGGTAACAACTGAAAATAATTGCTGATGCTCTTTCCCAACAACGTATGTCTGTTTAACGCTAAAGGGAATGCGGTTTTAAAACACAACGTCTATTTAATGTTTCAAACTAACTTCAAGAAGAAGTCTGAAACCCAAGCATCGATCCAATATTGATATGGACTTGATATCGCTATCATTGATCTGCCCACCTGATCCACTTACCGCTTTGCTTCTCGGTAGGAGCAGGCTACTTACGTTTGAAAACCTCGCTTTGACGACCACATAGATCGTTCTTGTGTTTCTGGCCGTGCAAGGAAATGTTTGTTTCGACCAAACAACGAGGTCGATTTTTTAATGAACAACCTCGGAGTATAAGGCCGTTAATTCGGGATTAGCAATCCGTTTTTTGAATAGAGGTTATCAGGCAATGAGCTTAAGTGCCAAAATGAATTGTTCCAATATTTTTTTTTTATATTTTTTTAAATATTGCACTACTGATCCAAAATTTGCCACAAGCTTATGGCTGTAAGTAGCGACTGGTGGAAGTGTAAAATTGACCTGTTAGCTGGGGTGTGTGTTAGTTAAATATTACCAGTTAAATATCATTTGATTCTAAATCACAAAAAAGTTCAAACTGCAAAAAGCTCCAAATTAGTGTGATGTGAATGCCCACAGTGAGCGTATGTAAACGTCTCACCAGAGCTGCATTCTCATCTGTTTACTTCTGCATGATACAAATGTTTGGTTTTTTTCCCACAACATTAACCTCAAATATTGCAAAAACACTGCAACTAAAAGTAGCATGCTCATACGCATGCAGAGCGTCCTCAAAAAAAAAACGATGTCGTGCGTGTGCGGCTGGCCCCGGAGTCATGCGTTTACTCAATAAAAGACTGGATGCGCACAGCGCGCCGTGGAAATAAGTAGTCACCGAGATGCGTTTTTGGTAAATGCAATTGTCGTCGTCCTCCTTTCTGATTGCACATTGCTTATTTAGCTGGGAAGTACAAATAACCGCCCCCCGCCCCCCCTCCGAGAACACGGCTTTTACATTACTCTTCTCCGCCTGATCACATTCCCTCGGCTGGACAGGATAACTCCCACTTGAAACGAGTAGCATTGAATTAGATTGGTTACATAAGAACAAGAGGCTTGTGCGTGGAGATTTGACAGCCACTCTTGGATGAGAACAGCCAATAACACACTCAGTGGAGAGAGAGAGGGGTGGGTGGAGAGACGGCAAGCCTCAGATCCATGGTTTAACTGACAGCGCAGTCTTCAGAGAACAGCACGCTGACATTTGTCTGCTGTGTCTGTCTGTAAAACTGGCTGTGCCTCGTAGGTGACCTTCCCATGTCTATTTTTGTCAGGTAATGATTGTGATTATGAATGCCTTTGGTTTACATAGCATCAGCGGCGGCCTGACTTGCTCAGATAGAGACGCTTAATGCAAACAGAGTTATCGCTCTGATCACAGTGAATATGACCAGCGGTGGCGGAAAAGGTTGATGAATTGTCAGCTTTTTCACATCCCGTGTTCTGAAGTGAAAAAGGGTGGAGGAGCTGCTGCCCTATCAGAACGTGCTCCGGTGCCTCCAGCTCCCTTTTGATTGCCTGACATTCTTTATCAACAGTCAAGTAATTCAGTTCCCTTGGCAACAGTTTCCTGCTGATCCAAAGAGTCAGGTATCACCTTGAAAGTTTAAGAGTGTGGTTGGCAGCTGCAGTGTTTCCACATGCTCTGTTTTTTTTTTTATATAATGAAATAAACAAGGGTTCAGTTGTAAAGCTTAAGCTTTGATTACCGTTTTGCCCTCTGTGCATTTCAGCTCTTGACTTGTTTGTCTTGCTGTGCAACAAACATCTGGTTTTGGTTATGAGCATAGGGAAGTTATTAATAAAACTAGTATTAAGATTAAAATTACCACCTGGTCATCAGGAAGATACTAAAGTACAATAGTTCAGTCTCAGGAGCTGTTTCCATTACAAATGTGTTGCACTGAATGAGTTGAGATCGAGTGAACGTATCAGGTTCCGATGAACGTTTTAAATTGAGGTCATTTCTGATCAGCGAGGTAAGCATTACATCACTTCTTTCATTTCCTGAAACTTCTTCATTTCCTGCGGTGGGAACCAAAGTGGGTTAGTGCAGTGCCTTATGGGATGAGTAGTTCTTACACCAGTCTCCTATAGCCTCACGTCTAGAGGCCCAACATCGTGTTTGTTCATTTTTGCTGACTCCTATCGCTCACTGCAGCGCCGCAGAGCCTCCACCATAGATGTCATTTTACCCGGTTGAAGGTGCCGTATTATTTAAATACAATTTGGTTTACATTTAGTGAAGAATATGGCTTATAAATCTCACCATCATGAGTGGACAGGTTGCATCAAATCAGTGACCCTTTTTCAAACTTTGGGAGGAATAACGGTGATGAATCACGAAATGAAATTTAAATCGTACCATTTACTTACTGATATGCACTGACAGCACATCAGCCCTGATGTGCATGAGCAATATTATTTCTCCTGAGCAGTACAGGCTTCCTGCATCAAATAAAGGATTTCATCTACTGCCAGGGTCAGACGGGAAAATATATTCCAGGAGTCAAAACTGACCTTCTCTTCTTGGGAAGAAATATCTGCATCTAATTTGTTATTTTTGTTATAATTCATTCACCCTTTTCTCTCTGACTGCATGTCAAAAAGATGCTGTTATTTAAGCCCCCGTTCAGAACACGGCCAGTAAAACAGACAGGGAGAGAGATGAGAGAGAGATGGAGGCTTGAGATGCACTTACTGTACGTCACACAAAGACTTAAGACTAGGAACTTGGATTCAAGTTCCTAAGTTGTCAACATGACATCAACTTGTTCTGTGAAAACCTGAGACCTGGACTGCGGTCAAAAACGAAGCCTGATCACACCGAGGAGACTTCAGATCTGGATTTTAGCAAAACCTGCGCAAAACAGAGGCACTTCAGACGACTTAAAGACTTAAGACTTTGACCTGAGAAACACTTGCACTGCAAACTCAATGTCTTGACTTGAACTCTTGGGGCTGACTTGGAATTAAGTCGTACTTTTGTGGAACAAAGAGGTTGAAGAGACTTTACTGTAAATTCTCGACACTTCATCCATACGCATGCTGCGCACAGTCCTTCAGGCTCGAGTTTTGCTCACAATCAATACCTGAGCCTGGACTCAGTTGAGGTAAAATCATTTATATACAAAACAAATCCTTAATATTTGTTTTTGAAGAAGCAAATATTGAATGGAAATACATCCAGCCCATACTGAAGATTGAATTCTGGTGTTTCATTGCTAATTACAAAACTTAATATGCTTTTCTATCCATAGCTGATGTCTTATAAAAGTGTATTAATCTGTGATGTAGCAACAACTTATAAAGTGTTTTCAGTGCAATAAAAATCTGAACTGCATTTAGTCCTCTTTGTGTTTAAGAATTCATGCTTTTGAAACGAGTCTTGAATAAAGGCAAGAGAAATATATTACTTTTGTCTCGCACATTTTCTTCATATGATTAGAAGGGAAATAGAACAGACCAGTAAACATCATCACATCGCAGCAGCAAAGTAAGAGAAAATGATGACAGGTTGGAAAACAGACTCCACTTTATGTTCCTGTTGTTAATAATTGAAGGCAGCTCTAAACAGGTTTTTAGCCTTGATATGAAGGAACTCGATGTTCTGCAGTTTTGCAGCTTTCTGGAAGCACGAACGTGACTGAATGCTGCTTCTCCATGTTTGGTTTTGAACCTGAGGATGCAAAAGGCTGACATTCTAACTATTTTTATGTGTATGAATGTTCAAATCTGAGTCCATTGCTACACCAAGATCAGTAGTTTCTAGCTATAACAGCCGAAATTGCATGCAGACAGTTGGTCAAAATGGCTGAAACTTATGGTTCATCCAAGCACCGAATGGATCTACTCAGCACTTGAATGAGTTTGTTTTCACCTGGTGACATTGTGATTTTGAGCTGTGTATCATTTGCGTAGTCATGGTAGCTAATCTTATTACTTGTTATAATCTGAGTGATTTATGTATTAAATAAGAAGGGCCCCGAGGTTGTACCTTGGGGGACCCCGCAAGTGACTTCTGTCCAAAGTTACCTACTGACACAGAGAAGTCTGTTTTCTTTAGGTAAGACTCAAACCAGTCAAGTTCTCCACCAGAAATCCAGCTGTCTTGTCGCTATAGCGATGGTCAATAGCCTTAAATGCTGCACTGAAGTATAACAGTACCAAATGATGCTGGTCTCTCTGCAGCTGGTATACATGTGGATGTCACTGAACACTTACTCATGTCAAGGCCAGTCTCGGCAGAGTGGTGACCACGGAAACCGGACTGACGGACATCAAAGCGGTCTGTCATTGTCAGAAATCTGCTCTGCTGTTGAAACACAGCTGATGAATGGAAGGTTGGAAATAAAGTTAAACATACTCCATGTCTGATCTCTGTCTAATAATATTCCAATATCCCTCTGCATCACAAGTACCATCAAAACAAATGCGAATCATCGACGCACCCGCTCATCATCGCTCCTTTTGCTGATGGCAGCACGATGACTTTTCTCGTTTTCAGCGCGTAGAACCTGGCATCCAAATTTTCACCTGAATCAAGCTGATCACATAACAGATGTCTCCTGCATAACATCAGAGACGAGCTTGTTTTGTTTCTGAGCGCGATTGCAGGAGAAAAGCCTGTTTTCCTTATGACAGAATAAAGCTTCACGTGAGTTGAGTGAGAGTGCTTTTCCAAGACTCTTCTGATCCCTTGTGGCTGTATTGATTGGGATGGTGAGGCAGATTGTCATAGAGTAACCCCCCCCCTCCCTCCGCTGCCCCCGATTACTCTAAGATTGCTACCACTCAATAATCGCTCACACAACTAGCCGACAGACACTTTGCCCACAACCCCCGTATTTTAGTGTTATAAATTATTAAGATTCTTTCTTTAAGTGTGAATTAAGACTTACATGGTATGTCAATTTTTCTAATTAAACTGTGACTTTTTACTTATTTTTTCACAGCAGGGCTAACCCAACACTGAATTGGAACATTTCCTGAGCGGAGCACCCATCGTTCGTGGTATCACATATTTTTTCCAGCGCCGTTTTATAGCACAATTCAGTAACTATGTTCTCTTCAGTTGGTGTAAAAATGCTGTATATATCAAACATGACTTCAAAAGGAGCTGCAGCTCCCAGGGTTTTCGAATCTGGCATGAAAATATTATTGAAAACGTTTCTAGGAGAGATGGACTGTGAAGTGGTTTGGATGAAAAGCTCAGCAGATGCTCAGTTCCCCCAGGTCTTTGCTAATTGCTGCTGCTAGTCTGGAGGAGCTGAGTTGGGGATAATGTCGCAACATGACGTAAAACTGCCTGTCACATGATGGGGAAAAGTCGAAGTGGAATTTTTGCGAGTTATGTTCGGCTTTTTAACCAATCCTGTTTAACTGTGTTGAAAATCTGCTGTTTCACTTGCATTCAATACCAAAACGGCTGCAACAAACAAAACTTCCAATCTAGCATGAGGGAGCAATTGCTGTGGAATATCAGCATAAAGAGCAAAACTCACAAAGATAAACCTACTTTGTCGACAACAAGCCTGACGTGAACACAGATGCAGCTCAGTCGACATATCAGTTTTGCTCCATCAAGCTCCGATTTTGTCAGAACCGCTGAATCACATATGGTTCTGAAACGTCCTGTTAGCGCTACTAAGCAGCACTTAGGTAATTGCAAGTTGAGCTTTTTTTTTTTCCCCAGACAGTGTGCCGCGTAACATGCTGATGTGCTTTTTGCCGCCGAGCGAACGTGAAGAGATTTTGAAAAAGGCTGAAATTCTCCAAAAGTCCCTTCATGTTTGCTTTGATCTAATGATTGCTGAACCGGCGTGCCAAAAGGCAACGTGTGTCGAGAAGATTTGAGCGTTTAAACTATTCTGCAGGACCGTCCGATCATCGCGTTTCGGTGGAGTTTGTGATGTTCACTTGTGAGCTTGGACTTCATGTCTGCTGAAGACAAAGAATATAGTAAACACAAGGAGACTTTCATTGAGTCTGAAGCCAAAGGGTTCTGTTCACTCAAAAGTACAATAAAAATCCAAACATAGGCCGTTATAATTTTCACGACCAGTCCGAAATAGCTGACCTCCAAGTGAACCTCGGCCCTCATTGTAAGCATCAGCCAGTTGGGTCACCACGAGGGCCACGGCGAGCAAAATGCCCTTCAAACACTTGAACGTATGATTCATCCTCCAAGGGGAGGTTTGTCAAGTCGGCATTGATCGGAGCTGCGGTGGAGAGGGCGACACGCACAACATGCTGAAACCAGCATCTTCTCAGCCCTGCGGCGGCTTCTGCCGATTTTTCATCCTGATCTCTTTCCAATAGGCAGCAGGACGCACCTGATTTACTGCTGCTTAAAAAAAAAAAAAAAAAAATGTAATTACACGTCTTGGCAAATAAAATCTCTCATCTGATCATTTGTTGGTGAGTATGCTAAATAAAAATAGTTAAAAATAAATAAATAAATAAAGAAGCTGTCTTTTTTTACCAGTCCCACACTCTCTCTCTCCCTCTCTTTTAAAGATGGCACATTGATTATTGTGAATGCAATCAGCTTCTCCTGGCAGCGTGATTAGTTAAAAAAAAAAAAAAGACAGGCCTGTGTTTTGCTGCACGAAGGAGACATTATAAAGCGAGTCTGACTCGTTATAATGATGCAGTTTAGTTTATCAGATGATGTCGCTGCGTTTTTTTATTATTATTATTATTATTATTATTATTATTATTATTGGAGTCGCAGCCTCGGTGGATCCCAGGAATAAGCCAGTTCCCCCTTGCCAAATACTCGCTAATGAACTGTGTTGAATTTCTTGTGCAGTCAAGAGCGAAGGGGAAGGAAGGCTTTTGGCGCTGCGCAAATAAAGGAATAAACGATTGCAAAGAAGGAGACATCAGCTTCTCTGAGGCGGGAGAGGTATTTATATCCCCATCTGAGGCGAGACGATATTTCCCCCCCCCCCCATTTTATGTAATAAAATGGTTTCCATTCGTTGGAGTGTGAAAAATATCGGAAAGAATCAGAAAACAAACAGTTGGTTATGAAGAGGTAATTAGCTAATATTTCTGCACGCCTATGGCTCATGCAGACTGAAGGGAGCACACATTTTTTTCATATTTATAATGTTGCCTCAGTCAAGACTCAAGTGGAGTTTAAAAATGTGCACACTTCTTCTATTTTTTATTTTATTTTTTTGCACACAAAGTGGAAAATATGAATATCTGCGGAAATAAACGGAACAAGTTGCTTTATTTGTTTGGCATACGGATATATGAACAACATACATGAGCAGAGGATGGTGATATTCTGAAAAAAAATTTCACAATATCTATTTTTAAAATACTTTGATAACGATATGAGACGATATTGAACATTTTCTTTTTTTAATTACAGTTGGTCAAACAAATATGTAACTTTAAACAGTTTTTAAAAAAATTACTTTCCTTGATGAGCTGTCATCAGAATGAAAATTTTAATATAAATATATACAAAATCATAACACATTTAGTGAGTCGATGAAAACATATGTGAAAAAAATAATAATAATAATAATTAAACTAAATAAATTTTGGGCTTTCAAAAAGCTGCTGCTACCAAGTGTAAATAAAACACTAAAATATGGAAAGGAAACAAACGTCTGTGGTTCCGCAGAATATTTGCTTTTACATTATGTTAAAAAGGTGTTTTTTTTCATGTGCAAAGTCAAGAATATTGTTTTAATTTTAAAGAAAATCTTCCTTTTAAAAATGCTCAACACTAAAATATATGTCAGTAAAAAAAAAAAACCTTCAAACTGTCAAAGTTTGTTCTCATTTTCTATTGATCAGGAACTGAAAATAAGCATCTCAAACAAATACAGCTCTGGAAACAAAACCCCCTCCTGATTATTGCACCAAATATTAATTTCTGAACTCTTCTTGAGTTCAAACTTTAGTATTAAAGTTTTCTAGATGAGTGAAAAACTTGTTTTCTTTGCGTTATTTGAGTTCTGAAAGCACTACATCTTCTTTGTTATTTTGAGCGTTTCTTATGTTCTGCAAATAAATCTGAAATTTTTGCTTGGAATTTCAGAGACATGTCAATAGTTCACAGAATAAAAGAACAATGTTCATTTTACTCAAACACAGGCCTATAAAAGGTTGAATCAGTAGAACTGAACATTTTGCAGTGGCTTATTACTTTTTTTCAGAGCTGTATGTAATCAGATTGTCAAGAAGTTACTTTCATATATTCAGACTCATAATAATATGTTATGTAATATGTTATGTGCTTGCTTCACCAGACAGACTCCCATGGAGAACCAGGCAGTGCTTCTGAAAACAGACTCTCCTTGACAAATAACAGCGTTGTGTTAATATCTTGAGAACTCGCTGCATCTCTGTACACATGCTGCAGAAAACAAGCGTGTTTGAGTTGCAAGTCACAAACTAACAACCCGATATTCTCTTTCAGGGTTTTTCCAGCAAGGCAGCCAGAACTTATGATTCCATCAAACATGGCAGGTTATCCGGCTCCTGAAGCAGCAAAGCAACCCCGGCTCATTACCCGCACTGTGTTTGACTGTCGGCGCGACATTCCTTTTTAAAAAAAAATATAAAAATACACATGTTAGCTTTGCACCAGATGCATTGTGACTACACCTTCCCAATAGTTCCTGAAGATGTTTTGTGGCAGATGTGTGACGGGCCTTTGTGTTCTTCCTGCTCAGTCGTGTTGTCGAGTCACGATCACTTAACTTTAGAAAGTGGATGAGATGTTGTTCTCGGTTCTTTTGTGAGATCTTGGAAGAGTCGTGCTTCCTGAGAAATTTCAGCCTCTCCTTGGAAAGCCCGTCACCTGTCAGCTTAGAAGAAGGTCTCCGCAGCTCCAAGGAGGAACTTTGTGGAAACAGGCGGAGCTTTGTGAGAGCAAGCGTTTAGGCGCCCAGGGTGGTTGCCATGGGAGACTCAAAGGTTTCCCAAACTTGCATGAGGAATCAAAGCAACACTCCAAGTATGTTTTTTTTAAATGATGTAAAGCTAAAAAAAACCCTCAATTTTATATAAACTGCCCCTTCAAAGACATCCTCTATTCACAGTGTTTTACCCTTCAATAAATAATCACTTAAAATATCATTATTATTTTTCTTTATCTCAAATTGTATTTGATAACAATTTGTTTCGTCGGGTTAAGTAGTTAATTATTGGGTGGAAAAAAAACAAAAAGACATCACGGAGTGAATACTTTTCCAAAGCACTGCACACGATTTCAACTCCACATCCAACATAACTAATGCAAGTTGATAAGTCCCTGGACGATCAATCAAATGTAGTGCAAAATGTGTATAATAACATAAATTATATTCACAATAGGTTGGAAAAGCACAGGATTTTTTTCCAGGCCAGCGCCCCACGGGGCAATAAATGCTGAGTCTCATCTCAGTTTGTGTCCTCTATTGGTTTTCTAATCCAAATCTTGCCAACAAAAAACACAACATGAAAGCGTCAAAGTTTACTATTTCAATTTTTAGTCTGGGTAGAAATCTCTCGTCTGATGGAAAAGCTTCTAGGTTAAAGTGTTGCTAAAAGAAAAAAAACCTCAGCGAACATCTTTTGCTTTAAACCCCCAACAAAGTGAGACGGCCAGAGATGAGAATGCCTTTACTCTGGAGAGCTGCAGCAACACCGGGAGAAAACTTGCCAACGCTGCGGATGACAACTTAATGACACCCACATGACCAGCTGATAAAGCTGCCCCTGCCCCTCACTCCCCTCACTACCACTCAAAAAAAATAAATAAAAAAAAAATAATATCAAGTGCCTCAGCTCTTCCAGGAGGGATAACGCTGGCATTTCTATAAACCCAGCTTCTACTGCAGCCACATGTTCAGCATTTCCAATTACATTCCGCTTTCTTTGAATCATTTTCATTTATTATCTATCTGATTTTGTTATTTCCTCTATATTCCCTTCCTCCCCCACCCACATCCTCTAAAATATAAATGAAATACTTGAAATCACGGTTCACCAGTCCGGTGGGTCGCAGCCAGACGTCAATTTTTTCGAGATTTCTAGGGTCTCAAAACCGTCGCCTTGAACAAGTTAAAGAATGGATGACAAATAAACGTCCCGTGGGAGGGGAAGAGGCCCAGTTCTTCTGATCTGAAGCGACTTGTGCAAAACTTCATCTCTGTTTGAACCCGGACCGTCGGTGAACCACAGCCCAAAGTCCAGATTACCCAGAAATCTTTTCGCTGAGTTATGTCCGGATTAAAAGCTTCAAAAAGCTTTTATGTCCAGTGACAAAAATTGCTGGATTCTTAAGGAACCAAAAAAAAAAGCAAGAAAGAGACATACAGTGCCACATGCACTGGGGCAAAGGTAAAACCCATGAATAGTGCTGTAGACAGTAGCGTATTCCCTGTGGTAGTATGTTCAGTTCACCGGCCAGGCTGAGCGAGACTCAAAGCAATGCAGTCACTTTACAAATCCGTATGCTTCATCGGCATTGTGACGTAAATCCTGAAATATTGAGTGCTTAGAAGAAGGAAGTCTGACGTCAGCGGCCTGTTCGTTGGCTGGTTGTGTCAAAACGACCCTCTCAGTGCTGGGGAGGAAATGCAATCCGAGAGTTTTATTCTGAGGAAGATTATTCCCAGCAATATTTTGGTGCCGTTGCGCTCGGCAAGAAAATACTAGAAGAAAATATTTTGGGGCCTTTCCTGTTTTATCCTGAACTTATTTTCGAACTGGTGTCATTTTTTTTTTTTCCCCCCTTCACTCCACAATGTTATGTTCAAAGAGGCAGCTCTGTGTTTGTTTGTTTGGTTTTTTTCCTGGTGTCATTTTATAGCACAATCAAGTACCTGTGCTCCCTTCGGTTATAAAAATGTTGTTTATATCAAATATGGCTTAAAAGAAACCTGACTTTGCAATTTAAGACCTTGAAATTGGGCCGCCGTCTCTTTGAGAAAGTCCTTCTCTTTCCGACTCTTCAGGAAGTCATCAAAACATTGCTCCTCTACTATCCCTTTAATAGTATTTTCACTGGTAGAGGTGTTCCATTTTTTTTTTATTTATCAGTTTACAGGATATTTTTCTGCGTTTCTTCCCTCATCACAAAAACTTCCAAGAATTATTACTGCACTGATGAATCTTTTGTTTCTGTTTTTTCATATCATATAATGGTTAGTGAATAAACAGCTTGATAAAAAGCTGTGATCAGCTTTGAATCATTATTTAAAGTTTTGATAAGAAAGGAATCATTATTTTCCTTTTTATGCGTGTCAGAGTTGGCTCAGTGGAGGCAAAAAAAAAAGATTGATTTTTAGATGATCATAAATTTAACTTAGCATATTTTCAGCTCACTTCACACGACATGGTAAATTTGACCAGCACATGTCAGCTAAAATATTAAACACGGTCCTATAGTTTCCCAGCCACAACGTCGGTAAATACACTGAAACCTCAAAACATCAGTCTAGGCAACAACAACAACAAACAAAAAATCCATTAGAAGAAAGTTTGCATGATCATGCAGTTTGCATGATAAAATTGATGCAACTGCATAAAAATAATAGAAAGCATCTGAGCTGGGCAACACAAAGAGCTTTAAAAGGCTATGCATCAACACCTGAGGGACTGTTATTATAAACTGCCCAAAAAGCCTTTGCTTCCTGCTGCTTTTTTTACCGTTTGGGTTTTGCACTAACAGATTGTTTCAATTTGCTGAATATATACATATATATATGTATATATATATATATATATATATATACATATATATATGTATATGTATATATATACATATATATATACATATATATATGTATGTGTATAATAAAAAAGTCAACTTTGTTACTTTTGCAGATCACGTCGTCTTGTATTTGCTTAGCTGTTCACTTGCACTGAACAAAAGAAGAAAAAGAAAAAGGAACTTAAAGTGACAAGACATTTGCAGAAAATGTGCAACTTTTCCAAGGCAGCGAAAATCAGAAGACCGTGTTTTCATAATTAAGTTAAGTACTGTAAAGCTTCTGTTTTGTGTTGAATTTATCTGTATGACATTTATGTCTGGAGCTTACTTACTAAATCACTAAGCATGTAATTTAGTCGAGAACAGAACTGGAGGAAACGTAGGCGATCCTCTTCAGTGTAAAACTAAATTACTGCATCCGTCCTATTACAGAACTAAATGTTGCACAGTACAGTAACAGATT
This sequence comes from Poeciliopsis turneri, assembly GCA_922788865.1. Lineage (NCBI taxonomy): Eukaryota > Metazoa > Chordata > Actinopteri > Cyprinodontiformes > Poeciliidae > Poeciliopsis > Poeciliopsis turneri. The sequence goes on from CAKLNU010001078.1 coordinate 1,296,512, forward strand.
AATTGTTTCTATGTAGGAGCATCGCATTGCAACCGGCGATTATTCAATTTTTAATAGGACAAAAAAAAAATCATAATAAAAGAAAAGCCAAGAAAAACAAATCCAAACTTATGATTCAAAAATCATATGCTTAAAAATAATTATTGGTACCAATGTAGATAATTATGGATTCTGGTCCAGCCATGTTGCCAGTGGCTACAAAAAAAAATAAAGTCCTCATATTTGTGCCACAGGGAAACAGAAAGACGTGGATTACTAATAACAAGTTCCTAAGACTTCAATTGGTCCAGACAGCTGCAAACAAATAAATTCAAATTCTAAGTTGTATTTTTATCGGTGCTGGCGCCATGACCGATTTACTGAAGACTTTGAAGACTTCCTGTGCAACCTCACCGGAGGTGCAAGCAAATCTGACGTAGTGCGAATATATAAAAAGGTGATATATTTAAAAGACAAAACGCAGCAGGAGACGAAACCTTGGAAACACCTATTAACTCGTCATGGCTGATGGGTGTCTTGTATTGTAAACACCGTCCCAGAAAAAAAAAAAAAAAGCAAAAAAAAGCCAAACGCATAAATACAACTGTTCAAATCTGTGGGTGGTTTTATCACACCAACTGCAGCCCTGGCAAAAATCTGTAGCACTGATTTTGATTAGATTATTTTTGATCTTCTGTTCTTCGAATTATGTGTTTCATTATAAGCGGGCGCTTTATTGGTGGGGGAGGCTTCGCCACGCGTTTTCCTGGCTCCAGCTTAGTCTTGGAAATAGCCCTCTAAATGCATAAAATTACGAATAATGGGGGGGCTTTTACGCTGTCTCCATCTTTGTTCAAATGCCAGAGTAAATCACAGAGAAATGGCCAACAGCCAGTGATCATAAGCAGAGCACAAAATCAATATAACAAGCTTAAAATGCAACTTGACATCAGAACAGCAAAGCGTGAAACAATCTTGGCCTATGCGAGAGCCGCGCCATCACCGACACAACTGTTTCACGTGAAACAAAAAGACAAATTGCGGATGATGAAGAGAAGAATGGGGGGGACGTGGAATCCGGCCGAGCCGTGTTAAATAATGACTAAGCGAGAAGGTCCGTTTTTGAAAAGGGAGATTTCACAGCGGTCTTTGTTTGTCCAGCCTTGTCGGATGAATCTAGTCTTAGTCAACGGAGAAGTTGCTTCTTCTCTCTCGGTGTGTTTCTCTGTCTTGTGATGCTTCGGGAAATGCACCGATCAGCTACAATCTTCATGTGGGCGGCATGCGTTAAAATAACACCCACGATAATTTTAAGACCTTCAGTCACAGAGCAGAACGCAGCTCTGAAGGCCGTGATCGACATCATTCACCTTTTATTTGCGTTTTTGATCACGTTCTTGTTATCTGTGCTCTAATTTTGGTTGGAGATGAATCAAGCGTTGCTCAGTCATTTTTCTGCTTTAAGATTTTTTTTTTTTTTTTTTTTTTGCTCGCTGGAAAGATGACAACGGCCTTTACTTTTCCTCTAAGAGATAAAAACAAAAACCTTTTATTTACAGCTGTCACCCCGGATTGTGATTTCATCTTAGCAGAGGCAAGACCAAATTGTCGGAGCACACGAGCGGCGACTGTGAATCTCCACAACGAATGCACACACGTATTTTCCACCAACCTTTTCGTGGGGGCTGAAGGACCAGCCGTAAAACACTGGAGGTGTTCAAGGACATCAAGGACAACTTACAAACATAAAAATCGACACTCAGTTGAAATCAGGACAAGTGCAAAAAAAATGTGTAACGGAACAAAATCGAGCAGAACGCAGCAGGAAATTGGAAAATATGTCAGTCGGAGAACATGATAAAGTTTAATTAATAATATTTAGTGCAGTGAGGATAAGGAAGTCAGAAAAATGAGTGTCCTGGAGACAGGAGTTTTAAGATGTAACAAACCAGAACCAAAGGTTAAAGCTATGACTAAAGACAACATGGACACTTTGTTATTTGTGCTGTTTGCACGTGAGATACAGTGTTGCACTCGTACATCTCAAAGTATTATTCTGCTGAACCTTTAATAGAATGATGTATTTCTTTCTGGTTTTTGTCACTGTTGGCTAAAATAACAAAAACATGTCAATCATGACATTGGGTGGCTGCTGCAAAGACATTGTTAGAATAAACCTTTTCAATTCTGGATGGAAAAGATCCTGAGTTGTTGTCTGAAGTACCAGTCGTCTTTGTGAAGGGAAAAATATCCACCAGCTGCACTCAGTAGGGGGGGCTGCACAGTGGCGCAGCGGGTAGCGCTGTTGCCTTGCAGCAAGAAGGTCCTGGGTTCGATTCCCGGCCCGGGGTCTTTCTGCACAGAGTTTGCATGTTCTCCCTGTGCATGCATGGGTTCTCTCCGGGTTCTCCGGCTTCCTCCCACAGTCCAAAAACATGACTGTCAGGTTGATTGGCCTTCCCAAATTCTCCTTAGGTGTGAGTGTGTGTGTGCATGGTTGTTTGTCCTGTTTGTCTCTCTGTGTTGCCCTGCGACAGACTGGCGACCTGTCCAGGGTGAACCCCGCCTCTCGCCCGGAACGCAGCTGGAGATAGACACCAGCAACTCCCAACCCCGTTAGGGAGAAGGGTGACAGAAAATGGATGGATGGATGCACTCAGTAGGGGCTTCGGCTAAAACCCAAACCCCCTCCAGGCCGATAGCCTCTCAAAACCCTTCGCAACTTTCAGCAGCGTCAACGTTTCACCACGGCCACCAACCAGAGTCAATAAAGGGTTTGTCATGGTTTGATGAGACACCTGGAAACCCCAAGCAAGTACAACACCAGTCACAGATCAACACCAGCTTAAGGCCAAACACCACCGAGTGGATCTTCAGCGGTCCACTCCATCCATCCCAGATTGATGGATTCCCCTCCACTGCACAACACCCAAGGGAACCCCCCCAAACCCTCTGGCAGTGCGCAATCTTCAACCATTACCCGCCTCCCACAGCCCCCATAAAACCTCTGACGGCTTCAAGCAGCAAGACGACCGAGGCGACCCGTCTGGTTCTGCTGTGCCAAAGATGAAAAGTCAGATGGGGATTTGTTTCAATCGGTGCTGTCCACATTTGCAAGCTCTCCAGTACTAATCTGTGATGAAACATGCCCTTTAAAATCATCAGCTCAAGTCTCAGGAGACCTTTAGAGATACAACAGCGTCAATGTTTCGCAGCACGGCTGACCTAGAGAATATTTGTAGCTGGGGGCAACACTGCAGCACGGTGAGGAGAACAGCAGAAGACACGAAGGCAGCAAGACGTTCTGTAGACGTGAGCTGAGGTAAAGGCATATTGACAGGGGAAGGTTATGCGCTGTATGATTTTCTACTGAAAGCAAAGTTGCATGAAAAAGGTTCTGGTGATGGAGGAAGTTGAATTATTTCCCACCGCTTTATGAAATTAATGATTTTATGAAAGGTTGCAGTGAAGGAGACATCAATTTAAATGTCTGTAGACACAAACATAACACCAGCAATTCAAATAGCCAAGGTGAAGGTTGCAGGTTAAGCACAGATGTATTGTGCATAATCAGATATAATAAAAAATTGATGGAAAGAATGATGTGCTTACTTCTTTCCAGTTAACACTTCAATGAGCATTATATCACAACTCGATGCATTATTAGTCAAAAGAAAGTAAAAGGTAAATGGCTTTCAAATTTTTTGAGAAAAAAATCAGACATCCTTGGAGAGCTGGTGTTTTCAGGCCCCTTTACTCTGATGCACCTAAAGTAACCCTATAACAAAAGCGTGTGAGGAGCCCCGTATGTGACTTATTAATTCTGAACACACTTGGACCAGACTTTTAAAATATATTGGTGAATTTATTTTAAAACCAACAGGCATAAAAGCATTGAAATAATGAGATGAAGAATTAAAACTATGGATTAACGTTTCAATCCAGACAAATAGTCTTACTCTGTGAATGCGTTCTTTGCACCCACCTGTTTTAACTTCGTCCTTTCAGTAATATGTCCGTTAAAACACTAAAAGTTAAATCTAAAGATGGATGAGGATAATTTGAGACTTCAAGTACAGAGATTTAAAAATGCAATAAAAGAAGAGGATGTAGAAAACGTCAATTTTTTTTAAAGGTAAAGCTCCAAGGTCTCAGCGGCAGTGGAGCCAGATGAGATTAATATCATGACATAAATATCTGTGAAACGGACGTCTTTTGTCTTCCTTTCACCTGGCGTAAAATATGCATAATCAGTGCAATTTGAAAATAGCAACTTTGCAGTAGCACATGGCGCCGTTTCTTTCATTAAAAATAAGGTCCGTCTTTGCATAAAGGCTTTCCAGAAGTTGCCCTTTAGGTTTATGCTGCAGTAATCCAAGAATAAATCCGATAGGCCACACTAGGTGAAGAACACAGATGGGAAGTTTTATATGAGAAGTAGCATCAACATGATATTGTAATGCGTCTCCATAACAGGGAAATAGGTTTTATCTCAGTATGGCTCATATGGCATGTCCTTGATCCTAACCTGATGGAAAGGAAGCTGACTCGTTTAAAAACAATCTAAAATTATTATTCGATGATAAACAAAGCAGATATTGTGTGTGTGTGTGCATGAAATGTGAAAAGTCTGTCATTTCCTGCTCCCTAAGCACAACTTTTACCACATTTAATGATCCCCGAACAATGCTCCGCTGAACCCCTGAGATCGAACCCAGGTTTAGAAACGCAGCTTTAAAACCCCAAAAACCGTTTAAGGGAAATAAATTTGTGACACGATAATAAAGAACTGGTGTCACATTGAGATTTTCCATTTAAACAGCTTTTATTCTGAGCCATTTTTATTGTCCTGTTAGAAAGTGCATCTCATCCTTGTGGACGTTGCAGGTTTTATTTTCAATCACCAGTTTCAGAGGAAGTTTGCTGAAAACTTTAATGAGCTTTCAAGGCCAATTACCACAGCACTGTGTATCAGTTAAAAGTTGGCTACCTACCTCTTACAGTCCTTGGCAGGAACTCTGTCAATTTGTGAAGAAAATAAATAAATAATAATAATCTTGACAAGTTTTGATGGGATCCGTGACGTGCGCTGATTCTAGTTCAGGGCCTAAAGGAAAGCTGATCAGGAACCAAGGTTGACATCAAAGCAATAACTCATGAAAAAATTTAAAAAAAAAAAACAAACAAAAAAAAAAACAAACCATAATGCTCAAGAGACTCGTTTCCCCGGCCGTATGACATGGCTATGAACCCACCGCCTGTGTTTTATTTTCTATTGGCCTCAATTTGTCAGGAAGGATTGTGAGCATGTCAGGAGTTCCCTGCATAATTGCGGACAAGCTACCAGTGAAGAGAGATGCCCAGACCGCGGCCATGAAACTGTTCTAATGCTGACACTACTTAAGGCAGAATAATCACTGCCAAGGAACTTCGTTTCCCTGCCTTCTCTCTCTCTCTCTCTCTCTCTCTCTCGTCCCGTCTCTGCGAGATGCCTCAGGGGTTGGTGTGTCATGCCCAGCATAAATAGAAAGCTTTCCATCTGTCTGGTAAACAAGCTGGCAAAGCTGTCACCTCAGTTCACTTTATTTTGAATCTCTTTCATAGATGAGAAGATTCGAAGGCACGGCGCCACTGAAAGTGGTTTTATCTGATTGAGCTGTTGTGATCTGCTGTGGTTATTTCTGCTCTGTGATGCTAGTAAGTGGCTGTACAAACAGCCCTCCAGCTCGCAAAACACAAATCACACACAAAATCGCGTCTGATAATCACAATAACTCACTTTAATAACGCACGTTAAATAAGTCCTGAACTGCTTTAAGCGAATGATTTGGTGTCAGGATTGTTTTTGAACACAGAAGGTCACTGTGAGGTTACGGTTGGCTAGAAGGAAATGCACATTTTCCACACCAGATTGAACATAATTTACAGATTTACAATTGCGAGAGCTGACAATCTGTCATCATCTGTGTCACTCTGAGTTAGGGAGGCCAGTCTCTGCGTCAAATGAAAGAGGTCACTGTGTTACGCGAGGACTTGTTTCATCGGAGAAGGAGACGCACGGCGACACGCTGAGCCGGCAGTGCCCACACAGTGCCCTGGCATGACAACGACAGCAGATCTGAGGCGGCCCGGCGGTCTCGTCAAAACGCCGCGTCGTTTAAGCGTGAAGCTTTTCCCCGATCAGCGTCGGAAACGCCCGACAAACGCACGCGACGTCTGTCGTCTCCTGGAAGACGCTCAAAGTCTCTTATACTGTTACGAGACTTTGCTCCTAATTACCTGAAAATACATGTTTGGTGGAACAGAAAACTTTTTATGTAATTGGGAAAATGAGGCGCAATCTTACAGGGGAGATGATGCCGTGGAGCCTTCAAAAGCTTTGTCTGAGAGAGTTGGAGGAGACGCAGATCGGAGCGTTGGACGTCAGCGTCTGGCACTGAACTGCTCTTCCTAATTTGCCGCCAGAGTCTCAGGCTGTGTGTTTGTATTTGCAGCATGTCTGGGTGACGCAAAAAGCGCAGGAAGTGAGCATTAAAGCTTTATGTAATAGGCGGAACAATAGTGTCAAGAGTTTCGAGAAACGACTTGGTTAAAAACTCGGGAAAGAGTTATAAAAATCTCAGCAGGGAGAGATTTTAATCGCACCCACACAACCCACCGTGGCAGGCTTAGCTGGGTGGGCTGGCCTGGATCATACCCACTTAAAAAGAGTGACATGTAGCGAATGTATTATGGTAACACGAGGCTCCACCACTTCCACTCCTGGAACTAGTAATGATCTGCCATTTGGGTCACATACAGTGGAAACGTATGTGTCTGTAAGGCCCAGTTATAAGGATCAGAACTGCCATTTCCCGAGCCTTATTAGAGGATGGAGGCCGGAAGATCTGATTAATCCAGCTTTCTTAGCCACTTTGCTCCTGAAGATTTCCTGCAAAAATACGATGTGTGCAGACGGAGATTTTAAGTGACTTTTGCTCGTTTCTCAGGTCTATCCTGTCTCCAGTCTCCGGGAAGTCCAGCTGGTAAAAGTAGGACGGGTCTTTAGGAAACATAACGAACGTTTGTTTCCTAAAACAAACGTTCGTTATGTTTGTTTTAGGAAACAACATAACGAAAAAGAAAACCAGATTAAATATTCCCCCATCCCTCTTTTGTGAAAGCGAGAGCGCAAAATGCCACATATTCACTCAGAGACAACCAGATCATAGAAAAGAGTAACCAACAGTCCCTACATGCCGTGTCGTCTCCAACAAAATGCATCAACAATTGTGATTATGGGGAAATTTCGACCTGTGCAGATATGCCTTCAAGAGTCAGACCCCACTGAGCCAGACGTTACACATTCATGACAGGCTCAGATAAAGCTGTAGCTTCTTTAGGAGAGGAGAATATCTTCTGTGAGTCAAAGTGGCCCACAGCCAAGCCAGGAAAGCAAAGCTTGACCTTGTTTGCTTGACCTCCTGAAGTGCCGTCATCGCCTCTGCTGGTAAGTCAGGAAAAATGTGGATTGACCTGCTTTTATAGCTCAGAAGGAGCTGCTGATGGGCCAGCTCTTCTTTTTTTTTTCTTTTTTTGTTTTGTCTGGAAGTGATGGAGCCGAGCAATCATAGCCAGTGGGTTTCCATCCAGTGACTGAGTTCTAAGGCGAAGAGCGAGATCCACCTCGACTGGCTTGAGGAAAATGTCGGTGCCCAGCTGCTCTGACTGAAACGTTGTCACAAATTGCGTCGGGTTTCCACCCTCGGTCTTCTCCAGTTCCTGGGGATTTCTGAGCTAAAGTTTCTCAATTGCTCTCCTCAGGTCTACAAACATAATCTGGAGATTGCAAGAACCAGGGAGAAATGCGGATTTGTCGAATCGGGTTTTGTCCGCAGTGGAATTTCGAGGAACAACTCATCCCATTCCTCCTCGTGCGCAACTTGTGTCACCGGCAGAAACATAATTAGGACTGCTGCACACAAAACCTGCTTCTATTTTTTTTTTTACTTCTTGTATTTTCAAAGAAATATGCCTAGTCTATCTTCACATTTCTGACACTGTTGCGTCATAAATTTTATCTAATTATTCTCCCACGAAGGTAATATTCATGCATTAATATCCGTAACTTGGCTTTATCGAATGCAATTACCCGTAATTCAAAAGTTTCAACTGTATCTTTTGAAAGACTTTTCGGTGATCAAAGTTTTCAAACGTGGGAGTTTTTGAATGACCGTTTTTTTCTCTGATTTTTCAGCTGCCTGACCTCCACAGGTTCTCCTTATGAAGATTTGTTAATTGCATCACAAACTGAGATAATTGGTTCCTGAAACCACTTGGTATCTTTTTATACTGATTTGCGGACATCGGTTACTTTAATCTTCAGACAGCAGAGGGACTAACGCAGAGCAGCGAGCAGCTGTTGATTAATGATAAAAGGTTTTAAAGGGGATTTATTAACAATCAAGCTGCATTATTTTTTTTATTTATAATTGGCTGTCCAGGAAGATAAAGGGTTTTGTAAAAATGACCAGGAAGCACATTTTTAATGAAAGATGCCAAAGAAAATTGTGGGGAGTACGATTCCTGACTCCAAAAGGTGCAAAACGTCACCCTGCCCCAAAACAACACATCTTAAATATATACACGAGAAATAAATCCACTCTTGCTACACTTTTTTTTTTATTAAACGAGACTTTAATGTATAAATAAATCCCAAACCACTGTTATTCCCCACAAATACATTAGAAAAGGACATTTGAAACACAAGAAAGTCAAATGGAAAAGAAAAGGTCAGACTTTCAGATACTAAATTTACAAAACAGAACTTTTACCCTGTGAAACAAAACGTATGTTGCTTCTTTAAATTCGGCAACAAAAGCGTCGCCTTTCATACATTCGTCTTCAAAATGTCACCTGCAAATGTCTTCAGGGAGATGAGTTTCATTAGCAATTAGAAAAGAGGGTGCAGCTGTGAAGGGAGAGCAGGAGGCAGGCTGAGGGAGAGCGAGAAAGAGACGATGGGGGAACAAAGAGGAGCTGGAAAATATCAAATCTACCAAAGAAAAACTAAACACAAGAAATAAACATGATTAAAGTCAAATTTCTGAGAATGGGCTGGTCTAAAGTAAACAGAAACGAGGCTGATCTCATCAAAACAACTACTAAGTCAAAATATGGATAACAAAACAACAAATAATAATAAAAAAAGCTTCAAAAATAAGTCAAGGTCCTGGCTGCTCTTCTTTATTGTCTCTTCTCCTACTGTGATGTTCACTACAGTATATTCTTTAGTGGCAGAAAATGTCAGCGGTGCACAGCTGGTCTTTGTCGGACAAGATGTGAGCATATAATATTTTCAAAAGCTTTTCATTACCACTTTCTTATCTTCTCGATAAGAAGAAACTAAAAACCTCTGAAGCGTTAGCAGTTGAGGTTGCAGTGCATCAGAATCAAATTAATGTGGTCACTTTCCCCCCCCCGCACCATCACGTCTCTCTCCTTTATTAGATGATTGCTAAATTGAAAACGATTCCAACACTGAGCAGATTTCCAGATGAGAAGCGAGTCGGCTCTGACTGGCCTATTTATGCGTCGTCTCGCTGTAATTCGTCTCCGCAAATGAGTGAAGGATTTCTCAAAAGAAAAGAAATTATGTGAATTTTTATGATTATTAGCAATTATAGACATGTATGTTGTGCCTTGATAGGCGGATGCAGGTTAGCGTTCACAGTGTAACTCAAATAAGAGCACAATCTGCGCTCTCGCAGTCAGAAACAGAAACACCTCTGGCGTGCTGTCAGATCAGTTTACAGCTTCATAAACAAGGTGTAAAGAAGCAGCGATAGCAGCAGCGAGAGCTGTAAAAACCGGTGGCTTTGTCGATCCCTCCACCAGAACAAAATGGCTGCAGATGTTGCACGTTTCTTTTTACATGACCGATTTAACCAAAGTCATCTCCGCAGACGGCTTCACGCGAACCCGACATTTCAGATCGTTTTGCGAGAGTGTGACGTGAATTTTTAAAGCGTCTCCATCGACGTTCTCGCGCCGAGAGGCCGCAGCACCGAAATCACATTTCTTACTTCCAGCGTAACGATCCGGTGACGTAAAGAGGGACTGATTTAATGCTGTTTGTTGGAGAAAAGCAGCACACTGTGCATTTTCTCACAATGCAAGTAATTCTGGGTTTGTTTGTTTTTTTTTTAGATTATTATTTTTTTTTATTTCTCTCAAAATCAAATCTTTTTCTCATTACCGCGGCTATGTTGGAAAGACACAATACTGCATAACCATGGGACAATTTCAGACTCTTTTGAATAAAAGCCATTGTCTCATATTTGATTTTAGGGGAAAATAAATAAATAAATAAGAGCTTTATACTCAGAGTCATATTATTGAGTTAAGACATGAACAAACAAATAAGGCAGGAATCATTGGTATTGGTCTTTCTTTCAACAAGAAGAAAGAAATGGATTATTTTTACTTTGATGACTTCACTTTTATGAGCTTTAGATGCTGCACACGAAGACTTTAATAAAGATAAATGAGGGCAGATACTTAAAAATGTCATGCAACAGGGGAAAAAGCATGTTCAGTAAAACACTAAGGTCAAAAAGTCACGGATTTGTGGTGAGTAAACAACAAGAGTTATGCGATGCCTTGTGAAGATATTCACACCCTTGAAACATTTCCTCTTTTTGCCGTGTTAAAATTGCATATTTGGGATGAAATTTCAATTCATTACTTTCTTCACTCTATGATAAATATGAACAGTTTATGTGACAACTAAAAGAAATCCTGAATGGAAAAAGAGCAAAAAGAAATGCAAATGCAAATCTGTCCCTTATTCGTATTTCCATCTTGAAATAAGTCAAATTACAGCAACACGTCAGCTTATTTAACGCTGCGTTATATACAATGGAAATGTCTTTTAAAGAGATTTCGATTGTTTTACCTTACTGTCGAGATCGCTATGTAAACCTTTAATCAAAACGCATATTTCCATCGTCACCGTTCGAAATCAAAATCTTTCGAAAATCTCATTTCCTTTAAAGCTTCATTTTCTTTCCGTTTATCCAGGAATATTGTGGGGTTAAAAAAAAATAAAATAAAAAATGACTGAAAAACATTTTAAAACGTTGCGCTCCATCGATTCATGAAGTTTCTAATAAAATGAAATTTGCGTAATGGAACAACACAACGTAGCTCACGATTGACAAACGCGTGCCCTTTATGGATATACATTTGAGGAACAATGTATTCATGTTCTTCTGTTTCGCAGAGTGAAACTGGACGGAGGCAATCCGGGAAGAAAACCTGTCAGACTCTCCTGAAGGCTTTGAGGCTGATGGAGCTCTGAGCGGAGCTGCGATGAAACGAATCAGAAGGCAAAGTCAAAGTCCACACCTTGACTGACTCGGTACCGGATGGAAACCCATGATGGACGTTTTATGCTTGCACTTGCAAGTAAACTTGGAAACCATCAATGATTTAGTTTCAGCGTAGCAGCACAATGCATTGGTGTGAAATCCCAGTGAAACACATTTGGGTTTGTGATTGCGACGAGACGAAATGCACAGAACTTTACAGGGCATAAAAAACCCCGCCTATTTTACAGAGCTTTCGCGCTATGAACACCGACATGATATCTATTTATTTATTTATTTATCCATTAAATAAATAGTGGATAGAAATCCTTCTTTATGAAAAGGAAGGATTTCTGCCTTTTCATAAGGAAGAAATCACTTCTTGACAGCAGACTTTAGACGTTCAGGCTGCATCAGTCATCATCTGTGTGTTGTTGTAAGTTAGCAGCTGCGTTTCCATTTGCCATATAGTTGCACAATTTGACATTTCGAACATAAATTTACTAAATAGAAACACCCCAATTAAAACAAAACAAAACAAAAGTTCAATAAAAGGCTGACACTTTTAAAAGGGTGGGCATTTTTTGTCAAAATGAGGTTATTTCGCAAAACCGCAGCTGCATCGCATGATGGCTTCCACTGAACCACGAAGAAGACGACAGCAGGAAGTAGTTGGAAGATGATGGCGCTGTGAGATTTTTTGACGACTTATCGCATGGACGAATTTATTCGCAAGTGGTTTTAATTGCGCTTCTTGTGTAAATGGAAACGCCGCAACATTTCGACATCAGCGGAATATTAAAGGAAACTGACTTCAGTTTCAAACTAAAGCTCTATATAGATGTGTAGTTGTTTTTTCTTTTTTTTTTTTTTGTTTTTGTTTTTTTGTTTTTTTTTAACCACTTCTCCAAATGGCAAAGAGCTTCTCCGTGGTTTCACTCTGAATGCAGAATAAGATGACTGAATTTATGGAGCAATTTGCTTTGATCTTGCTGCGCTGTCCCCATTTTTACAGGAAGCACCTGCCTCAAACGCATTTGCAAAGATTAGAAGTGAGCTTGTTATCTTTCCGCTCCACGTTTGTGTCTTTCTACCGGACCGGAATTTCAATGCAGGAACCAGACGCTGCAAAAGCTGCCTGTGGAAGAACAGGCGCTCGTCGTTTCGCCGCCGAAGTGCCGCTCAGCCGCACACGAAGCGCGCCGACTGTTACGAGATGTTTGGAGACGCGAAGGCCTGCAGGAGCGTTAATAATCTGTCCTGTATGGCATTGCGATAAACAACTGAAATGCACTTCTCTTTTTTTTTTTTTTTTTCTAAGTACATCCCTTTCAAGCTCACAACATCCGTGAAAAACATTTCTCTGCGCAGAATAATCACTCAAGGTTTAAAATACGCCTTTTTGATGTGCAGCGTCAATAAATCCCCAAACCAAATTTTCGGCGAGGCAGCTCGTGATCTAATCGCAAGGGAGAGGCGATAGCAAAGATTGATTGGACATCATCTCCGCTGCAACAACAGAAACCGCTTCTCTCGGCAGCAGCGAGGGGATCGCGTTCTGCACTCAAAATCATCCGGCTGTCCGTGGCCGTGAGCAGAGCTCCGCTCCGAGCAGGTTTTCAAGTGCGCGGCGATGTTTTCGTGGAGATAGTTTGACAGTTTAATCTGGTTACGCATGTAGTTTCTGCCCATTTCATGTTAGCTGTCATTTGCCATTACAGACCCACCAGCCACTTTATGAGACACGCCTTGCTCGTCTCTGGGATGAGCCTCCGCTCTTCCTTTCAGAGCTGCCATCATTCTTTGTGGCGTAGATTCAACAAGATGCTGGAGATGTTTCTGAGAGAATATGGTCCATATGGTGATTGCATAAGAAATATTTCCTGTGCCACTGCGTCCCAGAGGTGCTTTTATGCATTGAGGTCTGTGGAGGACAGGGGAGTGTGATGAACGCGCTGTTCCCTTCATTAAACCAGAGGTGATTTGCTGCAAGTGGGCCACAGAAGACGGGTACACTCCGGCCATAAAGGGACCGACACGGTCATCAGCTGTACTTGGGCAGACTGCGGCGCTTCAAGTGATGAAAAATCAGTCACAAATGATTCCCTTCAACTTAATTGTCGATACAAGGTAGAATGTATTCTTCTTTTTCACGCTCGCGTCCAGATTCTGTCTTTTCTTTCTGATCGCTGCGCCTGAAGCAACATTCGTCCGATCTGACGCAAACTGTTGCGTCAGTTTTCGGTTCTTACGCAGCTGGAATGGCAGCTGAGCGACTTTATTTAATCTTGAAGCCTGAGTCTGTCCTTTTTGGCCAAACAGCTGATTTTCATAGCCTGGTCGTTGCCGTCCTGCACTGTTTCGCTGGATACAAAGCTTACCACACAACTAGTCTGGGTTTTTTTGTCCCCCCGATTCACTTGAATTCCTTTGACAGAGTTTGTATCGGGTCAAGTAGCGAACAGAAGACGTAGTGAACAAGGACGATCGTTTTTTTTTTTTAGCTCTTTTTGAATTGTAGTTTTCCTGTGGTGTAACAATGACAGGCCACGCTTCCAAACACTGAATGGACTTTAACGGCCGCCGCCTTCAGCTTGGCTGCCTTCACAATGACTCACACTTTATAGCGCCGCACTGGCCATTATGAACGTCGCCGGCAAATGTTAGCAGTTGGGTAAAATTTAAAACTTTCGACAGAGTCCCCAGCTCCAGGAGCAAGGTGAGGACAGAGAGCGAACGCCGTCTGCACGAAGCAAAACGATGTTCAGGAAGTAACCACTGCAATTCTTTCCTTCTCCATCCAGTTTGTCCATCAGTGAGTTCTCAGACACAAACAGTCCCTGCCAGGCGACCGGCTGATTTGTTGTTTGTGTTAAGTGATTAAAAGGATATGGCTAATAAAGTGGATAGTGAGTGTTCATTAATCTCACAGAACTGAAGTTTTACCTGAGTGACTCGGCCCCTATCAGGGAGGCTGCAATTACACCCACACGGGAAGAGACTTGGTGGATTTAGGCGTAACTACAGCAACGGCGTGACAAGGAGAGAAATAGATGACTACACTGTCCAGTGAGTTTCTGTAGCTTAGTGACTGAGTTCACATTAATGACATTTTTTCAATAAAGATAATATTGTTTTTTCTAGAGAGAGATGATCTAAAAGCTACATTAAGGATTTCTTCTGGTTGAATCCTAGAGTCCTGCAAATGCAGCTGAAGTGGCCAAGAGAGCAAAGATTATTTGCAAGTGAAAGGTGTGTACTACTGCAACCACACAGTAGATGTAAAGAGAAATATAAATAAAATGTTGAGAATGCTCTGTGAATATTTATGCTTCAAATTTACAACTATGAGTTGGCAGTGCGGGCTCAGAGCTTTTCTGAGCGCTTATATGCGATTTATTTGTAAAACCTTCTGATTGCACACTCTGGAGTATTGCTTTCCTGAAAGTGTAATGCATCTTTTTGTGCTACAGTAACGGTCGCTGGAAGCGAAGCAGCAAGGTGTGTCTAGACTTTTTCTTTTTTTTTTTCTGAAGGGGCAAAGCAGAGGCACAAACTGTGTGAGGGTGAAATTTCATCTAAATGCAACGCAGTCTTGGATCACAATGAAAAAGTCGGCCAAAACTTGAATAACAAAACTATTTATTTAATCCAACAAAACACATAGATCTGTTTAGCAAAACTATGCAGTCGTCCATCTATTTGCACAATTAGATTGTTTAGCTTAGCATAGCTTAACTGTAGGTAATGTTTTCAGTGCCATTATGCTAAATCTACCTCACTTATAAACTAAGAGAAAGTTGTCGAAGTTTAATGGTTCGACAACTTTCATTGCTGCCTTAACTTTTTATTATTATTATTAAACATCATGTACTTCAATCTGCCAATGCAACTAGAAAAGGACATTGGCCACTTGACTATAATCTCGTGATTTTTGCATGCAAATGTTTTTGAAAATGTCCCATTAAAAAAAAAGTTTAAAAAAAATTTAAACAACAAAAGAAATTAACTTCAGTTGTGGAAAAACAAAAGGAGCATTTCTGTCACCCAATGACAAAACGCTAATCTATGTACAGCACAACATGAACAAACTGATTTGCAACCCTGTGATGGGCGGCCAATCAGATTGCAAAGGTAGCTGGTCGATTTGATCGTTTTGACTGATTTCACAGGGTTCTCTAAAATCGTTTGCGCGGTAAATTTGTTCTCCCTTCAAGGTTTAAAGTTTCCCGGTGCAAAATGCCTCCGAGGGCTTTGGTTCAACGAAGCAGGATGGCAAAGTGATGTGACAGGTCCGTGCGATTCACAGCTCAATTATTCAGTATAACATAGGCTCAGTAAAGTTTCATTACCCGTCCATTCTTCAAGGCTTTATGTTTCAGTTTCTATGTGTAACACGAGGAACTACTCCCTAATGAGTTTTTTTTTTGTTCAGGCCACAACAAATCATTGCGCAATTACATGTGCTTTAACAGCAGCCTGCAGTTTCACTGCATTACCAGGTTTTTATCTCATCTTCTTCTCCTCTATGTTCCATTGATCCTCTGTAGGGATTTGGTTAAGAGAGCTTGTTGGCAAGCACAGCCCAGTGATGGCACGGTTATTAAAGCATACATTAATACTTTGGCAGTGCTGCAGGAAAATGAAATCAGCGTCTTCGTAAAATTCATCAGCTGAGCCAGACGGTCAAACTTTTTATGGTTGATGGGCTGACAGGTTTTAGACTTGATGAAACTAATGAAATCAACATCAGCAGGTGACAGTTCCCTAAATCACTCATCAAGGAGTAGAAGCTCCTTCACTCTTCCTCCAGACTCTGGGATCTTAATTTCCAAATGCTAAATTTTCTTCCATCTAAAAAAAAAAAAAAGGAATGAGCGATTGAGCAACGGTTTCGCTTTTATTTTTATCCTCGGCCCAGATAAGATGGCGCGGCGTTGAGAGCAGAACCAGCGTCTTACACCAATAGTTTGTTTATTTGGATTATTTTTAGGCTCGTTTGTTTAATAGCTTTCTGACTATTAATATGTAACAGGTGAAAGCAAAATAAAGTTAAGCTCAAATGTACTTTGCTATTGTCTATTAAGACAACTCAGTGCATCACAGAATTGCTGCGGTCCCAGATCTGATGCGAATTAAAGACGTTTGATTACTGCAACGGTGCATTTCAATCAAAAAAGAAGAACATAAACGTCATATTTCTGCAATCACTCACTTTTCCAGAGTTGCACCAACCCACTCCACTGATGTTGATGATATCTTGCTAGTTCCTGCGGTTTTCTAAAGAGTGCATAAGCCAGGCTATAGGCACAGGCTTTGTAGATCTCATTTGATTTTTCACTGCTGATAGTTGAGGCGGCAATTTATGCCAGCGCTCATTCAAGTAGATGGAGATCAAAGAACCTTGTTCTGCTCCTCCTCCTTCTCCCTCGCATCTCTGATTTCATCAGATCCACAACAACATCTATTAGAGAGGTCTCCTGATTCACCCGCTTAATTGGTGAGGTCACAGTTCATTCCTGCAGAGAATATCTGCGCAAAGAAAATCATAAGTTTTAAAGGCCGCAAACAAACAAAATCACGTTAGCGGAAAGCCGCTATAAAGCAATTTCCCAAACAAACGCGATTACGTTAGCGGAAAGCCGCGGCGCGGCATTCAATTTTCTTAAACAGGCCACGGGAAAAAAAAAAGCATAGCTGGGTAACAGCTATCATTTTACGGAGGTAAACATGTACTTCCATTAGTTTATTCGGAAAACAGCAATTCCCCCAAGGCAGTAATGACAAGATACTGAACTCAAACACTGTTATTGCATCTTTATGCCTGTCAAAACACATTATGGCCATATTGGTTTACCCATAAACTGTGACAATTTATTCTAAGCTGTGGTTAGCATCTTTTTTAATAGTTTTTGTGTCGCTTCATCAGGCCCACAGCGAAAAACTTTCTGCAAGTTTAGTATTCATATTTGTTTTTAGTTCAGTAGTGAAATACATTGAGGGCAATTAAAATCACTAGATATAATTGCATTGTTTAATTGGACTCACCCGTATAGCTCAGGAACTTTATATTCATTTCCATGTTTGAAATCTAAATATTTGCACAAATATTAAAGACAAATTGTGGTGAAATCTGCAGGTGAGAAAAATCATTCTGGCAGCGTTTGGGTCGACAATCTCTGCCGTGGTTCTCGCCTGTCGTGTTACTGTGATATGGAGCGACAAGCGTCAACACTTCCTGTTAAACCCGACGGTCAAACAGCTAAAAGTTTCAC
This sequence comes from Poeciliopsis turneri, assembly GCA_922788865.1. Lineage (NCBI taxonomy): Eukaryota > Metazoa > Chordata > Actinopteri > Cyprinodontiformes > Poeciliidae > Poeciliopsis > Poeciliopsis turneri. The sequence goes on from CAKLNU010001078.1 coordinate 1,314,114, forward strand.
TTTGACACTTGAGGAGTTTATTAATTACTCCTGCTGATTTGTGTGACGACTTAATTCATGGAAGCGAGATCATGTTTAATGATGCCCAAGGAGACGCAACTTTTATGGATAACTTGATACAATTTGGTTTCCTGAGTCATCTGGCTGCAGCTAATGCATGTAAGGGTCGTTGTAGAAAAAGAAAATAGGAGTAACTTTCTGCCCAAAAATAAATAATAAAAAAAAACTCAGAAATTAAGATTAATCTTAGAAATATTCTACAATAAATACATAAAAGTTTTTTTCTAGAGAATTTATAAGATCAAAATTAAAAATTTTGACAGAAATTTACTCCCAATACGGCATCATTATATTAGGCCCAGTAACTTTCTGCTCAAGTAAAGTTTTGCTGCCAACGTGTTGGTAATTCATGTGTCATCTTTGGTTTATTTCCTTTCCCTAAATCCAGTTGTCCATCACAGAGACTCTTTATGGAGGGTAAGAAGAAATCTATTCCCTTTCACCTCCACACTTCAACGTACCTCTCGATTTTTCCGGTTAGCTGCCCAGGAAAAGTAGAAGTGCTCGTTCAATCCCTTTTTCTATTTCACCGACAAGTGGTTACACCTTCACTCAGCATTTGAAAGGTACATTTTATTAAAGAAAATCTATTTACTGTTCACAGAAATTGGAAACACTTGAGGGTCACCCTGCCTCTCAGTCAATGACCGGTGGCGGAGATGGACACCAGCTCTGCAAGGACAAACAGATGAATGGATGTTTCTGCTTTGGAGAGGCATCTGTTCATGCAAGAAAAGTTTGTTTAAAAAGTACTTGCCTGCTTTTGGAAACAGAGGAAAGGCTAATTCATGTTTCGTGTGTTGAGTTTGAATTCTTCTCCCTCTGAACTACAATGAAGTTTGCTTTTGAAACGAGGCTTTTAAGACGATCGCAGTCACGGCATTACAAAGGCTTTGTGATGATGCGCAGCACTCGGCTCTATCAGCCGCAAACAGGACTTCAGTCGTGTTGTTCCATCGGGGAAAACGGTGCAGGGTTACCGTGACGAACTTCATACCTTGAAGAGCGAACAAACATTCACACAATAACCGTTCGGCAAACAATCCAGTCGTTTCTTGACCTTTTACATTCTGTTACTCTTCAAGAGTCGATATGATTTTCTTATTGGCAGAAATCATTGCAAAAGCTAATATTTCACCAGACTATACGGCTGCAGAGTTTCAGTGGACGTCAGGTCTTTGAACCGCCGAGCTCCGAGGTAATGCACAAAAACGGTAATGAGGGCAGACGGAGCAGCGTTGGTACCTGAAATCCTTTCAGACACGACGATCTCCCGGTTTGCTTTGATGATTTCCAATTTTTTATATTTTATTTTGTTGAAAAAAGGCTCGCCAACAGACACGAAGTTCACTCAGTTATAACGGGGAGGAAAGGCGCTTTGATGTTACATCTGATAGAAAGCGACACAGGAAAGACGGTGCGGGTACAAAAGCGGCTCCTCTCTTTTTTGGAAAACGACGTGAAAAACTTTTTTTTTTTTTTTTTTTTTGATGTTTCAGTGAAGAAAGCTAATAAACTTACAGAGCTCTGTCTTCCTCTGGGGGTTTTATTATCACGTTTGACCAGGTTGAAATTGGCAACGTTAAGCCCCGAGCTGACAACAAAATACCGTGTGAGTCATTTTGATGTGGCTTCCTACTTTGCACACACCTACATCTCCCAACATGAATGAAGCTCTGCACAGTTTATTGTCCAGCTTTGCTCTGCTGGAGAAAGTGCCGCCTCAGCACTTTCTGTCACCTGTTAAACTGGAGGAGTCTTAAAACTGTTTCTGGCCGGCGTGAGATAAAAACAAAGAAATGGGATAAATAAATAAATACATAAGAATTCAGAAGCTACGAAACAGATAAATACATAAGAATTCAGAAGCTACGAAACAGTGAATTATATTCACTTGTGATTTAATCTTCATTTATCCGATCGCTTTAACTGTCCTTATAAGTCTCAAAAATACATTTTGCTGGTTGATAAATTGTCAAAAGACGTTACTGCAGCAAACAAAGTGATAATGTGTTGAAGTGATATGAAGGGGATGGAGAAATAATGCAAGAACACATCGTCAAATATGAATAAGTTTTAAAATCCTAATGAGCATTTTACGCTGGAACCGGAAGACATTTTTCTAAATACACAAAATAAATAAAACAGAAATAGCAAGAGAATTATGACGTCCGTGTAAACAAACAAACGAAACAAAAAAACAGCTGCTAGTTTAAACCATCTAGATTTTAGCAGAAACAGAGGAAGAAGAAGAAAAAAAAAAAACAATAAATTGTGTTTGTTTTAGTTTAATTTATGCCATTAACTGATTTATTGATTATTGTTCCAGGCCTGCGTTCTCAGTCAAAACTCTAAACCACAGTTTAGCCGTTTAAAAGGACAAGCGGAGCTGGATCTTCACACAAACACACAGTGAGGAGAAGCTAAAAATGATTTCAGTAAAGCCAAAGATGCATTTTGTCCTTCCAAAATCAACAGCAAACGGGACAAAATGACTAAACCCTGGAGGGATCTCATGTATCGAGCGTCGGGAAGGATCTGCGAGAGTGCAAGTCAGCTTTTCCTCACCGGTTACTGGGAGTCTTGTGAGAACGCAGCCGATCAGGAGCTCAGACTCCGGAGGCCTCTGTGAGAAAATAATTCATCTCTGAATGCTTCGGGAGAGTAAAGATCCAGCAAACACATCCCACCACAGAACTGATTCAACAGGCACAAAATCAAACCTTCCTCCTCCACCATCTCGGAAATAAATCTCATAATAGTGTTTAAACTAATTGTTTCTTGGGATTCTCAGCATGACTTTACAATAAGCGACGCATTTGCATTTCCCGCCCACCTGTAAGAGGTGTCAGGGCTGCAGGCCTGCAGGTAGGTCCGTCACTTTTTCCCCTTTTTTCACAACGGTTTCACCCTGCTGCTCGGCAAAATCAACGTGTGCTTAGTTTGTACTTTCAAAAAAAGCATCTCCGGACCTTGTGAACTTAAAACACTCGAGAGCCGCAGCTGCGACGCCGCGCGGCGTACATGAGGCTTTTGTGAGCAGCCTTTAAGATGCAGAGGAGAGCACGGCAACGAGGAGCACGGAGGGGCCCTCTGTGATGAGAGATTAGAGGCTTAGCAAGGTATGATGAGTCTAAATTTAGATTTTTAATGCCATAAAGACAGCTCTCCGAAGGTGGCGAGGTCACCGTAGCGCCTAATGCTGAGCACACGAAAGCGCCGGAGGACGCTTAGGTTGAAGTTTTTTTATTAATCCGCCTGAAAAAGAGCCGCAGCTGGGGTTTTTTTTGGGTTTTTTTTAAACGATATTCCACAAAGAAAAATTGCATAGAAGCAACATTTAAAACAGAGACATTAAATTAACCAAGCAATTCAAATTTATTTGCTGGATCAGCCTCACTGAATTAAAACAGAAACGCAGAGAGGTCTCTGTTACATTTGCATTTCCAACGTCCAAATATGATCAAACGCCGAACATAATCACCAGCAAGATACCACTTAAAGCCAAACGTATCCATAGGGACAAAAGTGGAGTAGAGGAAGCACTTTCCAATCAGAATGCGCTTGACATGAATAACTTTGAGGTTGCCGTCAGAAAAATGCCATAAAGCACGGGGATATGGCACAGGATGTGCCATAAAGCACATACAGGATGCCATGATTTTTGGCATCCTGTATACCATAAAGCATACAGGATCATCAGCTGAGCTGATGATCCTGTATGCATTTCATTTCTAAAGCAAAGGAAACATTGGCGAAACATTAACCCTGATATCAGTAGTTCTTCATATTGTACCCTGGGATGATTTTGTGTTTGTTGAGTGCATCGAAAATGATTAAACGCAGGTAATGTGGTGCAAATCACACTTTTGTATTTTCAAGAGCGGTGTTTGTTTGTGAGGCTTTAATTGCTGCATATCAGTGTTGGTGTATCGATACAAGCACCTTTTTAAAGTTTTATATATCAAACATCTATTTCTCCTAAATAAAGTGCAAAAAACAGAGAAAATTAAAACAACAGTATGAGGTAGATTTGAGAAATTTATTATTTTTTTTTTAATTAAACCAATTTCCAAGAGGGAATCTGTAAGTAAAGTTTCAATTATCAGCATTGATCCGACACTGATACCAACTTGGTATTTATAACTATCGATATTTTTAATCAATCTGCCCGCCTCATATTCAGTTCTCTTCAGCATGGATAAGAAAAATGGAAAGAATGTCAACAAAAACACATAGAGCACTAAAAGCCCACCAAACTTTGGAGAGTTTGATGATTTTGAAGTTGGATGAAACTTTACATCCGAAGCAGCATCCTGGTCATTTTATTATTCCTCGAAACTGAACAAGATGGCTCACATTGACTGAAAATTATCCTTAGCAAACATCCATGGCCTCAGGAGTATTGCATGTCATGCTGCTTCACCCAAAAACAAAGAAAAAAACAGAAAAAACATGGCTACTTTAAACTATTCATAATAAATGACTCAAGTGCATAGAGTTATTCAGAGAGACAGCAATAATCCAAGACAAGAAGGTGGGAGTATGGAAATCTCACAACCTGCTGCTCAAACTGTTCAGATGTCAGCTGTCGGCTGCAAGCCACGGGGTAAGAAATAGGCAGAGCAGTCCTGGGGGTTTTTTTTTTTTTCCCCCATCACACATAGTGAGATCTTTATTCCTCTGGTTTGCATCAGATAAATTATGTATTATAGTAATAAAATACACTGCCTGGCCAAAATAAAAGTCGCCACCTGGATTTAATTAAGCAAATAGGTACAAGCCTCCTATTGGATAATTCCTGCATAGGTGATTATCTTTCAGCTGGCAACAAGTTATTTAACCCCAGCTGATGCAATGAGTAACTCCTCATTTCTTAAACAACCATGGCAAAAGACACATCCTGTGGTCGTGGAAAAGACGTTAGTCTGTTCAAGAAGGGTCAAATCATTGCCATGTTCAGTTTGCTAGGGAGCATAAAGATTGGACTCTGGAGGAATGGAAGAGGGTCATGTGGTCTGATGAGTCCAGATTTACCCTGTTCCAGAGTGATGGGCGCATCAGGGTAAGAAGAGAGGCAGGTGAAGTGATGCACCCATCATGCCTAGTGCCTACTGTACAAGCCTGTGGGGGCAGTATTATGATCTGGGGTTGCTGCAGTTGGTCAGGTCTTGGTTCAGCAACATTGTGCCCAAAGAATGAGGTCAGCTGACTACCTGAATATACTGAATGACCAGGTTATTCCATCAATGGATTTTTTCTTCCCAAATGGATCGGGCATATTCCAAGATGACAATGCCAGGATTCATCGGGCTCAAATTGTGAAAGAGTGGTTCAGGGAGCATGAGACATCTTTTTCACACATGGATTGGCCACCACAGAGTCCAGACCTTAACCCCATTGAGAATCTTTGGGATGTGCTGGAGAAGGCTTTGCGCAGTGGTCAGACTCTCCCATCATCAATACAAGATCTTGGTGAAAAATTAATGCAACACTGGATGGAAATAAATCTTGTGACACTGCAGAAGCTTATTGAAACAATGCCACAGCGAATGCGGGCTGTAATCAAAGCTGAAGGCGGTCCAACAAAATATTAGAGAGTGTGACCATTTTTTGGTGGCGACTTTTATTTTGGTCAGGCGGTGTACAAAGAAGGTGAGCTTAAACGTTACTTTGACCACATTGAAAATAATATTTCTACTTCTATTTTAAAAACAACACTTAGACCAAAAACAGCAAACTGCGCAAAATTGTTTCTTTTAGAAAATGGCATTTTTAATTGGATTCCAAATACTTTTTATTATTATTATTATTTAATAATAATAATTATTATTATTATTATTACTATTATTATTTATTTGCACACGTTTCTCAGCTCCAGTCTTCGCTCAGCCCTGCTCTGCATGTTTCAGATGCGGATCCATTGCAGAACAGCTGATCCAAATGATCGCAAGTGCTGCACCAAGATTAATCAGTTTGATTGCAATGAATCGATTATTAAAATAATCATGAACCAATTGAGCACTTGATTAATCATTACTTTAAAAAGCCTGTTTGCTGAAAAAAACATATTCAGAGTGGTAACTAATCCAAAACTGTTAAAAATAATAAAAAATTTACATTTTGCATCTGTGACCAAATAAACAGGAAGTTCTTGCTCAGGTTTTGTATTTTTTTAAAAAAAATCTCCTACTGACTGTTGTTTGCTAACCAATTTTTAATCCAAAATAAATAAACTTATTGACATTAAGTGAAACAGAAAGGGTGAAGCTTTTCAAATGTTGGTGTTAGGTATATTTTCCTAAGCTGCAGATTCATCCTTTCCTGCAAATAATCAAGCATACAATAAAGAAATGCGACATTAAAGGCATTTTAGGCAAGAAAATATTTATTTTTCCCCATCATCAAAAATGACTTATTTGCATTTTTAACATCATTTCACAAAACATTTAACATTAAGAGGTGAAATAAAAAAAAATCTGCAGAATATGGAAATTCTTTTTATTATCCAATGAATCAATTAATTGTCAGAATGATCGATTACTAAAACAGCTGCAGCCCTGATAGCTTTTAGAAATTGGGGTCAACCATAGCAACTTCAGAGTCACTTTTTGGAGACCAGATCAAACAACGGGTGCCTGAAAACCGGAGCTGCAGCCTCACTTGAAAGAGCAGATTTCATCATATTTCACAGTGAGAAAACCAAAAAAAAAAAAAACAACTTAAAAGTTTGAACATAAATAAATCCCAGTTGGCCGTTCAATTGTTTTTCAAAGCAGATGGGAAATCTTGAAAGGTACACTTATGAAACAGAAAGAGCCTGAAAGTCAAGACTTTCTAACACTAGAAGACAATAACATATAATATATTTACAATTAGAGCACACACCTGCCATTTTGTCCTAAACAGAAAAAAGGATGATTTCATGTAAATCTGGTGAAGAATCAATTCCTCTGGTGTCATTTTATGATGCCAAGCACCTTTTTCTAATGTGTGTGTATGTATGGGTGTTTTTTTTTTTTTGTTGTAGTTGTTTTTTTGTTTTTTTTTTTGCCTGTATGAGTTTGAATGTGGCAGATGGATGTGGCTGCTTAATGGTAACAGAAAATGATGGAGTGAGTATACTTCCTTTCCCTCAAAGATCCTTAGATTGAAGAAAAGTGGGTGAAATTGGTGAAAGTAAACTGGTGAAAAAGACTGCTTTTTCCTCATCCACAAAAGACGCTCGCTCTGTTCTGAATACTTGTTTCTCCCGTGATTCAAGGGGGAAATAAAGCGACTCGAAGCCGAGAGATGGGTGAGGACACAACAAACTTCATGCCTCACAGACAGCCAGCAAATCAGAAATGCTGCACCAAGAACCACTGAAGGAAACGACAAAAACCTCCGAGGACGACATTAGTGCGACTTCCTTCTTCACAACGCGGGAACGAAAATGGAGTAGCGTCGAATTTTGGTGGTGGTAGGATTTCAGAGTTCAGTTACGCATTCACACCTCCGGAACAAACCGGACTTTCTAGGCAAACAAACTAGAGGAACTAAACGTGACAACAACAAAAAAAACAAACATCTTAATTATACTGATTAAATCTCTGTAGAGACATCCCTCGAATGATCAGCAGCTTTAAAGCCGCACAAAAGAATACTAATCTCTTCTAATTTGTATTTGTAAACCGTGTATTATTTCTCTTTCAGCTCATAATTATACTCTACTCTGTGTCAGACAAGCACACAGAATCTCATCACATCCACTGCTGCACTTTATGATCTTCAATGACAATTCCTGACTGTAAGAAAAGTAGCATTAAGCTGCTTGGCTGTGACTAAATGCTGAATGCTACATTCATTTTATCCCTGCACAGTGTGCATGCACCCCCCACACACACACACATACACACGCACACACACACACACACACACACACACACACACACACACACACACCTTAAGGGAACAGACACTGATTATTCATATATTGGCTTCAAGCTGTTTGTGCCAGACCTCCCCACACCAGCATGAGTCGTGTCATCCACAAGCCGGGGTCTCTGGAAGTTCCTGCATCACACCAACGTGACATCACACCTGCTGGAGGGCATGTTGCAGCTGCAGCCCAGAGTCGCGGCGTGGCATTTTTTTTTTTTTTTTCTTACGGCCCGCATTCAAAAGCGACCGCATAAAAGAGGGAGGCCTGCGCGCCGGCCTGCATTGTGTGTATATCACAGCGCATTCTCCGTCTTCCCCTCATCCTTTTTAGGTTATCTGAGTTTATCCGGGCCTGCATCTGGGAGAGGGTGAGCCTCTGCAGAAACGACTTGCACCGATAGTCAAGGGTCTTGATTCACTAACACCCAGCAGGACTTGGCTTATCGGGGCCTGCAGATGCTGGCGCACACGCAAAAAAAAAAATAAAAAAAAAAAAGGGAAAAAAGAATCGCTCTTCCTTCGGCTTTTTGAGCAGGTAGAAAAGGTGGCGTTGTAAATGAGAAACCTGGCGGCAAACATTAATTGTGCAGCACAGCTTGTGTCATCTGGAAGTGAAAAAATCGGCACAGCCTGACTGGGATCAATACTTCAGGCCAGGATACGTGAATTACACATTATATCTACTTTGGTAATTGAATTACCAAAATAAACCAGGACATCCAATATATAGGGAATAGTATTATAACACATGCAATTAAAAACATCAAGGTTGTTAAGAATAATCTTTCAAAAAATGATTCATTCAAGGCCAAATTAGTGAAATGAGTTTGGTTTAAAAAGAAACATAACAGTTGCCCTGAGTTAAACAATAATCAAACATTTATATAGATGCACCGACAATTGCTGTTTTTCCCACAATGTTCGCAGATGAAGGGGAAGAAAAAAAAAAGAAACACATTCTCAGTGATTAAATAGCAATATAATTTAAATAATAAGCCCGCAGTGTTTAATATTTTTCTGTGAATGCAAAAGCCGAGGGCCCTTCTTCCCCTTTCCATGAAATTACTTAAAGTCTATTAACATCCAGCAGAACAAAGCTTTGTTGTCTGGTGAAAAAACATTTTTTTTCTTCACCGAGTTCTGTAATTACATCTTTAAACTTTGTTTTGACTGCACTGGAGAGGTGGGGGGTGGGGGGGGGGGGGGGGGGGCTTGTATTGGGACAAAAACCCTGTAGGTCAAATTATGTGGTAGGTGGCTTCCTGCTGTTCAGAAGAGATTGTAATCAAACTGAAAGAGCTCAACATATACAAAGGCATTTATGCAACAAGACTCTTGACAGTGGGGTATTTCCAGCTTTTAATGCTGAAGAGACACATTTTATAGAAAATTCTCCCATCAAGCTCAGATTTTAGCTCAGGTGTTCTGCTAAATAACTCAAAGTGGATGTGAAGTAATAATTTCATTTCTTAGTATCTTGCATAAAAGCCAAGAAAAAGTTTGTTAAAGGGGGTGGAAAATGGATCCTCCAGACATAGTTTTATATAGTGTAATGAAATAACTATACGCTACCTTCAGTCGTTAGAAAAATGTTACACATAACAAATGTAACTTAAAAAAACAAAACAATTTGGCTTCAAAATTTCATGCCGTGGAATTGGGCCTCTGTCTCTTTAAGAAGCTCCTGCTCTTTCCGACGCTCCGCCTTCGGGAAGTCATCAACACGACGTTCTTCCATTAAGCCTTTAACCAACATTCTCGGGACTGTACTTTGTATGATGAGCTCTGAAGATGGGAGGGTCCACCAAGTGTTTACTAACTGCTGCTGCCGCTAGTCTGGAGGAGCTGAAAACTCCTGGAAACTGCAGCTCCAAGTCAGAGCTTTGTGGAAATAGGCAGAGAAAGCTTTTAGGTACTCGACAACGGTTGCCATGGACAATAGAAGGGCGAATCAGAGCAACACTCCAGGTATGTTTTTGATGATGGAATATCACAAAAGCTCAAAAATTTTGATTTTACATAATACCTCCCCTTTAAGTATTACTTTGTGTTGGGCTATCATAAAAATCTCAAACATTGATGAATGTTGCTGCTACATAATTTCAAAAAGAAAAAGAGGTTCTTAGTAAGACAATGGATGTTAACATCTTGTTTTTGTTTTTTTTTATGCTTGAGCGTTTTGTTTAGGTACACTATTGTTGCGGTTTGTGCGAAAAAAAGTGAATATATCTACGTTTGTTTTTGCCAATCTTTCATATCTGCTAATGCATTAGGGTTCTTTTACTCCTACTTTTTAAGTTGGATCAAATTTTGCCAAATTAGCAAAGAAAACCTGGGGGAAAAAAAATATAAAAAAATAAAATAAAATAAAAAAGATGCTGATTGATCAGCGATTACGCTTCCACCTGAAACTGAACAAGCGATAACGCGGAACACGATCAAGGATTTTAAATCTTCTAAGAGCGTTCTTGCTAATTTGACTGGATCGAGATCAGACCTCAGTTTGATCTTCCAGCTGAGGGCATGCTGAGAATGTGAGCGGCAGCTTGTAATGCAGGAAAATGCAGAATGAGCAAAAGAGGGGAAGGCGGCAGATGTGCACCACAGAGTACTAATTGCAACGCTCTTTTAAAAAAAAACAAAAACACTGTTCCAACCCAACTGAAGGATGATGAAACAGTTTATTCTATTTTAGGAGGGCGGCGTCCCCAAGAAACAACTACCTCCCAAATTGAGGGATTTATCTTTATCACACCAAAGGTCAACGTCACCCCAGTTAATTTCCTGAGGGCGGAGAGTTAAATGTGCAACAACAATGACACAGGTTTTAGAAAGGCCTCTGTGTGTAATCAGTGTAATGAAAATATTAAATGGGAATGACATGAGGTCCAGAGCCGGAGGCTCGGACGCCTGTGACTCACCGGAGCAGACCAGGGTTTCAGTGCCCTGCAGCTGTTTCGGTTCCTGCAAATGTAAAAGTTTTTGAATTATGGCTTTTGTTTGAGTCATGAATGCATTAAGAGAGAGAGAGAGAAAAAAAAAAAAAGCCCTGTCTTTTTCGAACTCCACATAAATAGAGATGTTCAAAACGTCAACATTTCATTTGTGACGGTTGTAAAAAAAATATTCAGGTGATTACTGAGTTATATTCTGGTCATAAAATATGTGGGGAGACTAACAGTATGCATGCACAGGTGAAGAAAAACTAATAATGTATGCAAAAATAAAAGTCAAACCGTTTTTTTCTGATAGCTTTATTGATCTAGTTGTCTTTAAAAACGTCAGTGTAGCTCGTATGTGTGGCTGCAGATATTCTGCCTCACAAATTCAATCTTGGTCTCAATTGCACCTTAGCCTGTTTAAATAAAGAAAATTAAATGAAATATGATTTAATCAAAACACCAACCCAAGTCTCAAGTCATAATCATCAAAGGGGCGGCATTATGTGTTTCCCAGCCACACGGTATCATTATCGAGTAAGTGTGATCTTCAGGAGGTATAACAATGATCTAAATATCAAACATGCCTTCTTGGTTGCTGCTCCTACTCCACTGAATAATCTACCTTTCCAGATAAGATCTGCCCACAGCCTGGATCATTTTAAATCGCTTCTTAAAACTCATTTTTATTCTTTGGCATTTAATTGAGGCCTGAATTTGAAGCTCTTCTGTTGTGATGGGGTTTTTTTTTTCTTTTTTTCTTTACTTATTTCTACTTTTATTATTTTTGACATTATATATGTATTATTTTTTCTTTTTCAAATTATTTTGTTATCATTTTTGTACAGCACTTTGGTGAAGTTTTAAACCTGTTTTTAAAGCGCTATGTGAATAAATCCGATGTTTGCAAATTGCTTCTGGCTAGTCTGAAGGAGCTGAGTGGAGGCAGGCTGCTGTGTAATGCAAAACCTCAGCTTGAAAACTGCAACTCTGAGATGTGAGAGGATGGCAGGATATTCAAGGATTTCTCAGACTTGAATAAAACACTCAAAGCAACACACTGGGTAAGTTTTGACATAACGTAAAGCTCGAAAAAGTCAGTTCTATGCAATTGCCGCCCCTTTGAATGTTCTTACAGCATAAAATTCAACTGTACAAATGTCGAGACGAGAACAAATGACTTCATCTAATTATTTTAAAAGGTTAGCGTTTCCTCTAACTCTCCGGTCTCCTGGCCAGCCTCAGACCACCAGGTGCCCCCGACTCCGCTCTCACAGACGGCCGATACAGCCTATTTTAAAGAGACATTTAGAAATGTCACAGTCATTAACAAAATGAAATGAACTAAACCAGGGGAGAAAGAGAAATACGCTGAAGATTTTACAGACAAACCTTTACTTCAGAAGGTTCTCAGTTATCAATGAGAACCTTTATGAGGGAGCTTAACGCTCTAAACAACTTAGGAAACAGTCATTCGGCATGGCCAGGATTTATTTAGTAGGCTGGCAGGAGGCCAGCGTGACCCTTTTTCCCCAGCCTCCTTAAGAATTCAATTACACCACCTGTGAACACTGCCTGCAGTGATTTACGCTCTCCTTTCCCCTGCTTCATGTATGAACACAATCATTTAATCCTGGAAATGGTTTGTTGTTAAAAATTAAGCTGCTGATCTTCGCAGCCATTTCGAGCAAAGCCCCCCCAAAAAATCACCAACCATTGTGGAAGCGTCCCCGCCAACGAGAGGCCGGGGTGTAATTTCATGCTTGAGGATCCAGAGCTGATACGCGGCGTGACCGTTTTGTATCGGCGGTAGTCGTGAAAAAGAAATGCAAGTCAAAATACCAATCATGTCTGCAAAGAAATGACGTTTGAGATTCAGTTTTCTTCTGCGCTCGGATTGAAGGGTGGACCGGAAATTCCTCTTTTCAATCAAGCAAATGTTTTTTTTTTTGTTTTTGTTTTTTTTGTTGTTTTTTTTTTTAAGGTCTTGCCAAACTCACAGAAATTAATCATTGGAACCCGCCTCGTTAATTAGACCGGAGGATTAACGCGGCTCAAAAGCAAATACTAGGCAACTTCAACAATCAGCTCTCGAATTGCTCGTTCTGGAAAGGGCCTGCTGATTCATCGACTCCCACTGCTCTCAATCACATTCTGCATCTACGCGGTTTAACAAACCCACACCTGCAACCATTGAGGTTGTGGGGGGATGAGGAGGTAACTAGACTCTCCCTAACGACACTCATCTCCTCATTGTGAAGAACTGAACAGCATTCCCAAGGCTGAAAGGGATATATTAAGCCCAAAAGTGTTATTTCCTTAAAGGTCTGGAGTGATCATCTCATCAGATCAACATGTTTCTTATCACAGGAAGTAATGTTAATATTTTGAAGTGGACCAGGCAGCAGCCCAACTTGAGTGTGATAGACATGGAGATCATCACCAAAGATAAACAGTCAAAATACCAGTGGAAATTTTTAAAAGCTGGTCAGCAATTGTATAGTCCGACTGATTTAATGCCAATAAAGTGGTTTCAATTGACGGTTGAGGAGTGTATAATTTATGCTTGACGTGCCATTTGTTAATATGATGTAAATTTAAAAGAAATATGTTTTCAAATAATACCGACTTTTTTTCTTTTTAGAAATGACTATTTTGTTCCCTGTTAAAGACGAAGTTCCTGCCGAAATGAAAATCTAAATCTGCCAGAAACACCAATAATGAAGCACCCACTGCTGTCTGTCAACTGGAACAGGAACTTAATGAGGCTGGTGGGAGAGAAGGGGGTCTATTAGATTTACTACGCAAAAAGAGGTAGCAGGTACTATTATTTACATTGGATCTGGTAGATACTAGGCAGGTTTACCTATGAGTCAATCACTTACTTTTCCAATCACCACGTTATACATATTATTGATGTAACAATCTAATCACAATCCTGGGGATTATATGCAACATCTCGCGCACACGAATGATTTAAAGAAAAACGAATCAACGCTCTAAACAAACATGGGAGGAAAGTCCTGCAAGCGTTACATGGAGTTTTATATATTAACGAAGGGTCAGCAAAACCTTAACCTATCTAAAAGATTAGACACATCTGTGGTGTGGGACGTCTTTCTGTTCTATTTTTACGGATGAGTGCAACAAAGAAAAGAATACCTCGCTGAAATCAAGCTAATTTGGATTCATTGTGTGTCCCTATGTCCCTGTATGCCTGAAATAGCCGCATTACAGATTTGAGCTTAACTGTGATTCATCCTCTAACATGTCGCCACATGTGAGGCTGTCTTTTCTTCACTTGGGAAGGGAAGTACGCAAACACGATAACAGAGTTTTTTCAAAATATGTGCCTCATCAAACTCACCCCACAATAATACCAGAGACCCCCAAACCCCCACCCCACCACCCCCCCGGACCCCCACCACCTAAGCCCACCAGCTGGGGGATGGACGTCAAGGTCAGGCGCTACAGAGGCCAGGTGGCAGGCGTGGGGGAATTGCCAGAGCGTGGCATTTTCCCGGTGGCATAATCTGTCCTTTAAGATATGGAAACCCAAATTCACATCAGCAGTGGAATAATTAACGGCGCTCAAAGCGCGTAAGAGTCTGAAAGCTGTCTCTTAAATTCACCGTTTCAACTGTTGCGCACAAACTAAATCCCCGGTGGCTCTGAATGTAGTGCAAATGAAATGGAAATCCCAGGAATTATATTTTGAGTGTAAACTTGGCTTGAGGTTTCAACGCCAATTAGGAGAAAATCAGCCCGTGTGGGGATTTGCTGCATTTAATCAGCTGACTGGAAGGGCTAGTTGTTTTGAGTCACAGCAGCGAGGCCAAGAGGTAATTTGACGAGACACCCATAGGGCATACTAATGACTGCCTGCGCTTCATTACTCCAAACTGGAACTACACTATTTAAAAGGCCTATTACCCAACACATCTTTCGATCATCCTACCTTTTCTGTGTCAGTTAAACTCCCTCCCTTTGCACCTCGGTTCCTCAATAGCGTGCGCATTATCTGCAGCCGTGCAAATGTGATTCCACGATTCAATCCCGAGACCGCCATTGCGATCTCCATACCAGGAGCATCGCTTTTACCAAAAGCCAGGCAGAGTCCCCCCCCCCGCTGCCGAGGAGATGGAGATAACAGGATGATTCATGCTTTTCTCAAAGGAGGTCACAGCTTCCTGTGCTTCTTTTTTTTTTCTTCTCACTACGGAAATTTGGGATTCCCTCGGTGCAAGCGCCGAGGGCGGCGAGCCAACAACCCCGCTTGGTGTTTAGAATCAGCTGTGTGCAAAGACGAGACGCGGCCCGCTTTTCACAAACGCTTTCTGATGCGTTGTGAAACATGTAAAAGTGGACAGAGAAGAAGAAATCCTCAAAAGAAATTGGAAAAATGGAGGAGATTTGCTTTGTTATATGACAAGGGTATGGAAGGTTGAAATAATGGCTCCCCTCTACATCCTCCCGGTTTCTAATTACAGAGCAGGAGCACGAGGGAGCCGGGGCTCCTGATTACAGCTGCCTGGTGACTGCGGCGCAGACCAAATCTTCTCAGCTGTCTGGCGTAATGAAAGTGACCAGAGCCTCTGGCACTCTGTCAGAACTTCTTATTGGGGATTAAAACGCCATGACGGCATCAATGTTTGAACAACCGTTCATCACGAATTAAAGGCTGATCCGATTTTTAAATAATTGATCGAGTTAGACGTCAGCGTGAGTTGTTATGTTGACAATGTGTAAATGGGCGCGGGGGGGGAGATAATATCATGACGCTTTTAATAAACAGACATA
This sequence comes from Poeciliopsis turneri, assembly GCA_922788865.1. Taxonomy (NCBI): domain Eukaryota; kingdom Metazoa; phylum Chordata; class Actinopteri; order Cyprinodontiformes; family Poeciliidae; genus Poeciliopsis; species Poeciliopsis turneri. The sequence continues at coordinate 1,329,836 of CAKLNU010001078.1, forward strand.
ATAATTAGGGCTCCAGTTTAATGAAACTGTCAGCTCATCTCCAGGCTTGAGCTCTATATGGTGAAGAGCAGGTAGATTTTATTATCGCTGACAAGTAAAGACCAACAAAAAGTTGGGGTTTTCTCTGTGGTTACGCTGCTTTACTAGGCTGTTTGCACTCGAACTGCTCTCAATTTATGCAACATTTGCAATTAAAAGTATATGTCAAATGCCCACCTGTGCTTAGTTTTATATCTCCTCCAAATTGAGTAATGGATAGAACAGTTGATGCTATTAACTCTGTGTACCGTGTTAGTGTTCTTTCCTCTAGAAAATGCAAACGCTTCAGTATTTCTTGATTTCTTTTCTGTGCCTTGTCATTAATGGACCCGTTGTCACCATTACTCCTACGGGTGTTTTCACACGGTAGACTCAGCTCGACTGGGGACTAAAATACGGATATTTGTTGGATTTTTCCACTGCACTTTGTCCAACGATCCAAACCAATTGAAAAACCTGTTCACCTCCTCGCCTGTGGTGGCGCTACGCCAAGAACCACTGAAGGAACCCTCAGAAGAAGACGTGAGGCGCAACTTCCTTCTTCACAAAATGTGAATAGAAATAGAGTGACTTCAGATTGCTGCCATTTCCATGGCATTTTTCTCTCATGGAAGGTAGTTTTTTTGTTGAGAATTGTTCTGCTGCATTTCTTGTCCAAATGTACTAGTTTCCCACCATTGTCACATACTGTAAGCAACGTACATTTGCATGTCTAAAATTGTGCTTTTAGATATGCATAGCTGGGCTCCTTTTGACTGATTTTGTACCATATCATAACTTGGATTGAACTGGATCATATCCGAGACGTTCACATCTCAATTATTCCGAGTCATGTCTCAAGTGTTTCAACATGGAGTCCATTTCAAATGGCCATTTTCTGCAATCGTCCTTTTTTTTAAAGGTTCTCGGCTCACGAGCGTTTTGAATGCGACTCGAGTCGCATGCAAATGTGTTAAATCTGACTGTGACTGAAATGTCTTGGTTTGGGTTCAATAAAAGCTGAACCGAATCAAACTGGGCTTGTTTTTCTTCCGTCAAGCCCTTAATTACCATTTGTTGTGAATTGGCACTTTGAAAAATATCCTGGATTGGATTTTGATTTTTAACTTTGACCCTTAAATCATTAGGGTCATCGAAAAAATTACAAACTACAACATACTCTTTTTTTTTTTTGTCCGTTTAAGAAAAGCTAAACTTTCCCCGTGTAAAGCAATGGAGATTTCAGGGAGACGCATTCACTTCTGGAGTCCTTTCATGTACATTATTTCACACATAATGCACTTTTCTTGCATCACAGCAAAGCGGCTTAACCCGACAGCCTCTTTTCTTGAATGACGCAAAATTTTAATTAAGGGAAGAATTTCAAAAGCGGAACATAATGGAAGGCTTTGCAGATGCAAAAATGAGGACTGTGGTATTAAAACGTAATCTTATCAGATACACTGATGTGACGAGTTTTTCAATAGATGTAATCAGATCCTAACTCTTTCAGACATCCTCGTATGGCGTTTATTTTTTTTTATTTATTTTTTTTTTTTGAGCTTACACATAAAAAGTTTATTAACAGTGTGCGGTTAGAAGCTGTGTGCGCGATTTTCATAAGAGGCTCCAACTAAATGACACTGAAAATGCTGCTAAACAGAAAACAGATGCAGAAACAATTATCTATCCAGGTTTGATTTTCCCCCTGTTCGGTCTGCATATGTGTTGAGTCGATAGGCATTCAGACATGCATACCTCTGTTTTGCTCCAGAACATTCAAAATGCTGGAAGAGGTGAGCAATAAGCACCAAATCTGTCCGAATCTCATTAAACAAACCCGCTTCCAGTTTACCAGTCGGGTCTCACAACAAGAGCAAGTCCCTCTAATGCCGGGGCAGAGAAAGCAACTGTTTTAACAATCGCTTACCGATGGCCAGCAGCACAGATTATGATTCATAAGAGAGCGAGACAGAGATATAGCCCTGCAAAATAAAACTGCTGCACAGTTTATCACTGTGAAATAAAAATCAAAGCAACGGCGAGTTTTAAACACACAGTTAGCAATCAATGTAGATCCAGTCAAAATGTTTCTGTTATCTCTCCTTGTACATTTGCATATCTAAAATTGTGCTTTCATCCATTCCTGCGCGTCGTTCGTGGTGTGTCCCTCTTTCATACTTGAGCAAATGCCTGCTATATGAGGGAGTTCAGTTTGAAGTGGCAACATGGCCTCTGCTTATTTTCTTCACGTAATAATCGATCGACCGAATATCCAGACATGAAACGTCAACGCTCTATAAACGATCTCTCAGGCCCTTATGCAGAAATTCAGATCAGTTCGACTCCAATTCAAAAACACTCTGAACCAGCTAACTGAACAAATAAACACGAGGGAAACGGGTCGGATTGTTCTCCTGCTGGCACCGCTTCAAGACTCCGGGGTGCTGAGGTAAGTGAATCTTCATCTGTGCAAGGACAGCGTGAGTTCAGCGTCACTATGGCAACATTAGAGCGGCACATAAGTACACGCAAACAAATCTGCTGCATGGGGACCCTCCTCCAAAAAAGTCGGTTTATCTTACACACACGGGTCCCATAGAATGGATCCTATAGAATCCATGTGCTGTGTGTATGAAATGTGTCTGAAATGTGTATAAACTGTGCAGGTCCTGAACTGTGCTGAAGCAATCACAAAAACACAACAGAGTTGCAGAGGCTAGAAATAAAACACACACATCACAACTGAAAGGTTAGTTTATTACCCAACAAATGATGCAAGCGCTGACCATCACTCTTTAGTAATAATAATAATAATTTATAACACTATTTATAATCGAGTAGTATTTCCTGCTAAAACAGTTTTTTGACTTACTGCATGCAATAAACCACAATGCAATAAAATAAGAAATTTTGCCTCCAAATTGTTTTCGTTGATGTGTTTTTCACCCCAGCTTGCCAAACTGCTGTAAAAACCGTTTTACTGAGCAGTGCAACGAGTTCACGTGACAACATATTGTCCACGGTGCCAGACTCTGCTCAAATCAAACAAAACATAATGGGATTATGTATTTTTTTAGGTGTTTGGGAATCAAAATGTCGCAGTACACTGGGAGGTTCTGCAGGCACAAAGCGGTTGCCAGGTTGAGCAACACCTGTTGCTCGCCGTGCGGCTCTTCGCCACCAGCCTTGCTCGCTCTGCTCTGAACAAACCCTTAATTGTTCATATCACTGTGGACATAAAAGATCGTATTATTGCTTTACTGGAATGAACCTTCAGCACATATTTGGCTTTCAGCCTTGTTGTGTGTTTGTATTAGATGAAAAAAAAAAGGGGGGGGCGGTGGTGGACGCCGGCCTCCAGGAGAAAATAAACTGAAACTGTTTGCCATCTGTCTGCTGCAAAAATGACTTTGTGTCAAAGGAAAACAAAGTCCAATAATCAGGATTTCATACACAGACAGACATTTAGACGACTGTCTGTAAAGAGAAACGTAAACCGTCGTAAAGACAGCGTGTCAACGCCCAAAGACAAAGTGATTAAAAAAATAAATAAATAAATGCTTCACTTTCTGTCAAAGCTAAAGTTTGGAGCTATGGCTAAATGCTTCCTTTAACACAGAAAATCTGCACTTCATCTCCAATATTCACTCGATTTTTAACGAACTTGGCAAAAACAGGCTCTCCGTTTTCATGACAATAAAATCCTCTCTGTGTTTGTCTGAAAGTGAGAAGGTCCAATCGACATGGCAATTGCAAAAAATCAAAAAAAAATTCTATAAAAAGTGTTCTCTCTGGGATGAGGCGTTTTTTTTGTTCGTTTTTTTCAGCTGAACCAAAATTTGTGTATTTCGCAAAACTGCAATGGAAACACTTTTTCGTGTCACAGGTCATGTGATCAACTACCAGATGTTGCTGAAGACGAAAAAGACAACAGGAAGTGACAGGAAGTGAATGGCTCTGCATCTTTTTCACCGACTTATCTCATGAACAAACTTAACTGCGTTTCTCAATGAATAGAGACACAGCAATTGCAAAATTGTGAATTTTTTTTTTTCCAAGAACGCTTGGCAATCTGGTCTGGCCGTTTGGTGTAGAAGCACAGCTTGCAGTCTGAATCGCCCCTCTTGCAACATTCAGCTGCCTCGAGGCGACCCTCTCGGTCAAAGAAAACTAGTGAAATCTATGGCTCTCTGCCCAGGGCTTGTCTGTATCCTCCTCACCCTCATCTGATGCCTCTCTCTCCCTGGGGAAGAAAGACAGAGTCCAGCCCGTCTCCAAGAGTTGGCTTCCAAAGTCCAAGTTGTGCATAAAGGCGACTCCAGGTGTTTCTGGACGACTCAATATGACACATCAGCTCTGACTATTCACCTGCCAGTGAGGTCACGTTTTATGACCCTAAAGCCAGATTACCCACGACGACTAACATCCCGCCCGACTTGCATGTTGAGACTTTTAAATCTTTGCTCAAATCCTATTTTTGAGTTTCTTTTCTGACGACAGTTGTGGCGTATACGTGTATTTAGTTTTAACCTTACTCTTAATTATGTTTTTATTGTACTTATTGTTATCTTTCTTTATTTCATTCAATTGTGCACCACTTTGGTCAACATTTGTTGTTTTTGTGCATTCACACAGACACGGCATCCGACTTGCCTCTTGTCACGTTCAGTCATGTCAAAGAAATCTTTGAATTGCTATTAGAATAACTAAAAGTTTTGATTCGTCAACATGATTTTTACTCACCAAAATAACCCACAAAGACTTAAATTGGCGATTTACTGAGAATCAAAACTGTTGCATCCAACCTAGCTCCATGAGACAAAAGTAATTGACTTTCCTGGCATGAATGAACTGAAATTAGCCACCGGCTCTGGAAAACTTAAGCTTGGATTCATTAGCCTGATCAACGTCAGACCTCTGCCATCAGGAAAACACTTAAACAGAAGCTAAAACGACCTGACAACATAAAGTCGGCTAAGAGTCGTTAACATCCATCAGCCTGAAAACGGTCGCAGAGCCATTTCCCAAGCTTGGAAACGGCAGCGATCCACAGTTACGGCCGCTGTCCACAAATGGAGGAAACGTTGGAAAGTGCGGTAGCTTCCAAGTAGCGTTTGGCCGACGCCTCGTCCAGCGGGTCGTCCAGCATTCGTAATCCAGCAACAATAAAAGGGACTGAGCGTCTACCGAGATCCGGCTCACTTTTGCCAAAAGACATCTTCATGAACCGAGAGACATTTTAACGTTTTATGGGGAACGAGACAGAGGTGGAACTACTTGGAAATAATGCCTGGCATCTGGTGTGAAGGTAACAGAATAATAAGAATGATTAAAAAAAAACAAAACATAATGGCAACGGTCAAACATAGTATTGTTGAGTTAGTGCTCATATATTTCCTAATTTAGTTGTGCTTATACTTTTTTTATGTACTGAGCTCAGTTTCATGTATGGACAATTTAACAAAGATATTGAAGGGGGTGGGAGGGCAAAGAAAATCATATGAGTATTTTCAGATTCAGTCCTAAACGTGAGGTCAAATTTTGCAGCACTTTCATTTAAAGGCACGGCAAAATATGCTGGTGGGTAAAAAGCCAATATGTGAGCAAACATCCACTCATTCAGCAGGTGAGGTTTTATTTATTTTTAAAAAAGCTCTCTGTGAATCTACGTCGGCAGAGCAACACCATCTGGTTTTTTTTTTTTTTTTATCCTTCCCCTATTTTTCTCAGTTTCATTGGAGTCATATATAGTTATGATCTATTTATCACCTGTTTTTGGTTTAAAATTCCCCCAGATTCAGACGTCTGTCCTACCTTTTTGTCCTACAAAATGGCCAGGAGGGGAAAAAATATATATATATAAAAAAAATTAAAAAAAATCCAGGATGCAGCTGGGTGGCTTGAAAGACAACTCAATATACAAGATGTAACCCGTTACATCGCTCAATCTCCCCAGCTACGACTTCCATTTATCTGAGCAATCAGCTTTGGTAAAAATGAAGCGAGGCCACCCATTTAGCTGGAGCGTCTCAAACTGACACATCCTTATTAAACAGGCAACACTCGCACTGTCACAGTCCGCTCAGTGGTAAAATATGGTCCCGTCAGTCAGCGGCTGGGCCTTTTGGCTGCAGAGTGTCAGGCTAATGGAAGCTGCTCCCTAAAAGCTACCCCCGGCTAATAACTGTGCATGTTGCAGGCTGATGGAGGCAGTTTGTCCTGCAATATTGTAATCTCCTGGAGCAGATAAAAATAAATAAATAAATAAATAAATAAAATACTTAAAACATCACTGTCCTTTTAGGATGACCTCAAAGCGGTCCGTCGGCATTAAATGGCCCCAGTGTGGTGCTAAATTAATCGGAAATATGAAATTTATGACCGCAAAGGGGAAAATGTGTGGGATTTTTAATACCAAAAAGATTAAATATGTCATTAGACGTTAACTTGTGCTTGTAAATGATGAAAAATACTTGGGGGAGAAAAAAAAAAAAAGTTAATGACATGGAGACAAAAGAGGTTGACATAGTTTTATTAAATTGGAAGAGTATTATCTTCTCCGCTGGACTGCACTGGAACTGGATTTGAATTTACCTGCGTAATATAATCAGATTTGAGGGAATTAGACTGATTTGAAATAATTATGGACTGAACAGGGATGCTCGATAATCGAATGTTAACTGGATCTGTTTTGTTCTGCTTTATGGAGTGGAAGGTTCTCCTAAAACAATGCCACCGGCTCATTCAGGCCGACGAGATCCTCAAAACAGAAATGGAAGAAAAACTGACGTTAGGCTGCTTCATCCGTGACACGCGGGTCATGAGTGGACGTGGAATAACTCCCGACATGTCAGACTCGATAGCATTTGGTGTTTTGGCAGTGAATGATCAGTGAACTCCTTCAGCAGCGCAGTCCCAGTCAAAGGAAAGCACATGCACAGCTTCCAAAAAATAGAAAAAAATAAAAAGGAAAAGGTTCATACCGTTTACATTTCTCGTAATACAGCCATACAGCTCGGTGTGTGAGGTTGACCCAATGTAGCACGAGGAATTGGGGGCATTGAGCAGCTGTTACACAAGCATGATTAACAGCGCCAACGCCTTCTTCCTGATTAGTTGTTTCTGATGGTGTATTTCTGCAAATGGTGATAGAAGCACTGGGAGAAGCTCCATCTTCTTCTGGGATTATGTGTCTCTTACTGTACTCCCGTGATGACAGTCTTGACAGTTTTAAGAAATTCACAAAATATAGCTTTTCAAAAGTTACCTACTGCAACTGTAAGTGCATTTTAAAGCCTGAAGATGTTGAGTAACAAATGCACCAGGCACACGGCAAGCGTTTTCTCCCGTTCCAGAACTCGAGGGAAGGTTTTGTCTGTGATGTGCCACTCTGGTAAATGTTGGCACTTTTCTATGGAAGGAGAAAACGCATCCATGCTGATCCATTTCAAAAACAGATGGGGAGGAAAAGAGAGCTGCGGCAGTTCTGCTGCACTGTAGCTACAGGGGAAGAAAGAGAAAAAAAAAAAGAGGAGTCATAAATTGTTCACATCATAACACAGTTCTTATGTTCGTCTTTGTGGACTTATTGGGGAGAGCGCAATGGCTGCTTTGTGCCAGGAACATTTGTTGTCCATTAATTATTCCAGGACACAGGAAGAAGAAACCGGCAGCTGGGATGAACATGCTGCGAGCCAGAGACGCGTCGTCACACCGAGCGGCGAAGTGATCAGATTTGTCTTTCGCGGCTTCGCCACGCTTACTTTCAATCAACACTTTACATCGTTTCTGGCGCTTAGATAGGTGAGAGACTTCCACAGCCGTTATGGTTGGGAATCACACAGTTGCACCACGGCCTTGACTTTCACTTACAGAAATCGGAAAAAGTAGGACAATCTTGTTTGCCTGTTCTGCAGGTTCCGTGTCACGTCGTACAATGAACATGGAGTTTGCTAGCAGCTCTGAGGCTCTAGACTCAGAAGGAAATTGCCATTGTAGTCAGGATAGGTTGTGTTTTTATGATTCTTTCTGTCTAAAACAATGTGAGGTATAAGCGTCTTTCTTTAAGTGATGTGCCAATAATGTTTTTGTGCTCCGTGAACCATCATCCTATGTGGGGCATTTCTCGTTACTCACCTGCAGTCCGCAGTAAAGGACAGACACACTGAGCCCGTTCCACTGAGGAACAGGGGAAAGTAAGACACTGCTGGGCCCTTTTAATGGCTGCGGCACCGAGCGCCACAAATAAACGGAAAGCTTTACCGCAATGCCGAACGCACACTCTTTGGGAAACCCGCCTCAGATTTATTGTTTTCAATAACGTAAAGACAAAGTTAATGTCTCTGCACTGCTGCGCAAAGAGCTCAGAAGACCTCCCCCCCTCTGCAGGTGAGTCCGTCATTACTGATGACATTATGGTTTCTAAAAGCTGAATCAAACAGCCGGACATAGCAGGTTCTGTTCCGAGAACGTGGCAGAACGACTTAAAAAGTGCGCATGAAATCTCGTCCTCGGTGAATAAGGAATGAGATGGGCCGGTTTATTTTAACCGGGAGAGCCCGATAAAGTTTTCTGCCCTGCTGCAGCTCTTGCAGCTTTTTTTGCTGCTGCACTTTTATGCCCGACGTGAAACGAATTCCTGCTGAGAATGATTTTCAGCCTGGACTTTTCAACACGTTCACGAAACCTTCCAAGCTATTTGAATTGAACAATTCAAACTAGTTTGTAACAAGTCTCATGTTTTTATGAAAATCTGACAGGTTGACGACTTGTTGACATGTTCAGGTATTAATTTACAGTTTTTTCACCTTCCACCTTAGGGACCATAAAGCTGTTGTGATGTGAAGGTGAAAGACTAATTTTCAGTTATGGCAAAAGCTCCATGAGCCTCATTCCTCCTGAATTAGTTTTTCACACTCTACATGTTTGGTTCAGAGCTGCAGGACTTTGGCTTGGCGATTTGCACATCTGGGAGGAGCTTTGCAGAAATAGGCGGAGCTTTGTGAGAACAAGCGTTTGGGCACATCCAAATGGTTGCTACGGGAGATTAAAGGATTTATCAGATATACTTTAAAGAATCAATATCAACACTCATCCCACGACACAATATGAAGCTCAAAAAAGTCAATTCTACATAATGAGCTATAATAAATTCAATTACCTTTTATTCTACCCAAGTTATCTTGTCTGATGTTAGGATGTGATTGTGACAAAAATGCAAAAACATGAAACATGTGAGGGGGTAAATACTTTTACAAGTGTTTGCTTATTTTTCCCATGAAAAAAAAGTGTGTCCTTTTCATAACTGTTGGGAAAAAAAAAAAAAAAAAGGCAGAGAAAATGACATATGATTTAAAATTATGCTTGAATGACATGTTCTCTTGTCTCTTCTTCAGATTACTCTCACATGTCACTCGCTTAGCATATCCAGTAGGTAATTAAGGACCGTGGAGACGGAGCGAGAGCTATTATGCAACGCAGACAGACAAATGCCAGGCTTAGGTCACAAATAAACTGGGAGGTGTCCATAGGAACAAGTCCAAAGCGAGAGGTTTTAATATTCATGACACGTTTTGCTTTTTCGCTGTGCGCAGAAAAAACACGAGCAAATGCAACGAGGATTAAAAAAAAAAAATCGAGCTTCACGGCTAATAATAGGACCGTCTGCTTTTTGTGTCTTATGTTTTTTTTCTTTTCCCTTTTGCAAAAATATATTTGATTTTGCACATTTGTTTCTTTAATCAGGTAGCTCAGCATGCTGAGATGAAAACGTGCTTCATTTAAATCAACCCGAAAAATACGGCAACTTACTCAAGATGTCAGTGAATTGTGACTGAAGGAGGTAACTAGTGTAATCTCTCAATAAAACATTTGTCCTAGTTTTCTAAGAGTGAACTTTGACATACAGTATACTGTATATAGAGAGAGATTTTTTTTTCTCACCTCCCACATCATCCTCATCGCGGCGAATGTCCGTGCAGACCCCACACATCCTGGACACAAGCTGTTCAAACTTTTAGCTTCAGATCGCCATTTGTGTGCAAAACCTCTTGATTATATAAATCTTATGATGTGCTGCGTTTCCCATTTTAAAGAGTCACATTTATATCCCAGATAAGCAGGAAGTTGTAAATTGCTTTCAAAAAGTGAATGGAAATTTTGACCGTCATAAAGAAAAAAGGGTATTCTTGAAAAAATATAAAATGCCTCAATGATATTGATTTTATAGGAAGTGTTAGGGGTGCCAAGAATCACTTCAATTTGTTAAATAATGATAAAAATAAAAAAATATGTATTTAGAAAATCTTAATGGGCAGTAATAGAAAACTTCAGATAAACAGACACTAAATCCCAGTTGTGGGTGTATAAATTTTTACGGCCAATCTGGACCACGTTCATGAGCCGATTAGGTAGCGATTACTCATAAATACTTCACAAACTCCGACTTTAATGGCACGCACTTTCTCAATTGGCAGCTCTCTGGATTTGCTAAGCCAGTGTCATAAAACAGCTCGAGACGCCAGAGTGCTCGTCGGAGTGCGGCACCACCAGAGGTGAATGAGAGAAGAAACGTTGAGAGAGGAAACACAATGCCAACAAACAAACTAAAGGCCTTTGCGTCCATTTAAGCTCCAGATACAAGTTACAGCTTCTTCATTTAGCTTGTTCAGACGTCGCTTGCTGCTCGCTAACGGCTCGTCAGGAGTTCTTCACACCTTTAAATTAGCTGCAGAGATCCAACCTGCAACCAATCAAGGGTGGTTTCCAATGTTCGACAAAGCAAACACGTGCAACAGTACGTGTTTTTTTTTGTTTTTGTTTTTTTTTTATGGCTTGATGCGCTAAAACAAACTCTGAAGGAGTAAAATATTTTGAAAGAGCAGATGTACTGAAGCTCACTGCAAACATACACTGCTCAAAAAAATAAAGGGAACACTCAAATAACACATTCTAGATCTGAATGAATGAAATATTCTCATTGAATACTTTGTCCTGTACAAAGTTGAATCATTGTTGCTTGTCAATCAGTGTTGCTTCCTAAGTGGACAGTTTGATTTCACAGAATTTTGATGTACTTGGAGTTTTATTGTGTTGTTTGAGTGTTCCCTTTATTTTTTTGAGCAGTATATTTGCACTCATTTAACTTTCTCACGTTCTATCAGATTACAGTCACAAATTTCAACATATTCTTTTGTGATTTTTATTTAGTAGAGCAGGTCAAAGTGGTGTGAGCGGTCATTTGATCAAACATGTGCGCCGAGTACAAATTCACCCCACACTTTTCACATTTGCAAAAATCTTCCTTGGACTTTATTACTACACATCACTGTGTTGTTGTGCCACATCAAGGCCTGTCACGATGAATCTTTGCTGCGCAATAAACGATAATATTGCCGTTTTGAGACCGTTTCCAAATAATGAATTGGGAATGGCATGGTGATGCACGCTCACCTTCTCAAGGACTAATAAAACTTTAATTTTTTACAGAACACTTGATACCAGAACTGGAAGACGTTTTACATATCCAAAATACAACAGAACCAAAAGCAATAAATGAAAAGAAACTAAAAGCACCACCCAACCGAAACCATAAACAAAAAGGATTATTAGTTCTCAGTAAGCAAAATTGCCCTTCAGAAAAGACAAGTCATCAGAATGGAAATTATCGAGCTCATTTTAATTTGTCATGCAATTAATTCATTCATCACGACAGTCTTGGTCACATCGCATCCGATTAAAGTTTGTAGGAACACAATATGTAACAATCATTTGGAGTCAGTCAGTGGAGCTGAAATCAAAGTGTATTTCACTCTATTTTAGTGGGGAAAGAGTTCAGATATTTCCCCACCTACTTAATCGGCAAAGTGCAGAACAGGAGCTCTGACGCACAGCCTTTCACCCAACACTGCACTCCGTCCGCAGTCGATTGCGACGGCCGTGACTGCACCGCCGCTCTGCAGCCAGGCCCAGTCTCACACAGTCACACTGTCTTCCAGTAAGCCGTGACCAGTGCCGTCCTTTGATTATTCCCATTTGTGAGAAGGCCATCTCACAGAGATGTGTGGAGCCGAGAAATCCCTTCACTTTCACTCCGCAAGATGAGAGGAGGGTTTTTTTTATTTCTCTCTCTCTGCTTCGCAACTTCCCACAAGTTGCTGTCCTTTGCCCCGAACTGCAGGTCAGTGTCACTTAGCAGCTCAATTACCTCCATATGAGGTGAAAAGAGGTGCGTCCTACATTATTGTTGTATATAGTTTAAATTCAACGGGGCAAAAAAACAAAAAAAACTATTTGTGGTAACGTTGACAATGTCCTACATGACAAACATCCTGAAAATGCCTGTCAAATTATGCAGCTGCTATATCCACATGACCACACAAGTGCAGAAAAATGGTGGATGAAAAAATGACTTTAATGAAAGATGAACAAAGGGAACTTAAAATAAATTTTAATGGACACGGCTAATAGAGACCAAAGTAAACCGAAGAGCTTAAAGAGAAAATATTTTCCAGGAATATAATGCCATTTCATAGAACAATCACATACTATCTTACCTTCAGTTGCTATAAACAATTTCATATAAACATATTTATATGTTTATATAAAAAAAACATTAAAACATGACTTAAGAAAAATTTGACTTTCTCACCTTGAAATTGGGTTCCTGTCTCTTTAAAAACTTTTGCTCTGCTTAAAACTCCGCCTACAGAAAGTCATCATATCGCTCCTCTATTAGCCTTTTAACAACAGTTTTACATAATGAGCTCAGCAGATGTGCAGTTCCACCAGGTGTTTGCCAATTGCTGTTGGCTAGTCTGAAGGAGCTGAGTGGGGTGAGGAGGAAGCTCAGAAGTTTGGAAACTAACACAACAACTGAAAGATCTAAGCAAATAAATGCTAAAGAAAAGGGCCAAGCAGAAACAAAAGACAAAACGTTCTAACACCGCATGACGTCGCTCGGCGCCATCTTGTACGGCCGCATCCCAAAACAAGCTTTTTCCGGCGTTTTCATCGCGTTACCGCTGTATCCTCCTCTTCCATAACGTTGGAAAGCAGTTTGAAACAAAGTGAGCTATATCGCAAAAAAAGCTTCTCCCAGAAGCCAACAAAAATGCTACATGGAAAAAAATAGCTAAAACTGGACATGTCGACCGTTTGAAATAACGGAGCAGAGACCCTGATCATTTACCTCATCTGACTTACAAAGGTTAAGTGCTGAGCTCCTTAATTTTACATACATTCTTAATGTACATTATTTTCTAATCGATCAGAATGTTGCTTGGTACGAGTACTGAGAAGTGTGAACGCGTTATTGTTAAAGCCCCTGACTGATTTGCGAAGCTCCAAGTTTGAATTAAATTACCGCAGTTCCACCTCATTTTCACTTCCTTTGAGCTCCTCGAATAACAAGATAGAAAGACTGAGAATTAATTTGTAATTTACACATGTACAATGAAAGCAAATCCAGTTGGAAAAAGTGCAAATAAAGTATGAACTACGTACAACATAAACCTAAATATACGATCCCACTGCACGACAAAACACTGACATGGCACGCAGCTCAGATTCTGTAAAAAACTTCTTTGTGTCTGATGGACACAAAGGTCAACTTGTCGGTGACCCTCACTCCAAAGACTCACTCCACTTGAAGGCAGGCTAATTTCAAACCAGCAACGCCATAAAACATGCAAAAGGTTCCCGGTAGAAACCGAACTCTTGGGCACAGAGTGAGAGCATGAATATGCTCACATCCTGATTTAACACATTTCAGCAGTCTGGTCAGCAAACTCTTGATCACAGCTGAAACGGCACACCGACGACCGACGGCACACACCCAATTCCGACACACACATGCTGCGGATTCCCGTTCCACTCTTAGCAACTGAGAAAATGTCTGATCTACAGAACAAAATTCAGATGCACTCTGCCGGGAGCGGCAACGTAAAAAACACGTCGCTTTAGAAAGTACTCAGAATATTAGAGAGACACAGCCGGAGAGGGTCAAGATGATCTGAGTGGGCTCCTGTTTGTCTCAGATGTAGCCCACCTCCTATCATTATTTAAATGGTCCATTTAGAAGCGCGCAGCGTTTTCTCTCTGCTGCTGAATGTTTCTTTTTTTGAGTGGCATTAGCGATGGGGTTGTTTTTTTTCTTTCTCCATTGCTCGTATATCTCTGAAAGTGTAAGGTTTCTGTGAAATCTCAGTACATTACATATATGGAGGGAGAAAATCTCTTTTTTTTTTTTTTTTTTCTCTCTCGTCGTCTGCCGCAGCTGCTCCTTGCTTTTGCGCCTCCAGAATAATAAACACTTGAACTTTAACTATTTAATATCCTGTGCTGGGTTTCAGCCAACAGCTGGTGTGCGCCGCTCGTTTCTCTTCGCTTTATGACTTGTAAAATGTGACTTTTTTTTGTTGTTCTCCTGTTGTTTCTGATACGTTCTGCAGGTTTTCACTTCATGCATTTTTGCAAAATGCAATTAAGCATTTAGAGTTTGTTCTTAAAGATCATGAAAAAGCTTGTTACACACTGAAAATGATAAAGGGCCAACTAACGATTTTAAATAAAGGTAAAATAACATTGCATGATATTTAAATCTGATCTTAAATTATTTGCTCCACATTTTCATGGTTCTGATATTCAGATTTGCAGATTTTTTCCAGATAATGTTTATAAAGACATTATATCCCTGATCAAAACAAAATGGCTCCGCCTCCTTCCGAAAGCTGGCCAATAGTCTTATAGAAAATAAGAATAAATAATTATCGTAATAGCATGACATATAAAATGTGAATCTGTTAGTCCTTAACTAAAGTTTGTAAGATAAAAAATTTTGACTTTTAGCAATTTGATTATTGCAAATCAAACTGCAATAATCAAAATACACCTGAGATTTAAAGACTAGAGATTTAGTACCGGCAAAATATCTACCATTGTAGATATTAAAACTTATTCCAGAATATTTCAGATTGTAATTATTTTATACATTAAAATGATCATCTGGACATTCATTTGAATGGGATCAAATGAAATTTTTTTCTTCTTGTTCTTCTTCTTTGGTGCTTTGGCTGACTCCTCCAAATAAGAAGGATTCAGAGTTGGCCATGTTTTCTGTAGCGACAAGGAAAATCACCGCGCTTTTAATAAACTCATCAAGCAGTCAGGTACGTCCGCGGGGTTACACAAACACAACCACCGAATTCAAACTGCCAAGTCAGGCACAACAAATCCCTTTTAGTTCTTATCATGTTCATTTCTGACAGTGTTATTAAGGAAGTCCATGCTTGACTGGAATCGGTGGAGGTAGTTGCTACGGATGAGTAAGCTTTCCATATTGAAAACTCGCTCTGTCTTATTTAAGTTGTGCGTGGACTTCCCCCCCCCCCAGTCCTACATTTATATTTCAGCGTATAAATGCAAACTAGCAGCATTCTAGCTAATTAGCTACAAACGTCCTGTCAATGTTCCTGAAAGCTCGTGCTTTTTAATCAGAAAACAAAGGTTGCTGTCTGATAAAAAATAAAAAGTAAAGCCTTTTCTATACGCCTCTCTTTATGAGCATATTATTATGCTTCATGGCTTCTTATAGCCGCAGATTCATTTGCAAGGCAGCTGAAGTGAACAGCAAGCATGCACAAAGGCTGTTCCTAGTGCCACAGTGCAACTTCTACATAATTTAGATGTCTGATCTCTGCTTCTTACTAATTAGACTCCTCCGTTCGCCGACAGCCGCTAAAAGGATAGCAACGAATGCCAAAAACATATTTGCTTCGTCTGAAAGGTAACCGCTCCTTCAACCACCAGCTGAAGGCGGAGTGGTGCGGGGTGCATTCCTGCTCTGTCTAAGAGCAGAAGCCTAATTAGTCATTGTTTAGTAGGTACACAAGCTAATGCATCACTCATGCAGTGGATTTTTATTTTTATTTTTGCTTTTTCCTAGTCGTACCTTTTCGTTAACGATGCATGTTAGTTAGTTTGTTTGTTTGGGGGGTTTTGTGGTAACTGTGAAGCCTCGTCATGATTAAGCACTGTCCTCAGAACAAACGATGCTCCCCTGTGATTACATCTGTGTATCCGTTCCAGTCTGTGTGTGCAAAACGCATTATCACGGACATTAGAACTCTGTTTTGTTGCCGATTGACGGCGGCTTCGACGATTGGTTTAGCTGCACAGCTTCGCAAATGATGGGTCTTGCACTTCCTTCCGTTTTGTTCGCTTCGTCTTTAGGTGTGTCCGTGTCTGGAAACGCATTGAAGATTGTGATTGTATCGTGTGTTGCACGCACCAGGACTGGTGTCAGTGTCACAGCTGCTGATTTTCCTGCAAAAAGTGAAAAAACAGGTAGGAGTGATGAGGCAGAAACAAATCTGTGTGTAACAGTTACGGGCTAAGCAGCTAACTGCGGCTACAAAAGCAGAGTCAGAAAAGTGGCCCTTTAAGGAGTCTGAGGGTGTGAATGGAAAAAAAACAAACAAACAGTCCTTTTGGCTTTTGTGTATATATATTAAGTGATTTGTATAAAAAACAGACAATTGCACAGTGCAGGGAGACAAGATAATTAACTCAAAATAAATTAGTGTCCAAGATCATGAAGTCCATAGTTCTTTGTTCCTAGCTCACCATCTTCAGATCCGGGTGAGGATCTGATCCATCAGGAAAATAAAAACCCGACCTAAAAGGTCAGAAAACCCATTAAGTACTTCTATCAAACAATTGTTTACAAACATAGTACAGAAAAATTGATTAAATTCAAGCATGTTGAATGCAATTGCATAATTTCTAATCATACATAAACATTTTAATCAGGTTAACTTAACCATAATTCAAATAAAGTAAAACAGAAAATATCCAGAAATCAAAATAAATCAAATACTCGAGCAGAGTGAGAAAAAGGGGGGAAAAATATATATTGCGCAATATCAACCTTAAGTGTAGCTACATTCTTTCATTTTAACTTCACTGCCTTAAAATCTGTGTCGAGACACACACAAAATTCAGACAGGAGTTTCCTTCTCAGAGAGCGGGCCGTACTGGGCCGCAATCAGCTGGGTCAGAATCCAATGCGACGGTCCACGTAAGCCGTGCCAACAATTCTAAAAACAACGCTCCAATGAGCAATCCAACAAGTTTCAATTATAAAAGCAATTAATACTATTAAATAAACTCACCACGCAATCAAATCAGGGTATTCAAATGTTTGGGCGCAACAGCAGGAAGCCACAATCACCGTGAAACAGCTGAGCATGTTTAACCTGCGCGCTGGAGGCGGGCTTTAAATAAGCTGGAGAGTTTGGGACACCACAGGAAGTGGGCCCGCAAAAATAAAAGTCTTTAATTGCGGGTTACATGTGCTTCACTAATCCTCCTGGAATCTGTTCTGGTTAAACATTTCCTAGCAGCACCAGATCTGATCTTTCTTCAAAATAATTGTCCGTTTTGCTTTCTTTGTCATTCTAGACAAGATATTTATTTCTCTAATAAGCAGTTTTAGATCCTTTAATATAAAGGTACAGATTATGTCACACTAACCCTCCTTTGTTGCCCCATATGCTACTGCATAACCAATATATAATGTATTTGTATATTTGTAAGTAACCATGTGTCATTCTACTTCCACATAAAATAAACGTAAACTACTCCGTTGTCGTTCAGCACATAAAAGTCCAAAAACTTAGAGTGAAATTTGTGGTTGAAACAAAATGAAAAATGGAGGATTCCAAAGGCGATAACACGTTTCTTCACAGCACACAAGCAGCTTGAGCTGAGAACAGTGACGCAGCAGAGGCCTGGAGAGTGGATTTAAAACAGGCTCCCCACCTGGAAACACTGTGACTTACTTTAACAGGAACACGCTTCAATCGCGACGATGTCACCGGCTGTGTGCCTCCTGGAGGGATTTGTGAGTCTTTTAAGAATTGATACAAGTCAAATTACGATTCCTGCCTGCTTCTGACAAAAGCAGAGCTTCATTTGACTGAAAGGGCTGAAATGTTCCGATTCATGTGCGAAGTTGTTATTCAGCTGGATTCATTTTCAAATAGAACAAAAAAAAAAAAAAAGATCTATTTCTTTCTCCCTTCTGCCTTTTTTTTTTTTTTTTTTTTTTGCTCTTCAAAGAAATGTATTCCTCCTGTCTGGCTGGATAAGAAGAAACGCATCTGGCTGTACGCACGCTGGAGGAATTTCTTAGTCGGTTTGATACGCCCTCCGTAGAATTAATGGCCCAGATACACACACACACACACACACACACACACACACACACACACACACGCACACACACACACACACACACACGCAAACACACACACACACACACTACATCTCACGGTAACCGAGTTTGCAATCTGGGTCTGCTTACAACTCCCCAAATGCAGACAGGCTGCGTCACGAGTAAGTCTGTCCGGCAACGAGCCCCTTTAAGGCATTTCAGAAGATTATGACTGGCAGATTTGGGGACGTAATTGTCCTCAGGTGTTATGAACATGTAAAGCTCATTCTCCACCCCTGGTGCCACTCAACGGTCGAGATTATAGCTGGGAGGGAAATCCTGTCCCTTAATGGAGAGATGGGGTGAAAGGACGTGCACGCAGACACAAACGCGCTGAGGACGTGTGGCCAATCAGCTTTCGGCGTTTCCTGCGAGCCTCCTGTTCCTCTGGGCCTTTTGGATGCGGGAGAAGAAAAGCCTTTTCCGTTTTTCCCCTTCAGGTCCTGTAACACCTGTGTGATGAGCGCCAGCAAGCGAGCTCAATACCACCAAGTGAACGGCCCACACACACACACACACACACACACACACACACACACACACACACACACACACACAGAGCAGTGGCTGAGGGAACACTGAAGCTCTTTAGAGCCCTCTGGTGTGCTGTTGTCATACAGCGTTTACCAAAAACTGCATATTAGACAAAAAGCTAAAAAAAAAAAAAAAAATAGTAATAATAATAATAGTACCATATAGCAAGTGTCTTCTCAGTTTTCTGCTAACTGCAAAGCCGATTCGGGTTAACAAATATGCAATTTGGCAGGAATGTGTAATTTACTGGCATTAAATGCAGTTTTTTTTTTAATTCAAATCGATGTGATAAATGTATTTCTGTGATAAAGTTAGTAACCAGAGGTTTGTTTTTCACAAAAAAATTATAAAAAATAAATAAATAAATACAGGTGGATAATTAAGTGCAAACTTCCCCAACACTATTTTAAAGGGAAAAAAAGTGTTTCTTTTTTTTTTTTTTTTTTTCACAACCGCAACTGCTGTGTTTCCAAACGCTCCCCTTAAAATGTGTGCAAACTTTGTTATTAAAGTTTCCAAATGCAATAAAAATGACACGTATCTTAAGTTTGCTCACGCATTAAGTCATTAAAAACATGCCAGCTACATGAGTCATATTTCAGCCATGACATTAGCTGCTCTTCATCAGCTGCTCATCGTCCAAACAAAGAATAAAAACAGGCCACAACGTCATCAGCCTACGACTTCCTGCAGCCTTCTTCGTCTTTTTTCGCTCGTAGTAACGTCCGTCGGTCGAACGCCTCCACGACGTCATCCCTGACCCGCCTGGGTCAGAAAGCAAAGTGTGGAGTTCTGCAAAAGCACCGGAGAGAAGCCGTGAGCTGTCAAGACGTTCAAATTGCTTGTTTGGAAGGTTCAGCGTTGCGGGCCACTCGGGTATGCATGACGGGTCAAATGTCGTCCAGAACTGCGAATCTCATTTTATAGCTGATCTTCTGGAGGGACTTCGCTCAGGATGGAAAGGCCACAGATCCTGACTCTGCATTTCAAATGCAGACTTTAATGGTGCTTCGCTGCTGCTGTTTAAATTAAAGCTGCGTCTGTGTTGGGCGAGTGCCTGTCATGGATGATTTGCGTCAGACATGCCAAATCGGACATCTCAAGGAGAAAACTGCATCGTGGTTGTTTGGGAGTTGATGGAGGGCAGATTCTGTCAGCTGTTACTTAACAAGTTACACTGCAAAAAAAAAAAAAAAAAAACACAAACTATTACAGCTTGTTTTAAGTTAATAATTCCTTATTATTGATTAAATGGTCCGAGTTGCAAGTGGAATAATCTGCCAGTTGATTTGCAGATCAGGACATGATTTCGGCATTAATTAGTATTTTTATTTTCATCAAAATAAAGAATTAATGACCTTACATTGAGGTAAGGTCCTGTTTTTTGCTGAAAAGTTACTTTTTAAGTTTTATTTAAAGTAGATATTTGCACTAGAAACTAGACCAATACCACTTAATAAGATTTTGTCACATGTGGGGTACCCCAAGGTTCCCTCCGGGGCCCTTCCTATTCAATAACTACATGCTGTAATAGCAAGAAGAAGAAATTAGACTGGTTACCTTAACTACCGACAGCTCTACATTACAATGTTACTAATTGACTCTGAACCCGTCCAAGCACTAAACAAATTGCTTAGAACAAATCAATGTGTGGATGTGCCGTAACTCTCCCCTGCTAAACAAAAACAAAATTGAAGTTGTGATCTGTGGACCTAAGGAGGAATGATCTAGAGTCAGCAAGCAGCTCCAGTTATTACAGCTTAAAAACTCGTGAGCAGAAGGCCCCAAACCTGGGCTTGAACCATCAGAGCCACATAAAGACAGTTGCAAAGTCAGTCTTGTGTCACTTTATAAAGGATTATGAGGATTAGAGGACAAACGTCCCAACAGGATCTAGAGGAACTCATCCGTGTGTTTATCTCTAGTCGTATTGATTACTGCAACAGCGTCTTCACAAGTCTGCCTAAAAAACAAACAAAAAAAAATCAATGCCAGTTTTTGCTTCCTTCGACTTCCAGTTAATATGCTTGAATAGAGCATATTAACTGTCTTAACATTCAAAATGAGCAGAAATAAATGCTTGAAATACTTCTGCATGTACGAAATCTGTAATAATTTAAAAAATCAAATTCTGGAAAAATAATTCACTTTTCAAGGACGCTCAGTTTTAGTGGCATGCTGTCCTATGCTGATCTAGTTCATAGAATAACTCACCTGATTTTGGCAGGGAGGTATTTCTCATTTGTGTTCTGTTGCCACGGTAATATTTTTCTAGGGTTTTTGTGTTTTATTTTGTTCGCTAGTCATTACTGTTTGTTTTTTTTTTAATAAAAATAAAAAATACCTGGACCGATTTCTCTTGGAAGAGCTCTCTCATATTCTCACAACAAAGTGGTATTTTTTAACAAAAAAAAAACAAAAAAAACATTATATTAACTATCTACTTCAGATTCAAAGCTCACATTTGAAATTATGAAGACCAACAGAAGTGGCCGAATTTTTTTTATTTTTATTTTTTAATTTAGATATTTTTGTCGACGATGAGAGCAAGAATGAAGTTTGGGGAAAATATAGTTTTGTCCAAATTCCAGTTAAATACCTCACTGCGCAGCAGTTCAGTGTTAGTCAGGAGTCTGGGTTCATATTCACCTGTAATTGTAATCCTGTCATCTGCAGCAGGACACTGATGACGGAGCACAGGGCTGCTTCATTATAGCACACAAACCTCCCGAGATTAAGGCTGGGTGGCATACTGACCTAAAACTCAAACGTAACGATTGCTTTCATGGCGTAGCATCGCAAAACACAAAACAACAAAACAACAAAACACACTGCTGCTGAAAGCTTTTTCACATTTCGTCACACAAATAAAACTCTGAGTCGCGCATTTGTATTCTACTCACCGTTTTAGGGCTTGTAGAGGCAGCTTTTGAAAGAACAGGTGCGGCCAGTCTTTGGGGTACATTTCTACCAGCTTTTCCACAATGACAGACTGAAAATTTGTGCCGTTTCTTTTCAGAATCTCAAACTGGAGAGGTGAGATTCTTGGTGTTTACGGTGCAGCTTTGCAGCAATATTCCCTAACAATTACCTGAGGTCTTCACGGAACAGCTGGATTTACATGCAGTCTAATTACATCAATCACTGATAAGGTGCAGTTTGTTTGTTTTTCTTCTTTACTTTCGGTGCCTAAGGTCAGAAATGAGCTTGGAAAGAGATATTTTCCGTTTCCTGCTTCATCTTCTAGGAACCAGTTAGAAAAAAAATTTGAAAAGCTTGAAGTTAAAGATATTTTCAGTAAATGCATTAAGGCTGCTCTCACTAATTTTGAGAAGGATTCATCTGTCTGTAAACGCTTTAATTAATCTTTTCACTAATTTATTCTTGCGATAAGAGCAGGGCATTCTGGGTAAGTACTACGAAACTAACACCCAAGACTAACGCTAGTGGGAAAATGGCTCGTGGTCTTTTGCCGGAGACAAATGAGGAATCCTACAGCTGCTAAAATCTGATGCTATTCCATTTTGTTTCCAAAAAGGAGGAAGTTGCGCTCATATCTTCTTCGGAGGTTTTGTGTTGTTTCCTTCAGTGGTTCTCGATGCAGGGTTTTCAAACGGTCCGGTTGGTTTGACAGTGCGGTGTGAAAGCGAACCGCACCAGCTGAAAACGGAACAAACGCTGCGGTTTTGGTCCCTGTTGGACTGTCAAATGAGAAAACGCTCTTAATCTCAATGGGATTTACCAGGTGAAATGAAGGTCAATATTAATAATAAAATAATCTATTACTTTATGTTGATCCAAATTTAGGAACAAAAGTGCAATCTGTGGTTTGTGACATGACAAAATGTGAAGGAAAAAAAAAAAAAAGTTCACGAAGTACAAAGACTTCTGCACTGCGGCGTGAAACCTGCAGCACCTCAGTGACGATCCTTGTAAGGATGCGTTTCAGCTGCTCAGTGTGTGATCGATGAGCAGTTCCATTATAATCATCTTGATTCATACCCTCATCATCAGTTAATTAAGATGATTTAGTCACACTTGAAGACACAGATGAGATGCAGTCCTCTAAGCAGCATGAGTCTGAAACTTGTTTGTTTAATTTCAGCTTAGCATCGCTCTGAATGTGCAAGATCAGTGAGATTACACGTTGCCTCGTCAATGTGGTTTAGTACAATTGCTATGAGATTCAGCAGGAATAAAATAAATAAATACAGTGTCGGGTGAGTTGATACAGCTAAATACTTTCAAATATTTGGTTGAGTCCGGTTTCTGTTCTTCTTCATTCCCACCACGTGTCCATCCGCCGTACTCGCACTTTCTGCTTGTAGTGGTATTCCTTCAAGTGTTTTTTCAGCGCGTTCGGAATGGGGAGGACGTTGATGCCGTCGTACGTGGTGCAGCTGCTTATCACCGCCCTGCAGATGTGCTGCAGGCTGAACGGGTGTGTGCGGTGGATGGGGTTGGAGAGGAGGGGCTCAAAGAACATGCAGGAGTTGGGGTCCTTGTAGTGCTCCAGCAGGCCCGTGACCGTGGGCGCGTGGAAGACGCTGGGGTCGTGGTGAAGCTGAAGTTGTGGTTCCATTGCTCGATGCGCGCGTGCAGCGAGCGGCCGTAGCGCCGGAAGCTGACAGAGAACAGGTAGTCTTCCTGGGCGGAGTCGCGCAGCAGGAAGGTGCCTTCGGGTTTCCCTTCCAGCAGCGTCTCTGCCTCGTAGCGGTCCATGACTCCCCAGTAGCACGGGAGGTTGGTGATCTGCAGAAGGTCCGGCACTAAACAGTGAATGTAGTCGATCTGGGTGTGGAAGCGGTAGCCTTCGTGGGGCGTCTGGTGCTCGGTTAGAGAGAGCGCGGCGGCTCTCGTGCTCGAATTGCTCACCGCCGCCGCTGCCTCCGCGACAACCGGCGGATCGCAGGCGGCATCCGAGGCGTGGAGGGAGGCGGACGCTGAGGCTGCCACTTCGTCGAGCGTGTCCAAGCAGCTCTGCAGCAGGAGCTGGTGTTGCTGCTGCCTTTGGAGAAGCAGCTGTTGCTGCTGGTGAGCGGAGGCGCCCTCGGTGCCGGCCAGCTCGTTCATGCCGTGAGCCAGCTTGGGGCCGTGTTTGTACAGCGGGTTGATCTGAGCCGTCACCTCGAAAGTGTGGATCTCGGCGTTGGGCGGCGGCTCCACGCCTTGCTCGATGCTGATGCGCCTGCGCTCTCGCAGCTTGTCGTCCACATCCTCCACGGCGGTCGTCGCCGAAGTCGGGGCGCTGCACACCACCACTGCGGGATCCAACAGGGGAGGCTGGGTGAGGGGGGCTGTGTGCTGCTTAATGAGATACCACTTCTGAGCCAGCTCTGACCCTCTGGGGAACGGGCAGTCGTCCAACATCAGTTCGCTGAGATGGATCTTCCGCCTGGAGGAGGCGCAGGCAGCTGATGATGAGAAGGCCTGCGGGGGTGGAGGTGGTGCCGCTGCAGCACTGTGGGTCTTTATCGGGAAACACTGGCCCATTGCGTCTTGGATTTTTTGCCTGAGAGTGCGGCTGCTGCTTGAGCCTCGGCCCTCTGCCTCGCCCAGGGGAGGTAATTCTGCGGCAGAGCAAACGGTGCCCTGACCTTGCCCCGGAGTGGACCCCGCCACGTCCAAGTCCTGCCATTTCCAGGTCTCCTTCAGCGGGGAGGTGGAGGAGGAGGTTTGGCTCCTGGCCTCCAGATCGTTCAACAGTTCGCCATACTCAAACCCGTCGCTGACGGGTCGCTCGGCGGCCGCGTCGTGCGTGGACAGGCCTTTTTTCTTCCCCTTCCCGCCTTTCCGACCACCCCCAGAGTCTCTTCTCTCCTCCGACCGGCTCTGTCTCACTTTTGGGCGGGCTCCCCTCTCTCGCTCCTTCCCTCTGTTTCCCGACTCATTTGGTAATGACATGATGGATTATGTGGAGAAGAAGTCACAGTTGTACCACTCTAGAAAGTCGCCATAGGATGAGCCGGATATGCAGTTATCTTTAGGCACGTTTTTCATCCACATCACTAGTTTCAGATGTCTATCAATGTCCAAGTACAGTAGCCAGCAAGGTGTTGAACGACCTGCAAAAACAAAAATGAAAGTATAATTTACAACTCACGAGAAAAACATTCATGCCACACAGGCACAAACAAATTTGACCCATGGTGACGGTACGTAAAAAGTCTTAAAATATTGAAGTCCAACAATTTATTGGGAAAAATATATATTTATGACCACCAAAAAGGCTGCAGTCTCTAGTCCTAGCTCCTCCTATCTATTCTCTTCAGCTAACCCCTGTCACAAATTGATGTCCAAAGACTGAGATCGAAGAAAGTTGATTTCATGCCTGGTAAATCATTTCTACGTTGATGCATTGGATGTTGATGTGCAAAGACCCAATGACGGCCTGTTTTCCAATTTTCTTCCAGATTTTTATTTGAAATATTCTGACATTTTATTCTGGCCACATGGCCTTCGAAACATGGTTGTTAATTTTGTTTATCTAATTCACTGCCTTGGTTCCTGGTGTGTATCATTAAAAGGCTTGTTATATGCACTGATCAATCAATCAGTCAATCAATCAAATTTTATTTCAGCAGCAAGGCATTTCAAAGTGCTTTACAAAATAACACAAAACACTGATGCAATCTCAACAACCTAAGTTGTCGCTGTACTTTGGTTAAAACAGTTTTTTGAATGAAAACTGTTTTTACTCAAGATTTTCAGACAAATACCAGAAAAAAAAATATCAACAGGGAATTGTAGGAGCTGGAACCAGAAAAAAACTCAGTTATTGAGTTGCAACATTATCCATCTAATCCAGATTACGATGCACAGCGTGAATAATGCAAAAATATTCGATTTAGAATATTTTGGGCGATGCACATACTATTAATTATATAATTTTGGTTGAATCAAAAAT
Source organism: Poeciliopsis turneri (assembly GCA_922788865.1). Lineage (NCBI taxonomy): Eukaryota > Metazoa > Chordata > Actinopteri > Cyprinodontiformes > Poeciliidae > Poeciliopsis > Poeciliopsis turneri. The sequence continues at coordinate 1,355,572 of CAKLNU010001078.1, forward strand.
GATAGAAATACGCATATTTATTCAATTTAAGGTGAGTCCATTTGTCCGCCTATATTTAACACGGGCTCAACAGTTTTAGACCTAAACTGCTAAGATTTAACCCCGAGTTTTCTACTTTCATTCAAAAAAAATTAGAAGTTCCTCAAACGAGTCAACCTTATTATAACAACTTCATATTCTGGAGAAAGGCTGCGTGTTATAAAAGCATCCCGATGAAGACGCTGTTCATTTTATTTTCGGTTTAAAGCCAAACACTGTAATGTTAACTTACTTTCTCGTACTTAAAACACCAGATTCTGTCTCCTTAAATCAGACCTAGTTACTGGGATTTCGAGAAAGACTCGGACGTGTATCAACTTTATACACATTACTAATATTAACTCTCGCTTTATGTTGGGGGATCTTTAGTTTTGTTTCTCGTAGATTTACTTATGACGCATGCTTTAGAAATACGGGGAAAAATATTAGCAGCAACTGCTAAGTTAGCAGCTAAGCTAAGTCAGCTGTTTTCATTGGGTACAAGCTAAGTTAGCTTAGCCACTAGCTTTCTGCTAACTTGGCTACTCCTAAGTTCCAGAAAGGAACGACTTACTTTTAATGGTGAAACAACTCGTAAAACTCAACTTTAGTTGCCAATACACAAAACTGAAACCTACCACGAGGAATTGCAATGCAGTTTCCATGTCAACTACGTGGCTTTTCCCCTGATAAAGTAAGGACGTTAACAAGGAAGCTAGCTGTTAGCTTGACGAACAGCAAACGGGGGAGGGGGAACTACCTATGACTCGGAAGTGAAAGCCACACGGAACTGTGGCATATTTCTAAAATAAAAGCAAACAGGACGTTTTTATATGAATGCAATTCTCAAACGTACAAAAGTCAATCCAAGAGTGAACACAAAAAATATACAAACAAACAAACAAAAACAAAAAAAAAAAAACACAGCTTCAGTTTGCAAAAGAACTGAACCTCTTTATTTGGACTGTCATGATCCGACGGATGTTGTACTTCAGACCATTCACACACAACAGTGACAGTAAAAAAGTAGAATAAAGCATGTGATGCAAAAGGTTCACAAAGTATTAGAAAATGTCAGGGGAAAAGTTATTTATAATTAAATATAAATTGTACACGATAAACACGCGCAGTGTGACCTACAGCTGGCTGCAGAATTGAACTATCAGAAACCCTGGGCAACACTTGGTACATGTCTCCATATGACAAGCTCTGCATCTCTTCTACTGGATTCCTAATACCAGGCTGAACTCAGGAAATGCATTTCTCGCCCCCACCCCCAACTCATTTCTTGGATCGCTGGAATGTAAACATGGAGTAAACGTATTCCTTGGCCCGTTGATAGTGTTTCAGTTTACTCATCGCATCATCATCTTTATTTTTGGCTCAGATAAGCATTGTCATCCCCTGCTGCATCAGCTTCATAAACACACACTCGCAGAAATCCGTATTGTACCTCTGTGTCCATTAAATGTAATAAATAGGCCGTTGAAAGCAACAGAGGCTATGAAAAGGATAATCTGAGCCATTTGTAACAACACAGCTGATGAACGTGGTGGACTGTTAAAAGAAAAAGTCGATTGCGTGTCATAAAGGTCGCATTTACCCCACAAACTGGAGTTCAGACTGTGGGGTGCAATGCTTTTTTCTTCTTTTTTTTTTTTTTTTTTAACTAAGTCAGATCAATCCGAGAGCCTGCTCTGAAGAAATCCATGACTAGAATGCGGCCACTTCTAAAATAAATGGTTCGAGTGTTTCCATTTTTAGGCACCAGATGAACAGTTTTATCAGGACATGGACAGCTAACAGTTTGAAATCACACGGCCAGAGAAAGCTGTTCTTTCTCCTCACCGCGTCGTCCAGACTTTGTATAAACAAGGGGGGGGGGGGAACTGAGTGCTATTTGGAAGTCCACAGATTTGCAGACAGAGGACTGTTTTTTTTTTGTTTTGTTTTTTTTCAGACTCCACCCAGCCATCTCGAAAGCGAGAAGGCTTCAGTTCTTTTATGCGTTACATAGCGAGACAATAGATTACTCATGACATCAAATATTATGAATCGGGGGATCATCCCAGAAAGATGTAAACAGTGACATTTAGGCGATATGAACACAACATCTGTTGCAAGATGTCTCTAGCTGTTGGCGACACCTGGCGCCGTCAGCCATCATGTCCTCTTATCTACAACAGTGCTGCATTAGTGTGGCAAAACATGCGATTATAGAAAAGAAGCACAAGTCATCAATACCAAGGGAAGAGTAAAAAATACAATTGGAAAAAAAAGATATCTGTAAATAACCATCTTTACTAGACAGACCTCCTATGGCTCTGTTGAAATAATATAAGAATGTTTTTTCTCTCTCTCTCTTTTCCCTGCCTTATGAAGCAACCAAAAAGTGATCCAAAAAGTCCATTATCACACAAACATGCACCTCCGGCTCTGTCACATTCAAAGACAGAGGCTGGGGGGTAAAAAAAACAAGAAAAAAAAAAAAAAAAGAAGTTTTTGATTCAACACTGATAACAGATGATAACGTAGGGGGCTCTGAGACTTGAAACACAGACAAACGGGAGAAAACAAAACATGGACATCGTCAAGCACCTCAAATAAAAACAAACAAAAAAAAAAAAGAATGATTCATCAAATCGTCACGTTGGCCGTTTTTAAAGGACGAGGGCGCTGCGAGCGTTTCTGAAACGTTTTCCGAAAGCCAATTGCAAAGTTCCCCCACAAGAGAACCGAGATCTTTTGCATTTAGCGTTCGCCGGATTGTAAATTGAAAACGCTCTGGCCTCTTCTATCTTATCAGTTCGGTATCTAACAAGCTCCTGCACGGTATAAACTTAGCCAGCTCTTTCTAAGCCGCCCCTTCACCCCTTTTCTGGGTTTCCCTGGCACAAAATGAGATTCATCATCATTTATGACAAAGAAAGTTAAAATAAAAGACAAGTTGCAGCTGGCAATAATTTTTCACACTGCTATTTTTTTTTTTTTTTCGTTTAATTGTTTCTGCTGCAACTCACTACAAATATCTTTCACAAATTGACAAACGCACAACCCTGGTCTTTGGCTTTGTAGAAGCTTAGAGGAGGACAGTTGCTTTTTTTTTTTCTTTCTTTTTTTTTACTTTATATGTTAAAGCGAAACAAAAAGAGATGTCCTAAAGTTGAAATACGAACTATTTGTCACTCCTGTTTGGTCCTCTGGTTTCCGTTTGTGCAACGAAATCTCCAACGAGGACATAAAAAAAAAAAAAAAAAAGGAAACAGCCTAATTTTAAAGCCCTGACTAGAGCTGCCTATAGGATTAGAAGGTTAACACCAATCTCCAGGTGAAACCTCAGAGAGTGTACCATGATGACCAATTACAGTTAGTGCCCAATATCAAAGATAAGTTAATAAAAGTGCCTCACTTGTGGCTGGAAATTTATTATTATTATTATTATTATTTTTGTCGAATCTAGAACACGGGTGAAGGGGCTGTCAGTGTGTTGTGGATAGAAAACCTTGTTCCAAGGCAGTAAGAGAAGAAGAGCAAATTCAGGGCAGAACCCCTAAAGACAGCACCAATCCACTGCTCGTTTTTTTTCTCCGCATCGTGGTAAACTGAACCGCTGCACGACCATGTCACAGTCCTGCTGCAGGTGACATGGCACAGCCGACACAGTTCACCGTTTCTCTGTTCCACAATATAATAATCATCTGTATTCCATTTTTAATAAACTTAGTTGTATATAATAAAGTACAAAAATATTAAAGAACATATACACAGTTTTTTTGTCATATTGTAGTGACTGCGTTGCCTGGGTTTGTATTTTTTTTTCTTTTTCCTTTTCTCTTTTGAAGCATCACGTCCGTCTTTGTGCTGAACCGAGCAGGCCTCAAATGAAGTGTCTTTTCTTTCCTCTTCATATCGTCGATGTCCGATCAGTTCCATCTGAGAAGAAGATGAGACACAATTAGGCAACAGCCTGCACTGACTGTATACATATTAGTCTTAATTTTGTCAGGCAGGGAAACCCTGATGCTGTTAAAAATTGTTCGGGGTGTGAAATTGCATCTCTTGTCCAGAAGGTGGTGGTATGTATTAAAAAAAGCATTTTCTTTTTTTGTTTTCCATTGTAATCTTAATCTCATTCCATAAATCTTGACATTAATGAATGCATTTCAGTCACAGTTTTTGTATTCAAGACAGTGGATATGAAATACGCCACCTTTAGGATGTCATTTTACTTTTTCTTTTCTTTTTTAAACAGTACCATCTATTTAATCTTTTTTTTTTTTTTTTTTTACTTTTTAGTTTTAAACAGCTTATTTCCTATTAGGGTGCAGATATAAACAGCAAAATACAGGAAGCGACACAATCAGCTGAAATAATTCTATATTCATCTGTAACATTATACTTCCCTTACAAGTTGAAGCCTTTTTCTCTGGTTGCCCTCACTTGCTGAGTATTTGTTGACAATACTGAGCAATTTGGCATTTGGAGAATAAATCTGCGTAATGTTCACACGCTAATTTAAAAAAAAAGCTGTCATCATCATCATCAACAACATCACCAGCTTTTTTAAAGACGCATTGGAAGATACGTAGTTTTCTTTGATAAAACTTTTTGCCACTAGAGTGATTTTTTTTCTTTTTGTCTGCATCAAAAGTGGTTCTTTTCACAATAATGAAATGAAACACTGTTTTGCATTATGAGTCACGTGATAAACAATCAGATGTCGCCACTGACACAAACGACCAAGAAGACGATGGGAGGAAGTAGCTGGAGGATGATGGCGCGGTGTGTTTTTTTAAATGACTTGTAATTTTAATTACGCAATATTTTGTCCTTCGGCCATTAGCAGAATATTGACAAAGTTTTGCGCCAATTTGCAAAGGAAACGCAAACAGTGATCAGTAGTTTTCTTCTGGCTGCACGGCTGTTTCTCATAATTTCCAATATGCACACCACAAGTTGGTGTTCTTTGAGTGAACAAACGTGTAAGGTTCCAGAATGCATGGTGAGGACACTCACCCCCTAAGGCATGCTCCGTCATACTGAGGCACAGTGACTCCAGCGTGGGGTTGATCTCCAGGTCAGAACCTGGAACTTGGCATTCTTAAGAAAACGGGAAGAATCGACATTAAGATCTTATTTACTCAATCATTTGCTTTTTGTTGCTTTTTTCATGCTAAATTTTTTAAATGTCCGATATGTTTTTCTTACATGAAGAAAGAAGATGAATGTGATGTTTTATTATCATTATTATTTTACAAAATCAGGATTAAAGCATGCTGTGAGACAGAAAATAGTTCCACTTTATCAACTAATAAAAAATAGTTAGCAAAGAAAATAGTTGACATCCAGGTGTCAGCAGCAAGTTAAAGTAAGTGGGGGCATGCATACTCACACAAATAAAAAAAAAAAAAAAAAAACAATCAAAACCAAAGCATACTTAAAAATAATACAATACTGCTACTAAAAATAGTATTAAGAGATTAAAAAAAAATGCAGCTTGGTACGGTAAATCAAAATATACAGATTATGTTACATGATAGTGAGTTGTATGAGTGAAAGTAGTCTGCTTTGTTCAATGTCTAAGCAGTAAAAGAAGTAATAGTGTTTTTCAATTGTTCTATTATGTCCAATTGAGATACACCTTGAAATATGCAATGTCTGTGTGCAAGGTTCAGAAATGAACTGAGGCACGCAGCAAGCTTTTATCGTTCATGTAACTTTCTGTAGCTATTAACTTTCTGTAACCACTAGGTTGAAGTCAAATTAGCCACTTTCAAATAATCTAATTTATAATTAACAGTTTTGGATGAGAAAAAATAAACATGGTGCAAACACCACAGTTAAAAATGTGTTGTGGAAAAATATTCTTAGTTTCTTATTAATAAAAAGAAAGGTTTATTTACATTTATTTAAAAAAAAAAAGAATAACTGTAGCTTGTGGGTAAGTATATGAGCATAATGAACATATGCTGATGTGCGCCACCTTGCTGCTGGAACATGAGCATGGTTTGTGGAGACGTGTGGACAGGAAGCGAGTGGGTGCGCTGCACAGAGCTGCGACTCTGACTTGGCATGCTGTTGCTGCCCCCAGGGTTGGCAAACCACAGGTTCTGTGGAGGAAAACAACACAGTGTCCTATCAATCTGATTCAGACTTTTGGAAACGGTTCGCTAATCATTCAGACATATGCAAAAATAATTTGAACGTTATCTTAAAACGATAACATTGAAAGTAACATTTAAGGCCAACTTACATTTTTAAAAATGAATTTAAGGAATTTTAAGACTTTCATTTTACATACATAAATTTAAGATTTTTTTTACAGATGAGTGGACGCCTCACTTTTAGCTTCAAATAACTCTATGCCGGGCAGGAGCCATTATTTACTCCCTGGAGGTAATACTGACTTGTCTGCCCTGTCCTGCCAACGCAGGATTAGCGAGTGTGTGGCGTGGAGACGCTCCGCCGATCCCGCCAGGAAGACACATGCGCCCAGCTGGGAGTCCACCACGAGGGGTCATCGGGAACTGCCTCTGGCCCCTTCGGCTAACACCCCCACTCACAGAGCCTGCTGTGGGCAGGGAGTTTGACCCATAGTTCCAGCTGCAACAGCACAGGTACAAAAAGGAAGTTATATAGAGGGAAGAGGAGGATGAATTCAGTGAGGTTACATTAAGTTACTCTGACCAAAAAAAGCAGTTAGGAGAAAGATCAAAGGTGAAAGAAAGCGAGAAGCCTCACCCTTTCTGTCGGTACGCCGACATGTCCGGCATAGCTTTCCGAGGGAACAGGCGCAGCAGCTTGAGGACCTGCTGCTTCCAGGTGACCAGCCTTTTCTTGTGAGTTTCTGAGAAAGCCTAACACCCCAAAAAAAAAGCCTCTAAACATGTAGTTTCTAATAACTGATACTGCTTGCATGCAACATACTGACCAAGAACAAAAAAAGTCAAAGCTACTTCTCACCTCATGTGCTAGACACTTCTCGATAAGTTGAAGGTAACAGCTGATGTTTTCTTCATCTGGCCTTGAAACCAGCAGCTGGGTGCACACTGAAAAGGATGTGAGGCAAACAGAGAAAAGGTCATAACTTTTGGATTTACAACTGACAATTAATAAAGATTGTATTAGTAATGTGTAAGAATCGTCAAGTGGGATTTCATGTAAAAGACCAACAAAGCAGAATGTAACCATTTAGTGGAAGAAAAATACTTAACAGCCTAAACACTTTTTTACATATAAATAGCAGTTTGATGTGGACTTGTGTTGTTGTACCATTACAGTAATACTATTGAATCAAATATTAAAAGTCCAATCTGAGGGGGTCAAAATTATATGGGAACTACAGTTCTCATAAAATATTACAAAATATTTTCATCCACCCAAAGCTCCAGCGAAGAAAAGTTTGGAGTTTAGCTAAACTGTTCCAGTGAAAGTTCAGACCAATAGAAAGTCTGATTTAAGATATAAATAATGCTGTTAAGTTATTCAAATCAAATCTGTATGATTGGATCCAAATCAGACCTATTGGACATACCGTTAGTCTCTAGATGTGCAAATACTCTAAATGACTTGCAGCTGGATTGTCAGTGAAATGTTGTGATGCAAACATATGGCTCGGGAAGCAGAGCTCAATGCCAAAGCATAAACATTTTAGTTTCTTTCTTCTTTGTTTTTAAATTATACATATTTTTTCCCCCATTTCCAACTTGTGCTCAACTTTGTCTTGCTGTATCATTTTAATGAATATAGCAATGAAATACGTTGGAAATTGTCATTGTAACGTGACACAATGTTGAAAAGGTTTGTTTGGGGAGCACAAATAATTTCACAAAACACTGTAAATAAGTGATAGAATTTGACCTATGAACCCAATTTAACGCCAATCAGCCACAGTCTGAAGCCAAGAAGTTGATGGTGTTACCTTTTCCCATGACACGAGTGAACTGTCCCGCTATGTCCCCATCTGAGATGGGCGCGACCGATGAGTCTCCGTCACAGGGAGGTGGGTTGTGGGACTGCAAGTCCTCAGTCGTCGCTTCTTTGTCCGCTCCTGTTTTTGTGCCGTCTGTTGAGGAAGTGGAGGTGTCCGAGACGAGTTGTGCTGTGCTGGGCGGACTGTAGGCCTTGATGGGTGTGATGATGATCTGCTGAAGCTCCTGGAGGGCGTTGCGCAGGTTTCCCCCTTCCAAAATATCCTGACCAGACATGAGGGCATGAATATCAAAAATGTGGAAGTGCACACTCTGAATTTAGATGTTTGATGTCTTTTAGCTTCAGAGGAAGCTGAAGTACTCACCTTCTCTAAAGACTTGAGTATGCTCTGTCTCTCTCTCAGCTTCTGGATACTCAACGCAATCTTGTGTCGCGCTCCTTTCGTGACGTTCTGAACAAGACAGAAGACGAACAGCAGACTGGTGTGTGAAGTCGTGTCTTCAAGGCACGCTGAGCAATTTATACAGTCACTAAATAACAAACCTAATCACCGTCTGTTTCAAGGAAAGTGAGGGGAGGGAGAAAATATCCGACCATCTCCTACAATGTATGACTGGCTCAATATAACTGTGGGGTTCGTTGTTTAATTTCACGCCTCATTGAGAGCTCACACATCACCAGGTTTGAAGACTGCCGAAATCACAGACGGCGAGCAGCGAATACGACAGAACAAATGGAAACACCTGAGATTCTAGATGTTGCTCCGTAAGGATCATCATCTCCTCGTAGGTCATCTGTGAGAATAGGGATGCATATTTATGAAGGCGAAGGCTCTTCAACCATGCAGGAACATCTGCAAAGAAAACGCACAACGGTCAAAAAAACAGAAATTAGCACCGTCAGTCAGATGATTAAAAAATATCAACCTTTTAACGATTGGCAAAGGGAGTATTCACACCGGGAAAGTCCCATGGTCCGCGAAAAAAAGCGGACATTTTTTTTTTTCCGTTTGCTGCGGTTTGCTTTCACATTGTGCTTTTTCTTTTTTTATGTGTTTAGATGTTTCAGCATTTGACCTGTCAATCAAAATAAAGTGCTGTTGAGCCAAGTACAGTACTGTAGGGAGATTTCCATATTTGGTCATATTTTCCTTGACAACATTATGCACATTCACACACAGGCTACCCAGTGAGGCTTTGAATTATTGTAAATTTACTGGTGAAAAATGGATGCACATGATGCAGTCAAACTAGATTAGAGCTTTTTCAAGTAGCAGGCACATAGTAACATTTTATAGCACAATCAAGTTGTTAGAAAAATTTAATGTGTATGAAGTATAATTAAAATTGACTTCATAATTTAACCTCTTAAATGTAACCTCTCACTCTTAAAAAATTCCTGCTCTTTCTGGAACTCCACCTGCAGGAAGTCACCACCACATTGCTCCTCTATTAACCCTTTAACAACGTTTTTACCAGCATTGCACAGAGAACTTGCTTGTATTACTCAGTTCCACCAGGTGTTTGCTAATTGCTGCAGGCTAGTCTGAAGGAACTGAGCGGGGGAGTGATGGAAAGATGGAAGCTCGAAAGCTTGGGAACTGCAGCTGTGAGGAAAAGCTGTGTCTTGAAGGCGGAACTAGGTTCACCCAGGTGTTTTGCACAGCTGAATGGTTGCCATGGGAGATTAAAGGATTTCTTAAACATGCATAAAAGAAACAAGGCAGCACTACGGCAATGTTTTTGATGAGGGAATAACATTATAACATAATTCTCAAATCAGATTGAAGAGGTTGGGGTTGACGAGCCATGGGTTGCAGAAAGAATCGCAAATCAAAGTCTTGCTCACAATTTCTAAACAGCGATAAAGACAAAACGAATCAACACAACAAAGTACACAAAATCTTGAAAGCACAGTTAATTGTAAGGTTGTACTATAGTGTACAACATGGTGAATGTGACCAGAGCCAAACGAGAGCCAATTCTGACCTTTCATGCCGCTGCCGTCCTCCAGGAAAGTGTTGCGCGCGGAGCCCTGCTCTTCTGTCTGCTCGCTGCCTGAAGACGCGATGCTGCTCTGAGGTGAAAGCGGTGCGTGGTCTGTGGAGATGAAGTTCTGTCGCCCCCCAGCGTCGTCCTGGCTGCCCCACTCTGAGCCACAGGTCTGGGAATTGGAAGGGATGACCTGCATGGGCTTCTTCAGAGGGCTTGGCTGCATGTGTCCGACTAGACCTGGAGAAGTGATCAAAAGCAACCATATTTTTAACACTCGTAGTCGTCTCTATTACAAAAAGCGGCATTCTATCACCGCGGTTCCCAAACTTTTCCATGTCACGGCCCCTCACACAGCATTAACCGCTGGCCAGTGACCCACTTTAGAAACCCACGGACAATGCGACAAAAGATGCAAACAAACATCAACTTTTAGAAAGTTTTTGACTAACTGTTTAAGAAATCATGATATTCATTTAGCATAAATGCTGCGTCACACCTTCGATTTTAGATGGTCATGAGTTCTGTGGCAGAAAATATTACCAGATAACATATTATGACTATTAACAGAAAATCTAATTTTCTTGTGATTTCAAAAAAGTATGTAATATTTTATATAAAATCACAACATTTTATTTGACCAGACCAAAAGAAATCTATTTACTTGCAGCAGATCTTTTGGTCTTTTTCTTTGGCAGAAAATAATAAATGCTTAAAAGTCAGAAAACAAAAATTATGATAAAAGATTTATGGGTTTCAGATTTTTTTTTTTTTATTCTTGCACCTTTTTTCTCACATCTCCCAACTTCCTGAGGCCCTCATAACGCCCCCTGGCGGCCAACACTGTTCTAGCACATTCCACTCTCAAATCAACAGCTTACCACCCATACCTGTGTTATTGCCATTGCCACTGATTGGTGAGGACAGCCCGCCTGGGAACGGCATGTGTCCGTTCTGGCCCGCGGGAGACGAGCTGGACGACGGGGACTTGTCCGGCCACGCGTTGCCGGGGTCGAGGGCCTCGGCCGAGCCGGGCCATTCGTCCGAGCCCTGGCGCGGGTGGTAAGGACTGGGTGGCGCCCTGGATGCATAGCCGCCGGAGAGGTGCTCCTCCAGGTGGTTTAGCCACGAGGCGAGTGAGGTGCGATCGTCCATGGTGGTGGCTGGGTGGATGAGTGCATAAGAGAGCAGCTGCCGGCTTTCCTCCACGAAAAGGCTGCTCTCGATGGTGTGAGTCAACACTTTCTGCAGCAGCTTCATGTATTCACATTTGGCCTCGCAATTCCGCGGTTGAAGCAGTGGCAAGTGGGACAGCAGCAGGGACACCACCTTTTCTTTCGGCTCCTGATGCCACTGACTGACGGTTGCTGATTAAAATACATATAAAAAAAATAAAAAAAAACTAAATTAATGAATGTTTTCTTACTTAGTAAAGTAAAAAAAACATTATTACATCAGTTACTTATAGGCAGCAAAACATAGGGATGTCAGCTACTAATTATTGAGTTAATCTGAAGTCGACTGATCTTATCGATCAACTAACAATTAATTGATTATTAAAAACCTGAGTTTTCTTTTGTATTAAGAGGGATGACAGTCTTTCCATAGCGTAAAGGGATTGCTCTGGTGACCTTTATTTGAGAGTGGTCAGACAGGAAAGCAGGTAATGACAGGAGGAAGACATACAGTCCTCTCAACAGCTGGGACTCAACCAGTGTCCCAGCTGTCCTTTGCATCATAGCTGCGCCCAACATAATTACATTTTTACAATATTTTAGGTCAGTTGTATTAAACAGACTGAATAAACAGAAACATAATATATATTAAAAATAACAAAACAGGAACCTCTTAAGACATTGCTTGCCAGAAAAATAAAAGATGAAAAACAATCAAATATATTACACATTTAATTCCCCATGAACAGAGAGCATTCATGTGCAGGAATATGAAAACTTCACTCCGTAAAGCGCTTCAAACGACAATGACAGCTCTCAAAATCAACCGTGCTTATTTTTCTGTTATCCCCTTCACTTTTCTGTCACATCAGCCCAATCTTCATAGCACATCTGTATTTTTTTGTTAAGAAGCTCTGTCATGCAGCTCGGCTGAAAGGGAAAACTTAAAGAACTTTTCAGGTACTTATAATTCAAAACAGTACCGCATAAAGTAAATATTACATCTCACACTGGCCTCTGTTTGGACCCTCTCTTTCCTCTTCAAAAATAGCCCTGCCATCTTTCCTCCCAGATAATCTGGCTCTGCCCTCTGCTGGAGGGCGGCCAAACTACAAAACTTAAAGAAAGTCTAACTGAAGACCTTAAATGTCAGACTGGAACTCATTTTAATCTAATACACCAGTAATCGATAGTTGTAAGTTGATTAATTGCTCACTCCCTTAAGTCAAACGGTAAATCGGAGCTACCTGCATTGTTGGCCTCAGCTTCAAGGATGTGGATCTCAGTGCAGTCTGCCAGCCAGTGTTCCAGGCAGATGTGGAGGAAGCGAGCCTGCGTGCGGGACGCCCTCTTCAGGAGCGACAAGAGCGCCACCGTCTGCTCGCACTCATTCCAGCCTTTGAACCAATCTGTGAGGATACCTACCTGATCCCGGAACATCATGGCGCGGGGAGAGTGGGAGTGTGCGGGCGGGGATCTGAGGGGGGTGGGTTGTTAAGTTTGAGACGGGATGAGTCCTTCCCCGCACAGCGGGGGCCGGGGGGTCGTCGTTTCAACAGTCCAGGGTTCCCCTCAGGTCGGACCGAGGGGGCCCCCTCACATGGTTCAGGTGCTGGAGGAGCTGCAGACACGAATGCTGTCTGGGATTTTTTCTTTTTCTTTTAGATGCCTCGATGGTCACTGTAATGGCTCACGACGGAGGAGCTGTGTTACTTCACGTCATCTGTGCCCTATTTAGATCAACAAAATAAAGTTAAAACAATTCGCAAAATTGTTTTAAGAATGCAATTTTTAAAACAATTTTAAAAATGAATATCAGTGTTAAATCCATGGAATTTATTTTTGTGTTTGAGGTCATTTTCACATACAGCGCCACAAACCTGGGATTTTATGATAGGCTGACACAAAGTACCATATAGCTGCTAGCTGGAAACTGTTGCAATTTAAAAAAACAAAAAAAATCTAGAAAAGGAGATGGACATTTGTATTAAACCTTAAATTCATCACTAATTAATCGTGATGAATCAATTATTAATTGAATAAATAATCGTCAACTAATAATCGTCAACTAATTTAATGATCAAATAATCGTTAACTGAAGTATACAACACTCAAAAGAAAAAGGATAATTGCTGAAGGAACAACACACTCAGAGCAGGAATTAAGCAAAACTGCAAAAAATATTTATTTTGCATTAACGATAAAAAAAATATACCTAAAGTGGCATAGTTTTAGCTTCATCCAGTTCAAATTGTGTCAAATAAATCTCCGATTTCTCAATTTCCAATTCTTGCGATCCAATTAATAACTGGTTGATTCAAAAAAATAGTCAACAGATTGAATCTACACTGTACTGCAGAAAGGGCGGAGCTTTTCACATGTTGAAGTCGGAAGCATTTTAGAATTAATTAAACTATTTGCATCTATTAATGTATTTTTACTGTTGTACAAAGAGACTTACGTGGTTAAATGAAAAAGCTGCAGAATTCACCTATATTTTTTAGCCTAATAGTTGCATGAATAAACAGATAGAATAATTGATTACTAAAATAACCGGCAGTCCTCCAAATCACCACACATAAAACCCAGTGCAACTTTTATATAGTAAAAGTCACCAAGTTAATAAATGGAGTTTACCTTATCTTACTATATAAACACAGTATTTTAGGATAATAAGCATATTAACAAATAGCAGTCAGCAAAATCACTAAAACTAATGAGTGGAAAAGTTTAAAACATTATTAGGTTGATGTATCATAAACATGGAACATCTTAGATACATATATATATATATATATATATATATATATATATATATATATATATATATATATATATATCTAAGTGGTTCCAAAGTGGGTTTAAAAGTTTTCCTTTTTCACTACACAAGTTCAGTACCAATGCATGTTTGATTTTGTTTGTTTTTTTCATATTGTTCTTTGTAAAAGCATTCATGCTCACAGTTGGGCGTTGCTTTGTGTTGCTCAACCCAAAACATACATTGAAGCTTGTGGCTGAGACGCGATGCTACAAAATGAGTGTGGCATCACTGCAATTTCTAGGAATAGCAGGTTCTTTCACCTATGGAAGTACATCAATTATAAACACGGAAGTTCAAAAAGTTCACTGAGAAAAAAAAAAATTTGAGCTGACAATTATGAAATAATTGTAATAACAGCTTGTTATTAATAAAGCCAGTGAAGAAGAATGGGACATAAAGCGTTCAAGAGGTCAATATTCAAAAAGTTGCTTCCCACCTATGTCTGAATAAACACGTGTTCCAACAAGAATAAGAAACGTTTGTAAAAGGAAACCAATCAATCAACTATTCCTTGGGCGATTATAGTCTGTATTAGTTAATAGCGAAAGAAAGAAAAAAAAAAGTATTACTCCAAACTATACTGCTATAAAACGAGAAGCAACGTTTGTCTTTCTGTGATATAATTATAATACAAATGGTCTGATCAAGAGAAAATTGTTCTGCACATCTAAACAGCGAAGGGAATGTGAGATTTAAATACATGTCAAAAGAGCTAACTCCCATCACGGCAAAATGGTATCTCACTTAGCATTAGAAGAGAAAAACTCAGCTCTGTATCATATGTCGACTCTAACTTGGAAGTCGTGGGTGTGCGAATTCAACAGTGACAATTAAAGCAAAACTTGTCCTCAAACAGTTGAGCATATTTAGTAGCAGTAAACTGGAGTTAGCCTAGTCGGCCTCGTCTCTGGTGAGGGATTCGGGATTTGTATTGTTTTGCGTTGACGCTGCTGCTACACCTTTTCTCCGTTGGTACTTAAAGAATTTGCGACGAAAACGGCCCAACCAAAGGTAACTCCTCTTGAGATAAGGTAATGGCGAAATAACAACACAAGTATCCACAAGCTGTTATTTACAATACATGGAATTGGAAAATTTGTTTACCTTTCTCAGATGTGCCTGGTTAGCGAGCTAGGCTAAAGTGCTAATCCACAGCTAGCTCGACAGAAGAGTAGGGATAGTTCTGCTAACGGCTGCAGTTACGTTAGCTTAGTTGGCAGGGATCGCTTACGTTCATCCCCACGCATAATAACCCTTAAGATCTGTCATTGGCGGTGGCGACAAACTGTTGTTTTAAACACAACATTTTTGAATAAGCGTATGTACAAAAATGCTAGTTGGGATACAGAAAATAAGGAGTGTACGCCTGGAGAAATCCTCTTCGATTTTGAGTTGACGTAAGACGTGGGCACAGTGTCATTACGTTTTCACGTACGTAAGATGGTTTTCCGCCCACTGTTCCAGACCTTTCAGAACTTCCATTGACGGGTGAATAGTTTGTAGGTTATAAAAAAAAAAAAAAAAAAGTAGTAAGAGTAACACAGCAACAAGGTATAATTTCATGTTTTAAAATGTAACCATACATATTAGGTTACAAAATCACAAAGTTAATATGAATGAGTAACATAACTGCGAAATCCATTAAATTCAACCAGAAGACAAAATGTTCAATAATGATATTTTTCATGTAAAAATTATGAAACTAATAGAGTGTGATATATGTAGAAATATAAAAAAATATATGTATGTATGTATGTATGTGTGTGTGTGTGTGTGTGTGTGTGCATGTGTGCATGTGTGTGTGGGGGTGTGTGTGCATGTGCGCATGTGTGTGAGTGTGTGTGTGAGTGTGTGTGTGTTTCCATGTTAAAACACATTTGTACTTCATCCATTACAGTTACCTGCAGTGAGTAGAGACTATCCAGAAATTTTACTCAATTATATTAGTCTCATTATATTTCATGATAATGCTACTCAAGTAAAAATGCAGGGTAGTAATACTCCACAAACTTACACTCATGTTTTGTAAAATAAACACGTTATACCACAGTGTATTATTATTGATGTGAGGAGCTGCCATTTTGGATCTCAAATCTGGTGTCTGACTTCATTCCAATTGATTTTTTTTCCAACTCGAAAGCGCCGACTCCAAATGAAATGCAGCACCAGAGTGCACTATGTTTTAGCTCCGCCCTCATTCCTTATGATTTCAACCACAGCATTTCTCTTATACCATTTGAAAATATGGCTTGATATATCTATTTCACCCAAATCTCCAAAACAGATCTTGTCATTGCTCACAAAATGTACAAGCTGGGCTGACGTGGCGTACCTCAGGGTTAGGGTTAGTACTTGACCCCTTCCTGTTTTCAGTTTACATGCTTCAGGCTGGCCAATTCGTTCAGAACCCACACATTTCCACATTTACCAGAGCCACATACATCTCTGCGAAATTTGGAAGTGAAAGCAAGCAGGTGGGAACGACATGCAAGACAAGAGCCCTGGTAATCCTGAAAATAATCTGGTTTCTTTCTGTGTTCAGCGATACAGAACAACATTTCTGCAGCGGTGCTTGTGCAATACGATTACTGATGTTACGTCAGTAAAAAGAGGAAAGAGTCCTGTCTGCCCTCCCCTCGTCAATTGAAGGAGGACCTGCTGACAATCTGACAGAAGCTGTTTGTTGCAAGCAGTTTCAGAAAGGCAGTGCCACACAGGACAGGATCCTTTCAAGATGGTAGGTGCAGTCAATACCGTGGCTTTCAGAGTTCAGATATGCAGCTTAATTTCACCGGACTTCATGCAGTTTTACCCATAAGAATTGAGAAACGGGGACACATCAGTTTTATTTTAGCACCGATGCAACAGTCGACCATCCGCGTCTCAAGTTCAAACAGGAAACTAGATTCTCGCTCGTGCAGAATGGCACTTCCTGCTCTTAGCATGTCAGAATGATCAAACTTGTTGTGAAAGTTGAACTCATCTATGTGAGGCCCTCGTCTGGCGTCGTTTTGATCGGGTCACAGTTCGAGTACTGTATTTGACAGATATGTTCTTGAAACCTGTTCCCAGTCAAGCTCTCTGGTCGTGTGCGAGGTGGAAGAAAGTCTGAGAGAAAAGCTGAAAAAGTTCAGATTTCGAAAAGAAACCAACAATGCAGCCATACTCAGTAAGTACTGCAAGAACTGTATCCTGGTGAAAAATATGTAATACAATCGATACTTTAGTTCTTCAGCAGTAATAAAGAAGTTTTTTTTATTTTTTATTTTTTATTTCAGTTAAAATAGATATGGCGAAACAGCTTGTTGTCCTTGAGGAGGAGTATGAGGTAAGTTAGGGAAGTGATAAACAAAATACCAGTCAAAAAACATGTAAAAATCTGCTCTGGATTAGTAGAAGGGCTTGATTGTCGTTATTTCTATTTTCGACGAGGCCTTTTTTAATAAAATCTGAATAAAATGTGACACATCTTTCAGCATTTGCATTTATTTATCCCGCTCTGAAATAACTTACATCCTTCGCTGTCTTGCAGGACATCTCGCTGGACGACCTGAGAAACGAGCTTCCCGAGCGCCAGCCCAGATATCCTAACAGAGTCGGCAGTATTTACCCGCTTCTTAGAGAGAAACGGCAACGGTCATCAAAAAGAGATAGAAATGAATTGACCTTTACCCCCAGTCGTTTGCAAAAACCCGCACAGGTCACGACAGCAGGCGCTCGCTCCATTGTGAAGGTTCACGTTCTGGTTTGGGTCTGGACCGTTTTCATAGTTAGAAAAAGTTTTTACCATTCAAACTGAAAGGTTTTCCACGGTTTTATAAAGACGGACGATTCTCCTTGACAACAGCTCACATACATTGTCTACAGCTACAAATACACACATGCGGATGGGAGAGTGTCTTATCCCCTCTGTTTCATTTTCTCAAGCCCAATGGGTAAGTAATTACAGCTTCCTGAATCATAAGGTTTTTGAATTTCATGCCAGAAATGTCCAAAGGGAAAGTTAATACTACAAAAAAAGAGACAACTTTATGTGCCTGATCTTTGTTTTTTGTTTTGGTTTTGCTCTTCGTGACTCGTGCTTTTGACTCAGCAGTTTCGGCCCATGTGACAAAAAAGTTTGGCCAACCCAGGTTTAAAGAATCCCTGTGGAAATATCACTTGCATCACTGAATTGTGACTATCATTAAAACTATTGTTATAAGATTTGTTTTTAGAAAACATGGTAGCTATTGAGTAAAGGGCAAGAAAAATTCAATGGCAGGAAAACACAAAATGCATCATCGTATATTCAAATTTGCTTGGTGATGTGAAACTTATAAATGTTACAAAAACATAATCAAATCTGCAAGGCAGCAAATTACTTTTGTTTTCTCTCCGCATGTTCGTTTGACCCCGCATTTTATGACAGGGTGTAAGCCAGAGCAGCAGATGATGTACGCAGGCAGCAAGAACCGACTGGTCCAAATCGCAGAACTCACAAAGGTAAACCGTCGGTTACTGGTTCTGAGCTGTTTTTGATTGTTGAGTAAAACGGCTGACATTGAAACAACACTCATTGACAGAAAGTAGCCAGGACTTCATGTTTAAAATGCTGTTGTTCTTTCCATTATTTGGATTTTTTGTTTGCTTGTTTGATCAACTAACAGCATCTCTTTTGCTCTGGAAGATCTTTGAAACCAGGAATGCCGACGACCTGACGGAAGAATGGCTCAAGAACCAGCTGGCGTTTTTTCGCTGAAACTGCTTCTTCTGCAACTTTCAAGCCAGTTTCTCATTCCCTAAGCAATGTCCTGAATTTGGCTTCCTTCTTTCGTGTGTTGTGACATTAAAACATTCACTTACAGCAGCAGAATTTTGGTTTCCAAGTCTTTCCTTCATATTGTAACAGAGGATTTCTGTGATCTTCCATGAAAATGATTTGAGTCACAAAGTGGATTTACCTTCAAATTTAAGCGGCTTATATATACGTTTCCACTGAAGTTGATGTTTTTCAGTTCTGTAAGTGTAAGCTAAACATCAAACAGCTGTTCTTCATACGTTTTAGCCCTGATTTCAAGCCAAACCATGATAAATGTATTCATACCTTTATATGAATCTAAAAATGTATGTGAAATATGTCTGTTAGATATATATATTTAACACCAATTTTTGCATAATTGGTGTTATGCAAGGATGTTTAGAAATGACCCGATCCAAAAATGCAACACATAAAACTAATGAAAGTAATCTGAAGCATTCCTCTAAAAAAAAATATAATAAAAAAAAAGTTAAAGCAAGAAGCAAAGAAGGAGCAAACAAAATGTAAGCTCATTTAAGACTGAGACGTTTGGTAACTGTACATTATTCGTTTGGTTTCATTTTGTAAAGTGCTTTGCGATGACATTTGTTGAGAATTGGAACTACGTAAATGAACCGAACTGGTTCTGTTATTGGTTTTCATAACCAATGTGATTATGTGAGATGCTTTTTTTATGTTTCTGTGTTGCTGGAATGTGCTACACAAATAAACTTGTTTGACTCGAATAAATTATTCAATTTCAGTTATCGATAATCTCATGAAATGTTGCATCTGAGCTAACCGTGCAGCTCAAAGAACTGAAAACAAACCAACTTTATGACCAAAATGTAACCAGTGATTTATTATCCATTTCAAAAGCGGTATCGGTATAGTAAGTTATACATAAAGAGAACAAAGATAATTTTTACATGATCTTACACACAATCCTGAAGAGATTAGTGGCGAAAACAAAATCCAGCTACTACTATGCGATCTAAATCTACAAATAAAATCTAGACTAAAAGGAGACGGATCGAGTTCAAATGCAAAGAGTGCATCAAGTAGCTATGGACGTCGACGACGCTTTCGGCTCGCCGGCAGGGTGAGAAGGTCAAGTTTTGGACTTGAACGTGAAGCTCAAGCAGATTGAGGGTCTTATTCGCTGTCGCTGGCCTCAGAGGAGTCTGATCCCCTCTCACTTCCGCTGGAGCGTGGGTCTCTGAGGGTCGCTGCTGTGGTCGCTGTGTGCTGGGGAGGCGCTGCGGCTTCGCCTGTGCTCTGCCTCATCCTCGCTGCCGCTGCCCCCTGGATCTCCTCCTCGTCTCGCTCCCCGCGGCCTTCCTCCGCCTCTTGCCCCGGTCCTCGTCCTCTTCGTCGTCTTCGCCGCTCTGCTCCTGGTCTTCCTCTTCCCTTTCGGATTCGCTGCCGGAGTTCTCGGCCTCGCTGCCGCTGCCCTTTTCTTTCTCGTCGCCTGGAGACACAATTTGGAAGTTTTATTTGATTTTTTTTTTTTTTTTTTTTTTTACTCGGGTGCAAATTAAAATGTCTTTAAAAATCCAGAATGTGTAAGAGAAAGTTTGTTTCTAAGAAACTAACCAGAATCTTGCATGTCTTTGTCCATGTCCATGTCTTCTTCCTCATCTTCGGGCTCATGGTTCTCCAGCTGAGCTTTACGTGCTTCCTGAAAGCCAATATCAACAAAATCATCAATGAGCTGCCAAACACTAAAAATAATCCAAATGATTCCCCTTTTCACCCTAAATAAATATGTCCTGACTTTAGACATAAAACCGACTTGATTATTGTGATCTACAGGGTCAAATACAACAGACTGAGTTTTGTCACACAACTATTGTGCAATAAATTGGTTCCCATGTTCGGTTTATATGCCCCGACATTCATAAATCGAAAAAACAGAGCAGGAGACTCACCTGGGCCTCCAGTTCCTTCTCATTCATATCTCTGTGCTTACACACCAGCACTGCGTTTGTAGTGGACTGTGCTCCAGCCTTGGCTCTCCTCTTACTCAGGCGTACCCTACAAGTCAAGTTTTGTTTTTTTTTAATAAGGAATCAAGCAAACCATCATCCTCTTTTTGAAAATAATGCGTCATAGTTTGAGTATTTACCTCGTCTCCAGCTCGTTGTAGTAAACCCCGTCGCCATCTCTGAAGATGAAGAAGTAATTCTCCTCATAACCTTTGCTGGCTTTGTTCTTGACGTTCCAGTTGTATTCCCTTGCAATCTTGTAATCGTACCTGAAAGAAAAAGATGTTGTTGTTTTTTTCACTGCTCCCGACTTATACACATAAGCTCCATATTGATCCAAGATTTTTTGCTTACAGGTCCTCAGCCATGTAATCCACTCCCTCTTCGAAGTCTCTCTTCCGCTTGCGAAGCGTTTCCTCGTTGGGCAAGAAGTAGGCCACAAACTGATTTCCCTCCTCGTCCATCATTCCTCTAATAAACACACATTCAAGTAAAAAGTGCGGTACTGATGGCGAGCATTTAAGGTCAAAAACACACACAAAAAAAGTGTATACCTGATCATAGCCTGAGACATCATTTCCACACCTGCTGGCCCTGATATGTCTTTAGGTGCAGGATCAGAGTCAAAGATGACCTGAGCGCATGGGTTGATCCACATCTGAAAGAAAAAGTGTTCGAAATTATTTTTCCTTTTGTTGATATTGGCTTTCAGGAATAATAATGGAGATTATTATTCAGTCTTCTCTTCCCATTACTTAGGCTGTAAAATAACATTTACACAAAGAAAAGCGTTTTGAAATCCTTTATCGAGCAGTAAGCCCACCTTAAAGTCAGGGAACACAGGCAAGACCTCCACAGGAGTGACTCTGGGTTTACTGTAATGCTGTGTGATCTGCAAACAATGAGAAACAAAGAAACTCTTACAAACATGTCCACACACCCTCACTTTTTATATTTGGAATAGCATCATAGAGCATAACAAAAATAACTCAACAAAACAGATAGCTTTTGTGACAATGTACAAAAGCATTTCAAAATGGAAATAGGTGAATTACATGTGAAGCATTTAATGGAAACTTAGAGAAAGGAAGGGGAGAACAATTTACAACAAAGATCATTTCTGCAGGAAATCTGGATGAGCTCAAAACAAGCAAAAAGATGGAGAGACAAATTAAGCTAACAAATGTAGACTTCAGGACATTTAAAAGTCAGATGGATGTAAGGTGGGCCACATTTTTATTGATTGTTGACATATTTTTCTGCGTGAAGAGTTTCTGTGTGATTTAGGAATTTTGAACACAACAGGCATCGCTAACCTTTTGCTTCACCCTATTCCCTTTTCTGATATTTGGACTAGATTGTACTACATTGTAATTTAGTACAATTTAGTAGTGGACTACTGTACCAATATTTTGGTTTTTGTAATCTACTGAAAGAAATGATCGTATTTGTACTCATACAGCATACGCCCACTCACCGATTTCTGTGCATCCTCGAACGTCTTCTCAATGGCAGAAATCTGGCTGTCCCGGTCCTTGTAGATCTCTTCTTCGGTAAACTGTTGCTTAACAGACACTCCGATCCTGAACACAACAGAAGGTCCGATTTAAACACAACCACCCAAAAACACCGAGGCACTCAAATGGAGAATCGGGAGACTCCAACTTACTTGACTTCCACTTTCTCGTTAGAAACGCCGTATCTGTTAAACTCTGTGGAAATATATTCTGTTTTTCTCATCCATGGTACCACTTTGGCATGTTGTTGTGACCTTAAAAGTAAAAAAACAGATGGCATTTTTTTTATTTAAAAAAAAAAAAAAAAGAGAGACCCAGAAAAAGAAGATAAAACATTGTGCTGCTTATTTAATAAGTCTTACCTTTTGGAACTGGATGGAGCCTGAATGTCTTCTTCCAAGAGTTTTTCATCAGCCGGGTCCAAAAGAACTAAAAAAGTGAAAATATTTTCTTATTTTTACATGTATAATTAATGTGTCCAGTGTTTCAGTTGCAAGTTCAAAAACAAAAAACCAAAAACAAACAAACATATTTTTACTGTGCACTGATCTAAACTTACTGTTAGGATCGATGCGGTAGGTGTCTGGATTGATGAGGTCAATGGTGACCCCGAGATCCGGTTCAGTCAGGAGCTCGTGTTTATGCTGCTTCTCAAGAGAAGTGGCTTTGTATTGGACAAACCTGGACAAAACACACACAACTGTGTTGCTCTGGAAGAGGTTGGATTCAACAGTAGGCAGATAAGTGGGCTCATGAACTCACCTGTGCTGATCGAATGGGTAGGTGATGAATTTGGGATCAAACGGGATGTCGGGCAGGCTGTTACAGTACTTCACTCTGCAAACGATCCCTGACCTGCAGCAGATGCAGCAGTAAACGTTTACAACTGACCTCCGCTGGACAGACATGATTTCGCAGTAAGTCATCACAAAACAATGAATGTGCTTACCGTTCTGGCACTGTTCTGTGAGAAGACGGCCTGCTACAAAGAAAAAAAAAAACAAAAAAAAAAACAGGAAAACGTTCAGGTAAGAGCTGCAATTATTTTAGTTATCGATTAATTGATTGTTCTGCCGATGAATGTGACTGCTGTTCCTTATTTCTGCAGAAGACCAGTCAGAAAATAATTGGCTGTGATTGGAGAACTTAAACACTGTCCAGTGGGGCCGTTTGTGATGAGCACAGACACACAAACTGTGCTCTGAAAACATCATTATAAATAAATGAATACATAAAAACCAAAAACTGGTACTGAAAGTACTTATTTAGGAATTCAATTGCAAAAAGTAAAACTGTTTAAATGGATTCAGTGCAATCTCAAGCGCTTTTGATAGGTTTAATACTTACAGTTAAAGTCCAAAAATGAAATTTGAATATTAGATAATCTAATATTATTATTAGATTAGCAAAGCTGCAAAGCAAACCTGCTCAAAAAAAAAAAAAACTCTAGAAGACTTCCACCTACTCCTTCCTTAAAAAAAACAACAACTTTATTTTCTGCCGTCAAGAGCCAATTTTGATAACATTCACATCTTCTTTTACTGTAAACATCCGTGTTTATGAATGATGCTCTACAAATACACACTTTCCTAAGTGACAGGCGGCGCTTGAAACGCCAAGGCTTCCAGTAACAGGTGACTTTATGTCGCACTTTAAACCCTCTATCGTATTCAACAAGAGAACTGTTCATTAAATAAATACATATTTCATATTTATACATCTTCCGCGGCGCCTCTTCAACTCAACCACGGTCAACCAGTTCGTTCTGAGCCATTTGAAACGTTTAAATTTCCCTTCCACTGAACTCCATTACCTCAACTAACAATCTCTGCGAAGTTATTGGAGGTAATCTGCATTGTTCGGTCACGTTAAGTGACTGTTAAAAGTCTCGCGCTGGACATTAAAGGAGTCGACGCGTTAAAAGTGTCGCTGCGGCGTCGTACCTGTGGCCGTCTTCCCGTTGAGCTTGAGTTTGGATCGTCGGAGCCATGTTTGCGACGAAACCTCCCGCTCGCAACTCAAACCAAAGCTGCTTGCTTATGGAGATGAGACCGAAATCCACACGACGCAACTTCGCACAACCTACAACATGTAAGCGTTGCTGCTAACAAAGCGACAAACGAGGCATATTTTAGCTCCTCACGACAAAACAGGACGTAGAGGAGGAACCGGCGGTGAAACCTCCGCAGACAGAAAAGGGCTCACTTTATCGAGAGCGACCCCTGCTGTCTGGGAGTGGCATAAAACTGGAACGCGTTAATCAACAAACTCGAACGTAGTTTTATTTAATAACTCAATATACAGAACAAAATAATATTTGTCGTAGTTACAAAAAGACACTAAAACATGCTGCTACACATCAGTGTGGGAGGGGAGGAAATGTGATACACATTTTGATTTAAGAAAAAAAAAAATATGTGTTATTGTTTTACACACAAGTTATCGCTGATGTCAGCATGAAATTTCAGTTTATCAGCTGAAAGTGGACAACAGAACAAAATTAACATGCCATAAAGCACACATGCATAAACAAGATACATGAGAAATATAATTTGTGAACCATCAGGTTAAAAAACCAAAAAAAAACATTATGTTCATTTCCACTGCTTTTCTGTTGAAACTCAGGATAATACTACAAACATTGATTCAAAATAGAAACTCTCATTACTCTGCTTTGATAAGGCTTACAAGTTGTAGGCTCAATCAGGAAAGGCCTTAAAACATCAGACTGGCTGCAATTTATTACCCAAAAACACAAATATGAGTGCAACTAGCAAACAGTGATTGCGTAGAGAAGGCAAAAGACAGAAATGGTCTTAGTGCAAGTGCAAAATGGAGTTTAGAGTGAAGGAAAACAAAACAAAACAAAGTTGCATTGAGCTCATGTGAGAATCAGATTTGCATATTTTATATCGTTCTGCTCCCCAGATAACTGATAGAGTACATTTGCAGCAAAGAGAAACTGGCTTTTTTTTTTTTTTTCTCATTGGCTCTTCAGTAACATGAGAGCAACACAGTCTTCTTTAAAGTTCTTGACTTATTTCCATTTCAGGTCTGTGGCTCGGTCTCTGCTGTGTTCTCAACTCTGCAGACACAATAAAATAATATAAAACTTGCAAATTAGTAACATTCTTACACATAAAATGCCATAAATTCAATGTTTGAGCGCCAAGACATTCGACCTGCTCAACATGTAAATCATCTGCCCGGGATCGTCTGCAAATAACCTGTGAAAATCAAGTGCACGCTTGAGAAAATGTATTGTAGATGTGTCACTAATTCACAGATTTTCCAAGTAACATTTTCAAGTTTACAGGTATCAAAAAGGACAGGAAGGAGAACTCTTACCCGTCTCCCCAGTGGTAAAAGGCCTGATCCTGGTAAAACATGAATAAAAACAGCCACACGCTTATTGTCTCGGCCCAGAAGATCACAAACAGGAACCATAGTGACGACAGGAGGATTTCACACAGCATCGTGGAGCTCTGTAAGAACAGCAGTTACGCACATTAATGTGTGGCAGCCTTCAGTAAAACAAAACCAACAACTTGGATGAAGAATGCAGAACACCACGAGAAACTTCTACAGGTTAAAAGAGGACTTTCTCAGATTTGCGCTATCGGACAACAAGAATAGGCACAATACAACATGTGCTCGTTCCAACTATGAGAACTGATAGCAGCAGTGTCATGTGACTTTGAAATCCCTAAAGAAACATCGAGCTTATTTTTAGCTTTTTACATTTTAAAAGGAAGAACAACCACAGCGTATGACTTGATTGTTAGCGCCAAACAATCTGCTGTTAGGTCCAACAAGTTAACGATACAAGTCGATGTACCAGGACTGAAACGATTAATTGGCTCAATAGTGATCAATTGATTATTGTAATAATCCTCAACTAATTTAGCAATCGATTGATTGTTAATTGGTGTATAAAGACAAAAAAAAAGGCCATTTGCTGAAAGAAAAAAAAACATATTCAGAGCAGAAATTAAGCGAAAGCTGAAAAAAAATTTATATATATATACATATATATATCTATATATATATCTATATATTACAAATTAAGATATAAACCTTTGTTGGTAAACAGGTTTGAGCCAAAACTCTTCACGTGGCCGAGTTTTAGCTTCACCGGATTCAGATTTTCGAAATGAATGTTATGTTATTTCACTTTAAGCATCTTTTAATGCATTTCTAACATTGTGTACAAAAGATTTAATTGGTTAAATGAAGGATATATAGAAACTACCACGTTTCAATACAATCAATCATCACCACAGTAATGGATAGATTAATCAATTACTCAAATAATCAGTAGCTGCAGGCCTAATCTGTACTCAAAAAAAAAAAAGTGGTTTACTATAAACACATAAGGAATTGACTATGAAATGCGAGAATGAAACTATTGTTGAGCTAACATAATACAGATTGACTTTCGTTTAAGTTTTCATCTCACTACAGTCTAGAAGTTATGTGGCATCACAGAACCATTTATGTTTCTGTGAAAACCTTTATTTGGACATTATGTGGTAAACACACACAAAGCAGTGCATCGTTGTGGTTTCAAAGGAAAAGATAAGCCTGTGCAGACAATGGCAGGATGGATGAACGCCGATCTTTCTTTTCTTTCTTTTTTTTTTTTATTTGTGCAATAAAATTAGGTTAATCAATACATCAGTAATCTGGGTCACTAAAATTACGACGCTTCCTGGGTTTGTATATTTGGGATTGGCCAGGGAAGCGCAGTCAAAAGGGTTTGCAACCGTTTAGCTGAGGTTTGCGTGCAGTTATTCCTACCTGGACAATTTACTGAGCCGCATACCAACTACAGCCAGCGCGTCTCCAGAGTCAAGCAGCAAGTAGCTACGCAACAAAGCTAGCTACGCTTTGAACGCGCCTACTGCGAGAAGCAGCTTGGTTCCCCTGTCAAAGCACGTTCTGTTAGGGCTTACTTGTGACGCAAATCAAAGACAACAATATGCGACGTTGGCACAACGGGATTATTTTCCTGTGTGT
Organism: Poeciliopsis turneri; assembly: GCA_922788865.1. NCBI lineage: Eukaryota > Metazoa > Chordata > Actinopteri > Cyprinodontiformes > Poeciliidae > Poeciliopsis > Poeciliopsis turneri. The sequence goes on from CAKLNU010001078.1 coordinate 1,382,813, forward strand.
GCCGGATGTCAGCACTGGAAAGCAGAAAATGAAGCCCAGGCTTAACAAGCTCACTTTGGAAAACACAAAGTCTGAATACTTACTCAGGTCAGACACTGTTGAGGCTGCATAACTTTTACAAGCTAACTCGCTCGCCGTTGTTTACAATGCTCGTCATCACCTACGTAGGACGCACTTCCGCTTCTGGCTGGACTCCATTGGACGAGGCGGAACTCCCGGTTCTGTCAGCCCACTTTCTTTAAAGGGGCCCAAAACAAGATCCCTGTTTATAACGTAAGAGATATTTTTAAAGTATTCTCGGTGTGAAGTACTTATTTAAGTACAACTTTTTAGGAAAGAAATATACCTTGAGGAATAGTTTTACTTTTAGTTTTTGAAAGTACTACTTAGGAGCTACTTCTACTCTTACTTGAGTAAAAACAAAAATATAATAATCTGGAATATTCTATCCAACAGACGTAACTTAAATGAAGCAAAAATGAACAGATTTCATCCACAAACATTTAAGACGCACTTATAGAACCCTTGCTTTTATAGCAGCTTTGTTGTTCTGTTATTTTTCCATCTGCTGGCCTGTTGTTCCATTAAGAGATCAATAAGACACAATGAGATCAATAAGATAAAGTAAACACTTGTCACTGCAGGTACTTTACGCTGTTCAATATTCACTGTACTCCTAGTATGCCACAATCTTAGAAAAGATGTTATTTTTCAACTATCCATCCATCCATCCATCCATCCATCCATCCATCCATCCATCCATCCATCCATCCATCCATATATCGAACCATCGACCAATCACGTCGCTTCTTGGGTCTGGAGTTCTGGAACTTTCCAGTCAACTGAAGCCAATGGAAAACATTGGTGCAGCGGGAAGTAAGTAAGAAGGTAAAATGTTTTATTCACGTATAAGTAGAATTTCTTAAAGGGGATATAGATCTGTGCTGTTTAGTAGTCAGTGTGTCATGACTCTCACTGCTTTGACATCATTCACTGACTGACAGCTTAGCATACAATGACAGTACATGGATATAATTGTCCTTAACTTGTCACCTGCAAACTCCTAATGTAATCCCGTTTCTGTTTCATCGCAGTGGGAGCTAATTCACCTGGCTGCTTCCTGTTGGAAATATTAGCTCAATTATGCTAGTTTGCAATGATGTTTAATTTGATCGAATGTTGGAAGTATTAGGTTGATCATGAGAGCTTTTGTAGGCCTCGATTTTGTTAGCCGGTTTAATCTACGTATAGCCTAATCAGTGGAGTATTTTAAATTAGATGTAGTATTCACTGTTTTATTAAATCAGTCTAATTAATGGAGTTTTCCATTATTCTTAAAAGTGCATAAGTTTCATGTATAATTGTCAGAAAAATGGTGTTGTTTATGGCAACCAAACAAGAAAATCGGAATACATCCGATTTTCCGATGTTCAGAAAATCGGAACATCGGATGACTTTGACGCTTTTGAAAGTGTCGCTGTTTCCCATGAGCAAAGGCACCTGGATGTGTTTGGCTTCTCACAGGATGAGCGCGAGTAACGTTTAAAGCCACAGCCAAGTGTCTTTACCAGTGTTCCCAAAAACATAATGGGCCTGGAATGGACGCGTTGCCGTGGCAAACGCTAGAGTTGTTTGGAAAAACAACTTGTTGACTAAACAAAATAAATTTAAATAAATACATTTTGACAAATTCCACATCTTTCATATTGTTCAAATGAAACACTGTAACAATTACACACACATATATTTTGGTTAACTATGACTGTTGTAGTTCGGTTCGATTGGGGGCCAAATTTCAACATTTATTACATTTTCAACGGTGTGGTTTACTTTCACACTGCACTGTGTCAAACTAAGACCAGACGAGCCATTAAGAGTGTAGAAATATTGCTTAGTTCTACAAAATATAATACATATCCATCCATCCATCCATTTTCCGTCACTCTTCCTCCCTAACGGGTCGGGAGTTGCTGGTGCCTATCTCCAGCTGCGTTCGGGCGAGAGGCGAGAGAGACCCTGGACAGGTCGCCAGTCTGTCGCGTAGATAATACATATGTGAATATATAATATATGAATATTCAAAGCGTGATGTGAGCTCAAAGTGCAATGCCACAGTCAAAGGATTGTGTTTAAAAGTATTAATGGATACCTGGCTTAAATCAAAATCAAATCAAATTTTATTTGTATAGCACATTTCAGCTTCAAGGCTTTTCAAAGTGCTTTACATCATAAACACAAAACACAAAGTCAAACAACATAGAATAAAATTTTTGTCACGGAATTTAAGCGCCTGTTTTCGCCGGACTCCGCCGTCCGTTCAAACACGGGTATTTGCTGGGCCCCGTTGCCCACAACAGGAAAAAAAAAAAAAAGTACATTGTTACATATTACATTTCAAATACAGTTCTAAACAGGTGTGTTTTTAGTTGAGATTTAAAGGAAGTCAGGGTTTCAGCTGTTTTACAGTTTTCAGGAAGTTTGTTCCTGATTTGTGGTGCATAGAAGCTGAAAGCTGCTTCTCCTCGTTTGGTTCTGGTTCTGGGGATGCAGAGCAGAACCAGAACCAGAAGACCTGAGAGGTCTGGCAGGTTGATACAACAACAGCAGATCTTTAATGTATTGTGGTGCTAAACCGTTCAGTGATTTGTAAACTAACAACAGTATTTTAAAATCTATTCTTTGAGCTAACGGGAGCCAGTGGAGGGACTTTAAAACTGGTGTTATGTCTCTATCTTCCTGGTTTTAGTGAGAACATGAGCAGCAGAGTTCTGGATCAGCTGCAGCTGGAGGATTGATTTGTTGATCTGACCTGTGAAGACGCTGTTGCAATAATCAATGTGACTAAGGATAAATGCATGGATGAGTTTCTCTAGATCTGGCTGAGACATTAGTCCTCTAATCCTGGAGATGTTCTTCAGGTGATGGAAGGCTGACTTTGTGACTGTCTTTACGTGGCTCTGCAGGTTCAGGTCAGAGTCCATCACTACTCCCAGGTTTCAGGCTGATCGCTAGTTTTTAGTTGTAATAACTGAAGCTGTGCATTGAATCTAAATCGTTCCTCTTTAGGTCCAAAAATAATGACTTCAGTTTTGTTTTTGCTCGGTTGGAGAAAGTTTTGCAACATCCACACATTTATCTGTTCGAAGCATTTATTCAGTGATTAAGACCACAGCAGGTATGTAAAAACACAAATCAATCATACGGAAATCTATTGTTAATCTCTTCATGTTAAATAAATAAAAAAAATATTACTTATTATTTAAGCATAGTCAATATTTCTGAGGCTTTGAATGCTTGAATCTCAACACATCAGTTAGGATCCAAACAGTTCTTTGAGATTCAGCTTTGTGTCTCGTGAGGATGTTAGTGTTTCAGAGGTCCGAGTCCCTTTGGTTTTCCCGCTCGGTTTCGGGTTTGGATATTTAGCGACCACAGGAATGAAGAAAGAGTGTGGCAATTTCTTTCCTGGAAAGGATTCGGATGAAAGTAGCTCTCGGGACGAGAGTGACTTCTTTTGGAACAATTTCCTTTCATCTGTTCTCAAAGAACAAACTGACCCAGACGGGGACGTCTGTGTTGAACAAGAGACAGACGTCTGTGGAACCACAGACTTTCACTTGACCAAGACTTTACAAGACGGTAAAGAGGACGATCGTACCGTCTTTGAACAAACTAACCCAGCTGGAGAAGTTTGTTCTGAAAGTCAGACAGTTGACAGTCAAAACAATATTTAAATAAATTGTATTTAAATATGAACAATAAAATGTGATTGAAGAATTTAAGTTGACAAGTTTTAATTAAAAATTTTCTGAACCTGCTTTGTAATCCATACTTCTTTACAGCTACAGAAGAGAAAAAAGGAAGCACAAGCCAAAGTTATACTAAAATTACTTTATTACAGCTGATTTCTGTTCAATATCCCTCTGCCAACACAATAAAATGGTATACAATACAAACAATATAATAATGGATCCTATTTTTGTTCAAAAATTTTTTTTTCTTTCACACAATTTAAATCCACTTTTAGTACTTTTACCATCTTTCACGTAGTATCTTCATAACATCTGACATTCAATAAGAATCTCCACCATCTATACATTTTAATACAGGTTATAAGTTGTAGTGGTAATGTGCCAAAGAATACTGACATCTTCAAAGAAATGCGATCTTTTCATCATTTGTCTGTAACTCCGCCTTTTGTTTTTTTAAATTAAAACTTTAACCCTCAAACCCACAAAAAAACAAAACAAAACAAAAAAAACAAAAAAACTTGATCGTTATGATTCGATTCTAACCAACAGTCACTTAACGGGTCAAAGCTTCGAGATGAGAACAGACATGCGGGTGTTCGGTGTTGGCGACTTCCGGTATGGCACAGTGTTTGACCGTAGAGAAAGAATCTTTTTTTCCAGTTGCCGATTCACAATCCTGCATCCCACTCGCTTTCAGTCAGTAGGATGGTAGAAACTGTTCCATGAAACGATTAAAATAAAATCGGGGGAGGGGAAAAAAAAAAAAAGTACGGGTTTGACTGTAACATCCAAGATTTAGCCACATGTTAGAGTGAAGTCGAACTGTCCAATGTGAAAGTGAAACTTGGCATTTGTTGGCGTAACATTCATACACTTGGTCTTGGCTTTAGAGTTGCAGAAAAACTCCCAATTATTAGTACATTATGATTTTATTTCTAGCCACAGGAAAAATAAAAAATCAAGGGAATTGAATACAACTTACTTGGATACAGTAGCAGTAGGCAAAAAACAGTTTTTGAGGCCATATATTACGTTACTTGATATTATGCATACTTTTCTGTGATGAAATATATACAGAAATTAAAGTACAACCTGAAAAGAAAAATAAAATAAAAATCCCAGCACTTTTTGTGTCATCAGAAAATGAAAAAGGAAAGTTTGATAACAGCCCTGAACCAGGCTGGAATGAGGACAAAACGCTCCACGGTGTAGGGTTCGGAAAATCATCTGCACAAGTGTTGTTTAACCGACTACAAAAGTGGCATTCAAAGGAGAGGACTGAATTCAAGAACGAGGAATCAAGTCCGGTGCTTTCGAAATAACTAGACGAGACTTGGCGGAAAAAAAAAAAAAAACGAAGCCATGAAAGACAGTGGATACTGCGACATGAAGTTCAGAAAAGTAAAACTCTTTCAACAGAACACTAAAAAGAATTTTTTTCAACCACGAGTCACAGGACAGACCTGAATTATCCGTCTGTCAAATTATTCTTAAAAACAACAACAAAAAATCAGTTAAAAGCAGATACGTTGTTAGCAAAAAAAAAAAAGAAAAGTGAAAACCTCTTCACACCCCTTGAACCTTCTCATGTTTTGTCATGCTACAACCACAAACTTTAAAAGTACCTCATTAGGTTTTTATTTATTTGGTCGGATGAGAATGTAACTTCAATTTTGAAGACCTCAACACAAATGTTGTGTGTGTGTGTGTGTTTGAGAAAACTACGACTGATGATCACCCAGAATACACAGTCCCCACAGCGGAATATATGGTTTTGGTTGAGGCAACATTAACCATGGGGATGATGTGATGCAGAAATAAATCAAATGAAAAAATATATATAACAATCAACTTGGGAGTTTTGGGGTGACAGGGGGATCTAATGTTGAAATGGGTAAAAATAAAATCCATCCATCCATTTTCTGACCACCCTTCTCCCTAACGGGGTCGGGAGTTGCTGGTGCCTATCTCCAGCTGCGTTCCAGGCGAGAGGCAGGGTACACCCTGGACAGGTCGCCAGTCTGTCGCAGGTAAAAATAAAATAAAAAACATAAACGTGGGCAATAATCCACCCCCATGTTCAAAGCTGCAATAGTCAGAATGGACTAGTCAAAGTCCTGAGCCAAGTCTGACTAAATCTGCAGAAATACTTGACGACGTGATACCGTCCAAGGTCAATCAGACTGAACTTCAGCTGTTTTCTAAAAGATCTAACAAAGAAAATAAACATTTTTATTTTACCTCTCAGTTAAGAATTTTTACATGTCATCAGTTGTAATATCATGTAAAATCCCCAAGAAATCAACTTAGTGGTTGTAATGTGACAAAAAGAAGTTCAAGAGGTATTGATGCTTTTGACAGATTCTGCATCAAACACCCCCCAAAAAAAACAAAACAAACCCACATCATGCATATCTCTACTGACCTTTAGTGTTTTTTTTAAAAAAAATGTGTATTTAGGCCTCAAAATGTTATTTTCAATAAGTGTTTACGTTCAGTAGCACAGAATCGGTCGTCTTGCGTAACTCGCTGTCTGCACATAAAAGGTTTGAGTTTTTGTTCAGTTGGTTTCATGGAAACTGTCATCTGTACACATCTTAAAAAAAAAAAAAAAAGGCTGCACCAACATACCCACAAACACAAAAAAAAAAAAAAAGAGAAAAGGCTGTAAAATTTGGGAAAATGCTTTCACTTATACTGTCCAACATGCAAAAGGAGGAAAAAGAAAATATCACAGCACAGTACGTCTGACTTTTCTACATGCGTACCAATGAAACATTCATTCACCAGGAGCTTTGAGAAAAGAAGTCAAATATTAATCTTAGACTCGTCGAGCTGTATAAAGTGCTTCGAAAAAGGCAGCAGTATTAAAAAGGCACTATTATATATTTATATATATATACATATATATGTTTATATATATATGTATATATATATAAAAAAATAAAGATTAGCACTAAAGATTGTTTTTGAAGGCTGATACGTTTAAGGGTTACAGTGACATTCTCTGCACTCAGGCATAAACAACAACAACAACAAAAAATAAAAAAAAAAATGCCAAAAAGTAGCTTTGAATGTTTCTACTATATTTAGTCATAGATAGAAATTTATGCAAAACCCTTTTGGAGGCATAGGGGGAAAAAAAAAGATGAAAATACAGTTTACATTAGAAATCAGAGATAAATGAAGAAATTTAAAAATATTTAACCCGAGTTAACGGAAACGAACTGAGCTAATGAAAGCTAAAAAAAGGCAGTGTTAGTAGAAGCAACCGTCTAAAGCGATTAAGATTTGTTTGGTTCTGTATTTGTGAAGATTTTTTTTTTTTTGGTTGATCCTCGAGAATTAAGGCGCAGCAAAATTTCTTAATTAAAAAAAAACCCAAAACAAAACAAAATAAAAAAACAAAAGCATGAAGGGCCACTACAGCAGGCTGGCAGACAACAGCAAAGCATCCCCAGTCGTTTGACTGGGTTCTCCACCGTACCACAGAAAAAAAAAAAAGAAAAAAAAATTTGGCCAGTGCATCGCTAAACATGAACGGGAAGTTTAAAAGAAAAAAATTGAAATAAAAATGATAATAATAATTACAAAAATCTATTTAATGCGATTGTTTGAACCAACAAAAGGCTTTAGAGTGGTGTTTTATGTGCAAAATGAGAGCAATGGCTGTGAATAGCACAAACTTACGAAAACATTTCCTCCACAGAGGAAATGGTAAAAAACAAACAAACAAACAAAAAAAAGAAAGAAAAACAAGTCAAACTTACTTGTTGATACTCTTGTGTAACATGCATTTCAGAATCTGTGTGTGCTCATAAAACTGCCGTTGAGGATGGGCTGGGGGAGAGGGAGGCCTCCCCCCCCCCTTTTGACCTGAGCAACATTTTCTCCACCACACATCCACATCTGTACAAGGGGAGACGTTTTGGGAGGGGGGTAGTGTCACAGGCAGACAGGTTTCTATATAAAGTGACTCCAAGGCAGACAGAAAGGCGAATCTAAGAGTAGGAGAACTGCGACCCGTTGGATATTTGCGAGGTAACGCTGGAGCTCCTGCTCATCCCGGGCTCGACGCGGCCCCCCATTGCTTGCAGGGGCCCGCCTTGTGGGTGGCCCCACTGCATCTGACCCCCACCTCCGCCTCCTCCGCCCGGCGAGCCGTGCCCCGCCCACCCTTGCTGCATAGGCGACTCTCCAAAGCTGGATTGGTAGTGGTGGTGGCTGCCTCTGTGATTGGAGCTCAGGCTGGAGCTGCGGCTGCCCCAGCGCGGCCCTTGAGAGCTCGAGGAGGGCCTCAGCTGCTGGTGCTGGCTGTAGCGGGCTGGTGCACCAGGGAAACTGTTGCTGAGCGCTTCGGGGGAGAGGTCTGCCAGCATCATGTTGTTGAAGCCCAGGCGCATGCTCTCCGAGTCGAAGGCCTCAACTTCCCGGGCCTGGCGCTCCAGCAGGTTCTGGATGCGCTTGGTGCGCTCGTTTTGCAACGACTGCATTTCCTCCTCAATCTACAGGGAAGCCAGAGAAGATGGACCATTATTCACAGGTACAAGGGTAAAAACGAATGGGAGTCCAGTAGATGACCTTTTAAGACCGTTAATCAATTTTAAGACCTGTATCATGACAAAAATTTACAGAAGAAAATCGCATGTTTTGCATAGTAGCAGCACTGAGTTTTTTAGCGCAGCATGAATGCAGCATTGTATGGGCTGGAAACAAAAATGAGCCAATGGCAAAGACAAATGTCGTCCGCCCAACAGGCAATAAATTTAAAGCTAGCTGGATAGCTGTGGTATATTAGCAGTGAGCTAGCGGTAGCTGCAACATTTGCTTGACAGAGTCAAGCCAAGATCCACAAGAAAAAAAACAAAACACAAACTACATGTACGAGATTAAACGGTCCTGCCGTCCCAAAATTTAAGACATGTAATTAAAATATTTATGGCCAACTCACTTTTTTTTTTTTTTTTTTAATGGATGATCTCTGAGCCCTTACTGTTTTTCTGGGATTTCTCCCATTGAGTTTGATATCTGGTTGGATTTTAACCTGGCCAATCAGCAGACAGGAGGAGAAGTTGTGAGCAATGATGTGTTTCTCTGCCGTTTTAGAATTTGTGGTCTGGTTCTAGTTTTAGCCACGGCAGCGGATGAAGTGGACAAAGCCATTCAGTACGCTTCCAAATATCAAATGAACAGTCATCTTGTTTGGCTCGTTTTCAGCTGCTTTGTGTTGACTTTTCTCCGTTTCAAGCTTGTGACTTTCTTTTAAATAAAAACAAAAAAACAAAAACAAAAACAAAAAAAAACATAATTCCAAGTAAATAAGCTTAAAATGACAAGTTGTAAAAAACCGAGGAAATACACTCTTGAATGTGAACAAATGTTGAACCTTTTGCTCCAGTAGCGCTCTTCGGAGTGACACCCTCTGTTCCAGGTCATTCTTCTCGCGGGCATGCTGCGCGTCCGTCTGCATCTTGATTTTACTCTGGTAGGCATTGAGAAGCTCCAGCTCCTGCTGCAGCTGGATCTGTAATGCTTGGCATTGAGATTCCTGAGTCACATCCAGGCGTAACTAAAGACAAGGAATGAAGAACGCAATGTTACTCATCCTGAAACAGCGAGACGGGGAAAAATGCAACGCTGCGTTGAGGGTCAACAGTCTTTGCTTGCACATTTCTGGCGCTGAAAGACTCACCGCCTGTGTTGAGAACATTTCACTGATGGAATGGTCGTACTGCTCGGCTAAAATGGCAAGTTTGCGATGCTGCTCCTGCTTTAGGCGTTTGAGGACAGCTTTGTGCTCGGACTTTGGTGTGGTCTCCAACAGGTGGTTCCTCAATGCTTTATACTGCCGGGTCTGGATCTTACACGTGTCTTGAAACTGCTTTTTGATCTGCAGCTCTTTGTACTTGAAAACAGAAAAACAGGGATTAGATTAATAATGTGTGTAGACCTTCATCGCTTCAGGAGACAAATATCTTTAATGTAAGGTTTTTGCAGGTGTCACCAACGCAAACGCAAGAGTTTAAAACGTGTTTTAAGAACATTGTCAATGAAATTTAAGACTTGTATCATGGCAGAAATGAATAAAAGAAAATTGCAAATTTTATAGAGCATGACCAAGCCTTTTTTTCACAGAACGCACACAGCATAGTAAGGGCTGGCTACAGAAGTCAGCCAGTGGCAACAATGAACAATAGATGATAAATGTAAAAAAACAAAACAAATTTGCTAGCTAGGAAAAGGTTGACTAGCAACTAGTTAGCTGTATCCTCAGCTACCCGAAGTTGATGTTAAACACAAAAAAGTGAAACAAGTTTCACATCAGGTCAGAGACTAACCTTGAGGCTCTTGGGCTGCTGGCGAACCTCCATGCCGTGTTTTCGTCTAAGCTCCCGCTCTCTCCTCTTGTTGTACTCCTGCTGATTGGTCAGCTCCGTCTGGTGCTGTAGCCGGATCAGCTCCACCCGTGTCTTCTGGATGGTGTTGAGCTGGCGGAACTGGAGCTCCTGCATGGACTCGTGGTGACGGAGAAGCATGGCATGCTCCAAGTCCTTCTGGGTCTGACGCTTGTTTAATTCCTGCCGACGCAAGTACACAAGAGGAAATCACAAAAGGAACTTCCTGAGGTGGAAATTAAAAAGAAAAACAAAGAAAAAAGACTTTGTTTTGTCAGGAATTGATGAGAATTTAGTGACACAGGCTCCTTATTGATTGTCATTGAATTAGGAAATAAACTCAAAGTACGCACCATGTTGCATTTGATTCAAACTAAATAAAAACTGGCTCAAAAAATAACGAGAATCGGTTTGTCAAATGGACATTTCAACATGAAAGGCAACTTTTTGCACATTTGTTTTTCTATTTGCCTTCAGAAAAGCAGAAATCCTTTCCCTTCCAAAATAATATTGACTATTATTTTACTCCATACTTTTCATACTTTGAATCGCTTCTGTGAGGACGCGATCTTGGATGCATTTGAAATCAAAATATGAGGCGTGTACATTTCACGTTATTGGAACAGACGAGCGGAATCGTTAGGCAGGCAGATTAGCAATTCTCTACAAGAACCAGGTTCCATCCCCGTTCAATAAATGTCACAGTGAGCAGTGCCGACCTCTCGCAGATGCTGCTGTTCAATTTTGTGGCGAGCCATCAGGATCCTTCTTTTGAACCGGCGACACTCCAGGTCCAGGTACTGCCTCTGTCTGCGCTGGAGGTTGGCCTCTTCCGCTGCTTGGAGGTTCTGGAAGTTCTCCTTCTGCTTGGACAGCCACTCCTGCTTTTCTTTCTTGGGCGTTGACTGGTTTTCATTCAGCTCCTGGAGGAAAATAAACACATTTAACCTTACTACTAAAGCCGAATTTGTTTTATATTTTACATTGAAAGACAAATATGGATGAAAATAAATGAAGTTTGACACCTCTTTCAGCTGCTCCTTGCGGAGCTTGTACTCTCGTTTTTGGGATTCCAGGAAACTGTTCAGCTCTTTCTTCTGCTGACTCTGGATGTGATGTTGGAACTTCTTTTCATCGTTGCTAAATGTTTTTGCCTAGTGGAAAAACCCCCCAAAACAAAACAAAAATCCCCGCCATTATGAGTGTGATCAATGCAAAACAGCAGCTACCATAGAACCATAAGGTGGACTACATTTTAATCCACAGAAAGCGAGAATCCAGATATTGATTTAAACTTTTGTTTTCATCCGTGACACCGAGATAGAAGGTGAATTAACAACAACAAGAAAAATAAACTCTTATTGAAGTATAACCTCTATTCATGTGGATACATATTAAAGCACTGGGTTCACAATGTAAAAAAACAAGACATGGATCTAAACTGTACATCTAAAAATGTCACTTATCTACTGATTTGCAAATGTTGCACTGGAAAGACACAAACATTTAGCTGCAGGTGGTGGCTGGTTGTCAAGCAAATTCAAATTTCAGTGGTTTAAACTGAACCTGAAGATTGGAAGTGACAGTCCGAAGTCTGTTGCTTACATGTAAACTTTGCTGTTGCTAAGCATAAAGAAGCAAAACAGTTGGTTATAGTTCATTTACCCTAACTTTAGCACTTTAAAACGACTTCATCTACAATTTCACAGCAGACTATTACTGACTTTTGTGTGTTTTTGTCAATTGTCGATATTTTCCCGTTTGATGTACATGTGCTAAGTGTACATCTGACTCACTGATTAACCTTCTGTGGTTTAGAGAATTTACACATTTTTCCAACGAGCTCAGGCTAAGATGACATTTTCTACTATTGGTAAAAGGAACTTCAAAAACCAACCCTTGAAACCATTGCTTCCCTAATGGAGTATCTGGGGACATTCAAGAGGAACATATTCAGAAGTTCTGCATTGCTAAACACAGCTGTGAGCTGGTGCATGCTTGTGTTTCGGGAGCTCACATCTTTCTCCATGGATGCTTGGTGTTTCTTGACCACCTTCTCCAGCTCTTGGGCAAAGTTATTCCTCTGGGTCTCCAGCTCCTTGTCCAGACGGAGCCGGTGCTCGTCCATCTCGGTCTTCAGCTTGTTCTCCAGAGCCAGCAGCTGCTTCTGGTGCTGCCGTCTCATTCGCTTGTAGCCCAGGATCTGCTCTCTTAGCTCCGATTCCTGCTCGTGCTCCTTCATCTGGCGTGTGAGCTGACAAACACAAGATGCAAGATTTATTTATTTATTTTTTTTAAATCAACTTGATGGAAACAGGTTGTAAGGATTACAATTACATGAATATTGTCAATAATGTGCTGAACTAGAAAAAAATCTGCCATGCCACCCAGACATGCTGTTGCCTTTCAGAAACTCAGCAGTGACCTCAAAGACATACATTTTCTGTATATTAAGAGTAATTCTTAAAAAAACCCACAAAAAGCCTTTGGTGGAGTTTTTTTTTTTCTTTTTAAACTGGATACAAGGAAAAGATGTGAACTTAGAACATATTCACATGCTTGTTAAGACAACATATCCCAGGAAAATCAGAAATCTTTCTGAATAACCATCAGCTGAGCCACAAGAATTTGTGGCTACTGGATCAGCTGTGTACTGGATCTAAACAATTAGATCCAGTATTTCTGATGACAAAATTGCCGCAGTTTCCCTTTTAACAGGCAGGTGTCAATACTTAATACAATCCACTAAACAACATACATGGTAGCAACATAACCTAATGTTCCCACAGATCAAATGATCTGTGGGAACCAAAAGTATGATGCGCAGTTTATGTCCATACATTTATATGGATCAGGTTTCTATGTAGAAATGCCTCTAATTTCACCTGCATCATCTTTATGAATTCAAATAGTTTCATTCCCAAACTCCCTGTAAGGACAGAAGGCGTTTCTACCGCTGACGCTGTACGTATCGTCGCAAAGTCTTCACGGTTTCGTCTCGTCCTCTGGGTCTGAGTGGGGGCAGCTTGGGGCTCTGTTGTGCCTCTGCCATGAGGCTCTGACTCTTCTGACTCTTGTTCCTGGATCAGAAGGAAAAGCAACAAAACCAGAGTGAAGAAACTGCACGGCAACCAGAAAACAGAGACACAACAGCTCAGTTGTGATGAGAATACTCAGGATTCTGGGTCTTGATTCACTTACGGGTTTGAGATTAATGACCGAGCTGTTGGACATCACCGTGCCGTCGCCGTCCATGTCCGGCTCGCTCTTGTCCTCGCCTGCGTCAGGTAGGCTGTTGACGGAGCTGCTTTGGGAGCTGGCACTGATGGACATGCTGGGTATGGACTGGTTGCTCCCGACGCTGTTCACCGTGCCCGTCCCACTCACGCTGGTGTCCGGCTCCTATACACACACAGCACAGGAAACAATGAAAGGGCTACAACAATAGAGAATGCTGCTAAAACATAAACAGGCCAGCGTGGAGCAAACCTCATCATCGTCTGGCGCCTCATTCGTGGAGCCATTGTGAGCTTCCTGAAATAAGATCTTCTTCATCTTGCGGTACTGCAGATTGTCTAGTTCCCTCACAGCATCCTTGGTCCGATTTATCAGATCTATTAGGACCGATTCTGGCCGTTCACGCTGGATAAACGCATGCTGGGGGCCGAAACAGAAACTAAGAATTAATGTTGGGACTTTTATGGTTTAAACAAGGTTACTGCAAGTGCAACCCACTGAAATTTAAGACTTTAAGACCTTTAATCAATGGAATTTAAGACCTATATCACGACAGAAATGTACAAAGGAAACATCAAAGAAATAAATTGTATGTGTTGGCAACACATCCATGATAACAACATCCAACCAACTCGTAATAAATTTACATCTACCCATTGCTAGTTAGGTAGCAACTAGCTAGGGTAAAGCTAGCTAGTTACACCAAGACTTTTTAAGGATGTGCAAGCACCTTGTTTAAAAAGAAAATTCAAGAAAGTTAAGAAGAATCTGTTGTCCAAATTTTTAATTGCCCACCTTTAGGAGCTCCTCGGAGTTTGGCCTTTCCTGAGGGAGTTTCTGGAGACACGAATCGACAAATTTCCGAAAATAATCCGTCCTGAAGAAAGCATGACAGATTTAGTCGTTGGAAGACGAAATTTTCAGAAGCATTCAGAGTCACATGGCTTTTCACTCACCATTCAGACGACTGCAGAACGGGGCTGTCGTTCTGTGCTATGTGATATAAGGCACTCATCGCATTCATGTTGAACAGTGGAGGCTTCCTCTCAGCTAGAAACCAAGAAGTCTATCAGTTTTTAAAATATCCAATCTTTTGACAACTTTACGTGTTTAGCTCAAATTTTACACATTTAGTTTATATTTGAATAGGTAAAAAAATAAGTCGCAACACAATTCTTTTTATGATTTTAGTTTTTTAAAGCTGATCTTAGCCTTCGAGAAGTGCTGACTTGTTGATTTCGTTCTCTAAAGGTTCCTTTGTCTGGCCGTGTACAGTCTAAACACACATAACAGAGCCAACGAAGTATTTGGAGTATGTTTGCCCTCAATTAGGAAACACAAAAGCTCACACAAAGCAGATAGAGATGAATGCTTGGTGCGTCCCACACCTCGAGAAACCTTCATTTACAAGGTAAAAAAGGAATGCAGATAAATTACATGCCTATGCATTGAAAGCTCAGGCAAGTTACGTATGAACAAAGGTACATCAGTGCCAGTAAAGGCTTGTGGAGGTTTTTGTTGTTGCAAGGAGGCAGCCTAAGTGGCTTAAGGTAATGTTGACTGGGAGAAACATGAAAATACTGAGGGGAGGGGAACAATCTTGACAATATGGACGTACCTAATTCAATGCAGGTTATTCCCAAAGACCAGATGTCCACCTTGCCATCATACTGACCCTCATCCATGGCTAATATGACCTCTGGGGCCATCCTGAGAAGAAAACATGTGCACCAAGATAAACATAAGATGTTGAACTACTGAAATAAATGACCTTCTTGTTTGTATTCTAATTTATCGAGATGCATCTATACATGGCTGTTCACTTACCAATATGGAGTCCCGACGAAAGAATTGGCCGGACAGGCAATGGAGGCCGAGCCAAAGTCTGCTAGTTTCACCAGACCCGGTTCTGTCAACAAGATGTTTCCTGCTTTGATGTCACTGTAAAAACATACAGAAGGAAACGAGTGACGTTTCACTGGAACGGTAGAACATGGAGCAGACAAAGATTTGCTTGAAAAATACTCAAATACGCACCGGTGGATCATGTTGTGGGAGTGAAGATAAGCCAATCCGTGAAGAGCACCATGGGTAATTGCAGCAATTTCAACTTCTTGCAGGGGTTTCTTGTGAACTGGAAGGTATTAATCGTCATTGGAGATGAAATACAGGGGGGTGAAAAAAAAAAAATAACCTGGCGGTAACAACATTCCCACGTTGTGATTGACTTTAACTCACCTTCTAACAAATCTGAAGCCGAGCCTAGACAGTACTCCATTACCAACTGTTGAGAAATAAAGAAATTGAGTATTTGTTTCTTGCTTTTGTCTCTCAGTTTACGTTCAACATTTTCTACTTATACATCTATGCAACAGGATATTTTTCATTTCAGTTTGATTTTGGCTCCAAATAAAAAAAAAAAAAAAAACATAACTGAAAACAACACATGCTAGCAGCAGGCGTGACGAAGAAATGGCTTCAAACTCATACCCCCTCATCATGGAAACCACACGATGTTCATATGATGCATCTTTTAAGTTGAGGGCTCTGCCTCTGCTGTGTCCTTGTGAAAAACCGAGAGCAGCGGAGATACCAGCGGCTTATAGCCCGGCGCGGCTTATCTATGTATGTTTCCAGCTGTTTAATTTTTTTTATTTGTATAAAAAATGCTTATGCTAAGGTGCGCTCTATAGTCCAGAAAATACGGTACATTAAAATGGTTGAGCTGCTCTTAATAATTATTGACAAATAAGATGTATTAAAAAAAAACAAGCAAAATTACAAATTAAAGGTTAAAGGATAAAATAAGAAAATCTATCTTAACCATAATTTATTTTAGATTTTGTATATTATTTAAAATTTAGCTCCTAGTTATTTTCAGTGTATTCATTTATTTTCCAAAACTTTGTTGATGTAAACCATGTAGCTGATTTTCTTTGCGTTTACTTCTTAAGGAAAGGCTATATCTGGATCAATACTTCCCACTTATTTTTAACAAATTGAATAGATTTTTAATTTCATGTTCACAGCAACTACCTGTCCTTCAAGTTGGTTGTTAAAGGTGTATTCATCTTAAATATTAGTTTTGTTAAAACAACAATTAAAATCACAAGTTTTTGTTTCCACAATCAAGCAGGCCTCAACACTTTCCAATTTTCATGATTTAAAAAAAACCCCCAAAAAAACAGAAGCCCTTACCCAAGCAGTGTGCTCTCGCAGGTAACATCCTTTGTACTCTATGCTGTTGGGGTGCTGTATTCGCCGCAGGAATTTCACCTCCTTGATTATATCTTGCCATTTCTGTCAAATCAGTGCAGATATTTGAAAAAGAACACCAGATAGCAAACATCAAATTAGTTTTTTGCGTCGAGATATTCCCAAAATAGCTTGGGAGCAAATTTTTATGAAGGAAAAAATAATGATAATAGAATATAATGCTGTCAGTTCAGAAAACTGACTAATTCACACAGATTGTTTTGCATGCAATGTGATTAAAATGACAGCAAAAAGGTGCAAAGTCTGAAGCCTCACAAACCTTTACATTTGCATTGTGTAGCATATAGGACACCCAAACAGACCATGCAGTGTTGTTCATAATTCTGACAGCAGCACAATCTGCTGGCAGCATGCCTGATGTTTTTCTTTAATGGTTTGATAAAGAAATCTTAGAAGATGGCAGGTTTGTGGAAATAAATTCTAAAAAAAAAAAAGTCCAACTATACACAGCTGTTTGAAGAAACATAGATTGTGTTTGTGAGCAATTCTTTTTTTTCCCCTCCCGTGGCATTCCAGGCAAAATTGATTAAAAGTCTTTACGTTATGACCCAAAGCGCAAGCATTCCTGGTTTTTGATCATATGTTTGCATCCAGAAGACGCCATTATACCTCATTAGACTGTTTTCCGTTATAGGACATCTTCTTGATGGCCACCACATCATTTGAGCGCACATCCCGTGCCTGGGAGATGAGAAGAACTGATTGTAAACACTGTAATTTAACAAATACTTGAAGATTGTTTTCTTTGTGTTGTTTGTTTTATTTTTGTGCATGAACACATCCACAAATTGCAAAATGCTTTCCTTAAACCGTCAAACCAGCAGTTTGTTGCTACAGAGCATAAACAGCAAAATGTGTTGTATTTTGATGGTAAAAAAAACACACAAAAAAAGATTTTTTTTCCAGATTATTTGACACTGATCTAATAATAATCATAAAATGGAAGATTTGGAGAATAACCGAACAATAAATAATCAAGCAAAATTAGGTTTCAACCATTTAAACTGCTTAATCAAGAGCAAAAATAATGTGTTGGGAATACTCAAACATTTAGAGCCAACTGAATTACACATACTTGTCAGGTATTAAAGGCATAATCAACACAATCAATCACATAATGTTTAGACGCCTCAGACTATAACACACTTGTAAACAGACTCTAATCTAGAATTGTACGGAGTAAAACCTTTTTTAGGTAGTTGGACAAAGACGTAATTTTTTGTTATGGTTTTTTTAACAAAAGTTCAAAGTCATACTGAAAAAAAACTATAAACATTTCTAAAAGTACAGATCACTTAATAATCCAATTGCAATTTCTGCTTTTCTTTTACGTCTAATTGTACTATGATTGTATTTTAAGGATAATGAAAGCCGATAATCTCATTTGTCCAAATTTTGTTTTAATTCGGAAATTAAATATGTGCTGCAGGATCTTTTATTACATTAACCTCACAAACTGTAGTGGGATTAGAAAGTAATCTCCATTTACTAATGACATCATATCTCCCTAACCATAATTTGATTCATACTAAAATAAGCCTATCGTAATGAGCAATTAATAGCATGATAAATTAAAATGAGCTCAATTATTTACATTCGGATAAAGGACAATTTTGTTTACAGAGATAGAATCTGTTTCATTTATGGTTTTGGTAGTATGTGGCTTCTTTTTCTTTTGAATTTATTGATTTTGTTGTTGTTGTGTAACATTTTGGACATTTAAAACAGTATTCTGTACAAAGTTTATTGGTCTTTGACAGGGCAAAATGCATTTTGACTATATGACTAGCATCACATCTTATAATGGCATCATATTACAATAATTTTATGCCATTATCATAATATTAATTGAAAACGGTGTCAAAACAACAATATTATTGTTCATCACAATAATCTCTGGAACAATTTATAGTCTGTCATAATTTATCAAACTGGCCTATACCAAAACAAAAAAAAGCATCACATGCTTTTTAATGTGATTATCTAAAAAAAAAAAAAAATGTAGAAATTTTGCAGTTGTGACGCATTTATTGAATAAGAATGGAAGCTAATTAAGGGAAAATAAGTGGATGTGATTACCAGCTGACTTACTGGTGCTTCGCTATGCAGACAGTTAAAAAAACAACAACAAAAAAACAACTCACAAAATACACAGCTCCAAAGCTGCCATGTCCGATTTCGTGCAGATCTGTGAAGAGCTTTTCCGGGTCCTCCTTGAAGAAGAGTTCTGCGATTTCGGGGTCCTTCAGGTTCCCCGCCCGGCTGTTGTTGTTGGGCATGCCGGGGGACGTCGGGGCGGTGCCGCCGCCGCCGCCGCCGGGAACTATCTGGGTCTGCGACAGCGACGGGCAAGACCCCTGCGACGGCTCATCTGCAAGACTGTGATTTCATGTGTTCAGCGCTGCAACACAACAGGAGCAGAAAAACAAACAAACAAACGGAATATTACACATTTTCTTTCCAGATTACGGCAATTCTCAATTTTAGAAATACATGTTAATTAGAATCAGAAGAAATGAAGCAGAGCTGGGCAATGTGCAGTTACAAGATATATCAAGTCGACTGCAGTGTTTTATTAACGCAGATTTTAATTAAAATTTTAATTAAAATCTTCCTTATGTTTGCCATAAAGTCTCATAGTTAAAACTCTGTTTCAAAATTTTTCTTTCGCTAAAAACACTCCACTGTGGAAGTAAATATTCCTCTCGTTCGCCGTTGTTATGAACAGCCCTGCCAATGTGGACTATAGAAGATCACTGAGGAAAATTTACTGAGTCCGTGCAGCGGCTCAGATGATCAGTTGCAAACAGATGCAGAGCTGACGCTCGAGTCACAAGACTTCTTTCCCAGCCCGGGCGAAACAGCCCCCGGTCTGAGCAGACATCTTTTGTCTCACAACAACACTGAACTACCCCACTATTCCACACAGATGTAGCCACAGCCACGAAATAAAGCCTCATTACCATGCAGGACTGTACCTCTTTATTGCCATTGTCCTTTATGACATCGGCACGACTCAATGAGCTTTGCTGTCATATGTCATGACATCGTTTTCGACCGCAAACACACACACGCACACGAGGAAATAAGTGCCGATAGCCGATACTTCCGTGAGTCAGGACAAGCCTTCCAAACCGCCGCTCACAAAAACGCTTAAGAATGCGGCAGGACAGGACAACAAAGCTGGAGGGCTGGAATTCCCAACGTATGCCCTCACAACGCCGCGACTCTCTGCACTTCCTGTTCGCGTGGCTCCGGCGAGGTTGGAATGGGCCCTAGTGAGAAACTTGACAAGTTACATCTAGCATCCCTGGCACAAAAACAAGAGCAAACACGCACTGAAATATCTGACAGCAGAAGGGGAAAAACTCGAAGCGTGACAAAGAAGAAGAAAAAACACAAACAAAAAAAAAAAAAGAAATAGCTGTCATTTCATCTTCTCAGATCAACATAGCTGGGGCTTACTGAAGAGGTTTACGTTAATAAAATTATCTTTTCAAGAACATAAGCAGCTCCTGTTACACCCAGCTACCATGAAAACAGCCTTATTAAGTTTCAAACTGAGGAATAACATGAGCAGAATATATTTAGTTTGAAGCAGAATATGGTTTAGAAAATGTATTCTGTGCTACAGTACCTATTCTTTATCTGACTAAAGAAACGGTTATAAGAAGCCAATAAACTGACATTTATTTTTGTCAATAAAAAAAGAAAACACTCATGAGAGATCGTTAGTGAAACACTTAATGATAAAATTACATTTTCTTCCAGGTAAATCCAGGGTCATACATGTTCTCTCAGTCTCAGCTTCTAAAAACTCTTTTGTTTTTGGTGTCATTTGGAAAAACCTCTTTGCACTTTAAACTGAAATTCGACCGATTAACAGTAAGGACATAGAAATTGTAAAATACAGGTCTAAAATTTCACATTTCACCCTTCTTACACATAAAATCTCTCTCTCTGACATAAAAAGATGATTACTCTAAAACAGGGGTGCTCAAAGTGCGTCCTCAAGGGACCGGCATCCTGCACGGTTTTCGTTCTCTCCCTGGTGATGGTAACAAGCTTTTCAGCATGTCAGTGTTCTTCTCAGGTCTTCTGATGAGCTGTCACTGGAGCCAAGGAGAGAACTGAAACCATGCAGGATGCCGGCCCTCCAGGGCCAACTTTGGGCACCACTGCTCCAAAAATGTGTACCAAGAGTAGAAAAATCTGTGGGAAAACGTGAATACATTTGGGCATTAATACAATCAGCACCGTTAGTAAATGTAAAGGTTGATCACGTGGTTTCCCAGGCGAGTCCTTCTGGGGTTTGACCAGCATCACATCTCACCTGGGCGTTTCAGCTCATGTCACTGGTGATAAACTCCCAACTTTTTACAAGTCAGCCTTCACATTCTTTCATTTTCCTAAAAGTAGTCACTCGTCTCGTGAGTGACGGAGGAAAAGCCAGCGCGCGGTTCTCAGCTCTAACGTACGAGTGTCGCTCGAAAGGTTTCCAGAGATTCCCAATGTTGACTGCACAACGTTAGCCCCAAACTTCATGCTAGCCAAGTTACGTGTCATGGGATGGAACAGCTCAAGCGGGGCTCATAATGAGTTAACAGTCTGAGCTGTTGTGTAACTACTCAACAGACACTGAGCTAAACACCAGTTTGGTTTAATTAAGAGGAAGTCACGTTTAAACAAGCCCAACAAGCTAATGTTTGCTAATTTAGCTTAGCCGGTTAGCTGGAACTCACCCTGTTCTGACAGGCCAGTTCTTAGAGATGAGGAGAGTGGCGTACACTTCAGACCAGTTAGGGATTAGAAAGTACTTTTCCAGTTTCATCCCCAGCGCGGAAGCTTCGTAAAGCGAAAGTCCTGGCGGCTCTTCACGCTGTCAGCCGACTTAACAGAGTAGGTCGGTGAAACTACCAAAAGATTTAAAAATGCCCACCCTTGAAGTGAGCCGGGGTGCACACAGCAGTCAGCTCCCACTCCCAGGCCAGCTCCAAAGATGGCTGCCGAGCGCTCCGCCGCCGCGCCTCTCCTCGGTGAAAAATACACCAGGGAGGAACGCGAGAAAAGTTCAGGCGGCGGCAAAAACACCCATGAACGCGCCGCCGTGGAGTCTGCGAGGCCGTTCGACGAACTGGAGATTTAACTTGGCGCAAATGACACTTGATCTGCGGAGTTACGTAAAGGTCTTCTCCTCGACATGCTACAAACTGCAGTTCCGCCCTGCCTGTTGCAGTAAACTCTCCCTGACCCAGGAACACCAGGAGGCGGAAACTCTGGAGCCGACCGCGCTTCAAAAAGCCCTAAAGGTCGGCCGAAATAAAAACAACAACAACAACAACGCAAAGCAACATAAACGTGTCATCCAAAGCATTTACTCCTCGGAGAAGTTTGTAGCCTTTTGATTCAACTTCAATAAAATAAGTATTGATCGTGAGGAACCAGTCGTCTTCAGGATCGAGTGGGTTTAGATTTTTGTTTTAAAAAACGAGCTTTCAGAGTTCAGTAGAAAAGGGAAAAGGTGTGTTGACGTCAAATTCAACAGATTTTACTCAAGTAGAAGCAAAAACAAAAAAACAAAAAAAAAACGTTCACCAAATTTCAAGTGTAAGAGTAAGAAGGTATCTTGTGAAAATAATTATCAATAAAATGATCAGATCATCTCATTTAATATCTCGAAAATAAACCTAAAAAAAATAAATGGAAATTTGACTATTTTGCAGACTAAAGTATAAATAAATACAAATGAAGACAGAAGAAATACTTGCCATGTCTTTTTTTTTTTTTTCTACAAAAGTTATAGGAAACTAATACAGCAGGTAATATCTATTTTGGGACAAAAGTGCACTCGAGCGAAAGGAGCGATAATTCAGCATTTCTCAAATAAAAACAACAAGCAAAAGTGCTCCACAGCTACTAACTTAAGTGCATTTTTTTATTTTTCAAAATACTGATGAAATGTGCTCCACCCAACTTTGAATGAACATCTCTTGGTTCTGTGTCTGAGAAATGTTTTGCTGCAATAACAAAAGCAGAAGATGTTTTCAGGATTCAGTGGAGCAACTTTTGTACTGAGATAGCTGATTAGTTGACTAATTAGACCTATTTGTCTTGGAGGAATGGATCAAAACTCCATAAAACTGCTGTGAGGAATTGTGGAACAATACCAAAGTATATAGGCAAGTATGTCAAATAAGTGTGTGAATTGGAATAAAAGACTTGCATTTTTTGTCATTATTCTGGTACTTTGTAAACGTAGATGTTTTTTTTGTGACCCTCTCCTAGAAAAAGTTTCCTTTACACAGCCTATCTGCACAAATTAGTGACACTATATTGAATGAGAAGTAAATAACAAACACTTCTAAACTGTTTAAATTGTGGCCGCATACTTTAGAGCTGTCTAAAAACGTTAGATGTAATGTTCTTGAATCTTTATTCCCTTTTAAGCAAATCAACATTTTAGCAACAACGGCATGAATCTGAGTACAAACATCATTCAGCAAACAAAGGTAATATCATGATATTTTGTTGACATTTTTTTTATTATTCTTTTTTAAATTTTTTTATTCTTCTTTTTTTCTTACCGAAAATAAAATTGAAACTTCGACAATTATCAACCATGCAATTTACTTTTCTACACTTGCACTGATTGGCCAGTAGATGGCAGTATAACTCACGGAAGTTCACGAGAAACAGAAAAGACGTCACTTGTGGAGAGGGCTTTTATTTTGAAAGAACGAAATCACTTTGGAGGACGCGCCTCCGAGGTGACGTCAGAGGAGTCAGGAAGTAGATTCGCTTACGTTTCGCACGTGGTGAAAATGGCTGCGAATGAAGAAAAACAACAGGGCCACAGACCCGGCGTTTACAAACAAAAAAACAAGGTTCACAAACATGGCAAACACAGGACGAAAGGTGAAATTGAAAGAGAAAACAAAGGTAGGCCCCGCTCCGTGGCGAAGTGTCACAGATGTCGTTGCGTGTCTGTTGTGGTTATTGCTTTGATTGACTCACGTGTTCAGCAGTGTGAAGGGACTGAGAGAACGAGATAACACTCGTTTCAAACAGACACTTCATTTCATTTGCTTTTAAACCGACTCCGGGTCATTTCGCTGGATCTACGTGCAGCTGAGAGTCACAGTCAAATGAACGGGGATCTACAGCACACGATCAAATTCATGGTCAATATTTGCATCAGTACTTATGAAGATGCAAGCTCTCACTTTTCCTCATTAAATACTTGCATTTAATTGTTTTCATAAATGAGCAAAAAATAAATACAACTATTGAAACTTGTTGGGGAGAAGAAATTCACTGCTATTTATTAGATTTTTTTTTGTTTTGTTTTGTTTTTTTGTTGCCTTTTTGATATTTAAACACTCAACAGAAAAAGCTCAGTGAGTGCAAAGTTGTAACTGGGCCTGTCACTATAACTACTTTTTGCTGGTCGATTAAATTGTCCCAGAGGTTATTGCGATAAATCGTAATATTGTTATTTTGAAACCACTGTCTAGCTTCACAGTGATTTTGGCACACATTCTCAAATATCTATAGATTTTGGATTCCAGCACATGTGGAAAACCTGGAACTGGAAGACATTTTAAATACTCAAAATGAATAAACAAGACAACAAATAAAATCAGTAGTTGAGATCAAAGCACCAGACTGAGGACTTTAGTCATCCAGTTTTTGGTAGAAAGAGAGAAAAAAAACGAAAAATCATGCAGGTGTAATTTATTGAGTTTGTTTTAATTTATCATGCAATTATTTGACTTATTTCCTGTTGCGACAGGCCTAGTTATAACTTCACACTCTGTCTTTTTTTTTCTCCCCCAGTTTTCCTGATTTTAAAAAGAACTCTGTCTCTTTAACGCCCTTGTTCCCGTGTTCCTCCTAGGCCGGGTGTCAGTGATGACCCTTTCTAAAAAACAGAGGAAAGAGCTGAGGAAGATGGACAGACGACATAAAGCCAATCAGCTTCGGAAAACGAAGAAAGACCAGGTCATTTTAATGCACACGAAGAACAAAATATTTAAAATTTCCGATCTGCGTTGCAAAGTTAACCTTTCTGTTTTTGTCCCCTTAGGTTCTGATGGAAAAGCGACGACTCGGCAGCAGGGACGGTCCTCCTCACCTGGTGGCCGTGGTGTCCCTGCATGCTAACGGCGACGCCGGGGCGGTTTGCAAGCTGCTACGTGGAGAAGGCGCCGGGGGCGTGGTGCACCTGGAGCGATGCGTCAGCGGCGTCGGAGATAGTTTTGGACTGATTATGCCTCGCTTCAAACAGAGGTTCACATTTCTAAACCAGAGCACAGGTACGATTTGTTGAATGTTTGGTATTGTTTTTTTTTTTTTTTTTTTAATCAAAAGTTTGGTTTTAAAAAGTTGCATAAATGAAGTCGTGTATTCCTAGTTTAGCTTATCTGGTATTTATTCAAACTTTTTATTCTGTTGAAAACCAAGATTACAGATTAATCAAAATTTTTTGCCATTTTTAGTTTAACTTTTTCCTTCTATGTTTTATTGAATGTAAGCGGTCTCAGAGTTCATGCTGCTGGTTGGTTTGTTTATAAGCCGAATATGGTTGCGGTACTTTGTTATGATGTATTTAATAAATGGGAAATTTTACATAGTTTAAAAGACTAATAATTTTCCCGTTTGGGGTGCCGATCCCTAATTAGAGCTGATTATAGATTGACATGACCATTGTTCAGATTATTGGTGAACTGGGTTGTGCCTTTCTAATATCTTTACATTTTTTAAACTATTATTGCAATAGTTAATTCATTAAATAGGACTGAAGACTGCACAGTACAAACTGACATATTGGGAATATTTGAAGTTTTTGCGTTTTTTTTTTTTTTTAGCTCAGAATAGCTATAGTTTGAGATTTTATTCCCGCCATTTTTCAAGCTCTTCTTCTTGTGTCTTTGGCCAGATGACATGCACTCCCTGCTGGATGTTGCCAAGGTTGCAGACAGCCTGGTGTTTGTCCTGGACTCAACTGAAGGCTGGGATGCTTACGGAGATCATTGTCTGTCTTGTCTCTTCGCTCAGGGCCTCCCCAGCCACGGTTGGTTCCCATTTTTTGTACAGTATGTGGAAAGTTTGACACCATTTTCCTAGTTCTTGTCTTCTGAGATCTAATTTCTTCTAAATCTCTCCCTCCACCCCCGTGCAGCTCTGGTGTGTCAGGGTTTGTCTGACATCTCAGTGAAGAAGAGGGTCGATTTCAGAAAAGCTCTGTCAAAGATCACAGAGGTCCGCTTCCCGGACAGCCGCCTCTTCCCGTTTGACTCAGATCAAGACGCCACCCTCCTCCTCAGGCACCTGGGAAGCCAGAGGCAACGGAAGCTGGGCTTCCGGTCCAGACGCTCCCATCTTTTGGCCGAGCGCGTGGCGTTCACGCCAAATGGCCCCGCGGAGGGGGTCGGCGGGCTCAGCGGCCTGGGGACCCTGCGTGTGTCCGGGTACGTCCGAGGTCGTGCCCTCCACGCCAACAGACTGGTGCACATCACCGGGCACGGGGACTTTCAGCTGAGTCAGATCGACGTTCCGCCGGACCCTCTGCCCCTCAACCTGACCACAGTCAGAGCGACAAAACCTGGAAGGGGAAAATATGTCGAGATGGAGGTAAACGTTAAACCACAGGCATCAAGGTGTACATCAAGCATTTTGTAAAATCCTCTCAAATAAATATAGCAGGGGTGATGATAAAGTAGAGACCGCTGTAACGGTTTAAAAAGAAATACTTGTCAGATCAGTTTATCTTTATTGTCTTTTATTTTGTAACCAAACAATTATGGACAACTGATTTAAACGTCTATTATTGAAGAGTTATTAAATTCATACTTTGTGTTTCTCTTGTAATGGGCCATAAAAAATCATTTTAATGAACTAAAATAAATTCATTAAACATTTTCCACATTTGTTCAGGAATGTGGAGCTCCAAAGTTTGGCACATTTTTCAAAACTACATCTGAATTATCATCTGTTCTGTGAATGAAATGTGTGTTTTTTTTTTGTTGTTTTTTTTTTTTTTTATGTTAAATCAGTGATATAGTGATTAAATGTGTGTTGATTTCAAAAGTAATGCTTAAATGCTGAAACCATTTATTTTAGAAGTGCGTTTGGTTCTCACAGTATAATATGTTGTCATTTTGTTGTTTTCAGGACGGAGGTGAAAACGAGGCCCCAGTGCGGGTGCTGATGAAGGCGGACCCGTCCAGCCGGCAGAGTCTGCAGGCGGAGGCGGAGGTGGACCCCATGGACGGAGAGCAGACATGGCCGACAGAACAAGAGCTGCTCGACGCTGAAGGTGAGGAGACGGGGGGTCCTAAAACTGGAAGCAAGTAAGAGGAGAAATTAAGACAACAAAACAAATCACGGAAGACATGAGTATCTCGATATGTAATGAATCGTAAAGGTACAGGAATCAATCCTACGGCACTACTTTAGATCAAATTTTCAGTTTTCTAAAATGCACCAATACGCCTAAACATGCACGAGCGCATTTGGTATTATCTGCAGGCTAACGGGTTACTCTCCTGGATGTTCGTTTCTTTGCTTAGAGGCCAGAAAGAACAAGCGTGTGATGAAAGTTCCTAAGGGAACGTCTGACTACCAGGCCACATGGATCATCGACGAAGATGAGGAGAACGGTGAGACAGATGAAGAAAGCAGTGATGATGATGATGATGATGATCTAATGGATGAAGCTATGGATGGAGAGGATGAGGAGAATCACTCTCAGGTAAGCTGACCGACGACAGATTTAAGTTGTTCAAGAAAATGCTCATTTGGATTTAAATAGCAAATGCAGTTATTACAACTGAATGTTATTCATGCTGACATAAATAGGCCAGTTTTTTTCCTGTTGCATTTTCTTAGTAACGGTATATTTTACATTGACGAAAGATGTCTTAGTGAGGCCGATTAGCTGACGATGTTTATCCAATACAACCAAAACAAGAAAATGCCATGATCCACCTTTAATCATGCTAAATTCTCAAAAATAAATTTCAACAGACACCAGAAAAACCACCAGATAGCCAAAGAGAAATTGAAGAACAGACAAACAAAAAGAATTCCCCACTCACATAAAACTCAAACGTTTTGCACAAGCAATTTTGTGCTACTTTTGTTGGACTCTTTCAAAATCCGACCTTTGAACTTTAATGTCAATTTCTACGTGGTTTCCCACAAATAACGTCACGCACCAGATGTATGACTCGGTGGATGTTTTTTTTTTCTTGTGTATATTTTCTTTGTTAATCCTCTTTTCCCTAATGACGGCGAATGAGGAAAAAAATGCCTCGTCGAATGTCTCGGGTAACACAATGCAACCAACTTCAGAATTGACCTGACTTAGCATGAATCCAGTTGTGCTGTCGAGGCCTCAGAGGATTGTTAGAACAAACGACATCACTCTTATTGTGAGATATTTCAAAACCAAATCCAGGTGTCCTTTGCCATGGACGAGCAAGGAAATGACAAATCAGAAAAACTCAACAGTCAAGATCGGTTTTGGAAGACGGCGCAATCGTTTTGATGGCGACCAGGACGGCGTGAGCCGCGGCGAAGTCGCAAAACGGCCGAGCGGTGCATACGTGACCCATGGACGGTGCACCTCTCTGCTGAGAGGCACTGTTTGTTTTCTGTGTCCGTCTCCAGCCTGCAGTGCCAGGCTGCTCACCACATCACAACAATAGTGTTTGGAGCCAGAGTCCCGAGAGAAGCCTCCTGTCTTCCTGTCTTGTGAACCGAACATCCTGTCTGGACGCAGGGAGGGGTCGAGCATTTATTTGTTTCCAGCAGCGTTTGAAGAGAAGTCGGAGCTCGGAGGGGGAGCAGGGGAAGCCGGCCTTATGAAAAGGGTTCATTACAACCCGTAATTGTTAATCGGGCCCATTTGATGTCGGCATCGGCGAGCAGGAATACGTAGGTCGTACGGGGTAACAATAGGCGAAGGGGCACTTCAAATGACAGTGATTATTATTACTGCGGCGAGGATGTCGGAGAGGTTGTGAATCAACCGCACGCTGTGCGTTTTCGTCTCATGTGTCAGACTTCTCATGTGATTTGCCATGTGAGCGACCGCTGATGATTCATTCCTCCCACACATGCAGTGCAACTGGAAGTAGGGTCTATGATAAGGGAGGATGCCTCAAATCCTGTCCATGCTGTGCATCCTTGGCAGAGTCCTCCATTTATGTGTATGCAAAGCGACCATTCCAACAGGTTGAGTGCCAAAGTAAAATAAATAACTTATGGAATAATGACTTAAATATGTCATTCATTTCTGAAAACTGGTAATAAATGTAGAATTAATTTTGTGCGCTTCAAATAAATGTTTTAATGTTTTTTTGTTTTTTTTAATTAGATGGAGTTATTTCATGATTTAATTAATAATTGTATGTTCCTGTGCGGGCTGCACAGTGGCGCAGTGGGTAGCGCTGTTGCCTTGCAGCAAGAAGGTCCTGGGTTCGATTCCCGGCCCGGGGTCTTTCTGCACGGAGTTTGCATGTTCTCCCTGTGCATGCGTGGGTTCTCTCCGGGTTCTCCGGCTTCCTCCCACAGTCCAAAAACATGACTGTCAGGTTAATTGGCCTTCCCAAATTCTCCCTAGGTGTGAGTGTGTGTGTGTCTGGTTGTTTGTCCTGTTTGTCTCTCTGTGTTGCCCTGCGACAGACTGGCGACCTGTCCAGGGTGAACCCCGCCTCTCGCCCGGAACGCAGCTGGAGATAGGCACCAGCAACTCCCGACCCCGTTAGGGAGAAGGGTGACGGAAAATGGATGGATGGATGAATGGACGTTCCTGTGCTAACACCGGCTATCATTGGCCGACGCTCATTCGTGAACTTATTTGAGATATTTTAGACCAAAGAGATAGATTAACGTAAATGAATGCACGATCACGAAATCGAATGATTTCATGATATAGGGTCCTAAAATGGGAAAAAATGTCTCAAACAGAGCTCCAGCTAACGATTGTTTTAGTAATCGACTAGTCTATCAATCAATTTGCTGATTAATCAAATAAAACATATTGTGCAGATGTTTCATTTCACCACTTAACCCATATTTTTTTTTTACAAGATTGAACACATGAAAAGATGAAAACAAACAAATAATTTCCATCCATCCATCCATCCATCCATCCATCCATCCATCCATCCATCCATCCATCCATCCATCCAT
The DNA here is from genome assembly GCA_922788865.1 of Poeciliopsis turneri. Taxonomy (NCBI): domain Eukaryota; kingdom Metazoa; phylum Chordata; class Actinopteri; order Cyprinodontiformes; family Poeciliidae; genus Poeciliopsis; species Poeciliopsis turneri. Next base: position 1,412,673 of record CAKLNU010001078.1, read on the forward strand.
CCATCCATCCATCCATCCATCCATCCATCCATCCATCCATCCATCCATCCATCCATCCATCCATCCATCCATCCATCCATCCATCTTCTGCCGCTTATCCGGAGTCGGGTCGCGGGGGTAGCAGCTTAAGAAGGGAGGCCCAGACTTCCCTTTCCCCAGCCACTTCCTCCAGCTCCTCCGGGGGAATCCCGAGGCGTTCCCAAGCCAGCCGAGAGACATAGTCCCTCCAGCGTGTCCTGGGTCTTCCCCGGGAGCTCCTCCCGGTGGGACGTGCCCGAAACACCTCACCAGGGAGGCATCCAGGAGGCATCCTGACCAGATGCCTGAGCCACCTCAACTGGCTCCTCTCGATGTGGAGGAGCAGCGGCTCTACTCTGAGTCCCTCCCGGATGACCGAGCTTCTCACCCTAGCCCAGCCACCCTACGGAGAAAACCCATTTCGGCCGCTTGTATCCGCGATCTCGTTCTTTCGGTCATTACCCAAAGCTCATGACCATAGATGAGGGTAGGAACGTAGATCGACCGGTAAATCGAGAGCTTCGCTTTTTGACTCAGCTCCCTCTTCACCACGACGGACCGGTACAGCGCCCGTTTCACGGCAGACGCTGCACCAATCCGCCTGTCGATCTCACGCTCCCTTCTTCCCTCATTCGTGAAATGTGTCACTGTTCACAAATAATTTTTAATTCCTATTTATGTATTTAAATAAGAAGATGAGCATTTATGGCTAATATGCAACAAGAGCATTTGTTTAGTGAAATCTTGGTCATTACAGTGTAGGTCTGATCTGTTGTTTATTTTTTTGGATTAACTGATAATTGAATAGCAAGAGGTGGTTAAAAGGTGCCAAAACTCCAAATTGAAGAGTTCTGAGTAGAACACATTTACAAGCAAATTTGTTTGTTTTTTTATCTTAAAAAACAAATACACAATATGTATATTTTTTGGTACAGTTTTGGCTTCATTACTGCACTGTTACTGCTGCACTGCATTGTTCTTTCATGGCTCTGCAAAACGTCAAACGATGAAAGCATCCCTAGTATTTTAGATTCAGTTCTTCTGCGCCCTGCTTCCTTCTTGCCCAGGAGACTGGTTCCCAAGCTGCTGAGGAGGAGGAAGAGGAGGAAGAGGAGGTGTGCTCCACAGAGAGAGGCGGAGCAGATCAGCGGTACGACGACAACATGGACGAAGCGGCAGAAGAAGAAGGCCTGAAGCGCTACCGAGAGGCGCGATCGCACGAGTTGTTTCCTGATGAGGTGGACACGCCCCTCGACGCTCCAGCTAGGATCAGGTCAGCCACCTTTCATGCGGGAGGAGGCGTACTTTGAAAAGAAAAACACAAAACAAAAAAGAGAAAAAGAAAACGATAACAGTTGACTCATCCCACAGATTTCAGCGCTATAGGGGCCTGAAAAGTTTCCGCTCCTCGCCTTGGGACCCCATGGAGAACCTGCCTCTGGATTATTCACGCATATTCCAGTTCCAGAGCTTCGAACGCACTCGCCGCAGAATCCTGGGGGAGGCTGCCGCCGATGAGGACGGAGCCATGGTATCGAAACACAAACAAACAAAGAGAAACAGCACTCGTCTTTCAGTTAAAAACAAATATTAGTTTGAACTTTTCTTTCTGACCGCGTGTCCTTGCCTCCAGGACGGCTGGTACGTCACGCTGCACATCATCGACGTTCCTTTCTCCGTCATGGAGAGCGTCCAGTCTGGCAAGCCCCTGGTGCTGGTGTCTCTGCTACCGCACGAGCAGAAGGTATCGTCTCCGTCGGAGTCGCAGACTGCGCGACTTGCTGCTTTCTGGACTCATTCTGAATCGTTTCCCACTTGGAACAGATGTCAGTGATGCACCTATTGGTGCAGAGGCACCCCAGCAACACGGAGCCAATCAAGTCCAAGGAGGAACTGGTGTTCCACTGCGGATTTCGAAGGTTTCGAGCCTCCCCTATATTCTCTCAGCACACTACAGGTGGGATGTTTAGTCATCAAGCAGAAGTTTTCAATGTTAGTCGTCTTATGGCATCAGTTCTTAATGTGTTTCATTGGGAATTTATGTGACAGACTAACAAAATGGAACTTTTTTTTCTTTAAAGTTCATTATTTTTTCAATCTTATCGCTTTACTTTAGCTGCAAGTATTCTAGTGTATATCTCCACAGCAATGCTGAAATTATTTATGAAAAAACAAATTCAGTTCCAGAAGTTATTGCGATTAACCATAATGTTGTTTAGAGACAATTTCCAAGGAATATAATGGCATAATAATGCAATTACATCCTCCTCAAGATCAATAAACTTTCATTTCTAGCAATCATTTATCGCTGGAACTGGAAGGCATTTTAAATATCCAAACTAAATAAACAACACAACCGAAACTGCAAATAAAATGGACATTGAAGTGTCTGAAAAACAAACAGCCTTTCAAAAAATACAGACAGATGCACCAGACTGAAGGCGGTTTGTCATCTAATCAATGAGAGAGGTACAAGAAAATCAATCAATCAATCAATCGTGCAATAAAAAATTGGCGAGGTTGTTCAGGTAAACGTACCATAATCCTGCGCTGCATCTCGATCACTGTCACATGATCAAACAAATATCCCTCCAACTCCTGAAGTACATCTGCTGATAAACTAGACATATTATGCAAAAATCTCATTTTGCACATTTTTTGTACTTCTGTTTGTGTTTCTACTGCTTCTAAAAACAACACAAAGACTTAAAAAAAACATCACTCTACCCTTTTTGGCAATAAGTTGATGTTTTTTGGTGAAAAAGATCAGTTTCCAAAATGTCACAAATCAGCAGGCACTGCCCTTCACCTAGCAACCCCAGCAAAGCCCAGCCCCATTACCTAGCAACCCAAGTGGAGCTCCAGCTGCTTTTACTGCTGTCCAATGGATGCTGGAAAAAGCAAGTGTTTAGTTGTCGACCTTCAAGAAACCACTTGCTGCATTCTCGCTGGTCGTGCGGGAGGCTCCACTTCTGCTTCTCACGTGTGAGTCTTAATGTTGAGTTGGGAGGCGTGGCCAGCAGCAGCTTATTTAAATTTAAAGTGACAAAGCCCTAAAACAGCTCAATCTAAAATCTCATTATCTAAGAATGATTTTGTGCAAAAAAACTATAAGCTTCTACACAGCCCATACAATAATTTTAAAAACTAAAAATGTTCCCTTACATTTGTTTTTTATTATTTCTTTATATAGTGGCAAATGAATAACAAAAGCATTGTCCTGTACTCCAGCTGACAAGCATAAGATGGAGCGCTTCCTGAGGCCGGACGTCCCCACCGTGGTGTCGGTGTATGCCCCCATCACCTTCCCCCCTGCGGGAGTGCTGCTCTTCAAACAGAGAAACGACGGTGAGAACGTCGACTAGTTTTCATTCAAGTCAATGCTGTGTTCTCCTGGAATTTCAGTCTTCCAAGTTCGCTCCCGTCGGCCCGTCTAGTGTCGCTCTGAGTTGTTTGTTTGTTTGTTTGTCTTTGTGTGTCCTGCAGGCGTCCAGGACCTGGTGGCAACAGGTAGCCTGCTCAGCTGCAACCCCCAGCGCGTCGTCCTGAAGCGGATCGTGCTGAGCGGACACCCGTTCAAAATCAACAGGCGTTCAGCCGTCGTCCGCTACATGTTCTTTAACAGAGGTGAGAAGGCGGCCCATTACTCTTCTCTGTACGCTGTCTGCAGAAATATTTACTGGATTTCAGTGGGGCACAATAATTATAAGCACAATAGTTATCGACAAGAAATGAGAACGTCCAATGTAACAGTTAGCACCGCTAACACATTCAGTGGCGTGGCTTTATTTGCTTATTTTCCCATTCCAACCTGAGACATTCACACAAATCAAGTATGTCTGTCAAAATCTATTTTTCTGGATGATAAATTGCCCCAGAAGTTATTGCAATAAACGATAATATTGCTGTTTTTCAGAGCATTTTTAAATAATATAATAGTAATGGCCTAATAGTGCAAGAACACATTCTCAAAGATCAATAAACTTTCAAATATTCAACATTTGAACTGGAAGACACTTAAAATATCCAAAACAACAAATAAAATGGATCATGAAGTCTTTGTGAACAAAATTGTTCTCCAGATTGTTCTCGTTGAAGACTCACCATCCAGTCTTGGGTAGAAAGAGAGAAAATGATGAATCATGCTGATGGAAATCATTGAGTTTATTTTAATTTATTATGCGATGTATTGCTTATTGCGACAGGCCCACATTCAAGCAGCGTCGGGATAATTGGAGAAAACAAATTTCCTACTGAAAATGAATAATTTGAAAACTCCGTCACGTCAGGGAGCGACTCTGTTATGATATTAATAATAATTAAAAGTGATATTATACTTATTACTGCGTTACAGAAATGAGAACATGAAATGCTGACTAGAAACTTCCAACATCATGTGAATGCAGCGTAATATAAAGGGAACAGCTGTATTGTGGAACTTCTTTAAGGTTTCAGATGAAGACAACACATATATCGGATAAAAGGGAAAAAAAAAAAAAAGAGACATTAACATGTGTTTCTGCTAGATCTCATTGTTTTTGTTCATTCCTGCAACAGACGACATCATGTGGTTCAAACCGGTGGAGCTGCGGACAAAATGGGGCAGGAGAGGCCACATCAAGGACGCTTTAGGTGAGGAAACGGTCAAATTATTCTCATTTTTCTAAACGCTTCTCACCAATGGGACTTCTGAATACTTTTTGCTTCATCATTTCAGGAACTCACGGTCACATGAAATGCGTATTTGATAATCAGCTTCGCTCCCAGGACACCGTCCTAATGAATTTGTACAAGAGAGTGTATCCTCGCTGGACGTACGACCCATACGTTCCCCCGCAGCTACCTTGGTTCAAGAAAGAGGCGACCATTGAAATGGACGACTTGGATATGGAGTAGAAGAAGAGTAGAAATAAAACACGAGAGACGGATAATGTTTGGAAATGTTTAAAAAGTGAAAAACCTATGAAATAAACTAAATATCTTGCTAAGTATCTGTTTAGTTCTGATATCCTGTGCTGCTTTTGACTTTTTTTTTTAACCACTAGATGGCAGTAATGAATAAGTAATTATACATTTTTTACTATCATCCTCAATTTTTGCTGAAATAAGGGTCAAGCAGATTTGATGGAAGACCAAACGAAGAGCAGTGTGCTATTACTATTATTATTAATCCCACTAAATGATTAAACAAATGCAGGGCCCGTTGCTACAACAACTTGTAACAATCTGAGCATTTCGCCATCCATCATTTCAATCTTTGAAGTCGCGCGTGTGCAGCCTTCGGCCGCATTAAAATGCAACAAGGACAAAATAATTACACAGAGATGATGTGATATTTGAGGAAGTGCAATCACGGCACGAGAACTCCCAAGTCGTGCTCGGAGTGCAAATTCTTGTCCGCAATCAATGAATTATGTTTCAGATTTCGGACAAATAGCAGCTGTCGGGTTGTATTTATTATCTTTTATCACAGCCATGCTTCAGTGGAGTTGGGTCCAAAAAGGAGGAATGAGAGAGAGGCTACCAGGGTGAAATAAATCACCGGTTTCAGAATGAGCCTGATGCAGAAAACAATTGTGGAAAGTACAAGATTAGGCATTTTATAAGCTGTTTCAAAATACATGGCAGTGCCAACATTACATCAGTTTCAAGGCAGGGGGAAGAAAAGGGAATGGAAACAACTGTTTTTCCAAGCACACTGTTCTTGAGGTCTCTCTCAAAAGTATTCGCACCTTCACATTTTGACATGTTACAGGAGAAACTTCACTTTCACACGAACAAAACTATTTGCAAAGTCACCTTGAATTCAAACGTTTTCGACAAACGGTTTCGCTACAGCTGCCATTTATCGAGGCGGGTATGTCTTGTTCGGTGCAGCACAGCTAGAAAGTACAAACTGTAGCCCCAGTTTCAAAAAGGGGGTGAAAAAGATTCATTTTAAAGATGTTGCCACGCTTTACCAATTAAATTCAGTTTTAGACTTGGACTGGATCATTTAAGCATATGGATTTTATCAGCAGTCAAAAAAAAAGTAGCTAGTTGAGTAAAACATGCTAACTCTTTAGCGTCAAATAAAGGTTTTCTACTGTTTTTGTTCCATCCATCCAACTTTAAAGGGTTTCAATTCTCATCTCCGTTCGGCGCTCCGTCTGGAAATTCTCTGATTGAGCTTGATTTCTCCGATATAATTTCGGCCATAAGGAGAAGTTGGGAACAATGATGTTGATTTTTTTTTTTTTATTTATTTATTTTTTTTGGTGCTGCTGTAGTGATTTAGTAACTTACTAAACCGGTTATTTGAAGGTATCGGAGTAAAAAGGGAAGTGAACGTCACACTTTTCAGATTTTTATTTGTAAGCATTTTAAGGCCACAAGTTGTCGCCCTCTCATCTCGTGTTTTGCTCTGTCATATATCATCTTGATTAAACTCCACAGATGAGGCGTGTCGGTCATTTTCATTTTGGGCCACAAAGAGCCGGTTGTGGTAGAACGTATTGATAAAACTTCTGCATTTGATTTGTGTCACTGTCGTCTTTTTACAATGTGGCAATTTGGCAAAAACTAATTTGACAAAATAATATTCAAGCACAAAACTGAACCATTTTTATGGCCCTCTGTAGTCGAGAGCGGGGATCTGCAACCTGCGGCTCTGGAGCTGCAAGTGGCTCTCTGGACCTTCTTTGACTGAAAATGATAAAGAAATACGTTTTGCTTCTTTTTTTTCTTTTTCCCCCTCAAAAAGTGCTCTAAATCAATTTTATTTAGTTCACCTGAAAACAACCAGAAAAGGCTGCAGACCCCAGAAATAGTTCAGGCGGGCCGGATTTGGCCCGGGGGCCTCCAGTTTGACATGCGTGACATTGATGTTTGTGGTTTTATTGTGAAAACTACTTCTGTTAGGCATTGCACACCATAACATCCTCAGAGGAGAAGCGTTTACATCTTAAAACGCTCTGATAAAAACTCTTTATCTCACCACAGTGGTCTTGACCCATAACCCGTCTTCTCAGATCCAGTCAATCCACACACACACACACACACACACACACACACACACACACACACACACTCGGATCGCGATCTCTTTGTTGTTTTGAAAAACTAAAACCGAAGCGCTTTCCAGCTTTGTGTCCTTCCCTCCTGGCCCGTTTCTTTCTTGTGTAGGAAAACATTGATTTATATGACATTCAGTATTTATCATAAAAGAAAAATAAAATACTTTAACAAAAGTGCTGAACCCTTCACATGATTCTGCATGATTCATCCCCGCATTAAATTGGGTCTGAACCGCAGAGGCATGCCAGTGTGTCTGGGATACCAGAATGTGAGAAAGAAAAGTAACTTAAAAGTTCACTTTGTTTTTATTTGATTACAGTTGGAAAAAGTGGAAGAAGAAGAAGAGAAAAAATGGCTGCCTGGCCCCTACACTGCAAAAGCACAAAATCTCACCAAGTTTTTTTTTTTCTTTTTTTTTTTCTGGCAATATGATTAAATACATGATGACCATTTATAGCTCCAGTATCAAATTAATTCACTTGTAACTTGGGAAAAATGTCCAGTTAAAAGTTGGAACAAGCCACCAGTGGAACTGGTACTTTTGACAAATCAAAAGTAAGAAATTATTTACTTGAAACAACCACAAAAGTGACATGGGTTTCAAGATACTTGCACTAAAATAGGCCAAAATGGTCAAATGTAGTTTTTACAGTGCAGGAGGGCAAACTGGAAGTGACAGCATTCAGAAGAAATAGGACATTTTATTATTATTTTTGTACATCTTTTAAAGACTGATTTTTTTTATTTTTATTCTTCACTCGGTGGCAACTCACGGTAAGAGGAGTCAAATTACTGGAAAAAAAAAAAAAATTTGAGCACAAAACCCCCCGTCCCGCTGCCTGCCCCCCTTCCCACCCAACACTATCAATTTTAAACAGATAAACATTTAGCTGCCTTCGGAGGGGGGATCAACAGCGACGTGGTGAGACTGCCTCCAGCCCATAAGTGAAGTGTGTGTCTGGCACACGCTCTCATCAGAGGACACGAATGCTGGTGACTTTTAGTGCTGCTGGGATCAGGAATGTCCTGCGGTTCCCAGTTCACTGCCACCACACTCCAGTTGGCTCTCACCAGAGATATAATGGGTGAGAGGTTTTTCCGTTGGATGTGGATAAAGAAACGGAAGGAGAGAGAGAGAAAGAGAGAGAGAGAGAGAAGGGGAGATAAGGGATGTACAGTAAAAGAATGTTTTTTTTATTTGTTTGTTGTTTTTTTTTAAAGGATGGGGGAGGTGCAGAATTGGGAAATTAAAGTAAAACATTAGTGGGTGACAAGAAGACAAAAAAAAAACAAAAAAAAGAGTGAAACAGATGAGTGTGAGAGTCTGAAGCGATGTGGGCGAGGGAGCAGAGGAGTGAGAGTGGCTGGCGTTTATGGGTTGCAGATGTGGCGTGCTGGGGTTTTGGCAGGGGCCCCGAGTGAGCCTGGATCCTGCACCGGCTGGGTGGCACCAGGGTGAGAGGGAGGTCACCGCGCCGCAGCACAGAGTCCATAAAACAGCCAGGAAAGGGTCTCGAGCCCTCACCGTTTTCAGAACGCCAGCGTTCAGTCGTGCTCAGGAAACAAAGCAGGTTTAACGCAAAAAAAAAAAAAAAAAACGCCAAGAATGGAGCTGAGAAGACGTTGAATTTAAAAGCCCGGCCCCGTCCGACCGTGAGGAATCACGCGGTCGCAGGAACGAGTTCCTTTTCTGCTCACATCAGAGCTGAAGTTACTAAAAACTGAGAGCGGTTCTGACACTCTGAGATGAACAGAACAACTAGTCACATTGACTTCAGTATTTTTAGGCCCGAGAAGCGAAGCGCTGCGAAGGCCTATTGTAATCATACTGGTTAATGTTACGATTCTACCTTTTCGGGGGTTTCATCATATTCCAAAACTCACCAAACTGGGTGGATGCATGCGGCCTGTGTGAAACTTACATATTTTCTGCAAGAAATGGCTCAACGGCGCCACCTAGCAACATTCAAAAGACCCTCCGCTATGACCATGCGTCATTGTAGAGACATGAAATTTGGTACACTTGTAGAGCTCCCCAAGACGCTCAGAAAATACAATTCATGTCACAGTGCAAGTCAAACAAGGAAGTCAGCCATTTGCTCGAACTCCTCCTAGGGATTTCGACCGATGGTCAGTCTGTTCGTAAGGCGTGGCCAATTCAGAGTTATCCAAACAGTGAGTTTTTGAGCATGCTGAAGGGGCGTTACCAGGGGTCAAAGTTCACCAACTTGCCATGAAACAATACACAGGACATCAGCTTGTGACTTTTATATAAAACGCAATATTTGAAAAGCACACATTTGTTAAGAAAAAGAGAACTTTTTGGGCTGGCCCCCCAAAATTAGCGCCCTGGGCTGTAAGCCCTTCTAAAATCTAGTCCACATTTTAGAAAGATATAGAAGTTAGTTAGTTAGTTAGAATTCCTTGATTTTTATTTTAAAAAGTGACTTACGTTGGTGACATGCGTTGTAATAAGTGAAATAATCTGCCAACAGACTTTGAATTCATTTAAGAGCTACGTATCGGGTTTTTTTGTGATCTCTGAATGATGTTTCTTTTTCTCTTCCCTGTGGCACATTTCACTGCATTTTAAGGCCCCTAATAAAAGAGAATGTCTAAGTGCAGGAAGTGCTTCTGTATCCAGTTGCCATGGTTTCTTCAGGAGAGCACAAGTTGCGAGCCTCTGAAGGACCTTTGAGACGCAGACGAGGCTGACCGACGCAGGCAGTGATGTGCTGCTTATGGCACACAACAAAGAGCTAAAAAATCTTTATGTATATATAGATATTTTTTTAAAGAGAGAGAAACATGAGCCTTTAGTTGAGAGGAGAAGAGGATTTTTTATCAGAACTGATCTGTTTTTGATGAAAAGCTGAGTTTGTCATTTAGTTGCAGGCAAGAATGTCAAAAACTCATTTATAAATTTGATTTTGTTTTTTTTTGTTTTTTTAACTCACTGCAGTAAATAACTATTAAAAACATAATATTCGTTATGTGCCATTAAAAAGACAGATATCACACAAGAGCTTTATGATCACTTTTCAGTTTCTATTAGGGTTTTATTCAAACAAAAATGGCATGTTGAAAATGATTGACCAGCGGTAGCACAGAAATCCCACCGCTTAATGTGATAATGGTTTAGAAACGACTTAATGTTCCAGGAAAAACATTTATTTACTGTCGTCAGTGGCCATGCTAACCCGCATTCGTTGTTGTGCAGAACTAGCTGCAGCAATGCAGAGAGCGAGGGAAAAGGTCCGAGCAGCGCGTACGTCAGGGCGATTGACAGAGCTTAAGACCCTCTTCCTGGCTCCGATCGGCTGTCTCTGACTGGGGACTGCGCGTTTCTGCAGATGGCAGAAGGACCACGTGGAGGATCTCGGTGTTTTCACAGTGTCTGTCTCATGTTAAACAGTCACACCATTAGTGAGAGTTTTAGCAAATGCATAATTTTTTTTTTTTTTTTTAAATCAAAGTTACAAACTGCAATTTTGCAAGATGAGATATAAAATATATGTCATCTTAAAAGCAGTGAGCCGAATGGCAAACAGCGAATAACAAATTCATTTTAATGCCACTTTTGTAAACCTTTCCCTTCCATATTTTGTTTACTTCAACTTCAACATCAACTCTGCTCTGTTTCCCCCCTTTTCCTCTGGCGATATCCTTCCTCCTCCTCCTCTCCTCCTCCCCCCCTTCCCCTTTTTTTTTTTTTTTTTGTGCTCCCTCTCAGCCTGGTCTTGACTCCATGCTTCCTGGGGCCCGGCCAAGGCCCCGCGTCCCTGGAGGGGCCAGGGAGGAGACGGAGAACGGGGGGGGGGGGGGGGAGGTAGACGAGACCCGGCTCCAAAACCGCAGCTGCTTCGCGCCCCACCTCCTCACCCCCCACCCCGCTCTCAGCTCCTCTCCCCTGGCACGGAGGGACGGGGCGCTTCGGTGCCTGCGCGCACACCGACAGAAAGACCGATCTGAGAACAAAAAAAAAAAAAATGTGTCGGAGGAAAAACCTGGTGAGCAGATTGGAGCTGCCAGCGACGAGGAGCAAAGATGATGTGCGCAAGTTTTTTTTTTTTTTTTTTTTTCTTTAAGCCCCAGGGGATGAGACAGAAAAATATCTTCAGATGCCTCGAAGCAGTTTTGTAACTCTCAGAAATCACCTCCCCTTGTCCCTCTGCGAGCAAAAAAAAAAAAAAAAAACATCCTTCTGATATTTTTTGGACGAGCAGCAGTGAAGCTGCACCTGCACCAAAAACGCAGCGCAGGTTCAACAGTCCACGACCTGACACGCGCACAAATCACATCGTGGTGCCCTTTAAAGCGTAGTTGCCTCTCTTTCTCTCTGCGCTTCTCTTGATTATCCAGGTGGGAATTAACTCTGAATAAAAAGAAGAATAAGAAGAAGAAAGAAAGAAGAAGAAACAAATCCGACCTGCTCTACTTTCAGCCCCTCATCCTCCTCGTCCACAGTCGGGCCTCCCAGAGTGTTTTCCTGGTGACATCACCTCGCAAAAGAACCTGGCAGGCCGCTCTCTCCCTCCGCCGCCGCATCACTCGCTTCTCCCAGCGCTTCCTGCCGTGATGATGTCACGACGCATATGGTTTTCAGCAGCACGAAGCCGGAAAAGTGATTTAAGTCAGTGAAGAGGAGAAGCGGAGTTTAGAAAAAAAAAAAAAAGGACGAAAGAAAGAAAGAAAAAGAGAAAAACTCCAAAGTTTCCCTCTTAAACCCCTGTGTGCACCGTAAGTGGGAGCTACAGGGGAGGGAAAAAAAAAAAAATGGGGGGTTGGGGGGGATACAGCGCTGTATGAGGCTAATGAGGGGAGACCAGAGAGCAGAGTCCAATTATCGGACAGCCATATGCTGAGCAGACCCGCGAGGGGAGAAACATGCTAGCAACGCCGCTTGGAGAAGACGGAAAACCAGGCTCCACGTCCCTGTTGTTGAAGACAACTGCATTTCACCGCGGCTGTAATCTAATGCTCTCGAGGTGTAACTAAAAGAAACTAATCACACGTCGGAACAAAACCAGCGTCGGTGGACCTTTCAGTCTGTTTGCTCTGTTAGCATTGCTAGCTAAACTTTGGCCAGAGATCAATTCACATCAGCTTTCCTATTATTAAACTTCAGTGACACACACATGGACGATTGGCATGTGGGAATCTGGAAACACGGGGACTGAGTTATCATTCTGGATAAAAATATATTAAAAAATGCCAGAAATATTCCCTCTAAGGCAACTAATTGTCATTTTGGGCCAAATCCAGATCATAAAGGCTCTTAAAGGGCCAGTTGTGCCAGTATGTATTGATTAAAACCTGTTCACAAGCCAATTCTTAACATCAAATAATATTACTGAACATGTTTTCAGTCTCTCCAGGAGTTTGCGATTTTTTGGGTGAAGTTTTTGCAACAAAACTCAAAGCGTTCCGTGGCACTAATTTGGAAATATTTGCAATATTTGCACCTACTTATGATGCAAATTTTTGTTACTTGTATAGATCATGGACTAGCCTGGCATCAATTAAGGCAGAGGCAGCTGATTAGTGCAAGTAAGGACGTTTTTGACAATTTTTGAGAAAAGATCTGCAATAAACTCTTAATGATGTGTTTGCGCAAAATAGTTGTTTGGGATTTGTTGAGTTTGCGTGAATTTCCACGATAATTCTCAGGAAACTGGAGGGATTCGTTTTAGCAGTAATCAGGTAAAAACCGCATTGATTTGATTGAGAACATAATATTTAAACACAACTTGTGTTTAGTCTGGAATCTAGAGGGCCACATAAGAAGCGATGGACATTCCGGAGGGGACAGGGAAAGTCGAACAAAGCAAGCAATATGCATGCCACATTGTGTCTTAAAAGGCTCAGTTGTTGCTGAACTGATTAATTATTTTTTTTCCCTGTCGGAAAAAAAAGGTGATTAGGAGATCTGTTATTGCGAGCATAAACCCGTCTGCTGTAGTTCTCTTTAGTCCCGTGAAATGACCTGCAGCTTCACTGCAACTGGACCAACTCCAGTAGTCAAGCTCTCCGGCTAAAACCTTGAGACCTTGGCAGCCTCTTCAATTTCAGAGAAAATTTGACCGATTTCATTTTCTGCCTAAAATGCATAGAAGTTGAAAGATTAGGGGGGTTTTTTTATAACAAAATAGTTGCTCATTGCCTTTTAAAATCACAGTAGATTGCTTTGGTTAGATTTAAAGTGGATGTATGATGCATTTAAGCCCTTCCTTTTCACATGTAAAATGTAAATGTTTGAGTGTGAGGGGATCCATGTGAACGTGGGGACCTGAAATGGGCAAGAGCATTACGATACTGGGCAATGTGCTGTGGTTGATGACAACTATGACAAATCAAGCCTTATCCTTTTGGATAACCTGGAAAGAACCCAGACCGGGAATCAAACCCAGGACCTTCTTGCTGCAAGGCAACAGTGCTACCGTTCAGCTAATGGCTTCACCTTCGAGATGGACAAATATGAAAGCAGCCTGATCTGTGGTTCCTGCTGGACAACCTCTTCTGCCCACTCCTCAACCCCACAACCATGAACTGAGGATTGGTCACTTTCACTCTCTTGGCAGGTAGACTATGCGGGCAGTTGACCCGACGTTCTCCGGCGGTCCACCTGAACTTGGATATTGATCTGAATTCGCTAGTGCAACATCCTGTCCCTCCTGCAGATGGCACTCGGAGATGGTGGTAAGGGGGGCTTACCATCATTTCTGCTTGCACCCCTTAAGTAAGGGGTAAAGGGGCAAATGATGGTGAGCGGGGTAAGACAGGATGAGAGAGGAAATGAGGGTAACTTAATGAGATGCTAGTGTTTATTAAATTATAATTATAATAATACTACCATCACTAATAATGACAATGATGATTTGTCTTTAGTTGAGTCAACACTTATTTTTTTACAGTGTGCCACAGCACACTGTGGCATGTTGTAAAGCCTAAAATAAAAATGTCTATTCTACATAATATCCTCCTTTGAAGCGTATGATCCATCGGGCTTCTTCGTTGATAGAATCGACGTCCCACCTTGAGTTTAGGCAACGAAGTAACAAAGCTTATCTGTCAACGTAGCAAAGGCAGACAGAGTTTCATCAGTTACATTATCAGTAATTTAGTATCTGTCTTATAAATGACAGAGATATCGTATCTTGATGGGGCGTCACTGAAACCTGCAGCAACGCTCAATCTCACTCCGATCGAGAAAAAAGATGGAACACTGGATTTTTGTTCCAAGTGTCCACAAAACCAGAAACAATTTGGCAAGCACGCTTCCCTTTTACGACAAATAAAAAAAAAAAAAAAGAGAGAGGAATATTTCTTATCTGGCACTAATCATGGCATGATAATTGCCCCCACCCATCACCACCATATGGGAAAAAAAAAAAAGAAAGGAAAAAAAAAGCTATAGCGACCGAATGTGGACAAACGTTCCGCTCATTTGAAATGACACGTCTTGCACGCCCTCGCACTAAAGCTGTCGAGAAGCCGCTCATTACGATGAATTAGGAGAGGCCTGCGCGTAAATGTCGAGCCTACCGTTCAATTTCTGGTGGCGGAGGGAATCCGAAGCTCGAGAGGCGGGGCTGCGTCTGGTATGGCGGAGTGGTCACGGCGAGTCATCGCAGAGAGATTATGTGTGGCCCTGTCCCCATCTTGAAACGAGAGAGAAACCCAAAAGAAACGGGGTGACGGATCGGAACGAGAGAACGACAGGAGAGAGCCAAAAGGGCCCGGTGCGATGGAGGCCGTGAAAAAGTGCGGAACATCTGTTTTAAGGTGATAGAGTCACTTTTAGCCAGCCCTGCCTATTGTTCGGCAAGCGCTCGCTCTTGTGTTCTGGCAGCCACAAATGGAACAATAATAAGGTGATCGCGTTATTCATCACTATAAACGTCGGAACGAGGTGGGCCCCGAGGGCCCCGAGTAGCACGGTGACCTCCGCAACATGTGGGCGACCGCGAGATTCTGCTACAGTCATTCGGAGCGCCCCTTCATTGTGTTTTCCATAGTTGCTGAGGTTCTGCACATGTAAAAAGGAAGAAAGAAAGAAAAAAGCTGCAACCCTCACACTTGAAGAAATAGTCCGGGGGGCGGAAGGTGTGTGATTTAGAGGGTGACAGCTGGCTGTTAAAGGATTTAGCTTTGCTCGGACCGCCTTATCTCCAGCTCTGGTTCCTGCTGGAAAGTCGCCTCGCACGAACAAGGCGGTACGATGGGCTCTCGTGGCTGCGTTTTAATCGAATAAATGCTAACAATCAACCATTTGAAGGCTTTTTTTTTTTTTTTCTTTTTTTGCGTTTGGTTCATCAAAAGTTCAACATTTCAGGTTTGCTGAGCTCCAGATTGCAGTATGTCAAATTGTGTTTGGACAGGCTGAAATGTAATGTCCAGCACGGGCCTCTGGAACTGGAGGGGCTGATTGACTGGAGAGATAAAGCTCGTCTGGGAAGACAATGGAGACCTGCAAACCTACATAAATTTGGCAGTATGTCTATAATAATGTATATTTTTATAAGACTATTATTTTATAGAGGGATTTTTTTTTATTTTTTTATGCCTTTAATGGACAACTGGCAGGGAGAAAACACGGGGTGAAGAAGGGGCCGGGTGTGGGCGGGTATGGTATGTATAGCAGCCTTCCAGCTGGAAGTGAACTGGGATCTTTATGAGTCTGTGGCGACTCTTTAATTATCTCAGATACGGCCTGCATGCGCTGTTAATCGCATCAGAGGTATTTGATTTGTCTTAATCGTATTTGTTCATGGCCGCGCGCTGGCGATTAGACGCCTTCTCCGCAGGATCCGTTTTGCCTGTGCGAGTGCAAAATGTGTTTTTATTTATGACCGTGGAAGCTGCCTACACCGTCCCGCCTTCATCCTGACAACGAAGAGACATTTGACGGCCACGTTTGACAGCAATCGGAATTTCTTCCAAAGTGGCACGGAGCCGAAGGAGACAAAACGCAAAACTTGTCGTTTCGTTTCAAGGGTTTGCAATGTTTCAACCCGAAACTTTGACATGTTTTGTAGACCAACATGAGAGGATGGGATGCATTGTTTTCAAACTGGTTAATCTGCCACTTTTTCTTTAAATCCAGGATGTGCAGAGATCTACAGCTCAGGCTGGTGAATCAGGTTGTGATTCGAAAGAAACAAATTATTGAAGGAAGAGTAACAAGGAGTCCTGTTCACAGTTTGCCGCAAACCCAGAGGACACAGAAAACATGCGGTGGAAGGTGCTTACCTTGAATGAAAGAAGCTCATTAAAAACTAGTCCAACACTCAGAGGAACAGTTGCAAACGGCATAATGAGGAGCATTGTTGTCAGAAAGAGCAGGAGCTTCTTAAAGAGACAGAAGCATATTTCAAAGCATTAAATCACTTTTCTTTTAATGTATGTTATGGGTATGTACAGCATTTGTATTGCTGAAAGTAACTGAAGTCACTTGACTGTGCTACAAAATGCCACTACGTGCCTCTTCCACTACTATTATTCTCTAGCTTGTGTTAGTCTGTCAGAAAATTGGAGTAAAACTCCTCAGGGTTGTTGATTTCAACATGACATGTGGGGAGAAAATTATGCTTTTTAAAGAGGACAACAAGTTTAGTCTCTCAGTGCACAAAAGGTGAAAGAGACAAACTGACTCACCTTTCAGCAGGTTCAAGTCAGACCAAGAAAACGCCACCAAACACCAGCTAAAGGGGGCTGAGTGACACTTTTCAAATGATCACTTGCCAAAAATGCAGAGTGTTATTTGTTCTTTTTCTTTCACTTGGGCCGGACTTTGCATGTCCGTCCCACTTCATGTCGACCTGTCGCTTTGACCCCCAATAAGATACATTATAATTTATAGTTATTATCCACATTTGAAAAGTGTCGAGTGTGAATATTTTTGAAAGGTCTGTAGATCTAATGTGAGAAAAAAAAAATAAAAATCCTTCAGTTTCTTACAAAACTGTCACGGCGTTATAAAAGCAACAGTTAAAATCATTTTAAGTGACCGCTAATATGAAGAAAAAAGAAAAAGAAAAAACCTGTCCAAAAGACCCGAGCATCAGCATAATGCATCATTACCTTCTTCCGCTGGCAGACGCTATTTTTGGAGCGTTGAATTGAAACGGCCACATCCTTGATAGGAGATACCTATTCTTCTGCACAGGCCCTTCTCCCGCCGGGGTTATCACCAGGTCATCGAGGCAACCTGGAAGTGAGAGACAATAACCTTTCCTCGACTGCGGCAGGCTCTTGGGGTGGATTGCATCATTTCAATGAAACCTGCAGCTCCTTGAACTCTGCATAATTCGTAGAGGAAGAGACCCCAGCGTCCTTTATGAGATTGTCAGATGCTGTTGTGATCAAAACAGACGTGAATAGACCTTGGCGTGGCGAGTGCTTCTCTGGATCACATCGGCTGAGTGTAATGGTAAAATAATTAGCCTCGTCGGTTCAACCTGTCGTCCTTCAAGGAGCTCTGGTTGTAATGGAAAGACTTAAAAAAAACAAAACATTTGCCTGAGAAACTGGGGTACAATTGATTAATTGTGATCAATCGATTGTTGCAATAATCGTCAGCTAATTTCGCAATCGATTAATCGTTAACTGATACTCTGAAAAAAGGGCCATTTGCTTGAAAAAACAACTTCAGAGTAGAATGGAAAGAGTAGGCATGAAAGATAAAAACACTGTAAAACCCCTCAGATTTGTGAAAGCGATTTTATGTTGTTGCATTTTAAGCGACGAAATGTTTATTGTCTTATTTAGAAAAGGAATAGAATTATTATATTTGCAAGGTTTTGATGTATTTCTAATGTTGCATGAAAAAAAAGCCTTAAGTGGTTAAATGGAAAATCTGTATAAAGTACCATTTTTCTCTGCGATTGTCAGAATGATCCATGGATTAGTCAAGTACTAAAATAATCGTCGGAGCCCTAATTTGTGCCAATGCAGAGATCACATATGACTTTGTGTGTACAAAAAGCTTATGGCCTATGCTAGCTTATAGGCAGAATAAAAATTTAACATTTTTTGCATATTTTATTAATGACTTTTATGTAAAAATTATGTTGCTTAATTTGATACTAACAGCTTGAAATCTTACTCCATACCAAAGTAAAGAAATAATTGAGTCAAAGAACAACATTTGTTAAGAGCTGCTAACATAAAGGTGTAGTGGTACCTGCACATCTCATCCTGTCCATCAGTCTGTAGGATTTTTTATTTTTTATTTTTGTTGGACATTGTACCTTAATTTCAAACCCCTGATAAAGACGCATTCAAAAGGTTTTACATTTGAGTCACGTTTTTCTGTAGCAGCATTTAAAAACTTTTAAGAATGTGAAATTACAATCTGTTGACTAGAGTATATCACTGAGTACATAAAACCCGGCTAAAAAATGATCACATGCACAACAATCAGTGGCCACTTTCAATCTAGAAATAAGTAGTTAGTTCACTAGGAATGAAACGTACAACAAATAACTGAAATAAATGTACGTAGAAGTCATTTTTTGGAAGTCGGTCGTATGACTTTCTTTCCTATCGGAGTGCAGCTATAATGTGACACAGCGGCCAGGTTCCCCGAGCCACTATTCAAAATGGGAAAGACGAGAGTGTCGCATCGTCTTGGTTGGATTGAAATGAGTCTGGACAGTAAAAGAGGAGAAATATTGAGATGTCAGATGTTCATTTTCTACCAGTTCTTTTGAAACACAAAGATGTTTAACCTCAGGGAGAGAGGAGCAAAACACATTGGCCAATAGCAAGTCTGAGCTCCACTATGCACTTTTTGCAGCTGCTGACAAGTTCCTGGATTTTTGACTCAGCTTTTCAGCATATTCCACGCATGTTTGATAGGGTTGAGGTCGGGGTCTCAACCAAAGCCGATTTGGATGTGCAAACGTCATCGCCCTGTTGGAGCTTTCGTCTTTCATCGCTGAAGCCAGTATTTGCAGTATTTGTAAGGTCAACCGTGTGCGGGACAGAGAAAATGCATCACAAAGGTAAATAATAACAAGTTTGCCATGTCAATCCATCACTTTGGATCTCATTGTGAATCTGGAAAAAAAAAAAAAGAAGTAATATTTAAACTTTTATCTACTGTTAGTGGAAAAATGTCACTTAACCTAATGAGCATTTCCTGTTATCTTCCGGGAAAACAGAACTCGGAACCTCCCCGTGCTGGCCCGGCCCCGGGGAACCGGCTCCGTGCGCCGCTCCGCCGTTAGGTGTCGCTGTGCGCGTAGACTCTCGGCCGGGGCCGCGAGTTTGGTCCGATCGGACCCCAAAAAACACAGCCCAAAGTGTCAGATGGTCCTGTTAACGCGTGAGAAAAATCCCGACTCGCGGAGAGAAGGGAACTGAGACTGGGAGACGCAGAGAGGGAGAGAGTCCCGGAGAGACGCTTCTTCCTTTCTCTCTCTCTCTCTCTCTCTGGGCTTTTCGCAGGACTCCAGTGGGGAACAGCGGAGATCACAGCGGCGGCGGCTGGAGGGGAGTGCGGATGCCGAAAAGGGGCGAAGACGCGCGGCGGGAGCACCAGACATGAGTCCGAGGTAAGAGAGAGAGAGGGAACAGGGATGGGACCCAGACCGCAGGGGTGAAGTTCATCCAAGGGTTTCTTGTATGGCTTCCTTCTAAGTCTTTCTTTTTTTTTTTTTTTTTTTTGAATGAAGCGGACCAAGCATGTGGATTTGACTCATCCGTTTATCTGCAATAAATAATAATAAATGAAGCTGTAATATTTGCTGAAAAGTGGTCGACCACATTCAGGCGATGCAAAAGAACCTTGAGAATAAACAAGGCAAACAAAAGTTCAACTATTGTCTCAGCACCAAATGAAAAGGGAAACTTTTAGTTTTCTACATTTATCCCGTTTATTCGCCCTGAAGGCCTTCGTGCGTAAAGAGCGCGTCGGCTGGGTCCGTCTCAGCTGACGAGCAGAGGACGTCGTGTTGCACAGCAGGTGTCCAGTCGACTGAATTGAACGTTTGCGGCTCCGTTTGAGGGGCTTTTCTTGCTTACTTGTGAAAAAGTGGACGACCTTCATTCCTCCCCCCTTCAGCAATTAGAGCAAAACCAGAATGCAAATGAATCAAAGTGAAATTAATTAGTTCAAATTGCATCTCAGGACTAAATTGAAATACATAAATAAATAAATGCAACGTAGTCCTTGATAGTATTTTTTTGTTTTGTTTTTCATTTTTGATTATTTATTTAATATCCCCCCCACCAGCAAATTATTCTCCCCAACATCCCCAAAGTGTTCGCCGTCGGATCTCCGCGACGGCCGCGCCTGTCCCTTTAAGACGACGCGCTGGGGAGTTCACGTCGGGGTCACCCGAAGTTCCTGCCCTCGATGTTACCTTTTAGTTTTATTATAGACTGACATCACACGGGGCGCTAAAACACTTAAGGCGCACAGAGGCTCCATTATCATCTCGCTCCGCGTTATTTGGGCAGAACTCAGAAATAGCTGAGGAAATTAAGAGAGACGGAGAGAAAAAGAGAGAAAGGAGGAAAAGAAAGGAGGAGAAGGAGGAGGGGGGGAAAGGTTGATGCTGGTGCAAGCATATGTGAATATATATGTTTTGGGTTTTTTTTTTGTGAAGGATAAAAAAGAGAGGCGGGAGGGAGGACGGACCCGAGGAGCGAGAAGAAATTCATATCAATTAATAATCAGAGAAAAAAGAAGAGAGAGAGAGAGAAAGAGACAGAAGAGTGAGGGAGAGAGAGAGAGAGAGAGAGCTGGCAGACGCGCTCGGAAAACTGGCATGGGTTTTTGGAGGCTGGCAGTTGAGCACTGAAACGTCAGATATGACTCCCAGATACTGCTGAGATGATCATTAAGGGAGACTTAGATCGGATGGCAGGAGACATCGGGCATGCAGGTAAGAGCCGCGCCGCGCAGGCGGCGACACGCGGCGGGGAGGAAGGATGGCGCTGCCGCGCTCCGCTCCAGAACCGGCGGCTTTATCCCGCTTTCTTTCTTTGACTTTTCTTTTATTATTTTTATTATTATTATCATCACTACTCCTGCTATCATTGTTACTTCTGGTTGAAGTCCGTCCTGCTGCGTTTTTGCGCAAGTCGAGTTTGATCAGCAGCACAGAGGGTTGCTCTCTCTGTCACACTGGGCGATCTAAAGACGGTCGGATTTTTTTGTATTCATTTATTTATTTGTTTCTTATTAACGGAGACTATTATTGGCGCTATAATGCGGACGTCTTTATTTTTTACGTGCGTAAAAATGAGCGTCTAAAATGAGCAGCAACATGTTTTTTAACATCCCCTCCTGTATCGTTTTCAGACCACTTCTTCCCCTCTATCACTTTTTTTCTCCTCATTGTCATTATTATTATTATTGGTTATTATTACTATTTTTTGAACGCAACATTAGTCGTGTTGTTGATTTAATAAAGCGGGTTCTAGCGGAGAAAAACCAATAATCTGGTTGATGATAATCTGAAGCTGTTTTCAGCAACATTCCCACCGCATAATAAGTTGACACGTTTTTGTTGTTGTTGTTGTTGGTTTTTTTTTTTTGTGTCCGTTTTTGCTGGCGATCTGACACTTTCTGACTTTTCATTTGTGGGCCGGATCCGGGGGAAGAGGTGGCCATGGGTTCGGATCAGAAAGCCGGGTTCACTCGTGATTCGGTTTACTGCACGACAAGCGAAGCGGAGTAAAACAGATTACGGACGGAGCGCTGCCTGCCTGCCTGCCTGCCTGCCTGCCTGCCTGAGACCCCCGGAGCATGCAGCCCTCTCAGTCTGTCTGTCTGTCCATCTGTCTGACTGTCTGTCATTCCCTTTCTCACATAACGCATCTAAATTGGATTTCACTGGAAATCGCACTCGAAATGGGGAAGCTGAGCGATTAAACGAACAAATCGACAGTTCTTCACACTTTGGCTCTGCTCTGGGTTTGACTGGAAGGAAATCGCAGGTCACAAATATACCTGATGGTTTTTAGCGTTCCTGCAGAAACGAGCTCGTCCCTTTCAAACAGCATCTCAAGCATCTGTGAGGAGGTTTTTTTTATTTATTTTATTTTTTATTTATTTTTTTAATTTCTTTTTTTTTTTTGATGCATTGATATTAAAAGCAGGGATCTGTTTCTTCTTGACCGACTTAAAATTAGAACTTTTTTTTTTTCTTTTTCTTTCTGCAGCTGATGTTAAATCTTACAACATTTGCTTGTGTGCTGCAGAAAATAAAAAATAAAGCCAGTGCTAAATGAGCAGAGTTGAGTTAAATGAGCGTGGCTTCACTCAAACAAAATGTCAATGTTTTGAACAGATGTCAGGGCTTGGAGTCCTTTTTTTTTTTTGCCTCTCTCCATACCCACAAAGTTACAAAAGCGGAACGTTAATATAATCCCAACAGCAGAATATCGCCTTCAAACACCACTTCACAGTTCTATAGATT